>CM051523.1:82938100-84279123 GCA_028017165.1 Herpetospermum pedunculosum | reverse complement strand
TAAACCCTAAACCTTAAGCCTAAACCCTAAACCCTAAACCCTAAACCCTAAACCCTAAACCCTAAACCCTAAACCCTAAACCCTAAACCCTAAACCCTAAACCCTAAACCCTAAACCCTAAACCCTAAACCCTAAACCCTAAACCCTAAACCCTAAACCCTAAACCCTAAACCCTAAACCCTAAACCCTAAACCCTAAACCCTAAACCCTAAACCCTAAACCCTAAACCCTAAACCCTAAACCCTAAACCCTAAACCCTAAACCCTAAACCCTAAACCCTAAACCCTAAACCCTAAACCCTAAACCCTAAACCCTAAACACCCTAAACCCTAAACCCTAAACCCTAAACCCTAAACCCTAAACCCTAAACCCTAAACCCTAAACCCTAAACCCTAAACCCTAAACCCTAAACCCTAAACCCTAAACCCTAAACCCTAAACCCTAAACCCTAAACCCTAAACCCTAAACCCTAAACCCTAAACCCTAAACCCTAAACCCTAAACCCTAAACCCTAAACCCTAAACCCTAAACCCTAAACCCTAAACCCTAAACCCTAAACCCTAAACCCTAAACCCTAAACCCTAAACCCTAAACCCTAAACCCTAAACCCTAAACCCTAAACCCTAAACCCTAAACCCTAAACCCTAAACCCTAAACCCTAAACCCTAAACCCTAAACCCTAAACCCTAAACCCTAAACCCTAAACCCTAAACCCTAAACCCTAAACCCTAAACCCTAAACCCTAAACCCTAAACCCTAAACCCTAAACCCTAAACCCTAAACCCTAAACCCTAAACCCTAAACCCTAAACCCTAAACCCTAAACCCTAAACCCTAAACCCTAAACCCTAAACCCTAAACCCTAAACCCTAAACCCTAAACCCTAAACCCTAAACCCTAAACCCTAAACCCTAAACCCTAAACCCTAAACCCTAAACCCTAAACCCTAAACCCTAAACCCTAAACCCTAAACCCTAAACCCTAAACCCTAAACCCTAAACCCTAAACCCTAAACCCTAAACCCTAAACCCTAAACCCTAAACCCTAAACCCTAAACCCTAAACCCTAAACCCTAAACCCTAAACCCTAAACCCTAAACCCTAAACCCTAAACCCTAAACCCTAAACCCTAAACCCTAAACCCTAAACCCTAAACCCTAAACCCTAAACCCTAAACCCTAAACCCTAAACCCTAAACCCTAAACCCTAAACCCTAAACCCTAAACCCTAAACCCTAAACCCTAAACCCTAAACCCTAAACCCTAAACCCTAAACCCTAAACCCTAAACCCTAAACCCTAAACCCTAAACCCTAAACCCTAAACCCTAAACCCTAAACCCTAAACCCTAAACCCTAAACCCTAAACCCTAAACCCTAAACCCTAAACCCTAAACCCTAAACCCTAAACCCTAAACCCTAAACCCTAAACCCCTAAACCCTAAACCCTAAACCCTAAACCCTAAACCCTAAACCCTAAACCCTAAACCCTAAACCCTAAACCCTAAACCCTAAACCCTAAACCCTAAACCCTAAACCCTAAACCCTAAACCCTAAACCCTAAACCCTAAACCCTAAACCCTAAACCCTAAACCCTAAACCCTAAACCCTAAACCCTAAACCCTAAACCCTAAACCCTAAACCCTAAACCCTAAACCCTAAACCCTAAACCCTAAACCCTAAACCCTAAACCCTAAACCCTAAACCCTAAACCCTAAACCCTAAACCCTAAACCCTAAACCCTAAACCCTAAACCCTAAACCCTAAACCCTAAACCCTAAACCCTAAACCCTAAACCCTAAACCCTAAACCCTAAACCCTAAACCCTAAACCCTAAACCCTAAACCCTAAACCCTAAACCCTAAACCCTAAACCCTAAACCCTAAACCCTAAACCCTAAACCCTAAACCCTAAACCCTAAACCCTAAACCCTAAACCCTAAACCCTAAACCCTAAACCCTAAACCCTAAACCCTAAACCCTAAACCCTAAACCCTAAACCCTAAACCCTAAACCCTAAACCCTAAACCCTAAACCCTAAACCCTAAACCCTAAACCCTAAACCCTAAACCCTAAACCCTAAACCCTAAACCCTAAACCCTAAACCCTAAACCCTAAACCCTAAACCCTAAACCCTAAACCCTAAACCCTAAACCCTAAACCCTAAACCCTAAACCCTAAACCCTAAACCCTAAACCCTAAACCCTAAACCCTAAACCCTAAACCCTAAACCCTAAACCCTAAACCCTAAACCCTAAACCCTAAACCCTAAACCCTAAACCCTAAACCCTAAACCCTAAACCCTAAACCCTAAACCCTAAACCCTAAACCCTAAACCCTAAACCCTAAACCCTAAACCCTAAACCCTAAACCCTAAACCCTAAACCCTAAACCCTAAACCCTAAACCCTAAACCCTAAACCCTAAACCCTAAACCCTAAACCCTAAACCCTAAACCCTAAACCCTAAACCCTAAACCCTAAACCCTAAACCCTAAACCCTAAACCCTAAACCCTAAACCCTAAACCCTAAACCCTAAACCCTAAACCCTAAACCCTAAACCCTAAACCCTAAACCCTAAACCCTAAACCCTAAACCCTAAACCCTAAAACCCTAAACCCTAAACCCTAAACCCTAAACCCTAAACCCTAAACCCTAAACCCTAAACCCTAAACCCTAAACCCTAAACCCTAAACCCTAAACCCTAAACCCTAAACCCTAAACCCTAAACCCTAAACCCTAAACCCTAAACCCTAAACCCTAAACCCTAAACCCTAAACCCTAAACCCTAAACCCTAAACCCTAAACCCTAAACCCTAAACCCTAAACCCTAAACCCTAAACCCTAAACCCTAAACCCTAAACCCTAAACCCTAAACCCTAAACCCTAAACCCTAAACCCTAAACCCTAAACCCTAAACCCTAAACCCTAAACCCTAAACCCTAAACCCTAAACCCTAAACCCTAAACCCTAAACCCTAAACCCTAAACCCTAAACCCTAAACCCTAAACCCTAAACCCTAAACCCTAAACCCTAAACCCTAAACCCTAAACCCTAAACCCTAAACCCTAAACCCTAAACCCTAAACCCTAAACCCTAAACCCTAAACCCTAAACCCTAAACCCTAAACCCTAAACCCTAAACCCTAAACCCTAAACCCTAAACCCTAAACCCTAAACCCTAAACCCTAAACCCTAAACCCTAAACCCTAAACCCTAAACCCTAAACCCTAAACCCTAAACCCTAAACCCTAAACCCTAAACCCTAAACCCTAAACCCTAAACCCTAAACCCTAAACCCTAAACCCTAAACCCTAAACCCTAAACCCTAAACCCTAAACCCTAAACCCTAAACCCTAAACCCTAAACCCTAAACCCTAAACCCTAAACCCTAAACCCTAAACCCTAAACCCTAAACCCTAAACCCTAAACCCTAAACCCCTAAACCCCTAAACCCCTAAACCCCTAAACCCTAAACCCTAAACCCCTAAACCCCTAAACCCCTAAACCCCTAAACCCTAAACCCTAAACCCTAAACCCTAAACCCTAAACCCTAAACCCTAAACCCTAAACCCTAAACCCTAAACCCTAAACCCTAAACCCTAAACCCTAAACCCTAAACCCTAAACCCTAAACCCTAAACCCTAAACCCTAAACCCTAAACCCTAAACCCTAAACCCCAAACCCCAAACCCCAAACCCCAAACCCCAAACCCCAAACCCCAAACCCCAAACCCCAAACCCCAAACCCCAAACCCCAAACCCCAAACCCCAAACCCCAAACCCCAAACCCCAAACCCCAAACCCCAAACCCCAAACCCCAAACCCCAAACCCCAAACCCCAAACCCCAAACCCCAAACCCCAAACCCCAAACCCCAAACCCCAAACCCCAAACCCCAAACCCCAAACCCCAAACCCCAAACCCCAAACCCCAAACCCCAAACCCAGTAAAAATTATAAATTGTGCCACCCTGGAATCGAGCTCCGCACGTCCCCTGCAAAAACCAAATCCAGCTCCAATGTCCACCAACTCAGCCAGGCAATACTTTTCAAGATGGAAATGCATTCGGTTGGTAAAGTACATAAAGAGCAATCTATTACATATGGAATAGGCGGGAATCAAAATTTTACTTCCCGCCTTCAAAATTTCTTCACTTTTATTTTCACATTTCATTTCCTCTTCAGTCATTCTCCCCTGTCTTAATCTCTCTCAACTCCGTCGCACACCAGCCGCACTTCCTCTCTTCTTCCTTCTTCCGCAACCGTCGCTGCTCCGTCCCGCCCCACCTCTCTCTACCTCGTCGATCTCCCCTCGCCGCTGTCCTTCTTTGTCTTCAGGTCAGCTTTCCTCTCGTTCTTCTTCCGTTCTCTTTACCCACCAATTTACTTCACTACGAACATCATTACCTGCTGGATTTTTTCTTTACATTTGCAGATTCAAGGGCCTAAAACCACTGTTCACCAACGGATCCGCGGATTCGGTCTCTTTTCCTTCCTAACGTTCCTAAACCATTAACTTTTCTGTCAAAGTCTTCAATCCCTTGGAAATTTTTCTAACGACTTCTTCCTTCGCCACTCCCGATTTTGCTAATTTTACTCTTTCAACATCGTTCAGATCGAATGCAACCTATTGGACTAGATCACTCTAATAACTAACTGCCTTCAAACTTCTCTTGCTATGTTGGATGTTGGATTTGCTTGCGGCTCACTATTTACTTCTAGGCTTTCTCAATATAATCCATCTTTCATTTCAGGGGGCTTTATCATTAAGCTTTCTAACAACTATTTACTTATAAATTTTCTGTTTCACTCATACTTTCTGCATTCTTTTTTTTCTTTTTTTTTTGCATTTCAGGAACTATAATGCTAAATTTTCTAACAACTATTTATCAACTAAATCGTTACAACCCCAAAATTCATCTTCACGTCTCTTTCTTATTGTGTTGCTCTGCAACAATAAATTATTTGCTAACGTTCATTCATAATTTTAGATTTCGTAATTTCTCACCGCATCCAACTTCTCATTTCTATGCTTGTCATTGGGAAACCAACTTATGGAATTCAAAAAATTATCGATTAATCCGTTTGTTTCTTCTTGCCTATTCAAATATTTATGTTGTTTATAATGTGTACAATTTCATCAAAATTGCAGTTTCCGGATGTTCAACAATGAGGATGCAACAATTGTTGCTTCGATGCTCCTTACCAATCATAATCATCACAACGATCAACTACTTTCGGAATTGCTTCACATCAAGACTACTTTCAGTTATTTTCATTTTTTATAACATTTTTTGTAATTAAAGAATAATAGATTCATACCTTTTACATTTCATATCATCTTCAACTTCATCAAATTCATTACTATGTCTATTTTTGTGGTCATAGTGTCAATTTTGTATCCATCATTATTTAGATCAATACACATTTTCATTTTATCTATTTTTTAATCTTGGTATATTTAGTATTTAACTTAAATTATGCAACAAGGAATGAAACATGAACAATAACCTTTATGAACATGAACAATAACCTTTATGAACATTTTACAAAACCTGGGGTTTATTGTTTTTGTTGTTTCGTATTTTTTGTTTATGGTTTTTGGACTTTAGGTGTTTTGGGGTTTCAGATTTAAAACTTGAGTTTTCATGTTGTTGTCTTCATATTGTATGGTTTTGGATTTAGGATTTTGGGGTTTAATAGGTTTGTGGGTTTCAGGTTTAAGGGGTTGGGTTATGGTTTTGGTTGTTTTCAGATTTGTTGTTTGGAATTTTTGGGTTTATGTTTTTTGGTTTTGGGGATTATGGTTTAGGTGTTAGTGGCTTTCGGGTTTATGATTGTCGGTGGTTTGGGGTTTCATATTTAAAAGTTTTGGGATTTTTGGGTTCGTGTTATAGGGGGATTTTTTTTGTTGGAGTTTGGGTTTTATGAGGTTTCATGTTTGAGTTTTCAGTGTTTGAGTTTTCTCAAGAGTTTGGGGTTTTTTAATTTTGGGTGGTTTGGGGATTTTTTTTGTTTGGAGTTTTGGGTTCGGAGTTTTGGGTTTAGGATTTTAGGTTTAGTGTTTTCTAAGGACCCAATTGTCCTTCATCACACTTTAATACTTTTGTGAACCAAAGAAAGGGGAAAAGGGAAAGAGGGTTGTATTTATGAAAATAGAGTAACAAAATAAAAATTGAAGGAGATGTGGGTTGTTTGTTGGTACTGTTTTAGGACTGCCACGTCAAATGATTGTTTAAAAAAAGAACAACAGATGACAAAAGAAAAGTCAAAATGGGAGGATGGGGACAAAAAACAGAGATAAGAGAACATTTCAAGGGAGAGGGGAAAAGAGTTTCAGAGGAGGGAGACAACAAATTCAACAGATTCTTCATATCACTTTTCTTTAAGGTGGCACAACGACAAATTGGAATTGCTCCTTTAAACAAATTGGACAATTTTGGTAACTTTTTCTCAAGAGAAACCATATAAAATTGGAACTTTTAACTGCGCATTTTCATGTGTTTTTCATCCTCAAATTCAATCATTTCTTATTGCTCATTTAACAAATTGAAAAATCTAAACTGAAAGGAGAAACTGGTTGTATAATGGACAAAATAATTGTTGGATTCAAGGAGATAGAACAAATTGGATAATGAGAGATAAAAGAGGGAATTCTCCCAGTTGGTAATACAAAATAGTTGTACAAAACAAATACAAATCTCAGAATTCCTTGTAGGAAAGTAAACAAAACAAATAGGAGACTCTTCTATGGAGGAACAAGGAGGAGATGGAGAGAGATTGATGGAAGAAGAAGATGATTCAAACTTTGAAAGAGAGAGGAGTAATGTGTAATTTCAAGTTTGGATTTAAGAAATAAATTGGGGAAATTCAAACTTTAATGAATTGGTGAATATGGAGTTTATATGAATATTTCCTTTTTGGATACATGATTTCAACTATGATTAATTATTCAATTAGTTATTGGAATTTCAGGATTTCGACAGAGACTAATATCGCTTCTGATTCGAAGGTTTACGTCCACAGTTTTATGACTGCTTATTTTACAAAATTGTTTATTATCTACATAAATAGTATGAAATTTATATTTATGTATGATTTCAGAGTAAATCTTTCAAGATTTAGAGAAATTGTTATGAAATTTCGGTACTTTATGATTTACCTGAAATTGTGGTTTTAGAAATGTTTGAGATTGTTTGATCGTGATTTGATAAATCAGAAGACTTTAAATGTTTATTGAAAAATGTTTGAGTTTTATGAAATGTGATTTTAGAGAAAGAGCATGATTTTAAGGATTTTACACGGAAAGTGGCTTTCAAACCATTAGATTTATGTACTAATGTTGATTACCCGTATGTTATGTGGATGTGTTCCATAGTATACCAGAGATTATAGAGGTCTTTGTGACACACTCTAGCACACACATAGGCTTTGTGTCGTGTGTTAGGGTGTTTAGCCCTTTAGTGACAGCTCTGTGTGCACATATGACTCGGTGCATAGTATGACAGAGATTGTTTTGCTATGCGTATTGAGATTACTCTACGCCAGTATGACCAGAGATTGGGTACATGTTTGGTGATGTATTTTAGCTCAATCTTTATTTTTATTTTCCACCAAGATTGCTCTTGATTTTCAACCCGAGATAGTTCGGAACAACATTTGCCACCAGCCTCAACAAGTAAATGCATATCATCTATTGTATGTAAAGAGTCTAATTTTTTGTTGCGTGCTTTTTATTTCGACGAAGTTTAAGTTATAAACTAGGGAGAGATTTGACAATAGATTCCATAGCACTCTCGAAGTTTGTTTTCATCATAGCTCGTCCTAGGTTCGGTAGGATAATATGGGACGGGGTGTCACAAGTTTACGGTTTTTAGGGTTTAAGAGTTTTGTGGGTTTCATGTTTAAGGATTTACGGTTTATGGTTTTGGTTGTTTGGGGATTTGTTGTATCTGTTTTTGGGGTTTATGATTTTTTTGATTTTGGGGATTTGTTGTTTGGGATTATTTTGGGGTTTATGGTTTTGGGATGTTTCAATTTTCGGCATTATGGTTTTGGGATTTTTGAGTTCAGGTGTTTAGGGGCTTCTATAATTTTTTGTTTGGAGTTTTGGTTTAGGGGATTTCTTGTTTGGGATTTTGGGATTTTGGGGTTTATGGTTTTGGGATTTTTGGATTTTGGAGATTATGGTTTTCGGATACTTGAGTTTAGGTGTTGGTTGGTTTTAGGGTTTATGGTGTTCATATTTTGGGTTTAAGAAATTTGTGGGTTTGAGTTTTAAGGGTTCGAGGTTTATGCTTTTGTTGGTTTGGGATTTTTTGTTGAGATTTTGGGGTTTATGGTTTTAGGATTTTTGGATTTAGGGGATTATGGTTTTGGGATTTTGGAGTTTAGGCGTTTTTGGGTTTGGGTTTTTAGGGTTTTTGGATTTTGGAGTTTATGTGTGTGGTTTTGGGGTTTCAAATGTAAAGGTTTAGAGGTTAGTGGATTTTTTGGTTTGGAGTTAACAGTTTGGGGTTTTGTGGTTTGTTGGTTTTGAGGGTATGATTTTACGATTTTTGGGTTTATGTTCTTCAGATTTTGGGGTTTGAGATATTTGTGGGTTTTAGGTTTAAGGGTTTATGGTTTTCGTGGTTTTGGGATTTGTTGTTTGAGATTTGGGGATTTTTGGATTATGGTTTAGGGATTTACATATTTTGTGGTTTTGAGTTTAGGGTTTTGAGATTTTGGTGTTTTCGTATTTTGGGATTTATGTAAATATAAAAAGTTAAAATTCAAAGTTTACTTCGTCCATTTTTAAGTTAAACTTTCAAATATGCGTTTAATAGATTTCGGTAAATTTTAATTTCGTTTCTAATGAATCTAACATATTCAATGATTTTAAAAATTAATCAGTTTATTAAATATAAAATTAAATTTTATGTCTAATGAAACTTTAAGAGCTTTCATAATTGTCAAATCATTGATTTTTTTAACACTTCATTTACTAGTTTTTTTTCATAGATTATATCGGTTGAGCTATACTGTTACAAATTACGGGACCTTTACCCTTAATTATGTGAACTTTATTAAGGGTAAATGTCCGGTAATTTCTAACAATTGGTATCAGAGCCTTACCTTGACTAATCCGTTGTGTTTGCAAACTGTTTTTTTTTTTTGTTGAAAGAACCTTGAAATTAATTTATTGAAGTCATTTAAGTTCGTTTTACCATTAACTTCGAAGTTTCAAAGAAAAAGAAACAAATTTGGGGTTTTAATTTAAGGATATTTGGGATTTTGATTCAGGGTTTCATATTTGTGGTTTTAATTTAGGAAGATTTGGGGTTTGGATTCAGGATTTCAGGTTTGGGGTTTTAGATTTGGGGTTTGTATATTTTGGGTTTGAAAATTAAATCTTTCAAATCGATTTCTTCCAAAACTCGAAAGGAGTATTTTTCAAGCACATGGTTGAAAATCGTGAATAAGCTACATGTTTGGTTCAATAAGAAGGGAGGAATGTGAATTTTGAATGAATATACACTTTTTTCGTGAATTAAAAAAATCCAAAAGCCGAAAGAAGTACTTTTCAAGCACATGGTTGAAAACCGTGAATAAGAAAGTAGTGAGAAATGTTAATTTTGAATGAATATACACTTTTTTCGTGAATTATAAAAAGTCCAAAAATCGTTTTGGTCATTTTTTAATGAGTACATTTTTCACTTTTTTTTTTCAATGTTGGGTTGAGGAGCTTCATTAAACTACAACCCCATAGCTTTAGGACCAAAATTCGTAAGAAAAATACCTTAAAACTCGTTCCCTAAACCATAAATTTTCAAAACTCGAAAGGAGTACTTTTCAAGCACATGTTAAAAACCGTGAATAAACTACATGTTTGGTTCAATAAGAAGTGAGGAATGTCAATTTTGAATGAATATACATTTTTTTCGTCAATTAAAAAAAGTCCAAAAATCGTTTGTCCACCAATTTTGGTCAAAAAAACAATCATTTTGGTCATTTTTTAATGAGTACATTTTTCACTTTTTTTTTTCAATGTTCGGTTGAGGACCTTCATTAAACTACAACCCCATAAAGGAAAGGAGTACTTTTCAAGCACATGGTTTAAACCCGTGAATAAGCTACATGCTTGGTTCAATAAGAAGTGAGAAATGTTAATTTTGAATGAATATACACTTTTTTGGTGAATTAAAAAAAGGCAAAAATTCGTTTACTAGTCTACCAATTTTGGTCAAAAAGCGATCATTTTTGTCATTTTTTAATGAGTACATTTTTCACTTCATTTTTTCAATGTTGGGTTTCGGAGCTTCATTGACCTACAGCCCCATAGCTTTAGGACCAAAATCCGTAAGAAAAACACTTTAAAACTCAAACCCTAAACCGTAAATTTCCAAAAACCCAAAAGGAGTACTTTTCAAGCACATAGTTTAAACCCGTGAATAAGCTACATGCTTGGTTCAATAATAAGTGATAAATGTTAATTTTGAATGAATATACACTTTTTTTCGTGAATTAAAAAAAGTCAAAAAATTGTTTACTAGATTTTGGTACAAAATCGATCATTTTTGTCATTTTTTAATGAGTACATTTTTCAATTTCTCTTTTCAATGTTGGGTTTCGGAGCTTCATTGACCTACAACTCCATAGCTTTAAGACGAAAATTCGTAAGAAAAACACTTTCAAATTCAATCCCTAAACCGTAAATTCTTAAAACTCGAAAGGAGTACTTTTCAAGCACATGATTGAAAACCGTGAATAAGCTATGTAGACACCGTATTTTGTACGATCTTGTTTATCATTATTCCCAAGTTTCGCATTTCCGTCTTTTCCTGGCATTTCGTTCGATAGATTGTTGAAGCCATTTAAGTTCGTTTTTGCATTAATTTTGAAGTTTAAAAAAAAAAAAAAAACAAAAAAACAAAAAAACAAATACTTTTCGTTCCAGGATGTTTGAGGAACGATTTGCTTAGTTTTAGAGTTTAGTTCTATAGTTTCAAGTTTGAGGTTTTAATTTAAGGAGATTTGGGGTTGGATTCATGTTTCAGATTTGGGGTCTTAATTTAAGGAGATTTGGGGTATGGATTCAGGGTTTCAGGTTTGGGGTCTTAATTTAAGGAGATTTTGGGTATGAATTCATGGTTTCAGCTTTGGAGTTTTAATTTAAGGAGATTTGGGGTATGGATTCATGGTTTCAGGTTTGGAGTTTAAATTTAATGAGATTTGGGGTTTGGATTAAGGGTTCAGATTTGAGCTTTTAATTTAAGGATATTTGGGGTTTGGATTCAGTGTTTCAGGTTTGGGGTTTTTAATTAAGGAGATTTGGGGTTTGGATTCATGGTTTCATGTTTGGGTTTGGGTTTGAGTTTTTTAATTTAAGGAGATTTGGGGTTTTTATTCAGGGTTTCAGATTTGGGGATTGTATATTTTAGGGTTTTAAAATTAAATCTTTCAAATCGATTTCTTCCAAAACCCGAAAGGAGTACTTTTCAAGCACATGGTTGGAAACCATGAATAAGCTACATGTTTGGTTCAATAGGAAGAAATGAATAATTTTGAATGAATATACATTTTTTTCGTGAATTAAAAAAAGTCCAAAAATTTCCAAAACTCGAAAGGAGTACTTTTCAAACACATGATTTAAAACCTTGAATAAGCTACATGTTTGGTTCATGAAGTAGTGAGAAATGTTAATTTTGAATAAATATAAACTTTTTTCGTGAATTAAAAAAAGTTCAAAAATTTCCAAAACCCGAAAGGAGTACTTTTCAAGCACATGGCTTAAAATCTTGAATAAGCTACATGCTTGGTTCATAAAGTAGTGAGAAATGTTAATTTTGGATGAATATACACTTTTTTCGTGAATTAAAAAACCCCAAACTCAAAAATAAATTTGGGTAATCTCGACAAAGATTCAATGAATTCAAATCGGAATAGGTTAAATTCTAGTGTCATCCAATTAAGTCTGCGAGTTGGATGAAGTACATGAGGTACGGTCATGAAATAAGTAATGTATTCTTAAAACAATTTACAATTTCTATGGGGAAGATGCCACAATAAGTTTCTTCCTCGTGAATGATAGTAATTCATAAAAAAAATTCTTCTTGTTTTTAAACTTACACGTATGATCATAAAACTCGTTCATATCTAGTTTATTAATATTCAATAAAAAAAATAGAGAAATGCCTCATTTTAAAGATTTTTTTATTCAACAAAAACTTCAATAAATAATACTTGAAAAAAAATACCAAAAAACACTAAAACACAAAACCATAAATCCAAACACACCAAAACACTCAAATCCCAAAATCATGAACTATAGTTGGAATTTAATCTTTTATACATATACATAAATCATAAAACACCAATACAACTAAATCTCAAAACCAAACCCCAAAATAAAATAAGAAAGTTAGAAGAGAAAACAAGATTAAGATCTAGAACTTGAACTTGAAGAAGAAAGAAAAACTCCGGATTTAAAGAATTCATTGAGAAAAAGAAGAATGTCTTATTTCCCTTCTCATATATTTCAAAAGATAACCAAAATGAATGAGGACACTACAACTAAGATAACCAATACCTTGAAATGCAAGGAATCCATCCATCCAGAGAGAATGGTTGGAGCTAAAGGAGGAGGCAATCGTGCTAGGTGGAGCATAAGTATAAGAATAAACTCAATTGAAACTATATGAACTAAAATAGAATAAGTCCCAAATACAACGAAGAAATTATATTTTTAACATTAATTTTAATACCATAGATGAATTTAAAATAATGAAAATCTGATTTATTTTATTTTAATCATTTTTATGCAATTGATACAAATCTGGTTTATTTTATTTGAATCATTTATAAAATTTATTTACTAGGTAAGCAAATTGATTATAGAAATATATAAAAAAAAAAAAAAAAAAAAAAAAAAAAAAGAATTGGTCACATTCGTGTGTCATCCTATGAATCATGTCAGTTGCATGAAGTAAATGAGTTACGACCATGAAATAAGTAATGTATTCTTAAAAACAATATACAATTTCTATAGGGAAGATGCCACAATAAGTCTCTTCCCCATGAATGATAGTAATTAGTAATTTTTTCTTCTTCTTGTTTTTAAACATACAAGTATAATTTCCCTCCGGTTTCATTTTTTATTTCCTTCCCATCTAGTTTATTAATATTCAATAAAAAAAAAAAAAAAAAAAAAATAGAGAAAGTTCTCATTTTAAAGATTTTTTTTTTTAAACAAAAATTTCAACATAAATACGTATAAATCTTTACCAAAAAACACTAAAACTCAAAATTCCTTACCTCAAACCCAAAACCATAAATCCCAACACACTAAAACACTCAAACCCCAAATCTTAAACTCAAACCCATAAACCTCAAAACCACAAACCCGAAAACACAAAAACTCCAAAATTTCAAACCCAAAACATAAAAATTGATCCCACTAAAACACAAAAATCTCAAACCCCAGAATCTCAAAATCCTTAAAACTCAAATAATAAAAATGAAAAATAAAAATTGTAGGGTCCGTTTGATAACGTTCTCGTTTCCTGTTTTCTGTTTCTGTTTCTTATTTTTTAAGAAACAGATTTGTTTGATAACTATTCTCGTTTCTTGTTTCTAAATTTTGAGAAACATTTCTAAAAAAATGGCAAAAATTGAGAAACACCAAAAAGTTGTTTCTTCTGTGACGTTCCCATTTATAAACTTCAGATCCTATTAAAGCTAAAAAAATGTGCTTGGCTTGTTTGCAAGAGGTGTACTTACCTAAGCCCCTTACAATCAAGGTCAAGGTCCTGGCTTCAAATTCTAGAAGTAACAATTTTCAAAATGTTTATTTATTAATCGAAGTATATATATATATATATATATATATATATATATATATATATTTTTTTTTTTTTCATAAATATCTATCTACATCGACATCTTATCGATATTTTTTTATCAACAATAGTAAACGTTTTTTTGACGTTTTTTAATTCACAAAAAACGTGTAGATACATATAACATTCAATTTACTCACTTTTTATTTGACCAAGCATGTATGTTATTCACGGTTTTCAACCACGTGCTTGAAAAGTACTCCTTTCGAGTTTTGGAAATTTACGGTTTAGGGAACGAGTTTTAAGGTGGTCTTACGGATTTTGGTCATAAAGCTATGGGGCTGTAGGTTAATGAAGCTCTTGAACCCAACATTGAAAAAATAAAATGATTAATGTACTCATAAAAAAATGACCAAAATGACCGTTTTTAGACCAAAATTGGTGGACTATATAAACCATTTTCTTGACTCTTTTAAATTCACGAAAAAAAGTGTAGATTCATATAACATTCACATTCCTCAATTTTTATTTGACCAAACAGGTAGGTTATTCACGGTTTTCAATCACGTGCTTGAAAAGTACTCCTTTTGGGTTTTGAAAATTTACGGTTTACGGAATGAATTTTAAGGTGTTTTTCTTATGGATTTTGGTCCTAAAGCTATGAGGCGGCTCTAGGTTAATGAAACTCCTAAACCCAACATTGAAAAAAGAAAATGAAAAATGTACCCATAAAAAAATGACCAAAATGACCGTTTTTAGACCAAAATTGGAGGACTATAGTAAACGATTTTTTTGACCTTTTTTAATACACGGAAAAACTGTATATTCATATAAAATTCACATTTTTCACTTTTTATTGGACCAAGCATGTAGGTTATTAACGGTTTTCATCCACGTGTTTCAAAAGTACTCTTTTCGGGTTTTAAAAATTTACGGTTTAGAGAACGAGTTTTAAGGTATATATTTTTTTTTTCCGATTTTGGTCCTAAAGTTATAGGACTGTAGGTTAATGAAGCTTCTAAACACAATATTGAAAAAAGAAAATGAAAAATGTAGTCATAAAAAAATGACCAAAATGAATGTTTTGTTTTACAAAAATTGGAGGATTATAGTAAACGTTTTTTTGACTTTTTTTAATTCACGAAAAACGTGTAGATACATATAACATTCAATTTACTCACTTTTTATTTGACCAATCATGTAAGTTATTCACGGTTTTCAACCACGTGCTTGAAAAAGTACTCCTTTCGAGTTTTGAAAATTTACGGTTTAGGGAACGAGTTTTAAGGTGTTTGTCTTACGAATTTTGGTCATAAATCTATGGGGCTATAGGTTAATGAAGCTCTTAACCCCAACATTGAAAAAATAAAATGATTAATGTACTCATAAAAAAATGACAAAAATGACCGTTTTTAGACCAAAATTGGTGGACTATAGTAAACCATTTTTTTTACTCTTTAATTCACGAAAAAAGTGTAGATTCATATAACATTCACATTCCTCAATTTTTATTTGACCAAGCAGATAGGTTATTCACGGTTTTCAACCAGGTGCTTGAAAAGTTCTTCTTTCGGGTTTTGGAAGCTTACGGTTTAGGGAACGAGTTTTAAGGTATTTTTTTTTACGAATTTTGATCCTAAAGCTTTGGGGCTATAGGTTAATGAAGCTCATAAACCTAGCATTGGAAAATAAATGACCAAAATGTCCGTTTTTAAATCAAAATTGGAGGACTATAGTAAACGAATTTTTGACTTTTTTTAATTCACGAAAAAAGTTTAGATTCATAAAACATAAAACTTCCTCACTTTTTATTTGACCAAGCATGTAGTTTATTCACGGTTTTCAACTACATGCTTGAAATGTACTCTTTTTGAGTTTTGGAAATTTACGGTTTAGGGAATGAGTTTTAAGGTGTTTTTCTTACCGATTTTGGTCCTAAAGCTCTGAGGTTGTAGGTTAATGAAGCTCCTAAACCCAACATTGAAAAAAGAAAGTGAAAAATATACTCGTAAAAAAATGACAAAATTGACCGTATTTAGACCGAAATTGGAGGATTATAGTAAACGATTTTTTGACTGTTTTTTAATTCACGATAAAAGTGTAAATTCAAATAACATTCACATTCCTAAATTTTTTATTTGACCAAGCATTATTCACAATTTTCAACCACGTGCTTGAAAACTACTAGGTTTTTTTCTTACGGATTTTGGTCCTAAAGTTATTGGGTTGTAGGTTAATTAAGCTCCTAAAACCAACATTGTAAAAAGAAAGTAAAAATATACTCATAATTTTTTTTTTTTTTTTTTATCAAAATGGCCGTTTTTAGACAGAAATGAGAGGATTATAGTAAACGTTTTTTTTATTTTTTTTTTAATTCACGAAAAAATTGTAGATTCATATAACATTTGCATTCCTCAGCTTTTATTGGATCAAGCATGTAGTGTAGGTTATTCACGGTTTTCAACCACGTGCTAGAAAAGTTCTCGTTTTGGGTTTTGGAAGCTTACTGTTTAGGGAAAGAGTTTTAAGGTGTTTCTCTTACGGATTTTGATCCTAAAGCTCTGGGGTTCTAGGTTAATGAAGCTTCTAATCTTAACATTGAAAAAAAAATGTACTCATAAAAAAAGTACAAAAATTACCGTTTTTAGACCAAAATTGGAGGACTATAGTAAACGAATTTTTGACTTTTTTAATTCACGAAAAAAGTTTTGATTCATATAACATAAAAATTCCTCACTTTTTATTTGACCAAGCATGTAGTTTATTCACGGTTTTCAACCACATGCTTGAAAATTACTCCTTTCGGATTTTAAAAATTTACGGTTTAGGGAATGAGTTTTAAGGTGTTTTTCTTATGAATTTTGGTCCTAAAGCTATGGGGTTGTAGGTTAATGAAGCTCCTTAACCCAACATTGAAAAAAGAAAATGAAAAATGCACTCATATAAAAATGACCAAATTAACTGTTTTTAGACAAAAAAAAAAAATGGAGGACTATAGTAAACGATTTTTTTACTTTTTTTTAATACACGAAAAAAATGTATATTCATATATACTTCACATTTCTTACTTGACCAAGCTTGTAGGTTATTCACTGTTTTCATCCACGTGTTTTAAAACTACTCTTTTTGGGATTTAGAAATTTACGGTTTAGGGAACGAGTTTTAAGGTATTTTTCTTACGGATTTTGGTCCTAATGCTATGAGGTTGTAGGTTAATGTAACTCATAAACCCAACATTGAAAAAAGAAAATGTTCATAAAAAATGACCAAAATGACTGGGTTTTTTTTACCAAAATTGGAGGACTATAGTAAACGATTTTTAGACTTTTTTTAATTCACGAAAGAAGTGTAGATCCATATAACATTCACATTCCTTACTTTTTATTTGACCAAGCATTATTCACGAACTTCAGCCACGTGCTTGAAAAGTACTCCTTTCGAGTTTGAATATTTACGGTTTAGGGAACGAGGTTTAAGGTTTTTTTCTTACGGATTTTGGTCCTAAACCTCTAGGGCTGTAGTTTAATGAAGCTCCTAAAACCAACATTGTAAAAAGAAAGTGAAAAATATACTCATAAATTGTTTTTACCAAAATGACCGATTTTATACCAAAATTGGAGGACTATAGTAAACGATTTTGTTACTTTTTTTAATTCACGAAAAAATTGTAGATTCATATAACATTTACATTCCTCACTTTTTATTGGACCAAACATGTAGGTTATTCAGGGTTTTCAACCACGTATTAGAAAAGTTATCCTTTCGGGTTTTGGAAGCTTACGGTTTAGGGAACGAGTTTTAAGGTATTTTTCTTACGGATTTTGATCCTAAAGCTTTGGGGATATAGGTTAATGAAGCTCCTAAACCTTTTGGTGTTTTGGGCATAGATAAGGAATTTTATGATTTTGGTGTTTTACTATTTGAGGTTTAGAGTATGGAACTTTGGGTTTTGGTCTCTTGTGGTTTATGGTTTGGGGTTAATGTATTTTGGGGTGGTTTTGAGATTTTGGTGTATTGGTATTTTAGGATTTATGTCTATGTATAAAAAGTTTAAATTCTAACTTTATTTCGTCCTTTTTAAATATTCAAATTTGTATTTAATAAATTTTTTGAATGTTTAATTTCTTCCCTTGAGAATCTGCCATATTCAATAATTTTAAAAATTAATTATTTATAAGATAAAAAATTTGGGAGATTTGAACCTTATTTTCGAAATATACTTTTGGGGAAGGCTAAGGGACACTCTAGAGAGCTGAATAAGAGATTTGGAGGCTCGAGAACGTGCAGATCACATCGGGAACGAGGCTTGACACGCTACAAGAGTTTTTCTCCTTTACCTTTGATTTTATTGCTTTATTTTATGGATTCTAAACTTTGTCTAAGCATTATTTTAGTGATTATGAGTAGCTAGACTTTTACTTAGGGGATTGATGTAATCGTTTTAGTTTTCATGTTTGATTAATCTAAGGTCTTCATATTGCATCAATTATTCGTGTGGTTGTTTGCTTAATGTTTTTATCCTTTTGGCCAAAGTATAAATTATTGTTTGTTTAATCTCTAGCTTGAAAAAATAGTTTTTAAAGTAGAACTCAACCGCATGGCTATTTGTAAATTCTTGCATGGACATGAAGAATTCTCGTAGAGGTCATTAATAGAATTTGTTTAATGTCTTTCTTTTCTATTAAAAACTAGAGAGACATGTTAGTTTTATAAAAAGAGAAGAGAATTATTTGAGCTCTAGCGAGTCTTTTATGATTTTTATTGCCTATAATGGTATGCATGACTATTTTTGGATTAATAGATTAATTAAACACGAATCTATCGATGAAGTCAATTCCCTAGGTTTTTTCTCTCCAAAAGGTTTCCCATTATTTTTCAGTCATTTAATCTTCATTCAAACTCAAAGTCTTTTTAATCTAAATAAAATTTGTGGTTAGTACCTAGCTATGGTACTCAATTGATCTAGAAACTCAATCTTGTGGACGATACTCTTTACTGAAATCACTATATTAAAACTTGACCCGTACACTTGCGGTACGCAATAAATCACGCAACAAAATCGAACTTAAATGACTTAAAAAATCTATCGAACGAAACGCCAGGGAAAGACAGAAATGCGAAACTTAGATATAATGATAAACAAGGCCGGACAAAATACGGTGTATACATAACTTATTCACAGTTATCAACCATGTGCTTGAAAAGTACTCCTTTCGGGTTTTGAAAATTTACGGTTTAGGGAACGAGTTTTAAAGTGTTTTTCTTACGGATTTTGTTCCTAATGCTATCAATTTGTAGGTTAATGAAGCTCCTAAACCCAACATTGAAAAAAAAGAAAGTGAAAAATGTACTCATTAAAAAATGATCAAAATGATAGTTTTTGGACCAAAATTGGTGGACATAGTAAACGATTTTTGGACTTTTTTTAATTCACGAAAAAAATGTATATTCATTCAAAATTAACATTCCTCACTTCTTATTGAACTAAGTATGTAGCTTATTCACGGTTTTCAACCATGTGCTTGAAAAGTACTCCTTTCGGGTTTTGGAAATTTACGGTTTAGGGAACGAGTTTTAAAGTATTTTTCTTACGGATTTTGGTCCTAAAACTATCAGGTTGTAGGTTAATGAAGCTCTTAAACTCAACATTGAAAAAATAAAGTGAAAAATGTACTCATTAAAAAAAAGACCAAACTGATCGTTTTTAGACCAAAATTGGTGGACTATAGAAAACGATTTTTTTACTTTTTTAAATTCACGAAAAAAGTGTATATTGATTTAAAATTAACATTTCTCACTACTTATTGAACCAAACATGTAGCTTATTCACAGTTTTCAACCATGTGCTTGAAAAATACTACTTTCGGGTTTTGAAAATTTACGGTTTAGGGAACGAGTTTTAAGGTATTTTTCTTACGGATTTTGGTCCTAAAGCTATCCGGCTATAGGTTAATTAATCTATTAAACCCAACATTAAAAAAAGAAAGTGAAAAATGTACTCATTAACAAATGACCAAAATGACTGATTTTGGACCAAAATTGGTGGACTATAGTAAACGATTTTTGGACGTTTTTTCCACGAAAAAAGTGTGTATTCATTCAAAATTCACATTCCTCCATACTTATTGAACAAAACATGTAGCTTATTCACGGTTTTCAACCATGTGCTTGAAAAGTACTCATTTGGAGTTTTAGAAGAAATCGATTTGAAAGATTTAATTTTAAAACGCTACAATATGCAAACCCCAAATCTGAAATCATACATCGAAACCCTAAATCTGAGACCATGAATCAAAACCCCAAATCTCCTTAAATTAAAAACTCAAAATCTGAAACCTTGAATCCAAACCATAAAACTCCTTAAATTAAAAACCACAAACCTGAAACCTTGAATCCAAACCCCAAAACTTCTTAAATTAAAAACCACAAACCTGAATCCTGAATCCAAACCCCAAATCTCTTTAAATTATAACCCCAAATTTGACTACCTGAATCCAAACCTCAAATCTCCTTAAATTAAAAACCTCAAACCTGAAACCCTGAATCCAACCCCCAAATCTCCTTAAATTAAAATCCACAAACCTAAAACCATGAATCCAAACCTCAAATCTCCTTAAATTAAAATCTCAAACTTGAAAGCATGAATCAAAACCCCAAATCTACTTAAATTTAAACCCTAAATCTGACACCATTAATCCAAATCCTAAATCTCCTTAAATTAAAACCCTAAACTGAAGTCGTGAACCAAAACCCTAAATCTGAAGACCTCAATTACAACCCCAAATATCCTTAAATTAAAACCCCAAATCTGAAACTATAGAACTAAACTCTAAAACTAAGCAAAACGTTCCTAAAACGTCCTCGAACGGAAAGTATTTGTTTGTTTTTCTTTGAAACTTCAAAATTAATGGAAAAACTGATAGCACACAAAGTGTGCTATCTTTAGAGCCTTTTTATCGCTAGTTTTGTTGCTCAAACGAGTACTTTCACGTTGATTTCTCTTTGTTGTGTAGAAATTGAGCAAATGGAGTAATTTGGAGCTTTATGGGGATTACTATTCAAAAAAGGAGTCAATTGGGTGATCATAGAAGAAGCCAAGTCAAGAGAAGAAGGAGATCAAGCCTAAAAACCCGCAGAAGTAGCGTTGAGACGCTAAAAAATCCACCTTTAAGCCATTTATCCCGCAGCAGTAGCGTCGAGACGCTACACGAGAGCGTCGAGACGCTACAAATAAACTCATCAGCATTTTTTCTGTCCGTAGCGTCGAGACGATGTGCCTAGCATCTCGACGCTACCTTTTTAATTTAGTTTTACGCGTTTTCGCAGAGTAGGGTCGAGACGTTACCCCTAGAGTCGAGACGCTATACCGATTTTTACTATAAATGCATATTTTTCTCCATTCGACGGGTAGACAAATTTTTGGGAGATTTGAACCCTATTTTTGAAATACACTCTTGAGGAAGGCTGAGGGACACTCTAGAAAGCTGAATAAGAGATTTGGAGACTCGAGAACGTGCAGACCACATCGGGAACGAGGTTTGGCACGCTACAAGAGTTTTTCTCCTTTACCTTTGATTTTATTGCTTTATTTTATGGATTCTAAACTTTGTCTAAGCATTATTTTAGTGATTATGAGTAAATAGACTTTTACTTAGGGGATTGATGTAATCGTTTTAGTTTTCATGTTTGATTAATCTAAGCTCTTCATATTGCATCAATTATTCGTGTGGTTGTTTGCTTAATGTTTTTATCCTTTTGGCCAAAGTATAAATTATTGTTTGTTTAATCTCTAGCTTGAAAAAGTAGTTTTTAAAGTAGAACTCAACCGCATGGCTATTTGTAAATTCTTGCATGGACATGAAGAATTCTCGTAGAGGTCATTAATAGAAGTTGCTTAATGTCTTTCTTTTCTATTAAAAACTAGGCAGGCGTGTTAATTTTATAAAAAGGGAAGACAATTATTTGAGCTCTTCTTTTATGATTTTTATTCTTCTTGGCCTATAATTGTATGCATGACTATTTTTGGATTAATAGATTAATTAAACACGAATCTATCGATGAAGTCAATTCCCTAGGTTTTTTCTCTCCAAAAGGTTTCCCATTATTTTTCAGTCATTTAATCTTCATTCAAACCCTAAACGCTAAACCCTAATCTAAATAAAATTTGTGGTTAGTACCTATGGTACTCAATTGATCTAGAAACCCAATCCTGTGGACGATACTCTTTACTGAAATCACTATATTAAAACTTGACCCGTACACTTGCGGTATGCAATAAATCACGCAACAAAATCGAACTTAAATGACTTAAAAAATCTATCGAACGAAACGCCAGGGAAAGACAGAAATGCGAAACTTAGAAATAATGATAAGCAAGGCCGGACAAAATACGGTGTATACATTAGCTTATTCACAGTTCTCAACCATGTGCTTGAAAAGTACTCCTTTCGGGTTTTGAAAATTTACGGTTTAGGGAACGAGTTTTAAAGTGTTTTTCTTACGGATTTTGGTCCTAATGCTATCAATTTGTAGGTTAATGAAGCTCCTAAACCCAACATTGAAAAAAGAGAGTGAAAATGTACTCATTAAAAAATGACCAAAATGATAGTTTTTGGACCAAAATTGGTGGACATAGTAAACGATTTTTTTAACTTTTTTTAATTCACGAAAAAAATGTATATTCATTCAAAATTAACATTCCTCACTTCTTATTGAACCAAGTATGTAGCTTATTCACGGTTTTCAACCATGTGCTTGAAAAGTACTCATTTCGGTTTTTGAAAATTTACGGTTTAGGGAACGAGTTTTAAAGTATTTTTCTTACGGATTTTGGTCCTAAAACTATCAGGTTGTAGGTTAATGAAGCTCCTAAACCCAACATTGAAAAAAGAAAGTGAAAAATGTATTCATTAAAAAAAAGACCAAAATGATCGTTTTTGGACAAAAGTTGGTGGTAAACGATTTTTTTACTTTTTTTAATTCACGAAAAAAGTGTATATTCATTTAAAATTAACATGTCTCACTACTTATTGAACCAAACATGTAACTTATTCACGGTTTTCAACCATGTGCTTGAAAAATACTACTTTCGGGTTTTGGAAATTTACGGTTTAGGGAATGAGTTTTAAGGTGTTTTTCTTACGGATTTTGGTCCTAAAGCTATCTGGTTGTAGGTTAATGAATCTACTAAACCCAACTTTGAAAAAAAGAAGGTGAAAAATGTACTCATTAACAAATGACCAAAATGACCAATTTTGGACCAAAATTGGTGGACGATTTCAGCTTTAATTGGTTCATTTGGAGTTTTGGAAGAAATCGATTTGAAAGATTTAATTTTAAAACGCTAAAATATACAAATCCCAAATCTGAAACCATACATCGAAACCCCAAATCTGGAACCATGAATCAAAACCCCAAATATTCTTAAATTAAAAACTCAAAATTTGAAACCTTGAATCCAAACCCTAAAACTCCTTAAATTAGAAACCACAAACCTGAAACCTTGAATCCAAACCCCAAAACTCCTTAAATTAGAAACCACAAACCTGAAACCTTGAATCCAAACCCCAAAACTCCTTAAATTAAAAACCACAACCCTGGAACCCTGAATCCAAACCCAAATCTCCTTCAATTATAACCCCAAACTTGAAACCTTGAATCAAACCTAAATCTCCCTAAATTATAACCCCAAATCTGAAACTTTGAATCCAAACCCAAAATCACCTCAAATTAAAAAACCCCAAACCCGAACCCCTGAATCCAAACCCCAAATCTCCTTAAATTAAAATCCTCAACCCTTAAACCAAGAATCCAAACCCCAAATCTCCCTAAAGTAAAATCCCAAACCTGAAACCCTGAATAAAAACCCCAACTTGAATTTAAACCCCCTAAATTTGAAACCCTGAATTTAAACCCAAAATCTCCTTAAATTAAAACCCCAAAACTGAAACTATGAATCAAAACCCAAATCTAGAGCCCTCGATTAAAACCCCAAATATCCTTAAATTAAAACACCAAATCTGAAATTATAGAACTAAACTCTAAAACTAAGCAAAACGTTCGTGAAACGTCTTCGAACGGAAAGTATTTGTTTGTTTTTCTTTGAAACTTTGAAATTAAGGGAAAAAATGATAACACACTTTATCTTTAGAGTCTTTTTATCGCTAGTTTTGTTGCTCAAACGAGTACTTTCACGTTGATTTCCCTTTGTTGTGTAGAAATTGAGCAAATGAAGCAATTTGGAGCTTTATGGGAATTACTATTGAAAATAGGAGTTAATTGGGTGATCATAGAAGAAGTCAAGTCAAGAGAAGAATGAGATCAAGCCTAAAAATCCGCAGAAGTAGCGTCGAGACGCTGCTTGAGCTTCAACACGCTAAAAAATCCACCTTTAAGCCATTTATCCCGCAGCAGTAGCGTCGAGACGCTACGAATAAACTCATCAGCGTTTTTTCCGTCCGTAGCATTGAGACGATATGCCTAGCATCTCGACGCTACCTTTCCAATTTAGTTTTACGTGTATTCGCAGGGTAGGGTCGAGACGCTACCCTTAGGGTCGAGACGCTATACCGATTTTTACTATAAATGCATATTTTTCTCCATTCGACGGGGAGACCAATTTTTGGGAAATTTGAACCCTATTTTCGAAATACACTCTTGGGGAAGGCTGAGGGACACTCTAGAGAGGTGAATAAGAGATTTGGAGGCCCGAGAACATGGAGATCACATCGGGAACGAGGCTTGACACTCTACAAGAGTTTTTCTCCTTTACCTTTGATTTTATTGCTTTATTTTATGGATTCTAAACTTTGTCTAAGCATCATTTTAGTGATTCTGAGTAGCTAGACTTTTACTTAAGCGATTGATGTAATTGTTTTAGTTTTCATGTTTGATTAATCTAAGTTCTTCATATTGCATCAATTATTCGAGTGGTTGTTTGCTTAATGCTTTTATCCTTTTGGCCAAAGTATAAATTATTGTTTGTTTAATCTCTAGCTTGAAAAAGTAGTTTTGAAAGTAGAACTCAACCGCATGGCTATTTGTAAATTTTTGCATGGACATGAAGAATTCTCTTAGAGGTCATTAATAGAAGTTGCTTAATGTCTATCTTTTCTATTAAAAACTAGACAGACATGTTAGTTTTATAAAAAGGGAAGAGAATTATTTGAGCTCGAGTCTTTTATGATTTTTATTCTTCTTGGCCTATAATTGTTTGCATGACTATTTTTGGATTAATAGATTAATTAAGCACGAATCTATTAGATGAAGTCAATTCCCTAGGTTTTTTTTTCTCTCCAAAAGGTTTCCCATTATTTTTCAGTCATTTAATCTTCATTCAAACTCAAAATCTTTTTAATACAAATAAAATTTGTGGTTAGTACCTATGGTACTCAATTGATCTAGAAACCAAATCCTCTGGACGATACTATTTACTGAAATCACTATATTAAAACTTTACCCGTACACTTGCGGTACGCAATAAATCACGCAACAAAAACGAACTTAAATGACTTCAAAAATCTATCGAACGAAACGCTAGGGAAAGACAGAAATGCGAAACTTAGAAATAATGATAAACAAGGCCGGACAAAATACAGTGTATACATAGCTTATTCACAGTTCTCAACCATGTGCTTTAAAAGTACTCCTTTCGAGTTTAAAAATTTACGGTTTAGGGAACAAGTTTTAAACTGTTTTTCTTACGGATTTTGGTCCTAATGCTATCAATTTGTAGGTTAATGAAGCTCCTAAACCCAACATTGAAAAAAGAAAGTGAAAAATGTACTCATTAAAAAATGACCAAAATGATAGTTTTTGGATCAAAATTGGCGGACATAGTAAACGAGTTTTGGACTTTTTTTAATTCACGAAAAAAATGTATATTCATTCAAAATTAACATTCCTCACTTGTTATTGAACCAAGTATGTAGCTTATTCACGGTTTTCAACCATGTGCTAGAAAAGTACTCCTTTCGGGTTTTGGAAGTTTACGGTTTAGGGAACGAGTTAAGTGAAAAATGTACTCATTAAAAAAAGACCAAAATGATCGTTTTTTAACCAAAATTGGTGGACTAGTAAACGATTTTTTTACTTTTTTGAATTCACGAAAAAAGTGTATATTCATTTAAAATTAACATTTCTCACTGCTTACTGAACCAAACATGTAGCTTATTCACGGTTTTCAACCATGTGCTTGAAAAATACTACTTTCGGGTTTTGAAAATTTACGGTTTAGGGAACGAGTTTTAAGGTGTTTTTCTTACGAATTTTGGTCCTAAAGCTATCCAGCTGTAGGTTAATGAATCTACTAAACCCAACATTTAAAAAAATAAAGTGAAAAATCTACTCATCAACAAATGACCAAAATGACCAATTTTGGACCAAAATTGGTGGACTTAAACGATTTCAACTTTAATTGGTTTATTTTTAAGTTAAACTTTCAAATTTGTAATTAATAATTTTTTTGAAATTTTAATTTCTGTTCTAGAGAATCTGACATATTCAATTATTTTTAAAAATTAATTAATTTATTAGATGTAAAATTAAATTTTATGTCTAATGAAACTTTAAGAGCCCGTTTGCAAATCAATTTTTATTTTAGAAAAATTAAGTTCATAAACACTACTCCAATATATGATTTCTTGTTTTGTTATCTACTTTTTACGTGTTCCAGAAACATATGCCAAATTTTGGTAACTACAAATTCATACTTTTAAATTTTGTTAAGAATTCAAACGTTTTCTAAGGATTCAAAATTTTATACGATTAGGGATTTAGAGATTTTGGGATTTAGGTTTTGATATTTCATACTTTTAATGTTTAGGGTTTCGTGGGTTTTAGTGTTTTGTGGTGTTTGGCATAGGTAAGAAATTTTATGTTTTAGGTGTTTTAGTGTTTGAGGTTTAGAGTTTGGATTTTTGGTCTCTTATGGTTTATGGATTTAGAGATTTGGGGACTTGGGGTTAAAGAGTTTTGGGGTTTGGTTTTGAAATTTGGGTGGATATGTGTTTTAGAGATTTGGGGTTTAATTTTGAGATTTTTGGTGGAACAATGTTTTAGAGATTTTGGGGTTTGTGTTTAAGGAGCTTTGGGGTTTGGTTTTGAAATTTCGGTGGATTGGTGTTTTAGGATTTATGTGTAAGATTAAAACCCTAAATTTGAATCGGTGAATCCAAACCCTAAATCTCCTTAAAGTAAAAACTCAAATCTGAACCCTTGAATCCAAACCCCAAATCTCTCTAAATCTGAAACCATGAATCCAAACCTCAAATCTCCTCAAATTAAAACCCTAAAAATGTGGCAAAAAGTTTTTAACAAAGATTTTAGATTTGTATAGTGCTCCGAGGAAGTTCCAAAAAATTCCTTTTCGAAGAGGTTATATCAAAGAATTCACACCACTTTTTCATAGATTTTTTTTTTTTTTTTTTTTTTTTTTTTTTTTTTTTTTTTTTTATGATTACAATTCTTTTCTGAGGATCTCAAAACTTATTTATAAAGGTGGGGAATGTAAAAAGTGAGGAAAAGTTTTAACAGAGATTTTAGATGTGTATAATGCTCCGCGGAAGGTCCAGAAAATCCCCGAAGGGGTTATATAAAAAAAATCCACACCACTTTTTCATAGATTTTTTTTTTATGATTACAGTTCTTTCCTGAATATCTCAAAACTTATTTATAAAGGTGGAGTTGTGAAAAAAGTGACTAGGAAATTCCTCCCCAAAGGGGTTATATCACAAAATTCACACCACTTTTGCATATAATTTCACACCACTTTTGCATATAATTTTTTTTTGAGATTACAGTTCTTTTCTGAGGGTCTCAAAACTTATTTATAAAGGTGGAGGTATGAAAAAAGTGGTGAAAAATTTTAACAGAGATTTCAGAGGTGTATAGTACTTATTTATAAAGGTGGAGGTATGAAAAAAGTGGTGAAATTTTTTAACAGAGATTTCAGAGGTGTATAGTACTAGGCAGATGGTCCAGAAAATCCCCGAAGGGGTTATATTACAAAATTCACACCACTTTTTCATAGAATTTTTGGATGATTATAGTTCTTTTCTAAGGATCTCAAAACTTATTTATAAAAGTGGAGATACGAAAAAAGTGGCGAAAACCTTCAAGAAGGTACAAGCTAAAGTCTTTCTAGAAGTTGCAAGCTAAAGTCATTCAAAAAGTGGTGAAGACCTAAGCTACAAGCTGAAAACCTTCAAAAAGCTACAAGCTTAAGTTTTCAAGAAGCTAAAGTTGAAGACCTTCAATAAACTACAAGTCGAAGACATTCAAAAAGCTATCCGCCGAAGATTTACAATAAGCTACAAGTCGTTGACTTTACGAAGATCAACCAGTCAGAAGTCGATCCAACAAGATCAACAACCTAGATGTCGATCTAAGGAGATAACAAATAATAACCGATCCAATAAGATTAACAATCCCAAAAATTAAAGTTGACATAATTCAGAGAAAACATATTATAGATTTAACACTCATATATATACTAAATCAATAAAATTCAAGTACATTTTCACGTATTAAATTGATCGTAGTTTATTTTCACGTATTAAATTTATCGTATCGAAATTTAAAATAATAAAAAATAAATGTTTAATTTTTTTTACTTTATTTATAGATTTAAAAAATCATTCTAGATTTACAAATATCCTAATTTTTTTTTTCTAGCCATTGCAATTCCGAAAAAGAAATTCTAAAATGAAATATTAAAGCGATAAATAAGATCCTTCTCCAAAAAAAAACAAAAAAACGATAGTTAGTATGAATTAAATATTGCCTCACATTCGAAGCATAATTGTAATTAATTAATCACTTAATTATATGATAACAAACAGCGTTTAGGTTTGGGTTTGAAGAGGAAGAGGCATCTTCATCGTGGAGACCCAGAACCCAGATTTGCCAGCCATAGCCCCCAATCTCTCTCCCCAATTCTCTTCCTCTCCAAGTTCCTCGCACCATGAAGTCAATCTTCCAAGCCGGATATCTTCGATCCCCCAACTCTCCGATTTCCGTACAAATCCGCCCGTCATCATGTTAGCCACCGCCGCTGCGGCCGCCTCTTCTTGGCTTCATTCCAGCCGGAGCCGCTTTGTCTTTCTCTTGCTTTGTTCCCCCCTCCTCCTTCCCATTTTCTGCGCTACTTACCCGTTCATCTGTGCTATAGAGCTCTGCATCCGCCTTGCTCGTCGCAGGAGAAGGATATGTCTTCGCGATTCCCCGGAAATCGAACGGTTGCGGCGATGTGAGGAAGGAACAGCGCTCCCGGCGGAGATTTGTGATGACGGGGAGGAGGATATCGGGCTATTACAGAGGTACTTGGACGATCAGCTACTGCTCGTTCGATCTGTTTATGAATGTGGGGATTGTGGAGACGACGACTTAAATGGGGATTGTGACATTAAAGATAGCAATTTGATTCTACTATTAGGTTGATGATTGATGTTGATATCAATTCACTTGTTTTCTTTTTTGGTATTTTTGTTGTCAGTGTAAATGTAGTCATTAAATTATTGTAATTTTGTGTGATTTTTTTTTTAAAAAAATTAGAATTTGGGTTGGATGGATCTTAAAGTTAAAGATGGAACATACAGATGGGTTTGAGTTGATGAATGTAAAACTAGTTGTCCGAAAACAGCAACACACTATCTTATCTACATCTACATCTTGGTAATCTTTCTTAGTAAAAAAGCAAAGCAAAGCAAAGATTGTTATTATTAGCTTAGCAGAGTCAGGGTATGGGAAGACGGTGGCTCAGGTACAGAAGATGGCAGGCAAGAGCGATGAGAGTGAGCAGGTTTAACAAGGATGAATACGAATTCAGGTTCTTTAGCCTCTTATTCAACCCCACGATTCTGGACTTCACCAGCTCTCGGTCTACGGTTATGTCTTCCTTTTCTATTTTTAACTTCTCAAACATTACCTTGGTGGCTCGAGGCTCCAGGTAGAGAGAATTGGCAAAAATCATCAAAAGTGCAGCCACAAGTACATATACTTGGATGTGGCTGTGGCTGTGGCTGTGGCTGTGGCTAAACAGATGCCCGAATAAGGCCATCCCAATGCTGGAAGCCATGGCCCTAAAATACACAGGATATATCTTGCTCTGTACCACAGCCAACTGCTGCCTTGGAAGCGCAATCGCCAGCACATAGCTTGAGATGAAGGTAGTCCAGACGCCCATTCCCAAAGCCATACTAAATCCTAGCAGACTCAGCACGTTCAGTAATGACTCTGCCCAACCCAAATACCGAAACGAATCCTTTATTACCTTCACTCCTCTCTCAAGGTCAAGTAGTACCCTCAGATTCTCCTTAAGCTTGTTTCCGCCAGCTTTGATCTTCTCTGAACTTCGTCTGGCTTTGTCTTCCTTCAATGCCTCCTTTGCATCCTCTTTTGCTTTCTCAAGCGACTCTCTCACGTGGTTGGATTTGTCTGAAACGGTCTCTTTGACAGCCTCTCCAACGTCCTGCGCCGTTGCTTTAGCCTTCTCCACAGCACTGGCTATCTTATGTTTACATTTGCCAAAGGCATCGCAAATAACATCTCTGGTGCGGTGCCTTGTTTCGCTATGGGAGGCATCTTGGCCGGCGGGTTCGGAAGAGATGGAAACCTTGGTGTTGTGTTCACCTTGGTCGCCATACTCTACCACAACCACTCGGTGACCTTCTTTAACTATAACATCATCATCGTCCTGCTGATGAGACCACAGTCCCGCCGCAGTTAGAGAAGTGGCGATGAGACACAAAGCGAATAGGTTGGTCATGTTCAACTTCAAAGTTCAAGTTCAAGAGATGTGGATCACATTTATTAAGTAGGGAGAGTGGGCAAGAGATTGACGCGTAGTATGTATTCAGCCACACGTGTTTCCACATTGCATTTCAACGTGTGCAATTGAAATTAACAACAAAACTTGGCAGTTTTCTGTTGCCCCTCGCGTGTGACGTGTCCCCATACAGACCATATTAACTTTTTGCTTATTAATCAGTTAAGCAACTTGGAATATGAACATAAAGCTTTTAACGGTGAATCGCACAACTCTACATCAAACATGCCAAAAGGGACAACTGGCCGCGATATCTCAAAATGATTTTTTTTAACAAGTTCTGGAGCAAATGCAAATGTCAACACAGTTGATCCTACTTGAAAACACACGAGCACAATTTTACTTTTTATCTCGTACTGATGATCTTTATTCGCAATGTTGGAACATGCAGACAAGCTATATTCAGTGTGATAAACAAATTAATATAATAATTGGGGTTCATTCAACTTATATCCTTTGCAGCTTCTCTTCTCCAATTATCCATCTCGTCAACCAACTAGGATCTTCGGCAAAGTACTTGCACGATGAAGGTATGATCCCAAGATCCACTCCAATTTCATGATACTCCTTCAAAGCCGCCTCCATGTCTTCTTCAATAGAAGCATTATCTATAACATCAACCGCACCCATGCGTAAAAGATCATCATAGTGCTTCTCCCTTTCAGGATCATTCTGGAAGGACATCGTGGCAGGGCCCTGTAGATCAAAATTCCAAGGCACATGTCAACTTCGCATTTGTGTCAGTCATATTACAAGCCAACAAAATTCAAACACCAATTACTTCAGTCAAATACAAACACAATTTGGGACAACAAACTTGTATCTTCTATGAGCTTCAACTTTGTCGTTATCAAAGGACAAACCTTTAGCCCAATAACAACATTAGTAATATGCCAATGAAGTAACTGGAAAACTTACGAAACTCCTACAATAGGAGCATACTTTTCTTAACCTATAAATCACTTGGGCAGGGTAGTCATTGCATTCAAGAGAGTTGCCATTAGCAAGATTGCTATGGAGACAGTTGGCAAAAAGAGGACAACATCTGCCTCTTCTTTTTTATTTATATTTGTCATACGTCGATAAAGAGCATTTCTCTCCACTATGCAATTATAAAATGAAAATAAAATAAATACATAAAAATTAAGAACAAATTTCAAAAGGCATATATCGTGGTCGCCAAATGAATACATGTCAAATTATAATTGTTCACTACTTGAATGAATGGATGAATGGGGCAGGCTAAAAGCCGAGTACGGAATGACCAGCATCGAATTACCTCACATAACTCAGAATAGTGTTTATATATCTCACTGCTTTCATCTTGTTCACCAAGTAAAGTACCACCATACCAACCATTGGCTTCTTCAACTGATGTCATTGCAAGGTACCTAGACATCAACAAGTAACTAACACTAATTATAACATAAAAGCACTTTTAAGTAAATGTTCAACAACCACAGAAAGATAAAGAGCATTTCTGATTTGAAGACTATAGACCTGGCATTGATTAGAGAGGGAACTAATATGCACAGTAGTCCAACCTTTTTCAATAATACATGACAAGAGTTTACGTTGGATGGTTAATGAACAGAAGTTAAATTGTTTTATTCTTCCTTTCATATGATAAAAGATTCTATTTTCCAGATCCATGAACTGCACCTATCAACTTCATTGGGCGCTGTAGGAATTGGAAGTAAACCGATGGAAAGAGACGCTGGAGGTAATTGATTTAAATGCCATGGCATTTACTAGTAAGAGTTATAAGATAGAGAAGCATTTTAAGATACTGCATATAGCTGCTTTCTGAATATAGCTTTAAAAGAAAAACTACTCTGGTGCAGTGCACCCAAGCGAAAGGCTTCTGTAATTATAATTTTTTAAAGAGAACTGCAATAATAAAGTGTTAATCCGTGATTGAGGTTATGGTAAACTTAATCTTATATCAATACTTCAACACCCCCCTCCTCCCCCCACATGTGGGTTTGAAAATTTGTAGAATGTCCAACAAGTGAAATTCAATATTAATTGGGGAGGAAATGACTTTACAGGGGTTCAAACTCAGGACCTCCTGCTCTGATACCATGTTAAAGACAACGGAACCCAAACATCTCCACAATGGTATGATATTGTCCACTTTGGGCATAACTCTCATGGCTTTGTTTTTGGTTTCACCCAAAATGCCTCATGCCATTGGAGGTAGTTGTCCTCACTTATATACCCATGATCTCCCCCTTATCTAGCCAATGTGGAACTTTGTTTGTATTCCCAACAACTCTCCCCTCGAACAAAGTTCCATGGAGCCCATCCGTGTTTTACTGATCTTGAGCATATTATTTAAAGCTCAATCACGGATACTATGACTAAGTCATTTTAGCTCACCCACTTCTTTGTTCTAGACTAGAGGATTCTATCGACATGACTAATTTAGGGGCATGACTCTGATACCACTTGTAAGGGGACAACGATTCCAAATATCTCCACAATGATATGATATTTTTCACTTTGAGCATAGCCCTCATGACTTTGCTTTTGGTTTCACCCAAAAGGTCTCGTACCTTTGGAGATAGTTGTCATCACTTATATACCCATGATCTCTCCCTTATCTAGCTAATGTAGGACTTTGTTTGTATTCCCAAAAATTCTTTTCAAAAGGGGTGCAACACCATAAAGGAAGTCTTCTTGGCTATTAGGAAACGTCTAAACTTCCTTTAGAAACTAGAGGCTTGGGCATTCAGAAACCAAAGCAAAAGAATTAGGCATTTTTTGTATCTCTTAATTTTTTTCTTCATATCTCAGTGAAAAGATTACTTGTTTCAACTATCAAAATTAATTTTGAATGAGTGATTTTCAATAAACCAAAGTGATTTTAATAATTTCAAAATCACTCCCAAACATGCCCTTAGAAGATTTACCTTTGGAAGATTTCCTCATCATTGAAATTGTCACTAGAAGAAAGCCTGTTTAAATCACAGAAGCCATCAATTTTTATGTTATCCTCAGTTGTACAGACTGCAGCTTCATGTGAAACACCTTTGGAACCAGGGCTACTTTCTTCATACTTCCTCTGACCAAACAGCCAATTTGGGCTTTTGAGTTGAATTTCACTGCATAAAAGTCAGTTTAATTCACTGCAGTTTCAACAACTGTTCCAAGCAGTTACCAAGTTTATCTAGTCCATATGCAATGCTGTCTCATAATTCAATAGAAAAAGATCTGAATTGATAAATGATACCAACTCAAAGGTACAATCTTTTGAAGTTCAATAAATGTGCCTCCTTTCCTGATCTAGCACTTCAAAGAATGAGAGAGATTAAAGAGACCATTCAAGATTAATGAGAAAATTACGCTGCATCAGGTGCCATGCTGGAATTTCCTGTACTACCTCCAGGTTTCTGATCAGGCTCACACCAAAGCCTTACATTCTTTATTGAACCACAAGTTCGTTCAATCAATTTATCAAATGATGTCAACTTCATCCTAGAAAAGTCTTCTCTGCATGCTGGAATAGGTTCAAGCGTTATTGCTGTTCCTCCAATAGAATTGGAGACAGCTTCCGAACTGCGAAATAAGAATTATGAAGGAACTATATAAGACTGGCAACAATTATAAGTTATTTACAAAATTTTGTGAATGGAAAATTCTGAATGAATTCCTTGCAATTATTCAATAATTTGCAAACTGTAATGTTACAACCGTAAACTCCTTTTCATGTCTTCAGGAGGCTTCTAAAGGAGGATGATATTCCTTGCAATTATTCTCTCTTCTTTGAAGGTTAGCTATTCGGAAACATAAAATTACTATCTGCATAGCATGTTGTACTGAAGTTGTGAATATGATCACTTATTTATTTGATCCGTCAAAAAGAGGCAATTTATAGATTTATAGATACAAAGCTAATCAACTACATGAAAATAGGAACTAACAAACGGACTATTTCCTAGATATTGAACTAACAAACTCCTAAAATATTGATTCAACTATTTACATTTTCTAAACTTCCCTCAAGTTGGTGCATAAATGTCATGCATACCCAACTTGTTTACAAGTATCTCAAATGTCGGCCTAAATAATCCTTTGGTCAGAATATCCTTTGTTTGCTCCTTTGTAGTCACAAACGGTATGCAAATGGTTCCATTTTCCAAGTTTTCCTTTATGAAATGCCGATCAACTTCGATATGCGGTCATGTTGTATCGGATTATGGGTGATACTTATCGCAGCTTTGTTGTTACAAAATAACTTCATCGGAGGATTGATTTCCAGCTTTAATTCTCCGAGTACACGTTTGATCCACAATACTTCGCATACTCCATTAGTCATTGACCTGTATTCAATCTCTGCACTACTTCTCGCCATAACATTTTGTTTCTTACTCCTCCATGTTACTAAATTACCTCAGGTATGGTAACCAGAGGTAGATCAGTCTCCCAACTGAACCCGCCCCATTTTGCATCAGTGAATGCCTCTACAATCCTGCTTTCAGTTTTACGAAATAACAGGACCATTTTCTGTACAACTCTTCAAGTACCTCAATATCCGGTGAGTTGCTTCAAGGTGTTCTTCATATGGAGCGTGCATGAACTGACTAACCATGCTTACAACAAATGCAATATTCGATCGTTGTGAGCAAGGTAAATCAGTCTCCCAACTAGCCGCTGGTACTATTGTACATTGACCTGAACTCCCTACTTGATGTCACCAAGTTTTTGGTCTGTGAGACTACTATACCCCTTTTTAACCTTGCAATCTCCATGGCTAGAAAATATCGCAACTCTCCTAGGTCTTTCACTTCAACTCTTTGGCAAGCTTCTCCCTCAGATTCTTCAACTTCGCTTGATCATCCACGGTCAAGATTATATCATCAACGTACACGATCAGGACAACAATTTTTCTTTCACTTGAGAACTTCATGAAGAGCGTATGGTCTGATTGTGCTTGATTGTACCCTTGATGTTTAACAAACTGAGTAAATCTGTCAAACCATGCTCGGGGTGACTGTTTCAAACCATAGATCTTTCTCCAACCTACATATCTTGGAGTTAAATTGATCTTCGAATCCCGGAGGGGGAGTCATATAGACTTCCTCTCCTAACATGCCATTTAAAAATGCGTTTTTTACATTGAATCGCCTTAGAGGCCTCCTAGATTTGTTGCAACTGTTAACAAGATTCTCAGTGTTAAGTTTGGCAACTGGAGCAAATATTTCAGTGTAATCAATACCATATGTCTGTGTGTATGTTATATGAATCTACACTTTTTTCGTGAATTAAAAAGAGTCAAGAAAATGGTTTACTATAGTCCACCAATTTTGGTCTAAAAACGGTCATTTTGGTCATTTTTTTATGAGTACATTAATCATTTTATTTTTTCAATGTTGGGTTCAAGAGCTTCATTAACCTACAGCCCCATAGCTTTATGACCAAAATCCGTAAGACCACCTTAAAACTCGTTCCCTAAACCGTAAATTTCCAAAACTCGAAAGGAGTACTTTTCAAGCACGTGGTTGAAAACCGTGAATAACATACATGCTTGGTCAAATAAAAAGTGAGTAAATTGAATGTTATATGTATCTACACGTTTTTTGTGAATTAAAAAACGTCAAAAAAACGTTTACTATAGTCCTCCAATTTTGATCTAAAAACGGTCATTTTGGTCATTTTTTATGAGTACATTTTCAACTTTCTTTTCTCAATGTTGGGCTTAGAACCTTCATTAACCAACTGCACCATAGCTTTAGGACCAAAATCCGTAAGAAAAACACCTTAAAACTCGTTCCCTAAACCGTAAATTTCCTAAACCCGAAAGGAGTACTTTTCAAGCACGTGGTTGAAAACCTTGAATAATCTAAATGCTTGGTCAAATAAAAAGTGTGGAATGTAAATGTTATATCAATCTACACTTTTTACGTGGATTAAAAAAAGTCAAAAAATCGTTTCCTATAGTCCTTCAATTTTGGTCTATAAACGGTCATTTTAGTCATTTTTTTTATGAGTACATTTTTCAATTTTGGTGCAAGCTCAAATTTCTAACCAATATTGTTAAATGATTAAATATATTCTTAAAAAAAATTACAATTTTTATTTTTGGGTTTTGATTATTTGGGGTTTAATGATTTTTGAGATTTTTGTGTTGGGTGTTTTGGATGTGTAAGTTTTGGGGTTTGAAATTTTGGAGTTTTTGTGTTTTTTGGGTTTGTGGTTTTGAGGTTTAAGGGTTTGGGTTTCATTATTTGGGGTTTATTGTTTTGGTGTTTTGGGATGTATGGTTTAGGGTTTAGGGTTAGGAATTTTCTGTTTGTGTTTTTGGTGATGATTTGTAAGTATTATTTATTGAAATTTTGGTTTAAAAAAAGAATTTTTAAAATGAGGCCTTTCTCTATTCTTTTTTTATTGAATATTAATAAACTAGATAGGAAGGAAAAATAAATTGAAAGGAGAGGGAAATTGTACTGGTAAGTTTAAAAACAAGAAGAAAAAAAATATGAATTACTATCGGGGAAGAGACTTATTCTGGCATCTTTCCCATAAAAATGGTAGATTTTTTTAAGAATACATTACTTATTTCATGGTCGTACCTCATGTACTTCAAACAACTCGTAGGATTCATTGGATGAAACTGGAATTTGACCAGTTTTTTGGAAGGAGAAGAAGTATCGACCGGTACGTTTTTTCTGACCGGTAAATTTACAGATGAGGAAAAATTGGGGAAATTTCCTCATCGGTAAATTTTCCAGTCTGAAAACCCCGACCGGTAATTTACCGATCGATAATTCATCTCACTCCCTTCGTCTGCAACACCCCGACTGGTAAATTTACAGATGGTGTAGATTTACTGATTTGGAATTACCTGTCGGTAAATTACCGGTCGGGGTCTTTAGACCGGTAAATTTACAGATGAGGAATTTTTTCCTCACACCACCAAAACATACCCAAACTCAAGGCATCCTTCTGCACATATAAATAAAAGTTAAGAAGAAAGTGGGGAAAAAAAACTGACTGCGAAATTACCAGATCGGTAAATACACAAATATCGACAGGTAAATCACAAATATCGGCCGATAAATACACAAATACCGACCGGTAAATGAAGAATACCGACCGGTATTTGTAACTTAACCGGTCGGTATTTCTGTGTTATTGAAATTACCGGTGGTAATTTCACGGTAATTTCACCACCGGTAATTTCAATAATACAAAAATACTGAAATTCCTCACGGTATTTTTGTATCAAGGGAAATGTGTGTATCTGGTGATTTCATTTGCAGTCGCAAAATTAACGAAAATAAGTATACATACCTTCAAAAGAATAACGGGAGAATGATCGACTTGAAAAAACTTCTTCTTAGGTAGTTTAGCAAGAATAATGAACGTGAAGAATAAGAGAATAAACCTGAAACGTGGAGATGTGAGAATAATGAAGATGAAATTTTGTTGGATGAATGTTTTGAGGTGAAAAACGTGAAAATGTGAATGACGATGAAAAACCCATAAAACTAAAAGGTGGGTGAAAGGTAGGTGAAAAATTGAAGTCTATTCAATTTAATGACTGAGGGTAAAATTGTAACTTCATGTCCCTAAAAGGAAGGGTATTTAAGACATTTCACACTCAAGGGTCTAAAATACTTAGTTTAAAACTTGGGGGTCTAAAAGTCCCATTTGTTTTGGACAAGGGTCTATAAAATCAAATTGCCCAAGTTTTCTTCCTACTCTCTCCTTCTTGTCCTCCCCCTCTCACAAATAAAGCAGAGGTTTCAGTGGCTGGCTCTGTTACACCGCCATACATGACTTTCCTTCGATTTTCTTCCAATCGAACAACTGAGAAAACTTCTCGAATTGAGGGCAGCAGACGTCCACCAAGAATTCCCCCTTTCGCCTCATCAAGTTCTCTATTAACCTCTACAAGCTATGAAGCGCAAATTCGTTGAAGAGGAGGGAGTATCGATATCAAATACGTATCGGATATGGATACGCCCGAATACGCTTTGGAAACGTATCTGATACGCAAATTAGCGTATCCTATTTTTATTTATTTTTAATTACGGATACGCAGACACATTTTCGGATACTCATACTCTGTCCTTTTTTTAAAACCAGAAAGCCCAATAATGGCGGAGGAGAGAGAGGGAGAAACGACAGGACGAGGGAGAGCTTTTGACATACTTGGCAGAGGAGAGGAAGATTTGCAAAGGAGAGGTTGTTCGGCAGAGGAAGAAGGAGACGGTGAAGGGAGGTTTAAGAATGGAATTAGGGTTTCATTTTTATGTTTTAACCTCATAAAGTTGAAAAGTTGAAGAGTGAAGCCGACTACTTTAAAAAAGCCCATCACCATTTGGTCCATTTCCTCATAAAGTTTTTACTGGACTTTAAGTTGGACTTTAAATTTTTAGGGTTTAATTTTTATCTTTTTTTTTAGGCTTTAATTTTTAGGTTTTAATTTTTTTTTAAATGACAAATTGGGCTTTAAGTTTTTACATATTTGGTATTTTATGTTTAATTTATATATATCCTAAAAAAATAGCGTATCCTCAACGTATCCGTATCCTAGTTTTTTAGAAATTGACGTACCACCGTATCCTATCGTATCTCGTATCCGTATTCGTGCTTCTTAGCCTGCAAGAAACATGTATACACGATCGTTCTCCTCATTTTTCTGATGTCGGGCATAATCAACAACATTCTCCCATACATCGTCATGACACACTGACACTAATCCAGCTCCTGCCGTAATGACACCATCACATTGTAGTAGAATGTCACATCTCTGCTCCCCTGTTTGGACTGCCACAATCTTGTCTTTAACTCGAATATTTTCGATGAGTTTTCTAGATATGAGTAGGTTTCCCAGATTGAGTCCCAAACCTCTATTGTCGTCTTCATAAATAGATGCGGCTTGGCAATCGAAGCATCCATTGAATTGAGCAGCCACGCTGTTACCAACGAATTCTCCAACCTCCAGATTTTGTAGTCATCTTCACTCTCTTTTGGTCTCTTCGCTTCTCCAGTGATATAGCCCAACTTTCTCCTTCAATCAATAGCAAGCTTCACGGATTAGGACCATTCTAGGTAGTTCCTCCCATTCAATCGATGCATTGTGATGTGCATTGATGACCTGTAGGTCTCCACGGTGGTGGCTTGAACCGGGAATGGTTTTTTGGGTACTGGTTTCGATGAAGATGGATTTTTGGGGGTTGGTTTCTAAGCCGATGGTGGTGCTTTCGGATTGCTTCTCCATCGCATTTTTTTTGGGTCTGGCTGGTTCGGTCTGGTTCAGTTCGAGTTTGGTTCGACTTTGGTTTTGGTCTGGGTTTTTTCCCCTTTTTAGACCTATGGGTCTAGGTCTTTAAATAACCTACGGGAAGGACGGTAAACAAAGGAAACGAAGGAAAGCTGTTGAAGGTCTGGAATCATCAACATAAACGTTGATGTCGACGGGTCTGAAAACGCCGAAGGATTTGAATGGGTATTTCGGAAGGGCTGCAATGGGTCTGGATGGGTATACCACCGAAGGGTGTGCAGATTTGGAAGGAAGGAAGAACGCTCTGGTTTTCGGGCCTGTTTTTTTCGGAAAACAAAACAAAAAAGGTTTGGTTTTAGGTTTCTAACAAGGCTCTGATACCATGAAGTTTTGGTGAATATGATCACTTGTTTATTTGATCTGCCAAAGAGAGGCAATTTATAGATACAAAGTTAACCAACAAGAGAAACTAACTACATGAAAATGGGAACTAACGAACAGACTATTTCCTAGATATTGAACTAACAAATGCCTAAAATATTGATTCAACTATTTACATTTTCTACATGTACACATATCAATGCTTCCGTGGAACTACATGAATAAGTGCTTAGACAAGGTGCACATACAATTGAAAGCTCCACAACATTATGCCCAGGATATATAGTCAAGACTGCTAACATTATACCACTTATCTGGAAAAAGATCATCTCCAAGCCCTGATACATGAAGGTAATAATCAGAATCCAGTTCCCACAGAGCAGGTTTGCCATCTTGTGGTTGAAAGTAACCTAAAAATCTGGAAACACATATGTAAGAAGTTTAAGAACATGAAAAAGTGCAAAAAAAAAAAAGAACTTCATTCTCTAAAGAGTGAAAGAATAAGCTTGAGAAAAGCGAATGAAAAACTCAGAAAGTATGTTCTGTCTATAAGTGAAGTGTAGGCATAGATATGATCCCATGAACATACAAATTTATTGCATCTTGTTTTTCACCATCCGTGCAAGTATTGCTATAATAGCGTTTGATAGATTTGATAAACTCTCTAGATTGAGTGGTAGCTTTCCATTTGCCCTGCCTTTCAGGAAACACCTAAATTTGTGAACATACATTGTTAGTGAGAAACAAGAGTTGTGTCAAAATATTAAAAAAATTATATGAACTTGGATCCATGCACGTATAAGTACAGTGTTGTGAGCAGCGGAGCCACCATATTGTTGAGCAAGTGCATCCCCCATGCTCTGATACATATCCATAAGAGCTGCAGCAATGCTACTATCAGGATCCACTTTAGGCATATTTGTCAAACCCATTGCATGGAGTTGGCGGCCTAAAGCCACAAGACCATAGGCATATTGTGCAACATTTGTCCGATCCAAACAATCAATGCAGTTCGTACGCAGAACTCCGCTCTGAAAGCGTGGTGCTTCACAACTGTTTGTTTTATCACACTGATTAGATGCAGCCTCTTTCTCTCGATTAATAACAGTACTTGACGTTTCATTATTGCTCCCAATTCTGGTAAGATCCCCTGAACTAGCTCTCAAATCTCGAAGAGAACCATCCCTGTTAGAGAACAAGTACAAGTAGATACACATACCAATCTAAGATTATTGAGCACAAACAAACTTCAAACGAAAGAAAAAAAGAAAAAAAAAAATGTAATGACCAGAAAAAAAAAAAAGGGCATCCCTGAACTAGCTCTCAAATCTCGAAGAGAACCATCCCTGTTAGAGAACATTTTCCAACCCTCTCCCCATGGTTGTGATAGAAGAAATGTAATGACCAAAAAAAAAAGGGCATAAAGAGCACCATGAAGAGGTAAAGAAGGAATGTTATTCCAAATCTCCTCCAAAACATTTTTTTCTCATGTACAAAGGTTCTCTTGTTTCTTTCAAATCACACTTCCGTAGCAAAATTCAAATGACATCTTACAAACTCGGGTTAGCATGTTTCTTAACTGTGAACCACCAAGCCAAATGTGAGGGCTTTCTTGATTAAGTTGGACAGAACAAAATGAAGATTGAGTAAACCGAATATTCTATGCCACAAATTTTGAGCGTAGGTGCAATTCATAAAGAGATAATAAGTGTTATCTCTATTCCATAAGGTGCACTAGTTGGAGATAGAGCTCCATTCACGTTCCTTTTCCAGATATTGTCATTAGTCATCAGTCATCACTTTGCTAAATTGAAGAGACCGAAGGAAGACTTTACGTTTCTTGCAATATTTAGATCCCAACCATTGGTTGAGGTACTCAGAAATTGGTTTAACCATATACTATCTAGACCGAAGGAAGACTTTACGTTGTTATTATTATTATTATTATTATTTCGAGTTCAACCCTCACATGTTGTTAAACTAGAAAATTTTAAAAAAAAAGATATTTTTATATAATTTTTTTTTAAGAAATATGATTTACCATATTAAATAACTTTTAAAGAAAATATGGTTTACCATAAAAGAATATATAAAAAAAGTCAAAAGATTTAACTTTAGATAATTTTTTAATTTAATAAAAACCATATATAATTTGTTGGTTATAAAATGTGTACAAAAAATAAAGGAAGAATTGGGAGTTGAACCCAGGACCCCATTCACAAAGGGAGGGGGGGCTTCAGCAGGAAACCACCAAGCCAACTGCTATTTTTACAAAAATTATCTCTTTTTGTTATAATAATCACATAATGTTTGAAAGTTGAGGGGGGGGCTCGAGCCCCCCCCGCCCCTTGGTAGATCCGCCCGTGGGGCCTATTATGCTAGTTTTGAGGCTTAAACGGTTGTTTCACGTAAATGGGAATTATAACTTCCTCGAATCCAAAAACAAACTTTGATTTTAATGGGGAATAGGGAGATAAATTTGGAGAATAGGGAGACATTCTTTGCTTTTACTTCCATTAAAATCAAAGTTTCCATAAATATTCTTTGCTTTCTATTCTCCCAACCCAAATATCCTTCCAAAATTTGATTTTACTTTTTTTCTTTACTTTGAAAGAGATAAATTTGGAGAATAGGGAGGTGTTCTTTGCTTCCATAAATACTCAAATGAAGGAATCATCTTATTCCCTTGGAATTGCGGTGTACCAACCAAATGAGGGAATCATCTTATTCCAAAACCATTCAGCAAACTTTTTGGGGTTTTCTAAATGTTTTTGGCCTGGGAATTCTACGTATGTCCATTTTCTTTCTTTCGGAATTCTTGTGGGCGTTTATAACCACCATTACATAGTAACAACCGCCCACAAGAATTCCAAAAGAAAGAAAATGAAGATAATTTTTTGCAAATTCAATGAAAAGTTTCCTTTCCTTTTAAAAAGAAGAAAGCTGCAGATGGAGAAAAGATTGTACAGCATACCTTGAAGTGTTTGTTCGACTGATTTGATTTGATTTTTTCTTCACAGCACTGGGCTTACCACTGTAGTAAAAACCAGTCAAGTCAAGTGCTTCACTTGCCACAGCACCCAAGACAGCCAATACGTTGGCAGCCTTGCTATGATCAGCAAAGAAACCAAAGCATTAAATCAGAACAAAAAAATGCATACGGATAAAATACAAACTGTATTAGGAGGTTCTTTACATTTGGAACAAACAAATCACCTCTTAGCAAATTTATGGAAGTCCCAGTGGATAAATTGAAGATAATTTTCTTCCGAAAGAATTTGGTTCAAATACCCAACCGCACTTGCAAATTCACGCCTCAGCATCATTTCTCTAGGCCTTTTCTCAACCGTCTGCATTTAACAAGCATCAGGAGAATAAATAATACCAGAAACAAACTCAAATCCTAGAAAATGGCAATTATAACTTCCTCAGACTTACTTTTTCTTTGATTTCTTTTAACAGAAACAAACTTTTCATTAAGAAATTGGAATGTTACGAAGTATCTGTTAGGTATCCACTTTGTTGTTTCTAGAAGAGAAATGGGAATGCAACTACTACGTTTCATTCAATAAAATCTGAGCTTAAATACACTTTCTAAATGCTAAAATAGCTTAGTTAACTCCATAAAAACAGCCACTAACTCCACTAACTCTAACTCCACAAAAATAGCCACTTACTCTACTAACTCTAAATATATCAATACTTACCCCACTAACTTCAAATATAGCAATTTACTAAAAATAGACTTTAGCTTTGAGTTAACTAACACACTTCCCATCCTGCAGATAGTGAATACTAAACCAAACACAAAGAAATATAGAGAAATATACCATTGATATATGGATAGTTCTTCAATATACAGGGAGTATATCATATAAACATAGTAACAAGTAACAAGATAACTAGGGTTTCCCCTCCAGCAAGTTGAGAAGCTGGTCACTCTCCCAAAAGACCCAAATGTCTACCAAATGAAATCCTACCTTCTACAGCCCTTATCCCAAAAGACCCAATTTTGGGATAGTGCCATCCAGTTGTATTCACGTTTAGGCAATCAATCAGAATTCTTTGAATTGAATCTCAAACTGGGTGACATGAGGTAACACAGTTACACAATACTTTCACTATCTAAAAAGAATTTGGAAAGATCTTCATCTCTTTGATATGTATGAAAGGAAGTCAACGGGAGATTTTTTTTTAATGAAATTACAAAAGAAAGGCCTAAAGCCCAAACCAAAGGAGTTATAAATTTCTCCAATTGGTCAAAAGGGAGGAGAGGCTATAAGAATTGTAAAAAGTAGTACGTTTACACCAAGACATAGCAATAAAGATAATCTTGTCAAAAAAATAATCATAAGTACTATTCAAATCGTTGAAGAGACGGTTATTCCTGTGAGTCCAAGTAGTCCAAAGGTAAGCCCGAATGAGATGCATCCACAAAATCTTCCTTTCTTTGGTATAAGGAAGCATCACAAGAAAACTATGGAAGGTGGTCGTATTACAAATTCCTTGCCGGATATATACAAAGATGTTTCACATTTCATAGACTCTACGATTATGTTGGCTATTACATGGAGCAAGTTATCACCTTCATTTTGTAATTATGATCTAACCACTCTCTATAACCATTAGAGGTGTCTTTTGTGATCAACAAGATAGGATACCTTTTGTATCACTTTTTCATACCATCAATGAAATTGTTTTTGTTTCCTATCAAAAAAAAAAAAAAAAAAAACTTGTCGGTCTTATTGTTGAATTTGATGAAGTTAGAGGTAGAATCCTTGGTAAAACTATGCTTCCACGTTCCACCTATTAATGAAGTTTTTTCTGAAGTTCGCAGGGAAGAAAGTCATCGTGATGTTATGCTTGGCAAAAAACCCACAGGTTCCATTGAAAGTTTTGCTTTGGAGGTAGAGGCCCTAGAGGCTAATACAAATAAGGCCTCTATCAGTCAAACAAGAAACCTGAAAAGCCTCATATTTGGTGCAACTACTGTAACAAATTTGGACACACTCGTAGTACCGGTTGGAAACTTCATAGGAAACCTAATGTAGCCTAAATGACTAAGGAGAGTTCTCTCCAAGAATCTTATTATGAATCAAAAGTTAATGAATACATGAGAGGGATTCTCTATTTATAGAGAATGAAAAGTAAACTAAAAGGATTAACCATGAGTAATATGAATTTACCCCTAATCCTACTACATCATTCTATCCTTCCAAAAAAAAACTCGTCCTCGAGTTTTAAAAAGAAAATGAAAATAGGTAGAAACAAGCGAACTGCCCGACTAGAAAGATGTTTCAGTCGATGGTTGCAAAAGACTCCAACTGAAAATTGCGTTCTAATTTCATCAACACGCCAAGGTGTACCAATGCTTCCCAAAGTTTGGTTTCTATGCCAAAAGTCTTGCCAATCCAAAATCATATGTAATAGGATCCAGTAGTCTTCAAAAATTCCTCCAAATACACATACCTTTTTAGTGAAACAAAGTTCAACTGCTTTCATAAAGATGTCTTCCTGACTTGACCAAATTTGTGAAGGATTTAGTCTTTCATGTAACAAATCAAAATTAGATTTTTTATTGAATTTTCTTGAAAATTCTCTTGAAGTTCCAAACTTAACAATACTACCCTTCTTTGAATATCTTCCAACATCAACCTCAAGAATTTCAACAAGGTTTTTCTCCACTGCAGTTTCATGGATTTGGTTCTGAAAATTTTCCAGCCTCAAATTTTCTTCCACAATAGTAAAAAGATTATCCAAACAGATTAATATTTCATCTTCTTCGTCAAAATACTCAGGAAAATTCAAAAGGAATTGATCTTCCATGACATTCGAACTTATCTGATGGTGTTCATCATCCGAGAGTAAATCATTGAGGTCAATAAATGAATCTCCGTGTTTTTCAGACAAATCATTCTGATGAAGATCTTGAATAAATGTTCCAACAATACCATCAATATCATTAACATCAATCGTTTCTTTCAATTCTTTTTCAACTTTATCTTCTTCATCAAAATAATTTTCAAATTGTAGAAAACACTCATCTTCTTTGTTGAAAAAACCAGAATCTTTAAGATCAAATCCATGAAAAAAATCATCTTCTTCGTTGGAACAATTGGAATCTTGAACCAAGAAACCTTCATTTCGACATTCTTGGAGTTTATCATGATAAAAGATGTTCCCAACATTTTTTGGAAGGTGGACTTTTTGTTCTTGGATCATTTCTTTTTGTCTATCTTCACAGTTTTGACGTGTATCGTCGTGGTAAAAATCTTCTTTTCTCGAACTTTTAGAATCTTGATTTATGAATCTTGAAAATTGATGTTCTAGAGGCCTCTCCATTGTATTTTCTTGAATCTTTCTCATATGATCCGTGGGTTCTTGACTTCGGTTGAATTCTCCATCTTTTTTACTGCTACTTTTAAAATCTGTCATTCTTACCTTTTCGGGTTCTTGTTGTTTGGTTGTAAAACGATCCAAATTGTTAGATACATTTCCCAAAAGACGCAAGATTTCATCCATTCCTTTTTTGAATTCCTTACGCCGGATTTCATCAGGGTTGTTGTAGTGTCTGTCATGATTTCTTTCAATTTTTGTCTCCAAGGAGCGTGATTCACATTCAAAAGAAACTTTTCTGGTCTTGAACTTCTTTCTTGTGTTGTAAATAACCGTTCTTGGCAATTTCTTGAACATTCTTGAAGTTGCAACATGGTCTTCTTCTTCGGAATCACTAGAGTCACTACAATAAGAATTCCAATGTAAATCTTGATAGGATCTTTGAAAGAATCGAGCATGGGTCGAGTTGTTATGTTGAAAGTCATCTTCTGAATCGCTAGAATCAAAATTCCAGCATTGTTCTTGAATGTATTTGTGGTTTTCTTGCCTATATCGATCGTTGTATCTCTTCTTGGACATCTTTCTTATCTTGTAATTCTCCATTCTTGATGAATCTTCTTTAAAAGGGTTCCCCCTTGCAATTAGGTGTACGTTGTTCGGCAACGAGCACAGCTCACGAAGCTCCCTCTTGCGATCTGCGCCAACAAGAGTTTCCCGGTCTTTCACCGGCGGCAGTCAACGTTGGCCCAGACGGTCGCTCTGATACCAATTTGATGTAGCCTAAATGACTAAGGAGAGTTCTCTCCAAGAAGTCTATCCAAGAATCTTATTATGAATCAAAAGTTAATGAATACATGAGAGGGATTCTCTATTTATAGAGAATGAAAAGTAAACTAAAAGGATTAACCATGAGTAATATGCATTTACCCCTAATCCTACTACATCAAAACCTGCCAATTGAAAAAGTACTTAACAAGGTGAGAAGGGTAACAAACGGTATTCCTCCAATGCAAATACCGTTGATTCCCACCCGTTTAACAAATAGCAAAATGACCAAATGCTGAAGTTGTTAAAGGCTAATTCAACATGAAGTAATCCTAGTGTTTCCTTGGCACAAACAGATAATTATTCTCTTGCCCCCTCATACCTCAATTCAACTTTATGGATCATAGATTCCAGAGCTTCTGATCATATGACTAGTTCCTCCCGATTATTTAAATCATACTCCCTTATGTATTGTAATGAAAAAAATAGAATTGTCGATGGTAGTTTCACTTCTATTCGTTTGAGTGCAAACATTACTTTGCATTATGTTCTTCACATACCAAAATTAGCCTGTAATTTGTTATCCGTTAGTAAAATCTCTAAGGATGCTAACTGTAGTGTTCAGTGTTTTAAAAGTCGATGTGAGGCGCGAGCCTAGGCGCAACGTTGGTGCCTCGCCTTGGATAGGCGAGGCGCGGTTGAGAAGTCGCGACTAAGGCGCGCGACTATGGTGAAGCCCAAAGTCGCGTGCCCAGGAAGTTTTCGATTTCTTTTTTTATTTTTTTGTTTTTTTTACCCAAAACGTAATTTTTTTTGTGTTTTGGTTAATTAGAAGGGCACCCTTCTAATGACCTAATACAAAATAACCAAAAGCTCAATACAAATACAGAATGGTAAAATCCAAGACAAAATTTGGTTCGCACTAGTCGTAGCGGGTCATAACAGATTAAAGGCATTCCAACAATGAGTTTGCTCTTTAGGACTTTAGTTTTTTATTTATGATTATTGTTGTTTTGTTTCATGTTTTTTGTGAAGTATTGACTTGACTCTAAGTTTGAAGACTTATGTTGAAAGACTAATATTTGAACCTTGTTTATCTTTTTTTTTTTTATAAGGTACCGGACTTTCATTGAGAAAAAATGAAAGAATACAAGAGCATCCAAAAAAATAACAGCCCGAGAAAGCGAACCTTGTTTATCTTTTATATATTTTCCTTTGCTAAACACTCATTTCTTTCCATGAAGGTCTTTTAATTGTGTATATATACATGTATAATTTTTTTTAATGTTTTTTATGCATAGTGCGCCTCGCAAAATAAAGCCCGCGCTTTATTGTGCGCCTTGCGCCTAGGCTCCAGAGGGTCTTTGCGCCTCGAGCCTTTTAAAACACTGGTAGTGTTACCTTTCTTGAATCTCACTGTTTCTTTTAGGATCAAAACTCGGGGGAGATGATTGGGCGTGCTAGTGATGGTCAATACTACTTTAATGAATCTCTGGTTGGTTATCAAAAAGCTAGGGCTTGTGTAGGGTTAGTTCTCCTTCTATTAAAGAAACAATAATAATTCGGCATCGTAGGAAAATATATAAGTAAAACGTGCTTGCATGTTGGGCTACAAGCATCTTTTGCAGCCCAACCATGTGTCACAATTTGATTGGTTGGATATTTATACCAATTTTTAAATAAAAATAAACCATTCACGTTGTTTACTTCGTCTTCTTCTTCTTCCTCTTTTTTTTCTTTTAATTTAGGGTTTAGGTTCAATCCGATTAACAACTTCGTCTTCTCCCATGTCAAAACTCGAGTCTCCACCACCATACCCAAAAAAGAAAGAATAGTTTCGCCCTCTTTCGATTCTTCAAAAAAATTAGCAAAAGAGAGAGAGAGAGCTTAAGTCCTCCCCTCTGTATCTGAGTTTTGAAAAAGTTCATCTGGGAGAGGTTCCTCTTCTTTGCTATCTCTCAGATTTCTTCATCCCTCAAATGTGTTCATTGGTGGATTAATATTTTAAAGTTTGGATGTGGAAATCGATCGTGGAGAGAATTTTCACTAGAAAATCGACATTTTCCCGAAAAATCCATTGCCCTATTTCGAGGAATCGGCAGAAATTGTAGCGAAAACAGAGGAATTAGAATAGAGCAAAATCGGAATTAGGGATTATTCAACAAAGGCGATCGAAAACGAAATGATGAAAGATTTGAGAAATCTCACGGAAGAATCATCGATTTCTTCAAGATCAGACTCAATTCCGTGGAGTTTCAGCAATTAGAATTCACTGGGAAGCTACAGATCGATGAGGAAGGAGAAATATGGAGAAGAAAATAGGAGGAGTTTCATAAGAGAGAATTCACTAAAGTAAAAAAAAAAAAAAAAAACGAAAACGAAGTAGACGGCGTGAATGGTTTTTTTTATTTAAAAATTTGTATAAATATCCAGCCAATCAAATAGTGACACATGGCTGGGCTGCAAAAGATACTTGTAGCCCAACATGCAAGCAAGTTTTACTCAAAATATATTATGCTTTGCAACCTGAAGAGGATGTGGTTGAAGTCGAAGCGTCAGATGGAGAGTTTAATGTTCCAAACTTGCATTCTTTGTTTCCCGAGGATGGTGTGGTTGAAGTCGAAGCGTCAAATGAAGGAGAGAATAATGATCCAAGCTTGCATTTTTTGCTTCCCTAGGTTGGTGTTTTTGAAATAGAAGGGTCAGTTGGTGGGGCTTTTATTGCTAACAACTTGCATGATCAACAAACCTTATTACCTTTCGGAACTCTCCAAGAGTCACCTTGTTGCCCTCGTGATTCATCGCCAACTTTTATTGATTCTTTACAAGTGCCTTTTAATGCTTCTCCGGTAGTTCAAGAGTCTTCTTTAGTTCCTAATCCGGTAGTTCAAGAATCTTCTTTAGTTCCTAAGGCACCAACTTTATCCCCAATGCCTTCCAATGAAGTAAATAAGTGGTATATTGAAAATTTTCCTAGAATCTATACCTGAAAAAAAGTCAAGTCGAGCCTTGCATCACTTCTTCTCTTGAGTTGCCGGCTGTAGACCCAGATATTCTTGAAGAAAGGGTTTCTAGTCTCCTGATCCCTTCTCTTAAGCATTCCTCTCCTCCCCAGGCCTCCTTTTCCAGCCTTTGCAACCAGCAATCCATCTCCATTGCTTTTCCTAATTGTGTCTTCACCAAAGGTGTCATTCCTTCAACAAATGACCATTCAACTTCTCTTTCTTCCCATCATGGTGTTGATGTTTCGGATGTTGATTCTGATGACAGTTTGAGCAGTGTGGAATCCATTTTGTCTTCCTTGAATTTAAATCTTGATAACTTTACTGAAGATTTCTTTTCAGAAGATCTAGTTTCTTTATTTAAAGATTGTGACAACGAAACATCTCTTCATATCCTTCCTCTGTGTCAAGCAAATTTGATTCAATTATTGGTGCTTGTGGATGTGAGATGCGTGAAATTCCTCCTCTTGATGTTGGCGATCGTGGTCGGGCATAATTTTATGCAGTTTCTTCTCCTTGGTTTTCGGTTGTTTTTCCTCGAGGCTTTCTGTTTTTCTTGATTATGTGGTCTACCTTTGTGCCATAAGATTCTAGTTTTTGAATCCTTGAGGGGGTTTTCACTTGGAGGCTAGATCTTTGCAGGCAATTATTTAGAAGAGCAGTCATTGGAAGTTTAGCTTTTTAGGTTGTTTTGTTGGGTTTGGCTGCGAAATGATTAGGTGGCTTGTTTTTTTTTTTAACAAGATATAACATTTTTCATTGATGTAATGAAAAGAGACTAATGCGATTAGGTGCCTTGCCTGAAAGTTGGTGGCGGCTGAAGAGTTTTTATTGGTGTTTCCTTGATTGCCTCTTTCTTTGGATCAGTTGGAGGTTTATCTTTGACAGTTTTTTGTTTGTTGGTTTGCAGTTGGAGTTTTCTCTTGGGCAGTCTTTTGTTTCCTGGTTTTGTTGCTGATTTTATTTCTTTGTAGCTCTTGGTTTTTAGTGGCTGTTTTTTCTTGCTCTTTTATTGTTTCCTTTGTTTTTTTTGTTTTCTCTCCCTCGTGGAGTTTGTATCCTTTTGAGCATTAGCCTCTTTTCATTTCATCAATGAAAAGTTTGTTTCTTGTTCAAAAAAAAATATGACAATATATATTCTCTTGATATTTTAGAGTTTACAACATGAATGAAAGAACCAACATGGGTTAGTCCCATGTTTTTAGCATCCTTATTGTCTCATTTCCATCTCTCTCTATATATCTACATATATATTCACACTGATTTTGTGGTCTTTTAACTTCTCATACCATTAAATTCTGGATTTATCCATACCACTTCCCCCTCTAATTACAAAATATATCACGATATATGCCTTTCTGATAAAAATTAAAGAACTTAGTATGCACCTTAATCAAATTGAGAACAATAATTGGGTTGCCATATCTCTTTGCAAGGTCTTCGAAATGCAATTTTGTAGCTTGATATGTAGGATCATATCGCTGTACTGAAAAGTCAAAAACAATAAACATAAGGAAAAATATATTTTTATGGTTGTAATGCTCCTTATTGAGCTTCTTTTTTCCTTTTCCATCTCACTCCCTCGGGAGTTTGTTCCGGATAGGAGTGCTATTAGGAAAATTATTAGAGTATTGGATAGCAAAGTAATTGAAATACGTTGGAGCGAATATCTTCACTGAAAACCCAATTGATGTTTTTTTTTTTTTGAAGAAGAACCCAATTGATGTTAAAAACAGAGAATGGTGCAAACCAACAATGACTTGAGTAAGGACATTATTAGAGTATTGGATAGCAAAGTAATTGAAATACATTGGAGCGAATATCTTCACTAAAAACCCAATTGATGTTAAAAACAGAGAATAGTGCAAACCAACAATGACTTGAGTAAGCACAGTAAAAGAAAATGTGAGTTTGTGTTTCAAAGACCGCATAACACAAAGGGCAAACTGATGGAGATAAAGTCATAAAATGAAGCTTCTTTTGACAAACTTCTAAAGAATTAACCCCTCAATAAACCAGGATCCATATAAAACAATTGACCTTATTTGGGCTCTTGGATTTAAGAACTTGGAGAAGGAAGGATGGAAGTTACGGCATATCGTAACTTTTCAGAAAGAAAGACTTCACCAAAAACACACCAGAGGCTTGGAGATTCCAAGTTTTAGAATATAGACGATCAATTGGTTGAATCTCATTTATAAGAAGCAGATTAGAGAAAAAAGGAATTTTCTTGTCCTTTAAATTCCTTCTAAACAATAAACTCCACGAAGAGCTCGAAGAATCTCATAAATCGAAAATAGAACAATCTGGATTGAGAGCAAAATTAAAAATAAAAGGAAATTGAAGCTTGAGAGCCATTTTGTCAACCAAAACATCATCCCAGAAGGATATCCGGAATGCTTTTCTTTGGATTCTTTGGCTCGTGAAAAACAGAATAAATTTTGGGTTAAGATGGGACTTTTGAAGTTTTTTGGCACCAACTAGTTTTTGTTTCTTCTTCATGCAAGTTCTAAAAACCTTTTGGTAATTATATTTATAGCATTATTTTCATCATATAGAAAATTTTCACGTTCTTTGGGTATCTATCTATCAAAAGGAAATCGAAACTTGAGTCATTTTGTCAACCAAAACATCAACCCAAAAGGATATCCGGAATGCTTTTCTTTGGATTCTTTGGCTCGTGAAAGACAGAATGAATTTTGGGTTAAGATAGGACTTTTGAAGTTTTTTGGCACCAAACCAACTAGTTTTTGTTTCTTCTTCATGCAAGTTCTAAAAACCTTTTGGTAATTATATTTATAGCACTATTTTCATCATATAGAAAATTTCACGTTCTTTGGGTACCTATCTATCATTTCTATTTGATAGGTTCTTCAAAACTTTCCTTGACTCGAGTTGAGACTGTGGGTCACACTTGCAAATGAAATTTGTTTCTTTGAAAGAAAAAAGAAAAAAAAAACAACTCCAATTCCAGTTTAGGTAACATTTAACCAAATACATATGGGGAAAATCATGATACTAATATTCTTACAGATAATATCTGGCTTGGGGCTAAATTTAGAAGCTTCTTGAGACCAAAAGAGAGGAATTGAACCGCGCATCTGCACAACAGAACTCATTTTTCCCCTGCATGAACCAGCTTCTTCATCAAGGACAATCTGTTCTGTTTCAACATCATTAGCAACCCGTCCCCGATCATTCACTCCTCTTTTTAAGTAACTGTAATTCATGAAAAAGATCACGAACAATACAGGTATTTATTTCTAATAATGCCAACCAAAATAAGAGAAAGTGAAAGAAAAGAAGACTGTCCTAAAAAAAAAATCATTTCACCGCCCTAAACATGACTGACTCAAACAAATATATTCCCTTATATTTTTTTCAACAAGATACGAAGCTTTTCATTATTAAAGAGACTAATGTTCAAGGATACAAACTCCACAAAAGAGTGAGAAAAAGGAGTAAAAAAAAACATAAAAAACAAACCATTCCAGTTTAAATCAATATCCTATAGAGAAAAATCTTTAAAGGAATTATTAAGAGAACACCGAAGAGAGGCTTTCAGACGCCGATTGGGCAAGATCAAGAGAAGATAGAAGATCGACTTTTGGCTATTGTGTTTTTGTTGGAGGCAATTTGGTTTCATAGAAAAGAATAAACAAAATGTAGACTCGCGATCAAGTATTGAATCAAAATACAAAGCTATGGCACAATCAGTGAAGCTATGTATGAAGGATAATATTTCACTTGTTATTCATTGTGTGAAGAAGAGGTGGATTTATACAAGAGGACCTCAATCAACTATGCAGAAAATCAGCTAACAATCTTAACCTATATGGAAAGAAATATACAGCTATAAACATATACAAGGAAATAGCTATCAGCACATTACAAGGAATCAATCTCAAATATTAAGCCCTAATTTACAGCTTGATTTTCTACACTCCCCCTCAAGCTGGATGATATATGTTTGTCATGCCAAGCTTGGAAATCAAACTACCAAGACTAGTTCGATGTAACGCCTTAGGCAATATATCTGCAACTTGTTGTTTGGAAGGTACATATCTCAGTCTAATAGTTTGTCTCTATTTTCTCACTGATGATGTGACGATCTATCCCGACATGCTTCATTTGGTCATGATGTATTGGATTCTTTGCAATAGCTATGGCAGATTGATTGTCACGCAGTAATTCTATGGTACCTTCTATCTTGACCTTGAGTTCAGTGAGAAGACGTTGTAACCAAATTCCTTTGCAAATCCCATGGGCTAGTGATCGAAACTCGGCTTCAGCACTGCTTCGAGCCACAACTTGTTGTTTCTTGTTGCGCCAGGTAACTACGTTTCCCCATACATAAGAACAACATCCTGAAGTTGACTTACGGTCAATAGGAGAGTCAGCCCAATCTGCATAAGTGTAAATTTCTAAAGATCGATTTGTAGTCTTCCTGAACATAAGGCCATTTCCAGGATCATGTTTGAGATATCTCAATATTCTATACACAATTTCCATATGTTTTTTAGAAGGTTTGTTCAGAAATTGACTTACCACACTAACAGCGAAGCAAATGTCTTAGTATGGGTTAAGTATATTAACTTTCCAACTAGTCGTTGATACCTGCCTCGATTGACTACTTCATCTTCAGGGTTAACCCCAAGTTTTGTATTTGCATCCATAGGTGTATCAACTGGTTTGCAACCACTCATCCCAGTCTCTTTTAAAAGATCTAAAGTGTATTTCCGTTGAGTAACAGAAATCCCTTTGTTGGACCTTACAACTTCCATTCCTAGGAAATATCTCAGATGTCCCAAGTCTTAGATTTCAAATTCCCTTGAGAGAAGTTGCTTGAGTCGAACCATTTCTTCAAAAACATTTCCTGTGAGAATAATATCATCGACATATACTATTAACACAGTAATATTACTTGGTGAAAAATGTTTGATGAACAAGGTGTGATCTGATTGACACTAAGTATAGCCATCTTGCTTCAACACATTTGTAAATTTTTCAAACCAAGCCCGAGGTGACTGTTTTAGCCCATAAAGTGATTTCTTGAGTTTACATACCTTTCCTCTAATATATCGGTCTTCAAATCCAAGAGGTATGTCCATATACACTTCCTCTACTAGATCACCATTAAGAAATGCGTTTTTTACATCTTGAAACAATGGCCAATCTAAATTAGTTGCAATACATAGAAGTACCCAGATAGTATTCAACTTGGCGATTCGAGCAAATGTTTCTTGATAGTCAATCCCATAGGCTTGGGTGAATCCCTTAGCCACAAGACGAGCTTTGAATCATTCTATATTGTCGTCTTGTCATTTTGTTCATGAGAAGATACAATAAGGTATGGTGTCTACTGGATATGTGAAGACCGGAGAACAATTAGGAGATATTTTCACGAAAGCCTTAAATGGAGTTCGAATAAATTATCTTTGTAACAAGTTGGGCATGATTAACATATATGATCCAGCTCTTGTTCAAAAAAAAAACATATATGATCCCGCTCTTGTTCAAAAAAAAAAAAAACATATATGATCCAACTTGAGGGGAGTGTTATAGTATATATGTGAATATAGGAGTTTATTAGTCTTGTGTCCTTTATTGTAATTTTACTATTATTAGATTAGGGTTTTCATGTATGCATATGTATTGTTAACTCTAGTGAATAGAAGGAGTACGACTCTCTCATATTATTCTTACGATAACAATTCTCATTAAGCCGGATACAAGAATAATAATTCTCATTAAGCCGGATAGTAGTAATTTGGACAGTAGGATGAACTTTAGTCATCAATGACTTGTCTTCTGACATGCTCATTCAAAAAACGAATCGAAGAAACCCTACTGACGTGAACTGACAAGTGGCTGGACGGCGGCAGATCTGGACGGAGATGACCAGCAGATGTAGGGGTGCACATGAAAATCGAAAAAATCGAACCGCAAAACCGCACCGAACATAACCGAAAGTTCAGTTTCTGCAGTTCGGTTCGTTTTGGTTTGGTTTTCCAAACTGAATTCTGAACCAAACCATATATATAAAATCTATTATATTATATATGCCAATTGCCATCAAATGGCGCATGGGGAAGGGAGGCGTCAGTCTATTCAGTTGTGTCAGGCGTCAAAATCCTGTAACTTCAGTTTTCAACTCTTAACTTCCACTTTTCAATTTTCAAATTTTTTATTTTTATATTTTTTTGTTCACTCTTCAGTTTTTTTTTTTTTAATGTTGAGAGTCATACCTCTTCAGTTTTCAAAATTTAATTTTTCGATTTTGCTTTTTAAATTTTAACACAATTCATTTCACATCTTTATTTTTAAAATGCAAAATTCAAATTTGTTTTCATATTTTATTTATTTTTCTTCTTTTTTTAGTAAAACTTTCTCTCTTTTCATTTTGTATTACTATATGTTCCTCATTCCCCCTCCACATTCCTTCACTTCCCCAACTCCTGAAGCCAGTGGTTCATCATCATCTTCTTCTCCGAGTCCAGATTATACAAATCCCTCACCGAAACTGTCGGTTGCTGAAGAGGCGCGCCGGAGCTCGTCCTGTAGAGACGGTGAGACTGAACATCCGACGTTGGCAGAGACATAGTCGAGTAAAAATCTAAATTAGAAAGAGGAGAAATCGGGTGATTGAATTCTCTCGGCTTGACGGAGCGGAGGAAGAGGTTGTTGAGAGGAAGATTGTGGTGGGTCGTCTGTTGATTGTTGTAAGACTGAAGATTGGTGAGATTCCGTTTTCAGAGGAGAGAAGAAGGGATTTGGCGAGCGATCTGAACGGCGGTCGAATCTATGAAGGAACCGTCGAAGGGTTGCGATCTATAAGCATTGGGCTGAGAAGGATTGGCCATGGAGGATCTATCGGCGGTATAGAAATCGGGAGGTCTACATTTTTTATTACTTTAGCCTTTTTTGAGCTTCTGGGAGGGAGGAGCAGAAAGCAAAACCTCAAAAAAGGGAAGAACAAAAATATATCAAAACCGCAAAACCAAACTGAACCTCATTCTATGGTTCAATTCAGTTTTAGGCTTATAATCGATTCGGTCCGGTTTCCAAAATTTCATTAAAAAAAAACCATTCGGTTTTCAGTTTTGCCCTCAAATTGAACCGAACCGAACCGTGAACACCCCTAAGCAAAGGTGTCACAAACAATTGTCGAGGTCGCATGGTCGCACATTCACGAACGGAGAAGAATACTCATGGTCCCGTAGTCGGTAAGGTGTCGTCATAGTCTGAGTAGAATGGTCGGCGTACTAACGTGGCGATGGACGACAACGGCGGCGGTTGGCGGCTAGAGTTAGGGTTTTATTTTGTTTTGTTTTGCTCTGATACCATGCTCATTATCATGGTAAAATTAGGATTTGAATATTATAACTCGTTCACACTTTCCAATGCTTACGAGGGTCATTCTTAAGTAAAAGAAAGACCTAATACATAAAAGGAAAGAATCATACACAAATAATATCACTAACTAATATTAAGGAATAACCCAACAAGTAGTTATGAGTCTTTTGATAGAGAAACCATTGTTGAAGATTCTAATGCCAAACTTTTTTTTCTTCTTTTAATAAGAAACCGAGCAGAAAAAGAAAAGAATACATGGGCATAAAAAAAACCAAGCCCATAAAGGAAACTCAACTAAAGAAAGGGGCTCCAATCAAGTATTCTAATGTCAATCTTTTGGAAGACTTCATTGAAGATGGTATGACATCTCTTTTCAATGAGGATATTGATCAAGTTCTTTCTTGCTCGCCTATTCTGGCTAAAGATCGATCTAAGCAAAGCGGTTGCTCCAAAAGCTCTTAACCCTTATCATCTTGAACCGTGTTCGCTGGATATTTTGTTAGCTTCTCTTTGGGCTTTTGTTCCTTTTTGGGTTGCTTTTTAGTCCTTTGCTTTCCCCGTTTGGTTCTTCTTTCACTCCTTTGAGGAATTTGTATCTTTGAGCATTAGTCTTTTTTCATTTATTCAATGAAAACCTTTGTTTCTTATTAAAAAAAAAAAATCCTATCATCTTGAAGAGCGCAACTTTATAAATTACTTTGATCAAGCTGTTATTCCTATCAAATAGTGTCCTTCCCAAGTTCTTTTGTAATTACTCCATCTCCACTTATACCGTCAATTTAGATTGGAAGGCTTTTGTTTAACCCTCCCTTTAGCTTTTGTGAATAAGAGATTCCTTGTTCCTTAATCCTTAGTCCTTCAGGTTGTTGGCTGAGGCTTTGGCCGGTTGTTGTTTTTTAATGCTATCGCTGGATTACAAATGTTTATGGTCCAAATGATTATCGTGAGAGACCAATTTTCTGGAATGAACTCTTTGTCAATCAGTGCTTTCAAATCTCCCAATCTACTACATGTCGGTTTTATAATGCCTTCTAGCATTTATTTGGAACTTGAAAGACTTATGGAAACTTCTTTTGGGAAGGAAATAATGGAGGAAAGGTATTTCACCTTGTTCGTTGGAAGACAGCAACAAACTCTCCATTGAATGGAGGTCTAAGTATTGGTGGTTTGAGTAACAAAAACAAGGCGTTATTAGCTAAATGGGGTGGCGGTTTTCTTTGGAGCACGAGCATCAATCTTTATGGAAAATGGTAATTTCCAGCATACATGGCTATGACTTATTTGAGTGGCACACTATAGGAAATTCAATTTTTCAGCCTTCGAAGCCCATGGAAATGCATCTCAAGATGCTGGAAATCAGTGGAAAATTTAGCTCCTTTCACAATAGGGAGCGGTTCCAGAATATCATTTTGGCACGACACTTGGCTTGGAGAATTTCCACTGAAATTAGGCTTCCCAAGTCTATTCAAGATCTCCTCTCTCCAAAATGGATCAATTTTGAACTTATGGAACCCGATTCATAAAGTTTGGAACTTGACATTTCGAAGAGTACTCAAAGAAGAGGAAATATCAGATTTTACAAGGCTCCTTGAAGCTCTTAGTGTTTCCTAAGTTGATTCCGGAGTTGACTCAAGGAAGTGGAGTTTAGAAGAATCAAGAGTATTTTCAGTAAAATCTCTTTCAAACAAGCTGAATGACTCTTGCCCTTTGCCGACAGATTTATATTCAGCATTATGAAAGTCAAAGAGTCCAAAGCGAATCAGTATTCTCTCATGGATATTAGTGAACAACAGCCTTAACACAATAGAGATTCTTCAGAAAAAAATTGTCTAATCTGAATTTGCAGCCTTCTTTATGTTTCCTATTTCGAGTTAACGTGGAATCATTGCAACATCTCCTATTTAACTGCACATTTTCTCAAGCATGTTGGTTTAAACTCCTAAGTGATTTTAATCTTCATTGGGCTTTCTCCTCAAATGCTAAGGACAATGTAAATCAACTCCTATCGAGCCTTCTTCTCCCTCCTCGGCCGCTTTTGCTTTGGAAAAATTGGGTCAAGGCTCTACTATCGGAAATTTGGTTGGAAAGAAACTCAAGAATTGAAGTTCAAAGATCTTGGATTGTTCGGTATGAATTAGCTCATCTCAAAGCCTCCCTTTGGTGTTCTCTCTCAAGCCTCTTCAAAGATTTCTCCTTGCAAGGCATCAACTTAAATTGGAACGCTTTTATTTTTCCCTTATAAATACATGTTCTACTTTATATCATTGTATTTTATTGCTTTTATTTCACTCCTCTGTGGAGTTTGTTTCCTTTGGGCAATAGTCTCCTTTCATTAAATCAATGAAATGGTTTGTTTCTTGTTCAAAAAAATAATTGCTTCGCTTTGTTTCTTATCCCAAAATATATATATATATATATATGGCACATTCAAGCAAAACTATACCGTGTCCCTGCAAAATGTCGAGAACGCCTGGAAATCAAAGTGACAGTGAAGTCTCTTCCAAAGATCGATAGCCTAACCTGCACATATTGATATTGGGATTTGATTAGGAAATATGAGCATTGTAACAAACAAACTGGAAGAAGCAAGACAAAGCTCATTAACGGAATTGAGCTCTTCTGCAAGGAATAACATAAGCCATGATTAAAGTTTTCAGAAGTCTGCCTAGATGAGGCTAAACTTCCACGAATCTTCTCAATTCTTTTTCTAAAGATGCTACTACTTGATAACTTTGATGATGGAGACGACCAATCTGATACAGCAACTAATAACAAAATAGTAATGAAAATTCAAGCAACTGATTTGATAAACTAATGTTACAGTAGCTAATATGATAGACTAGCAACTACTATAATCACAAGTTAGCACTAGCAAACAATAAACCATTCATCTAATTGACAAAATAGTAAACTGATACTACACCAGCAAATAACAGAAAAATGTGAGGGAGAGGGACGATAAAACATTAGGCCTCCAAACTAACTACATTAAAGATAATGAAAATTCACAACATGGAAAAGTGGTAAGAGCAAGGAACTACGTTTGCATACCTGCTTGAAATGCCCATGAACTAATGCTATGGTCCAAGCAGTATTATTGCATCGTGATCGAATTGCTCGAGTCAGATAAGCATTCCAGACGAAAATGTTATCGTATGGCATTCCTTCTGCAGCAATTGACATGACATTCTTTTGCAAACTTTGCATTATTGGATATGTATAGCTATAGAAAAAATCTTTTGTCAGATCGACACTGGATAAAAGTTTTTTATACCTGCAAATAGACATAGCAACAAATGCTATTAATTTGTGTCGTATATGGTTCCAAATATTAAATCAATAAGCTGGTATAGAACAGTGTGCATATATACACAATTGTGTGCGAAAACAATATAGGTAAACGAATTCATGCCAATTAAAAACAAATGCTCATGCGTACAGAAAATACACACATAAAAGTGGCATAGAGGAATGGGGTTTTTCTTTGTTTTTGTAGAAAACCAACTTTCATCGAGAATGTGAAAGAACAAAATAACCCACACAAATAAGGGCCCGGCCAAAAAGGGGAAGCATCCCTAAAAGTCATAGATAAGATAGTATTGACCAACTTTCATTGTTGTGCTTCTTAAAAGACCAATGTTGACCTACATTGTTTTCGCACACAATTGCTGTTTATGGCTGTTATCTGGGTGTAGGCAAAGACTTTAATAGGTATTTTGCATGAAGCTTTGGGGGTGGCTGAAGAGTCTATTAATGTCGTTATGTAAAAAGAGTCGTTGGTGGTATTTGTTCCATTTAAGGCTGTTTTATTGGTTAAGTCATTGGAGTTAATAGGTGTTTTGCATGAAGAGTTGTTGGCGGCCGAAGAGTGCCATCAGATTCTTCTCAAACCAACATAGATGCGAGAATGAAGATCTTTTTTATGTTGGAGACGACCAATCTGATACAGCAATTAGTCTTATCTCTTGCCTCTACAAAATCGTTGCTAGAGTTCTATGGGAAAGGCTTAAAAGGGTGCTCCCCTTTACCATTACTAAATACCAATCTGCCTTTATCGCGGGGAGACAAACCCTCATAATGTCACTTTTAAGGATGTTCCAATATTTTTTTATAGAACTCCGCCATGTAACTCGCAAGAGATATCCTTCCAAGATTTTTTTTTTTTTCTTGAAAAGGTACCAAGCTTTCATTTAGAAAAAATGAAAGAATACAAGGGCATACAAAAAAAAACAAGCCCCGAACGAGAACCCCATTAAAAAAAGGGGCTCCAATCAAGAAAAATCAAGTTTAACGAATAATTACAAAATAAACGCATCACCGACACCCATAAAGAAACATTGAACCTAGCAAGAGACCAAACCATATAAGGATCCGTCTCAACCCCTCTAAAGGTTCTACTGTTTCTTTCCCCCCACAACACAGCACACGCCCCTGCTTGCCACAAAAACTTTCCTTTCTCTCGAAAAGACGGATGGAGAAAGAACTTCTCGATCATCTCCCTAAGATCCATGGGTCTCGCCAATAAAAGGCCAAACGCCTCAAAAAAAGAGTCTCAAACAGCCCTATCAAAAGCACAATTCCACAAAAGATGATCCAGATCTTCTTCCGCCCACCGACAGAGAATGCAACAAAAAGGGCCCACTAACCAGTCCAACCTCCTAACAAGCCTATCCAAGGTATTAAATTTGTCGTGCACAACCTGCCAGATAAAAAACGGAACCTTCTTTGGAACTTTCACCTTCCAAAGGGCCGAAAACACCGACTCACCACCCGGGGAGGGGTCCAACAAACGAAGAAAGAAAGAGCAGGAGAAACCCGTTCCCGAACTAGGGATCCACACCCGACGATCCCTCCTCTCTATCGAGAAGCTCACACCCTCAACCACAGAAAAAATGGTCAACACCTCCGTCGTTTCCCTATCGAACAAAGCGCGACAGAGCCCGAGGGCTTCCAAGAAAATTGTATCCTTCCCATCCCCCACAACAAACTGAATCAAGATAGAAAATGATGGAAACTTGCAAGAGATATCCTTCCAAGGATTTTTGAAAGTGCCTTTGACCTTACTCGACAACCACTCGAACAGATGAGGATCGTATTTACTTGCAATGACCTTGTGCCACAGGGTATTAGTCTCGAAAGGAACCGCCAGAGCCATTTTGCAAGCAGAGTTTGGTTACGGACCCTTAGATTACCCAACTCGAGACCCCCCAGGTTCTTGGGATTAACCACCACCTCCCAATTCACCAAATGCGCACATTTCCCCTCCTCGACCCCTTCCCACAGAAAATCTCTCATAAGATTCTCCAACACCTTATACACCGAACAAGGGGCTCTATAGAGGGAAAAAAAGTACATGGGAATCTCACTCAAGACTGCCCGAATAAGCGTCAACCTCCCTCCCTTCGAGAAAAGACTTTTTTTCCAGGCGACAGTCTCTTACGCATTTTTCCCACCACGGGATCCCAAAAGACTATGGACTTAGGATTATGGCCCAGAGGTAGGCCTAGATAAGAGGACGGGAAGGAGCCAATCTCGCACCCCACAAGGCCCGCCCACCTAGCCAATTTATCAAGCCCATAGTTTAATCCTAATAACTGACACTTGCCCCTATTAATCTTCAGCCCCGACATGGCTTCGAAAAAAACCAAGATATGGTTCAGAATGAGGAAAGATTCCTTTGGGACACTTGGACAGGGCAACACCTTTGAGGGAAAACTTGGTTTGGACGGAACATTCAAGGTAGAGTTCTTAAATTTGGAGATAAAATCCTTTAAAATATCCCAAAAGGTCAGACCACCCCTCTTAAAACGACCAATAGGCACACGAATCACCTTCCTTCCACCAGTGATTGGCCATACGATGCACTCAATTAACCAAACGGAAAAAGATCATCGCTTATGAATTCTAGTAGTACCAAATTCATCCCTCTCTTGCTTAAAGAACTCTGAAAAATCAGCATACTTCATTAACTCGACCAAAGAATTTTGATGAAGGCTTATCGTAATTGACAGAAGACACGAGCCCTGTTAGTTCCCTGAAAATTTTGTTTTTTTTCTTGTTGTTTTAGGCTTCTTCGATGTAGTTGGGACTGGCATAATACACAAATTATTCTTCACAAGCCATGGAAAAAGATATTTTAGATAAGCACCTGGATCCTCGACGCTCAACATTGTCATCAAAATCGGTAAGAGAGGTGGATGAAAGGGGATTTTTTGTAAACTCTTTTCACCCAAGAGAGGTGTGGGTGAAATATATGCTTATTTTCAGCATATTTGATTGAGAGTTTCTTGTATAAATCTTATCATTCTGCACTCAATCAATAAAGATTTTTTTTGCTCTCATACATGGTACTTAACATTAATTGGGGTGCTTTTTTGTAAACTCCTAATGGAGTTGTATGTAATTTTCACTAATACAGTGAAAAGTGTAACTTGTTTCAAAACAAATCAAAATACTCCCCTTACCCCCAACTCAACCAAAATAATATATAATTGCACGTCACACTCCAAATTGTTGAAAACTAATCCATCTTGTAAACTCCTAATGGAGTTGTATGGATTAACTTTGTAATTTTCACAAATGCAATGAAACGTGTTTCTTGTTTCAAAGCAATTCCATATACTCCCTCTCACCCCCCCAACTCAACCAAAAGAACATCTAATTACACGTCACACTCCAAAAAATTTAAAACTAATCCACCTTGAACATTCAATTTATTTTTCAAAATGCCTGGAAGATTAAAAGACTGGAATTTGTTGGGTCCAATTAGTGAATTATTTAACTATGAACACTTAGAAGTCAGTCACCCCACATCATTCGTATACCTTAAGACCTTAAGATTCCCCCCCACACACACCACCCACTCAAAATAAATAAATAAATGAAAACACATCCGGATTGAAATATATGCAACAGTATCTATCACATTATGAAGATAAAGAAAATATCACATGCTTGAGGACAGGTACCACAAGAGCAGCTTAGACTTACCTCAGCTCAGTTTTAGAATGTGCTACATCAGTCTGAACTGAGACGTGTGGAATTGTGATCAATTGGGTTTCATCTATACCATATATTGCATGACCGCATATACATCCAATTTGCCGACGCTTGGTAACCAAAATCAAATAATATGACTCCAAACATTTAATGCAACCTACAAGCATTAAACATGTAACAGAATTTTAGGAAAGAGCGAAAAGATTTAAGGATGAATGGGCACATAAAAGCAGAACCAACATTAACCTGCAATACCAAAAGCCTTTGTAACCGGGTTTAAACCCCCCGTCGCACGATTCCCTTCAGCAATTCGCTGACGGAGGTTCCTGATTTCCTGCAGCGAATAAACTACCGGGTCTTCGCTGATATTGAGTTCGGATGGTTCAGACCGATCTATCTTCAACACTCGGAAGAATTTCTTGTAGCGATCGCTCCCAATCAGATAATACCTCTGCTTAGGAAAACTCAATGCGATAAAATTAAATTAAAACCGCGGAACAATCAGCTTATTGTGCTGAAATTTAAAGGGCATGGGTTATGGGAAATGCAGAAAAACGACTTTAAACTTCAAAGATTGTTTTGACACACTTCTCGGGCAACCAATTACATTTTGAACTAAAGGCGATCGGGAAATGGAGAAAGAGGAGTATAGTTGTGTCAAAAAGATCCGTATAGGAATCGCAATTGTGCTTTCTAATGATAGAAAATTCTAAAGAACATAGTGAATGTGAAGAGGTTACCGCTCTGGTTTCGTAAAGTCTAAATTTCTCGAGAGAATATGAATTGTGATCAACGTCTGGGTCATTTGAGGGGTGAACTTTGGCGTAGGGTGTCGGAGGCGGATTGGAACTTTCAGACTTACCCATATTCCTTGAGGTTGGTAAGCAAGATGGTTGTTGATGGGTTCAGGAATTGATCCTGATCACTTTTGTTCTTCTTCTTCTTCTTCGATGATTCATAAGACCATATATGAACTGATGCCTTCGTGGAGTTGAGGATATTGAGAACTTCTACGGTTCTACTTTAATTTTTCTTTTTTTTTTTCCTTCCTTTGCATAAAATATATTTTTAGCCTAATGTTATTTAAAGGTTTTTTTTTTTTTTTAAGTAAATGTTACGTAAAGGTGGTTGGGTAGAGAATCCATATTTTATTTTATGTTTCGGATTAGTCTAGTGAATACCCGGTTTGGTAGGTAATCAATTGTGTTTATGAAAAGAGTAAAACTCCGAGCTATTTTTTGCCGCCCAACCACCAATCATGATTTGATTGGTTTAAATAATAAAAAAATATTTCACACTGTTTACTTGGTTTTTGCCTGTAACTTTCTTTTCCTTATTCCATTGAATTAACAATTTCTCCTACTTTCTCTCTCTTCATTTCTCTACACTCCAAATTTCAAGGCCATGAAATTTCAATTGGGATTATTTGAAATTTGTAGGATTGATTGTGTGATATATAGGCATAAATTTTCAAGTGAGTTTTTAGAGGAAGTGAAGGAAAGAGTGAGAAATTTAACGGTTGGATTCATCTGGGTATGCGATTAGTATTCTTCAATTTCTTCAAAACACTTACACTAACAACAAAATTAGACCACGTGGAGGAGAGGTTGGTAAAGGAAAAGGTCGGTTGGATTATTTTTCTAAGAAAAATCCCAAAAAAAATAATGGAGAAATTATTGAGATTACCCCAAATTTGAGGAATTTGACTGCGTTAAAAAATAGTTAACCAACAAAAAAAAAAGAAAAAAAAAATACTTATCGTAGAGAAATGAAGGGTGAGAGATGAAATTGAAAACAAAGGTCATGACATATGAAAGTGGAGAAAAGAGAAAAAATAAGAGAAGTTTATGGGATGAAGAAGGAAGGGAAAGTTACTAAAAAAAATCCAAATAAACAGCTTGAAGAGTTTTTTTATTTAAAAAATAATATAAATATTGAGTCAATCAAATTGTGACACGTGATTGGACCGCAAAAGATACATGTAGCTCTGTAAGCAAGTTTTATTCTTCTGAAAATGGTTTCTGAATTGTTTGATCTCTAAATTTTGAAAATATTTTTTTTTCTTTAATGCATCCTGAAATTTTAAAACCCAGAATTATATATATATATATTTTGAATAAATATAGTATTTCACTCCATTCATTTTTGTTAAATTTATATATGTAACCAAATATATAAATAGTTTAATTATAAACCTTTTTAGGAAAAAAGTTTAAAAAAATGCATTCTTTCAAAAAAAAAATATATATATATATATTTTAATTATAAACCTTTTTAGGAAAAAAGTTTAAAAAATTGAATTCTGTAAAAAAAAAAAAAAAAAAAACATTTTTTAGTAGTCAATCGGACCTAAGATGCTCAAGTTTCCATCTGAATGAAATGTTCATCCGAATGAAATCCATTGCTTGTTCTCATGTAAATACATGATTCAAATTTTGGAAGTTTATACGTTTGTTAGTCTTTGGATGAGAAACAAAAATTTGAAGAAAGAATCTGAAGAAAGTAGTATGACAAAGTATACTATCTAGGCAGGTACGAGGGGTCTTGGTCGAGATTGTAGAGTGCTTTGATTAGGTGATTGGAGATTCTATGGACAATCTGTATACATATCGTACGTAGAAAGTGAAATCATATGAGCTTATATGTGTTGGTTTGGTAGGACGTAGGAGTGGTTTCAAGACTATGGTCAACCGAGAAGTGGCAAATCTAATATACCCTAAACACACCTTGTGTAGGGTATATATTTCAGACAGAACACAGAACACAGAAAGAAATGGAGGAAAGCTAAACTTTGACGAGTCCTGTCCCCCTTCCTTGTTTCTCAATTCTATACAAGATTTGCACTTACTATTGCATAACCTGGGGCTGGGGGAACTCCATCCAGACCCCTTTATTATTATTATCTATACGAGACCACTACATTTCCAACAAATTAATTCATCATGAAATTCACGTACGACACATTCACCAACAAAAACAAAACAAACCTCTTTACAACTCCAACCAAAAAAATAGACAAAACACATAAAATGACCAAATAACAAGCACTAAGATGCAGACTGAATGATTGAGATGCGAAGGTAAAATCAATCAACGTAGGTAATGCTCCTTACTTATTGCAATCACTGACAACGTGGGTAGACTAGAAGAATGCTTCACAGTGTTCACTCTCTTAAAACCTTGACCTTGAACCTATACAGGAGCTTCTTCTGCTTAGAGGTTGGATTGTCAATAGTAAATAACACTTTTCCCAGTTCACAGACTTGGAAACTTTGAGAGATTACTGGTTCATCCGTTGGGGCCATTTTTCTTGTCTTTTGTATTATCACAGTATAGGCTTCTTCTTCTTCGTTATTGCTATTGGGCACAAATTCAGCACTGTAGCTCACCTCCCATCCCACAACACGTAGCTCCCAACCAATAATGCATTTCTGCAATCACAATACATACATTAAGTAAATAGTAAAGACACGACTCTCAAATCTCAATCACAATTCACACCTCACCTCATAAATTATAATTTCAACAGTTTGCTTAGTTGATGGTTTTATTGAGACTTCCGTTACTTGATCAGATGCATCGAAATCTGGGTTGCAATCACAATTATCAACACTCAAACCACCATATTCAATTGGAACTTGTTCGGGAGAAATGTATCTGCATTGTCATTGCCATTGGCAGATCAAGATCATCAGGAAATGAAAACAAAAATAAATTCTTTCTTTCTTTACTTGTACAGTTATACTTACTTGAAAAGGGTGTCGGCAGATTTTGAAGGGCCTGCGAAGATAAATTTGCTTTTGGTCCTCTGGGTTAGAAACGGGCTGATCATGGTATAGAATGCAAGATACCACCAAGGAACGTTGATAAATACCTTATGAAAGTCCATTGCATTCAATAAAATCAACAGTTTTCAACCAACAACACAAGAGATAAAGAGTATATATATATAGTATAGTTAAACCTGTTTGGCTACGAATTCAGGATAATTGTCCTGAAGGACCTGAAGTGCGTGTTTGGTGGCGAGTCGAAGCTCTCGCTTAGCAGGACCAGGGGAGTTTTTGAGGTCATTAACCTGAAAGATAGTAGAAATACCTCCAGGACGAAAGTCAAGTTTCCTAATACTCCTTTCAAGGAACTGAATCCTCCAACGTAAGAACGTATTTTGGCGGTGGTCGGAGAATGTTTTTGAATATAAATCATTGTTCTGGAACTCTCCGAAGACATTGTAACACACTGGATGAGTGTCCCTGGTGTATCCATGCATATACACCACCTTCTCCAGATCATCCCCAAGATTCTCGTCGACAAGTGAGTCGATACCAAACTCCTCCCTCCACCGAATTGTGTTTCGAAACATAAGGAATGCATCCATCACTTTGAACTCCCTCGCTCTCAAAAACTTGAGGAGGATCACATCCGTCCGCTCATCTTCAAGAAGAGGAACCCCCCAAATTGACACCCCAACTTCCTTTTCCTCAACAAGTTGTCTCAGTTCCTCAACAGCTTTCCTCTCGGAATCTGCAAGATCGACCACTCTGTTACTTTCCTCCTTGAAAGAAACCAAAGTCTGAGGAATCTTGATCTGCTTCTCAACCTCAATTGCATTGGATTTAGTACAAGATTCAACACCGACAACGTCTTTCACTTCTGAAGATGATCCAGCCACAGCAACTTCTGCTTCCCCGGGAGAATCAGCCACCACAGATTGTACAGGAGGTGGCGGGGGATGTTCTTCCTGCCGGTCGCCCATCAAATTGAAACTGAGTTGGAAAGGGAAAGAGGCGTTAAAGAATTTGCATACTTCCTTCCGGTGGTGTTTTCATTTTGTATTGCAATTAGGGCATAGGATGAAAAATAAAATTTATACGGTGGATGAAAACTCTGGAAGAATCCAATGTTACAATTATGAAACACGACAGACAGGGATTCACAAAAGCAGCTAAAAAGAAAAAAGAAAAAGGTTTTTTTAAATAATAATAATAATGTAATAAGAGTAGTGGTGTAGGATGAGGTGGATAATGTATGTAAGAGTTGAGAGATAAGAGGAGGAGAAAAGGGCGGCGGGCAAAGGCAAGATGGAAAGAGGGACGATGGCGTTGTTGAGTAACAATAAGAACACCATCTTCTTCCCAATCCCATTCTCAATCCCAAATAAATTTATTGGTAAACCATCATCCAATAACATCCCCTTCTTGGCCTTGGCTGCAGCGCCAAGATTTTCACTGCCCAAACCATGCCAAAAGTGTGGAGGTAAAGGGGCCATCGATTGTCCTGGATGCAAGGTCGTTTCTCAATTCTCAATTATATTCTCAATTCAATCCATCTGCCCTGCCTGCTTAATTATTGTGTTTCTTTCTTTCAGGGTTCTGGGAAAAACAAGAAAAATGGAAACATCTTCGAGCGTTGGAAGTCACTCACTCACTCAATCCTTTTACTTTTTTTACTTCAACTCAAACTAATTTAATTCATCCATTCATTCCCTTTCATTATTGTTTCTCTCTTTCAGATGTTTCGACTGTCAAGGATTCGGATTAAAGAGCTGCCCTGACTGTGGAAACGGAGGACTCACCCCCGAACAAAGGAGAGAAAGATAATGCATACACCACCAAACTTCAATTTCTCTTCCTAATAATTGCATGCATTCTATCCTGTCTTTAAATTTCACCACTCTATAATATTTTGTTTTAAATAAACTACTATTTTCTTCGTTAACAATAATTGTGGATTATATTATTCACTATAATTGATATATGAAAATATAATGAAAGAATAATATCATGGCATATAAGGAAATGATAATGTCAATTTAGGTTAACAACCCTCAAACTCAAGGTGGTATAGGAGAGACCAAATTGAGTGTGCTGAGTAATGATCGGAACATGTGGAAGTTTACGCGGCGTTAGATCTGGACAAACAAATCGGAGGGAGGGCGGATAGAGGCGCGCGGACAAATGTGCACGAATAGGTTTTGCGCGAACGAATGATTTGCTGAAACATAATCAAACCAACATGAACCGAACTGGAAAGAAACGAACCGAACCAAATCAGAATGAGTCGAACTGTCCAATTTTATATCTAAATACCAGTCTGAACTCACGTGCAAAAAGATTTGAAGAGATGATCTGGGTGGCAGAGGTCGGAGTTGTACCAACATAGCGGAGGGAGGATTGCACAGACAAATCTCGATCTCAGCGCAGACCTTGAAGATCTGAAACACAGGGCGACGAATTGGGTTCGTGGTTTGCGAACTGTCGGGGCGGCGTGGTGGCAGACTTGGGCGATGTTTCTGAACTGAGGGACGAGGTCTGAAGCGAGAAAATCTTAGCGATGGGGCGGCAAGAACATTGACAGGTGGTTCAGAGACCAGATCCGGGCGAGCAAAGGAAGTTTGTGAACTGATCTGGGAGGCGAACAAAGAGCGTGACAATGCGGAGTTAGGTGGATCTGAGCACAAACGGATCTGGAGGCTACCACCGCTGACAAATCTGAGTGGAGGTATGGGCAGACTGATTTGAGCGAGCGGATCTGCGAAGGTGGAAGCAGTACGGACAAATTTGAGGAGGTTGGAGGCGACATAAGGGCGCCAGATCTTGGTGGGCGAAGGCAGAGGTAGCGGCGTGGAGCAGATCAGAACGTGGGTTTTGGCGAGCACGAAGTGTCGAAAGCACATCTGGACGACAAAAGGGTGTCGGCAGTGGGCGAATATGAGTGGAGGGTACTTGGTCGGATGGCAGAGGTGTTGCACGACCAAGACGAACAAAGCTTCGAGACTGAACGAAGTTTGTTAACTCAGATCTAAAGGTTGAACGAATTTAGAGGCTGGTGCTCAAATCTAGAGGGAGTGAGCGGCAACGAAGGTGGCTAACCGGAGTAATGGAGGGCGACGGACGGAGGTGGAGTCAGACGACGACAGAATGTGGCTAAACGGAGCGACGATTGGTGGCAGATACGAACGAGATCGGGCAGCGACAACAACGCACCGCCGCTCTAGGTTTTATGAAGATTTGTTTTAAGAAGATTTAAGACACGACTCTGATACCATGTGGAAAATACTGCGGGATTATATTATTTAGTATAATAGATATATAAGAATGAGAGTTACATGATAATGTCAATTAAGGAATTGAAATTCCTTAATTTACGCTAACAACAATAAAAATAAATCATTCTTGTGTCTGGTGAGAACTCCAAACTTCTAACTTATTAAAAAAAAAATAGCTCCATTTTTTAACCTCCGACTTCGAATGAATACATGCCAAATACAACTAAATTATGCTAATGTCTTTCTTTTCTATTAAAAACTAGACAGACATGTTAGTTTTATAAAAAAAAAATGAAAAGAATTAATTGAGTTCTAACGAGTCCGTTATGATTTTATTCTTCTTGACCTATAATTGTAAGCATGATTGAGTCCGTTATGATTTTATTCTTCTTGACCTATAATTGTAAGCATGATTATCTTTTAGATAGTTAGATTAATAAGCATGAATCCATTCGATGAAATCAATTCTCTAGATTGTTCTCTTTAAAAGTTTATCGCTAATTTTTAGTCATTTAATTTTTAATCTACTTCATGATTAGTCTAAATAAAATTTGTTGTTAGTACCTAAGGTACTTAATTGATCTAAAAAAGGGACTGAGACTGGGATGACGACCACCTACCATCGCTAGAAGGGTCGCTGGTCACCGATCCCGATCGTCGGTCCATGTCGCTGGCCACAGGTCCCCAGTCCTGGTCATTGGCCATTGATAACCAGTCCCCAGTTTTTGTCGTTGGCCACCGATCGCCTACGACCGAGATTGTGACTACCGACGGTGACCGACTTTGACAACTATTCAAATTTGAAGTTATTAGTTCATAGTATTTATTAATTGTCCTTTATAGTAATGTAATTTAACATTACGAGAAACGTTTTTACTACAAAGCAAACAAAATTGTGTATAGAAATACTTTTTAAAAAACGTAACCAAACATTCGATACTTTAGTTATATATAGTTTTTATAAAATAAAATACATTTTTGAAAAACAATTTATTTTCCGGCCAAACCAAACATGCCTTGAAACAAGTGCCTTTTCCCGGAATCAGAACAAACAAACATTAGGAAGAATTAAACTAAAGGAAGAAGAGAAGAGAAGGAATGTCTCATTTCCTGTTATGTGATCATTGCCATTATGACTCTACTGCCATATTTATGTAAGAATATCTCATTTCCTACTAACAACTGTCCTTATACAAAATAGTGAAGCAATTTTAGAATCATAATAAACTAGTGTTCTGACATATTTCTTTCCTTGTGTTATTACGTAAATTCAAGGTACAAACATGATCCCGTTCTCCTTAATGGTATCAATAACAATACCAAGCTTACCTTCAATTCTTTCATCCTTCCTCGGCTCGTACGAGATTGCATATACATCTGCTTCCTTTGATCTCTCTGCAATAAGCTTACCTATTACTCTACAGGCATTGTGATCTGTAAGTGATGGTAGACTGTTCCTAAGATCCTTTGCATTTGTTGTCGCCACTGATATCACTTTGCTTGTTCCTCTATGCATTACCTTGGCATGAATAAATTTCTTCGAAAAGAAAACATTTAGTAAGAATGGCCTCATATACATATCTGTCCTTTGTTTCCATGATTTCTTGTTCGGTCGCTTCGCAGCCTCCTCTCGAGACCTTCTAGTCCAAGCTGATTGTATAAATAAGACCTACAAAAGTGTGTAAACAAAAACAAATCTTAACACATCTCTGAACCCTCCCCTTTTATTTTTTTCAGAGAGGCAGATAGATACCCTTAATTGAAAGAGCGTTTCTACATTGAGCTTGCCAAAATAGCAACCAATTCAAACGAGAGGAATTTTAAGCAGGAGAATCAGCTTCTTATTATATCTCTAGCCTCGAGAGGTTGAAGATTGGCACAAGTCCATAATCACAGGCCAAGGAAAATAACTATAATAGAAATGCCACCAAAGGGGGCTCTCTCTTCCTCTTCTTCAAAAAGACAGAATATATTTGGGTTGGTTCAATAGAAAATGGGAATGTTCCAGATTCCACATTTCAAGTCAGGAAATTGCTAATATAACCTAGCAGTGACCAAGGATTTCAACAAAGTGGTCATGGGTTCAAGTTCAAAAACGGTTCTAAACTCGAAAGTTGTCCGCAATTTGAAACCTAATTTGAAATTTGAAAGATGCGGAACTGGAAAACAAAAACTAAGTAGATGTTGTGCAAGAAATTCGTTAGTTCCAGAGTGTGTTCATATCAAAATCCAAAATGTAAAAAAGAAATCCTCCGGCTCCGGAATAAACAGGGGGGAATCGAAGCAGTAGAAAAATTGTACCTTGGGATGCGTGGGATTGGAAGAGACGAAAGGGGAGGCTCTGGATAAGTTAATATGAGGAAATGAAGATGCACACGAGAGAGACGAGGATTTCTGTGATGGAGTAGTTGAAAGCCACTGGGAGGAGAGAACTGAACGCACAGAAGAACAACCAGATATTGCTGTGAATGTGAAGGCCATCCTTCAGAATTAAGCTAAATCAACAACCCTTCTACTTTTCTGCAGATTCTCTCTCTTTCTCTGTTTTAGGGTTTGGGGGAGAGAGATTAAAAAAAAGAGAGGCAAAGAGAGAGATTCTTCCTTGTATTGACACGTGTCCAATTATTCCCTCAAAATCGTCCTTCTGGATATGAAATTAAAATATATATTATGTGTACTAAAGAATATTCTTCCACTTAGCCCTCATTTCCTCATTTCCTTACTTTCTAATTTTCTGTTTTCTCTTTTCATCTCTTTTTAACAAAACCTTATATTTTACTCTGGTTACAACATGTCAAGAATGGAACTTATAAAATATCAACCGGTATTTGTGTCTTAAGGAAAATACCAATCGGTATCTTTACCGGTGTGGGTATTGTGATTTATTTGGTAGACCGATTTTTTTTCTCAATTTGTTATGTATTTTGATTTTTGATTATATGTGTAGGAGATACCTCGAATTTGTCTCGTACATTTTATCTCCGCTTGCGCACATGCCACATACTTTTCTTGAGCCTATTGAATAAGAGTCGTTGAATGCGTCGATGAGGGCTTAGATTGAACTTGAAGAAGAAATTAATGGAGAGAGTGAATCACACCATAGAAGATGTAAAAACAATATTGTACCTCAATCTCAATTTCGGTTGACACCGAGAAAGGCCAAAAAAAAGTTTTTCTTTTTCGGAACAAACTTGTTTTCCAGTCTCAACCATGGTCGAAATTGTCACTAGAAACGGCCAAAATTAATTTTTCTTAAATAACACTAATTATGCTAGATGAAAACAAAAAAAAGTTGTTTTTGACAATTACTTAAAAAATAAACGTATTAATTTTTCTTAAATAACACTAATTATGCTAGATGAAAACAAAAAAGGTTGTTTTTGACAATTACTTCAAAATAAACGTTTTAAAAGTACAGCCTAAAATAAACAAAAGTTGAAAGTAAATAAACAAAAATAGATATTTTGAAAATTGAAGGACCAAAACCAACCAAAATCAAAAAGTATAGAAATAAAAATAGTATTTAAAACTAGAAAATATACAACCTAGTACAAACACTAACGAAAAAAAATAAAATAAAAATAACAAAACTGAAGTTCTTATTTCAATAATTTTTGTACAATATAGGTATTTGTTTTTTACATACTCTCCACACCCAACCACTAAATCATAACTTAAACATATGTGCAACTTGTTATGCACTAATCACGAAGAAAATGAGGGGAGAGACAAGTGAGAGTCCTACAAGGAAAACAAATACCAAGCTTCCCCGACTCTTTTTCCTGCCGTTTTACTTCAACAAGTCATGCACATAAAAAATGGTCATATCCCAAGATCAAAAGATGGAGAAGTGTCAAGATCAAAATTCTTGTGTTGCTGAGTAACCATCATCTGAGGCAACTCAACTTTCTTTTCAAGGAGCAATTTTGCCTGGGCCTCGACTGCATCAAGATCAAGACCTTCATAAAATTCATCATCATCATTGAACACATTTTCATTTGCGTCCACATCGCTTATTGATTCTCTTCTTTCCACCACCAACTCAAACCGCTTATCCAAATTAAGTTTGGGAACAGATTCTGATGCACAAAATGTCAAATTTCTATTCCTACTTTCCACTTCTGTCGCTCTTGGGCAGCCACCAGTTGTAGAATTTACAACTTCTGGGCTACGGTTCATTTTGACATTTCCTGTTAGAGTTGACTTAAAAATATCCAATGTCTTGTCAGGAGTAGTTTCACTTTCAGTTACCCGGGTCGCGAGGGGTGAAGTCAGCCACCCGAAAGGTGATTGACTTAGCAAAGAACGTCTGTTATACAAGATCACAATTTTAGTACAGCATTTATAAAAATAGCTCCACGTAAATCCAAATTAATTTTCGAAGGTCACACATTAAATTTTTTTATGAAACTTCACGACAGGTTCCTCAATGTTCACTAATCTATTATCAAAGTTCTAGTCTTACATGATATGACATGTAGAATAATAGAAATCCGTTTGTGTTAATGTAAAGCTTGGAAGAGACTGTTTATTCAATGTGATATGCAGAGGCAAAATGAGAAAATTACTCATAAAATTCAATAGGATTTAGAAGGCAGAAAGAAAGAAAAGATGATTGTGAGCGGAAATCGTCCACAAGAAAATGACCAAAAAGCCCAACTGGAGTTGTCCCAACCTAGTGATTAAGATATCAAGGAGGCTATTAAACTCGAGTATACAAAATTATTGAACTTATCACTCTAGCCTCCAAAGCTTCTTATTTCCACTCTCAAAGCCAAATCCCCATTTGCAAAATGAGACACTGACCGGGCTGAAAGTAGTATTGACTATCAAACTACACTATTTTTTTTTTTTGATATCCGTGAGTGTCTGAGCTAGCTTACACACACCTCAACTAATCTCGTGGGACAGACCGCCTAACCCTACAACATTTGGCTACCAAAGAAATCCGTAGGAATTAATTCTTAGGTAGGTGGCCACCAAGGATTGAACTCATTCACTCTAGGAGGGCTTTAATAGTCCCAAGGCCCTTTATGTCAAACTACACTAGGGTTAAGATGTTAAGCATTATCTTTTTCCCTCATCATAGTACTTGATTACTCTCATTCCAAATATTTAGTTCCCCAACACACTTCCTCATTCTTCTACCCTTCTGTCGCAACACGTTATCACTTTCTTACCAGAAAGATAAAAACAAAACATTTGAATGGTCACACTATTGAATAATGAGAGAACGTCACATACCCATCACACTTAAATTAATGGAGAAAGATGGAGCTTATAGAAACCTGTAAACTGCCATCATATCAGGTCTGCCTGTTTCATCTTGAGTACTCGTGGCACTAGCACTAACCCTGTCATCTATGAAACTATCAAACGAGCTTTTAATCTTGTCGTCTTCTTCATCCCCAGATATGGTAGCATCCGAAGAAACCCTAGATGCCAACAAGAAAAGAGGCAGAAGAATATTCACAACTGTATCATTGTCTCCTTTCAACTTGTGCACTCAAAGTAGAACTACCATATCATTATCAAAGGTATAACTTAACATTAAACTCTTTTACTAGTTTACTCCCTTTAACGAGGTAATTTATGGACTTACTCAGCTTCCTCCTCAATAAATGCTCTAACATTGTCGTCAAATCTCCTTTCACCTAAATGCAGCAATTGATATTGGTCAGTTACTTTGTTTGAAAGTGTGCTCTATTATATCCTCAACAATATTTAGCACTGACAAGTATTCTCCAAAAATTAAACTATAAGAGAAAAGAAAAAAATACCATCCCGTTTCTTTTTTTTTATCTGTCTGGTGCTAGAAAAAGTTCCAACTAGGTTTGCCCGTGGAGAAACTGAAGTTTTTTCTGTGGTTTCCATGTTCTCATTTTTCTCAACGTCTCCAACCTTACGCAATCTTTTAAATTTGCGGGGCTTCTGTGCACTGCTGGACTTTTCTCCAGTAACTAAATGCCAAGCTTCATTATCACAACTGCTTGCAGTAATGGGCAAGGGAGTTTGTGTTTCATCAGCCACAGGAGAAGTAGAGGCACTTGATTTTCTACCCACACTACCATTCTCCTTGAGTACAGAAGGTAGAACTTCACCACTAGAGAGAAAAACGTCATTTCCAGCACGGGAGCCCCCACTGCAATTAATTCTTTCGTTTATTCCAGGACTTGAAGATTTTAAAAGATGTTCACCATACACTTGGACAGGTAAGATAAACTGTGATATTGCGGATTCATATATCCTTTGTTTAGAATATCCTGAAAAATAAAACCTTTATTAGCATGAGTTCTTGTTTCACTAAATAAATGAAAGAACAGTTAAACATTCCCTCTTATAAAACATAATGTATTATTTTGGAAAATAGCATGTACCACAATCATCAATTGGTGAATCTGGAACAAAACCACTTTCGATTAGATTAGTGAGACGCGGACTAAGCTGAGTCTCGATTATACTGAATTCATCAGCTGGGGGGAATTGTGGCTCAATTTCTAGAACAGGCTTTTCACCAGCATTATCTCCTTTATTAAAAAAAGTTCTCTTCGAGATAGTGCTTTGATGAATTTTCTCAATCTGATTCATTGCTTTGTCTTCCAAGACCGTTACATCATCTGTTTCAGGGCTTGGCAGAACCTCATCCTGTAAGAATTTTGTTTGCGAAGTTGTTGGTTCATTGACAGTTTCCGTCTGCACGATCAAGTCCTGAGCAGTTCTTACACGACAAGAACCTAGTTCAGAAGAACTCAACAATATTTTACTCCCTGCAGCAACAGAATTGGAATGCAAGAGCTTTTTTGAAGAGAACACAGGGGAAAGCGATATTTGGTCCTCTCCCACGACATCAACAGATACAAAATCCAAACCAAAGAGGTCTATGTTCGTAGGATGCTTCGAAGAACAGTAATCAGAAATACAATTATTTTCTGCAGGATTTGGAGATGCTGAGACTTCAGGATAGACTAATGGTCCTAATTCTGCTTTTGAAGCGTTGACTTCATAAATTGAACCTATAAAGTAATCAAAACCTTCATTTTAAACAAACAAATTATCATGAGCTTTTAATAAAGTATTAATAGAAACACCTCACCATAATGAGTTCAGTTTATTTTGGTGTCAACGTAATGTTAAACATAAACTTTTTGATATCCATGCCATGAGTGTTTGGGCAGCTTGCGCGCACCTCGACTAATCAAACGGGACAACCGTCTGACTCTACTACATTTTGGTTGACAAGGAAACTCGTAGGATATTAAGTCCTAGGTAGGTGGCCCCCATGATTTGATCCCAATCCCTCTAAACCCTTTTTTGTTTTTCCACAAATTTTTAAAACACTAATTAAAGCTTCTGCTCAAGATTAGCATTATTTGAGAAATATAAAAGTGGATTATGTATATTTTTTATCCATAAGTATACTAGTCAGTGTACATGGACACCACAGTTAATCTCAAGGAACAATCAGTTGATCCTATAATTTTTAGTTGTCACGAAATTCATAAGCTTTAATATCCTAGGTAGGCAGCCACTGGCCCACTATATGGTTAATGTAACTTTTACTTTGTTCACTTGTCTACCCACAATATAATTATAATTATCATTACAAGCATCTTATGGTAATGAAGAAACCGGGATCTTACAATATACTAGAGCGGCCATCTAATGAAAAAAAAATCAACTCCTCTAAGATTCAAAAGTCAACATAGAGGGAGAAAGGGGCAACATTCATCCCCCCACTCCATAAATTCCCAGCAGCAGCAGAAAATTTAAGTTGACAAGTTCGATGCGATGAGCTAATATTAGGTAGAAGCAAATTGCATAATTGTATTCAGGAATGGTCAGTATAATACTGGATTTTCATATAAACAGATATACATATACTTATTTCCAATTCGCTATTTCAAGAGGTCAGAAGTTCAAATTCTTGGTAAAAAAACCAAAAAAAAAAAAACCAGTAATCCAGAAGCAATGATTCAGAATGGATCTGAAGTTTTCCTTCTTACCGTCCTAAGCATTAAAACCATGTGCAATGATGCGGTTAAGGCTATCATTTTAGAGATTTGGTTGGAGTGCAATCAAAGAGTTTTTGAGAATAAGTAGAGGGGTTGGATTGAATGTTTTGAGATAGCTAGACTCAAAGTTCACACAATAGTGTTCTATTTCTGAATTATTTGCTAATTTCTCTCTTCGGGATATTTAAATGAATTGGGATGCTTTCATAATCCTAATCTAGTTTCATTTTTTTTAACAAGGTTTTGTATCTTGTTTAAAAAAAATTGCAATGATGCAGTTAATGGAAACAAAAAGATATAGAAACTATCCTCCGACCCCTGCACAAATATAGAAAATATTATAAATACGTGATTTAGTTTGTATCAATTGAACTTTTACCTCTTTTGCCGCCACAACATTTTTCAACCTGGCCTGCTTCGAATAGTTCTCTAATGCATGATTTCTCCTAAATCCATCCACATTGTATGATAAGCCAGTTGCTAGAAAGTAATTTCTTTTAAAGAGAAAAAAAAATATAAGTAGAAGAGAACTTGAAAACAAACCTCAACAAAGAAAGCTTCAGAATCTCTAGAAAAATGAAGTCCTTGCAAGTGTTGCATTGTGTCAATTAGAACCATTGTTCTACTTGAATGCATTACTGCATGGGTTCTCGAGGGAAATGTCTGGAAGCGAGGAAAGGCAACAAGGGACGGCCTCCATGCGTCTTCACGGTGATGGAAATACTTGAGAAGTAACTCGGTCTCAGTATCAGTTAGCTTGTTCTTAAATGATGTTATCTGAACAGCATCATCACCTTTCACTTTCTTTTCAGGACGAACAAATTGTTTGATCGACAGCTTAACAAACTGGACTTCCGGTTTGATAGTATGGGGAATCTAAATAATGGAAAAGAATCAGTAGTATAAGTAAAGAATACTATGTTGTGATAGACTTCTGTCTAATGATCTCACCATTCTTGGACTAGCATGAAAGTTGAAGCTATTTATTCCCCCATTTCGCATGTGTTTCTTTATAGACTTGCCGGTTGTTTGCTTACTCATGTAACCCTTCAATTCTGACCCTTCACAAGCTAAAACTAGTAATAATAGTAGTCAAGGAAATTATATAATTAGCATAAAAAAAGGGAAAACAATAGGGATGAAGTTCTAAGCTTTGAGGCATGAATGCTTTAGTTATGCGACCATGTTAAAGAAATTATGTTTGTTTACTAACTTAACTAACCCTTTGTTTCTTAGTTTACTTTTTAAATTATATAAATATATAGTATTCAAAATATGATTCTAGTTTTAAAAATTTTGCTAAAATTTCCAGAGTAATTTCTTTAAAAAATATAAAACTTCAGTAAATGAGCTTAAATATCATAGAATAAAATAAACTTATTAAGGGAAAATTATTAAAAGGGGTGGGTTTTCAAATATATATTAAAAATCTACATTTTAATAATTGCAGCCTTGTTGTATTTGTCTTAATAATTGAAAAAATGACAACCATCACATCTATACTATATTTGTGTTTCTTGGGTTAAGTTTCTTCAAGTCAACATAAGCAAGCTCAACTCAACTGGTTAAGGTATAATATCTTTAAACAAAAGATGAGAGATTCGAATCCACTCACCCCACATGTTGAACTTAAAAAAAAAGTTTCTTCAAGAATTTAGAAAAAAAAAAAAAAAAAAAAAAAAGTAGGCACCATATCTTACTAAACCGAAGAAAAACTACGTCAGATATAACTTTAGAAGTCAATAAATGAGATTGACTGATAATTAAAACTGAAGGATATCCACTCGTCCATCATGCTTCCTTCCAGTTCTACCCATCCGCTGAATCATTCTTATTGGTGAAATGTTTGCATCAAAACAGATGACAAGATCAACTTCCATTATATCCAGGCCTTCTTCGCCAATTGATGTGGCAACAATGACATTGTACCCGCCAGCACGAAATTTCTGTGCAAAATTATATTAATTCAGTGCAAGTAACTAATAGGGATAGTACCCGCAAACCCTGATTACGTACCTCCAAAACAGCCTGTTGAACCTTTTGTGATTGACCTTTGAGAGTTTTTCCTGGAATATTCCAGACTAAGTAACTTGTCCAACATAAAAAATATGTCTCAAGTTCTCAACAAATGGAAGACGTCAAAGCTCTAGTAAATTTAAAAAAGAACATAACTGGAGCAATTTAATTTTAGATATATTTAAACCCAATTTGAATTGACAGCGGAAGGCAGCCTTCAGGAGATCTAGATGGAAAGATCAAAACTGAAAAGTTATCTACGTTTTTTCTATTGACTTTTCAACTAGAGGACTATCCAGATCAAATTAAATATTCTAAAGTGTTATAGTATACTTGTGAATATAGGAGCTTATTAGTCTCTTGTCCTTTATTGTAATTTTACTATTATTAGGTTAGGGTTTTCATGTATGCCTATATATTATTAACTCTACAAAATAGAAAAGTGAATGATTCTCTCATATTTGGTCTTACAACATCGTGGTATCAGAGCTTTCTTTTCCAATGAAAATTAGGGTTTTGTGAACCTTTTAGTTTAGGTTTGAGGTTTAGAAACCTTATGTGTTCAACCTTATGGACGAGGGAGGCTCACGCGCCGCCACCCTCTTCAGCGACAATTCTCACGCGTCGACGCGTGCGTGGCTGAAATCTTCCATGGTTTTGTGACTGGCCATTTTTCGCAATGTCCCGACTTGTTTGTGTGATTTTCTTGGTCATCATTGGCTCGCGTTAGAAGTCAGTTTGAAAAAGTATTAGCGCTTGTGTTGGGAACTCCATTCGGATCTATTTTTTTTTAGAAGTTGTGTGGTCACTCGATTCTGATTTAGTGGATTTAGATCCAATTTTGTGTTTCTACATTTGTCATTGATCTATGGCCAAGCAAGAGCTAGCAAGGACATCTAATTTGGGTCAATCAGGGAAATTGATCCATCCATGCTTCATCTCAGAAGTCATTTGTTGATTCTCTTATCGAGTTTGCTAAATTTACACAATACTAGAATTCATTGAAAGTATCTTCTTCAACATGCGCGCTTAACTCTATTACAACCATTGTTGGGTCAGGTAACATGAACCATTGTCTTATTTCATCAACTATCAAATGGGTCATAGACTCGAGTGCTACCGACCGTATGACAGGTAATCCCAATTTGTTTTCCACTCTTTCGTCATCTACATCCCTTGTTAAGGTTACTTTAGCAGATGGATCAACATCTTCTGCTATTGGATCTGACATAGTAATTCTAACCGTTAAATCACCAATCAACCCAAAAGCTTAAGCTAGTGGGTTACGGTAAATTTAATCTTATATTAATACTTCAACACTAACCCCAGCTCTTTCTTTGTCCTATGTCCGACTTTCGCCTCAACTTTCCTTTAATTTGATCTCTATTAGTAAACTCACTCGTGATCTTAATTATTGTGTTTCACTCTATCCTGGTTATTACTTGTTTCAGGATCTAGTGACGAAGAAGATTATTGGTAGAGGACATGAATCTGAAGGACTTTAGATTTCTTATCATCAAGTGTCGAAAGTTGCTTGTTCTAGAGTCGTCTCTCCTATTGATGCCCTTTGTCGTCTAACCGTCTAGGTCATCCATCTATTTCAGTATTAAGAAAGTTTTGTCCTCATAGCTTGTCTTCTTTAAATTGTGACTCGTGTCAGTTTTTCAAATTTCATTGTCTTGTTCGAACCCTAGAATTGATAAGCGAGTAAATGCGCCTTTCGAATTAGTTCATTTCGATATTTGGGGTCCTTGCCCAATTGTGTCCAAAACTGGATTTCGATACTTTGTTTCCTTTGTTGATGATTACTCTCAAATGACTTGGTTATATTTTATGAAGAATCGTTCTTCGTTACTTTCTCGCTTATGTAATTTTCATGCTGAAGTTTGAACTCATTTTGATGTTCCCATTAAAGTTTTGAGAAGTGACAATGATGGTGAGTACTTTTCTAAAGCACTTAGATTGTACCTATGTAAGCATGAAATTATTCATCAATCATCTTGTGTTGATACTCCATCCCAAAATGGAGTTGTTGAACGAAAGAATAGGCATCTTCTTGAAACTTCAAGAGCATGAGCTTTCAAATGCATGTTCCAAAAAAAATTTGGGTTGATGCCATTTTCACAACCTGATTTTTGATTAACCGTATGACTTCATCTCTTCTTAAAGGTCAGATTCGTTATCATGTTTTATTTCCAACAAAACTTTTGTTTCCTATTGAGCCAAAAATATTTGGTTGCACTTGTTTTGTTCGGGATGTTCGTCCTAATCTGACAAAATTAGACCCCAAATCTTTTAAGTGCATTTTCTTAGGCTATTCTCGTGTTCAGAAAGGATACAAATGTTATAATCCTAGTTTGAACAGATATCTTGTATCTCGTGATGTTACTTTTTTTAAGACGAGTCTTTCAATTCATCTTTGCCTAGTATGAGTCAGCGGGAGGATGATGATATTTTTATCTACACACGTGTGTCCATTACATCTTCCCCCGATCAATCTCCTTTGGAATCTATCCCTACTTGTCCACCGATTACTCAAGTTTACTCTAGACGGCAACAACCTCCAAGTGATGAGCTCCTTATTGCTCTTCGTAAAGGTAAACTTTCCCTATTTCTTCGTTTGTCTCTAATGACCACTTGTCATCTTCTACATGTCTTTTGTTGCATCTCTGGATTCTATCTCAATTCCTAAAACTATTCATGAAGCCTTGTCTCATTCTGGTTGGCGCAATCCAATGATAGATGAGATGAATGCCTTAGATGATAATGGTACTTGAGATTTTGTATCTCGTCCTGCAAGGAAGAAGGCTATCATATGTAAATGGGTGTTTGCTATTAAGGTTAATCTGGATGGGTCAGTTGCTCGATTAAAAGCGCGCTTTGTTGACAAAGGCTATGCTCAGACATATGGGATTGATTATTTTGATACATTTTCTCCTCTTGCTAAATTAACTTCTGTCAGGTTATTCATTTTCATGGTTGCTTCTCAATGTTGGCCTTTGCATCTGCTTGACATTAAAAATGTTTTTCTCTATGGTGATCTTCATGAGCAAATTTATATGGAACAACCACCAGAGTTTGTTGCTCAGGGGGAGAATGATAAAGTATGTCGCCTTCGCAAATCTCTAATGGGTTGAAACAAAGTCCACGAGCATGGTTTGGAAAGTTTAGTCAAGCACTTGAGAAGTTTGGAATGAAGAAAAGCAAGTCCGATCACTCTATCTCGTATCGACGATCTAAGAGTGGTACTATTCTACTAGTCGTATATGTTGATGATATTATCATTACCGAAAATGATGCATCTGGCATTTTATCTCTCAAAATTTTCCTCCAAAGTCAATTTCATACTAAAGACTTGGGAACATTAAAGTATTTCTTGGGTATTGAAGAAATGAGAAGCAAGAAGGGTATTTTTATGTCACAAATGAAATATGTGTTTGATTTGCTATCTAAGTCGGGAAAATTGAGAGCCAACTCATGTAGTACTCCAATGATGCCTAATCTGCAACTTACAAAAGATGGAAAACCATTTAGAGTATAAGATAAATATAGAAGATTGGTTGGAAAGTTGAATTATCTTACAGTGACACGCTCAAACATAACATATTTGGTAAGTATTGTGAGTCTGTTTATGTCTTCACCTACAGTGGATCATTGGGCTGTAATACAACAAATTCTATGTTATTTGAAGGTTGCACCTGGACGTGGGATCTTATATAAAGACCATGGTCATATGAAGATTTAGTGTTTTTCAGACGTCGATTGGGAATGATCAAGAGAAGATAGAAGATCAACTTCTGGCTATTGTGTTTTTATTAGGGGCAATTTGGTTTCATGGAAGAGTAAGAAACAAAATGTAGTTCGTGGTCAAATGTTGAATCAGAATACAGAGCTATGGCACAATCAATATGTGAAATAATGTGGGTGCATCAGCTCTTGATCGAGTGAGGCTTCAATATTTCAGTTTCGACCAAGTTGTGGTGTGACAACCAAGTTGTCCTTCATATAGCATCCAACCCAATATTTCATGAGCGGACAAAACGTATTGAAATCAATTGTCATTTTATTCGTGAGAAAATAAAACAAGGTTTGGTGTCTACTGGATATGTGAAGATTGGAGAGCAATTAGGAGATATTTTCACAAAAGCTTTAAATGGAGTTCGAATAGATTACCTTTGTAACAAGTTGGGCATGATTAACATATATGATCCAGCTTGAGAGGGAGTGTTATAGTATACTTGTGAATATAGGAGCTTATTAGTCTTTGGTCCTTTATTGTAATTTTACTATTATTAGGTTAGGGCTTTCATGTATGCCTATAAATTGTTAACTCTACTAAATAGAAAGGTGAATGATTCTCTCATATTTGATCTTACAACATCACTAAGAACATACTCTACAATATAATCATTTCTCATGCGATTATATGCAAAAAGATGGACATATCCAACATTAACTCCCACTTTCTATGAAAAAAAATAATAGAAGGAAAAATCTATTGCAACCCCAAAAGAAATGAAAAGACACTAAGATAAAGCCAAGAAGATATCAGTTGTTGCATAATAAATAATAGGTCAAATTACAAGTATGATCGATGAACTTGTAGGGTTGTCTAATAGGTCCCGAAATTTTAAAAAGTGTTCATAGGCCTATAAACTTTGAATGTTGTGTCTAAAAGGTCCATGAACTAATAAACGCAACTTTGAAAGTTCAAGGGCTAAACTTGTAATTTAACCAAAATAATAACCAAAATGAAGAAAAATGAAATTGCAAACCTGAGCTTTGACCAATAAACTCAGTAGCTCTGACTATGTCTTCAATTTTGGCTAGTGCACCCATAATGTCCCTAAGTATTATTATCACATTGAGGCAAGTTTAAGGATAAATAATTGATTGTAATGTACGCACTTCTAAATCATCGCATACTACAAAGTACAAAATTGAAGTTGGAGAAAATATTTCACCTTACACTTCCCCTGAAGTTTGAGAATATAATCACCCTTGAATCTTGTGGATTCTTAGTTTCTGCAACAAAGTTACTTTGTCAACTAACATGTCAAAGCTTTCAATTACAGCTCAGCCATTGGCAACAAACTCATCAAGAAAATTGGTTTCATACCAAAAGTGATACTTCAGTAGTCTACACATTTATAGAAAAATCAATACCTAAGATATGTGACACAGGTTATTATGAACCCACGAACACTTAAATAAATCGAGAGGCATTTACTACTATACTTATTACCGAGTCCCTTGGGCTTAGTTTTGAGTTGGCTACTACAATCATTTTCCTTTGCATAAATGGATAGAAAGTTCACTGCTTATAACTCTAAATTCTAATTCGAAAATCAAAAGCAAGTTTATACCAACTCAAGTTCCTCAAACCCAACTTTTACAACATTGGGTTAGTTCCAGACACATTAGATTCTAAAGCAAGGACCACCAGCTAACTCTATATTATTTGATAAACTAGAGACTTATAGGATATCTAATATCAAAGATATGTGACCCAGGATACTTTGAACCAGGACCAGTTAATTGAATCTAAAGGTCTTTACTATAATGCTTAGCCTGAGTCAGCTACTACAACCATCCGTTTGTCCCCCTGCATAAGAATTGAAAGTTCACTGCTGAGATTTCTAAATCCAATCCAAAATCCAAAAGAAAGCCTCTTACCAAGTCAAGTCCCTCAAACCAAACTTACACAACAATGAAGAAATGCACATGCATAACAAAAACTGAATAAGAACAGATACCAAAACAAGAACTTATAATTCCAACGATTTCTTAGTAATTCTGTGGGTTTTAGGGTCAATGACCTTACGCTATATCCCAAGAGGAGCAAATAATACAGAGAGAGCGGGAGACAAAAAGAGAAAAGGAAGAGAGAGAACCAAAAAATGTAAAAACAATTTGGAACCCTAAATAAGGACAAAATGATTATTAGAAGAAAAAACCAAGAGTACAAAGAATAAACATATTCAAACAAATATCATAATATCCAAATACTTGAAATATAGAGATGGAAATCAATAAACTTCAGAAATAAAACTTGAACTATCCCCGGCATCAAGAATTTAACAGAAACGATGGTATACTAATAAAGATAGAATGCCATGCAACTACTATTGGCACCTACTAAAATGGTCGACCAATACTTCCATCATTTTCGACAATTTGGGACTTGGTGCACCATGGGACAAGCTCTTCTCCATTATGAGTCTCACTCTGCAGATATTATCATTTTTGCTCATAAATCTTGCAAAAGACCTGCAATAAGTAGGGATCCATTGAATGTGAGCGCTAAAAACCTCAAGTAAACAAAAGGACTGGTAATATAATGTATCCATTCTCCAATAACTACAGCACAAATACTATTTGTCAATAACCCTCCAAGAATCTCTCCAATAACTATAGCCAATAGCATTAATCTGGTCTCATGCAAGCACGTTTTTAACTCATTGATCCCAAATGATTTTTCCTTGATGAGGAAGTATTGGTCAGGCTTGAAGCTGCAACCCAAAACTATTTTCATATAATGAACTCAGAAGATCAGAATCATCCTTATTTCACCGTCCTCATTCATTTTCATTTCTGGTGTGCTCTTTATGATCGATTTAATATGTGTTGGGTTTTTGGTAAGGATTCAAGTTCAAAAATTCAGCATCTCCATTGTAGTTTGTTTCTTCCATCAAAAGCAAAGATTATCGGATTAGCGCATCCAAGGCAATTCTCTTGGATATTTGGTATGAAAGAAACCAAAGAATCTTTGAAGATAAGTTCCTTGTTCATGAGATCGTTTTGAACTCATCAAGATCAAAGTTTTTTAAGGTAATTCATAATTGATGATTGGATTGGTACTCTTTAAACAATCTCAAACAAAGTTTTCATTTCTTTATTTTCTTTTTTACTATCTCGTTATTCAAAATTCACAAGGTTTAATATGAACCTGAGCCTTACCTTTTTCTTTTTTTTTACATTCGTGAGTGTCCAGACCCGCTTGCGCGCACCTCACCTAATCTAACGAGAAAATTATTTGACCCTACTACATTTGGTTGCCAATGAAACTCGTAGAATATTAAATCATAGGTAGATGGTCATCATAGTTTGAACTCATTCCCTCTAAACCCATTTTTATTTCCATGACCCTTATTGACCACTAGGTCAACTCAAAATGGTTGAATTTTACCTTTTTCAAATAATAACATAGAGACTATTTAACTCAAAGAATGGAGAGTATTATAACGCAAGTATTATAACACAAGAGACTTACAAAAGTTTCATGCTTATATACCAAATTATGTTATAGTATGTATATTATGAAATAATTATCTAAATACTTTAGTTATAGAAACACATAAGCAACGTGTCCCATTCTATTAGTTTAAGGCTCATATGCCCATCAACACATATAACTCTAGTGAGCAGAATAAATGAATAATATCAATAGAGTTTAAAAAAAAAAAATAATAATAATATTTACAAAAGAAACCCTCAAGCAGTTAGGCTCAAGTTAATTAATCAAATAGATTCTTTTAATAGGAAAGATAATACTAAGTTGATAATGAACATGCCCTATAAAATCAGTTACCACTGTATCATTCTTAATAACATGATCGTGCAAAGAGGGTGCATAAACAAAGCTGTAACCACTTATTTCCAGTTGACAAAACTCAACAGAAACAGTCTAAAAAGAATATACCCTTGTTGCAGCTTCTCTTCTAGCATCTCAGATGCTGGCCTTATTCCATGGCTCGAAAGTAACTTACGTATGTGGTATAGTGTAATGAGTACTCCAAAGAAACCCTCCACATCTTGGTATTTAATGTGTGGATGGACTGGTGGGGGTGCTTGACGAAATTTATCCCTTGAGCTCAGAAAATCACATGGGCTCAACTGGCAACAAAGAGTAGAGGAACATGGATAATGATTAATAACTTAATTCTTAATAACATTGTGATTTTTTTTAACACAACCAGCTTTTAGGTGGGCCAAAAGAGCAGAATAAATGAATAATATAAAGTTTTCACCGCAATCAAAAGGACAGAAAAAGAATAGTTGGGCCAACAGTAACACTGAACAACAAAAAATAGGAATAAATAAATAAAATAATTACAAATAGGTGCCTTAGTTGTTGGTAATAAATCAACAACGGATGATTAAAAAAAACAAAAGTAAGTTCATAAAGAACAAATAAAATAATTACAAATAGGTGCCCCTAGGTTCACTTTTCAAAACACTAGTAGAAGGATTGTTTAAGAGTTTATGTCACTCTTTTTTTTTTATATCCGTGAGTGTCCGGGCCAGCTTACGCGCACCTCGACAATTCTCACGGAACAGATCGCCTGACCCTACAATAGGAAATTAATTCCTAGGTAGGTGGCCACCAAGGATTGAACCCATTCCCTCTAGGAGGGCATTGAAGTCCCAAGGCCCTTTCTTGACCACTAGGTCAACCCTTGATGGTTAAGAGTTTATGTCACTCTTTGTCTAATCTATTGTCAAACTAATCTCTCTATTTTTTTTTTTTTTTTTTTTTTTGTGAAGAGAAACAAATTTCATTGATGAATGAAATAAACAGAGTGAAAACTCCGAAACGCCTAAAGGTAAAAAAGCAGAATGATCTTTGTTTTGGTGTTAGCCCGACGTCGCCTACTGCCGTTGCTAGTGTTTACGCCTACTGCCGTTGCCAGTGTTTACGCCAACACCAACCGGCGACCATCAAGCTTGTTTTGGGAAAAGTTTATTTTCCAGTGTTAAATTCTAATTTGTACCCAAGTTTGTGTTTTGTTAAAGCACACCTTGAGAACAAGGTGTCTTTTAAGGCAGAGTAAAGTCAGGGTACCAATGGAGAATTAGAGGGAACGTTAGTAGGATATTAGGGAGGGCATAAGGGTAATTAGTTAGGGAGTTTGTTAGAGCAATTGGTTATAAATAGAGGGAGGGAGATGAGAGTAAAGTAGGCAATTGTTTAGTGAGTTCTAGGACTTGAGAGAGTCTCTCAAGAGAGGAGGGTGCAAGTACCTCGGAATACTTGTTTACATTTATCTTTCAATATATAGTAGAACGGAGTTCTAGTAAGGTGATACCCTTACACATACTTGATAGAGTAGCTTGAATGAGGGTATGTTGCACACATTTCCACATATAAGCATATTTCAATTTATGGAGTTTATGTTGAATCCGTTCAACAACTGGTTGCCAAAACTGTAAAGTTTTCGATTTACCTCCCAATGGAAGCCCGAGATATGTAGTAGGTCAGTCCCCTCGTTTACAACCAAACGTTGATAATAGATCATCCAATTTTGTAGCCTCAAATGAGTACCTAACAACTCACTCTTAACTAAGTTGATATTCAAAAAGCCATCTAAAAAATTCTGATCAAATCGAATAAATTTGTTGAAGTTTCAGAATCATAAATAGAGAACAAAAGAGTATCGTCAACAAATTGCAAGTGGTTCAATCATAAATTGAGAGTTTCCAAGAGGATGAGAAACAATTCAACCCAAACTTGCGTCATGCTCAAGTAATCTGATACCAAGATAAATAGAAATGAGAGAGGATCACCTTGGTGAATGCCTAGAGATGGGATGATATTACCTCTAGGGTCTTCCATTAAGTAATTAACACTAGAGATACAACCACGAATCCATTTCCTCCAAGTGGATCCAAATCCTTTCGACCAAAGAATTGCGTTTAGAAAGTCCAAGTCAACCGAAATCCTTTTCTAGATCCAGTTTGAGAACCACTCCTTTCTTATGGGAGATCAATCAGTCATCTACTAACTCATTAACAATTAGGGAGGCATCTAAAATTTGTTTGTTAACCACAAAAGTCATTTGGTTCTCGGCAATAATGGATGGCAAGACTCCACTAATCTCTCTTAAACAAGAAACAAAAATCTTTTTTTTCCTTATTGAAATAATTAAAAGAGACCATTGGTCAAAGTTACAAACTAATTTGTCTATTTTTTTTTAACAAGAAACAAAACATTTCATTGAAACAAAATTTTTCATTTAAAAAATGAAAAAAGACTAATGCTCAAAGATACAAGCTCCATAAAGGAGAGAAAAAAAACCTAGAATGAAGAACAAAATGTAAACAAGAGAAAACCAACCAAGAATCCAAAAAGAACCCAAAAGAGTCCAAAGAAAACCTAGCAACTGAACTCCAACAAAATCTGCACTCTGAAAACCAAAACTTGAAGACGACGATAGCAAGTTCGAGGCAACAACAAGAGACCTAAAGGCCAAGAATTCCATAAAACTAAACTCCAAACAAAGAAAACAGACAAGAGCCAAACAAAAAGCCTGAATCCTCAAGACATCCAAAATCAAACCGCTCTCCTTTAGAACAAACCAAAAGCCTACACAAGAAGACAAGGAGGAAAGCTGCAAAAAACAGAATTAAGCCCTTCCACGGTTGTCATCGGCAAGGTTAGGAATTTCACGCATCTGAAATCCACAAGCTGCAATAAGAGAATCAAATTTACTTGGAACTGAGGAAGGAGGAAGAGAAATCTTGTTGTCACAATCCTAAAATAAAGAAACTAGATCTCATGAAAAACAATCTTCAGAAAAATCATCCGTAAAGTTATTTATATCGGGCAAGACGGACTCCACACTACTCACGTTGACCTCTGAATCAGCATCTTCACCAAGAGAAGCTGAAGGATCTTTAGTTGATTGAATGACTCCTTTGGTGAAGAAACAATCTGGAAACTTTGAAGAGATGACTTGTTGGCTACAAATGTTGGAAGTGGAGACTCGAGGAGGAGAGGAATGTTTATTGGAGGAGACCAGCATTCTTGTTACCCTTTCTTCAAGAAGGTCAGAATCTTCAGAAGAGAATGAGGTCTTTTTTCGGGTATAAAACTTAGGACAAGCTTCAATATAACCCTTCTTTCTTTCATTAGTTTCCATTGAAGATAGTAAGGGTGCCTTGGAGACCGCACAAAGAGACTCTTGGATAACTGAAGGATCATGTGAAGGCTCAATAAATGCAGGCGATTGATCACGAGGACAACAAAGAGTCACTTATGTTTCCAAAGGAGAAAATAAACGTTCTCCATCATGCAAACAAAGAGCAATAAATGTCCCACCATTTAACCCTTTGTTTTCTAACACTCTAACTTCAGATTGCAAATAAATCAAGTTGGAATTATTAATTGTTAAAGCACCTAACTCATGAGGGCAGGAAAGAGTCACTTGTGTTTCCAAGGGAGAAAATGAAGGTTGTCCATCATGCAAACAGGGAGCAATAAATGCCCCACCATCTGACCCATCGTCTTCAAACACTCTAACCTCGGATTGCAAAGCAATCAAGTTGGGATCATTAAATGCCACAACATTTTAACTTTTCGATTTCAACCTCAACAACATTAGGATGCAGGGCAGAAAATGGGATTGACTCTTCATCAGAGAAAGGCAAAGGACCTTTGCCAAGGTGTCTTTTCATCTTCAACCACCAAATTAATACAATCCAAATCTAGAGGGTTCGAATAATCATTAATGTCCAAAATCCCTCCTAAAGAGTGCACAAGAGAAGAATGCTCAACCGAAATTACATCTCCAAAAAGAATTACCTAAATTCTTGTCATGAATTTCGATGGAAGTAGGAATAAAACCACATGAATTCTTCTTTACCTCAATAAAGGTTGAACTGCAATCCACCATATTTAGAGTTTTAGAAGCAACCCTGATCAGACCCCTAAAATACACTTCAATTGCTTTGAAAGTCTGCAACTTCCAATAATGCAAAGGTAAATTCTTAATCTGAATCCAGCCACCATAACCTACACAAAAATCAACTGCCCAAGTTTCAAATTTCAAATGAAAATGCCCAATGTGCATCCATTTCCCATTAGAGCCAAGTCCCCCAAGAATCCTACCATCCTCCATTTGTAATAAAGCTTTATCAGCCATAAAAGGGTTGAGCACAAAAGAAGCCTCGAAGTGAATTTCAATGACCTTCTTAATTTCCTTCCAATCATCATGCACATTCAACCTGGAAATCACCATGAGACAACTCCAATCTAAATCAATTACTTCTTTATCTTTTCGAATCCAGTGAGAGTTTTGAGGAAGAGACCGAGAGGATTTGACTATTTCTGCCAAAGGCAATGAAGAAATTGGAATTGGGACACTTGGACTCGACAACACCTTTGAGGGAAAATTTGGCTTGGACGGAACATTCAAAGTAGAGTTCTTAAATTTGGAGATAAATCCTTTAACATGTCCCAAAAGGTAAGACCACCTCTCTTAAAACGACCAAAAGGCACGTGAATCACCTTCCTTCCACCAGTTTGGCCATACGATGCACTCAATTAACCAAACGGAAAAAGATCGTCGCTTATGAATTCGAGTAGCACCAAATTCATCCCTTTCTTGCTTAAAGAACTCTGAAAAATCAGCACACTTCATTAACTCGACCAGAGAATTTTCAAACCAAATAAGGTGTGAAAAAGAAAGAGGAATGGCTAACTTAAGATCCAAATCTTCAACAAAAAAACGCTCATCTTCGAACCAAATACAAAAATACTTGTTGTCAATACAACAACTACTATGTTCCAAGAAGAAAAGGTGAAACTGAACCAAATTAATCAAAATAAAGAGAACTTACTTCAGAGAACCAGAACAATCCAAAGAAGTCAGTAGTCTAGAAAGGTTTGGATGAGGTCAAGGCCGAAAGGAAGGGAAGAAGGGACGGAGGAGAGAGGAGAGAGGGCAGAGCATCTCCCTTGATAAAATGTTGATATTAAAAGTGCCCTCAGTCATTACCATCCAAACTAATTTGTCTATTAAAACCTAGTATGAACCATCGGAGCATATAAAGGCTAGAAAAAAGATGTATTCCCCTGTAACAAACTTCTCTCTCAATCAGAATAAATACAAATGATATTAGAAGCTTGCTATTTATAAAACTTAAAATTTATAAAATTTGAAGATGGATAGTTTTATCCTCATTATGTTAATATTTTCACAAAGACAATACGTTGAATTGGTTCCTCCAATACTCTAATACGCATCAAAAGATTTGTACCATACCGTTTTATAATCTCGGTTCAGGTGAATTCCTATTGAACAAAGTTTAGCCATAAATGGACGTATAACTTCCAAGAGCTTATTATTTATCTCAACAGCATCTTCTCCCATTGCAACCTACAAGTTTACAGCTACAATATCAAATCTATAATAAAAGAACATCACTCACTGAAAGACATGGTTTTATGCATACTTGAATCAATTCTATTTTCCTGTCATGAACATATGGACTGACATCATGATCACTTTCATCACGATATTGAAGGGTTGAAATATGTAAGTTGTCGATGATTTGCTGAATACCCTGCTGCTTTGCTGAGTAAATGCAACTAAAAATTAAAATATATACAACAATCTGGAAAACAAATATATATATATATATATATATATATATATATATATCGATAGACATAATCTGGGAACTTACATCCTGGTGTGGCAGTTAAGGCTAGTATTCTTAGTGGCACAGGTACCATCATTAACTGCACATTTAAAATCATACTGGTAACTGCATGCAAAACTTGCAAGTTAAAGTAATAAACTCAAAGTGAAAGATCCAACAGAAATGGAAAATCAGTACAAACTGAACAACAGACCTCACGAACTGCAACACAATAAGAATAATTTCCAACTGCTCGATGGGCTTCATCAATCACTAGGCAAACCAAGTATTTCACCAAACATGTGCCTGTGAAATTGTGAATTCATCATTTAAATAATGAAATGTACATAATCAGCAATAAGCCAATAGCATTCTGCATAAGTCATAGAAGAACACTGGGTGCATGTTCTTTTTTTTGGCATACATCATAACAAAATAAAATGGGAAGTAATATATAAAATTAAAAAACTGAATGGATTTCTTTTGAAAAGGTACTGGACTTTCTTTGAGAATAAATGAAAGAATACAAGGGCATACAAAAAAAACTAGCCCTTAAGTGATAAGTGATAACTAATGTGCAAGCAACTATATATGATAACAAACACCGAATACAATGGAGAAATTGAACTTTAGTAAAATAATGGATATAATCTCAAGAAAATGGTCATTAAAGGACAAGGGTTTCCAATCAGAGTATAAACTACAATTTTTACCTCGAACATCTCAATATTACATTCAGGTACAACTTTGTCTAAGGATATACTTATAAAACTAGGCATGAAACAGTGTCCTACATAAATTTCCCCTTACACTGAGAATAAGAGTAATTATACATAATTGCAATTCCCAAGTCCAGTCAGTCACCACTCACGATACAAGAGGGCTAAGGATTAAAAGAATCACCAGATTGAATATCCTTCTCTAGCACTTGTGGTGTTACAAAGAAAACTCTTTTACTTTTCCAGAAACATGCTCTTTTTGCAGGATTTATCATACCTGTCATGTCAATGGTCCATTCCTGCAACAAGTTTGATTAGAAAGTCTTTGAATTAATGTCAATCACTCTAATTAACAGAGCAGAGATATCTAAAGAAAGACGGATCCATCAAATCACTTCATTGAAAAACGAGTTTACCGCCGTACTTGTGGTATTCCAACAATATTATGGCATGCTTCTATCTGTTGCATGACCAGTGGTCGAGAAGGAGCAGTAAATACTATTTTTCCTGCAAGCAATAACTAGGAAAAGATGTCAACGTCGTTTAAGTTCACAGATGTATCAGATAAATTCCATAAGGTGTCTTCATGCTAACCAAGGGAAGATAACTTCATCCACATGCATTATATTGCATATCTTTGTGAGTACCATAGTGCACTTAGGATGATTGAGGTTGGACAATTGGTTAACAAAGGTTAAACATATAGCAAAAAAAATAACAAACAAAACTCTTAAGTACTCAAATAACACACACACGCGCTAAACACAATGATTTCTTTCTAACCACAACTTCAAACCAATGTTTTGACCATATTGATCCACTTAAGCCCGTGACCAGAAAGAAGACTAAATATTATTTATAGCCTTCATATCAAAGAACCATAAACTCCAAAGCAATGTAGCATAGCCTCCCAAACGTTCCCACTGTATAAACAATGAAAGAATATATGATGAAGATCCTCGACCAGATCCATACAAACCAAACCAATATCAGAACTCAATGCCCAAAAAGGACATATTTTCTGAATTCTATCCTTCGTATTTAAACTCTCCATGAAAACAAACCAGACCAGTAAATTAACTTTTCTTCAGCCTTTAGACTTCCATAAAACATTAACAAAGTGTTTTGGCACGAAAGAGTAGCCACCAACTGCGTAAAAAATCCAGATTTGCAATAATCCAGCATCTTCTATCCTCCCAAAAAATAGTGGGACTAACAAAAACTTCATGATACCTTAGGAATCGAACCTATACCGTATTGAAACTATGTTCAAGTTCGGTCACTGGACATTATTATAGAGACAATATAACTTTAACAATCAATTATATGGTAAAAGTTTTCCCTTACCCTCAGGAAACCATCTGAAGTAGTTATACATAACAACTGCAGCAATGAGAGTCTTTCCAAGTCCTGTAGGCAAAGCCACCAACGTATTTGAAAATAGTGCTATCTTGGTAATAGCCAGCTGATAATCCCGAAGAGGAACATTAACTACATAATTTAACTGACATCATATCAGATTAGAATTCTATTGACACTTAACTTCTAAGAATATAAATAATTCATCAAGCAATCAATGCCGCAAAATACTGCATCATAATACCAAATAGATCTCCTTATCTACTGACTTTGTGAAACCTATAGCCTACATATCAAACAGTGAACTCCAAAAATATGAGGAATATGTTGGCATATGAAACAAACTTAGAGTTGAAACAAAAGAAAAACTGCCGAAAGTAAGTTGGACTAATTGCATTCCAAAATAGAAGTCCAACTCTTGCAGTAAAACACATGACACCTGAAGAAGCTTGTAGTTGATCTAAACAATCAATTGAATAATTTACATGTTCATATTACTTGGTATTAGTGAGGAGTTTGAGGTATACGGATTATATGATCCACTTTCACAGAAGAGATGTGTTTTCTGAAGAAGAAAATTATGAGAATGGGGAACAAAGCCATGCCATGAGGAAACAATTTTAGCTAATTTGATCGGAAAGGAAAGTGAGAAATAAACAAAAACAGAGGAAAATAATGGAGAAAATCCATTAATGAAGATCCACCTATTTATAATGCTAAAAAACTAAAAGAACACCAGTTCGGATTAGAGATTATGCAAGTGAAGAACATCTTTAAAGGAAGAAGATGCTGCTGCTGCATGTTGCATGTATAAAAAAAAGAAGTTGGAGTTAAATGGGTCTATAAAATTTTATTTTATTTTTATGAGGTACCAAGTTTACATTGAGAAAAAATAAAATAATACAAGGGCATCCAAAAAATCAAGCTCAAGAGGAAAGGCCCCTACAAGAACGGGGTCCAATCAAGCAAAATAAGACCTATAAGATGATTACAAAATAAACGCGTCAGCGACGCCTACAAAGAAATATAAAACCTAACAAGAGACCAAAAAACCACTAGGCTCCCTCTTAGTCCCTTTAAAGGTTCTATTATTTCTTTCTCCTCATAAACCTCAAAAGATCGTGCAGGTCCCAGTCTGCCACAAAAACTTTCTTTCCTCCCAAGAAGGCGGATGGAGAAAGACCTTACAAGACATCAACTTAAATTGGAACGCTTTTATCTCTCCCTTGTAAACTTTTTTTCTAACTTTATGTTATTGTATTTATTGATTTTATTTCACTCCTCTGTGGAGTTTGTTTCCTTTGAGCAATAGTCTCCTTTCATTAAATCAATGAAATGGTTTGTTTCTTGTTCAAAAAAAAAGGCGGATGGAGAAAGAACTCCTCAATCATCTCTCTAAAGCATCTCCGCCTCGCAAACTGGAAGCCGAACACCTGAAAGAAGAGGTTTCGCACATTCCGAGCAAACTCACAGTTCCACAATAAATGATCCAGGTCTTCATCTGCCCTTCGACAAAGAATGCAACAAAAATGACCCACCACAGTAAAACTCTTCTTCAAAAGTCGGTGTATAGTGTTAATTCTTCCGTGAATAACCAGTCAAACAAAGAACTTAACCTTTTAGGCATTTTCACCTTCCAAAGAGTATAAAAGACTGACTCGTCGACTGGGGAAGAGTTAAGTAAGCTCTAAAAGAATGAGCTACACGAGAAACCCTTAGTGGGGTTAGGACTCCAAAACCAAACATCCCTTTTTTCCGGTCTAAGAACACATTCCACGATTAAAGAAAGGAGAGCCATGATGTTCGTTGTTTCCCAATGGGATAACGCCCGACAAAAGCCAAAGGAGTAAGGAGGAGAGCTCCCAAACTGGTTAATAAATATCAGTGACAAAGTGATTTTTCAAAGAAGACAAATGATATAAACTAGGAAACATATAGCAAAGAGGGCTATCCCCCACCCAAATACGTTTCCTTCTCATCCCCACTGAAAAGTGAACCAAGTTAGAAAAAGAAGGAATCTCGCAAGAGATATCCTTCCATGGATTTCTGGAAATGTCTTTAACCCCACTCGACAGCCACTTGAATGGATGAAAGTCCTATTTACTCGCAATAACTTTGTGCCACAGGGTATTAAACTCTAGGGGAAACCGCCAAAGTCATTTTGCAAGCAAGGTTTGGTTGCGGACTCTTAAATTGCCCAACTCAAGACCCCCCAGGTTCACAGGTTTACCAACCACCTCTCAGTTCACTAAATGCACACATTTCCCCTAATCGACCCCTTCCCACATAAAATCTCTTATAAGCTTTTCAAGCGATTTATAAACCGAACAAGGGGCTCTGAAGAGAGAGCGAGAGAGAAAAGTGCGTGGGAATCCCACTCAACACCGCTCGAATGATAGTCAACCTATCTCCCTTTGAGAAGAAACTTCTCTTCCAAGACACCAGTCTCCTACGCACCTAGTCCACAATCGGATAAATGGGTCTATAAAATTAAACTATCATGGAGAAGTATAAAGACATCACGCTAGGTTTTTTTTTTTTGATAAGGTATCGAGCTTTCATTGAGAATAAATGAAAGAATACAAGAGCATCCAAAAAAGATAAGCCCGAAAGGAAGCCCTTTAGAGAAAAGGTGTCTAGTCAAGTAATAAAAGACCTATAGCATAACCCCACCAGCGGGTAGGTCCGCCGAATGTGGGCCTTCTCGGTGGTTTGATATAATTTCAATAACATTAACAAAATATCAATATGTCATGCAAAAGCAAAACTTACCGACGCCCATAAAGAAACTTGAAATCTAATAAGGGACCAAATAGCATCAGACTCCATTTTTTAACCTCTAAAGGTTCAATTGTTTCTTTCCCCCCATAAACCCCATAAGACCGCGCAGATCCCAGTCTGCCACAAAAACTTTCCTTTCTCCCGAAAAGGCAGATGGAAAAGGAGTTCTTCGATCATCTCTCTAAGGCGCATGTGCCTAGCAAACTGGACACCGAACACCTCAAAGAAGAAGTTTCACACATCCCGAGCGAACTCGTAGCTCCACAACAAATGATCCAGGTCTTCCTCCGCCCTCCGACAAAGAATACAGCAAAAAAGACCAACCAAAGTAAAATTCTTTTTCAAGAGACAGTCTAACGTGTTAACTCTTCCGTGAATGACCAACCACACAAAAAACTTAATCTTTTTGGGGACTTTCACCTTCCAAAAAGAAGAAAAGACCGACTCGCTAACCGAGGAAAGATTAAGTAAGCTCTAAAAGAATGAGTTGCACGAAAAATCATCAACGGAGTTAAGGGTCCAAAGACGAACACCATTTCTACCCGCACTAAGAGCAAGCCCCCCAATTAGAGCCCGGAAAGCCATAATAAACGTTGTTTCCCTATTAGATAAAATCCGAAAAAAGCAAAAGGAGAAGGAAGAAGAACTCTCCGACTGGTTAAAAATATCCGCAACAAATGATTTTTCAGGGAAGACAAATGAAATAACCTAGGAAACAAAAAGCAGAAGGGACTATCCCCCACCCACTTATCCTCCCAAAAATAGGTATCATTTTCATCCCCACAGAAAACTTAATCAAGCTAGAAAATGATGGAATCTCGCGAGAGATATCCTTCCAAGGATTTCTGAAAGTGTCTTTGACCTTACCCGACAACCACTCGAACGGATGAGGGTCATATTTACTTGCAATGACCTTGTGCCACAAGGTATTAGTCTCGAGGGGAAACCGCCAGAGCCATTTTGCAAGCAGAGTTTGGTTACGGACCCTTAAATTACCCAACTCAAGACCCCCTCAGGTCCATGGGATTTCCACCACCTCCCAATTAACCAAATGCGCACATTTCCCCTCATCGACCCCTTTCCCACAGAAAATCTCTCGTAAGCTTCTTCAGCACCTTATACACCGAGCAAGGGGCTCTGTAAAGGGAAAAAAGTACATGGGCATCCCACTCAAGACTGCCCGAATAAGCGTCAACCTCCCTCCCTTCGAGAAAAAACTTTTCTTTCAGGATGACAGTCTCTTACGCACTTTTTCCACCACAGGATCCCAAAAGGCTATGGACTTGGGATTATAGCCCAAAGGTAAACCTAGATAAGAGGGCGGGAAAGAACCAATCTCGCACCCCACTAGGCCCGCCTACTTAGCCAATTTATCAGACCCACAATTTAAGCTCAATAACTGACATTTACCCCTATTAATCTTCAGCCCCGACATGGCTTCGAAAAAAGTCAAGATATGGTTCAGAATGAGGAAACATTCCTCTTTGGCTGAATAGAAGAAAAGCGTATCATCAGCAAATTGGAGATGAGACACAGGAACCTTATTGTTGCCCACTTCAAAACCCTCTAAGATCCTGCCCTCCACACCTCTAGAGACCATTCTACTTAGAGCAACCACCACCAGGAGGAAAAGGAAAGGGGAAAGAAGATCCTCATGTTGCAACCCTCTTGTGGCAAAAATCCGAGATCTTGGTCTCCTGTTAACAAGAATAGAGTACTTGAACGATCTCGTGCACGTCCAAATTCAGGATCTTCATTTAAACCCAAAGCCTTTCTTCTCAAGAACTTTATCCAGGAAGTTCCAATTTACATGGTCATAGGCTTTTTCGACGTCGATCTTAAAGATAACTCCTTCTTTTGTCAGGCCACGTTACTCCTTTATAACTTCGTTAGCCACAAGAGCTTGATCCAAAATTTGTCTTCCCGCAATAAAAGCTCCTTGAGTCTCTGATATAGTCGAAGGGAGAACCTTTTTCACTCTATTGACCAAAACATTGAAAATAATCTTGTACACACTCATGATTAGGCTAATGGGTCTTAAATCTTTAACCTTGTCCGTCTTCTCCTTCTTAGCAATGAAAGAGACAAAGGTCTCATTCAAGGATTTATCAAGAACACCTCTTTCAAAGAACTCCTTAAACACCCGCTCGAGATCCTTTTTTATGCCCTCCCAATTGTCCTGATAGAAAGCTATAGAAAACCCATCGGACCCAAGAGCTTTATTTCTATCGCAATAGAATACCACATTTTTAATTTTCTCGAGCGTAAAAGGGGCAACCAACTGAATTTGCTCACTCTCAAAGATGGGAGACCACTCCACCCCTTCCACAAAAGGTTTGGGCTAAACCGGTGGGGCATAAAGGTTTGCGAAGAAAAAGGTGATTTCATTTTTGATCTCCTCCTCCCCTCTCAGTAACACCCCCCTATCATTTTCGAGTGGGCCAATAAAATTATTGCTTCTTCTCCCATAAGCAATTCTGTGAAAAAAGGTCGAGTTACAATCCCCATCTTTCGCCCATCTCACTTTGGCCTTCTGTCTCCAACTAATAGTTTTCTTCCTAACCAGGTCCGCAAATTCCAATTTCAAAGAGAGGCGTTCTTCTATTAAGGAATCATCCAATTGATTCGTCTCTTTGATGTCATCCAGAGTTTTAATCCTTCCAGAACCTTTTGCTTCTTATTTTGAATATCCCAAAAACCTCCTTGTTCCAGGACTTTAGCACCACCTTTAGGGCTTTCAACTTACCCATAAACCGATAGCCTTCCCACTTGCCATGACCTCCATGTTCCACCACGAAGCAAAGGAATTCTTAAAGGAAGGATGTTGAAGCAACATATTCTCAAATCTAAACGGGCATGGCCCCCAATTTTGGAGGCCCGAAGTAAGGCATAAGGGCCAATGATCTGAGCTCACCCTAAGACCCAATCTTTGGTGAACGCTTAAGAAAACCTTCATCCATCCTTGCGACAATAAGCATCTATCAATTCTGCTTTGAGCTCTACTATTAGCCCAAGTGAACCGACCATTGGTGAGCGGGGGATCAAAAAGACTATAGCCCTCAATAACTTCATTGAACTCCTTCATAGATCTCGTCACCCTACCCCCTGAAGCATTTTCTGAAGGAGGTCGAGTAACATTAAAATCTCCCATCAAGCACCAGTAAGAGTCAGCGCTCGAAAAGCTCACCCAATTCATTCCAAAAAGTAGTCCTACCAACGGGGGTCGGGGGACCATGCACCCCAATAACCTAACCCACCCTGTTGCCAGAGATGGAAAGAGAAAGTCCTTCTAACTATCTCTACCACCCTCACTGATCTACCTTTCCCTAAAATCAACACACCGCCAAACACTCCAACGGAATCTAAACCCACCCATTGAACTTGTCTAATTCCCCACAAGCTCATCATAAACTCCCGACTAAACTCGTTACTCTTAGTTTCCACCAAAACCACAATGTTTGGGTCTTCTTGGGAAATAACATCTTTCACTAACCTCCTTTGCTCCCTACCCCAAGACCCCTCACATTCCAAGGGAGGACTTTCATTAAGAACTTGTCATGACCCCGGCTTCCATAGGAGCCTTTTTCTTTTCGTAATTAACCGTCAAGACATCACGCTAGGTTAATGGCTCGGAACATACTCAAGACGATGGGGTGGATTACACTAAAGCTTATGCACCTATAGCTTGACTGAATATATTTCAAACGAAAATATCTCTTGCAGCTCTAGAAGAATAGAAAGTTCTTCAACCAAGTGGGAAGGCTTTTGTAGAGCAACCTCCGAAATATGACGTACTAGGAAAATGAGATATAATCTTAGCATTGAAGCAATGCAGGAAGGCAAGTGGAATTTTTAGCGGTCAGAGCAAAAAATATGCAGCAGCAGGTGCGGGAGAGGTTACAATGAGTTGGTTGGCAACCCTATTGGTTCCTAACTTCAAGCTTGTGAAGATGAAATTTTCCTAAGGTTTACGTGCTTGCTTCACTAACTCCCAAAATGAATTCGTGGATAAAAATCCGAAAACAAGAAAAATCAAAATTAGTTTGGAGTTCAGAGACGACCTGGATATATCCAAGTCTTAGCTGCCTCCTCGTCGATGTCGAGAAGACCAACCGACTCTTCAACAAGGCGGCGATCTTGAACCGGTACTTCGACGTCGGGTGTTTTGTTTCGAGGCTTAGCATTCGGAATTGCTAGAAATCGGTGAAGTGTAGACTGGCGAGAAGTCCCGCGTTTCTCATTGTCATCGGGAAATGGAAAAGAAGCTGAATTTTCTGCAGAGGCGTCGGAGGATGAAGGTGGTGGAGCAGAGTGAGTTCCAGATAGACAGGCAACGTCAATTTCCTTGACGGCTGCTTCCCAGTCGAAATCCTGAAAATGGGGATGGGAGAGATGGATCAAAGAACTTAGATATTTCATAATATTGTATTGGGTAACGAGAAAGAGGAAGGGCGGCACTTACATCGTCGTCGTCGACAGTGATTTCTCGATGACTTGTTGATGTCATCGGACACATATTCATAAACGCCATTAGAATAGAGAATAGAGAATAGAGAAAGCGAAAAATAACCACAGCACTGCGCGAGCGCGAGAGATGGTGCCAATGGCGGCAAAACTTATAATGAAATTTTCACGAATATCTTACTATATCTAAAACAATTTAACCCATTTGCTCTTTTACTTTTACAAGATTTCCCTTTTTACCCCTTCTTTGGTCCTTTGCTTTCATCTTCCACCTCTACCTTCTTTCTACTTTCACGTTTTTTATTTAAATTTTATTGACAAGGGGGCGTTTGACCAAGGAGTTGGGGGAGTTGAAGTTGTTTTGTCTAGAGTTATTTAGTCTGGGTAGTTCTGAAGTATGTCTGTTTGGGACAGGGAGTTGTTTAGTCTGGAGTTCTGAAGTCTATGGTGTGTTTGGAGAGAGTTGTTTAGTCTCGAGTTATGAAGTCTAAATTCTAAAAATGAAATATTTTATTTTTATTTTATCTATCTTGACAAATTTCTTTGAAGACAACAAAAATAATTTTGAACACAATATTTGACATTATTTTTTCACATTGATTATCAAAAAATATATATATATATATATATAGATATAGATATATGGGCTGGTTGCGCAAATAGCAATCAGGCCCAAACTAATTGCAAATTTAGCAAACTTTAAAATGTTTTGCAAATATGGCAAAAAAACCCGTTTCTATCACTGATAGACTTTATTATATCACTGATAGACTTCTATCAGTAATAGACTATTATCTCTGATAGACTATTATCACTGACAAAATTCTATAAAAAGTTGAGGTGATCAGCGATAGACTTCTATCAATCATAAGATATCAGCGGTAGAAATTGCTATATCCGCAAATTTTTTAAAAACATGCTATATTTGCAAACAATAAGTCTTAAATTGTCATTTACTACAATTTCCCTAGATATATTTTGTTAGGACTCATCTTTAATTTTATGAATTATAAGATTGTTTACCCATAAGTATAGTCTATTTATGTGTCAAACACATATTTCTCTGTCTCCCATCTAAATTCACTCCACCCGTAAATCAGTATCTCAACAATGATGGTTTATTTTAACTATATTTTTTTTTACAATTTTTTTCTATAATTTTCCATATTTTTTTTACAGGGAGTTGTTGAATCTCAAGTTTTGAAATCTGTAGTTTTGTTCGACACAATTTTTTTTTTCTACAAACTTTCTAATTTTCCTTATTAAGGATTTTTCCTAATAAATTCTAACAATGCAATTTTTTATTTTTATTTTATTTACTTTTCAAATTTCTTTGGAGATAACAAAAAATAATTTTGAACACAATACCTCACATTAATTTTTTAATCTCTCACCTTGAATATCAATAATATATATTTATTATTATTTTTTAAAGACTCAATCTTTAATTTTTTTAATTTTATGAATTTTAAAAATGAGATTTTTTTTTTTGTTTTTTAGTATGTATATTTTACAAATTTCTCTAAAGAAAAAAGAAAAAAAAAAAAAAAAAAAACAACAACACATAAACATATCTATGTGTCAAACACGTTCTTCCTCGCTTCCACCCACTTAAACTCGTAATTTCATATGCACTACACCTAAAACCTATTTTCTATAATTTTTCATATTTTTATTATCAAGAACTTCTTCCAATAAATTTTAAGAATACGATTTTTGTGTTTTTTATTTTATGTATCCTTTACAAATTTATTCGAAGATAACCAAACTAACTTTGACTACCATACTTCACCTTCTTTTTTCAATATCACTCACATTAATTATTCATTTTATTTGGATCGTTTTGAAATAAAACAAATAGTCGTACAATAGTCGATTAACTTTACATGTGAATTTGAAAGATTTTAATCCATTAATCTAAGTGAATCCAAATAATAATTCATTAATCTAAGTTAATCCAAATAATAATTCATTAATCTAAGTGAATCCAAATAAGCTATATTTTTATTTCTGGTTGAATACTACATTTTAAATTTTGTTTAAGTACCAATTTTAACTTTTAATTCAACAACCTAATTTATATTTAAAATAAAAAAAAATAGGTTGAATTGCATTTTTAGTCATTTTACACTTTTTGTTTAAATTATGTTTTTCTTAAAATAATTAAAAAACATTGTAAAAGGAATAGAGAGAAAGAGAGGAAAATGAAGGAGAGTTGAATAGTAATTACTGTAGAAGTTTGGGGAGTTGAATAGTAATTACTGTAGAATCTGAGGAGTTGATATTTTTTGTCCTAAACAACTCTTTGGGCCAAACGGGGAGTAAGTTTACTCCCCACAACTTCACTCCTCCAAACTCCGTGGGCCAAACGGCCCCTAAGAGGTAACTAAAATCAAAATATAGTTCAAATTACAGATCAAATGAATTAAAATAATTTCAACGAATGTAGATTTTACAAATAAATCACAGTCGAGATTTGTTATATTATTATTGTATAAATTGATGAATTTAATATAATGAAAAATCCTCAATAAATTGCAAAGATTAAATTTCTTAAGAAATCAAGTTGTCCAAAAATAAAGTTTTGTCTTAGTTTGCAAAGTAAGCATATAAATATGAGATTTCATCCATCAATTTATACATAAAAGACTTTACATAAACTAGGTACATTATTAAACATTTCAATGGTATTTCATTCACTTGATGTGAGAAATATATTTTTTCGATCTCGAGAAGATAATGAGAAACTTATCGGTCCTGAATAGCCATACTTTTAAGAAATACGTGCACTTATGTATGCTTACTAATACATTGCATGCGGTAATATTTTCAATATATATAGATATAATATCTCTCCAACATACAAAAAAAAAAAATATTGGAATAGAGTTAAACATATATTATGTTATATTTGAGGATTAATTTACATGAATTTATTTTATAAATATATTTTTGATCTAGTTAGATGGGAACATGCAAGTTATTTATCTAACCTATAGAAAGTGAGAGTGGAATAACGACTTTTATATTATAGAAGTCTTTGAAGCAGACTATATCAATTGTTTTTTAAATCATACTTATGGGTGTACAAAAATCTCGCAAAACTCGAAAAACCCGAACCAACTCAACCCGAATTTTCGGGTTGGGTTGGGTTTTATCTCTCGTTGGGTTGGGTTGGGTTGGTTTGGTTTTTTGTCAACCATAATTTTCGGGTTGGTTCGCGGTTTGAACCAATATTGCCTCAGTTCAATCCAAATCGAACCGAATTACAATTACAAAAATAATAATATATATATATATATAGTATAATTTTTATTCAATTAGAATTAGGTCTGGAGTTGGTTTCACTTTCATTTTCAGCCTCTCTCTAGGTCTAAAATGAGCTATGTGATTTTGGTTCATCTTCCAAATATCATATCTCTCGATATAACGATATAAGTTCGTTTTACCTAATTAACCACTCGTTTTTATACGTTTTTTCGTGTTATTTCCAACTATGCTAATAAAATAAGCAAGATTTTAAAGGATCTTGCCTATAATACAAAAAATAAAAAATATTTAAGTTTAAATTTTGGGAGAGGAAAGAGAAGAAAATACGAAAATAGGAGAGGAGAAGGAAAAGTAATTTTTTAGTTTCCTTAAGTCGGGGGTAAATTCATAATTTCACACCACACTTGAGCAAGTAAAAAAACATTAAAACTTAGGAGACGGGTCAGTTTTGGCAAAGTTTTTAGGTGAGGTGAATATTTACAATTTCATTGTGGAGCTTGAGAAAGATTGAGAAATAATAATAATAATAATAATAATAATAATAATAATAATGAAAAAGGGTTAAATGATTTAAAAAATAAAACAAAACAATAATAATAAAAACCATCTTTTTATTTTTCTATTCTTAAAAAAAAAAAAGTTAAGTAATTTTTTTTTTTTTACAAACCATTCTTTAATAAGACAATCTCCAATTTTAAATCATATCTCTTTTTTTAATAAAACAATTAAAAACAAAAATAAAAATAAAAATGAAGCAATAACATGGGGGATTCAACATAAAATAACTCAACGAAAATATGTCATTAGCGACAAAAGTTCGGCGTTACAATGCACTAAGTTTTCCTACCAAAGCCAAAGCGAGCATGGCTCAGCTGGCACATGTATGTGTTTATGACCAAGAGGTCTGTGGTTCGAATCCCCCCACCTCCAATGTACTCAAAAAAAAAAAAAAAAAAAGTTTTCCTACCAAAGTTTTTAATGAGGCAATCAAAGTATATGAATAAGGTATGACATGAATTCTATATACTGTAGACGTCTATGTGGGAGTGTTATGAATATTTATATAGATAAGATATCCTTATATTATCTCTTCCATGATCTTTTCGTGGCCTTTGATAGATAAATGAATAGACAATACATTGACGATCCCTAAACCATAGATTGAAGTAGTGTTTGATTTAAAAAAAAACCAAAAAGTTATCAAACAATTTATTTTTTATTTTTTTTACAACATGGAGAAGGGGGATTTGAAGTTGAGACCTCTTGCTCATAATTCATACATTATGTTATGCTCTTGTTGGCATCAAACAAGACCTAAAACATAACGATTTAATTTTGCTAGCAATATAAAAGAAGTTGTTATTTGATCTCGGTCTCCAATTAGGGAGTCTCATACAATCAACCCCCTCAACCATGTCAATTTACACTAACACCCAATGATCAGCCCGACGTTGAATGAGATATAGATGAAATCGACCTCGGACAAACTTTTTAGGGGGCGTTTAGCCCAAGGAGTTGGGGAAAGTTTGAGTTGTTTAGTTTGGGGAGTTCTGAAGTATATGTGTTTGGGGGCAGAGAGTTGTTTAGTCTGGAGTTCTAAAGTTTGTGGTGTGTTTGGGGCTTGTTGAACTTGAAGTTCTGAAGTCCGAGTTTATCTAACTGCTTTCTCATGCACAATGTTTTTTCTACAAACTTTCAAAATTTAATTATTCATTATATTTGGATAGTTCTGAAATAAAAGAGAGTCGTACAAAATATTGCGTTAAATATTACATTTGAAAGATTTTAATCCACTAATTTAAAAGGATCAAAATAAACTCATGTTTTTATTCTATGTGGTAAGAATACTACATTTTAAGTTTGGTTTATGTACTGATTAAACAAACTAATTTATATTTAAAATAAAAAATAGGTTGAATTGCATTTTTAATCATTTTAGACATTTGGTTTAAATTACGTTTTCTTTTTTAAATAATTAAAAATATTGTGAGAGGGGAGGGAAGAAACAGAGAAATGTGCTGCGTTTTAAAAACGGGTCAGACTTGAATAGTTATTACTCTACAAGTTTGAGGAGTTGAATATTAATTACTGTTGATATGTTTTATCCGAGTTCAAGGAATTTGTGGGTCAAACGGGAATAAAACTTCTCTTCGACTCTCTTTCTCCAACAACTCTTTGGGTCAAACAAGTCGAGAAGGAGTTGGGGAGTGAGAAGTTGTTAAATCCACTCCCGCTTTCGCGGACGATTTTATTAAGTCCGAGTTAACATAATAATATCTTTGATGGACTTCACAGTTAATACTATTGAGGTCGGCACGTTTCCAAACCAACTCCCAAAATCTATCTTCTTTATGGATTTTATTGTCTCTCCCTTCTCTGTAAAAACTGGTACATTTCTTTTTTTAGGAAAGAAACTCGTCCGAAATACCAAAATTTTCATCGCCACTTTTTTGTTTTCTTCCTTTCAACTGCAATGCAATCATCTGAAACAATTTAATTGCAATCATTTGTACTTTTAAAATTTGCAATCAACGGGTTCAATTTGTTTTCTTCATCATCTCTGTCGATTTTTCCCATTGGTTCTTTTTTTTGTTCCTCTGGACCTCCTTCGTTTTAGACCGGACTCCCTTATCGGAAGAACCACCTACATATTCAGTGATTGCGTAATCGAAAGCATCTCCGGCGTGTACTCGCCGTCAAAAAAAGAAAATGGGTTTTTCAGAGAGATCAAACAAGCTTTTCGCCAAAATTTCCTCAGTTTCTCTTACAATTGCAAGAAGATTCTCGAACAGGGGAAAGATAGATATTTGATAAATATAATTGATAATCAAAAAATATTAAAATAGGCTTACAAAAACATATATAATTTTTTTAAAAAATAAAATGTCACATATAATATATTTGGAAATGAGTAAAACTTAGTTGGAGACTACAATTATTTTTTGCAACTCAGCATCATGTCAGAATTTGATTGACCAGATTTTATGTTATTTTTTTTAATTAAAAAATCATATTTAATGTCTCATGTCACTTTAACGCTTTTTTTTCTTTCATTTTTTTTCACTTCCCATAACTTTGAATTTCCAATTTTGCCTTACTCTCATCAATTCCAGTATCTCGTTTTATGGATGATTTGCTACTGTCAAATTTTAGTAAACATTTCTCAATCTCTCCATATGCCTAATAGCATAGCGAAAATTGACAGAATTTCAGGAAGGTAATAGTTAATTATTTATTTTATGATAAATGAAGTGAATTTGAGTTGAAAACTTGAAATAAACAAAGATGAGATAGAAGAGGAAAGATGAATTTTATTGAATTTTAGAAAGGTAATAGTTAATTATTTATTTTATGATAAATGAAGTGAAATTGAGTTGAAAACTTGAAATGAACAAAGAAATTAGATAGAAGAGGAAAGAATAATTTTATTAAAAAAAATGTGGATGTTGGACAAGGGTGAGGTTTTAGATATTATTATGGATTTTTTTATCGATGATTTGCTATTTTCAAATCTTAGTAAAAAAATTCAAATCTTAGTAAAAAATTTCAAATTATTGATAAAAAAAGAAATATTAGAGAGGATTGAATAGGGAAGGACAAAATCGAAATCGAAAATTAAAAGCCATGGAGAAGAGGAAAAAAAAGTTGAAGTCAGGTGACGCATTAAATATGCTTACAGTCCAGGCTACAAGTATCTTTTGCAGCCCAACACGTGTCACGGATTGACTGAATATTTATATTATTTTTTTTTAAAAAAAAACCTTTCACGCCCGTTTACTTAGATTTTTTTCTTCCGTAACTTTCTCTTTCTTCTTCGTCACATAAACAACTTCTCCTATTTTCTCTCTCTTTCCTTATTTCTATCTTCCATGACCTTTGTTTTCAATTTCATCTCTCACTCTATCTTTTTTACTCTACAATAAGTATTCTTTTACTTTTTTTTGTTAACTATTTTTTTAACGCAGTAAGATTTGCAATACTCTAAAGATATCTCTAGACAAATAAAAAAAAATTGTTATATTTTTTTTTTTTTTGGAGATTTTTCTTAAAAAAAAAATCCAATCTACCTTCTCTTTTACCAACCTCAGATGAATCCAACAGTAAAATTTCTCAGTCTTTCCTCCACTCCCTCTAAAAATCCACTTGAAAATTAAATTTCAAATAACTCCAATTAAAATTTTATGGCCTTGAAATTGGAGTGTAGAGAAATGAAGAGAGAGAAAGTAAGAAAAAATGTTAACCTGGAATAAGAAAAGAAAAGTTACTGACAATCAACGGCGTGAAATATTTTATTATTATTTAAAAATAATTTAAATATTAGTCAATCAAATCATGAAGGCTGACCTGCAAAAGATAATGGTAGCCCAGGCATCAATCAAATTTTACTCAACTTAAAAGGAAGGTACTGCAACAAACACTGATGACTGAGTCGGAAGGCTAGGGCACTAGTCTGCGACTCTGCGTCATTTGCAAGCGTAGGATTTAGGAGAGGAAGAGAGAGATTCTCCAACGAATAAATGGAGATTTCTACTCTCGTTAAAAGAAAATAGATAGGGAATCCCATTCTTTTCTAATATATATATATATATATATATATATATTTTTTTTTTTTTTTTTTCAATTTCAAATTTTATGACTTATAATTGGATAAGTTTGAACAATATGGTTGGACATTTTGTAGGGATAATTGATTTGTTTTTTTCTTTTCTTTTTTGTAAAGTTATTTAATTAATGCGGAGTTTGAACCATGACTTCTTCGATTGTGGAGGAGGACAATCTTATGTCAATTGAAGCTATGTTGATTTTGACTACTTACTTTTAGAAAGAAAAAAAAACAACTTAGAATTCATGATTTTTTTTTCTTAGGTAAAATAAAGAAAAAAGGGTTTGTAGAAAAAAATAGTACAAAAAATAATTTGGTACTTCATAAGGGGCCGTTTGGCCCACGGAGTTGGGAGGAGTGGAGTTCGTTTGGCCCAAGGAGTTGTTTAACTCGGACAAAAAATATCAACTCCCCAGACTTCTACAGTAATTACTATTCAACTCCCCAGACTTCTACGGTAATTACTATTCAACTCTCCTTCATTTTCCTCTTTTTCTCTCTCTTCCTTTTACAATATTTTTTTAATTATTTTTAAAAAAACATAATTTAAACCAAATGTGAAAAATGACTAAAAATGCAATTCAACCTATTTTTTATTTTAAATATAAATTAAGTTGTTGAATTAAAAGTTAAAATTGGTACTTAAACAAAATTTAAAATGTAGTATTCAAGAAGAAATAAAAATATAGCTTATTTGGATTCACTTAGATTAATGGATTATTAATTTGGATTCACTATTAATGAATTAAAATCTTTAAAATTCACATGTAATAGTTAATCGACTATTGTACGACTATTTGTTTTATTTCAAATTCACATGTAATAGTTAATCGATTATTGTACGACTATTTGTTTTATTTCAAAACGATCCAAATAAAATGAATAATTAATGTGAGTGATATTGAAAAAAGAAGGTGAAGTATGACAGTCAAAGTTATTTTGGTTATCTTCGAATAAATTTGTAAAGGATACATAAAATAAAAAAACACAAAAATCGTATTCTTAAAATTTATTGTAAGAAGTTCTTGATAATAAAAATATGAAAAATTATAGAAAATAGGTTCTAGGTGTAGTACATATGAAATTACGAGTTTAAGTGGGTGGAAGCGAGGAAGAACGTATTTAACACATAGATATGTTTATGTGTTTTTTTTCTTTAGAGAAATTTATAAAATATACTTACACTAAAAAACAAAAAACAAAAAAACTCATTTTTAAAATTCATAAAATTAAAAAATTAAAGATTGAGTCTTTAAAAAATAATAATAAATATATATTATTGATAGTCAAGGTAAGAGAGATTACAAAATTAATGTGAGGTATTGTGTTCAAAATTATTTTTTGTTATCTCCAAATTTTTTTTGGAAAGTAGATAAAATAAAAATAAAAAATTGCATTGTTAGAATTTATTAGGAAAAGTCCTTAATAAGGAAAATTAGAAAGTTTGTAGAAAAAAAAAATTGTGTCGAAAGAACTAGTAAAATAAACTCAGACTTCACAACTCCGGACTAAACAACTCCCTGCTCTCCAAACACACCACAGACTTCAGAACTCCAGACTAAACAACTCCCTGCCCCAAACAGACATACCTCAGAACTCCCCAACTCTCCCAACTCTTTGGGCCAAACGCCCCTTAAGTGGTTCAACAACTCCCCGCCTTGAATCGACTAAGCAACTTCAAGTGGGTGCAAGTGTTTGGGTCAACTTTTGAGAGTGGGAAACCCAAAATGACCGTGGATGGTAGGCGGAAGTCATATGGAACATTAGAAAGCAAGGATGTAGAAAGGTTATTGTTCGATTATGAGTGGGATTATATTCCTTTCTTTTTTTATTCTTTTATTGAGGAATTTATCCACTCCAGTTGGGTCCAGTAAATGAGGCAATTTGGATGGAGGTAAGTTTAGAATCTATACTTGGGAGTTTAGCTCACATTTCCACGCTTGATCATCACATTCACACAGTATATGAGAAAGAGTTTGTGTATAAAAGAGGATAGATAAATATAAATTTATGTTGTGTAGTTGTAGAACGCAATCTAAGGGTGAAGAAATCATCCTCAAAGAAAATGGTTGCTGTTTCTCCAATAACTTTGGTGTTGATGGGTCGTACAGGGAATGGAAAAAGTGCAACTGGAAACAGTATTCTTGGAAGAAGGGCGTTCACGTCAAGGACAAGTTCTTCCGGCATTACAAAATCTTCAGAGTTGCAATCCTGCGTGAGGAAAGATGGGAAAGTGATAAATGTGATTGACACCCCGGGTACGTAATATATAATTATGCAATTATTGAATAATAATTATCTAAATTCTAATATATATGCATGCAGGAGTGTTCGATTCATCCGTTGGAGCAGAATATATTGCAAGAGAAATCGTGAAATGCATCGATCTGGTGAAAGAGGGTATTCATGCAGTTGTGTTGGTTTTCTCAGTGAGGACCCGATTTTCTCAAGAAGAAGAGGCCACCATCCGAACCCTCCAATCTCTCTTCGGAACTAAAATCGTGGACTTTGTGATTGTGTTGTTCACTGGAGGCGACGATCTCGAAGATAACGAGGAGACGCTGGAAGATTACTTGGGTCGGGAATGCCCTGTGGCCTTGAAGGATATCATATCCGCTTGCAACAACCGTTGCTTGGTTTTCAATAACAAGACCAAGGATGAAACAAACAAGCTCAGACAAGTGGACAATCTGGTGGGGATGGTGAATCAGGTCATCAATCACAATGGAGGAAAAGCCTACACACATGGCTTGTTTTCCAATGTCAAGTTCGAGGCCAAGTTGCAGGATGTTAAAACCAAGCTTCAACACCAACTGGAATCTGAAACACGAGCAAGGATTGAAGCAGAGAACAGAGCACAACAGATTCAAAAACAATCTATGGATGAAATTCGAAGCCTCAATGACCGCCTACGCCTCGCCCTCGAAAGGCCTCCGCCACCACCACCACCACCACCACGCAAGAGCCGTGGTGGCAGAGGATGTGTTATTTCCTGACTCCACTCTCCGAATTAGCTCACTAATTAAACATAATATACGGAATTAAGGACTTTTCCCTATTCAATCTCAATATCTCTCATCTCCCGAGTTTATCCATATGAGAGTCCCGTCTTAAGGCTGACTTATATGTGTGAGTCTACTGTGAATTCGAAAAATTGTATGTCATGCCACCTAATAACTACTACACACAAAATAATATATCTTTTTCTAACCAACCTCAAAACTCTACCACTGTGTGTGTTGTAAATTGTAATGTAAAAAGAACTGTCTTTATCATATCGCATATCAAATTTATTCATACCTCCTTAACTTTTTCCCACTATTATCCCACCTAAACAAACCCGTACTATGAGACTCCCAATCAAAACACATAAGCTATTTTGTAGTATACAACCAAAAAAATAGTTCTGATTTATTTTTCTAAATTTACCTTTCAATTTAAAAATTGGAAAATGATGGGACCATTGGATAACAAAATTCTTTTTTATTTTTAAAATTTAAAAAAGTAAGTTTGTTTTAAAACGGGGTTTTTAGGTGGGAGGGGTGGGTTTTTTAAATTTATTAGAAAAAAAAAAGAGATTGTTTTCAAATAATTTAGATTTTTTTTTCGTTGTCTTTTATGGGACTAGAAGAAAAAGTGTGAAATGTTAACCCATTTTTTTCAATCATTGCGTTAATTTAATAGTTTTTTTTTTTTTAAATGAAATATTTTACAGTGATATTCTTGAGAAATCATATTTTTAAGGTTCATATTTTTTTTTTTTTTTTTTTTTTGTGACAACATGATAATCCATTCTAGTTAGAGTTACTTGAGTCACAGATATTTTTTAAAATTTAAAATAAACCATCAAATTTTACTTTATCAAAATAAATATGTAATTAAAAAAAAAACAAATTGTTAAATTAATTTTTAGATAGCTAAAATAAAAAATAAAAAAAATACTAAATAATATACAAAAGTAAAAATCAAATTTCTCTGACTTTTGAATTTTTAATTAATTATATCCTTTAAACAAAAAAATTATTTACAACACTGTCACCACTTTTGTACAAAATAAACAAGTTGATTAGGGTTAAAACTATTGCAAATTTGCAAGAGTTGAGGCAATCCGATGAAATTATTTATTTTTATGCGGAAAGTTTAGTAAGATAAAAATGACTATTTTTTAATAATATTGTATTTTTTAAAACTTATTATAAATATATTGTAAGTTTGAAACTATTTTTAAAAATATTGCAGTTTTAAATAGAGTTCACATCTTGTGAAGGTGTCTTTTCAGAAGACGACCTTCATTATGTACTTATTTTATTAAAAAAATTGATATATTTTTAACAAGATATTCAAAATTTTCAAAAAATGTATAGTTGGAAAGCCATCAACGAGAGTTTCAATTTGATACTTGGTTTCACTATTTTTGGAGTTGTGTATCAAAAGATAAAGACCATCAAAGTTGGACTATAATTCTACAAATTTTAGAATTAGGGTTTCTTTTGAGTATTAAAAAATTGACATATTTTTATCCAAATATTAAAAAAATTCTAAAATAGTATGGTTGAAAAGCTAACCAAAAGATAAAAATAGATTAAATATTGATTTTGTGGGTAGGTTTAATTTAAAATGCAAAAAAATAAAAACAAAAGCGGTGGGCGTTATTTATTAGTGCACACAGTCCCATCTTTTGCTTCACTCACAAGCCAACAAGTCTTCCTGCTCTTTGGTTCACTCCTCAATCAGACCGTCTGCAGTAAGTAACCTATTATTTTTCCTTCTTTCTCACTCGCGAATCGTTTCACAAATCGTACCTTGCCTTCAGTATTGCTTCCTCGAAACTCATCTTCTTTCTGGATTGGATTCTCTTGGATTTCATCTTCTTTCTGGATTTGGATTTGGGTTTTTATCTCTTTGATTTTGGTACTGCTTCATATTCGATTACTCTCTTGTTTCATCCTTGCTTTTAGGTCAAAGATACCATTTCAGAATAATTCTCTTATATTCTTCTCTGTGAATCTGGTGGTTGTCCACGGCTGAAAGTTTCTCTACACTCACTTCTGTGCTTTCTGTAGCTATTTCCAAATATTTGATACTATTTAGAGCATGTTTGTGAGTTCAAATCACTCTTCCCGTCATATCCTGCATTTAATCATTCAGTTCTAAATAAATTTCAATGGAAAAGTGATTTTGAATTCATTCCAAACATTTCTTTACTCTTTACTGATATCTAAGCTTGGTGGCCTACTGGCGGTGTGTGGTTTACAGTATCAATATTCTTATCATTACAGTAAGGGCTACTAACTGCATATTTCTTTGCTAACAGGTCCGCCAATCTGACATTTTAGTGACATGGGCGGAAGCGCTATCGATGAAGATTGGGAGCTAGACCTTACTTACCCAACCAATGGAAGAAGTGCTCGAACTGTGGTGTTAGTAGGTCGTACTGGCAATGGAAAAAGTGCTACTGGCAACAGTATTCTTGGAAGGAAGGTTTTCAAGTCGAGGGCAAGTTCTTCCGGTGTTACTGTCAGTTCTGAGTTACTTACAACTGTACTGAGAGATGGCCAAGTGATAAATGTTATTGACACCCCTGGTATGAATAAGCTAACTGATAGGCACCATCTCTTAGTTTCAAATGCTAACATATAACTATCTAAAATAATCTATTATTTCCAATGTTGCAGGGATGTTCGACATTTCTGCTGGATCAGATTTTCTTGGCAAGGAAATTGTTAAATGTATTGACCTGGCCAAGGATGGTATTCATGCTGTTCTTGTAGTTTTTTCAGTCAGGACTCGCTTTTCTCTGGAAGAAGAGGCTGCCCTTCGTAGCCTGCAAACTTTGTTTGGTAGCAAAATTGTCGACTACATGATTGTAGTTTTTACTGGGGGTGATGAACTTGAAGAAAACGACGAGACATTGGAAGATTACTTAGGTCGTTCATGCCCTGATCCCTTAAAGGATATCCTTGCCTTGTGCCAAAATCGTTGTGTGCTTTTTGATAACAAGACTAAGGACGAATTGAAGAGGGTTGAACAAGTTCAACAGCTTCTCTCCCTTGTCAATGGCATTATAATGCAAAACGGTGGACAACCCTATACTGATGAGTTATTTACTGAACTGAAGGTACTCTAAACCATGGAGTTTCATTTACCGTTTCAGGAAGGGAAAAAAAAAAACCTCATAACAAATTTGTCTTTCAGGCAGGGGCTATGAAACTTCGTGATCAACAAAAAGAGGTTGACTCTTTTGAAGGCTACACCAAACGAGAAATTATTGAGCTGAAAGAGCAGATGCACCGTTCATATGAAGAGCAGTTGAAAAGAATTACAGAGATGGTATGGAGCCCTACTCTTTTCAGTTATTTTGAATGCGGTCTCAATGTTAAAATAGGGGATATCTGTTGATAAATTTATTTTGCTGCCGTGATTACTTATAGTTGTTGTTATCTATACTTCGTCAATAGGAAAATGCAGATATTATTATTATTTTTTAATCTGAGAGTGATAAGAAAGATTGCCAAACTGTCATGATTGGAATGATGGATTGAGATTGCTCGACTCACTGAGCCATGTAATGTTTATCATTAAAATTGTAGCTGAAAGTTTATTTAATTTCAGATTCTGCATAATAGTTTAATATGGTTGTCAGATTATTACAACTCTAGGAAAATATCATTTTAGGGTACTTTCTGATAATCACAAAGACGTAAAAAATAGATAAAATGATACAGGCAAAATGTTGTAGTCTTTTGAAAACTCAAAGGATGTGAACTTTGTGTAGAATGGTTAAGCTTTGATTGAAGTAGGCGTACTTGAGAGATTTTGGAATTTCCCAGAAGAAATGAGAAAGTTCTCTATTTTGATACAAAAGGTTGAGAGATTTTGGAATTTCCCAGAAGAAATGAGAAAGTTCTCTATTTTGATACAAAAGGCCTTCCGTTCTAATTTTTAGGCATGTCTTTTTTCTTTTCTTTTCTTAAGCAAAAGGACCTCTCATGCAGTAGGATAGAAGATCGAGAAAGGCTCTGTCTAAAGAGATAAGACTTTAAACAATGTGAAGGTAGACACCTTTCTGCCCTATTGATAGGGAGGACACTTGGCCATGGAGTTTAGAGAGAAACAACCAATTTTCCTCTAAATCGATGGCCTTGGCATTAACATCTATTGGCATTTGTGAGCATGTTGCTTTATACAAGTCATTATGGGCTGGGAGGTATCCAAAAAAGGTGAAGTTCTTCATATGAGAACTTGGTCATTCGTGTATTAACACTTATGACAAGCTTCACAGGAGACTCTCGAAGCACATTTTATCCCCTAGTTGCTTTCATATGTGCGTTGTCAATGAGGAAACACAAATTCACCTATTCAATGATTGCCCTTATGCCGCAAAGTACTGAAATTTCATACATGATGCCTTTGGATGGTCTTTCCCCCGACCTGGAGACATCCTCTCTCTAATCTACATTCTATTTATCATTCTATTTATGGGCCACCCTTTCAAGAAAGCAAAAAAGATCCTTTGGCTCTGTTTTATTCGAGCTTTCATGTGGAGTCTTTGGAATGAGAGGAATACTCATATCTTTAGGGATATTTTCAAAGATGCTCATCATTTCATCGCCTCGACGACTCTTTTAGCTATCACTTGGAGCAAGTTATCTCCGCCTTTTTGTAATTATGATCACACCACCCTCTATAATCAATTTATTCGTCTTTTGTAATTAACAGGATAAGATATCTTTTGTAACACTTTTTCATATTATCAATGAATTTATTTCTGTTTCCTAAAAAAATTAATAAAAAAAAAAGTAGACACTTGAGGCTTTAAGAAGATGAAAACTGTGAAGGCTGAATTAAAATATATCTCAGGCAGAGTTGTCATTTGTAATCATATTCATAGGCATCTTTATTTACTCTCCTTTCTACAGGTGACCAACAAATGTCCAGAGATAGAGAGAGAGTTTCTCGGTGTGCGTTAAGTTTTGAGATTCTTGGTATTTCTGACCAGATTCACTAATAATAATATCTGTTTTTTTCTTAGGTTGAGTCGAAGCTCAGAGAAACAACTACAAGACTAGAACAACAATGGTCAGAAGAACATGCAGCAAGGCTGAAAGCAGAAGAGCATGCGCAAGAAGCTCAAAGAAGTTCTAATGATGAAATTCGTAAGCTGAGGGAGCATCTACAGCAAGCAGAGGAAGAGCTTCGCAGGCGTGGGGAATCTCGGTGTAGCATCCTCTGATGAGAACCTGAGAAGCTGGTGTTAAGATTTACTGCAGTAAATATTATCTTTTAGAGTATATTTTGCCATCCCTCTCCCAGTGTGGTACATTTTAAGGAGGTTTGTGCGTTAACGGTGCAACTGACTAAATGCTTATTATTATCATATATCCACGAGTGCATTTAACTTTTGTGTATATGAAACGAAATGAATAGTTAATTCTGGTCACATAGAAAACTTCCCTTGGGTGTACACGGGCTTTGTTTTTCATTTTAGATAGTAGATAGATAGTGTGTCATTTTAGATAGTAGATAGATAGTGTGTTTAATGCGTTTTAGGAGCAAAACAAGCAATAAGTAATTAGCCAAAAGCAACATACCTGCCCTAAAGACATTGAACACACTCGAGGTTTATAAGAAGATAAAAACTTCCATTTATGATTAAATTTAATATTTGGTGGAACAAAACATGATGGTATAATTCACTCCATTATGCTATTTAAAGAAGCTAAATGCAAGGCAAACTCGAAATGAGAAAGAGAATCGAATGACTAGTCTTTCAGAAAGGGGTAGTCTGTGTAACCAACCACTGGATCTGAAGTGCGAAAAGTTTGTCTATTGTAGTTGTTGAGAGGAGCATCTAACTCGAATCTCCTTGGCAAGTCTGGATTTGCCAAAAACCAACGACCATAAGCAATAAGATCTGCTCGATTTTCAGCAATAGCTTTGTTTCCATCTTCCTTATCATACCCCCCAGCAGCTATGAATGTACCCTTGAATGCCTTTCTCATTGGTAACAGGCTGTGTGGACACTCAACTTTCTCCACAATATTTCTCATCCGTGGCTCCACCATGTGGCAGTACAATATTCCATATTTGTTCAAACTCTCTGCCATGTACACTCCCAAAGCTTTCGGATTCGAATCTCCCGCCTCCATGAAATCCGCAAACGGCGATAATCTTATCCCAACTCTGTCTCCTCCTATCTCATTTACCACAGCTTCAACTACTTCCAGAGCAAATCTGCAACGGTTTTCCAGAGACCCTCCATATTGGTCTGTTCGGTCGTTCACTTGATCTTTCATGAACTGATCAATAATATAACCATGAGCTCCATGGATTTCAACTCCATCAAAACCTGTGTATGTTATATTCAACTCCATCAAGATTTGAGTTGTGTTATGTTAGTTTTCTTATGAAAATATATAGGACTTACCAGCTTCAATGGCATTCCTGGCTGCAAGCCTGAAGTCATCGACAATTTGAGGGATTTCATCTGTACTTAGACGTCTTGGAGGAGTAAACTGTACAACATCAATTCCATTAGACCGAAGTTGCGGGAGCAGTGGCTTGTCCGTTGATGAGATTGGGGCTTGTCCATTTGGTTGAAAACCTACATTCATCAGAAAATGCAAATATATATAAGCCAGAACCAACCAGATGGACACTTGAAACAAATTTGAAGACAAAAAAACGGACCTGAGTTTGAAACCCTCCCAACGTGCCATATCTGACAAAAGAATGTAGCACCTTTGTGATGGACAGCATCTACAATTGGTTTCCAGGCTTCAACTTGGTGTTTGGTCCAAATCCCAGGTGCATCAGTATATCTTAGGACAGGAGATTAGAGAAAGAAACAGATTAGTGGAGGAAGTCGAAGTGAAGTGAAGTGAGGCCTCAGGGTATTTAGGATTATTACCCTTGGGCAGTGTCAGAAACTCCAGTAGCCTCAGTTATTAAGAAACCCCCTTTGGTGGATCTCTGGGAGTAATATAAGATGGCATGTTGCTGAGGAACATTGGCGTAAGATCTCTGCCTTGTCAATGGGGCCAATGCGATTCTGAAGAGCAAAATATATGGTAAATTAGATTAGATGGATATATAGTGTTGAAAGATTCTAAAATTGTAATTAAGTACCTGTGAGAAAGATTAAAGTTGCCCATCTTGTAAGGAGTGAGGAGAGATTGAGCAGACGCATCACCCATTTCTATTTTTTTAATTTCTTCCACAAAATTATTCAGATATATGGAGATGGAGTGAAAGAGTAGAACCGCAAAGGGTATTTATTTATAAATTCCAACAATTTTGCGCAGACGACTTACAATTGAGTAAAACTTGTTTGGTCTCTCGGTTACAAGTATCTTTTGCAGCTCAGTTACCTTTCATGATTTGATTGACTAATATTTAAACCATTTTTAAATAATAAAAAAATATTTAACTTTACTTAGTTTTTGTCGGTCACTTTCCTTTTCTTATTCCACAAAATTTAAGTAGGTTTTTAGAGGAAATGAAGGAAAGAGTGGAAAATTTCAGAGTTGATTCATCTAAGGTTGGTAAAGGAAAATGTAGATTAATTTTATTTTTTTTAAGAAAAATTCCAAAAAACAAAAATGGTAAAAAAAAAGAAAAAAAATAATTATTGTAGAGTAAGGAAGAGAGAGTAAGAGATGAAATTGAAAACAAAAGTTATGGCAGATGGAAGAATAAAGAGAGAGAAAATAGGAGAAGTTTTTTTTATAGAAGAAAGGAAAAGTTATGGAAGAAAAAAATTTAAGTAAACAACGTGAAGAGTTTTTTTTATTTAAAAAATATATAAATATTCACTCAATCAAATCGTGACACGTGTTGGGCTGCAAAAGATACTTGTAGCCGAGGTTGTAAGCAAGTTTTACTCCTTTCAATTATTGTAAATAACGGATGACGTAAGTAGAGATGTTCATTTGCCCCGCCCCGAATGGGACAGGGAATCCCTGATTACACGGGGAATGGGGCAGGGAGCGAAGATTTTTTTTTGCCCTAAACGGGGCGGGTCGGGTAATAGCATACCGCCCCGCCCCATTTACCCGCCCCGTATACTCTTATATATATATATATATATTATTCATCAAAAAATTAACTACACACTTATTTTTTTTATCTAAAAAATAACCAGTTCAACAACCATTTTGCCACGTGTCATTTTTTTTAAAGGCAGTGTATGAAAAAACTTCATACCACCGATGGAGAATTTCTAGTACATCGGTGTATGGAGTTTCTCCATACCACGGCCTTTCAATGACTAACACTTGTCGATTCTTTTAAAATTGAAAAAACGTTAATTTTCATGTGGGCTCCACCAATTTTTTAATTAACTATTTTTTCTTCTTTTTCCTTTTCTCTTTCACTTTTTCCTTCATTGTCTCCACTATAACAACAAAATCAAAATTAAAATCAAATTTGGTTAGTTTCTAAATTCAAGAGATAATCCAACATTTTAATTTTGTTCTATTTCATCTTTTTCCCTTCATTTTCTCCGGTTGATTTATAACACGGGTATTTTAATGTCAAGTACTAATAAAAAAATTGAAGAACTAGTTGAGAAAGTTATTAACACATAGGCATTTTAATTTTGTTGGTTTCTAAATTCAGAAGATAATCTGGATTTTTCAATGTCAAAGTGTTAATCAAGTTAAATACTGCAATGATTATACAATACACAAAAATTACATTAATATGATAAAAAATTATTAACAAATTACAACTCATAAAATTGTTTAAATAACAACCCTCCTTGGATAAGATGAAAGGAAGAGAGGAAGGAGAATGAAAAAAAAAAATGGTGATTTGATTTTGATTTTGATTTATTTTTTTTGTTATAAACCAATGGAGAAAATGAAAGGAAGAGTGAAAAAGAAAAACAAAAAAGATGAAAGAGAAGAAACTCCCAATGTACTAAAAATTCTCCTGAAAAAGATGAAAGAGAAGAAACTTGGAATGTACTAGAAATTCTCCCGAGTGGGCACGTTGAAGATGGACCCTCTAACCTGGAGAATTTCTGTTGTTATATACCAACTGGAGAAAATAGAGTGGAGTGGAAGAGAAGAACAAAACTGATGAAAGAGAAGAAAAAATGATTAATTAAAAAATTGGTGGAACCCACATAAAAATTAAGGTTTCTTAATTTTAAAAGAATGTGTCAGGTATGGAAAAAACTTTATACCACGGATGTACTAGTCCCGAATTCGACTGCCTCAAAATCGCCAACCAAAGCTGACGAACGCCTTGATTCATTCTCCTACTAATAAAAAATACAAAGTAAAGTTTGACCCTCCTTGTCCTTGGCTTCAATTGCCACTGGATTCGTTCACTCAACTTCCCGGTGCGTCACCCATGAGATGAGATAATAATAATTGCGTCTTTTTTTTTTTTTTTTTTTTTTTTTTTTTTTTTTTATACTCTCCCCGGACCGGACCCAACATAACTACTACTTTATTTATTTTATTTCTTACTTTTTTTAAAATAAGATAATTCCAACATTTTAACTCTTCATCCACACTAATCTCTTAGTTTAATACTCTCATAAAGGTGTATCGTAGAAGAATAGGTGGATAAGTATTTAAAAAAGAAAAAAAAATGCATATTAAATCTAAATTAGGAAGTCATAATCACACTACTCCCAAATTATGAGTTCAAATTATGAGATACTCATGCAACAATGTATATTCCTTAAAATTTCAATCTCTTACCATTTTAATCAATATTACCATATATATATTTCAAGTAAATAAAAAAGAAAGGTATATTTGGTATAATTTCAACTTCTTACCATTTTAATCAATATTACCATATATATTTTAAGTAAATAAAAAAGAAATGTATATTTGGTATAATTTCAACTTCTTACCATTTTAATCAATATTACCATGTATATTTCAAGAAAATAAAAAAGAAAGGTATATTTGGTATAATTTCAACTACTTACCATTTTAATCAATATTACCATATATATTTTAAGTAAATAAAAAAGAAATGTATATTTGGTATAATTTCAACTTCTTACCATTTTAATCAATATTACGATATATATTTCAAGTAAATAAAAAAGAAATGCATATTTGGTATAATTTCAACTTCTTACCATTTTAATCAATATTACCATATATATTTCAAGTAATTAAAAAAGAAATGTATATTTGGTATAATTTCAACTTCTTACCATTTTAATCAATATTACCATGTATATTTCAAGTAAATAAAAAAGAAAGGTTAAAAACAATCGGGTTGGAAACTAATAAAATAACCAAACGTACCTAAAAATTAGATGAGTAACAATTTATGTCTCAAACGACTTATTTACCGCCTAAACAAAGTTGAAAACTAGCAAAATAACCAAATAGTACCTAAAAAAGAGTCAAGTTAAATTTTATGTCTTAAACGACTTACCTAGAGCCTAAACATAGTTGAAAACTAATAAAATAACCAAAAAGTACCTAAAAAATCTAAGTTAAATTTTATGCTTTAAACAACTTACCTAGAGCTTACACAGAGTTGGAAAGTAGCAAAATAACCAAAGTACCTAAAAAATAGCTAAGTTAAATTTTATGTTTGAAACGACCGAGCCTAAACAAAGTTGAAAACTAGCAAAATAATCAAAAAGTACCTAAAAATATACGATCTACCATAACTCTATATATATCAATTCATTACATGCATGAATTGACTACCATAAAGGTAGGATAATCACACACACATACAACACACAATCAATAACTCTATATCAATTCATTACATGTATGAATTGACTATCATTTCTGCAGGATAACCACACACATACATAAGTTGTTTAAGGGTATAGTAACTTGTTTGAGGCATAAATTGTTACTTAGGTATTTTTAGGTACTTTTTGGTTATTTTGTTACTTTCCAACTCTGTGTAGGCTCTCGGTATGTCGTTTAAGACATAAAATTTAACTTAGCTCTTTTTTTAGATACTTTTTAGTTATTGTATTAGTTTTCAACTTTGATTAGGCTCTGGGTAAGTCGTTTGAGACATAAATTGTAGCTTAACTTTTTTTAAATAATTTTTGGTTATTTTGCTAGTTTCCAACTCTGATCAGGTTATAGGTAAGTCGTTTGAGACATAAATTGTTACTTATCTCTTTTTTTAGGTATTTTTTGGTTATTTTATTAATTTCCAACTCTTTTTAGGCTCTAGGTAAGTCGTTTCCAACTCTGTTTAGGCTCTAGGTAAGTCGTTTGAGACACAAATTGTTCCTTAGCTGTTTTTTAGGTACTTTTTTTTTTATTTTTTTTTATTTTTTTTTTTATTTTACTACTTTGGAACTCTGTGTAGGCTCAAGGTAAGTCGTTCAAGACATAAAATTTAACTTAACTTTTTTTAGGTACTTTTTGGTTATTTTATTAGTTTCGAACTCTGTTTAGGCTCTAGGTAAGTTGTTTGAGGCATAAATTGTTACTAGCTATTTTTAGGTACTTTTGGTTTATTTTATTAGTTTCGAACTCTGTTTAGGCTCTAGGTAAGTTGTTTGAGGCATAAATTGTTACTTATATCATTTTTAGGTACTTTTTGGTTATTTAGTAAGTTTCCAACTTTTTTTTGATTATTTTGTTACTTATCTCTTTTTAGGTTTTTTGGTTTTACTCATTTTGCTTTAAAATCTAGGTTATTTATGTGGTGGATTGAAGTAAGTGAAATGTGAAGAACGATCTGTGTAGCGTGCAAAGAAGCTCTGAAGGCCCTTTAGTGGCGTCCGATGAAGATTCTCTTACTTGATCGGTGTTTTGAGATTTAGAAAAAAAACAATGTAACTTAATTTTGTGACTATTTTGTTAAAAACATAAAATATTACATTTTAATATATTATTTGTTGTCCAAAATGATGGTAGTGTTATTAATTACATAGAATATGCTTTTAGGTAATTACAATAATAAAATAATGGATAATAAATTAGTATTACAAAAAATGGTAAAAACAATTATCAGTAATACAAAAAATCATTTAAAAAAAAAAAAATCAAAACCATCCTAACCGAGCGCTCAATGCATCGGATTAGAGGTCCGTGGTCTTTGGAGGCTCACGCCTCATGATGGTTAACGCGTCGGGTTAAATCTCTTTATACGACGCATTGACCATGCGTCTGAAAAAAGGTACCTTACCCAACGCATGGTCAATGCGTCATATAAGTAGCTCTAACCCAACGCATTGACCATGCGTTGAGTTAGAGCCTTTTATGCAACGCCATGCGTCGCGTTGTTCTCTTCCGACCAGCCTTTTTCGACTCCCTGGATGCACCGTTCATATGAAGAGCAGTTGAAAAGAATTACAGAGATGGTATGGAGCCCTACTGTTTTCAGTTATTTTGAATGCGGTCTCAATGTTAAAATAGGGGATATCTGTTGATAAATTTATTTTGTTGTCGTGATTACTTATAGTTGTTGTTATCTATACTTCGTCAATAGGAAAATGCTGATATTATTATTATTTTTTAATCTGAGAGTGATAAGAAAGATTGCCAAACTGTCATGATTGGAATGATGGATTGAGATTGCTCGACTCACTAAGCCATGTAATGTTTATCATTAAAGTTGTAGCTGAAAGTTTATTTAATTTCAGATTCGGCATAATAGTTTAATATGGTTGTCAGATTATTACAACTCTAGGAAAATATCATTTTAGGGTACATTCTGATAATCACAAAGACGTAAAAAATAGATAAAATGATACAGGCAAAATGTTGTAGTCTTTTGAAAACTCAAAGGATGTGAACTTTGTGTAGAATGGTTAAGCTTTGATTGAAGTAGGCGTACTTGAGAGATTCTGGAATTTCCCAGAAGAAATGAGAAAGTTCTTTATTTTGATACAAAAGGCCTTTCGTTCTAATTTTTAGGCATGCCTTTTTTCTTTTCTTTTCTTAAGAAAAATGACCTCTCATGCAGTAGGATAGAAGATCGAGAAAGGCTCTGTCTAAAGGGATAAGACTTTAAACAATGTGAAGCTAGACACCTTTATGCCCTATTGATAGGGAGGACACTTGGCCATGGAGTTTAGAGAGAAACAATCAATTTTCCTCTAAATCGATGGCCTTGGCATTAGCATCTATTGGCATTTGTGAGCATGTTGCTTTATACAAGTCATTATGGGCTGGGAGGTATCCAAAAAAGGTGAGTTCTTCATATGAGAACTTAGTCATTCGTGTATTAACACTTATGACAAGCTTCACAGGAGATTCCCGAAGCACTTTTTATCCCCTAGTTGCTTTCATATGTGCGTTGTCAATGAGGAAACACAAATTCACCTATTCAGTGATTGTCCTTATGCCACAAAGTACTGGAATTTCATACATGATGCCTTTGGATGGTCTTTCCCCGACCTGGAGACATCCTCTCTCTAATCTACATTCTATTTATGGGCCACCCTTTCAAGAAAGCAAGAAAGACCCTTTGGCTCTGTTTTATCCGAGCTTTCATGTGGAATCTTTAGAATGAGAGGAATACTCGTATCTTTAGGGATATTTTCAAAGATGCTCATCATTTCATCGCCTCAACGACTCTTTTAGCTATCACTTGGAGCAAGTTATCTCCGCCTTTTTGTAAATATGATCTCACCACCCTCTATAATCAATGGAGGCGTCTTTTGTAATTAACAGGATAAAATATCTTTTGTAACACTTTTTCATATTATGAATGAAATTGTTTCTGTTTCCTAAAAACAATATAATAAAAAAAAGTAAACAGTTGAGGCTTTGAGAAGATGAAAACTATGAAGGCTGAATTAAAATATATCTCAGAGTTGTCATTTGTAATCATATTCAACGGCATCTTTATTTACTCTTCTTTCTACAGGTGACCAGCAAATGTCCAGAGATAAAGAGAGAGTTTCTCGGTGTGCGTTAAGTTTTGAGTTTCTTGGTATTTCTGACCAGATTCACTAATAATAATATCTGTTTTTTTCTTAGGTTGAGTCGAAGCTCAGAGAAACAACTACAAGACTAGAACACCAATTGTCAGAAGAACATGCAGCAAGGCTCATGCGCAAAAAGCTCAAAGAAGTTCTAATGATGAAATTCGTAAGCTGAGGGAGCATCTACAACAAGCAGAGGAAGAGTTTCGCAGGCGTGGGGAGCCTCGGTGTAGCATCCTCTGATGAGAACCTGAGAAGCTGGTGTTAAGATTTACTGCCGTAAATATTATCTTTTAGAGTATATTTTGCCATCCTTCTCCCAGTGTGGTACATTTTAAGGAGGTTTTTGCGTTAACGGTGCAACTTACTAAATGCTTGTTATTATCATATATCCACGAGTGCATTTTACTTCTGTGTATATGAAACGATATGAATAGTTAATTCTGGTCACATAGAAAACTCCCCTTGGGTGTACACGGGCTTTGATTTTCATTTTACATAGTAGATAGATAGTGTGTCTAATGCGTTTTAGGAGCAAAACAAGTAATAAGTAATTAGCCAAAAGCAACATACCTGCCCTAAAGACATTGAACACACTCGAGGTTTATAAGAAGATGAAATCTTCCATTTATGATTAAATTTAACACTTGGTGAAACAAAACATGATGGTATAATCCACTCCATTACGCTATTTAAAGAAGGTAAAATGCAAGGCAAACTCGAAATGAGAAAGAGAATCAAATGACTATTCTTCCAGAAAGGGGTAGTCTGTGTAACCAACCACTGGATCTGAAGTGTAAAAAGTTTGTCTATTGTAGTTGTTGAGAGGAGCATCTAACTCGAATCTCCTTGGCAAGTCTGGATTTGCCAAAAACCAACGACCATAAGCAATAAGATCTGCTCGATTTTCAGCAATAGCTTTGTTTCCATCTTCCTTATCATATCCCCCAGCAGCTATGAATGTACCCTTGAATGCCTTTCTCATTGGTAACAGGCTGTGTGGACACTCAACTTTCTCCAAAACATTTCTCATCCGTGGCTCCACCACGTGGCAGTACAATATTCCATATTTGTTCAAACTCTCCGCCATGTACACTCCCAAAGCTTTCGGATTCGAATCTCCCGCCTCCATGAAATCCGCAAACGGCGATAGTCTTATCCCAACTCTGTCTCCTCCTATCTCATTTACCACAGCTTCAACTACTTCCAGAGCAAATCTGCAACGGTTTTCCAGAGACCCTCCATATTGGTCTGTTCGATCGTTCACTTGATCTTTCATGAACTGCTCAATAATATAACCATGAGCTCCATGGATTTCAACTCCATCGAAACCTGTGTATGTTATATTCAACTCCATCAAGATCAAGATCAAGATTTGAGTCGTGTTATGTTTAGTTTTCTTATGAAAATATATAGGACTTACCAGCTTCAATGGCATTCCTGGCTGCAAGCCTGAAATCATCTACAATTTGAGGGATTTCATCTGTGCTTAGACGTCTTGGAGGAGTAAACTGTGCAACATCAATTCCATTAGACCGAAGTTGCGGGAGCAGTGGCTTGTCCGTTGATGAGATTGGGGCTTGTCCATTTGGTTGAAAACCTACATTCATCAGAAAATGCAAATATATATAAGCCAGAACCAACCAGATGGACACTTGAAACAAATTTGAAGACAAAAAAACGGACCTGAGTTTGAAACCCTCCCAACGTGCCATATCTGACAAAAGAATGTAGCACCTTTGTGATGGACAGCATCTACAATTGGTTTCCAGGCTTCAACTTGGTGTTTGGTCCAAATCCCAGGTGCATCAGTATATCTTAGGACATGAGATTAGAGAAAGAAACAGATTAGTGGAGGAAGTCGAAGTGAAGTCAAGTGAGGCCTCAGGGTATTTAGGATTATTACCCTTGGGCAGTGTCAGAAACTCCAGTGGCCTCAGCTATTAAGAAACCCCCTTTGGTGGATCTCTGGGAGTAATATAAGATGGCATGTTGCTGAGGAACATTGGCGTAAGATCTCTGCCTTGTCAATGGGGCCAATGCGATTCTGAAGAGCAAAATATATGGTAAATTAGATTAGATGGATATATAGTGTTGAAAGATTCTAAAATTGTAATCAAGTACCTGTGAGAAAGATTAAAGTTGCCCATCTTGTAAGGAGTGAGGAGAGATTGAGCAGACGCATCACCCATTTCTATTTTTCTAATTTCTTATTCAGATATATGGAGATTTATACAGATGGAGAGTGAAAGAGTAGAACCGCAAAGGGTACTTATTTATAACTTCCAACAATTTTGCGATTACAGACCACTTTCAATTATTGCAAATAACCGATGACGTAAGTGATGAGATTCGGCCGCCTCAAAATCGCCAACCAAAGCTGAACGAACGCCTTGATTCATTCTCCTACTAATAAAAAATACAAAGTAAAGTTTGACCCTCCTTGTCCTTGGCTTCAATTGCCACTGGATTCGTTCACTCAACTTGCCGGTGCGTCACCCATGAGATGAGATAATAATAATAATTGCGTCTTTTTTTATTTTAATATTCTCATTCCTTCAATCAATACTCTCCCCGGACCCAACATAACCACTACTTTATTTATTTTATTTCTTACTTTTTTTTTTTTTTTAGTTGTTGTATGGGTGGTTCGTGTCTCTAAAAGTTCCTCAAAACGACAACAATTAAAGAGAGGTTAAAGAAAATACTTTCTTTGAATCTTTCCCTCTTTCCTCCTATTTTTGTTGAATCTGACGCAGAGTGTTGAGAGTGCGTGGTGTGCGACCAAAGCAAAGCCATGAGACTTATGTCCAGAGTGGACAATATCATACCAATGTGGAGGTCCGATTTTCCTTATCACAGAGGGGTTATTATAAGGAGGTCCGATTTTCCTTATCACAGAGGGGTTATTATAATACTTAACAAATCTGATACGAAAATTAGAAATCTTACTGATGAAATTGATGATTTGGCCGAGCGTTTGAGAGTTGTCTTCAATGTCCCAGAGTGAAGCAATGGGGCAGCCCATAGGCTAGAAAGGAGGCTGTGGAGCCTTCTCCCTCCTCCCTCCTCTCTGCAAAGCTCTGTTTAGAAAAAAATAGCTTTTTTTTTTTTTTTTTTTTTGGCTTTCTGTCTTCCCTTTGTGAGCTATATATATTATTAAGGAGATTGTTGGGTGGTTTTAATGAATTGAAATTTAAAAAAAAAACAACAATTTGTGAAATAGGATAATTTCAACATTTTAACTCTTCGTCCACATAAATCTCTTAGTTTAATACCCTAATAAAGGTGTATCGTAGAAGAATAGGTGGGTAAGTATTTAAAAAAAAAAAAAAGAATGCGTATTGGATCTAAATTAGGCAGTCATAATCACACAACTCCCATCTAAATTAGGCAGTCATAATCACACAACTCCCAAATTATGAAATACTCATGCAACAATGTATATTCGTTAAAATTTCAATTTCTTACCATATATATTTTAAGTAAATAAAAAAGAAATGTATATTTGGTATAATTTAAACTTCTCACCATTTTAATCAAAATTACCATGTATATTTCAAGTAAATAAAAAAGAAAGGTTAAAAGCAACTGTGTTGGAAACTAATAAAATAACCAAACGTACCTAAAAATTTAGATGATTAAAAATTTATGCTTCAAACGACTTACCTACAACTTAAACAAAGTTAGAAAATAGCAAAATAACCAAACAGTTAAATTTTATGCTTTAAACAACTTACCTAGAGCCTATACAGAGTTGGAAAGTAGCAAAATAACCAAAGTATCTAAAAAAGAGCTAAGTTAAATTTTATGTCTGAAACAACTTACCTAGAGCCTAAACAAATTAGTTGAAAACTAGCAAAATAATCAAAAAGTATCTAAAAACATACAATCTACCATAACTCTATATATAATTCATTACCGGCATGAATTGACTACCATGAAGGTAGGATAACCACACACATACAACACACAATCAATAACTCTATATCAATTCATTACATGCATGAATTGACTATCATTTCTGCCGGATAACCATACACATACATAAGTTGTTTAGGCATAAATTGTTATTTAGCTATTTTTATGTATTTTTGGTTATTTTGTTACTTTCCAACTATGTGTAGGCTCTAGAGGCTCTAGGTAAGTCGTTTAAGACATAAAATTTAACTTAAGCTTTTTTTTAGATACTTTTTGGTTATTGTATTAGTTTTCAACTTTGATTAGGCTCCAGGTAAGTCGTTTGAGACATAAATTGTAACTTAAGCTTTTTTTTAGATACTTTTTGGTTATTGTATTAGTTTTCAACTTTGATTCAGATAAGTCGTTTGAGACATAAATTGTAACTTAACTTTTTTGAGATACTTTTTAGTTATTTGGCTAGTTTTCAACTCTGATTAGGTTATAGGTAAGTGGTTTGAGACATAAATTGTTACTTATTTTTAGGCACAAATTGTTACTTAGCTATTTTTCAGGTACTTTTTTATTATTTTGCTATTTTGGAACTCTGTGTAGGCTCTAGGTAAGTCGTTTAAGACATAAAATTTAACTTAGCTTTTTTTAGGTACTTTTTAGTTATTTTATTAGTTCCTAACTCTGTTTAGGCTCTAAGTTGATTGAGACATAAATTGTTACTTAGCTATTTTGAGGTTTTTGGGTTATTCAGCTAGTTTCCAACTGTTTAGGTAGGTTTCTTTTTTAGAGGAAGAATAATAAAGTTGGCTTAAAAAAAACAACAATAAAGTTGTATATATGATTAGCTATGGACCATCTTATCCTGGCCATTATGGGGATCAGGAACATCGAATAGTCCAGCAGATGATTCTCATTAATGATTTTTGTTGGTGAAATTATGGATAGTTACAAACCCTAAGCCTCAAAGACATACCAATCCCAATCCTCATCGGTCGAGCCAGAATGAGGCCGACCCCCATGGGATTGGTCATGCAAGAATAAGGTCGTGACCCCTATCGGGGTCGACCAAACCTCACTGATCAAACCAATAATCAATTAATTGATTCGTAACGAACGACTCTCTTTAAGTGAATCGTTTTAAACACATCAAAACAACTCAATCAATACACTACAAAATAAGGAAGAGGAACGAAATGGAAAGGTACGCTTAAAATCATTCTAAAATTATTCTCTTAAATCTCCAAAATACGATTTTCTAACTTGATCGTCAGAGTTCCCGTGGTTTAGCACCATACTGGTGCATGCCTTCACCTTCGTTTGTTTTGCATGTTACTTCAACTCCACTAAACATACAAATTCACCGTTGATCATTTTTCGGTTCAACGACTTCCATCACTTTTGCACTCGTTCAAGTTTAATTTAGACGCAAGCGTTATCGATACTTTTATGGGTTTGGGATCGATCGTTAGGAATTCGTTTGGCGAAACTATGTTTGTAGTGACCACCTTCCAAGACATGGACGAATCTATCGAACTTGCAGAAGCCTATACCATTGTATGATGGTTGTTCCAATGTCATTGTAGCAAATCTTCGCCACCTTTGGACTAAAGTTTACTCATTAATTTTATGGAAGTTATTGACCGGAAAAGAACAATGTTTGAATGAAATACAAGTCTTGTTGACGTTATTCAAACTCAACATTGCAATGTTGGTTAGCGCTGGTTCATCTCAGACTCCCTCCTTGTTAATAAGAAGTCCAACTATGTTGCTCATAATTTGGCTTGTCATGCTGTACGATAGCCCTCCAAGATCTACTTTTTCTTAATGTCCTTGTTTTGTTTTTGTCCTCGTGCACTAAAAAAAAGCATGATTTTGAATTGGTAATGGATCTAGTGCCCCACAACTGTCCCTCACATCCATGTGATTAATTTTTTTTTTTTTTTTTTTTTTACAACATGTGGGGTAGGGGATTGAATTTGTGAACTCTTAGTCACTAATCTATGCAATATGTCGGTTGAACTATGTTTATGTTAGCCCATACAATTGTTTCTTAACAACATTTTAATTAGGTTAAATTATACGAAAATACTTACCATCGTTGACATTTATTTTAATAAAACTCTTGATTTTTTTTTTTTTCATTAATACCCACTTTACCTTTCAAAAGTTCCAAAATTGCATTTTTCATTAGTAGATGGAAAAGAATACCAACATGGTTATTAACATGTAGGTGACAACTTAGGGTAGGTTGAATACTACTAACAAAATATTTTTAAATAATGCATGTTTTAAAAAAATGTTTGTAATTAAAACAATCTGGTAACATGATCTCAAAATGTGTTTTTATACAAAAGTTTATTTGGATTGTTCTCTCCCATAAATGTTTTTATTGATGTCAAAGTATTATAAATGACGATTATTAATAAACAATATAAATTAATAAGCTCAAATTTATATTTAAAATACTATGACCGACGGTTGACTATCGTCGATGATTGGCGACAAGGTGAAGGTGGAGGTGATCGCCAAAAGTGGATTTCAGAGTTCACCGGAGGTTGGTGGTAGTGGTCGGCGACAACCAATGTGGAGAATTTGAAGGAGCGGTGTGAGGATATTTTAGTAATTTTAAAATATTATGAAAATTAAAGAGGTTTCTCAATTAAACACAAAAAAATTCATTTTAAAAAAACCAACATAAAGTGTTTCACCCAAAATGACTTACTTTTTAAATTCATTATCTATAAGAAGTCATCTTGGGTGGTTGCCAAACAAGGGAACAACAAAGTTCCACACCGAGCCCTCAGTGTTTTAGATGTCCACTTGACATAACTCTCATGACTTTGTTTTTTGTTTCACCTAAGAGATTTCATCTCATTTGGGATAATTATCCTCGCGTATATACTCATGACTCCTTATCTAGTCAATGTGAGATTTTGTATTACCAAAAAATAAGAGAATAAGCCTATTGACAAGAATAAGATGATGGTTGACTGGCGAGAAGATGATGACGAAGTGAAGACAACGACAACAAAGTCAATCGATTTTGTGTCTACTGAGTTATTGACGATTGACAAGAATAATAGGTCACTGAACTTTAAAAGGTTTCTGATAAGTTCTTAGACTCTCTTTCTCTAATAAGTCTCCAAGTTTTAATTTTATGTCCACTAAGTCATTGACCAATTCAACATTTGTAATATCCACAAATATATTGAACACAAAATTAAAAGTTCAATGTCCACAGAAAATTAATCTTTATGTCTAATAGATTAATTAATTTAAAAAAATATTGATATGACAATTATTTATTAGATACAAACTTGAACATCAAAGACATATACATGACATTTTTAAATGTTAGAGTTCTATTGAATACAAAATTATAAATTCAAAGATCTATTAGATATCTTTTAAATTTTTTTTTGATCTATTCAACACAAACATAAAAGTTTTGAACACTACACTTATAATTTAACAAAAAAAAAAAAAAAAAAAAATGATCTAACACATAGTAATGTTGCTTACAATGAATGTTAACTTTCATAAATGATTTGACACATAGTAATGTTGCTTACAATGAATGTTATCTTTCATTCATTGTGCACATTTTTTTTTTTTTTTTTTTTTGAATCTGACTCAATTTCATAAATATGTATTCTCATCTAGATGTTAGCGATGTTCGAAACCCTCATTCAAATGTTGTAAAAAAATGGAGATACTTGAGAAATCAAACTAACTTTTTTTTTGTTTTTTTTAATTTTTAGAACAAAGTCAGCATCTATACCTACAATCTAATATAATGAACTAATTGTATAGATGTAGACCATAGTGTTTTAATTAATCAATTAATATCTCTTATTAAAAATACAATTAATTTATAATTAAAAGTAATAATTAACTGTTAGCGTAAGGAAGTTGAAATTTTCCTACTCTATTTGTTGTGATGGTGGCTCAAATGCCACTGATATACTTTATTTTATTTTTTACAACTCACCATGATATTACATGTCCATCTTCATTCTACAACGAAACTAATAGATGAACCTTTCGAAACGATAGAGTCATAATTGAAACATTTCTTATTTATATGACCATGACTCAAATGTGACTATAAAATTTGTTTTGTTATTTTTTTTTATAACTCGCCATGACCACATGACGTTATTTGTTCATAATAAATTGTTGAAATAATTCTTTTAAACCAAATTTCAAAAGTTGAGATTAAAATTAAACTTTTAAAATGATAGGAACATATTAAAAGTCTTCAAAGATTCATGGACATAATCGAAGCTTGCCACCTATAGATTATCTCTATTTTTACAACTTATCATCACCTCTCATTTTCATCTTCAATTTAACAAAAAAAAAAGAAAAAAAAAAAGAAAAAAAAAGGTTCAAGAAGGACTATTTTAAAGCAATTTTTAAGTTGAAGGGTAAGAAGTGAAATGTTTAATAGTTCAAAGGGTAATCGAAATATATTTGAAAATGTTGGGTACTTTTTTAATTTAACCTAAATTAATGTTTCTTCATATGGATAAACAGAGAAAATGACTAAATTATAAAAAATACATATGAACTTTGTTATTTGTTTAAAAATTATCTCTATTATTTGAAAAGTTGTATTAATCTTAACCTTTTTCAAAACTACTCTTGCAATAAAAATTAATTAAAATGTTCTAAGAAAAGTAAACATGAAATCACGATGCTTGTCTGAATTTAGTCGGAAAGAATGACGTTCTGCCACGTCGTTCAACATTATATCGAATTTATACTTCAAGTGTAGTTTTGAAATGTTTATGAAATGTCTAGGGTAGTATTGCAATTCTTGAAAGAATAGAGGTATTTTTGAAACAAAAGACGAAATTAAGGGGTTTTTTAAATTTATTATTTAGAAAAAAAGTAGTTTTGATAATGAAATAATTAGAAAAGGAAAAAGAAAATAGGATTTGCGACTGTGTTGGGCTATGGGGGTGTAGCCCAGTAAGGCAGCGACCACGATTGAGTAAAAAATGGGCCATATAGGTGGTTGGTGTCCGGATGGATACACGCATGGCATCTATTATGAGTCTAAGTTTTGGTTTTGAAGCCGTTATTTGATAAACCATTCCCGGCAAAAAAACGAAGCCCTAATCTGTTCTTTCCCTTGCCTTCCGCTGTTTGAATTTTACCCTCCAACCTGCCCACCCACCATGTCTACACTCGAAATCGAAGCTAGAGAGTACGTTTTTCTTTCTTTCTTTCATTTCCTCTCTGCTGTTTCTTAGTTCAATCTCTTTCTCCCTGCCCACCAAGAATTTTCGATGCGAGAATTGGGATTACGACGACTTACTCTATGTGCTAATTCTGAGCTTCTTGTACTTTATATTCATCTATCTCTCTTGATTTTTCTTTTATTTTTGATGGGGTTTCAAATTGCTTGCAATGAGTTCTCATTTTCATATTTGTACATTCCAAATTTCATAAATTTCATAAATTTCGATGTCAGCTGCTCTTTTTTTTTTTTTTTTTTAAATTTTACGGTTACTGCATTTCTGATGATTTATCGTTAAAGGTTATATTTACTCAACTTGAACTTACCGTATGCGGATATCTCTAAGCCGTAATTCATGTCAACTTCGATTATTCCCCCCCTCTCGTTCTCTACTGTAGTAGATGCGTACTTATTTTTAAGGCATGATCTTGTAAGAGCAAAAGATTCTGATATGCTTTGCTTTCAGTGTCATCAAGATCGTGCTTCAGTTTTGTAAAGAAAATTCATTGCACCAAACATTCCAGACGTTACAGAATGAGTGTCAGGTTTCTTTGAATACCGTAGACAGCATTGAAACTTTTGTTGCTGATATCAACTCTGGACGGTGGGATGCTATATTGCCTCAAGTGTCTCAACTTAAGCTTCCAAGAAATAAGTTGGAGGACTTATATGAACAGGTAAGAGTTTAAAAAAAACTGTACAGTTATTTAAATCTTGCATCCATTGTTTCAAACTAATCTAATATTTTATACTTTATGACAAAATGCCTCGAGAAAGCCTTTCCTGTATAGATAGATTTAATTATCTTTAAGCATGTAGTGGGTTGAGACCGTAGATGGAAGGGTTGACAAACATTTAGATGAGCATGGGATTCTAGAAAATGTTTGGAGCTCAAAATTTGTTGGAAGAGGGCTCTATAGCAGCATTTAGAACTGTAAGTTTTTTGAGGTTGGGATAAAATCATCTGCTACACTATTCAACGAGTTCTCTTGTAGCCATGATTAAGGTTTATCTTCCATTTTATTGTTTTTTTATTATTTATTTTGTTAACAAACAAAGATGATTCACGTTTGACGAGAGATTGTGAAATTTTCAGTCTTCCGATTTTTTTTTTTTTTTTTTTTTTGCTGGTACATTCTTTATTCTATTATCAAATGAAGATTGTAGAAGTTAGACTAAGAAAACCTTTCCTTGGAAATCTAGAAAGGGAAGTATCCAAAATATTAAAATATTTGTTTGGACAGCTTCTCTTCATTGCCTCAACACGTCAGAAATGTATTATAGAAAAAATCCCCCTCAATGCCTTAAATCCTTCATGTTCTCCTCTTTGTTTGCAGAACGAGTTTCGATTTCATCGGATTTTGAGAATACATTTTCACAATGACATTTCTGTTTTATTTTCTCTGCCTCCTTGATTTGAAACAAGAATACCATTGATGGACAAAATGTAGACAAATAAATTAAGAGGATAAAGTGTCGGAGGAAAGAGTTCCACCTAGTAAATAGATAAGCAAAGAAAGAATGAAATCTCAAATTCCACATTCTGAGATCAATAGTTAGTGGCCTCCCTTCCTCCAGTTCACAACCTTCTAATACATAAGATTGGTGGTTAGAACAGTATATTCTGTATTTTAATGTCTGATTGAACTTATATTAAGAAATTGCTTCAGGTTTGAGAATCTTGACGCACTTCACGATTTGGAACTACCTCCTTGTAATTCTTTTTCCAGATTGTATTAGAAATGATTGAGCTTCGTGAGTTGGATACTGCTCGTGCTATTCTGAGGCAGACTCAAGTGATGGGTGTCATGAAGCAGGAGCAACCTGAAAGATACTTGCGACTTGAGCATCTCTTAGTCCGAACATACTTTGATCCAAACGAGGTAAGTATTGGTTAATTAATTGAATTGGCTGTTTCTAATGCAGGTTATTATCAGTTCATTTATTATGATTTTTATAAGAAACAAATTCTTAAGATGTTTAATAAGTTATTATGACAGGCTTATCAAGATTCAACAAAAGAGAGACGCCGAGCGCAAATTGCCCAAGGTTTTCAACTTCACCTATTTTTCATTTCCTCATCTTCTGGATGTCCTTAATTTCTTATAATGCTTGAGAATTCAATAATTTTACTTAATTATTTGTATTTGGTAATGTGAAATTTGATGACACATGGATGATAATACTTTCATGTACACAACCAAATCCAATGGCCCATATTTGTCTCATATACATACAGAAAGAACCGTTGATTTTTCCAAAATTAAGAAGCTGAATGGGAATAACTCACTAAAACTGAAACTTTATTGAATCACTTTAAAGAATAAAAGAATGGTGGCAACGTCTGGTGGTATTAAACATTTGGTTAAAATACCATTTTAGTCCCTGTACTTTGAGTTTCGTTCAATTTTAGTTCCTGTACTTTCAAATGTCCAATTGTAGTCCCTGTACTTTCAATAAAGCTTAAAATTGGTCCTTACTCTTAGTTTGAAGTTAATTTTTCTAAAAAAAAGTTAGTCTCTATTAGCCTTTCCTCTATAAATTTTGGAAATATGTTTACGTTGTGTCATTTCTTGCACGAAAATTATTATTATTGTTTAGCCAATTTCGATAAAAACTAACTTCAAACTAAGAGTAGGGACCAATTTTAAGCTTTATTGAAAGTACATGGACTAAAATTGAACATTTGAAAGTACAAGGACTAAAATTGAACGAAACCCAAAGTACGGGGACCAAAATGATATTTTAACCCATAGTGGGGTTTCTTGGTAACATAACACTAATTGGGATTTTCCCCTTTTGAGTCTTTGGTATTTTCTAGTAATACTGTGCCACTCATTCTTTAATTAGATTTTAAAGATGTTAGCTGTTATTGTAACCTTTTATCTTTTTCTCTAGGATAGGTTTTTCATCAAGGACTCAATCAAAATTTCATTTTTAAGACATGAGAAGATCTAAGGATCAGGTTCCATATTTTATATCAGAAAAAATGGGTAAAATTTGGATACGTTTATCTTCTTTAAATTGTTGTATGTTTGTTGAGTTTTTATGTTATTTTAGGTTGCTCCTACACATGTATTTGTGTTACTGTTTCTGATTGCGTGTTGGTTATGTTCCTATTTGCATTTTACAGCCCTCGCAGCTGAAGTTACTGTGGTTGCACCTTCTCGATTAATGGCTCTAATTGGCCAGGCTCTAAAATGGCAACAACACCAAGGTAATTTGAAGTTGTGTTATACCTTATACGTTAATAATCATTTTGGTAGGTCCCATGAAAGCTCAGTTTTTCCTTCAAAAGGATTCCATGAAAAGATGGGAAAAAAGTCTCGCTATTTTGATGTTGTGTAATTGAAGCCTCAGCTTACCCCCCAAAAAAAGTGAATAATATGATAGAACATTACATAGAGATACTTTTATGCTAGGTTCCATGGGAAGATGTGGAAGTCTCGCTATTTTGGTGTTATGTAATAGAAACCTCAGCTTGCCCAATAAATAAAACCTATGGTAGAAGAATATTTGGAGATATCCATTTATTTATCCTTGAAGAGTATTTTGATGTTTGATCACAAATATTGGAGTTCATATTGTGGAAATTACGAGCTATTAAATAATATATATATACATATATATACATATACATATACATATATATTTTTCCCATTAATGTAACTAATACATTAGAGTATGACTGTTAAATTTGTTTTATAAATGTTTTCATATGGTTACTGTGTTGAAGTATCAATATGATTAGCGATTTATTTTTCTTTCAGGTTTACTTCCTCCAGGAACGCAGTTTGACTTATTTCGTGGTACTGCCGCTATGAAACAAGATGTGGAGGATGTTTATCCAACAACTCTTTCTCACACAATAAAGGTGAGAAGAGTTAATCCAATGCTTGTTTGAATGTTCCATGTTCCATGATGCATGATTTTTGTATTTATTGATTACTATTATTCTTATGGTGTCTTTGGAGAGAAAGAAATGTCCGGATTTTTCGCGATATATCTACTTTTGATAGTTTTCTAGTTTATGTTTTTTCGTAATGCTCTGCTATGTTGCAAAGGAAGACCACCTTTTACTCATTATAGTTTATCCTCTTTAATCTCCAATTGGAGAGTTTTTATGTAATTTGCCTATGGGTGCTTGAAGTTTTCTCCATCATTTCATTTATCAATGAAATTGTTTCCCTTCTAAAAAAAAATTATTATCATTATTTTTAAGACAAGTTATTTTTTCTGGATTGGAGCCCCTTTCTAGGTTGCTAGGCTTGTCCTTGTTTGGCTCCTTTGGTAGGGGTGAAAGTTTAAATCGAAAAACCGATTCAACCGCCCAAACCGAGTTGAAACCGTTGACGGTTCGGTTCAGTAGGTTGGCGCGGTTTGTGGGAAAAGTGAGCCGAATTGTGGCGGTCGGTTTCAGGCAGAAATCATGGCAAACCGGAAAAAACCCGAGCCGAGCGATAATAATATATAAATAAAGAATCGTTTGATTACTAAATTCATGTGCGTGGTTCGTTCGTTCATGTTCCGCTTTGTTAAACTCTAGGCTAGAGTTCGAGCCCCACAATCGCCTATCCTTGATTTTTTGTTACAATTCAGTACATATATCTAGGGCCCAAAGCCCATCGGTTCGGTGTTGGTTTTTGTATTTCCTTCACCGAAATGGTCGGTTCGACTCCGGTTTTGCACAGTAACCGAGCCGCTTACACCCTATCCCTTGGTTGTTCTTTCTGTAGGCCCTTCTTTTATCTTTTGCCAGTGTTAGCCTCTTGTATACTTTCATTTTTTCTTCGTGAAAGCTAGGGTTTTCGATAAAAGAAAGAACTTGTCTGGAATATATACGAACAAACAAGATGAATGTTCTTTTTTTTTTTTTTTTTTAATTATTATTATTTATTATAAAATCAACACAAAGGATGTATGGAAAAGATAAGGGAAGACAAAGGGTCAGCAAAAATTGGAATAGGTTTCAGTAAACTTATCTTTAATTTCTTTAATACTTTGTGTCCAATAACTTAAAGTGGGAAGAACTTGTGTCTTGGGAGAATTTCTCTTATCCGTGAGTGTCCGGGCCAACTTATGTGCACCTCGACTAATTTCACGGGACAACCGCCTAACCCTACAACATTTGGTTGCCAAGAAAACCTGTAGGAAATTAATTTTTAGGTGGGTGGCCACCAATGATTGAACTTATTTTCTCTAGGAGGGCTTTAATAGTCCCAAGGCCCTTCATGACCACTAGGTCAACCCTTGATTGTCGAATGATAAGACGTTTATTTGTCTTTTCCTAGTTTTATTTTTTCTTTACTTTACATGATTGGGATCGAATATTCTTTGTATATCTCCAGTTCAATTTAGTCATAGTTCAAATTAATTTTGATGCAGTTTGGTACGAAAAGTCATGCAGAATGTGCTCGGTTCTCACCAGATGGGCAGTTTCTTGTTTCTTGCTCCGTGGATGGATTTATTGAGGTATAGCCGTATAGATGGATGGGATGTTAGAGAATTGTCCGCGAAGCTTCTTTAACTTCTATTTGCATACAGGTCTGGGATTATATAAGTGGGAAACTCAAGAAGGATCTTCAGTACCAGGCTGATGTAAGTATGCTTGCTTTCTGTCATTTGTTGCTTCGTCGTATCTTTTCCATATGTAAGTTCACTTGGTTTTGAATCCTGAAAAGCATTAGCAGCATACATGTTCTTCTTCTTTATAAGTTTCTTGTCGGCTGCATATTTTAATATGCAAGTGGGTTTACAGGAAACTTTTATGATGCATGATGATCCGGTCCTTTGTGTTGATTTTAGTAGAGACTCAGAGATGATTGCTTCCGGTTCACAAGATGGAAAAATCAAAGTAAGTTCTGAGTTCATCTTCTTCAATCACTTTTGTAATCATTTTTCTAGTAGGATGTCAGTCTGTAATCACTTCTGTGCTTGTTTGTTTTGCTCATCATTTATCTGTCTTTATCACGTCATTTAAACGTGCTGCTAGAATAAAAAAATTCCCATATAATTTTGTACATGTATTAGGCTTAATTTTCCAGAGAATTTTTTTCAGCGGCTTTCTGTCTACTTTTGTTTATTATTATATTCTTGAGGGTTATTTTGGCAGAGTTCTGTCAAAGTTTTCAGCCTCAGGTCCTACGCTTTGGGAGCATAAAATTTATCCATTTTACAAATAGTAAATAGTTGGCTATTAAATGTCTAATTTAAATACAAGGAAAAATAAGACCAACGGAACTTTTTACAAAATGAGATGCATTTACATAACATGGTAAGTACAGAAGGTCGATTGAGGAAGATAATTTTTTAAATTTCCAGATTTCTTTTCTTTACTACCATCTAATATATGTATATATTTTTTGTTTTTTTTCCTGAAGAGGTACCGAACTTTCATTGAGAAAAAATGAAAGAATAAAAGGACATAAAAAAAAAACAAGCCTAGAGAAAAGATATTGAAGGAAGGGGCTCCAATCAAGCAAAATAATTACAAACAACCGCGTCACCAATACCCACAAAGAAACATGAAATCTAGCAAGGGACCAAACAACACAAGGATTCGTCTCAGCCCCTCTAAAAGTCCTACGGTTTCTTTCCCCCCATATTCCCCACAAAACAGCACACCCTCCCGCTTGCCAAAGAAACTTCCCTTTCTCTCGAAACGGCGGATGGAGAAGTAACTCCTTGATCATATGAATATCCCTAAGATCCCTGGATCTTGTCAAGGTCAAACACCTCAAAAAAAATATTCCAAACAACCCGAGCAAAATCGCAGAGCTTGAAAACGTAAATCCTAGATTTAAGTAACATTTTGTTTAATGAGAGAAATACAAAAAAGTAAATCCTCGATAAAAGAGCTCGAAAGCGAAAAAATGCAAGAAAGGACTCCAAAGTGAGGCATTGAACTTAGTCCACGCTCATATCGTTGGTAAAAAGATAATCACATGAATCATTGCTTAGATAGACCCCAAGTGAGGGTTGTCAAAAAAAAAAGAAGACCCCAAGTGAGGGGTTGAACTTAGTCCAACCTCAAATCTCCCTCGAGAACTCTCATATCTTCTAAATACTCTCCTATTCCTTTCAAGTCTAATGTCCCTATTAAACATCAAAGGACGCTCACACCAAGGGCACCCCATATCCCAAAGTGAAGGATGAATTAGTTAGACTGCATTCTGATGCATTGTTCTTTTATGGTGGGGTGGGGCTGCAGTGGAACATTCTTTGTAAGGGTGCGTCGGAGGGCCTTGACCATAACCTTTGGAGCTGTCTCTTTTGGTTGCTCAATACGAGACTTTTTTCCCCTGTTCTTTGGGGTTCATTTGGCAAGAACAGAGTGCAGCTCTATGGTGGAGGAGGTCATTGTGCATCCACTGTTATTTGTTAATGATAAGGTTGGATTGTGTGGTTGGTAGGGTCTTGTTTTTCTTTTCTTTTCTTTTCTTTTTCCCTTTTCCTTTTGTAGTCCTTTGGGGCCTTTGGGTTGAGAGAAATTTTAAGTTACCTAAAGATTGTGGGAAAAGGTTTGGTCTTTTGCTAGGTATAATGTTTTTTTTTGGGCTTTGGTGTCCAAGATTTTTTGTAATTTCTTGATAGACCTCATTATTTTGGATTTAAATCCTAGTTAGTTGTTTGGCTTCTTTTATTGTGCTGTTTTTTGTTTGCCCTTCTATATTCTTTTATGCTTCTCAATCAAAGCTTGATTTTCCATTAAAAAAGAAACAACACCTCCTTCATCAGGAATCAACACAATTTCTTATGAGGCCAAGTGCACTCCAAAGGCCTCAGAAAACTGTCCACCCTAGAAGCTACGAATAGAATCTTTGGGTAAGGTCATAGTGTTAATTCTTCTGTGTAAGACCTATCAAGTGAAGAATTTGACCTTTTTGGGATTCTAACCTTCCAAAGTGAGAAGATAATGAGGGATTGAGGGGTGAGAGTCGTGAGACTCACACTAAACATATTTTGAGGAATATTAGCAAGGGGCATTTTATTCGTTAGCAGGGAAACATGTAAGATTTGAGTAGTTATAAATTGAGTGAGTTAGGGGTATTGTATTGGGGAGGAAGCAAATACCAACTGGAGTTTTCTAAACTGAGAAGACTTTCAAATTTCTTGCCCATCTTTTGTAATATTTTCTTCATTTTAATATACATTTCAAATTGATCCTGTTTGTGAAAGCATGTTAAATCCATTTAGAAAAAGCGGTTAGTGATTTAATTTAGCACCGATGTAGCTGAAAAGCAAAGATACGACAAAATTGGGAGATCAAGTCGGACATTGTATAATTTAAAGGAGCCAAAAAACCTCAAAGAAATTTTAATTTGTCAAAAATCAACATCTAATAAGAAGGAATAGATGTTGAACGAATGATTGGAACCATTGCATGAAACATTCTAACATAGATGAAATTGACTTGGAAAAAGAAAACAGAGAAAATGTAGAATGATCAAAATACCAGGAGATGTATCATTATCAACTAGTTGAAGAGGAAGTGATTCAACCAAGTTATGGTGGTTTTCGATGCCTCGCCACTTGGTAGACTAGCACATAAATGAGAGCATCTGTTTTAGATCCACAAAGGAAGGAAAGCGACTAAAGGTGAAACGTTGCCTCTGAGATTAGAATTAAATGATTCCAAAACGCAGTCAAAGAATTTAAATGCAAACTTGAATGTAATCTTTTTCCAGAATGATGATTTGTTAGCCTCTGAGATTATAATTAATGAGGCTTCCAGTTTTGTCCCTTCAGACAAATTACTTTCGGATATTCCTCTATATGCAATACCAAATCATTTCAATCAATGTTGGTTCAAGGTTCCATTCAAACTAAAACTATTATTCCTTTCAACACACTAAATGATTCAGATTGTTCAGATTTCGAGGAAGAAGCTTCCATCAGTGTTAGTAGTATTGAAGAAGACTATTTTGCCCCTTCTATAAAAGAAATTCCTATTTTCAATGACATTGGTAATATAGAAGATGATATCATATTATTATTTTCAGAAACATCTTCTCAAAGTGTTTTAAATATCAAAGTGTTTTAAATATGGAGGAAGCCTCAATCATTGAGGCTAATCAGCCTTCTCATCTTCCTTCTGGTAATTTAGTGGCAGATTTTTTTGATAAATCAGAAATATCACTTGTCCCTATCAAACCAAAGATAGTTCCTTCGGTAGCCAAGATCTTAAAGAAAAGGAACAAGAAAGTTTGATCTTAGCCCCCTAAATATCATCACTCGAAGCTACAGTCCTAAAGATTTTTCTTTGTAAAATGAAAAGTTTTACTTGGAACACATGGGGATTGGGAGATACGAAGTCTGTCAGTGGAGTTTTTTTTTTTTTTTTTTTTGTAACTTAACTCCAGATTTAGTTCTTCAGGAAACATAGTTGGTATCAATGATCCGAATTTGATTAAATCAATTTGGAGCTTAAAGGTTATTGGCTGGCCATGGGTGGATTCAATTGGAAGATCAGATGGTTCGTTATCTTTATGGGGTTAAGGTGCTTTATCAACTAAGGAACTTATTTGATGTAGCTATTCCTTATCACTCTGATTTTTTTTATTCGATGAGAATACGGGTTTTTTTCACAATCTTTTGGCGACCCGGAGAAGAAAATGTCTTATTACTAAGCTTCGGTCTCTCTTCAAGGTTTGAGTTTGATGTGATGCATGGAGTATTTGGTGTTTATGCAAAACCAATTTTTATAGTCAAGTTAGGATTGCCTCTGGAAGATTTTGGGCATCGACTGTCAGACCCTAATTTTACATAATTGAAGTTTTGGTTCGTATCTTAAGCATTTTAGCTCGGTTTGGTTGTCTTTTTGGGTTCTCCAGCCTTAGTTTGATCTCCGTGGGTTTCTAGGCTCTTGGTTCTTAGCATTTCAGTAAAATTATTTGATGTTTTGCTGTTTTGGTCTTCTTTGCTTCATCATTGGGTATTTCTAGTTTTTGGGGGAGTTTATCTCTTCTCTTGTTTTAAAGAGTTGGTGGTGGCTGAAGAGTCTTTTATTGGATCAGTTGGGGATTTATCTTTTGTAGATATTTGGTTGTTGGCTTCCATTTGGAGTTTTATCTTTGGCAGTCAAATGGTTGCTGGTTCTGTTGCTATTTTTTGTTTTGTCGTTGGTTTTTTGTGGTTGTTTTATCTAGATTGATTGTTTGATGAATTCTCAATTGTCTTTATTTATTGTTTCTTTTTACTATTTTCACTTTCTCTCCCTCGTGGAGTTTGTAGAGTTTGTATCCTTTGAGCATTAGTCTCTTTTCATTTCATCAATGAAAAGTTTCGTTTCTTGTTAAAAAAAAAAATAATAATATGTAGAAAAATAGTAAGATGAATCGATGATGAAAAGTTTAAGAAAATAGAGTTTTTTTTCGAGATTGAAAGGATATTCATGTGTTTCTTCCTTTAAATTGGATTTAAAAAAAAATGGTAGGAAAGTCGGGCTTGAGGCTTGAGGCTCACGCCTCAAGTGGGCTTCATTAAGTGAGGCGAGCTTCTTTGAGCCGAGGCGCAGATAGGCGCGCGCCTCAGTGGGCTTTTTAAACCACTGTGAAGGCGGACAATTGTTTAGTGATTTAGGCGTGTGTATACTCAAGAGAGGGGAGGCTGGTTCCAAGTACTTTGGATACTTGAGTTATCTTTTATATTTCAATATCATTCTAGTTGTTTGGGTCCTATCACGTTCTTTGCCATCAATCTTAATTTTGAATTACTGCTGGAGATGCGAAGACTATTTCTGAAATCATGATAAAGAGAATTTTACCGTGCTACCTTGAAGGCCTTCAGCTGATTATTCTGTCTGAATACTAAATCACAGTAGATTTTTGTTTACTCACGACATTGAATCCACAATGGCATGAGCTGTTAAGATGGTATCCAATAATTTGACGATCCTGCTTGTCTTGTAGCTTACTGCTTATTAAAGGCAAAGCTAAAATCCTATGATGTAACACTAGTGAAGTCCTATGCTGGTACCTTAGAGTTGAAATAAAAGCAGTCTTCGAAGGAATCAGAAGATGCTATTGTGATTTGGTCCATTTTAAAAGACTCAAGTTGGAGCCTTCCCTTGGACTGGACATTCCTCATCCCCGCCCCTCCTCTTGTTTTTTCTTTTTTTTTTAATCTAATAAAAACAGAATATTATTCATACAATGAGGCAGGGATGCAGTAATCCAAGTAATTATACATTGGTGGACTAGCATTAATTTGTACTCTTTCATTGTTTGTCTTTAATAAGATAAGTTTGTCTTTGATACTTAGGAAGTTATTGATTATAATTGGGAGAAATACATTGGTGGACTAGCATTAATGTGTACTCTTTGATTGTTTGTCTTTGATAAGATAATATTTTCTTTGATGCCTTAGGAAGTTATTGATTATAATTGGGACAATATTCTGTTACTTCAATCATTCTAGATCCATATATTTGTCATGTTTTAGGTATGGCGTATAAGGACTGGCCAATGCTTGCGGCGTCTTGAACGTGCTCATTCTCAGGGAGTTACGAGTGTTGTTTTCTCTCGTGATGGAACCCAGTTGTTGAGTACATCTTTTGACACCACAGCAAGGTTGGTTCAAGATCTTGATTGTTGCTATGAGAATATTTTCTATGTTTGCTCAAGTGGACATTATTATATGGTATATCATATACGTCAATGATAATTATGGTATTATCAATTATGTGATTTTTTTTTTTTAAAGCCTCATCTTTACTTTCTTCTCCCAAGTTATCTTGGATGGCCCAGACTTCTTCATTTTTTTAATGGTATAACTGATTGGTTTTATATTTGATATAGAATCCATGGCCTAAAGTCTGGGAAGCTATTGAAGGAATTCCGTGGCCATTCATCATATGTGAATGATGCAGTCTTTACTAATGATGGAGCACGTGTCATTACCGCATCTAGTGATTGCACAGTCAAGGTCGATCATTATTTTGATCACGTTCTATGATTAATTGACTGTGTAAATTACTTGGCTGGCTGGAGATTTATTTACTTGTCCCAAGTAACACAGTAAATTTGTTGTTCTTTGTAGGTATGGGATGTGAAGACAACCGATTGTCTGCATACATTCAAGCCACCACCTCCATTAAGGGTTTGTGAAAGTGCATTAATATAGATGAGAGAAATTAACTTTTTTGAACTTCAAGTTCTTTTAGTTGCTCACCATTGTTCTTTTCACTTTTGGGAATCCTAGGGAGGAGATGCCTCGGTGAATTCAGTTCATACTTTCCCCAAAAACGCAGATCATATTGTTGTTTGTAACAAGACATCGTCTATATACATCATGACAATGCAAGGGCAGGTAATTTTTGTTAATCGCTAAGCTGGGAGTGAGATCATCTTCTTCCCTAGATTGTTTTTCTAAAGTTTACACGGCACAATGCTATTGCTGGATTGTTCTCAGTGATTTCAATGTATCCTCTCTTTTCTCTTGCGTTCCTACACCTGTATGCAAACAAATGTTGGAAGTATGTGCTTGCATGGGCTTTGAAGCAGAAGCATTTTTTTTTGTCTTTTTTTCCAAATTGCTTTGACATGAAATGTAGTTACATGGGTTCAGATGAAAGTTTTTCTTAACTCAAAGGGTGTGGGATTTGAAGAAAAAATGTCTCTTTCTTACAAGTTATTATGATGCTCATGCCACAGTTCAGAACTTTCTGCAGAATAATGTAATCAATACAGTTACTATCTTGCCTTACTAATCATCTATTGCTTGCATCTAGGTTGTCAAGAGCTTCTCATCTGGTAAGAGAGAAGGGGGAGACTTTGTTGCAGCTTGCGTATCACCGAAAGGTGAATGGATATACTGCATTGGTGAAGACAGGTCTGTTTTCTTATGTCATGATCATGATACATAAAAATAAAGTCATTCAGCTTTAGTGTGTCCTCTATTTGTCATATTTGGTGCAGTTTCCATTTTTTTCAGACGTGGGTAGTTTTAGGTACTTTACAGTGTTGCAAATCCTTGGTAGTTGGTACCCTTTTCACGGAAGTATGATTGTCTGAACTTACCAAAATGTATTTTTGTTAGGTCAATTGGTATAACTACATCCTTTAGTACCCTTAACTATATGATCTAGAATTGACCTTTTTTTTAAAAAAAGAAATATATATATGGGAAATTGTAACAAATGTCAATTTAGAGTAAAATAATTAAAAATATAGCACTTTTTAAAAAAAATTGCAGATATGGCAATTTCTATCACTGATAATATGGTTTATCGCTGATAGTAGTCTATAGAATTTTAGTCTACCAGTGATAGTCATATATCAACGATAGCTTCTATCAGTAATAGCCACTGATTTTTTGCCATATTTGCAAAATGTTTTAAATTTTGCTAAATTTGCAATTATTTTGGGCCTGATTGCTGTTTGTGCAACCAACCCTATATATATATATATTTAAATCATTTAATATCTGTTCCTAAGGCAATATGCTGTAACATATTTGGTTGGTCTCCATTCCTGGGTTTTTTCATTAATAAATTTATTTTTATTTATTTATTTAATTTTTAATGTATGATCTTTAATTTGTCTACCATTCCCAGGAATATGTATTGCTTCAGCCAGCAATCCGGTAAGCTGGAGCATCTCATGAAGGTATGTGTTTTGTACTCCAATTACTTGGATTTCTCTTGGCCGATTCTCAGTTGCTATAAAAATCTCTTTACTAATTTAAACAACTTATGTCAAGGACACCGAAAGATTAGAACGCAATATGACATTTTTATTTGGCTATAGTATTTTATTTTAATATTTGATGGAATCAGAGTTGACTCGCCAATGTGAAGGTGATCTGTCTTTATTGTTTTCATTTTCTTTTGATGAGAAATCCAACCTTCATTAAAGAAAAAATTAGAGTATAAAAGAACTGCCGAACAAAAGAAAAAAAAATAAAGAAAAAAGAGAGATTACTGGAAGAGATCAAAATATAACTGAGCTCGTAAAGAAAAGGGCACTTGAATATATGGCAAAACAAGCCAATTTGGACATTTTTTACTCAATTTCATTTTTACCATCGTTTGTCTAATAGACGTCTATCACTGATCTACGTCTATCAGTCTATCTGGCATAGACGTATAGTACTCATAAATTAAGTCTATCCCTCATTTGCTATTAAGTCTATTAATTTACCATATCAATAGATTAAAAATGGTAATTTTTTGGTATTAACTTTTATTTTCTATTGGTGATTATTTGCTTACCTATTGCTATTAGGTCTACCATTGATTTACCATATCAATGGAGTAGAAAAGGGCGTATAAATGATATTTGACTTCATTTTCTATCACAAATTGTTTGCATGCTCATATACTATATTAATAGAATAAAAAGGGCATGTAAGTGATATTTGGTTTTGTTTTCTATCAATAATTGTTTGCTTGTTTATTTAGATATTTTTTCGTCCATCACTCATCGCTCATTTACGCCTATTAGTGATAAACATATATCACTAATAGATGTAAAAATGGTATATTAGTGATAGACGTCTATCAATATTGTTAATTATAAATGTGAAAATTGTCTATCAATGATAGATGTCAGTACTATACTCTAAAAAAGATAGGTTAAATTTGTCTATCAATGATAGATGTCAGTACTATACTGTAAAAAAGATAGTTCTATACGAGAGTAAAAAGAGAATTACATAAACATATTTAAATAAGCGTGAGAAAATTAAAAAAAGATGTCATTTGCAAATTTTTAATCATGTTGCTATTTTTGCAAATACGAGAATGTGAACTGTCACCCATAATAATCTTGCTCTCTAGATTTAGTCAGAGAAACCTAAAGGGAGCATCAAGATGGCAAGAAGTTGGCCTACCATAATAATCTTGCTTTATCTAGAATCAGGAAATGCAAAAAGACCTATCGTAGCCCAACAACCCGTACTTGGGGTTTAGACCCTCCAATTGCGAGAATTTCAACAAAACTTAAGTGAAAAAGTGGCAATACCATAGAATATAGTTTGATCCTCCAACGCCTCTCACTGAACACATGAATGAGAACATGGAAAGCCAAATTGGAAATCCTCTAGGTAAAGCCTATTGTGTTAGTTCTTCTATGTGAATAAGCCATCAAAGAACTTAATTATAGGAAAATATATAAATGGTTCTTTGATTGAAGGAAATTAATTACAGTACAAAACTTAGTTGAAGGATCAGTAGGAAACTCATAAACTCATAAATACTTTTTCTAAACCGGATTTTCCATTTGCTTGGGCTTGTAATTTGATTATTGGTTTGAATTGTTACATCTTCTATTGCATGACTGGATGCTGGATTGTTTAAACTTAAAAGAAGCTCGAAAAGGAAATAATGATACCAAATCCATTTAATTTGTTTCTGGTAGGTTCATGAGAAGGACGTGATAGGTGTGAGTCATCATCCTCATAGAAATCTGGTTGCTACTTATAGTGAAGACAGCACAATGAAATTGTGGAAGCCTTGACTCTTTTACCTATGGTACTATTTTAAGTGTAAAACTTATAACACTTATTACGTTATAATTCTATTCATTTACCTCATTTGCAACTTAGTTGTTTCGATAAACTGATAGCAGTATTTTAAATGATGATAATCCATGTATGAAATCTTGTGATGGTTTTGCCTGAGCCATGCCCGTCTGTGTAGAGTATGAAGATAAATTGGTAATTCGATTTGTTAGAGTGGACGGCTGGCCTGCTAAATCTTTATGAACTCCTTTTCGCCTCGTCACAAGGAAGGCTCTAGTCTTCGACCATATGTCCATAGGAGTGTATTAGTTTGAAGTATAACCTTTGAACCTTTATATCAAATGGGTGACATGACATCTCTATTTAAAGCTGGAAAATGGATTGAGAATCAGTAGTCATAGGTGATGGGATCCTAAGATATGTGAAGTAGTTGGTCACCAAAAGAAAAGAAAAAGAAGCCACTGGTCTTTTATTCTTATACAGGCGTGTGAAATTTTGCTAAATTAAGTTTTTTTAGTAGTAGGAACTAGGAAGTGTTTCCTTTATTGCACATGAGGAACCAATATTGTAGTTGGAGACAATTTGCTCCCAGTGATAGCCTAAAGGATAAAATATAGAGTTGTTGTATAAGCTATAGAATGCTGCTAACAAGCCGTATTTGGTCTTCCTGCATGGTCACTGTCCATACATCATTGAATGCAGTAATAAACCTGTCCGTCTGTCGCTGCTTTTACACCAGTCCTATTTTTTTTCTCTAAAAGTGGATTTGCATTTGCTACACTGCATTTTATCGGCAGGTTAAAATTAATGTCTCGGCGGCAATTAATTAATAGTAAATAGACCTAGCGAGAGTACCAATCATCTCTTCTCTTTCTGGCATTCTTTATTTATTGCTCCGAGCAAGGCACATTTTTCCCATCAATCTGAACGACCTTAGTATTTTGATATCTTTGGCCAAAGCGAGTATGATTTATTGACATAGTCTTGATGACCAAGAGGTATGTGGTTCGAATCCTTCTACCCCAATGTGCTTAAAAAAAATAAATAGTATTTTGATATCTTTGATGCTGCTTATTTTCCACGATAATCTGTTTTATTTTTAATTTTGGTAAATGTACGATACCAAACTCGGGATGGGCCTTATTTTTACACGCCATAGCGAAGTTAGATGAATGAGCAGGTGTGCGACATGGGTGTTCAACAAGCCTGACGACTTGAAAGACTCGATCAAGTCGGTTGAGTTCAAATGAATGGTAACTTTATGGTTGGGTTGGGTTATGAGTTCATTGGACCAAGTCTAAATATACTACTTTTTTATTAATAATAAAAATTGTGATTTGAATACCAACCCAAATATTTCATGGTTGGATTGAGTTGAATTTAATAAGAGTTGTTTGTAATGAAGAAATTTAGAACTCAAAGAATTTGGTTGGGTCTGAAAAGTGGCAAAGCCAAGTACATTGCAAATTTTTGCAGCATTACTTAATATAGGATTTAAAAAGCAAAACTTGCAGTTTTAAGTAGTCTGATTCCATGTTGGCAAGACTAAGCGTGTATGCATGCGCATTTATGAGATCCATCTTCTCAACTTAATTACTGAATCCACATGATAGTTCTGATCCACCCCTAAATAAATACTAAATAGGCTTAAAAGCTCAAAGGAATGAGGCATGCAGACTCAACCCTCAAGTATTCCATTCAATGAAGGAATACTAATTACCATTAATTCAATTGTTGAACTTAAAAAGGAAAAATAAAATAAAATCAAACAACAACAGGTTGGGGAATTGGAGCAAGGTGGTTCATTTACTGCATTGCATGAGAACAGATGAATCAATTTATTACTTTCTCAACTACCCACACAGCTTCAGCCTTTCCTTCCTATTAAACTCCTCTCCTTGGCCTTCAGTCTTCATTACTGTATCAATCAAAGAAGGTGATGGGAAATCTGAAGTACTGTTCTGGTGTGGCGGTTGTTGTTATGGGATTGGGGATGGTGTTGTTTGGTGTAAGCCTCGGGCAATTTGAAGGAGTTGGAAACGACCCCTTTGCACAAGGTGGGGGGAGAAAGGCCGAGATGGTACCTGCCATGTTCGTATTTGGAGACTCTCTCATCGACAATGGAAACAACAACAATCTTCCATCTTTCGCCAAGGCCAACTATTTCCCCTACGGCATTGATTTCGACGGCGGCCCAACTGGCCGCTTCTGCAATGGCTACACTATGGTCGATGAAATAGGTAAAAACTCATTCCAAACTCATCTAATTATAGCATGCATGTGCATGTGGATATCTTATGAAAATGGTGCATGCAGCGGAGCTGCTAGGACTCCCATTAATCCCCGCCTTCTCTGAGGTTTCCGGACCCCAATCCCTCCATGGAGTCAACTACGCATCCGCTGCTGCAGGCATTCTTGACGTTACAGGAAGAAACTTTGTAAGTACCACTCTTAATTTAGTAGTAAATATAGTGGTTAATTAATTAATTAATTTGGCATGTGGGGATATGATATCAGGTGAGTCGCATACCTTTCAATCAACAAATCAGGAACTTCGAGAACACGCTGAATGAGATGAGTAACAATCTAGGGGCGGTGAACGTGGGAGAATCCATCGGACGGTGCATGTTCTTTGTGGGAATGGGGAGCAACGACTACCTAAACAACTATCTTATGCCAAATTACCCCACTCGAAATCAGTACAATGGTCAGCAGTACGCGGATCTGTTGGTGAACCAGTACACTCAGCAGCTGACAAGGCTGTACAATCTGGGAGGGAGAAGGTTTGTGATAGCAGGGTTGGGGCTGATGGGGTGCATCCCAAGCATCTTGGCACAGAGCGCATCGGGAAGCTGCTCAGAAGAAGTGAACCAACTTGTTCGACCTTTCAATGTGAACGTGAAGAGCATGGTAAACCAGCTGAACACCAACCTTCCAGGAGCGAGATTTAGTTACATCGACATCGAACACATGTTCCAGGACCTGCTCGTAAACTCTAGATTTTACGGGTTGAGTGTGTTGAACAGAGGATGCTGTGGAATTGGGAGGAACAGTGGGCAAATAACATGCCTCCCCTTCCAAACCCCATGTTCCAATCGAGATCAGTACATCTTCTGGGATGCCTTCCATCCCACCGAAGCAGTTAACGTCCTCATGGCCAGAAAGGCTTTTAATGGCGACCAATCCCTCGTTTATCCTCTCAACATCCAGCAGCTTGCCACTCTTTGAATTTGAATTTGAATTTGAATTACTACTCTACTTATATTGTAATGGCAATGCGCAAGATGAGTTAGCTTTCTCTTTCTATAAAAATGAATTTTAATGTATTATTATTAATCTGACAATGGTAAAATGAAATCAATCAAAAAGTAAAGCAAATTTGAAAGAACAGTCCTAGGGGCAGAAAGGTGTTGGGCGTCGGGTCCTATGAGTTGGAATTGTGAAGTGCCTAATCCTGCCCTCCTGTTTCCTGAGATACCCTTTGCAGAGAAAAGCCATAGAGAATTTGTCCTCAACAACTCTGTCCACATCATGAACGAACACGTGAGTCTCACCCCCCTCTCTGTTCTTGTTCCTACCCATGAGCCCAGCCGTGTAGATTGCGCTCATCCTTCCGGGCGCCTCGTCGAAGTACCCCGTCGGAGCATCCACCATTATCAAATCCCATTCCATCTCGTAAATTTCGGGTGGGAAGCCTTTGAGCGCAAGCGGGCACTTGGAAAATCTGGGGTCTCCCACAACCTTGCACTCTTCTTCTTCCATTCCCATGTGCATCAGCTCGTCCGCTTGGTGGAGCTTGGTTTGGTAGTGGACGTGATAGGCCTCCAGAGTGGGGAGGCGTTCCTGTATTTGGTGGATCCAGGCGTTGTCTTCTTCCAGGAAAACGGTGCGGCCTCCATGGTTGAGGGCCGTCCACATGAGGCTGTCGTGGCCCAATCCGAACACCAAGAAGTTGCAGGGTGAGATTCTGTCGAGGATTGAAGCGGAGACTGAGATCTCCTTGAGGGTCTGTTGAGGGGTTATGTTGGTGGTTGCGTAATGGATGAGGGCGTTCGCAAGAGAAGGCGGAGTGGATTTCGTGGTGGTGCAACTAATTGAGTCTGGTTCATGTGTGAGTGTGACAGCATGGAAATCTGTCCTGAGTAGTAGTAAGAGGAGGAAGGAAAGGAGGAGGAATACAAGAAGAATGAGCTTGAGGTTAATGGAGACTGGGGCTCTGCTGGAGGACCTCATGCTCATTGTTGCCGTTGCTGTTGCTGTTGCTGCCCGGAATGTCTGGATTTAACATTCAGAATTGCAAAAGTAGAGTTGAAGCAAACAAGACTGCTTACTTACTCAATACTCATGGTTTGGTTAAGGAGGCTGTTGGTGAATGGTGGACCTGCTGGTGTGGTTATGCTTGGAGATTTGGTGAGATTAATAATGCGTCTTCCTTCCCTTATTGCTTAATAATAAATCAATCAATCATTCCAAAACCATTGTTTTGCTTTAGCTTGCATTTATCACTCCCAACTTAAATCCTATTTTAGTCTCTATAGAGCCACCCCGAACCTACATAGGCTTAACGCCCATTACCAAATCTAAATCTAATAGCCCCAAACCTAGGCACGGGGACAAAAATAGTCCAAGGGTCGGTCTAAAACCTTACTTGACCGACCCTCGAAGGTTCAACCAAGGATAAACTCAACCAAAGATGAGCTCATATCAGCTCGATCAAAGCTAGCGAGGTCGACCCATTGAGGGGTCGTCCAAGACTAGAAAGGTCAACCCTTCAAGGGTTGGCCAAGGCTCAAGTTGATCAGTTTGTACAACCGTTTCATAAGATCGATCGACTTTGTAGACATCGTATTTTGTCCTGCCTTTGTTTATCATTATTTTTAGGTTTTCTTCGTTTTAGGGTTTTTTCTTGTGTTTCGCTCAATGGATTGTTAAAATCATTTAATCTCCTATTTTCTTTGTTATTTTTGAGATTTTGGGGAAAACGCACAAAAGAATTTCTCTCTGTTTAAGGACGGTGTTTTAAGGGTTTAGTTTTGAGGTTTCAATTCAGTGTTTTAAATGTAAGGAGATTTGAGGTTTTAATTTAGGGTTTCAGATTTAAGGAGATTTGAGGTTTTCAAGGAGATTTGGGGTTTCGATTTAGGGTTTGAGTTTTTAGTTGTTAGATTTTAGGTTTTAAAATTAACTTTCAAATTGATTTCTTCCGAATTAAGATTTTTTCGAGATAAATTAAGATTTTTCAAGATAAATTTTTAAAGACATTTCATTTTAGAACTCGATTTTAAGATTTTAATTTGGTCAAGATAAATTTAAATTAATCTTTCAAATAGATTTGTTTAAAAGATAATTTCCAAAAACATTTATTTTTAGAATTCGATTTTATATTTTAATTGGGTAAGATAAATTCAATTTATTTTTAAAATTAAATATTTCAAATAGATTTGTTTAAAAGATAATTTTTCAAAAAAAAACATTTAATTTTAGAATTCGATTTTATATTTTAATTTGGCCAATATAAATTCAAATTGATTGTAAATTTAAATCTCTCAAATAAATTTGTTTTAAAAGATAAGTTTTCAAAGACATTTAATTTTTAAATTCGACTTTAGATTTTAATTTGGTCTAGATTGGTTTTAAATCTTTTAATTTGGGGTTTCGAGTTTTACGTTGTTTGGGGTTTTGAGTTTTAAATTTGAATAGGATTTCAAATTTGGATTTATCTAAAATATAAAATAGAATCCCATTAGGAAAAGTAAAAATCTCATCAACACTATCAATAGCGTCAGAGTGTAGGTGACTTAGCACCACATCGGTGCCAGTTTCTTCATCCCTTTTTGTATCCTTTTTGTCTTAAGGTGCATTTTGATTCCTCATTTTATAAATTCATTCTTGAACCTTTTTTTTAGTATAATAGTTAACTTGCATAATTACACAATAAAATAGATGTGGGTTGGTGGCATAAAGAACCATTATGTTCAAAATAATGACAAATATAATAAAATTTAAATATTTTGCAAATATGACAAAAAAAAATAGTGACTATCGCTGAAAAAAAATTGACATATTTGTAAATATTTTCAAAACTTGCTATATCCGTTACATAGAAACACTAAATTTACACCGTTAATTTTTCTTTATTTTAATGGAAATATTTTAAAAAATGTTACTATTTTTTATTTAATACTTATAAACAATATATATGATTCATAATTACATGAAATCAGTTAATAATTATGTACTACAAATCAAAATAAAAAAATATAAATTACTTTTTTCAACGTATAACTATTATTATACAAAAATTTTAAAATACTTATAAAACAAAATATATGTGAACTTGAAAAATACATGTGCTCAATATAGATATTGAGAAGAATATATTTTTAAGCTCCACAAATAAATTTTTAAATAAATTACTTCTTGTGTGTCATAAAGTCTTCACTAAAATTATAATTATCAACCTTGCATCAAGATCAAATAAATTCCTTCTTGTATGTGATAAAATCTTCACTAAAATTACACAATTATCGGCAAGGGTTTGAAGAGGGGCTTGGTAGCTACCTAACATTGCATCAAGATAAAAATTAAGATTATGAAGGTTAGATCAAGCCATCCAACAAATGTTAAAAGTAAGAAAATTATTAAAGAAGAGAGCAAACCTAGGAAGAACACATGACTCGAGCTTTTGTTGAAAAATGAGTAGAAAATAGCTCTTTATATAATTGTAGGATATATGTGAATATTATATGAATAAGAATGGTTTTTGTGGATTAAAAATTGAAAAAAAATTGTTTACTATAATCTTTCAATATTTTCTAAAAATAGTCATAATCCAAAACTGTAAAACCATAAACTTTAAGTATAACACCTTCAAACTTGATCTTTAAACCCTGAATCCTTAAAATCTTAAACAACTTCATTCCAAACACGTTGTTAAATAAACTGAGTTAGTTTCATGTCTTGTCAATTAAAAAAAATGGGGAATGTGGGTGTTATATAATATGAACATTTTTTGTGAATTAAAAAACTTGAAAAAATTTGTGTACCATAATCTTTCATTTTTTTTTCTTCTAAAAACGAGCGATTTGGTCATTTTTTTAAGAATACGTTTTTTTTTTCTTTTGTTAATGTATGGTTGGGAGATTAATTATTGAGCTTCAATCATACCATTTGTTTTGATGATAACTAACCTTTAATTTGCTAATGATTTTAGTGTTTCAAAGTGTCCATAGCATAGTTCTTATAGAGAAGATTCTAATGCATCTTGAATCATTCGAATCTGAGTTACGAGAAAGATATTGACAAAAGAAGATTGAAGGCAAAATCCAATGTGGCGTTGACACGTGACACTTTGCTGACGTGGAATATGACGTGATAGCTATCTCATTGTATTCATAACGTAGAGCTCGGAAAGACGATTCCAACGCATTTTCAATCGTCGCTTAAATCGGACATCAAACAAAGGAGTTAAGACCAAAAGAAATGGGAAAAAAATTACCCAACAACGATGACGTGGACGATTGAGAAGGCGACACATGACACGTGCACAACACGCCGAAACCAACCCCTCTCCTTTTTACCGTTAACCTTTCAAAAAATTATCATTTATGATATTTTCTTTTATCATTAAAACCCTCATTTAGATCTTATAACCTAGATATAAAATGACCACTTTTAAATCGACTTTAATATCATTTTAGGTCAAAATTTCCTATAAATTTAGTAAACTTCTCCCTCCAAATTACCTAATCATTTTGCTGAATTTTTTTCTCCTAAGCCACCATTGTTGATCTCTTCCAAGCTTAATTTTATTCTATATTGTGAGAGATTTGTTTGAGAGATTATAGTGTTTATTAGTGCTCAATTTGTGTATCAACTCTTGTGAGAGTTTATTTTTGTGAGAACTTTATCTCATTACTTCAATTGAGATTTGTAATAAGGTGTGGTGCACCTTAGGAATTGAGAGTGAGCGGTTTAATCTTGAACCCGAAAAAGGATTTGTAGTGGTTTGATCCTGAACCCGTGAAAAGGACCATTGTGGTCTGATCTAGCTTGAACCCGCGAAAAAGATCGGTATAGGTTTGGTCCTGAACCTCCAAAAGGATTCATAGTGGTTTCCTCTTGAACCCGCAAAAAGAGTGATCGTTTGGTTTGATTCTCACTCGTAAGAGTATCACTGCAGTAAAATACCCAAGAAGAGCTTGAGGAGGGGGAGTAGGAATTTTCGAACCACTATAAAAATTTACGATGTCATCTCTTACTCTCTACTCTTTAAATTTTCGTTGTCTATTTACGTATTTGAATAGATTTCATGCTTAGTAAAATTGTTACATGATTTTAGAAATTTTAGGGTGCTAATTCAATTAGTTTGCTTTGAACTAATTTAACTTAATTTCTCGATTTGTTTTTAATTGTTAAGCAACTCTATTCACGTCTGTAGTGTTGCCAACCGATCCTACAACTCTAACCTACAATTCAAAGCTCTAAATACATAGGCCTTTATGTATAAACAACTTAAAACTTGATCCCTAAACTTTGAATCCTTAAAGCCCTAAGCAAGTTCATGTCAAGCACCTAGTTAAATAATCAGAGTTTAGGTCGATGTTTGGTCAATTAAAAAGTGGTGAATGTGATGGGGTGTTTGGGGCGCAAGGTGGGTTATTATAGTTGGTGGGTTATAATAGTCTGTGTTTGGGGTGCAGAGTTGTATAGTCTGGATTTAGTAAGTCTGTGTTTGAGGTGCAGAGTTGTTTAGTATGAGTTTAGGAAGTATGTGTTTAGAATACAATTTTTTTTAACACGAAGTTTGAAATATGTGTTTATGGTAGTTTATTTTTTTTCTACAATTTTTTTGTTGTATTGTATAGTTAAATGTATATTACATATTATTTTTTTAAAAGTTAAAAAAATAAATATTATTTAGAAAATTACAAATAATCCACACGAGAGGCTTCGGCGTTGGAGAGAGAAATTTTGGAAGAAATAGAAGATAAGGAATCGTGAGGTGATGAAAACAAAGAGAGAGGAAAAATCGATAAATTGGGTTAAAAAAATTGAATATTATATGAATATGAATTTTTTTGTGAATTAAAAAAATTGAAAAAAATTCGTGTACCATAGTCTATCAATTATTTCTAAAAAACGATCATATCGGTTATCTTTTTAAGAGTACATTTTTCTTTCATTTTGTTAATGGTCGCTTATTAAGAGTACATTTTTTTTTCTTTTCTTAATGTGGCTAGGAGATTTATTTTAAAATCATTGCTTTAAGTATAACACCTTAAAACAAGAACTCTTAATCCATCAACTAATTCATTTCAAGCATGTGATTAAATAAACTGAGTTTGATCACTGTTTGGCCAATAAAAAGTGGGAATATGAATGTTAGGTGAAGATAATATTTTCGTGAATTCATTTTCTTTTTAAACAAATTCAATATTTTCTAAAAATCGTCATATTGTTCATTTAAGAGTGCACTTTTTTTCTTTTCTTTTGTCAATATATGGATTAATGATTCATTTTAACCTACAACCCTAAAACTGTAAAATCATAAGCCTTAAGTATAACACCTTGTCAAACCGAGCATATCTCAATTGGCATAAGGTTGTGCTTGTGACTAAAAAAGTCATGAGTTCAATCCTCGCTTTAATTAAAATACCGTTGCAAAAAAAAAAGTATAACACCTTAAAATTTGATCCCTAAACCTTAAATCAGATCATTTCAAGCACGATGTTTCATGTTAACCTACGACCCCAAAGTTGTAAAATCATAAGTCTAAGTATAACGTCTTAAAACCCGATCCCTAAACCTTGAATCCCTAAAACCTTAAACCAGCTCATTTCAACCACGTGGTTAAATAATTTGGGTTAGGTTCATGCTTGGACAATTAAAAAGTGAGGAATGTTTTTTTTTTCTTTTTTTTTTTTTTGAAATAATGTGAGGAATGTTAATGTTATATGAATATGAACCTTTTTTTGTGGTTTTTTTTTTAATTCATGTACTATAGTCTTTAATTTTTTTCTTCTTCTAAAAACGGTCATATTGATCCTTTTTTTAAGAATACATTTTAACTCCAAAGTTGTAAAACTACAAGTTTTGAAGTATAACACCCTAAGACTTGATCCCTAAACGAGTTCATGTCAAACAAGTGGTTAAATAATTTGAGTTAGATTCTTGTTCAACCAATTAAAAGTGGTAAATGTGAATTTGAGATGAATATGATTTTTTTTTTTTTTTTTTTGTGAATTAAAAAAACTGTATAAAATAATATTTGTAATTATTCTCATTAGTTTATTATTATTATTTTGAAAAGTTCTCATTAGTTTATTTCAAAACATAACATCAAAGCAATGATTTCAAATAAATAGATAAAAAGAAAATAAAAGGGACTGTAAAAAAAGGGGGAGGCGACGACTAGGGTTGAAGTTTGAATTATTATTTAATTGAGCGCCACAATAATCTGTGTCTGTTTAGAGACAGAATGAAATTCGCGGTGAAGGCATGGAGCAACGGCAAGGCGCGCACCGGAATTCTTCAGGTCGGCAACTCTCCTACCGCCATCTACATTGATACTCCGGCGTTACTTCTCTCTACTCGCAAAGGACTTCCTAATTTCATCCCTCCCGATCTTCTTCCTTCTCTCCCTTCACCTGATTCTCACCTCCTCCAATTCAGTCCTCTTCACTTGTAAGTATTCTACTCCATTCTGTACTTGTTGGAAAATAGTTGTTTTTAATTGATTATTGATTTGTGACTTTTTGATCAATTTGAATCTTAGCTTGGAAGTTCCTTCGTCGAAAACTATATCAAGCATTGGAGGGCTGCAACATTTGCTTGGTTTACATGAATATGGATTTGCAGCTGTAGCAAGGGATTCTGTTCAGTGCCTTCCAGAATGTGATGCTACAAATAAATTTGGAGCATCTTTTGAAACTACTTGTGGTCGTCGTTTGGTAATGGAATCTCACTACTTCTTTTCCATTATTATCTAGTTTGGAAAACAAGTTTTTAATTCGTTTTGTAATTGTAGATTAAACCTGTTCAATACATTGAACTCATTTCGTCCATGAGACCAGACATTTGGGCTACCTTGGCGGATGAAGTGCCGTCGTGGGTTTCAGATAAAAGGAATAAAACATCAGTGGATCGAACTCTGAAATGGATGGATGAATGCATCACTTTGAACTCAGTGAGAACGCTAGAATGTCCCTTCCCTTTTATAATATTAGCATCTTGTCTCGCTTTGAGCTCTGCTAGATGTCTAATGTTGAGAAATGTAGGTCAAGTAGTGTGTTTCTTTGTTTTGATTGTGGTTTCCCAATAGTATTTCAAAAGTGGTCGTGACCAAATACACAAATAAAACATACATTTTCCTTATCCCTACAACTTCTAATTGGAGCAGCCTCCATTCATTTTGTGGTAGTTTTAGTAGCTTTTTGATCCACGTAGATGAGTGTTGCTATGTGTAACTGCTTTGTGAAACAATGATTTCTACCTTCCCGGCCTTTAGGTGTTCTACTTCTTTTGGCTTGTGAATGCAGTTTTTGTTTCTTACCAAAAATAAATAGATAATTAAAAGTTTCCACCACTTAAATTTTTTGTGCCAAAAAAATAAACAGTTTCTACGCCTTTAGTTTTTTTTTGTGCCAAAAGGTTTCTCACAGTTAAAATGTTTTGGATATTATGGCATGATGCTTCCAGTTTACCATTCTAGTGGCTTTCAAAATCAAGAGTATTGGGCCATATACATTCAGTAGAACAAGAATAAGTAAAGGTTGTGTATAAAATTTTCTTCTGAAGCGATATTCTTAAGATTCTTAAAGCACATCTTAAGTCATATGACTGTTGTGTTTATGACTCATCGATGCAAAAGCTATATGAGAACCCTATCATGATCAAGTGATAGTATTTAGTTTTTATGTCTAGATTTGGTCCTTTTTACATATATTTTTTCCTTATTTCATGAGTGATTTGGAACAAGCAACTTATTATTATAATGAAGGTAGGTGGGGCTGTTTTTGGAGCTATTGTTGGAGGCAATAATGTAGAAGAACGCCAAAGATGTGCTGCAGAGGTGGTTAAGCGTAATGTATCAGGTTCAATAACTTGTTCTTTGTTATATAAGGTGGAATAGTGGTAATAAGTTCAAGAATTCATAGCTGGAGAACTAATTTTGAGTAATATCAATTTATAGCTTCTCCCAAAATTTGTCTAGACTATCAAAATTCTAAATAGCCAGTTGGTATCATGTCTTTAAAGTTAAACTCAACTTGTTTTTAAATCATTAGCAAAACAAATAAAATTTTGAAAATAATGCAAATATTTGCGTTCCTCGTGTTTTTCTTGTCATAACACCCTTGACCCTATCTAGTATGCAAGGAATGGTTATTTTCCCTAGTTCCCCTTATAAATGTTTCTCAACGCTATTTTGTTAAGTTAAGTTTATCATTTCTATCTTAGCTTCCAGCTGCTTGTTCTAATTTATCAGTTTGAACAAACAATATTTGGTAGGTTATTGGATTGGAGGTTTTGGGCTTGGAGAGAGCATGGATGAGCGTCCTGCCCTTCTTGATGCTGTTACGGTAAGGATTTGGCTTATAATGTTGCTATGTTTGTTTTTTGGAGCATCCCCATCATTTTCTTGTACCAACTGAGAATATAGAAGTTTTGCATGTGAACCATACTAGTTAATAAGTCGAACTTTGAAGCTTAATCGTAGCAAGTTGGATTTGTTTGTATAATCTTTCTCTGTTAATTTGTTGGAGCTTGCTCTTGTTGTTTTATGTTTTTTTCTAATCTCTTTAAGTTCATAGCCCTCGATGATTTTTTTCCCATACAAAAAACAAAAAAGGTAACTGCACTGTGATCTATTATCTTTACTTCCATATCCCTTGCTCTCTCTCTTTCTCCGCATCATTTTCCTTAACTCTCCATATCATTTTTGTTTTTGTCTTTACTTTCTGTGTTCTAAGTAGCTCTACCTCTATCCAAAGCTGTGTTGCCTCGTGTCCACTTTTATTATACATTTTCTCCCATGAGTTTTTGAAGCATAAGTATCATATCATAAACCATATCAAAATTTATAGTTGTTGTCTGTTGAAAAGGAAACATACTTCTAGCAATTCTTTCATTGCTTGCACAGGATGTTTTACCAGAGGATATGCCACGCATGATCTGTGGGCTTGGACTTCCAGGTATAATTTTTCAATCTGTTAGGTTGAGTTGCTTGAAGTATGCGTCTTGTTTTGACTTTCGGTTGGATTTCTGAAAATACATATTTTTTAAATGTTTAAAGCGATGTTTTGGTTTACTGTTACAGGCCTAAATTTTTGTAGCTTGTGACTATCAAGTTCGATTGTAATTATAGTTTGAGTTCTCTGGCCACCAGAAAGAGAATTTTGTAATTGTCGTTTGTCAATCAAATTAGTGTAACCTCAAAAGGTTTCAAATATATGTAGAATAATTAGATTAGTAAATTCATCAATTAAATAGACATCGAATATAAGCTCTATAAAATGTTGGATGGCCTCTGACCAATTATAGGGTGTGCGCCCCATCCTGGGATGAATTCAGAGAGGTTTCTATTCTATATTATTGTTTGATGTTGATGTTGATCTTGCAGAGGAGATATTGCAGGGTATTGCTGCTGGAGTTGATCTCTTTGACTCAGCGTATGTTATCCATTTTGAATGTAGTTTGTCCTTCTGTGATTTTCTCTCTGTTTCATTACTGTGTTGGTGTTGGTGTTGCAGGTACATATATCATTTAACCCTTGCGGGCTTTGCTCTTACCTTCCCACTTAATGGCTTTGTGGAGAAACAACCTGACGTGCACCTGGACGACAATGCAAGTGATCTGACAAAGATCAGCTTAAGAGCAACACTTTATCGGTAAGTTTGCCAATATTTAAATTCCTTTTTATTATCTAATCCTGGATCCTAATTTGCATTGCGTATATATTATTTCTTTTGTTCAGGAAAGATACATCACCAATTCTTGAGGGGTGTAACTGCTATACTTGCCTGAATCATACGAAGGCTTATATAAATCACTTGCTAAATGTCCATGAAATGCTGGCTCAAATACTGCTGGAGATGTATGAACATTTCACTACTTGAAAATATTTGGTTATCTCAATTTTCATTCTCACAGTAATTCTTCTCACCTTATTGCAGACATAATACTCATCATTATTTAGGGTTCTTTCGATCAATCAGAAAAGCAATCAAGACAGGCAAATTTCAGCAATATCATCAGAAATTCGTTGAGGTTAGGCGCAATCATCTAGCCTTGCCACCATCAACAATCAGCTCATGACGAGCTCATCAAAGAAGATGGTCACTCTAAATTTTTAGCCTCAGACAAATTCGTTGAGGTCAGGCGCAATCAGATCTTGACGAGATCACAAATAAGTAGTTTTAATATTGAATAGAATGTATTGTTTCATTAAATTATTTTATGAAGTAGCCTCAGAATTCCTTTTTTTGCTAGGATGTGATTAGAGATAAGAAATGGTGTATCTAGCATCCAAGTTAAAAGAGTGAGTAGTGAATATCTTACCTTAGCTTATAAAAGAGTATCCTCGTGTGGTTTTAGTCTTGTACAAAAATACCTTTTACCACTATAAAAGCATGTTTAGCAAAAAACTATATTGATTCAAAACCAAAATTACAGGGTGGCTGCAGCATACGTCTGGAATAGATGAGACAAAATCTGCTTGTAGTTGCCTGTCTTAAGTCCAGTATTGGGATCGATAAAATAAGGTACCTGATATTTGGGATATAAATATTTAATAGTATAGACAGGGGAAGTAATAGTCAATGAGCAATATATATATATATATATAGGCGATTGAAACAAATATAGCACATTCATAATACATAACATCAACAAGAGCTTAGCCCGTACTGAAGATTTCAAAAAGGAAATGCAATTTATTCCTACGAATAAGCCGGACCAGAGATTAAAACATGGTTCTAAATGGTCCTTGAATCTATTTAAGATCGCTGACTAAGCTGTTAAATGCCGATGTGGACGTGCTTAAATGTCAATTTTTTAAAGGTTAAATTATAAAAATAACCTGAAATTATGGGTTTAGTTTCAAAAATATCCCTAAATTATGAAAAATGTTTCAAAAATGCCCCAAACACATGAAATTCTGATGTGGATGGTTAAAATCATACAAACCCTATTTTATCAATTCAAAAGATCAGGAAAAAATCGATGAAAAATATATCACATGTCCACAATTTTTTTTTTTTTTTTCATGTCACACAAACACAAGTTAGAATTTAACCATCCACATAATTTTTTTTTTTTATGTTTTTTTTGTTAATGGTGAGGGCAGTTTGAAACATTTTTCATAGTCCAGGAACATTTTTGAAGCGTTTTCATAATTCAAGAGTATTTTTGAAAGTTTAGGGATATTTTTTAAACTTAACTCATAGTTGAAAGGTAATTTAACCTTTTTTAAATGATGTAGATGAATAGGAAAACTAAAACCATTTTTCTTAAGTAATTGTTTGAATTCTTAGTCAAATTCTAGAAAGAAAAAAAAATAAAAACTATTTTCTTTTAATTTTCAAATTTTAACTTGGATTTTGGAACATAGATAAAAGGTAAATAAAATAAAATAAAAACTCCATAGGACTTAGGAGTAGTATTTACAAAAAACCAAATGGTTATCAAACCAGACATAAAATTTCAGCAAATCCCAATAAAGTGAATAAGAAAATGAGCAATGGCCTGCCCCTCGTCGGAAATTGTTGTACTCAAAGGAACGGGGAAATTACAGAAACATGAATATAGTTTTCTTTAAACAAGTCCACGCATTTAATAACCCAATCAACAATCAATTACAAATAGGTCGAGGGACCATTTAGAACCTTTTCTCAAACAAACTAAAAGTGCCTATTTTTAAATCTCATGGACCAAAAAGTGTATTTGGCCCAAAATCAACTCTTTTTGTGCTGACAAGGCTTGCTGCTTATGAAAGAAAAGGAGTAGGAAGGTCGAGCTTTAAAGAAAGCAAAATAAATGAAGGTTTTAATGAGGAGCAAAAAACGAGAAGGAATTTGCTATGTAGAAACGGAAATATTGAGAAGGCAAGACTTATGAGGTGGGTGTTAATTAAGAGAAGGGTGGGAGTGGAAAATCTTTAAGAAGCTATTAAATAGTTGGCTGGCTTTACGAGATATTATAAAGTTTCTGGAGCAAAGTGAACATAACTCAACTGACATAATGTATGTGTTAACGATTGATCGATCAAGAGGACTATGGTTCGAATCCACCACTTCATATTGTACTTAAAAAAAATAAAAATAAAGTCTCTGGGGCTTGCAGAAAGGGTAGTTGGAAGACAAAGGTGAAAGGCCATTTGGTAGGACGGTTGACGAAAATGAGTAAACCTGATATTACTGAGAAGGAGAGGTCTTTTAAGAAGTTTGATAAAATTGGCATGGGGTACAAGGAGGAAGCTGGGAAATTAAAAATAGTCTTGGAACTTACCACCTCATTAAAATTCAAATTAAAATTTCATAGACGGGTGGAAGTGTATATTAAATGGTTTTTACTTGTGCGTTCCTCTTCCTCAAATTATTTGACTCTATTATTAATTTATTTTTTATTATTTGGCGGATTTGTTTGGAAAGATCTTTTGTAGAAGCAAAGCAAAGAGTCTACGATGAGAGTCTTTGGAAACGACAAACTACTAATCACTATGGGTTGGTTGACTGGTCAATAAGAGTCATGTAAATAATAAACGAATCTAGGGCTTGTTTTTTTGCGCAATTCTTCCCTATCTTGAAAAGTCAGACAAATTTTTAACTGTGTGCAACTTCACAAAACACATAGGAAAGAATATTGCCTTCATGAGGTCGACATGCTATCTATGCTCTTCATATACTCTATTCATGCAATTTTGACAACACGTGGAAAAAAATATTACCTTCATGAGGTGCACATGCTCATGCTCTAATTCTAAGCAATTTTCACTACATGTAGATGTAGGATTAAGAAAAGATCATAGGCTTGTGAGTTGTGAGTCATATGCTAATGCTCTCCTTATCCATGCAACTTTCACAATAAATAAAGGAAATGTATAGATTTAACTCCAAACGAATGAGATTTTTTTTTTTTTTCAAAGAAGGAAAACAATTGCATTGATAAATGAAATTATGAAACTCCTAAACAACGAGATAAATAACATGACCTCAATAGCATGCAGAAATTTATTCACACGAAAATCATAATAATGTGGGTTGTGTAGTCAGTAACAAACCTCTTTTGATCCGGAAATGTCAAGAAGTAAATTTGTCCGTAAAGATCCTTCTCCCACGTTATGAAGGATGTAAGGAAGCTCCAACTCACATAGTGCCTCGCGCACAATTCGAGCATACTGGAAAGTCGAGCAATATTTATTTTACCTCAGCACATCAAAATTATAGCAAATTACTAGAATATAATAGAGTTTATACTCGCCAACAAGAGCATAGCTCAACGGCATGATGTATCGCCTAGTGACCATGAGGTCCTAGGTTCAATCTCCCACCCCAACATGTTGTCAAAAAAAAAATAGTGTTTATACTCTTAATATTTGTGAGCATTTATTGATCCATTAACATTCTTCAACCAAAACATAAACAGAGGAAGTATTAAAAAGGTTGGAAAAATAACATACAAATAATCCGATTCGATCCTGCAGTTTGAGAATGGAAAATATTCATGCTACTTATCTGGATACTCAGCAGATCTAGGCTATTAATAAGGTACTTAACCCAACCAACAATTATTCAGTTGCAAACTTCCAACCTAACAGAGCCAAACTACCAAAAACAGACCACCAGGCTAAGCAAGCTGACAGAAAGCAATAAAACAGAATAATTTAGCTGCTAATAAGTTAATAACAGGGGTTATAAACGCCGCCTACTATTAAACATTACGATAATGAATCATAGGTAAGGTAAATTTACCGAGGTTATAGATGAAATTAAAAATGTGAGATAAACACACTACAGGCATATGTAATACAGGATAGCTCATCAGTCATCAGCGTACCGAATTGTTTTCGTATGAGAAAAGTTCCAACTTTTTGGGTGGTGAGTCTGTTGAGGCCTCTCCCCACAATGACATTCCTCTACCAACCCTAAGAATTGTTGGCATCCACCCCGTGAACAATGTGCTGCATAAAAAAAATATTAGAGATTGTGAAAAAATTATAGCATTGAAGTTCCCTATGAATGGATATGCACACTGCATACAGCATCCATGATACTGGAAGACTCTGTTTCTTTCTAATGCATGTGAAAGATTGTGAGAACCAACGTGGGCTTATATACACTGTTTCTTTTTAAGGCTAAAAGAGCCATATTGCAGTCTCTTTAGCTGGGATACATTTGATTCATTTCAACACTGCTTCTACACAACACAAAGAAGTAGGTTCAGCTTCCCCAATTCAACATCAATTTGGTTTAATTATTGTCCAAGCAAAAAAAAGGACGTTGCAGATAGTATTACAGTACAGCCAAAATGATTTTTCTCGTTACCAAGGAGGTCACATACTTCCCAAGTTAGAACTACTCTATCTCAAACATGTTTAACTATGGTGTTTGGATCCAATGCATTAGTGTTGGTATGATCACATTAGTTATTATTACCCATACCGCTTCTAAAAAAAGTATCCATACATTTCTTGGAAAAACCTTTTTAAGACATAAATTAAATGAGTAGAAATTACCAAGTCAATGAACTTTCAAACTTGTTGTCCCAAAATAGATTATAATAATCTCAATAACAAAAAAGTTCCAGTTACCTTTCTAAAAGCCCCATTGAGGGGTTTCTACCGTTTTCATACTGCTGAAAGAGGTATTTCACAATATCACCAATGAGCAAAATACAAAACACATGGGTGACCTAGTGGAGTCTTGTCTTGATAAAGCTCACTACAGTTGAAAATATGTATGTGGTAACCATCATGGGTAACCTAGTGGTCAAGTAGAGTTCAAATCATGGTGGTCATGTTAGGGGTCGATACAAATATAATCAATCCAAATACTACTAGATTCAGACAATATATATTTTATCTAAAATCCCAGATCAGTTTATGGTTCCAAATCTAAAGCGGAAATAACAATTTGGAACTCAACGGTTTAAAAGAATTAGATAAACCAATCTAAAGCTTCTAAACAATAAGAACGATATTAGTCAAGATTAAGGGAAAGAGAATGACACCGAATTTATACTGGTTCACCCAATGTTGGCTACGTCCAGTTCTCTGCTACCGATGCAGGTTCCACTAAATTTGTCAGGGAGAAGATTACAAGAGTTTACAATGCTCTAGAATGATTTCTCTCTCTTTTCTCTCAAAGAAAAAAGGCTCACGAATCAATCACACCAAGCTCTCAAAACTCTTGAATGGAGAAAGAAACTCTTACAAAAAAAAAAGAACTCACAAGAAAAGGCTAACTTTTCTAATTTTAGTTTCTGTAATAAAAACAAACCCGCAGCTCTTGTTTTTGTGGGAAAAAACAAAACAAACAGCCACTGCCCTTCTTTTTTGGTTGAAGTTCCAGCCGCCACCTTTTTCTATTATTTCGTAAGTTGCTGTATTTTTCACTTGGCAGCCAAGTTGCTAAGTCAACCTAAATCTAATTAGGTTTTTTCATTGAAACAAAAATGGGCCAAATGAATGTATGGGCTTTCAAGATTTTTGGGCTCCATAATCCCAACAATCTCCCACTTGGAGACAAAACAATCAACATGTCTCCCCTGCAAACGGTAGCTACTCTTCTCTATTCATGGAGAAGTCCAACTGAAGTTGCACACAACTTCAGTTTGCCAACAGGAACGGTCTTGGTAAACATATCAGCTGGATTCTCACTTCCTGGAATCTTTTCAAGCACCAACGCCTCATCTTCCAAAACCGATCTGATAAAATGGTACCTCACCTGTATGTGTTTCGTTCTCGAATGAAACACTGGATTCTTTGCTAAATGAATAGCACTCTGGCTGTCACAATGCAAAGTCCCCTTTCCCAATTTCAAGCCAAGTTCTTCTAAGAAAGACTGAAGCCATATCATCTCCTTACTTGCTTCAGTAAGTGCAACGTACTCAGCCTCTGTAGTAGAAAGAGCTACTATCTTCTGCAGTCTAGAAACCCAGCTAATTGCAGTATTACCCAAAGTAAAAACATACCCGGTAGTACTTTTTCTGCCATCTATATCACCTGCCATATCTGCATCAACATAGCCCTGCAATTTAAAATCTGACTTCTTAAAATGCAGAGCATAATCAGCTGTCCCTCTCAAATATCTGAAAATCCACTTCACTGCATCCCAATGATTCTTCCCTGGATTACTCATATATCTGCTAACAACTCCCACTGCATGTGCAATGTCTGGTCTTGTGCAAACCATGGCGTACATCAGGCTACCTATAGCTGAAGCATATGGCACTTTAGCCATATGATCTCTTTCCTGCTCAGTAGTGGGTGAGTGCTCTTTAGATAATCTAAAATGACAAGCTAAAGGAGTACTCACAGTTTTTGCATCTTCCATGTGAAATCTGGTTAACACCTTTTTCACATACTCTTCCTGTGACAATGTCAATGTTCCATCTTTTCTCACAATTCTCATTCCTAAGATTTGTTTGGCAGCTCCCAAATCTTTCATATCAAATTCCTTAGATAATTCAGCCTTTATCTTTAGAATTTCCTGTTTGTTTGCACCTGCTATCAACATATCATCAACATATAGCAGTAAAATAATGTATGAGTTACCATGAGATCTAACGTAGCAACAGTGATCTGCCTCACATCTCTGAAATCCACTATTGCACATAAAATTGTCAAACTTCTTATACCACTGTCTTGGAGCCTGTTTGAGACCATACAAGCTTCTCTGAAGTTTGCAAACCATTTTCTCCTGACCCTGTACTGTGAAACCCTGTGGCTGTACCATGTAAATTTCTTCCTCCAAATCACCATGAAGAAAAGCTGTCTTTACATCCATCTGTTCTAGGAACAAATCCTCTTCTACCACTATTGACAATACAGTTCTAATAGTAGTTAATTTAACTACAGGAGAAAATATTTCATTAAAGTCAATACCTTCCTTCTGTTGAAAGCCTTTGACTACAAGCCTTGCTTTGTATCTTTTGCTACCATCGGGCTCTTGCTTAATTCTGTAAACCCATTTGTTCTGCAAAGCTTTCTTACCTCTTGGTAACTCAGTCAGTTGCCATGTCTGATTCGTCATAAGAGAATCCATCTCATCCTTCATGGCCAACTCCCACTTGACAGAATCTTTCAGTTGAACCGCCTCATCATAATATTCAGGTTCACCTCTGTCAGTCAATAAAATATAATTTAAACTAGGGGAATACCTCTGTGGTGGTCTGATAGTCCTGCTAGACTTTCTAGCTGCTGTAGGTGGCGTTCTATGAACTTCATCAGGTTCCACGACCGGTTCATTAGGTTCCACAACTGGTTCATCAAATTCCACAGTCGATTCCTCAGGAGTATTTGTATTCTGATCTTCAATTCTTGTGGTTCTGGTTTCAACCTCGGGAAGACTAACAAACTGAGTCTTCTCTTCATTGCTTTCATCTGACTCAGACTTTTCTGAATCAACTGTTGTTCTGTCTTTATACAAAACTTCTTCATTGAAGATCACATTCTTGCTTCTGACTATTTTACTGCTTTGGCCATCCCAAAACCTGTAGCCAATCTCAGCACCGCCATATCCAATAAAATAACATTTCTTGGATTTGGCATCTAGTTTACTCCTGTCTGCAGCATCAATGAGACGGTAAGACACACAACCAAAAATCTTTAGATGAGAAAGATTTACCTGTTTACCGCTCCAGACTTCTTCAGGCAACCTCAAGTCTAGTGATATGGTCGGGCTCCTATTGATCAGATAGGTTGCTGTGCCGAGTGCCTCTGCCCATAACGACTTAGGCAATCCTGCATGTAATCTCATGCTCCTGGCACGCTCGTTCAGTGTTCTGTTCATTCTCTCTGCCACACCATTCTGCTGCGGTGTCCCTGGAATAGTCTTTACCATCACAATCCCATTGTCTGCACAATATCTTTTGAACTCCCCATCAACATATTCACCACCGTTGTCTGACCTCAAGCTTTTGACTTTTAGACCTGTCTCATTCTCAACCATAGCCTTCCAAGTTTTGAAAACAGAAAATACATCAGATTTATGTTTGAGAAAATAAGTCCATACCTTCCTGCTTGAGTCATCTATGAAGGTCACATAATATCTGGAACCACCAAGGGAAGGAACTTCAGCAGGCCCCCACACGTCAGTGTGAACTAACTCCAACTTTTTAGGTTTTCTCGTTGGACCTATTTTTGAGAAACTGACACGCTTCTGCTTCCCAAAAATACAACTCTCGCACAACTTGTGTTCAACGGCCTTTAGTCCCTGTAGCTTCCCTGCAGAGTGAAGAATTTTCATACCTTTTTCACTCATATGTCCCAATCTGTTGTGCCATAAATCAGTCTGACTTGAATGATCTACAACAGCCACCATGTTCTTGTCATTGCTGTTGACATATAAAGTCCCTGACTTGCTTCCTCGAGCTATTAACATGGCACCTTTTGTAACCTTCCAGTTTCCTTTGCCAAAGGATACTTCACATCCTTCATTATCTAACTGCCCTACAGAAATCAAGTTTTTCACCATATTTTGAATGTGACGTACCTTGCGAATTTTCCAGACTGAACCATTCGCCAATTTCAAATTCACGTCACCAATCCCAATGATGTCCAAAGGCTCCCCATCAGCAAGATAGACCTTTCCATGATTTCCTGCAATATAATTTTCAAGAATGTCACGATTCCCTGTAGTATGAAATGACGCACCTGAATCTATCAACCATGTCTCATGAACATTTTCCACTGCAAGAACCAGAGCATCATCTTGTATCTCATCTTCAACAACATTTGCACTGTCTTCGTTCCCCTCAGTTCGCTTTGGGGCCTTGCAGTTCCTTTTTAGGTGTCCAGACTTACCACAGTTCCAACATTCAAATTTGCTGTTTCTGGACTTGCTTCTATTGTTTTGTGATTTACCTCGATTGCCATGACCTCTGTTATTACTCCTTCCCCTATCCACATTCAGCGCTGAACCAGAAGAAGAAGCAACACTTGAGTCTTTTCTGCGAATCTCTTCTGCTATAACAGAATCTCTAACCTGTGAAAGCTGCAATTTCTCTTTTCCACATGAATTAGAAAATGCAGTCTTCATGGTATCCCAACTATCAGGTAAAGATCTCAACAACAATATTGCATTCAATTCATCAGTGAATTCTAAATCAACTGCAACTAATTGATTTATCAGCAAATCAAATTGATTTAAATGAGCAGTAACAGATGTACCTTCAGCCATCTTCAAATTAAAGAATTTAGTTGCAAGATACAACTTATTGTTTATCGATGGTTTTTCATACATGTTAGACAAAGCTTTCATAAGTCCTGCTGTGGTTGTCTCCTTCGCCACACTGCTTTGCACATTCTTTGTCAAAGTCAAGCGAACAGTCCCCAGCACCTTTCTGTCCAATTTTTTCCATTCTGCTTCTCCCATATCATCCGGCTTTCCGTCCAATGGTAAATCTAATTCCTTGGAATGTAAATAATCCAATATTTGACACTTCCAAAAAGAAAAGTCTGATCCATTAAATATTACCATCTTCACATGATCTTCTCCTGACATCGTTCTACAACCAATTGCTCTGATACCACTTGTTAGGGGTCGATACAAATATAATCAATCCAAATACTACTAGATTCAGACAATATATATTTTATCTAAAATCCCAGATCAGTTTATGGTTCCAAATCTAAAGCGGAAATAACAATTTGGAACTCAACGGTTTAAAAGAATTAGATAAACCAATCTAAAGCTTCTAAACAATAAGAACGATATTAGTCAAGATTAAGGGAAAGAGAATGACACCGAATTTATACTGGTTCACCCAATGTTGGCTACGTCCAGTTCTCTGCTACCGATGCAGGTTCCACTAAATTTGTCAGGGAGAAGATTACAAGAGTTTACAATGCTCTAGAATGATTTCTCTCTCTTTTCTCTCAAAGAAAAAAGGCTCACGAATCAATCACACCAAGCTCTCAAAACTCTTGAATGGAGAAAGAAACTCTTACAAAAAAAAAAGAACTCACAAGAAAAGGCTAACTTTTCTAATTTTAGTTTCTGTAATAAAAACAAACCCGCAGCTCTTGTTTTTGTGGGAAAAAACAAAACAAACAGCCACTGCCCTTCTTTTTTGGTTGAAGTTCCAGCCGCCACCTTTTTCTATTATTTCGTAAGTTGCTGTATTTTTCACTTGGCAGCCAAGTTGCTAAGTCAACCTAAATCTAATTAGGTTTTTTCATTGAAACAAAAATGGGCCAAATGAATGTATGGGCTTTCAAGATTTTTGGGCTCCATAATCCCAACAGGTCACCTATTTAAGATTTAATATTCTACAAGTATCCTTGACAACCAAATATAGTAGGGTCATGCGGTAGTGAAAAGAGAAATGTGTTTTTGAGTAACAGATCAAAGCTTAGCCATTGAGGGTATATATTTGTTTTTTTATTTTTTTTATACAATTTTTTTTTTTTTTTAAGAGTATACATCTGTTAACAAAGATAATTTACATAACCACATACACATTTTCTTTTCACTACCGTCTGACCCTCTATATTTGGTTGTCAAGGATACTTGCAGGATATTAAATCTTAAGTAGGTGCCACCATGATTTGAACCTATTTACTCTAAATCTTTCATATTCTCAACCCTTATTGACCACTAGGTCACCTATGATGGTTACGACATACACATTTTCAACCGGAGGCATCTGTATTCTGTATCAAGACAAGACTCCACTGAGAAAGACAAGAGAGAGTTGTAGAGGAATGGAGGAAAAAAAGGTTGGAAGTGTTAATTGTGGCATATGATCATGCACCACAAACTTGACCAACATCATTGACAAATATGATTATTTTCATTTTTCAACCACGCCTACAATTTTTAATTAAAGAATCCTATCTTTTAGGAATATGTATACATTAGTAGAACTATAAAGAAGCTAACAGAATTAGTTACAAGAAACATCCCATCATTTTTACTCCAAATTACTTATACTATTCAATCTTAATTTTGTGTAGATAGAGTAATAAACTAATAATTAAAAAAAAAAAATAATAATAATAATAATAAAAAAAAAACAAAAAAAAAACTACATTTTAGAACTGTAAGTGTCCAAACCAACAACACACTTCACCATGCAATGCTCGGTTTTAGAAAACCCATAGCATTGCTAATACCCTAGTGAGATGGCCAATGTACTATAAACTCATGACTTTTGGGCTTATAAGTTATCCTTTGTCCATTTGGCTAATTCGAATATATATTAGTATTTAGTATGTGAAAAGAAATAGACACTACTGATAACTTTCAAACTTGTTCTCCCAAAATAGATTATAATAATCTCAATAACGAAAAAGTTCCAGATACCTTTCTAAAAGCCCCGTTGAGGGGTTTCTACCGTTTCCATACTGCTGAAAGAGGTATTTCACGATATCACCTATGAGCAAAATACAAAACACATGCATAATCAAATAGCATGGAAGCTGGCCAAGGAAATTGAAAGATGAGAAGAAAAACGGAAGAGTATTTGAAAGCCAAATTATCTTAACGAATATTACCCTTGATGTTTAATGGCTTCCGACAGGCATATTTCTCCCCTACAAAGTAATGGTCCAGATTGTTCCACTTTTATAATTCATTGAACTAAAGTCTCCATTTTCTAACCTTTTTAACTCATTTTGAGATATATTAGAATGATGTCATCATAACAACTATCATTGTATGCGGCGGTTGAGAAATTTGTGCTAACGAAAAATGTAAAGTACCATAAAAGTATAGTTCCCAAAATTTGAACAGTGAGCAATCGCAGTTGACTTGGATTAAAACCTATATTATTATCATTCATCAACAAGATAACCTTCCTCAACTAGCTTAAAGTTCAAAAGGTATAAAAATTTAAAACAACATACATCGCTATCAGGGGACTTATCAATCTCACTGGATATCAACCATTTATCAATCAAGTATAAGTCAGAAATTACATTTTATAACATCCTATTGCAATTCGGGCGGGTTAAAGACAAATGCCTCCCATCCCCACTCCAAAGAAAAACAAGAATGATCACAATAAAAAACGTGAATTAAAGCAAAAAAAAAACATAAGAAAAGTCTAGGAATGTGGGTACTATTGTGATACAGAGCTAAATCACTTACCACTTTCATACATTGAAGTACTGGTATTTGGATCGATAAGAAAAGGAAACCTGCAATTATATGTCTTAATTGAGAACATGAATTGAATATGTTTACAGAAATAAATGCATATCATCACTTTGTGTTATTTTGTTATTTTTTGGTTGGTTAAGATCCTAAATAAAATCGTAAAATAGAACCATTCCTCCTTCACAATTGAAGGAGCTCACAAAAAGCTGCTCCAAGAAGAGTTAATTATAAAGAAGACTAAAAAGTAAATTTGGTTGGCTAAGAAAGGTAAATGAAGTGGAAAAATGGAACCATTCCTTCTAAGTCACAATTGAAGGAGCTCGCATAAAGCTGCTTCAAGAAGAGTTAATTATAAAAGATGTATATTTACAAAAGCATTAGCATAAGCCAAAAATTTAGCTACAAGCGATTTCATTGCTTTCCTGGTTTTCCCCCTTCAAAATTCTTTTATATCATTCTAACTGGATGTCCTAAATCAAGGCCTTGCCCACATGCTCCAAAAAACCTCTACCTGCCTATGGAATTTTACACATTACTAGCTGCTCTATGTTCTTCCTGCCATTTAAATGGAAAAACAAAAAAAAAAACTCATTGAACTTAGTTCTCTTTGATCATATTAATGATCTTATACCAAAAGGTTTTTGTAAGGGTATCACCTTACGAGAACTCCGAACAACTCTATATTGAAAGATAAATGGTAAACAAGCTACAAGATAAACAAGTAATTAGAGATACTTGCACCCTCCTCTCTTGAGAAACTCTCTCAATCCCTAGAAACCACTAAACAATTGTCTACCTTACTCTCATCCCCCTCCCTCTATTTATTTATTTTTTTGGATAACAAACAATTTCATTGATGAGTGAAATTACATGAGTGGGGGATAAACTCAATAACCAAGGGAGTTACAAAAGACTTCTCCAATTGGTAGTAAGCGTAACAAAAGAGTATGATTCAAAGTTGTGCTATAAACTCAATAACCAAGGGAGTTACAAAAGACTTCTCCAATTGGTAGTAAGCATAACAAAAGAGTATGATTCAAAGTTGTGCTAAATTCCTTTCCTTGTTTCTGCGTTGATTCCTCTCGATCCAAACTTTACCAACCTCACTTACAAATATGATTATTTTCATTTTTCAACCACGTCTACAATTTTTAATTAAAGAATCCTATCTTTTAGGAATATGTATACATTAGTAGAACTATAAAGAAGCTAACAGAATTAGTTACAAGAAACATCCCATCATATTTACTCCAAATTACTTCTACTATTCAATCTTAATTTTGCGTAGATCTCAATAAACTAATAGTTAAAAAAAATAAAAAATAATAACTACATTTTAGAACTGTAAGTGTCCAAACCAACAACATACATATCGGCTAGTCAAATGGGACAACTACTTCACCATGCAATGGTCAGTACTCAGTATTAGAAAACTCATAGCATTGCTAATACCCTAGTTAGATGGCCAATGTAGTATAAACTCATGACTTAAAAGACATTTGGGCTTATAAGTTATCCTGTGTCCATTTGGCTAATTCGAATATATATTAGTATTCAGAAAGTGGGAAAAGAAATAGACACTAGTGATAACTTTTATATGAAACATTTTAATATACTTCTTATCAGACTCCATTTATTCTTTAAGGCACCTTAAAATGATCTTGAATAAATTGAAATATGGACTAAATAGAAAGAACCACGTACTGCTCTTTGCCACCACATTTCTTAACTATATCCCGATGTCTAATGGAACCCTTAGGACAAGGATAAACCTGCAGAATATGCTAGTAAGTTTTGAGCAGCTAATACATTGAGCTAGTAGTTTGATGTAAAGCATTAACTGTGGACTAAATATTCGAAGCAATAAAAAAGTGATAGTTTGACACCAGTTTACAGGAATCAATATTGAAGTCAATTAAATCTCATTTTTTCCATAACTTGACCTTATAATAAGTACAAAGATCGATTTAGAAAGATGTGAGGTCACTTATAATAAAAAAAAAAAAAAATCAACTAGCATCTCACCCCCACAAATTTAGTTTTAACTTAGGATTTCAAATTGTAAATTCAATAAGAGGAAATAATCCACATGCCCCTCGAAGAATCAGAGAAGGAACAAGCCTGCATCGCGAATAAATAATTCTATAGAAATTCCACCAAATAATTCTAATAAGGCAGTTCAGGCAAACATGTCTTCAATAGCATTGAACCCGCTGGTTTCACATTTAAAAAGAAAAAATGAGAGAGAGAGGAGTAGGAGGAAAATTCTGCTATAAGACAGTTAAGATGGAGTATCTCGAAAGAAAAAAATTGTTCTTGAGAAAACTAACTAAAAAGCAATTTCCAAAAAATTCCTGAATATTTCTTCTCAGTCAAGTAAAATAGTAGAACATTATAAAGCTGATAGCAGATAAGAACATATGAACCCATGTATACTTCTCAATTTGGATTGTATCAGATGGTCATTTTATTACATATACAACATCAGAAAGCTGGTTGTAACAAATGGAAATGGGGAAAACCAGTTTTTTTATGTATCTTTTCCATTCATTTAAGACAGGTAAAAGCTAGATATCAAACCAATATTCAAAGAAAATGCTTTCCAAATAAAACTAAATCCAATTTCATGAAATAAATCTTTTTTTTTTCGGTACCAGCCTACCAGGATGATTTTAAACATTCTAAAATGAACTAGAGATGGCTATAAAGTTAACAGCTAAAATTTTAAATTAGATTTATATATGGGATATTGATGCAACAAAAAAATAGGTCAACCAAATTCATTTCATACCTCTACTAAAAGATCCAGTTCAGTCAAGGCCTCACGAACCCTCCTGCAAAAGGGGCATGCCTCTGCTGACAAGTAATATTTGAAATGAGAAAACTAGGTAAATACTGCTACTCAAAACCTAAAATTAACATCTCCAGAAAACAACTTGGAGTAGCTTATTATACAACTTCTTTTCAGGATTCCACGACAGTATATTTTAAAACCCCATTCCTAACTAAAACCAATTCAATGAGCCACTTTGACTCTTGATATCTTCCTTGTAAACTCCATAAAGATCCTCCTCCTTGTGTAATATATATTTGATTTCAATATAATCTCTGTTTTCTATCAACATTGAATTCCATAAAGATTACACCCCGAGATATAAGAACATAATGTTATTTTGGCTTCCGACATAGTTAAGTGCAAAGTTAGAAAGAGACATTACCAAATTCATAGAGTTGCAAAGGCAACAGATGTTCCAAATTAATATTCCTATCGCTGTAAGATTTATCCGACAATGTTCTTGAGCCCCATGGAAGCCTTGCCAATGTAGATAAGGAAGATGTGGCTACCTGCTCTTAAGCAACAAGATGAGAGATGTCATAGAAAAGGATGATAAGTTACTAGCAACTAGCAAGCTATTCGAAGTTGCATGATTGAGCAATGCAGGCAAACGGTTGTAGCAACAAATAGAAAGGTGGAGAAGGTATGAGCATTTTTCTGACCAGATAAACACTTGCTATTAGTTACTAAAGCATTTTGGAAAGCTTGAGATTCCAATGACAAAAAAGAATGTAAGCATGTTAGAAGAATATTGCAGTGCAAATAGTATCAGATCAGAGTATCATTCACAAAGTAGTCAAACTGTGGGTTGCATTGATATAATATATAATCTTAGATTCTTAGCAACATAACAAGAACTGAATCTGTCTAAAATATGTTCCAGACCGAGATTAGGTATTGTAGAATATAGAAATTGTAAAAATAGGAGTGAAACAAGAGAGCGAAAAATGATTGCCTCAAGAGTAAAATTCCTCGGTGTGGAAGGATCTCCTGCCTACAATTAAACAAATGAAGATGAAGATGAACAGGAGAGAGTTCTTGGAGTGGTTCTGGTGGATATCAATATCAAGTAATGATTATATCTACTCACAGCGAAGAGCTTGAGCAAGGGGCAGAGATAAGATACAAAACTTGTTGAAAACTTGTTTTCATTTTGGCGCGAATGCTGAATTCGAGGTTCTTCGGTTTCAGCGTCTGAGCGTGAAGAAATTCTCAACAATTTTGAAGAAATCGGAAAGAGATTCCGATTCAGAAGCACGGATGTGGTTGCTTGATTGAAGTTCCCAGAGGAAAAGTGTGAGGTAGTCAAGCAAAACGATGACATTCTAAAACAGGAAGAAGAGGGAAATGTCATCATATTTTAATATTTGGAAACACTTTCTTGGTCGCGTATTTGTGACAGATGATTTGAGTTTTAATTAATGAGCTATTAGTTTAGAAATATCTATCATATTTTAATTCTTATTAAAAAAAATGTTTTTTTTTTACAAATTATTGGAGTGAGAGATTGAACCTAAAATCTAGTCACTAGAGCATATATGTGGTTGAACTATGCTCTTGTTGACATAACGAATTAAAAATATTATGTTTTAACTGGTTAGAGTTAGGTTCAACTTGACATATTAGTAAGCTTGTTTTTTTAATTCAATAATTACAAATCATCAACTTTTGAGATAGTAATTAATATTTTATCCACTTAATCTACTTAAATTGGAGTTTGTTACTACAATTTTAAAAACAAAAACATATATATTTAGTTATCATAGACCAAAACATATATATTTAGTTATATTTGACTTATTTTATTTTCTTGATATTTGAGATCGCATGGGATATTTTTTAGGAGTGAGCATTGCCTTTTGTATAGTCAAACCATTTATTTATTTTCAAATAGATAGCCGACTATTAAGTGGCATTTAGATGGTTGTGATTTGTCTTTGTCTGACAAATAGTCAAACATTCAACATTTTTTTATTCCGACTAAAATATTTGTGGATACAAATCAATTTATACTTCTAAATTTGTAAAAATTGTACGACTCCCTATTTTAGTCAGTTTGTCAAACTAACCCAGATCTAAAAAAATAAGTCAAATTGACCTCGACCGACATCATCACTTTTTTTTTAATATTATTTTCTAGTTCTAGTTGCGGGCGCGGGCTGATCTCGTTCTAGCTGGGGCGCAGACTGGTCTCGCTCTAGCTGGGAGCTGGTCTCGAATCTGAAAAAAACTTCAGATTTTAAAATTTTTAGATCAGAAATGAAGAGATCAGTCCGCGCAGTTAAAGCTAGAAAATAATATTAAAAAATATATAAAAAATTATGATGTCACTAGAATGTTTGCATTTTTTTTTTCAAATTGAGATCATTTTGACAATCCACCTAAAATACCAAAATACCAGGTCAATTGTACAATTCTCCCCTAAACTTTGAGGGTTATATCAATTAAAATACTAAACTAACAATTGTATCAATTTAAATCGTGAACTTTTATCAGTTTACGCTCTCTATTAGAAAAATGTAAGTTTCCACACGACTTGTAATTTATCAATTAAACCCATAAACCTTCATATTCATCAAAATCCACTAATGAAAGCTTATGAGTTCAATTGTTAAAATTACAAGTCTGCACCCGTTTAAATTAGTTTTTTACAAATAATCTAATAGAAGAGATAAATTGATACAATTATGAAAGTTAAAGGTTTAAATTGTGATACACAATTGTTAGTTTATGGTTTTAATTGATACAACTCTCATAGTTTAGGAGTATAAATTGATTTTTGTCGAGATCCAATACTTTTTTAAGATTGTTGATGCAAGAATCTAGACCCCTCATATATAGGTGGGCTACGGATGACGGATAAGTGGTGTAGTCCGAAGCCGACCTGCAAAGAGAGAGCAAACTTGCATCGGTGTGGGGTTGAGCCCACTCTACTCTAATGCTTAGATAGAGAGAGTTCTAAGCTTAAACGAAATTTGAATAGTTAAGTATTTTGTACCTTTCAATGAAGGGTGGACTTTGTATATATACTAGAGAGGAAGGATGTGTCGGTCCTTACATATCCTCATTATGGAAAGGAGACCGTCCTCGATCCTAGGTAGATTTGTAGGGATCGTGTACTGTCACCTGTAATCCAAGGTAGGAGTGTCAGCAGACATTCCTCGCCCTAATTTTGACAAATCTCCTGATCGGACCCTAGAGATCGATCCTAGAGTCCTCGAGAAGGACAGCATGACATCAGGCCTCTGACCTTATGATGAGGTGACCCACAACAAAGATAATAATTAAAAAAAAAAAAAAAAAAACTTGAACAATCCAAATGAAAAAGGAAGTACTAGAAGAGCGAGTAGAAATATACGAAGGGAAATTGTAAACTGAGTCTGAGTCGTAGTTGTTGAAGAAAAACAAAATCCAAGTCAAGAACAACTAAGCAATTTTCCTCCCAACAACAACAAAAAAAAGGCATTGGAAAGAAATGAGAATATATATACAGAGGAAGGAAAACCCGAAAGCTAAGGTCTAAGTAGTCTAAGAAAAAATCTTGTATGACTTGAATGAAAGAACAATCTGCCGTAGTCCCCCTATCGGCGTCAGCACTGCTATCGCCAATCCAACCATCGTCGATATCTGCAGATTAATCACCCAAAATCATAATTAAATCAAATAATTGTAATTAACTTAACTTAACTACTACTGTTCTTATTCTTACGTACCCAAGATGCAATCCAGTGGAAGCTCCATGGCTTCGGTCGTTTAACCAGCAACCACATAATGCAAGGTACCTTTAATATTCAAATTATTTTCAAATTAAATTATTTTTTTATTTTATTTTTTTAAAAAAAGAAAGGAATATAAAAACTTACAAAATATGAGGTGGCAGCAAACACTAATCCGCCAAAGAATCCCAGTAATCCTCCAAAAAATGGAACGCACATCGCCACAAATCCCACTAATGCTGTTGCAATAATGGCAATGCCATACCATATATATTATTATAATATATATATTTGTTAGTATTAAATTTATGAATATATATATACTTACCAACATAACTACTGCGAGCAATTATTCGCAGTATTCGACTTGGCTTGAATCGGTACTTTTGTACTAAAGCTGATTCTATGGTATCAAACACCGGCATTGCGAATATCTATATTGTATTTAACACAAAAGTGATTAATTGATAAATTATTTTTTTAAAAAAAGTAGAATAATTAGATTGAGAGTAGTTGCCTGATAGCTTCCAATGACGTGGAGAAACACCATGAAGTTGGCAGTAGCAATGAGCCAATTAGGCTTCTCAAGCGAAACAAGAACATCGTCCTCGACATGGATCCCAAAGGCCCAATATCCCGATACGGAAACGGAGATGTAGCAGATGGCCACAATTACGTAAGCCACGAAAACCCCACGCCACATGGGGACCTTGGAGGGCATCTCTTCGGTGGACGGAATGGTGGCTTGTATTTCCAAAGCCACGCTGTGTCCGGCGAACGCGAACGCGATGGTCCCAATTCCGTTCAACGCGTCGAATGTCTGCCCGGCGATGGAGTGCGATCGAACCCCGTAGGTCACATGTTGGGAGTGATATTGGTCCCCGTTTCCTTTGATGAAGGATGCCACACAAGCCACCATGGAGTAACTGAAGGACATGATTGCGGCCAACAGAGACACTCCTTTCAGGGAGTTGAAATTCGGGCTTTGGGATATCACCAGTTCAAACACCGTGAACACCAGGATGAAGTACGTCCCTCGAACTTCGCTGAACACGTCTGGAAACACCAGCTCGCACGACTTCTTCAACGACTTCCCACCGGTCACAGTGTAAACAATGGTGGTAGCCACCTGAACCGTGAGCTGGAGGGGCATTATGGTCCAGAACCCAAGCTTCGGCCCGAACACGTACATTCCAAGCTCATGGTATCGGTCAAACCGCCGACCGGGAACCGTCTCGTGCAGCTCCACCAGCTGCCACAACGAGTAGAACGTGATCGCCCAAGACATCACAATCGCTGCCACTCCAGGTCCCCTACATATATACATATATATATTCCTCATAATCTTACCTCTCCTTCTCATCAAATTTTATCTACTTTCTACCCATGTTTTACAAAATCATCCTTAGTTTTATTTTTTTAATTTCGATATTTCTTAATTGTAAAAAAGTTGGAGGAAACAAACATATGAGTAAAACTTCCGGCTATAAGCATCTTTTGCTGCCCAACTATGTGCCACATGAATGGACTGCAAAAGATGTTTGTAGTCCTGCAAGCAAGTTTTACTCCAAACATATATAAATTTCAAAAACTAAAATCCGAAATGAATTAATTTAGATCCCTTCGATAACCCAAAAAAATAAAAACTAAAATCAGTTGTCAAAATGTTTTAAAAGGAGAGAAAACATAAAACATAGAAACCAAAGCAAAATTATGAAGCAAGAGCGAGCTTGGCATGATGTATATAGTGACCATTAGATTTTAGATTCAATTTCTCACTCTAACATGATGTTGTGAAAAAATATATGTTAATTAAAATAATTAAATGAGATCTCTATATAAAATATTGTGTATAAAAAAAAGTAGGTTAAATAAATTAAATTATATGAATATTGTAAGTGAAATAATGAAATAAAGGAAGGAAGAAGGAAAGAACCATCCAAGCTGAGAGAGTGCGAAGGGCAGGCCGAGGACGCCGGCGCCGACCATGGCGGTGACATTGTGAAAAGCGGAGTACCACCATTTGGCTTTCCTGTCGGCGGTGATGGGCAGCCAGTTGTTGAGTTGGGCTTGGGGCTTGTCTTCTCCGGGAGGTGGTGTAGGATCGTCGGTGGGCTGATCGGCATTATTATTTCCATGGCCGTCGTTGATGATCTCTGGATCCTGCAATTGGAAAAGGCATGTCAATTGATAATCCCAATGTCCCAATGATGAGAGGAAAATAATGAAATGAAAGGAAATTACACAGACCATTTGGAAGGTGATGAGGTATTTGAATAAGAAAGAATTTTGTGAGGGAAGACTGAGGGTTGGGGGTGTGGGATATATTATCAATTATTTTTGTGTTTGAAACTTTGACGCCGACGTGTGCCGTGCTCGGAAGACGGAAAAGTATAACGTAAGATGGAGTGGATAAAGTTAATGAGATTCGGAGATCCTAGAATCGCGTTGGTTTTTGAATGGGTCTTTATTTTCGACACCCTAATTTATTTACTCTCTTATATCATCCTACTTATGATGTTCTTCCAGATCCTAACGCGAAGCCTTTGGGAACTCTCTTTCCTTTTTTTCGTCCCTTCAATTCTTCCTGTCCATGTATTTCCATTTCAGTAATACTTCGCTACAACCCAGCGTATGCAGCCGACACGTGGCTCAACCATCAATTAATTAATTAACTTATTTACTCTCTTATATATCAAAAAAAGAATAGAAATTCTTTCAACATTTTACCTGATTCGTCTTGTCTGGTTATTTAATTTCTTTGCTGGCCTCTTTATTATTATTGTTATTTTCCTAATTAACTCAACGAAAAAACCTGAGGAATTAAAGCTGTTCACTGTACGTAAATAATACACTTGGCGAGACTTTATGGTGTTTTGCAATCGAATTTGGGAGGTGAAAGTAAAATTAGCAACTCTCTCTGCTGTGATAATTTTCTGGTTGGAAAAATTAGATTCCATGTTGAACGACTTGTAATTAAGGGATAGGGAGTTATAGAATTCTATGAATGAGAACGAATACACCATCTAGGTTCCATCAAAACTACATTTTTTAGAAATCAAATAGTCTGATTAATTATTAAGGTGTGCCTTCAAAACAAAATAAGGTGAGGATTTAGCTTACATTTTCCTTCTATGACTTTGATTGTTTCTAAATATATAGTCGTGAAAGACTTAAATACCGTTGATCATTAAGTTGGTCGTTTCATCATTATTTCACATAATGCCTAATTAAAATGGACTGTTATGGATTTGCTTTACGGATCACGTGTGATCGCAACCCATTATTAGGCATTTTGGGCTTTGGACGTTTAGCATATGTTTTCACTCACAACATAAGACAGCAAAACCATGATATATTTGGTTAGTAGTGTCTTTCTTAGTATACTTCAATGGGTTAAAGACATATATTTCAATTAAAACATTAGACGTTCAAATCTCTCCTCCATATATTAGATTCGAAAATATATACATATTTAATCATAGGTGTGAACAGTCGGGTTGAGTAGATGAGAGGGGAAGGATCTATATTTAACAAATATATATATATATATATATATATATATTATTGTTTATGTAATTGGTATATATGAGTAGCAGTTGTTGATATATGGGAAAGTTTGATTCTATTTTTTGGTTGGTGAATTAAATTCATGAAGGCATGCATGCTTCTGCACACCAAGTAAACGTAAATCATAATATTGTGCAAAATGAAAATGGGTCTGTTTTAGTTAGGGGTTAAATGTGAATTCATAAATTATTAGGGTAGGGAGGAAGAATTCAACCGAAAACAAAACAAAACAATTTATAATTTTCACACATCGAATTGCCGTTCCAGTCAAAGCCCACTCCGTCAAGGAATTTGGTCATCGCAGACAAGACAGAGCAGCGTCTCTTGAAAGTAAAGCTTGAGAAAATTCCACCGCCCAATCCTCCAATCCTCCAACCCAACCATGAGCAACCTTAGTGCCCGACTTCCATTTTCGAAAAAAAATAAAAATAAAGGGACATGTGCATTCATTTTTGTTTACGCTTTATTTATTTATTATTATTTTCTCTTCCTATATACGGATATACCATCATTCTATTGTATTTTGCACGTGCACTCAATATATTTGACCCACTATTTATAGTAATAATCAATTTATCTATACTGATTCGATGGCCCACTTGGATAGGAGACTTTTCTTTTCTTTTTTTTTTTTTCTTTTTTTTATTATCATTTTTTATTATCTTTAAGACTCTTATTGGAGAAGATAATTAATCTTTTTTTATCACTATATTTGATGTTTTATTTACTAGGCAATAATATATATCATAGTTGTATCTTCACAAGTTTCACCATTAATTTAATTCTAGCAATTTTCGTTTCCTATCATATTAGAGCACACCACTTAGTTATTCAATTTAGTAAAAATTAATTTATACCGCTAAACTTTGAAAGTTGTACCAATTAAAATCAAACTAATAATGATTCTATCAAATAAAACTACGAGCTTTCATAAATTTATATCATTTTACGTTATGTTAGATTTCATTTGAAAAATGTTAATCTAAATGTGTGAAAACTTAATAATTATAGCAATTAAGTCCCTAAATTTTTATAAGTGAATCAATTATATGAAAGTTTAGAATTTAATCGACACAATTATAAGCCTAAACAATTGTTCAAAATGTGTTTGATAATATATTTATAAATCATAAAACTAACTGTAGTTAGCAACGTAACTAAATATTAGGTTGAATATAAACATTATTAAATTAAGTTACGACTTATGAGCATGTTTTATGTTATAAATTTATTACTTTACAATATCATATCATTTATAACATATTATATTATTTTTGTTACAGGCCACCTTAACATGAGGTCAGCGTCTGACGTCACGACTCATCTCATCAAGAGGCCGAGGCTCTGAGGTCATGAACAGACATCCCAACGAGCTTAGGGTTGACCCCTAGGACCCATCGAGATATGTGCCTCCGAACAATCTGGAGATTCGTTATCGCCACGTCGTCACTGCCCCACATAATCAAGGTGAATAATGTCTCATAGGACATTCCTGCTTTACTTGACAAGGCATTGGTACGACATCGCCCCAAATTCGCTTAGGATCTGGGGGTCAACAATCCTCATCATGGAGAAGGGTAGGGACCGACACTGACCGTCTACACCTCCTTCTCTAAATCAAAGAATCAAAGATCCTCATGATGAGAAAGGGTACGGACCGACACTGACGTCCACACCCCTCTTTTGCCTATATATACCTCCACGAGGACCACTGAAAGGTATGCAACTTGCACTACATACACATATACAACACTCCTACTTACGCTTAGAGCGCTCTCTCTAACTTAAGCGTCGGAGTACAGTGGGGCCATCCCCACACTGGTACAAACTATTCTCTCTTTCCTGTGCAGGTCGACTTCGGATCAAACGTCGACCTAGCCGGACGGAAGCTCGACGAAGGGAAGTCCAAATTCTTGCACTAACAATTTTAGTTACCAAAATAAATTGAGTTTATAACTATAACATCAAAAATATATATATATATATATATATATATATATATATATTAAAAAATATATATTTTTAATATAATTTTGCAGTTCAAAATTTAAAAAACCTAAATACACTAAAAATATAAAAATATTATCGTTTTGATAAATATCACAAAATTTGAAAACAAATTTTAAAAATACATCCAACTATCCAAGTATATTTTTTAAAGTCGGTGAATGCAAAGACATTATCTAAATTGCATAGGAAACGAAATAGATGTTGAAATATTATGGTAAGGGATGACGTATCAAATTAAATGGTTCAACACGTTTATTGTTGGCGGAGGGGAAGAAAGGGAGACACATAATTTGTTCTATTTTATTTTCAGCCATTATAATATAATTTTAACAATAAAATAATACCAAATATATAAAATATAGCTTTGACTTTTAAGTTTTGACTTTGGAAATTTTGACCAATACTGAAATCCAATTGGATATGCTGCAATATTTAGTTAATATTTAGAAATTGACTTTCGTATCAGATTTCAACCTATAAAAACCTCAAAACCCAAAAGCTTTTCTTCGTCGTTCCTTCCAAGTTGCAATTAAAGTACCGAAATCCAATATTAATAATATGGCTTCCAATAGTTCTTCCGAGACGAAGAAATACAAGGGCGTACGACGGCGTAAGTGGGGGAAGTGGGTGTCGGAGATTCGAGTTCCGGGCAGCCAAGAGCGGCTGTGGCTCGGTTCTTACTCCTCACCGGAGGCCGCCGCCGTGGCTCACGACGTCGCATATTATTGCCTGAGAAGACCCTCGAACCTGGACCACCTCAACTTCCCGCCGATGCTGCTACCTTTGACCAGCCACCTCCTTATACGGGACGACATGTCGCCTGGGTCCATTCAGAAGGCAGCCTCCGACGCTGCCATGGCTGTCGACGCACAGTACATATGCAACAACTTACCTGACCGGGGCAGCAGCGCACAGGCAGGACATGATCAAGATCTCAATGTTTCCATTGAAGATTATCTGTGAGACCTGAGTGTCCATTTTTGTATGATCTGCGCGTCGTCAAATTAACGGCTGTGATGATGATTTTAAACTCGACTCATTTAATTGTGCATATATATATATACATATATTATAGAGTAAAACTTAGTTGCAGGTTGGGCTACAACTATCTTTTGCAGCCCAGCAACATGCCAGAATTTGATTGGTCAGATTTTATGTTATTTTTTTTAATTAAAAAATCATATTTAATGTCTCATGTCACTTCAACGCTTTTTTTCTTTCATTTTTTCCACTTTCCCATAACTTCCAATTTCCAATTTTGCCCTCCTCTCCTCAATTCTCTCCAATATCTCTTTTTATGGATGATTTGTTACTGTCAAATCTTAGTAAACATTTCTTAATCTCTCCATAGTGCTAATAGCATAGCGAAAATTGACAGAATTTTAGAAAGGTAATAGTTAATTATTTATTCTATGATAAATGAAGTGAAATTGAGTTGAAAACTTGAAATGAACAAATAAATTAGATAGAAGAGGAAATAAGAATTTTATTGCAGAATTTTAGAAAGGTAATAGTTAATAATTTATTTTATGATAAATGAAGTGAAATTGTGTTGAAAACTTGAAATGAACCAAGAAATTTAGATAGAAAAGGAAAGAGGAATTTTATTAAAAAAATGTCATAGGATGTTGGACAATGGTGAAGTTTTAGATATTATTATTATTATTAAAAATTGTCGTAGGATTTTTTTTTATCTATGATTTGCTATTGCCAAATTTTAGTAAACATTTTCAAATGTGAGGTTTTAGATCTTATTATTATTATTATTATTAAAAATTGTCATAGGATTTTTTTTTTATCGATAATTTGCTATTTTCAAATCTTAGTAAATTTTTTTAAATCATTGATAAAAAAAAAGATATTGGAGAGGATTGAATAGGACAGGGCAAAATCGAAAATTAAAAGCATGGAGAAGAGGAAAAAAAGCAGGAAAAAAAAAAGTTGAAGTGACCTGACGCATTAAATATGATTTTTTAATTAAAAACAATAACATAATAATTGGTCAATCAAACTCTGCCACGTGGCTGGGCTGCAAAAGATAGTTGTAGCCCAACCTGCAACTAAGTTTTACTCTATATTATATATTAAATCAAAATATTAGAAAAATGTGAACATCAATGTTTGTTTTAAAAGCTTGGTGTTTTTTCTCTGTCCCCTCCCCCTCGACTGACAACTGTCTTTCTTTTTTGAAACAATGAAAATTTATTACCAATATACCAAGCATACTTCAACTCGTACTCCACTAAGAGATCAGTGATTCGAATCCTCCATTTGCATGTTGTCAAAATATTCACACCTTTTATGTAATATATATAAATACTCCAAGTACTTTTGTGTAATAGGGCTCTGCAGATCATTTTAAGATTAAGGATTTATATGCTTATAATGTCAAGAGTCTATTAAATAATTAACCACAAAGGTTAAAGCAGTTTTTAAATATCAATCTCCATTTTCGTATTTATTACTTCAGAAAAAAAAAAAAAATGAGGATTATAATGATAGAAAGGATAAGGAGCATAAGGCCAAAGCGAGCATGGCTCAGCGGGCATATGTATGTCTTAACGACCACGAGGTCTGTGGTTCGAATCCCCCCACCCCAATGTACTCAAAAAAAAAAAAAAAAAAAAAAAGGGATAAGGAGCATAAGGTTGAAAAGAAAAGAGGGAAATTGAAAAGTGAAAGTGAGTTGGAGAGTTGCAGTGTGAATACGAACAAACTTCAAATGTGAAAGTGGGAGAGTTGTATTTATAACACTCACCACCTTTTTCTCTCTTTCTTTATCAACCCTATTACTACGTCGGCCACTCACACGGTCAACTTTAATTCTAATTCCAAAATATCTCTCCACTGTTGTAAACATTATTTATATATTTACGTTATCTACCATCATTAATAACATAAGCTGGAATAGCTCAGTTGGTTAGAGCGTGTGGCTGTTAACCACAAGGTCGGAGGTTCGACCCCTCCTTCTAGCGATTTTATCATTTTTTTTTTTTGGGTATATACACAAAACTTGATAATTTTTCTTTTTGTTAACTTATCTGATATTGTAAAAGGATAATTATACCAAATTTATTACATAAATATTGTTCATGATACGATTTAATTAATAATTGTTGATGACTATTTCTATAGTTTACAAATAAAGTACCAAACTCATTTTGGTAATACAACTCAGTTTACAAAACATATCCAAAAACACTTGAAACAATTATCCTCCTGTAAAAAGAAATTGGTTAGCGGAGGGAGACCTACAAAACAGACAAAGTAGTAAGCAAATAAGTAAAGTTTTAAATGACAAAAAATTAAAATTAAAATTATTAACAGACGTCGACTGATTCTCAAGCAAATGCGAACAGATAGATAGCAATATACTCTACATAAATTACATTTATAAATAGCTATAAAAGGTCGTTGATGTCCTTGTCCTTGAAGAAAGAGATTTCAAAAGCCAGCTAAACTTCTGTACATTGGCTTTCAGCTTTTATGGCTTCAACTTAGATTACAACATTTAACACAACATTTTTCAAGGTTCCTTCAAATAAATAACTAAATATCTTGCTTAGGCTTTCTGCTCAATTCTGAATACTCACCACCCATTAACTGCAAGATCTCCTCCCACAGTCCCTCTGATGCGCCTCCACACAGTAGATTTGAGCTACAAGCTGCCACATACCAATAATCTGATTCAATCTCCTCCCTCAATTGATCTAGTTGCCACCCAGCATAACCCACAAAGAATCTGAAGTCCTGAGGTTTGAGGATTCCCTTCTTCACCAGCACTGCAGCTTCGTCGAGGCTGTTTCGAGCGCCAAAGCAGAGCCCTGGGATCACTTCTTCAAAGCCCTGGAGTTTTGGTTTTTCTCCTGTTTTCAGCAAAAACATGCTTGCCTCAAGAGGCCCCCCAAAATGTAGAGAGCAATCAGAAAATGTAGTTGCTAAGTCCAGATTGGTTGGTTTCATATGCTTGATCTTCTTGTGGAGTGGGCGATTAATCACAACCCCGAACGGCCCCTCCTGAGGATGTCTGGTTCCAGATCTGAGGAGAAGGACCACTGTTCTTTCAAAAGTACGAACACCATCCAACTTCTCTGTGGCAACAAGGACACAGCCAGTTTCAGGTATAGGAATAGGATGTGCCCACTTCTGGCCGAGAGGCTTAGACTCATGAGCATTTGCACTCTGGACATTCACGTCAGCTTCCACCTTTTCTGCCTGCAAAAAATTCACACCACAGAAAATAGTGCATTGGATCAAGGACTTTGTATTTCTTTCATTGACCTTGTTTTGTTTGCATTTATGTTTTCAGCTATCTGATAATAATACTAGAATAAGACGACAAGCAACATTTTCAATAGGACAGACAACAATAGAAAGCAGGACAAAATAACTAATAAAACAATATTCACAATTTGAAGTTAATTTCTCTATATTTTTGTGTAAACCACTACCATTACTCATAATCACATGATGCAAACAGCTTATACCACTAAAATATAGCATTCCAATGGCAATGACACCCACAAAAACATTCAGCTTTCCAATAATGCTCTTAATAAGTCGGACGTCTAATGCTCACAAAAACAAAACAACAATCAATTCTGCTCTTAACAGAGAAAAGAAAAAAATATAATTTAGTGAACTTGACAAAATCGGCAGTATCAGCCCAAAGGGCACTGCAGTTCGCAGATGAATCAAGATATCCCCTGCAGAGATGTCTCAGGCTCCTACCTCACAAAACCAGGAACCGCCATAATCTAATACAAGTAAAGATAGCTGATTGTTTTTGCTCTCACACCTCTTTGACAGAACTTTGCAATACAACTTTAGCCGTCTATGAGAGGGTTCCTACCCTGAGTGAACTAGAAACGTCGTATCTCATAATTATCAGATTATACATATTTCCTAATCAGTAGTATGATCAATTCTCATTTCAAAAAGGAGAATGTAGAATTCCGTAAAAGAATGAGAAATCACCTGCTCACGAGCAAATAGATTTGCTCTGAATTCTCGCCAGTCCAAACTAATTTGAGGCGATTTCTGGGAAGAAGTTTCATTAGTTTTGTTGCCATCAGAAATATTGTTTGATTTAGCGTCATCTCCAGGAATTGAGTGATCTTCATTTCCTGCACTTAAGAAAGCAAAACAAAAAATGATATTTCTCATGGTAAACATAGTACGAGGAGTCCTATTTACATAGGGCATAAAAAATAGCTCAGATACAAGATTGTTCAAGTACAGATAACAAATATTAGACCACAAGACACTTTATATTTAAGAATAATAGATTGATCAGTGACAAAAGTGACACGATATTGCCCTGGATTCTGAGTCGTGAAACAGTTCACTTTAATTTAAACATCCAGAGACTCTCCAACGGGATCGGCAGCACCTAACTTTCACAAAGTGGAGAAGCTTATTCTTTGTCGGCTACCAAACCTTTTCTTCTTTAGATAAGCTCCATGCATGTATAGCTTATCCACCATACCATAGCACTAAAGTAACATCTACTAAGATATGCACCACTCCTGAAGGAACTAAACATTAAACTCTGGGATAAAGTTAATGTCACCAGTAACGCAACATAAGCAACATATTTACTTTTAACATTACTGTCAGAAGCATCTCTTACAACTAGAAGGGGAGGAGAATTTTTTTACAACTTTACAGCTGGTCAGTTGACAGCTTGTAATGTTTCTATGATTCCTTAATTCCAAGATAAATTGTTGAAGGCCGAAGAACTAATCCTCTAGAATAGTTAGCACAAGGCAGTATGGAGAAAAATCACATGTACTACGTAAAAAAAAAAAAAAAAAAGTTGAATATCTTCGACATGCACAGAGGATAAAAACATAATAAATGTATAAATGGTATCGATGCAATCCATGATAAACTTCTCACGGCATGAAGGATACCTAAGAGGAGTCTTTTTTAGATTTTTTATTTTGTAGGACGTGTGACTGGAAGCAGCAAAGAGGATGAACACACCAGTAAGCCATGAGCCCAAGTTCCATTTTTAGATCAAAAAATGAGAAGTAAAAAGTATAGGGACCCCAAACAGGCAAACATCCAATTTCCATATGCAATTGTCTAGTGAAGCGGGAGTCTAAGGTTACCAATAGTGAGGTACAAGTAGCGAACCTCTTTGATCATTTTATTACTACCATCAGCAAGATAGGAAATTTGATCACTACCGCACTAAGAGCCCTCCCACATTCCAAGCCTAAACCAGTATCAACAATAACAAGTACCAACTACATGTCCCGAGAACCCTATACTCCAGATTCTTTGCATTAATTTTTTTTTGTCCATTTAGATGTCTCGCCAGAATTTTTAACATACTTATGATAGAGATATATGATGGAAAAAGAAAAATAATACAACAAACAAAGTAATAAATGATAGGGAGATTGTAAGAGAAGTGAGATATGCATAAAGCAAAAGTCCAATGACTTCATTGATTAAGTTTGAGGTTGTGATACTTAACTTATACATTCTTGAGGGTGGTGTATTGCTGTACCTTATGACTAGCATTGATTAAGTTTGAAGTTGTCCAACTTATATATTCATGTTAAGCTTACTTTCTATAACTAATGTGCATAATAACCCCATAATACCTTACTTCAAACAAGATTATTTCGTTTAGTTGATAGTCCTTAAATATCTTCGAATCAACTCTTTAATTACATTAATAATGAGTATGGAACCCACGAGACAAAGTAATGTTTTTCCAACCACTTAAACATAAATAGTAAAAGACAATTTTAAAGAAGAATAGTGAAGACTCTATACATAAGCAAGTCAGGAAGGGGAAAAGACTCCTCCCAAGAACAGAAGAAAGTCCGGAGTACCAAACATAATCAAGGGGGTTTATTAGGTAAGCTGATGGTTAGTGATTTTAGGGTTGAAGCTTACATAGATAATTGTGCAGTGAGTATTTAAACCCTAATACCCAGAAAGAAGAATTGAAGAAATTGGGAAGAAAATAAGTACCAGGAGAGGGAGAATTGTCGTGGTTGTTCTTGGCAATCGCTCTGAGCAGAAAAGAGGAGCGAGAAGCAGAGGCGGTAGAGCAAAGCTTGGGGCGGAATACTCGGATCTCAAGCAGGGGGGGAAGTTCAGCGCCAAAGGGATGAGGAGAAGAAGAAGAAGAAGAAGAAGAAGAAGAAGAAGCAGAAGTAGAAGAAGATCTCCTCGTAGTCTTCGCGAAGCTGCAAGATATTGGTCTGTCGGGAATTGGAAAGGAGTGTTTGAGTGAGAAGGGAGTGGCGGTGTTCTTGACATTAACAGCAAAGAGATCCATATCTGAATCACAAACGATAAACGGTGATGATCCAATCCCCACCACCACCACCACCACCACCCCCACCCACACTCGAGAAGAAGAAGAAGAAGAAGAAGAAGAATAGATATGAAAAAGCAAGAGAGAGAATATTAAGGCGATATATATTGAAGATTGAAAGCCAAACAATCAGCAGCTAAGAGAGAGAGAGAGAATATGCCATTATTTAACGGAATTATGTTCCTCACTCTCACCTCTCCCCTTTTCTTACATTCTATAAATTTATCATTCCCTTCAAACTCAATCCTCTATCCACCCAAAATCATATCCATATCCCTATTCCACATTTACTCCTACTCCTTCATTTCAGATCCAATATTTAAATTATCAATCTTCCATATTTGTTCTAAGAAAAAAAATTATTATGACAATGATAGTTCAACGATAATTGACTTTTAACCTTCTAAAAAATTTAAAATCTTCAATCATCTATCTTTGTTGTAGTAAAAAAAATATGAGTCTACAATCATCTATTTTTGTTGTCGTGAAAAAACATGTACACGACATAACTCAACAATAGTTTTCTTACAATTCTTTATTAGCTTAGACTTTACATATTTATTGAGATTTAAATTTACTTAGTTTTTTTTTTATCTTTGGCAGGGTAATAAATCTTCTAATGTGTGTTTATATAATTGTAATTATTTTTTAAGAATTGTCAATTGATGATTAATCACGTGTCAAAAAAGTGCATCTGCATTTTAAAACATTTTGGAAATATTTTATAGATTTGTTTTCACTAGAGCTAAAGAGTTGGTTTGGTTGTTAATGTTATTATTTGAACACTCAAAATTCTATACAATACTTGTTGGGAATAAAAATTATAAACCAACAAATTGAAAATCTTTTTGGCAATTAACCATATGCATATCTTTGCATGTAAGGTAAATTATCACGTCTTTGCTGTAGATTCCTACTTATAACTTATTCCTGTACAAATAAGAACTTTACCCTCACTAAAGTCTGAGTGAATTCTTTGAATTTTAGTTATTTTTAACTCATTTCTAAACTAATGTAAATGCAAAAACAAATCATTTTTACTCTATAAAATTAATTGTATTTCTAGAGAGATGAATTTAGTAAAATGTATCTAAAGTTTATTGTCAAACATAATCTCTTTAAAGACTATTGTAAAGATGAATTGTCTTTCTTAGCAATAATTCACCTAAAATTCACAAAATCGTAATTAATTTAAATTCGAATAAATTTTAAGTGTGCAAAAAAGAAACCTGCTCCAAACGGAGTAATGCTAATTAGTAGAATATAGAATTCAGGCTCTAAGTCTAACCAATCTCCCTAGTTTTACAGAGCCAAATTTGTCATTCAGGCAGGAATAAGTTTATGTGAAGTAACTTTTGTTTTTAATGTATTTTTCAAAATATTGACAAAAATAAGGTACCTTTTACCCAATACCAATATAAATTTTCTTTAAAAAGACATTTTTTTTTAGTACAACAAATAGGATAGGGGAGATTTGATCTTAGCTCAGACCTCAAAGGAGAGATTACATGCAATTACCGTTAAACTATGTACACTTTAGACTTAAAAAAATCAATTTAAAGTGACTTAGACTTGAGAGTTAAGAGAGAATCTATTCTAACATTAAAACAAGTTTCAAATCAAATCACCATTTAAGCCCCCGATATTGAGTTGACCCCGCTCCGGGCAACTCCCTCTCTATCTATCCAAGGGATGGAAGGACAGTTTTTTTCCTTCTCCTTATCTGGCCCTCGAGAATATCTGTTTTCCGAGTATAGGCATAAAATATATACAATGATGGTCACATCAGGTACGGTACTACAATTTAAATTTATATACTGCAAATACGCACAGAAAATTAGTTAAAGAAACTCGAGAAAAATGAACAACCCCAATCAAAGTGAAACATCATCTGCGTATAAATCAGAAACAAATCCACTTGTTTTGATGCAAAAGGAAGACATGTAAAACTAGAGCTTGGGTTTACAAGAATGAAACCACAAGACAAAACCGTTATGTGCAAATATATAGACAAAATGATCCTATATTATGCCTAAATGCAATATATATGGTATGATATGATATCAAGAAAGCCTTGCTCGCCTCAACTTCTAATCCCTTCGAAAGAGGATGACAATATCCGAAAGAGACCATCTGGGTTATCGGCATGCACCTGTTAATACAAAAGGCAAGCATGAGATGCCCCCTCCAAAACCACTTCCAAACGTCACAATGCTCTGATCATCTCAGTTGATAAGGTGTAAGGTGTGATTCCAGTGGAAAGATAAACTGAGTCAATTAAATGTCAATAACAAAGATTGCAATTTCTATACATGACAATCTCAAGTTCCACCATTTCCACCAAAATAAAAGGAAAAGAAAGGATGCAATGATTTTAGTGTAAACTAAGGGTATATTTGATAACGTTCCCGTTTATGTTTCTTGTTGCCATTTCTAATTTTTTAAGAAATAGACTTATTTGATAATTATTCATGTTTCTTGTTTCTAAATTTTGAGAAACGTTTTCAAAAAAGGGGCAAATTATGAAAAACTACAAAAAGTTATTTCTCTTTGTTTCGTTTATTTTTTTTTACTATTTCAGTTGTTGGGTTCAAAACCTAAGTATAACCACGATATTTACAGAGCTATATAATTGAGTTGAATCCGAGTCGACGTCATTTAAGACGGAATGACTCGAGTGAAAGATGACATTGCAAATCAAATTTGAGCAACATTTGAAGGATAAAAATAATCTTATTATTGTTGTTAATTTTTCATCGAGACTTATTTGTATTAGATCATGTAAGCTTTGAATAATTGTTTTTTATATGCTTTAATGCATGCTATATCTTTTTTATATTATGTATACTAAATTCTATTTAAACTATAAAAAGAGAAAAAATAAATAATAAAATAAATAGTTATAAACAGATGTTTTTATTTTTGTAGAAACAAGAAACATGAGTAGTTATGAGTATCAAACATGTTCATGTTTCTAGTTCTCAAAAAAATAAGAAATAGAAATCAAAAAACGAAAAAATAGGAAACGAGAAACATTATCAAACAGACCCTAACAGGCTAATTCTACCAAACACAGCATATAATATTGCTCCTTGTTATAACTTGACAGAAAAGGATGGGGGAGAGATGGGTAAAAAGAAAAAAACCATACCCAATGACCGGCATCCTCAAGGACGTGCATTTCAACACCGCCTCCCCCTTCAACAGCCAGTTCCTCTGCAGCATGAATTCTCCGAATGTCTTCAAGTGCCCATCGGTGCAAGCTTCTTTCAGCTTTCAAAAAATTGAAATGCACACCACGGGGAACATCTTCCACAATTTTCCTACAAAACAGTCATGAAATTGCATAAGCCACTTGGGCGATCGAACTCAAAGCATTTCGAGAGAGAAAAAATAATATGTTGATAACCAAAATGTATCTAAAGCCACTAGACTCACTACCATAAACTTGTCTCTTCATAGGACTTATACATTTCAGCAATGCCCTTGAGATCAAACGCCCATGAAAAGCCAGATGATGATGAACCACGAGGCCCAATAGGTCGAAGGTTAGTAACCACCCACTGCCAGACAATGGAATTTTCAGAAAAAGTTCAATCTCAAACCAAAAGCTGAAGGCGGACAATATCCCCAAAGTTGATATCTTATAAAAAAAAATTATATATTATATAACAGGTCAGGATTACAAACAGGATTAGTAAAACACCTACAGAATATCAAGCTGCAGTAACAAACCAAAGCAAAATGCAGTGTAAAAAAATAATATAACATCATATATATGCCTTCTTCTTACAAAATAAGGGGGGCTGAGAATCAAGCTCCAAGAGAACTTTTTGGTCATTAAGAGATCGAGAGAGGAAGTTTTGTATTTAGCACATTTTAACACCTCTTTTCCTATTCATACTTTTTAAACTTTTCAGTTATCCGCCTTTTATAATTTTTCTTGTAGTCCCGGTGATTGTTTAGCTTCTTTTTGGCCCTCTTCTGTACTGGTTTAGTTATTAATGAACCCCCAAAAAGGTCTCCAGGAGAATTGAACTCCAAATCCCTTATATTGATATTAAAAATATATATGAGTTATCACAAACAACGTTTACCAATTTCTTGGGGGTACTTACTTCCTTGAATCAGGAAATAAAAGGACCCTTACAAAATGATATTTTACTTTGATGCCCAATTCAATTACATTATCCACAAAATTATGCATGAGTGGAGCCTTATCTAAACACCCAAATGCTGAATGAAGTCTTCGTGCTCAAAAAAGTTGCTTAACTAAACACCCAAAAAATAAATTTTGCATGACAATAGAAGCTCAAAGAAACTGCTTGACTAAACAGTTTAAGATAAAAGTGACCATGATACCTGTGCTACATCCTTAGAAAATCCATGTTGAACAAGGGCATTCATAACCTCCTTCTTCGAGGATACCTATCACCCAAAAATATGTATATGAAGTGCACAGACAAAAGAAAGCATGAAATATATATAGTGGAGTCCCCCAATAAAGATATTGGGATGTGATAAAACAGTTCACTGCAATTTTACCTCATTTCGCAGCGTACTTAGGAAAGATATTAATTTTTCAGGATGGTCCTCTCCATCTCCACCTGGTCGAACTATTCCAGGCGTGGCATCCAGAACCCAAACCTACAGAAACAAAGAAAATAAACATTATGAAAAGAAAGGACACAAAGCTCTATGTAAGAGTAATAGGGAATATATGGAGAATATTAGTAGGTTATTAGTAAGGGCATAATAGTAATTAGTTAGGAGAGTCTTGGTTATAAATAGAGGGAGTTAGGGATTTTAGAAGACATGCATTATTTTGGTATTGTCCATTGTGGGACTTTATAGAGAGACATGGCCCTCTCGAAAGGCAATTGATATTGTAATTTCTTGTGATATTGCAATGTAGTTCTATTCTTTGTGTTTTATTGTGTTTTCTTGTTATGCGTATCCTAACACTCTTTATATTCTTTGAGAAAAAGCCTTCACATAGGAACATAACTTATCACGTTCGATTACATTCCACTACAGAATAAAACCTTAATCAATTACTTCTATAGATTTATTTCTGTGATAGAGACATTTCAAAGTTTCCAATACCTACATATTAAGTTTAAAAGACTCGAGTTAAAATGTACTCAGTAGGAGAGAACCTACTCTCACTGGCCGAGCAAGAGGTTTAGCAGCCTGTTCTACCATACTCAAGACAACTGCAAAGATAATTTTAAGGTGCAGTAAGCACCAGTACCATTAGCACCTGAAACACGAATAAGATTGCATGTCAAATTGCTCAAAGGTTAGTGTACATTGCATGTTAGGTTATAAAATACCTTTTCCTCCAAAGCTGTGCCCTACTAGAACTCGAGGTGTTATTTTCAGCTGTCGAACCTAATAAACAATTGGTGGAGTTTAGAAAACAGACATTCATCTTTTTACATCACATTTAAAGTACAGTATCTAGTATCCTGGTGGAGAGAGAGAAAATGTAAATAATTTCATCAAAAACTAGACAACTGAAGCCAAATATGAGTACAACCTTTGATCGTCAATAACATTAGTTTTAAATTCTTTGTATACCAAATTCAAGGCAGGGGATGATGGCACATAGTATTACATCATTTAGCTACAAACGTATTCATTCATCCATATGTAATGAGACTAACAAATTCAAGCAAGCCCAATACTCACTTTCTTGCATAAACACTGTAAAACAAAAAGGATATAGTTTCCATTCTAAAATGTATGTATAATATACACACAAAAATACATATGGTGTTTAGGGTTTGGGGTTAAAAAAAAAACAAAAAAATACATGTGGTGCATTATAAAAATTAAAATATTAGTAGACCAAGACGAAGAGGTCTATTTTTCTCATGGATCTCATATCAAGATAAGAATACAATCAATAATTTTATTCAAAGTCTGAAGACCACGCACCAGCTTTAGTACATCAAGAGCAGTAGCAGAAACAGTGTGAGGGCTCGCCTTCCTAGTTAAGGTTGAATCACCATGACATCGCAAATCTACCAAAAGAAACTGCAAAATAACAACAAATGAATGAATGTAAGCTCAGCTCAACATTGTTAAAACTTAAAACCAAGATGCCCTCCTTAAATTTCAGCCAATGGCATTTAGATATTAAAATTTATGAATGCAGCCAAAAGAGTGAGAGAACTATACTTGAGAAAAAACAATAACACCGTGCAAGCATGAGTTAGGTGTTACCACGTGCTTTCTAATGCTAATGCAAGCATGAAAATATTTTGTCTTGTAAGAAATACATAAAAAAGAAAATTTAAAACATGCTCTAGGTTGTAAGTTCCCAGGGAAATAATCAACCTTTTTTACTCCAGGAAAGGTTTATTTTTTAGAACAAAAAACGATATTAGATTCCCCAATCCCCAAGCCAAACACACCATAAGAAAAGCTACCTGCCATGCTGGAAATTCTTTTGCCAATCTTCTAGAAAAGGTTCCTGTAGCACAAGGTACTAAGTGAGCACTACAACTATCAAAGCTACAGTTACAAAAGTCAAAAGGCACGCACACATATACACTCAGTCCAAGTTGGCACCATCATCCTATATTCATCAATGAGTACAGCCTATCATTACAGTATAAATTATAATTACAAATCTTTTTCACGAAAGTAGAAAATTAGCGAGTGTATGAAAAATTATGGCATTAAACTAACTTGATGATGTACATTAATTAAATCCCTAACTTCAATAATTCATGCAGACCTAAAATCCAAAGACATCAATTTTTATTTAATCTTCCAAGCGCATAACATCATTGAGATGAGAAAAATGAAAAAGAAAGAAGAAAGTTCACCAGTTCTCTCTTAGTCTTAGACTTTAGTGATAGTAATCTTTTAGGGGTTGTTTGGGGCGCCGAGTGGGTTAAAATAGTTTGTAGTTATAATAGTCTATGGATTATAATAGTTTGTGAATAGTAAATACTAGAAGTCAGTGTACTTTTTTTATTGATTGTGGGTTATAATAGACGGTGGGTCAAACATGGACTGTGTTATAATAACACAGTCCACCCAACTCCAAGTCGGTATCCAAACACCCCCTTAAGGTTTCAAACTCATATCATATTTAATTCGTTTGATCATTAATCCATTGTGATAACATCATGTGAGTCTGTGGCTAAATACTATGTCACCAACCCAACATGATGATTGACAGGTTTTACTTGGGAAGGTAAACACCCTGAATCGTGTTCAAATACACTTTTCCTTTGTTTTGTTGGTGCATTCTTTGCGGGAGGCATGAGGATGACCTGAATCATTTGTTGTGGGATTGCCAGTTTGCGAACTACCTTTGGGATCGTTGGTTGAGTTCGTTTGGTGTTAGTGGGGTGCGCAATAGAGATGGTGGTATTTGTTAGAGGAGGTGCTTTTGAATCCTCCCGGGGAGAGGGACAATGTGTTGTAGCATGCTAGTTGTTTCGTGGGGTATTTGGCTTGAGAGGAATAATAAGATTTTCAGATATGTCGAGAAATTGGGTGAGGAGGTTTGGGAGTGGAAGGTTTAATGTTTTTTTGTGCGCGTCGGTCACTAGGTCTTTTTGTAATTATGGTTTTGGTCTTGTTCTTTTAGATTGAAATCCCTTTTGTAACTAGTGTCGGGCTCATGTTTCTTTAGGGCTTGTTTTTTGTATGCTTTGTATTCTTTCATCTCAAAAAAAAAAAAAAAAAAAAAAAACGACCTATCGAGCATGACAAAAGATCAAAATATTTTCAATCACCATGTCTCTTAAATATTCAGCAAGCATGTGAGCAGCTTAAGAAAACTATTCAACACAACCCAATAAATCTATGTGCATACCCCAATTATTTCTGCTTCCTAGAATTCCATGCAGAAAGACTGCTGTTGGTGGATCAGGTGATCTGTCCATTACATTACTCCACTTTACCTGCTCGGAGGATACAGAAACACAATTTAACAGTACACTCGCACAAGGCATTTGAAAGCAATACATAAACTTCATAAATAGGAAAAGAATAAACTAATGACAGAATAATCCTATAACAACAGGTAAGGAAAGGATAATGTAAATTAAGGAATTGGGTTAACAAACATACATCAATGAAATTCGTTTCTTATCATTTATAATATATATATATATGAAGAATGAAAAGACAATATCTGCATACAAGGCCCATGAAGAGTAAAAGGGATGCATAAACTTACCAGTGCTCCTTGAACTAGATCAAAAGCCTGTGAAAAAGCATAATAGCCCCAGTTAAATGAAAAACAAAAAAGGTACAAGTTTAAGTTGTTTGATATCAAAGAGCATCAAATCATACAACAGACAGTTTAACATGTGAAGTGGCATTGTCCTTGTAAGCTTTAGAGGAGAATAGATACCAAAATTTCAGAAGCCTTTTTGCCGAGATTTTGATGTGCGAGTGTCTCGTCTAACAATGCCGCACGGATAGATGAACGTTTGAGTGCAATGCTTGAATGAGCATAAGCAAATCGGGACAAGCGCACGCCATTCTGCACATAATAACGAATTTCCAACTTCTACTGAATTATGTTGAAGTAATAATAAAAACCCAATCATCATGGTGAAACATTATTGTTTTGAATTTATATAAAATTGACCTGTAAAGGACAGTTGAAAGTGGCCGGAAAAGCAGGCCAACTGATACGGCGATCGAATCGAACACTGGAGCTTCTATCAGCGAAATCAACAACGGATCCGGAAAATGTGGCCGCAAAACTCGCAACTGTCGGCATTGCACGAGAGAGCTTCCTTTTGAGATGGAAGATCCGGCGGGGTAGGCGAAATTGATAGAGGAATCGTAGGCGAAATTGGTGCACAGGATGAACGACGAGAAATTAAATAAAATTAGGAAAGAATAAAGGAAAACGAGAGAGAGGCGGAAAAAGCGAGGTAGACTGGACCGGACCATCCAGCGACCAGCGGGAGACTCTGGGCCTCGCCCATATGACGTTGTTGCCCAAAATTATTCATCAATTTTACCTATCAAAATTCAATGATAAATTGCAAAACTAAAAATTACCAAACGTTAAACGCCATTCAAATTGAAGAAAATACGTATTTGACGTGCTATTCAAAGAGAAAATTGAGTTCGATAGTAGACAAAATGCAACAAAATATGATACATTACATGTGGGGCACAATAATCTTCTCGTAGTAGTACAGGGTCTTGTTTTTTTTCAAAATTTGTGCGTTTTCAAAGTGAAAAAATGGTGGACCATTATTATTATTATTTTATTTATTTTTTTTGGTTTAACAACAAACTTCATTAAAAACTAACACTCATACCACAATCATCCTACAAAAAAAACCTCTCCGAAGAAGAAGAACAAGGTAAAACAAAAGAGTTCTCAAACGCAGCCGCGCTAAACAGTGAGCGACAAGGTTACAAGCTCTAGAACAATAATCAAAAGACACACAACCTACCGACTTCGTCTGAAATACCTTCAAGGATATTCTTGGTCTTCGTAAGGTCAAGTCTCGGGCACTTCAGAGCTTCAACAACCTCCGTCGAGTCCGACTCAACTCAATGAAAAGATGACAGAACTCAAACAACTCACTGACGGATTTCAAACCAACGAGAATAGTCAAGCTCTAGAACAATAATCAAAAGACACACAACCTACCGACTTCGTCTGAAATACCTTCAAGGATATTCTTGGTCTTCGTAAGGTCAAGTCTCGGACACTTCAGAGCTTCAACAACCTCCGTCGAGTCTGACTCAACTCAATGAAAAGATGACAGAACTCAAACAACTCACTGACGGATTTCAAACCAACGAGAATAGTCTTGCCTTCTAAAGACTTGATGGGTCACTCCCAATGGAAGATTTTATAACCAACATAGATAGGAGATTCTCGGGAGTCACGAATCACCTAACCGATGGCTCTCCGATTCCTTTCCTCTTTCCGAGGCATCGGTGTTTAGCTTCCAACAACTGGTGACCACAACTCCTAACTCACGCGACTCTCTAATCTTGCCTTAGTCTTAATCCCTTGTCCAAGGGCAATTTTGAATTTCGATTACCATTTTTTTTAACGATTTTCATCGGTTGAAAATGTCTTCGTTTCTACATTCAAACACATATCGTTATTTTTTAAAATCATTAAAAAAGGTCGTCATTTTGGAACGTGTAAAACGACATTGTTTTGCTATAAGACTTAGACTCGCTTCTCCAAATCGGTTTTAGTCTTACGTTGTTCCATTTACGCTAAGACACTCCTCAACTTACCTCTTTATCTCCCTAAGACTTCTTTGCCTCACGACCTAGTCTGATTCACTCCGTCGTTTGCCTCTTAGTCTAAATAGTCGAATTCTTAATTTATTGTTTTCGTTTTGATCAAATCTTTAAAACTTAAACTAACATCTCCTCTCAAAATCACTATAGTAAAACTTCAGTTTGTCAAAGAGAACAAAAAATCAAAAAAATAAGAAGACAAACAAACATCAATGTAAACGTCAATGAATCTAATGTTTTGTTTTTTCCACTTGTATCCTTGTTTCTCATTCTCTTTAGTTTTTTTTGTTTTTAAATTTATTGTTGATTTAGTTTCATGAATATATATATATATTCAACTGTAAATATTTTTCAAAATGATGGATTATTATTAAGATTATTATTTTTGCCCCACTAAAATGGTATTTGATAATTATGTCATGATCATTATATATATATTTTTTAATAATTTATTTATAATAGTGTTTTAAAAAAGATTGTTGGTTGCACTAGCTAATTTTTTTTTTGCAAATATGAGAAATAATTGCTCCTTCATCGTCGTTAGTCCTTTTCACATAACATTCTCGGCTGCAAATATAACATTCGGGCTAAGGGTCAAGTTGGTAATTTTTCTTACATCTCTCCCCCGGAGCCCAGGTATCATATCTCTAATTGGATTTCCTTTTCTAACTGGATTTTATTCCAAAGATGTGATCTTAGAGCTCGCTTACACTAAGTATACCATCAGTGGGAACTTTGCTTTCTGGTTGGGAAGTGTCTCTGTCCTTTTCACTTCTTATTACTCTTTTCGTTCACTTTTTCTAACATTTCTAGTACCAACTAATTTATTCGGGCGAGACATCTTACGATGTCATGATGCGCCCGTCTTTATCCTAAGAGCTATAGAACTATCTATGGCAAGCATTAAGCCGTCAAACTGCCGACTCTTGTTGGTTCTACGTGCTATATTCTCTTCGTTTAACACATTGAACTACCTTTTCTTGCAACGAGTTCGACTGCAACTCACATTTTGTTTTTAATCTCTTTTTGGGATGCTTCGAGCTTTTGGGCCTCAGAAACCGCAATGGAATCTCGTATGAAAAAAAATCGAGTGACTATCACTGATAAACTGTTATCACTAATATTCATTGATAAAATAGTCACTGACAAAATTCAATAAAAAAAACAGGTGATAGACTATTAACAATGATAGATTACTATAAACATAGACTACTAACTACTAATAATAAAAATTGTCATATTTGCAAATTTTTTAATTTAAACATTTGGTGTAACCGCTCTAAAAAAAAAAAAAAGTGTAAAAAAAAAAAAATAGAATTCAAAGAAATAATTATCTTAGCTAAACTAAAATATTACACGAGCTCCCAAATGAAGCCCTAGAAATGACATATGCTCTTTTCAAAAAAAAAAAAAAAAGAAATGACATATGCTGAGAATGCTCTCAGATCCTCATCCACCTCAATCTTCACCATCGATCCTTCTCCTTCTCCGATCATCCTCTCCCATTTTTCCAACACCGCCGCCGCCGCCGCCTACGCCATCAGCGCCGCCGCCATTGCCCAGACACAGTCCATGAAGAACTCCGGCGTGATGGCCTTGCATTACAGCGCCCGATTGGACCGCACGATGCGATGGCCGAGGATCGAGGCGAGCGTGTTGAAGACGAAGTCCTTCTGACCTCGTTGAACATAAGAAACAAGGGAGAAAAAGAGACGGAAAAAAACAGAACGAACAAAAAACTCTTACCTCTAAAAAGTCGTATTAGTAACAAATCAGAAACTCATCATAAAACTCTTTACCCTCCTAAAACCTGGCTTTGTTTTGGAAATTTCCCATGTAAGAGGAGTAAAGATGCAAGGCTCAATTCAACTTCAATCCGAGTTCACGATTGGCCAGCGAGTCCACTTTGTCGGTGATCCCCGACGTACTGGAACTGTGGCATTCGTCGGAACCCTGGAAGGATATTCGGGAACCTGGATTGGAGTGGACTGGGATGACAGTAATGGCAAGCACGATGGCTCCATCAATGGCGTCCGATATTTCCAGGCAAAGTCAGAACGATCTGGTTCTTTTGTTCGGGTCCAGAATCTGAGTTTCGGTATTTCGCTGCTTCAAGCATTGGAGCTCAGATACAGAGGCGACTCTACCAAAGAAGAAGAGGGTACGATCAATATCTGTCTAGTTGCTCCTAACATGGCTGCGTAATTGTGGTGCGATATGTAATTTTTCTGCATTGCTATTCTGTTTGCTCTCTTGCAGATGAAATGTATGTACTCTCAGCCAGTGACAAGCGTGTATCTGTTCAATTTGTGGGTAAAGACATTATTAAAGACAAGCTTAGTCGTTTTGAGGAGTTAACTAGTGTATCCTTGTCTTATATGGGTGTTAGCTCTCTTGGAAATCCATGTCAAATTGGCTCTATCTTGCCAAGTAAGTTTGTTGCCCTCAATGAAATTTACATTTATCTCCTCAACTGATTCAAATACTTGTTGATTTTCAAGATGCTGTTTCTATGCAGACATGCAACTTGTGCATTTTTTTCTTGGTCATTATTTATTTAAGAAACATTGTATTTAAACCAGAGTAACAAAAGACTATACTCAGGCATTTGGAGCTGAAGCATTTGATCATTGATTGATGATCACCCTTCTAAAAGTTGAGGCCAAGCTTCTGTTGAATAATTTTATTAGATCTTTCTTTGGACTATTTATAGAAAGAAACAATAAAATCTTTCAGAGAGATAGGATCACTGTTTTGTGGGATAATCTTTTGTCCGGTTATAAATTCTAATGTGATTATATATGTTTCATGTGTAATGTCTCCATTTCAGGCCTAAAGCAGCTTGACCTCACTGGAAATTTGCTATCAGATTGGAAGGTACGTTTTGAAGAAAACCATTCTTTTACAAGCCCTCTTAACATGACTCACACTGAAAATGTACGATCATAACTTGCGATTAACTTCTGTTTTCAATATTTCAACTGCCACCAGTCTTAGACTCCACCATAGAGCTTTTGTTGTTTTTTCAGTAAATACTTGGGTTTATGTTAGGTTGATCAGTTATTTACTGCTTTAGGGTGAAGACTTGGTAGGACTCTCGGTGTTCTTTTTTAAGCTTGAAAGATGAGGGTTGTCCATTGGTTTTTGATATGTAGTTTTTGATAAGATGAGTGTTGTCCACCATAGAACTTTTGGTGTTTCTTCTCAAAATAAAAAAATAAATAAATTAAATTAGTCCAACGTATCTATCCCCTTGGCCAAAGCGGTGAATTGTTAACTTAAATATCTTTGAGGTTTGACCTGTATCGTGCACTGTGGGTAGTTCTGATACCCTGCTGGACAATTGTTTAAACATACTTCCATCCAAAAAATAAAAAAGATAGAAAGAAAGAAAGAACGAGCATCTTTCAAATTGTAATTGATTTGTTTGTTGACAGTTTGGTGGTTATGAAAATCATTGTCTTATTGTCAACTCCATCTATTACTGCAGGATATTAGCGTCATTTGTGACCAGTTACAAGCTCTTGCAGCCCTCATTTTATCGAACAACTTACTGTCACCTGATATCTCAGGGCCCCTTCAATTGAAACACATTCGTATTTTAGTTCTAAATAATACTGGCATAATTTGGATGCAGGTTAGTTGTTAGTATCTTGGAGAGAGGGAGATGTTTTTTTTTCTTCTTCTCCTTTCCTTTCTATATTCATATTATATCTGGAGTGTAATTTTATATGATAGGTTGAAATACTTAAACATTCACTGCCAGCAATCGAAGAACTACATCTGATGGGAAATAATATAAGCGCAATAACGGTATTGATTTGAGATCCTTTAATTTCGTAGTTGTTGGATGAATATATATAATTTAGTTTCTTGTTACAGTTGTCTTGCTATTGATTTCACTTGTATATTGTTGGTTTGGTGTCCCTAATAAAATGGGAAAAGACGGATTCTTCCACTAGAAAGGAGAGTAAGGGAGGGAATAGAAATCCATATATATTTAGACCCAATAATGAAGATTCTCTCTAGGAACTACCTCTAGAAAGGTTGAATGAATTTTTTTTGTAAGAAAAAATCTTCTGCAATCTCGTTGAAAATGGAAAGCAACAACAAGTTGCCTTTTGACTACATTTGTATGGTAAATCGTCTGGATTGAAGATGAATAAAGATTGTTTTTAAGATTGAAATGATGTTGTAGTAGTCTTTCAATGCTTGTGAGTTGCAGAAATGAATCAAATAAGAGAAGGATTTATAAAGTATTAATCAGTTTATAATCGTGTATCACTTAGTTCTACGCACTCATGCCACTCTTTGTAAACCTGCGTTTCTGTTGAGATCTCGTTTTCAGCCTGAATCATCCCCTATGGTCCAAGGATTTAATCTTCTGCGACTTTTGAATCTGGAAAATAACTGTATAGTTGGGTGGAACGAAATCTTGAGACTTGGTCAATTAAGAAGGTATTGTTGTTATTATTTTGTTCTTCTATTGGGACAACGGGCTGTTGATGAATCCTAGCTTATTTCACCATATTTTCTTGGAACCTTTGACTATGCTATCAGCTTGGAGCAGATTCAGTTGAATAACAACAAATTGAGCCGTATATTTTATCCTAGCTTGGATGAATTGCACGAGTTATTGGGAGGTGTTGAATCACAAGGAGACTGTTTTCCATTCCAAAATTTGCGATACCTCCTTCTTGGTAGATTATCAAGGTTCTTTAACAATTTGTATCTCTTTATAGATTTTTTTAATTAGTTCTCTGACTTTTTATGTTTCTCTATGCACTTCAGGAGGCAACAATATTGAGGATTTGGCCTCTATCGACTTTTTAAACTCATTCCCTCAGTTGATTGTAAGATTTTAATGTATAATGCATCTCTTATTACTTGTCCAATTGAAGTTATTGTTAATTTCAATTTTTGATCAAATTGTGCAATTATTGAAGATGATTTAAATTGTGAAAACTTCATATATTATAGTTGAGTTAAAAAAATAATAACATTGGCAGGCACATCATACATTCTAGATGGAACTTTAAGTTCTTTATCGTTCACTTCTCTCCATAGTGTTATTTATTCATCTCTTTTTCCTTCAAGGACATCAGGCTTTCAGAGAATCCAATAGCTGATCCCGGTAGGGGTGGAATTCCCAGATATGTTTTAATTGCACGATTGTCTAAAGTTCAAATGATAAATGGGAGTGAGGTGGTTTGGAAGCATTTGAAGTCCTTTTCTTTTCCTTATCATTACATTATTGTTAACCTGAGAACTTCTATCTCATACATTTTATAGGTAACTCCCCGTGAAAGAAGAGACTCTGAAATACGGTACGGAAATCAATATTTGAGTGCTTGTCTATTTCTTTATTTTATATGCATAGTTAGTTTCCTCCCCTTCTTTTGTAATTTTATGTCATCTATAAAATTGTTTATTAGCCAAAAGAAAGAAAAACCAGTTCACGACTTATCCTATCCCCGATGACCATTTGGCGGTAATCTTCATTCTTTGGAGATTGGATCCCAGGAAAACTGGTTTTTTCCTAAAATAAAACAAAAGAAAATGGAGAAATGGAGGAACTCTTCTTTTTCAAACAAGGGAAGGTTACACTTATTCACTCCACTTTTATTGAGTTTGTTGCTCGACTCACAATTGGAAGACCTTTTATTAGCTGAAAGAATTTGGCGGTCTTGCCATTTGTAACTTGGAGAATAAGATGGAAAGTAATCTCTTTTTTCAAAATTCTAATGAAATCGGTCTAAGCTTTCAAGCTTGGAAATGAAAAAAAATAATATTTTGGGAATAAGATGAAAAGTAATCTCTTTTTTCAAAAGTCTAATGAAATCAGTCTAAGCTTTCAAGCTTGGAAATGAAAAAAGAATCATATTTTGGGAAGACAGATAGAAGGGTGATGAACTGTTCGAAGAGACCTTTCTTTGTTATCTTGCCTTCTTGTTTATGGTCAATTATAAAGTTCTCTTTTAAGATGTCAAGTTATTATCAAGAAAATTCATATCCTTTTAAGAACTTAGCATTCATTCGAAGTTATAAATTTCAGGGTAAGTAGCTGTCTTTTTGTCATTTATTAGTAGAATAGGAAGGCCAGTTTATTCAGTGACTTTCAATCCTTCTCTTACTTCTAAGGCCCTAATTTGATAACCATTTGATTTTTGAAAATTATGCTTGTTTTCGCATAATTTCTTCATAAGAGTTTTCATCTTTCCTAAGAAAGCATGTGAATTCTTAGCCAAATTCAAAAAATAAAAACATGTTTTTAGAAACTACATTTTGTAGTTTTCAAAACTTGGCTTGGTCTTTTAAAACACTTTTAAAAAGTATATTACATAACAAAGGAACTCATAGATAGAAGTAGTGTTTATAAGCTTAATTTTCAAAAATTAAAAACCTAAAACCAAATGGTTATCAAACGGGGCCTAAATGTTTATTGCTATGATCATTGGTTTCTAATGTTTTGCCATTATTAAGACAACTGCCGTTTTTCTTCATTTTCATCAATCAATGAAAAGTTTGTTTCTTGTTAAAAAAAAGACAATTGTAGTGATGGGGCATGTGTGTCGGTGTGTGTTTGGCAGAGGCCAGAGGGAAACTAGTTGTTTTGTTGCGTAAAACCTTGGCCGCTATAGATCGAAATTAACTGTCATCTTTCCTGCAGCTACGTACGCATGGTTATGTCAAAGTTGGATAGCAATCCTGAGGAAACATTAAGGCTACATCCTAGGTAACTGCATTTGAGTAAAACTTAAATTAAATAATTGCAGTGAGTCGTCAGTCATGGGTGCTATGCTATGGATGGCTTATTGATTCTTACGAGATATGGTGTATCTTTTCATATTTTGAAGTGGTAAATAGGCCTTGCCAATAAGAATTTCTGTTTGTTGATGCTGCTGGATACATTATTCATCAGGTTTGAAGAGCTTAAGAATTTTTACGGGATTGAAGATAATAGGGCATCGGTCGGACCTGCTGGACCTCAGAAACTGGCTTCTGGCCTCATATGTATGAGTGAATTTTGAAATTTGAAATATTTGACATTTTTAGAACCTTTCCTTATCCTCACTGAATAATTGTGTGATAAATTTATCCAGCAATCACTCTAAAGTGCGTGGGAGCATCGATTGGTGAGAAGCCACCTTTGACAAAGAAATTACCGCCCACTATTTCAGTTACTGTCCTTGCCTTATAACATGGTGTTTTGCTGCTTCATTTTGCTAGTTACACCTCCAAATGACTTTTAATTTTCAGGTTGGCAAGTTAAAGATGCTTTGTGAAAGCTTTTTCAAACTAAAATCTATCAAGCTAAAGTTGTTTCTTCAAGAAGAGGTTCGGTTTCATAAGTACTTACACCAGTAATTAATAGCTCCCTCCTTCTAAAGATTTCCTACTGTCATTAACCTGCAACCGAACTTGTTTATATTCTCAGGATTCACCCATGCCGATACTGCTCGAGGATGATATGGCATCTCTTATGGATCTTGGCATTGGCAATGAATCTAACATTCTTGTGGATGAAGAGAGTTGAAGGAAATAAATCAAAAGGTTCTTCGAATATTGTTGCCTTTTTTTTCTTTGGTTTAAATTTTCTGTATCATCATTATTCCTTCTTCCCTTGTGTAAACCATATTTATTCCCGAGGTTCGAAAGATGTTATCAAGTTTAATTGTGGGTCCTCCAGCCGAATATTATCACACAAGTTTTTATATTAAGTTTCGACATATTCATTTTTAGAATATCATATTTTATAAATAAAAAACAGGAGATTCAAACCTATAACGCAGAAGGACACTATGTTTGGTAGAAATTAGAATTGAAATATTTTAAATTGGAATTTGAGAACTGTAAATTTAGTTTCAAGGAAGCTTTAAAATTCAAACTAAAATCAATTTCTTTATCTTGTATTCTATTTCATATGATTGGTATTTGATATCTTGTTTATATTTATTCATGATATTTTTCAATAAATGGTGGGTATTGACAACTTTAATGATTTCCATCCGTTCTTTGAATTTAGATGAAACATTTGTTTGATGGTATAGCTTGACCATATTGAACTATAAAAAAATAAAAACAAGATTATTCCTTCAATGATTCCAATGAAAACCATGTCTTTTCTCTACTTGCAAGTTACCACTTTTAAAAAACTAATAACGTGTTTTCATCTAGCTTTTGGTATTTGTTTTAAAATGAATGATTATTATTTTTTGAGAAGTTGATTATGATAAAGTTAATTGCATTGATGTAAGAAACATTTTTTTGGTGTGGCAAGTCAATTACAACTTCGAGTTTTTTTGTGAGATATATAACCCATCTTTTTAAAATAAGTTTTTATTTTGAACTTTACCATTCTATACATAAAATTATCATTATGCCCTTAATAATATATATATTCTTTCTAACTCCTCCCTCCTTTTTTTTTTTTTTTTTTTCTTCTCTCATCTTTTCTTGATTCTTTATCATTTTAGTTTTTGGAAGTGATTAAAAAAAATCACTGTTTTTTGTGTTTGGTAAATCAAATATTACATTTTCCTAAAAATCTATTATTCCCTAGCTTTTAGATTATCGGTCAATCTCCCTCACGAATTTTTAAATCTTTCCAAAATTAAGAATTATTTTATATATCTAGTATATTTTTTCCACCACCAGATTATTTTATAATTTTTTAAATTAATAAAACAATGATTTAAAAAAAATACTAATAATCATCTTAGATTTCACTCATCTAGCTAAATTTAAAAGATTTGTTTTTGTGTGATAAGTCATTTTCTCGTAAACTAAACTAAAGATTTATCAATTCTTTTTACCTGCAAAACAATAGAAAGAAAATCTAGGAATGAAAATATATTAAACATGTAAAAATAAGAAGAAAAAAAAAAGGAAAAAAGTCCCCCACATGTCGTAAAAAAAGAAAAAAAAGAAAAAAAAGCGATCGAAGGGTAATTCCCACGACAGGGAGAGGAACGAAAGAACCAAACGACTACAGAACAAAAATAATTGAAACATTTCTATTCTCAAGTAAACCACCGCACCGCTGCGGTTGCGTCTGTCACCGCCTGTCCCCAACCGTACCAGAAGCCGAAGCTCTCTCCGCTCTTCCATTGGATCGCCACAATGGCTTTTGATTCCCATCTTGGCCAGGAGGAATTCGACGTGTTCTCATACAATTCCAGCCCTTGTACATTCTTGTGCTCGATGAACCCAAATTCTTAAACCGCACCAGTCAAACTCTGTTTCGCCATTCCTTTTAAGTTTGAATCAAATTGCTCTGCAGAGTGGCGTGTGTGATACTTCAATTGAAGGATTTCGCTCAATCCTCTGAGCTAACCTCTCCTGCAATTGCTTCGGAACCTCTCTCTTAGTGATAAGGTTCCGAGGCAAAAAGTTATTCTATCAGACGCCGGGATGGATGTAATTAGTTCGAAAGATAGCATGTTGACTTCGGCAGCAGCTATAGGTTCTTCTGAAGTTCCAGAAGCGTTCCCTGATTCACTGAAAAACACGCCATCTAACATTGCAAAATTGGAGGATGTCATCGAGCACTGCAAAGGTAGGCAGAAGTATCGCGCACAGACAAGGAGTCCTTCTGATGGCGGCGATGTCCGCTGGTATTTCTGTAAAGTACCTTTGCTTGGGGATGGTGAGTGCTTTTCTTTTTCGAATTGACGAGAAACAATTAGGGCAATTTTTTTTTAAGTTTAAACCAAGAATCACCTGTTTTAGGAAGACATTCATTAATATTATCCACCCATTGACTATCTTTTCTGTTTGAAATCATTTAAGCTGTAGTTATTTCTATTTTTCTTATGAAGGTTTCCTTCTATACTTGTTACCTCTGTGTTTCCGTTGTAATATAGTTGATGTTCTCGTTGAAAATAGGAGTTCGCTAGGAGATTTTGAATCAAAGGGCTTTCAAACCTTTTGATGACTTTCTACTGCTTATGTTTCGACAGAGCCAGCTGCATCAGTTCCTAAGACTGAGATAGTAGGGAAGGGTGACTATTTTCGATTTGGCATGAGGGACTCTCTTGCAATTGAGGCATCTTTCTTGCAGGTGTATTTTTCGACCTCTTGGGTGGTCAGTTAATGCTTATGTTCACCCATATTTCATGAATTGCTCGTAGTGAACTATCTTGGCCTTACCTTCTACAATGTCTTTAACTCATGAGATTACCTGCATGTGTATGTAATTTATTTTTGGATGCTAATTGTAGTTTTAATTAAGTGAAGGGCAGAAAATTCCATGATGCAAGTATATAACGAGAACGAGTGTAATTAACTTATCAGTTATCATTTTCTCTGTGTTAATATTTCTTTAATATTGTTGCAACAAAGATAAAAGAGTTTGGAATCTCAATGGGTCGATGCTTCTTGGACCATTCTCTGGTTCACCACTTTATGGGGACCTATATACCTTAGATGAAAATGTCAGCAAATGAATAGGGTAAAAGAAAATCTAAAAAATGGATTAAATTTTCGTGTAGACTCTGGCATTGGGGAAACTGAGTGATGAATGGTAAGATTCAAAAGACATTTTTTGGTTGGGTGTTATTTGTAAAAGCCATGATGAGAGGAACCAACACCATCTTTTCGTTCATTGTTCCTTTGCCAACTCTTTTTGGAACTAGATTTTTAGTAAGTTTAACTAGGTGTTGGGCCGCCCTCTTTCAATTAAAGATATGGTGGAACCAATTTTGTATGGACATAGATTGAAAGAGGAGAGCTGGAATGTTTTTGGAAACAACTATTTGTCTGCTTTATGGGAATTGTGTTAAGAAGGGAATTGTAGGATACTTAATGATGTACGTGGGAAAGTTGAGGATCTTTTTGATCTAGTCATCATCGTTACTTCAAGTTGGTGTACTCTCTCAAAATCATTTTGTAATATCCCCCTTTTATGCCAATTGGAGTACCTTTTTGTATGCTCATTTGACTTGGTCTTTTCGGTTGCAACTTTTCATCATTTGAATAAAAAGATATTGTTTCTCTTTATATATGTGTTTGTATGTGTGTGTTTCTCTCTATATATATATCTCAACTGTTTATTTATATATAATGTTTTGTTTTGTTTGCTCCTTTATTTGAAGTAAAAGGAAAAAAATATATAACGATTCTTTACATTTTTGTGGATTTGATTATAGAGAGAGGAAGAGCTACTTTCTATATGGTGGAAAGAGTATGCAGAATGTAGTGAAGGGCCAAAAGAAAGAGCTGGTTCTAGTCTGAGGCTCGATAAACAAAGAAATGAATCTGCTTCAGAGGTTGCTAAATTAGTCAAGTTGTATGATATCGAAGAAGAGCGAGTTGGTGTCCCTGTCAAAGGAGGACTCTATGAGGTCAATTTGATGTAATCTATAATTTAAAAAATTTCCTCAGTGTTTTATACTAGCACCATCTTGTATAGCATTATCTTGATTTTTTATTCTTTCCAATTGTTGCTTAATGTAACACATTTAAGTGATGAGCAAATTAAATAGTTTTTGTAACATGAAAAATACTTAGTGTTTCTAAAAAAAGTGTGTTTTTTCTCGTGGAATGTGTCATTCTGAAAAAAGATTTGTTTAAGCTTCAAAGGTTGGAAGATGTAAGTTTTGTTATTTATTTTGGTTAATGGGCTTGTCAGTAGAGGAGAATTAAGATGAACCGGAGTTCCTAAATGTCAACAGTTCATTAACAATTGAGATATTAGTATCACTAATTAATGTTTGCCTTCTAGATAAATTTATTCTAGAGATTCAAACAGTGTGGTTTACTTTAATAATTACTTTCTGCATGGATTCTAAACGTTTTGATTGGATGGATTAAATTAATGCCTTTTTTCTTCTATTAGAAATATGAACATTATAAAAGTTAAAGGTTTTGCAATCTTTTATTGTATGCTTTCTGTTTGATTAAAATTTTGGTGTTAGAATGTTTTTTTTTTTTGTATTTTCCTTTTTTTACTTTTTTTCCTTTTTTGTTTTTATGTTCTTCTCCCTTGTGGTGTTTTGTATCTCTTGAGCATTAGTCTCTTTTCATTTCTTCAATGAAAAGTTTCGTATTTTGTTAAAAAAAAAATGTATTCTAATTTTTCTTAGATATCATTTCCAAAGTTAAATATCTTGTGAAATTATTCCTTTTTTTTTTTTTTTTTCTTTTTCGTTTAATATACAAATGCTTGCGACTGAAGTCATATTATATATGCAGGTAGATTTAGTGAAGAGACTTTGTTTTCCTGTTTATTGGAGTGCAGAAAATCGCCGTGTGATGAGAGGCCATTGGTTTGCTCGTAAAGGAGGACTTGATTGGCTTCCACTTCGGGAGGATGTTGCCGAACAATTAGAAATTGCGTATCGTAGTCAGGTTTGTTTTTGTTCTCTAGTAGATCATTTTCTCTTATTTTATCCAATCTCTCAATTCTTGTTTGAAGGTTTTGTATGCAAAGCATCTCAAAGTTTTCATGATGAAGAAAATGCTTCCATGTGAAATGTTTTCATTTGTTGCTGTGTAGTTTCTAGTTTTCTTCATTTATAAACTTAATTTTTTTAAAATATCTTAATGATTAGCAAATTATGGATAAAGATGATTTTGATTTAGGTGTGGCACCGGAGAACATTTCAACCGTCTGGACTTTTTGCATCCCGAGTTGATTTACAAGGATCTACCCCAGTATGTAAATTATTTGGAGCATGGGGACTTATTTTGTTGTCTCATCATTACTTGAAATTGAGGAGTGTGATTTATCTTGGAATTCCTAATGTAGGGACTTTATGCTCTTTTCACTGGGGAAGATGATACTTGGGAGGCTTGGCTGAATGTTGAGGCTTCTGGTTTTTCTAGCGTTATTAGTTTGGGTGGCAATGGAATTAAGTTAAGGCGTGGCTATTCTCCATCTAACTCTCCTAAACCTACTCAGGTTTGTAGTTCTTTCTTTCTTTCTAGCTGTTCTGTGAGTATAATTTTACCATTGCCTTTATATTTCATACCCTTCTAGTTCTGATGTAAGAGTAAGACTTCAATTCATAAGAAAGGATCCGTAATGGAGGATTCAGAATCATATTGGATATAGGGGGAAAAACTACAATTTTTTGGCGCAACCTTACCTCTAATATTGTTACATTAAATGGTGGTACTTTTTCTTGAAATGTTGAAGCTTACTAAAATGTACTCTAACCTGTATCCATCTTTTATTTATAAATTGTCTCTTGAAAACCATGTGGCTTCTTTCTACCATATGCCTCAAGTGTCTTTTGTTTTCCATTGAAGACATTTCTCACTTTGATCTGTGCACTTGAGATGGGACTCCCTATAAATTCTGTCTTAAACATGAGAAATAACTTGCTGCTAAGCAAGAGTCAAGTTTGAATGATAAAAAAGGGGTTGAATGGGGAAATGAAATTTTAATTCATTCCAAAGAAAAAAAAAAGGTTAGGTTTACTCCAAATTTGAGGAAAATGAAAAGCATTCTATCCTCCCTTTTTTTTCAATGTTCTCTCTCTCTTAAATTTATTTATAGTATTCTCTACCTCACATTTTTATTTCTTCTTTTTTTCAAGGATGATTTACGTCAGCAGAGGGAAGAAGAAATGGACGATTACTGTTCACAGGTATGTTTGCTATCATCGAGCTCCTTGTATCCATATTACATCATTCTCAGAAATTTGGGATATGTCATTCCAATTCTTTTATATCTGTATCCTACCAGTTTATTTTTATTTTCTTTCTTCTTTTGTTATTAGGTCCCTATTAATTTAATATTAATTATTTTCAAAGTATTGGTAAGCTGCATCGGCATCACTTGTAATTCTCTTCATTTTAGTTTCAAAATAATTTAGTAAAATGCTAGTTGCAAACTTGAATTTTTGTTCTCATTCTTACAACTTTCATTATGATTGATTTTGTTCCGTTCTCCTTCGCATCCATTTTATATTCGTAAATGTGGATTATGTTTTTAGACTAATTCTCTAGATAATCTTATTTCTTTAGATGTGAATAATATCAACCCCCATCCCCCTTTCCCCCAAAATATATATATTTTTTTTGAAGTTCTTTGTTAAGAAGATAAGATTTGGAACAATAACTAGAAGTTCAAGTATTCCATTTAAATAACCAAATCATGTTTTATGATTGCTCCAAAATAATTTTTCCCATTTTAACGATAATATAGGCCTGGCATTGAGGATTTATCCCTTCTTTACTTGCTTGGATAGTTCACTAATTTAGAAGGATGAGGTGTTGAGCCTTTGTTTGAAGTTTTAACCTGCTTCACTACCATATATAACCGTTTTATTCAGTGAATGCTTAGCTACAGAGATTTTTGAAAATTGTGAAACAACTCGATCTAATCTAATGATTTAAACTCTCTCGTTAATTTTATAATTAACTTGATTTTGTGTATTTGGAGAGAAAGAAACCAAAGACTTTTTGAAGATAAGTTGTCTACTTTTGATTATTTTTGTAATGGTGTGAAACACAGTGTCTTGGTGGGTCTCAAACCACCCAAACTCTTTTGTAATTACAGCATTCTTCTCATTATAAGCGATTGAAAGGCTCATTCTTTAGTTTTTGGGTGGGGGTTCTCTCTACCCTTGGCCCTTGGTTTGACCCTCTCTAATACATTACTCGTTTCCTATATATATATATATATATATATATATAAACTTGATTTTTTAAAATTTTCTACACATATCATGTCACTTTGGAAGCCACATTATTCATCTGAGGTTGTTGCTCTAGGTTCCTGTTCGACACCTTGTGTTTATGGTTCATGGTATTGGTCAAAGGTTGGAGAAATCTAATCTAGTTGATGATGTTGGGAATTTTCGGCATATTACATCCAGTCTTGGAGAGCGGCACCTCACTTTACACCAACGTAGCACTCAAAGAGTCCTCTATATCCCATGCCAGGTAACTAAGAAACCCTTTTTTCTTGCCCTACACTTGGATAAAATGTGTGAGTTTTTTGTGTTGTAGTTTTTCCTGACTCTTTTTTTCTTTCTCATCTTTCCCTCTGTGTTTGGTTATTCTGTAATGACATTTGTTACTATGACACAATATAGACATGAGGATATTAAGCATTGAAAGATATTGAAAGAATGCATTATAACTCTAATGGGTTATAACCCTCCTAGAGGGAATGGGTTCAATCCTTGGTGGCTACCTACCTAGGAATTAATTTCCTACGGGTTTCCTTGGCAGTCAAATGTTGTAGGGTCAGACGGTCTATCCGTGAGAATAGTCGAGGTGCACGTAAACTGGCCCGGACACTCACGGATATTAAAAATAAAATAAAATAAATATAACTCTAGTCTAGTAGTCTGATGTTAAGCTTTGTGCTATTGTGGTTTCAGTTTGCTACTTTTTCTTGGTTAACTTCATCATTGTTGTTTGTGCTTTAGAAGACTTGTAGATTATTACATGTGTAACCCTGGTATCAACGTATTATCTCTGTTTGCTTCTCATTCTTCTTTGCTTCCTGGAATATACTATATTTCACCTGGTTAACTCTATCATTTTTTTTTCCAGTGGAGGAAGGGTCTGAAGCTTAGTGGTGAAGCTGCTGTTGAAAAAATTACTTTAGATGGAGTGAAGGGTTTGCGTGTCATGTTGGGTGCGACTGCTCATGATGTTTTATATTACATGAGCCCCATATATTGTCAAGACATCATCAACTCGGTAGTGCATGCTTTGTTTTGATTGCTACTGTCCAATACTTCCATTTTATCCGTACTTGTTCTCTGTAGTTCTTTATAGATGGGTTAACTGGCATGATTTGTTAGTTTCGTTCTTTCATGTCAGTGTATATAACTCTTATTCAACTGATACGTATCATCAAAGATGGGTGAAACATACATCTGCCTTGTGAACCTTTTCCTTTCATCCTGCACTAATAAGTGAGGGTTGGTAAATGAAATCTGTAGCCGCCATGTTATTTAGAAGGGCGATGTTAAAGGAGTTACAATCTCATTACATGGCTCATTATCCGCCATGCTATCAATCTCATTACATGGTTCTATAAAATTATGATCAGTCACCAATGTTAGTTGAAGATCTAATAAGGTTTTTTGTCTTCCACAATTACTGAATACGAATCAAGTTTTGTTAGTGGTAGTGCAAGTCAAATCATCAATTCTTGCCTTATTACCAATGAACGCATTGTGATGAGTGGGATTGGCAAAAAAAGGCATTTCCATTAAGCTAGGTTTGGATAGGTAGGAGCTTCCATGATACTATTCTCGAAACTGGCCAGGGTGTTTTTGTTCTCGCCGGAGAGAGTGGGTTCATGCTTGTATGTCTATTTCCAATTACGTGATTCTCATGAATGGTGCCTAGAGCCAAATTCAAGCTTCTAGATGTGTTATGCAAGAAGACTTTCTCTCCCCCTTTCTCTTTACTCATTGTAGTGGACTGCCTTATAGACTTCTCTTCAGAAGGCTTGATCTGGAGTGAGTTGAAAGTTTTAAATGGGAAGACATCAATCACATTTAGTTTTTAGATGACACTAGTGATTGGATGACCAATCACTAGTGTCATAGACTGCTTAATACCATTTAGTTTACATTTAGTTTTCAGAAGGCTTGATATCCTATTTGTCTCTTCAACACCATAGACTGCTCAATAAAATAGTGATTGTGGGTATTGATTGTGATGACCATGATTTGAGTTGTTAAGTCTTAAGGGGATGTTTGTCCTCAAATCCTACCTTGGCCTTCCTCTCATTGGAAAGTCGAAGAGCCAATCCTTTTGGTCCCCTATTTTCACATAATATCCTTATGTAAACACCAAAGATGGAAAAAACAATTTTTTATACGGGTAGAAAGTTAAACCCGTTCAAGCCTCCCCCACATAATTTATGTATACTTTTCTCATGCTAAACAAAGTGCCTCTCCCTATTGAATAGATCATAAGGTGATTCTATTGGGGAAGCTACAAAAATGAAGTGGTCTCTAGTTTAAGTTTGTTGGCAAAAGGTAATATTCCTACTCTTGCAGGCGGCCTGGGCATTGGTAACATTAGATTACAAAATTAATCTGTTCTTCCAGATGGTCCTGGAGATATGTAGAGGGGCAACAAGCATTTCTCTTCCATATTTGGACAAGGGAAGCAATCTTGGAGGTCATAGGTGTGTGGTGATGAAAAGGGAAGAAATGAGCTTCAAAAAGTAGTATTCCTATTAAACATTAGCAAACCTCAAAAGTGATTAAAATAATAATTAATTACTTCATTTAATTTCATTAATTTTTGTTATTCAATTCTTCTTCTTCTTCGTCTCTAATCATTGCCAATCATAGAGGTTTATTTTAACTTCCTGGCTTTTGTAGGGGTCGCTCCCCTTTTTGGATTTAATATGAATAGTTTGTATATGTCCTGTTTCTTTTGAGTCCCCTATAGTTATTGCTGATACAAGATTTGTAGAACCCTGTCAATTTGGTAGTGATAGATATATGTATGATATGAAACAGGGGGATATTATACAAACCAAAGAGAAGATACAATACAACTTATAGGCCTAGGGGAACTCCCTCGCCAGGACAAAACCATTACATAATCTTTTTCCTGCTTAAGATAATCCAATAAATGATGAGACTACAAGAAAGCTTTTTTGTGAAGGGCACTCTAATATGAGGCCATATACTAGTGGAAGTGATATAATACTGGTTATGTAGCATTGACAGATTTTGATGATATGAAGCTCGTCAAACGTCCATGAACTAAGACTAAATGGGTATATTGATTTATCTTCAGGTATCTAACCAATTAAACCGACTTTATACGAAGTTTCTTAGAAGGAATCCTGGGTATGATGGAAAGGTATATGGCTCAAAGATTATTTTACCATTATCTTCTGTCAAATTCGATTATACAAATTGGGTATTTTTATATATTTTATATTTATATTATTTAGGTTTCCATATACGGACATTCCTTGGGAAGTGTCCTTTCATATGACATCCTCTGCCACCAGGAGAATCTGTCATCTTCTTTTCCAATGGATTGGATGTATGGGGAACATGATAGAAGTGAAGGGTTCTCGGGGGTGGACAATCAATCCTCTACACACAGCTCTTCTTGCAATACGGAGGATAAATGTTCTACTGCAGTTTATGGATTTGCAGACATTGTACACCATGCTAAAGAGGATGATGAGAGAAATATGCATCAAATGGATCTGCATTTGGAAGATCCTTCAATTGTGTTGGATCCTGCAACATCACATTCATCTGAGCTCATTACTAAATATGAAGATACTTGTGAGGAAGCTGATTGCATTACTAAATATGAAAATACTTGTGAGGAAGCTGATTACATTACTAAATATGAAAATACTTGTGAGGAAGCTGATTACGATTCCAGCAAATGGCTTCCTCAAACAAGTGATGGGCTAGAGGAGTTAAATAAAAATGGGAATTGCGACTTAGAGGTTCCCAGTGTAAATAAAATTGCTGAGCTACAATTTGAGGATTCAGAAGATAAAGATGAAGTAATTCAATCCCTGAAAGAAGAGGTCAGTAGACTCAATATAATTACACACACATGTCATGGTTTATTTATTCTTGTATGCTTTCAACGTACAAGAGTAGGATGTTTATTTGAACTTCTCGTTTGTCAGGTCGATTATCTTAAAAAGAAATTGGCAGAACTTGAGTTGATGTCTGCTAATAGGGATACAAATGGAGGATTGAATGAAGGTGCCTCCTAATTGTTTTATTTCTTTGTTTACTTATGGGAATAAATTGTACGAATGATATTTTTGCTCTTTGAAACATTATCAGGAAATAAGAGAAGTTTAATAGATATGCCCAACGAGCCCATGTTAGAAGATGATGGATCAAAGAGTTTTACTCCTTGTATAAAGTACACAAAGCTTGCATTTAAGGTACGGCAGGGGGACTGGAATTGAGAAAAGAAAACTCTTTTGATATATTCCAAGATATATGTGCATGTTTTATTTTATTTTCTTGTTGAACGTTAGGGAACGTTGGTTTGTTCCAACTATTTTATGTATAATTTTTTTTTTCTCTAATTAGGTTGATACGTTTTATGCTGTTGGATCTCCTCTTGGGGTCTTTCTTGCACTGCGTAATATTCGTATTGGAATTGGTAAGCTCACATTTATGACATGATAGCTACATTGTAATCTTTGTGGAAAATATTTGTTGAAATCGTTAGTCATCTGTCTGCAACAGTATGTCTTTTCAAGGTAAATTTGCATTGATATAAAGGATCTCCAGCTGGAGGACCATTTAATTGGCCCTGTAAACTCTCTATCTATGTTGAAGTGTTTGTTTTTAAGATGGTAATGGACGGCCAAATTATTTAATATAGAGCTGGATAATCTAATTGCACACTTGATTTAGTTTACAAACATTAGGTCCTTCAAATGATTTTATTGAATCACTTTTCAATGGTAAAAATGTTGTTGCTTCAGTGATGGTTGGAGATTTTTTTATTGGTGACTATTTGGGCCATTAAATTTGCCTAGTGTTTTTGGAAAGAGTTGCTCTGTTTTAATGTCTGTTATTATTATTATTTTTCCCTATCCCCCTTTAGGAGGTTGTATCCTTGAACATTCTGTTTCTTTTTTTTCATCTATCAATGAAAAGTTAGTTTCTAGTTTAAAGGAGAAAAAAAAGAAGAGTAAGAGCTATCTGCTTCATTTTGCTTATTGACCCTTTCAGATCATAGAAGTAATTCTCATGCTAACAAGATTTATTTTTACTTGATTAACTTGCTATGCATTAAAATTAATCTGCAGAAACTCGGAAAATTTTCTTTTTAGTATTTAACTAGCAAGTCTCTAGTTATTTTGTAATTGATATTCAATATGATCTTCCTGAATCTGGAGTTATTCAGAATACCTTTTGATTTAGGAATTTCCCACTTGCTTTCCTAGATTTGATTTATATGCTAGAAAAAGTCGATTGTTTGTTTGGGTACGCACAATGATTTTGACGATCCTAAAAACTTATTTGTTGGACTTCAGGAAAAGGGCAAGAATATTGGGATGAGAAAAATATAAATGAAGAGATGCCAGCTTGTCGACAAATGTTGAACATTTTTCATCCATTTGATCCTGTAGCGTACAGGTCTTTGAAAGCAACCCTTGACCATTCTAAGTGCTTGATTATTTTCATAACCAGCTACATTGTGATTTATTGTCTGTTATTTTATTGACATCCTTTCTTTTCTGTGACCTGTGTTTTTTGTTTGACACCGTCATTTTTTATTTATTGACTTGAAGACGATATATTTTTGCCTTTTGGCCATGCATTCTTGGAGCCATTTTTTATATGCTAACACACTTATCCACTGAGTACAACCACATGCTCGCAGACGCTCAGTAAATGCATGCCTAGAGCATTTATTTGCTGTGTCTGAGCTCATTCATAATTTATTATTATTATTATTTTTTTTAAATCTGTCTCTCTTAAAAAAATTGACAGAATAAACGGTTTTCTTTTGTTTTAAATCATTTTCTATTTTCTAATGTTCTTCTTGATATGGTAGTATACATTATGGAGAACGTTTAATGGAAGCTTTGTTGAATTTATACAGAATAGAGCCACTTGTTTGCAAGGAGTACATGCTCAAAAGACCTGTTATTATACCATTCCACAGAGGTGGAAGGAGGTTGCATATTGGATTTCGTGTAAATATCTTCATCGCATTGATATAGTGAATTTCGGCCATTCTTCAACTTTCTTTTGTTATTCTGATAGATTTTCCTATATGATATGCAGGAATTTACTGATAACTTGGCTCTTCGTTCTCAGGCAATGAAGGACAATCTACACACTCTGGGGGTGGGTTGTACTAGATTTCTAAGACTGTCTTCTTCTCATGGTTATCTTGAGTTTTTTATTTTTCTTTTCAAACCTTTCAAATCATTTTTCAGTATTTGTATTTTCATCTAAATGGTTTTGATTAAATGTGATTTCCCCTATATTTTTTTAAGTTTTTCTATTTTGGAGTGTGCAAGTGCAACAAACATCTTAATTTATGTATTTTTATCTAGAGCTTTGTTGAAACAAAAATAAGTACCTTCCGAAAGATATATGTTTGGTATTGGGTTAATGCGAGAATGTGCTGAAGGTTCTGAGTTACATTATTTGACAGGTTAAAGTACTTACAGTTTGCCAATCAAGTAAGGCAGATGGCCTAGAAGGTAATATATCAGTTTCTAATCCGGTGTCTACCCTGCCTGATTTTGTACATGGTTACTTACTAATCTATATGGATGAACAATTAATGATCAAATCTGGGTGCACATAATCATGTTGTCAAGAGAACCAATATTACTATAACCCCCAACTATTCACTAATTGAGCTCTAAACTGAGAGCATTCTTTTATGTCACTACCAGTAGCTACATTTGGATGATCAGGTTGAATTCCTTTATGAACTGCTGTCCACGGCTTTCCTTCAAACAAGAGTGGAGCCTCTTATTATATGAAACTAGTGCCAAGCAGGATCTCTATGATAACTATGAGCCGTTCCTTTTCAATTTCGTTGTCTTCTCTAAAAAAAACTATGAGCTGTTGTTTAGAATGTCCTCCTCCCTCTCGTTGTGTTTGTTTCTAAAAAAATAAAATGAATCTCACTCCATTTCTCTCATATTTTGTGCACCTAATGTAGAAGGAGCTGAGAATTTTCAAGGAGAACTGAATTCTTATGGTGTTGTAATGATGGAGAGATTGACAGGAAGTGAAGGAGGGCGGGTTGATCACATGCTTCAAGTACGTACTTCCTTTTACTATATGATACTAAGATGCTGAATTTTCCATCTGTCTGAAATTCATTGCCTGTTCTCATGTAAATACATGATTCAAAAGTTGGTAGTGAATACGTTTGTTAGTCTTTGGATGAGAAACCAAAATTTGAAGAAGAGGGAATTTTAAGAAAGTAGTATGACAAAGTATACTATCAAGGCATGGAGGGAGCTACCTTAGTTATCACACAACTTGAAGCATTTTGGATACTTTGAAAAAAAAAAAAAATTGAAGCATTTTGCAACCGAGAGTCTTTGAGCCCTCCAATATGCCTTTTATCCTCTTTGAAAGACCTGTATGTAGTATCCTAGGTGTGGCTCTTTTGTATATTTCATCAATGAAAGGCGAACTCAAATGTGAAGATATATGATCAAGACTTCGTAACCATGATAAGGAGTGCACAGAGCTGAATTAGCATATATAGCAGAATATCATATTGTTCCCTTGGTTGTTTATCTAGAATATTTGGCTTGAGAGAAACGGGAGGATTTTAGGGGGAGGTTTTATCTGGCTAGGACACTTCTTTTTGGGATCTGTTATCAAAGGGTTATCTTGTTATCTTGTCGTCCATATTGAGAATAAGTCTTCTGCTGATCTCTCTTTAATTAAAGCTCGTTGACTTGCAGGATAATACATTTGAGCATCCGTATCTGCAAGCCATTAAGTCCCATACGTGAGTTTTATGTCTCTACTTTAATCAAGTAGAAATAACGTTCCCTTCCCTCTAATCTATACCATATATCAACAATAATTTTCCCTGAAAAACCTTGTGTATTGGTAAATTAGGTGTTCCACGTTTTAATTGGTTTGTTTTTGACATGCAGAAACTACTGGAGGGATCATGACACTGCTCTTTTCATATTGAAACACTTATATCGAGATATACCTGAAGATCCCGATACACCTCCAGAATATACTAAATCCGATTCAAAAGATTGCTGGTACAATCAAAGAGAGACTATTGAAGAGGAGCTTCCTTTAACATTTTCCGAGGAGGCTGTGGTACGAAACTTCTCAAGGAAAGCAAAGAAGATAATGAAAAAGCAATGACAGGCTTCAACTTCTAAGGTTTATTGACGTTGATGATGAAGGTTTGGACGGCCGGGATTATTATGTTAATGAATATGCAAATTCCCACCTTCAAAAATGGGGAGAAATTGCCGATTTGTGGGCACTTAACTCAACATTGTCTCTCCTTTCTTTCCATGTACATATAAAAAGGAAAGGGAAACAAAATGGGAATGTAAGATGTAAATATTTTTAGTTAAAACGTTAGCTGTGAGAGTGAGATGGTTAAATGTGGACTTGTAAGCAGTGCGCTAATGACCTCAATAGTTGTAAACAGACACCTTAGTTGCTAATTAGAAACAGGTCAGATTATTCCTGCATCTTTTTCTTGGTGTCTTTGGCTCAATCCTGCACATTAACGCTACCATGTCACGACCAATTGTGAACATATATCATAAAACATATTCTTCTTCCCTCCCCAAAATCATTTTTTTAAGTTACACTCTATATATTTGTAGCAGCACCTTGAGATTGAGAGTAGAATAATATTGGATCACCAACTTCATTTTTGGTTTGGTTTGGTTTGGTTGGAGTTGGAGATGTATAAGAGATCAGTTTGTGTACTTCATTTATTCTTTTCCTATTTCCTTTAGAATCTATTTGTATTGTACAATTTTATTATGTAGCATAGCATCTGAGCTGAGTGAAGCAAGTTGATTTGGAAATTGATTTCGGGATTGGCCCAAACCCGGTGCTTAACTACTTGAATACACTATTTGGGGACCCAATTTATAAAAATGTCTAGATTTCATCAAATTCTCAGTTTTGTTATTGAATGAGTCAATTCATGAATATGACAGATTATAACTGACACATGTATCTAGAGTTAAGTATAATTTAAAGTGAAACTAGGGAGAATTTCTAGTACATCCGTGGTATGGAGTTTTTCCATACCACTGCCTTTCAAAAAATGACACGTGGCAAAATGGTTATTGCAAAATGGTTATTTAACTGAGACCCACCCTATTAAATATATTATTTTTTTAAACCATTTTGCCACGTGTCATTTTTTGAAAGGAAGTGGTATGGAAAAATTCCATACCACGGATGTACTAGAAATTCTCCGAGTGAAACTAAGATTTTTTTTTTTTTTTTTTAAGATTTTAACAATAAAGGCAAAATTTAGAATCTCTTATCATGTAAGAGTTAAAAGCAGAACTTGGAGCCCAAGTTAAAAACCATGGGTATCAAAATAATAATAATAATAATAAAATCCTAATCAACATATACATGTGGATTTTAATTTTGATTATTGATTATTGATTATTGTTGTAAATTAAATTTTATTTTCAACATAGAACGAAAAGGGCTTGCCAAAAATAAAATTCAGAAAGGGAAATCAAACACCATATATGAATACAGCGTTTTGGCTCTCCAACGACAACGCAGCACCGCCGATATGGAGAACTCCCAAACCCAACTCTCTTCCCTTCCGCCGCCGCCGCCAGAAAATCCTCCGACGCCGCATTCCGATCACCGACATTCACTTGTAGCTGGAAGATTCAGAGACGCCCTCTTCTCCGCCGTCGCCGCCAAATATGCGACCAACGGCAGCGGCCACTCTTTGCCCTTCTCCTCCGCGCAGTTTAAGTCCGATATCGAGTGCCGCCTTCATGAGTATTTCCCCTCCTTCCAGACTCCTACTCATCTTCCCTATGCCTCGGTAGGGTAGCTGTCTTTCACGTTGCTCGTCTTTTCTGTCGATTGAGATTTTGAAGTAATCTGTTCTTTATTTAATTATTTATTTTCTTTTCTTTTCTGAAATTGATATTGGGAGGAAATTAGTTGTGCATTGTGGTTGGGATTGAAGCAATGGAGGTTGATGAATTGATGTTTTTTTTGGAATGTAGATGATACAAAGGGCAATAGCTGAAGTGGGAGAGGAAGATGGGTTGAGTGAGGAATCTATATCGGAGTTTGTCGTGAATGAGTATGAGGATTTACCATGGGCACATGCTGCGTTTTTGCGCCGCCATTTGGGGAAGCTCTGTGAAAGTGGAGAGCTAGTGAAATCGAAATGTGGGAGGTATAACTTTAAGGTGGAGGGTAAGGGAATTAAGAGGAAGAAGCGGCGGAGGAAGTCAGTGGGAAGGAGTCGGCGTCAAGAAGTGGAGAGTGCTGATGAGATGGAAGAGGATTTTGATAGGAAAAAGCGATCAAAGAAATTGGTGATTATAGGACCCCGTGGGGAGGATATAGTAACAGGTAAAAGGATTGAAGAACAAAATGATTCGTTGAGAGAAGTCATTGTTGGGGTCGAAGATGGAGATCACGCACAAGGAGGCCAAGTTGTGCTGGATGGACATGAAGAGCTTCAAGAAGATGAAATGATTGACGAGCATCATGGAGACGAAATCAAGAATAAATATGGGCCTAAAGATTTTGATAGGCAAAAGCAATCGCGAAATCTGGTGATTATAGGTCTTCATGCACCAGTAACTATTAATGGGATTGAAAAACAAGGTGGTTCACTGGGGGAAGAAGTGCATGAGGCGGAAGAAGGAGTTCACGCGAAACGAGGCCAAATTCAAGTGCTTGCTGAACTTAAAGAAGTTCGTGCAGATGTATTGATTGACCAACATTGTGAAAAGGAAGTTAAGAGTAGAGATGGTGTTCAAGATTTTGATGAGAAAAAGCAATCACAACCAAGAAAGGCACTAACAATGACAGGGACTGAAGAAAAATGTGGTTTGTCAAGAGAAGAAGTTGATGGAGCCAAAAAAGGAGGTCACGACCAAGAAAGGCCAGTTATAATGATATATGAACTTAAAGAAGTTAGAAAACTTGGAATGGTTAACGATAATCACGAAGTGGAAGTTAATAGTAGAGATGGGGATGAAGATTTTGGTGGGAGAAAACAATTACAGGAGCTGGTGGTTGTTGGACTCCATGCAGAAGAGACATTAACAACTAAAGGGACTGAAAACCGACGTCGTTCGTTAAGAGAAAAAATCAATCAGGCTGAAGGAGGCCGTGCACAAACAGGCCGAACTGAAGTGCTAGATAAATTCAAAGAAGTTCAAGAAGTTGAGTTGATTGACGTGCATCATGAAGAGGAAAGGCAAGGAGAAGTGATGGAAGAACCAACAGAGGTACTGCATATTATTCCATCTTATGCTGCCTTGCATGTCATCTATTTTGTCTCTTGCTTGCGGCACTCATTTTTACTGCTCTAACTAACTTATTCCATCTTATGGACTTGTTGCATGCTATTAATTATTATTTATTCATTGCATGTTTTATCTTTGGGATTTTTTTTCTTTTCTTATATTCATTATAAAATAACTAAAATAAAATTATACATTTCACCACTACCACAAATATCACATACGATAACATCGAAAAAATGCTATCGTATACATTCTATAGCGTTTTAGAAACACGAGGGTAAGCCCCTCCTAGAGGGAATGGGTTCAATCCTTGGTGGCCGCCTACCTAGTTATTAATTCCTACGGGTTTCCCTGGCAACCAAATGTTGTAGGGTCGGGCGGTTGTCCCGCGAGATTAGTCGAGGTGCGCGTAAGCTGGCCCGGACACTCAAGGATATTAAAAAATAACCCAGTGGTAAGCGATGTTATTGAAAGTTGATGACTTTTCACAATTGATCTTCCCTAGCGTTTTTTATAGCACTTAAATGGTAGTAATTAGTTCGAATAGATTTTTTCGTATGGGATGTCCCATACAGAGGAAAGAGAGCCAAAATGATGCATAAAAAGCCAAGCAGGGGACCATAATTAACAGTCAAATGTATTGAAGTTATAAATCAACAAACCTTGAGAGGAGTATGATGATTGATTAGAAGAACCTCTTATACTGGCTAGTGAGAGGATCCATGAGATTTGAATACACATTATAAATTATAATTCATTAATACCTAACAGAATAAGCAAGATAATAAAAACACACACTAATTGAGCATCTTAAGCAAGAAGATAAGCCTTTAAAAGAAAACAGAGCATTACAGAAAAGAACAAAATGCATATAAAAAACAAAAACAAGTTTTTAAAACTATTTTTTTTAGTTTTCATAACTTTGCATGAATTTTGAAAACACTTGTAAAATGTAGATAACAAAACAAAGGAACACATAGGTGGAAGTAGTGTTCATAGACTTAATATTTTTTTTTTTTTTTTTTTGATAAGGTACCAAACTTTCATTGAGTAAAAAATGAAAGAATACAAGGGCATCCAAAAAAAGAAGAGCCCGAGGGACAACCCTTAAAGAAAAGGGGTCCAATCAAGTAATAAAAGACCTATAGAGTAATTACAAAAAAGCCGCGTCACCGACGCCCATAAAGAGACTTGAAATCTAACAAGGGACCAAATAGCATTTGGGTCCCTTTCTGAACCTCTAAAAGTTCTGTTGTTCCTTTCCCCCCATAAACCCCATAAGACCGCACAGATCCCAGCCTGCCACAGGAAATTTCCTTCTTCCCGAAAAGGCGGATGGAGAAGGAACTCCTCGATCATCTCTCTAAGGCACCTGTGCCTAGCAAACTGGACGCCGAACACCTCAAAAAAAGAGTTCCAGACGTCCCGAGCAAACTTACAATTCCATAATTCAATAGCAAACTGGACTTAATATTTTTTTTTTGGATATCCGTGACAATTGCCTGACCCTACAACATTTGGTTGCCTAGGAAACACGTAGGAATTTAATTCCTAGGTAGGTAGGTGGCCACCAAGGATTGAACCCATTCCCTTTGGGAGGACTTTAATAGTCCCAAGGCCGTTCATGACCACTAGACCAACCCTTGATGGTTTTCATAGGCTTAATTTTCAAAAATCAAAAACCAAAAACCAAAACTCAAATGGTTATCAAACGGAGCCTTTATTACTATATTATCAACACTACTCTTTACATGTAGGCACACTATTAATACAAAAGCCAACACATAAGAATCATCAAATAAAATAACATTGCTTGTTTTGTTCCTGAAAATTGTAATTAGATGACTTATCCAGCATTTCCTTCATTCTAAAACATAGAAATTTTTTCTAGAACAATTTCCAAACAACACTTGAACTCAAACTGAAGACCTATTATGATTATACGACACCTAACTGTTGTATAGTCTTTTCAATGTATTCTCAACCAAAAGGTATATTGTCTAACAATTTTTTTGTATAGTCTTTTCAATGTATTCTCAACCAAAAGGTATATTGTCTAACAATTTTTCAATAAAAGCTTACCTAAGACATGAAAGAGATCAAATTAAGCATTTCATCACACTAGCCCATTGAACTGATAAATGAGTTCTTTTGAAATCTCAAACACACTTCCATAACGCAATATGTTTTTAAGGTTAACAAAAAAAGAACATATTTGTCTTGAGTTCTTTTGAAATCTCAAACACACTTCCATAACGCAATATGTTTTTAAGGTTAACAAAAAAAAAACATATTTGTCTCATCTCTTCTTCTCTTGGTAACATCATGAGTTTTACTTTTTAGCAACTCATTACCAACTTGCCAAACATGAATTACAAAAAACTTTCAATATTTAAAAGATAGGATAAAGATAGTTAGAACTTACAATAAAGTTTCTCCCTACACAATAAAAGCCAAAAGGTGAGGTAAAACTTAAATTATTCTCTTTTTGCTAAGATTGTAAAACAGAATGTTGATCTCAAAGTAATATATTCCATAGTTTTTCCCTAAAATAAAGGGAAAAAAACTAAAGAGAAATCAGGAAAATAAAGCTATAGAAAAATTTCCCCTTAACAGGGAAAAACAAACCCATCCTATATGAGTTTTGTAAGGTATATGAGATTTTGTAAAGTCTCGAAAAGAATTGAATGATTTTAAATGAACATTAAGTATGTTCCAGTCGATTTCTTGTCTTACCAACCTTCGATACGATATCCTCTTCACGATGCGTGTGTGGAAGATGGCTTTCAAAACTCAGGCAAACAAGAATGTTACAAGTTGAAGTTGGAAAATGAAGCCACGAATGGTGCTATGGCGGTCTCCTCCATCACCTCCAGGAAGAAACCAATACCCAAACAAATAATGAGAAAATTGATTTATGGGAGAAAGCATAGGGTCTACTTTGGTATGAAGGGTAGAGGAAGAGATACAAAATGAGATATCAAGACCAAATACAATCAAAGACTCAACTTTAGTGTGTAGTTTGACGGGAATGAGTGGCGAACTGTTTGAAATTGTTTGTGGGTTTTCATTTATTGTGGTTTTCGGTGACTATTAAGAAGAATAATGAAGGGTAGAACAATGGAGGGACGAAAATGAGATATCATAGGGTCTACTTTGGTATGAAGGGTAGAGGAAGAGATACAAAATGAGATATCAAGACCAAATACAATCAAAGACCCAACTTTAGTGTGTAGTTTGACGGGAATGAGTGGCGAACTGTTTGAAATTGTTTGTGGGTTTTCATTTATTGTGGTTTTCGGTGACTATTAAGAAGAATAATGAAGGGTAGAACAATGGAGGGACGAAACTGACGAGAAAGAGAGAACGATAGAGATGATAGAGTTGGACAAATAGATACGAAGTGGACAACGATGGAAAAAGCCTGGGAATAATGAGCGGGAATGAGCGAAAAATATAAATTAGGTTCACGCATATAAAAAATTAAAAAACCACGATGCCCCGGGTGTTTTTTCTTGAACTTGTAATAGCAGTTTTTGATAAATGCTATGATGAAAAGCTATAAATGAAGCAATTTGTTGTAGTGAACCCTTCTTTATCTTATTTAGCTCTTCTCCTTTCCTCACCTACTGCCGGTGGTGTCCTGCTGCTGTTGGCAGCTGGCTCTGAAAGCAGGCATAGGATTTCATCTGTGCTTGTTTGGAGATGAAGCAGAAGAATCCTTCTCCTTTATGTTATAGAGAGAGCGGGGTGGGTGGAGATTAGAGGGATAAATTTGCTGATGATATATAGTAAAGGGGAGAAGCTTTGATTTTTCAAATGTAAAGTGTGTGGTTGTGCGAAAATAATATTGGGTTAACTTAGAAAGGCGTTTAAATTTCATTTCCATTACCAACAAGTGTTATTGACATGTTTACATTACTTTCTCTGTAGTTCCAGACATTGTTTTCTATGGAGTGGACTTTTATTTATTTTTTACTGATTTTAGCATTCATTTTGATTAAAATTTTAAATTCTAATGTAGAGAGAATCGAAGGGATCAAACGAAGAATGGCCTAGTGAAGAAGCCAGTTTGGAGTTCTTTGATGCTATGTCGAACCATGGCAATGGTGAAGAAAATGGAGTGATTGATGCTCAAGGTTGCAAGATTTTACAAAAGGAAAGTGAAAATTTGGAGTTTTTTGATGCAAAGTCTGACCCTGACAATGGGGCGAATGAAATAATTTGCGCTCAATCTTCCAAGGGGAAGGTACTATGTGAAGTGAGCAATAAACAAAATAGACTGCAAGAACAACTGCTATCCAAGGTGAGTGTGAGTGATGATCAAACTGGAATAAACAGGGGCCGCAAGGCTGAGGACCCTCAACTATCCAAGGAACAACCTCAAGTTAGATGGCCTTCTGAAATAACTGGAACTCCGAGTAGTATTATAGTAGCATCCCCACCTCTCGAGCATCAGACCGAGACACCGAAGCATGCAGAGCAAGGGATGCCCAACACATCTGAGGCAGAATTGCCTTCATATATTATTTGTAGTCCCAAGAGTCAACCACGGGGACATCGTGGTCGAGGGAGGCCTCAAAAGTTGAAAGTACAAGAAACTTTGGCAACTTTGTTTCCTTCATCTGCTCAAGATTATGACCAGCAATATCTGGAATCAAATGTTGAAGAGAGAGAGACATCCGACCAAAATATGGGAGATGGCACACATCATGTTGATCAGCATCGACTCAAGCTGCCAAGGGGGAGAGGGAGAGGTCGGGGAATAAGCCAGGGTCGTGAGGTTGAGGATCCTCAACTATCCAAGGAACAACCTCAAGTTAGATGGCCTTATGAAATAACTGGAATTTTGAGTACTAGTATAGTAGGATCCCCACCTCTGGAGCATCAGACCGAGACACTGAAGCATGCAGAGCAAGGGATGCCTAGCACATCTGAGGCAATATTGCCTTTAGATATTATTTGTAGTCTCAAGAGTCAACCACGGGGACATCGTGGTCGAGGGAGGCCTCGAAAGTTGAAAGTACAAGAAGCGACTCGTCAGTTTACTTCGTTTCCTTCATCTGCTCAAGATATTGACCAGCAATATCTGGAATCAAATGTTGAAGAGAGAGAGATATTCGACCCAAATATGGGAGATGGCACACATCATGTTGATCAGCAGCGACTCAAGCTCCCAAGGGGGAGGGGGAGGGGGAGAGGTCGGGGAAGGCCTCGAGTAGTGAGACAAGACCAGATTCCATCGTCAGAGACATTCTCACCTTCCAAGCATTTGCATCACCAACAATCTCCTGAGAAGAGACGCCGTGGAAGGCCTCCTAAACGAAAATTTGATGTAGATACTGTATCGATGGACGTCTCGACTTCCATTTAGAGAATGAACAGCAAGAACAGAAGGGTTGTGTTCATTGAAGACCTTCCAAAGGAAGAAAGAAAGAAAAAGAATCATTTGATAATCAGTAATAACATGTTTCAAGTGCTAACTATATTAATTAGTATATAAGAAAATTTAACATCTGATTTTGTTGTGTTTCACTGAGTTTGCCTCTTTCCTTTTACCATCACACATAAGTAAATTTCCACTGTAACTCATGAAGCTGGTTGTTTTTCAAGTCATGTAATTTCAGGTAATCACAATATGTTCAAGAAATTGCAAGAAGTGATTGTTACACTTATAGAGAGGAAGATCCTGTCCTCATTGTTCTGATTTATCTCTTCCCTATATCACTTGTAGCTTCTCCATCCAACCCCATCCATGCTTATTCTTGTGATCGGAGTCTCTGTCTTTGATACCGGAAAGAACTATTTCATCGAAACCACCCTATTCAGGTAGATTTTTCCCTTTTTGTGTATCAAGTTTTTTCACCACCCAACTGGTAGGTTCTCACCAATGGCACCACAATAGTTGACTTCATCTGTAAGTTGCATAGTTTATTATAGGTTATTATAGACTTACATGATCAAATCTATTCAGTTTAATCGCATCTTTGATTCCTACTCTTATTTTTTTTGTTACTGCATCTTCAGATTTTTGTGTCCCTACCAAATGTTGTAGGATTAGGTGATTGTATTGTGAGATTAGTTGAGGTGTAAAGTTGACTCATTTTTTGATAAATTTTCATTAACAATTACGCAAGTGGCTCATTTTTTGTTACTGAAATATAAATTAAAAATATTCCTACATGTGAGCAATTTTTGTTTTTTTTTTATAAGAAGCATGTGGAAAATCTTTGGATGCTTAAGACCTCAAAAGTGCAAATAATAAAACGGATATTGATATATGAACCCTATTATACTTATACCTATCCTTTCAGGTTTTACTTCTCATTAAGGCATGTCATCGATAATCATTATAAAGTTCAATTTTATTTGACTGTCCTGGACTAATTCGTCTCTTCATTTACAGGGAACAAAGGCCTCGAGATTTTTTAGAATGCATTGTTGATCTTCGAGATTATTATGTTCCTTACCATGTTCGCTTTGCTATTGATCATGGTGATTTCTCATTTTATTTAGTTAGACTAGTATTAATGTCTTGAAAGTGATTTCTTCATTTTCTGTGTGTTTGACACAAATCTCTGTCAGATTTGCGCTGTGGACAATGGTATGATGTTAGTGTATCAAGCACTTGGGAATTACTTCTAGTAATCCGTCTCCTTACAGTTGAAGTTTCTTCACCGACACAATAACTGTATCCTATCACAAGAAAAAGTATCTGTTTTGGTTCTTGTATATTATGAAAATGTGAATATTTATTGATCTCATTAGCATTGTTTTTTGTGATGTGGTTGCTTGGCCATTTTTAGTGGTGAAGGAAAACTATAACATGGGATGGGATGATGTTTGAATCAACAAATTAAACCAACTTAAATCTTTAATTCTTTGGGCTGCTAGGTGAAGCCATCCAGGAACTCGATACATGGTAGCATATCAGAAATTTAAGGTTTAAAAAAAAAATACTCTCTTCTACGTAGGTACTGTTGTGAATGTAGTGAACTTGGCAACAATTGACCTTGAAACCACATTGCACCGAAGATAGTCAATTGAGCTGAGAAGGAGATGCTGAAGTTGGGAAAATACTCATTGCACTTGCGCGCTTTCCACACTGTTATTTCGGCATGTTGCTTCATGTATTTGTCTCTTTCGCTCATATTTCTAGATTCCAGAATCGAGCCCCTCATGTTTTGGCTCGTCGTTTTAGCGCAGAGGGGATGTTGATGGAGTGGAGAGGAAGCCCACCTGAATGACTTTTCAAAACTCTATCTTCTGACATTCCGTCGTTTTAACTTTGTTCATCTGAATCTTTGATTAAAAAAAATCATTAAATTGAATATTAAAAAAAAAAAACCCATTGAATTGAATGTTTAAAACAGTAGTACTGAGTAGATAAATAGAAGCATATGTGAGAAGAAATAAAAAATATCCTCCTTCAACACAACATGGGCCAAGATATGGGCTCATACATGGGTCTACCACTGTTGCTGGTAACCATAAGACCCTCCTAGACATTCGTTTCACATAGGGTTTCGATTTTCGCGCGCCATCTCTTCTCCTTGCTCTCTCTCGCGCGCTTTTCATTGTTCTTCGCACTGAAAATTAGCTATGGCGAATCTGTCACAGGGCGATGCTGATCAAATGCCTGGAAATCAAGTGAAAGCAAAAGATTCTGGTACCTTGTTCTTAACTATCGCATTGCTTTCAATTGTCTGTTATTTCTTAGTAGCTGAATATGTCTTGATCGAATGCAAATGATGGACTCATGAATGCAGTTTAGCTACAGAAGATTATGATCTTATTTCATAGATTAAAAAGCAATGCATAAATCGAACAAACAAACACTGAAACACACATACAGGAAAACGATTCTAGACGATTGTGCCAGTTGACCTGGTGTTATCATGTCAAATTTCTCTATGTCAAATGAATTCATACATGTAGAACATATTGTTAACAAAAATCTTGCGTATGTACATGTTTTAAATGTGTGAGGAAGCACTAGAGTGGTGCATTGGGAGTCATCTGTTTGTTTCATAAATGCAGGTGGTGGAGTATGTTTGATGAGCAATACGTGGAGAGATGAACAGCATCCATCTTTCATCAATTTTATGTCAAATTTTCTTCGCACAAACTCATTTCGCCTCAATTTTGTTCCAATTGCCCCAGTAATTTCCTTTACTTTCTCATATCTAAATTTCATTGACAACCCTTCTGTACTCATATCAATCACTTGCAGGACTTCATATTCAATTGTGGGGGTTTATCAGTTGCTTTTGCTTTCGTGACAAGTTGGGATTGCAGCAATACATCATCAATCTTTAGCAGGTAGCTTGGTTGTTCTTGTTTATGATTTTTGCTGGTTTTGCCTTTTGTTGTGTTTCATTCAGTCAGCTTTTGACAGAGTTCAAAAATTGAAGAAGCAGTTTGCAAATTTCTTTGTTGTTGTTGCCCTTCCAACCAAGGAGCAGAATGATTCATTTGTTCAATCTTACTTCAGGTAATCGAATCTGGTATCTTGAATGGTTCTTTACTTTATTTATGTTTTTATTTATTTAGAGAACTTATGTATCTTTTCCTCCCCCCCTAAATCTCGTTGAGAAATGGGATGGAGATTGGTAAGCCACCATTTGTACCAGTTCAGGATATTGAGATGGGCTTTGAGAAGATTGTAAAGATAGCACACTCTCGTGGAGGTAGTAACCATTTTAACTTTGGGTTGAATACTTTCCTCAATCATCTTCAATAATTATATCAAATTACAGCATGCAAGCAGCAAGATGTCATGTCAAAACTGAGGACTGAGGTCAGTTGATGTAGATTATATTCTACTTGAATTAGTAATAACAAGTCAAGATCTAGTTATCGTATGGTGTCTTTCTTACACGAGTTTTAATGACCGCCTCCCCCTTCTGGGGTTCTTGTTGAAGAGGAAGAGAGCAGTGCAAGTCATGGATGCTTTTCGTAGAGTCGTGTCTTCTGTACCAGGCATTGATGATCATGATGCAAATTCAGTAAGTTTACTTGAATAAAACCAGCTCACATTCGTAATTTTCTGCACTGTTTTCTTATTTGTTTCACTCCTCGTCGTATATATCTCTCTGATATAACCTAGAAACCGTCGCTTGAGTTATGAGCACTCGAGAAAAGGCGATTGTAGCATGTATTTTTCACTTGTATATGATACTGATTTTGGGAATGAAAAAAAAAATTGTTTGATGGAAATATGAAGTTCTCATCTCTCGTTCTAGATTGGTCTCCTATTTTTCTGGCATCACTCATCAGAAGGTCTTTATCACTTGTGATTGTCATATTCTTTAACTTAATAATTTAACGTCAGTTTATTTTCCCATGGTTAATAATATTTAAATGTTTAGGTAGTGAAAGCGTATTTGTAACTTAATAATACACTAGACATTAGCGTGCAGTTTCTACCAATTGCAAGTTTTGTCCAAAATGATTATTTCCCCCCAACATTTTCTGCGATAAATGATCACATTCTTTACAAGTTCAACTAGATTGTAGCAAGGGGCTTACAGATGAAAGTATTGGCTGCATACTTCTTTTAAGTCAAACATGTGATGTGCCCAATAGGTGGGAAAGATGATGTTTTTGTGATGTAAGGTTTTATCTGAACATTCTCATGTCGATGACCTCTACTCTTCAGCTAAATCAAGCTATTGGTTCAATTGAGGCAATCGCCAAAGCATCCAAGGAGTACATTTTGGAGAACACAGATCTGTCAGTGGACAAGGCAGAAAGAATTAGGACCTTTTTCAGGGATCCAAAGTTCTACCTCGGTCCCAAAATAAATTGATATTGGAAATCTCTTTGATCTCCGGATGAATTCCACGGAAGAGTTTCGAGGTCAGTCATATTTTAACATTGCTTTTGTTGCCTACCTTGAAATGATGAAATTCATACTTATGATTTTGAGCGAACCGGAATGGGTAAACCAGGAAATTTAAACAGTGAAACCTGGCCAACGTTTCTGCAGACACACAGGAAAAATAGAAAAATAAAATAACGAGTAGTCTATTTGATAACCATTTGGTTTTTAATTTTTAGTTTTTGAAATTCAAGCTTATAAACCCTACTTTTAGGGTATGAATTTCTTTGGTATGTAATCTACTTTTTATAAGTGTGTTTACAAAAACCAAACTAAATTTTAAAAATTAAAAAAAATAGTTTTTATAAACTTGTTTTTGTTTTTTTTAATTTGGCTAAAAATTCACACGTTTCTCCATGAAAATCATGGTAAAGAAATTGTGGGAAAAGAAGCACAGTTTTTTTGAAATGATTATGAAACGAGTCTAAATTAGTACATTGAATATGTGAAAATGGCAATCTCTGCATTGGTGGTAGGCCTGTGGCTATCATTGGAATGGAAGAGAAGGACATGTGTACTAAAAGAAAACTGTATAAGAAAGTGAAAATTGAATAGAATAGCAGTTCTGAAGGCTGTTGTGTTTACACATAAGGTAAATACTAAATATAATATCTGCTGCTGATGTTGTTGACCCATTCAGATTAGTTTCATACATAAATTTGACGCTAAGATATAAATGCTAGGGGAAACCAGAGGAATGTCTACAATTAAGCCACCCAACATGAAAAATGGCCAATCACTTTTTTCTTTTGAATTATGTCTAAATCCTAAATTTAGTATGAGATTTTAGAACCAAATTGACTTGTTTACCCTTCGTCAATTGCTACTAATTTTGACAATTAAAAATAGAATATTTTAAAATATCAAAGTTTAGGAAGAGAGAGAAAACAGAGTTTGACGTGGATTTAACAGAGATGGTTAATTAAGTAGAGAGAAGCCGTTAAAAACCAGAGGGATGAAACTTATCCAAATTTGCATACATAGGTATACCCCACCCCCAATAGTGTAAATAACGTTAAAAATGAAAATGAGCCTAAATACTGGAGTAAGTAATACAGGCAGAGGGATGAAACCTATCCAAATTTGCATATATGGGTATACCCCACCCCCAATAGTGTAAATAACGTTAAAAATGAAAATGAGCCTATATACTGGAGTAAGTAATACAGGCAGATTGCATCCATCAGTGGGCGGTGTGTGAATGTTTGCATACCAAGGAAAAAGAATACCCACAAAGAGCTGTATATACCTATAGTTAGGGGCGGAATTTTCCGTTTGTGTGTGTGTGACTGCACACAAAGTAATGCTGGGGCGGAATTTTCCGTTTGTGCAGCTGCAGACAGTAAAAAATAGCATTGACAGTGGGGTGTGTGCGTCCGTGCACACCCAATAACAAGGGGGTGGAAATGAGTTTGGAAGTTCGGAGTATTACTCAATAATAAAGGAAGCCAACAACAGGTGATTGTTTTTTTTTAAAAAAAAGGTATCGCTTCCCAATAATGGGAATGATGTGTTTTATGGGTAGATGGAAATACATTTATGAACACGCGGTTACTCCATTCATTTATGGGTAGATGAAAAATCGGCAATCTGGGAACACGCTACCTCAACCACGGACGCCTTCTTCAAAGATCGCCAACGCCGAATCGTGAACTCCATTCTTCAAAAATCAGAAGCGTAGGAAAACGAAACGCCCCTACGTTAACCCTGAGAGCAACTGAACCACCGACGCATTAGGCGAGTACGTCCGACCTAAACTCGGCATTCCTCTCTCGCAAAGTCGTTCCTCCATAACCTACTTGGTAAGCATTCCCCTCTCTCGCATTTTTTTCCCTCCATGTGTTTACCAACGAACGAGTTTCATTGTAATGCTACTGTAGGGCTACCTGATTTCCGTTAGTAGGTTAGTATTCTAGGGTTTGAAGTTTAGGAAGGTGTAGATGTTTTGTTTAGTTTAACATATGATTTCGTTTATTAAAACCAAAGGAAACTCCAACATTTCAAAAAAACTAAAAAATAGCCGGTGATTCCTTTTTTTAAGCGATTCGGTGATTCCTTTTTTTAAGCGATTCGGTTGTTCTCCAATTTTTTTAAAAAAAGACGGTTATTGGGGATGTACACGTTGTTAAATATAACAACTTCGTATTTGTTTGTGGAATAGGGTATTTATAAAATAACCGTATAAAAATATGAAGGGACGACATGGATGGCTGTTGTGTGGTTGAGGGTTTTTCGAGTTTTGCAGAGTGACTGGAAAAGGATGGTTGGATTATTTTCCCTGGATGGTGGTCTTAATTGGGTTCTGCAATACGCAAATATTAAAGAAAGAATGCAACCAGACAATTTGAAACCTTTAAGTAGTTGTGGGCGGATTAGTTGTGACAAAAAATGAATTTTGACGGGTGTATGTGGAGATCCACAATTTCCGGAAATTAATAACAACCAAAAATGGACCTCCTCCTTACCCCCGGCAGGTACAGGTGTAACCCCCCACGTAATATATGCCCGACGAGTGTGCTCCCGGCCCTCCCCTTGTGTGCGTGGGATCTACCCTACGGCCAACCAAAGATGCATAATGGGATACAAAAGTAAACGGAAAAAACAACCGTCTATCTTAACGTGCACTTAAGCCACCTCATTAAATAAACTAAACAAACTAATTAATCCATTAAAATAAATAAACAAATTTTACCAATATAATATTGTGAAAAAAAAAACATGTTCAAAGGGTGTAATAGAGATTATACACACAGATATTTACTCCTAAAAACACTCTAGCCATACATTACAATGTAAACTCAAATTTAGACAAATTCCATTATCCGTATTTTTGTGTAGACATTCTTCTTATTAACCCTAAATGCTAATTCTTGTCTGTGCGGCCCGTCGTTTGTTTGTTGGATTGAATTTTTATTGCCGTAATGGGTTGGGTTTACGTTTACCATGTGAACATGGATGGAGTCAATATCCATAACCTTTTTTATTTTTTTTCTTTATTGAAAAGGAGCTTATCCGGTAGATGAATTAAAAAAAACTACTTCTATTGAAGTTTCATAAATAATGTGCAAAAGTAGATGATAATTATTAAAATATATAATTTTTTTGGAAAAATTATTAAAATACTTTTGTTATTAAGCTATACTAAAATTGAATGTACAAGAGTTCTTTAAATAAAAGAAAATATGAAGAGGCTATATTTAAGAAACTAGATAGCACCTAAAAAAAATGGATAGCGGATTCTTTGGATGGTCCAAAGTGGGAAAAGAAGACGGCCTCCAATTTGAAGGAGTCCACTTCTTGTGGATTAAGGATGATTTAGGGTTATTAATTTTGAATAAAAATTATTTTACAATATTATATCATTTATAATAAATTATGTTATTATACATGTTTTAATTTTTTTAAAAAATTATTATAGTTTTTTCTTTTCTTCTCTTTTTAGAGTAATTATGCATTTTTAAATTTTAAATAATGTATCAACTTTGTGTCAAGTGGGGAGATAAAAGCGTACTAGCCTTGTCAATCAATTTATATAATTTTGTAGGTTTGTTATTTTAATCTAAGCAATTTTCAAATTTTCAAATGACATTTTTTTTTTTGATATAGCTCCTTTAGTGAAGGTTCTCTACATTTATTTTTTCAATTAGATGATGGTATTGGAAAAAACACACTAAACTTTAGTGTAACAATGAGTTGTTTATAATAAAAGATTGGTAAAATATTAATAACTTTAACTTTGTATCTATTAAAAAAGGTAAATATGCTTTTTAAAACAAAAAGAAAAAAAAGAGAAGTATGAAAATATTTAGGTTATATATATATCAAATGGTGATTGATCTTTTAGTAAATTCTCAATTTGAGCTTTTATATATTGAAAATTCTTAGTTAAGAACCAAATTAAAAATTAGCTAAGAGATATAAGGATTATTTGAGAAGGGAATGCGTATCTGGTACCACCTACCACGCTAGCTATTTAACTCTTGTTCACAATAAAGTATATCCAAGTATTTAAATATTAAATTGGATGGGTATTTATGAGAGAATGAGTAAAAGGTATGGGAGCAATTAATTAGCAAAGAAAAGAAAAGAAAAGAAAAGAAAATAGGCGTTTTGAAGGGTTCCAAGTTCCACCCTCCATTTGAATTAATTAGTGATTATTAAGAGGGAGCTTGAAATTGATTGAAATTGTGTCTCTCTTTGGTTTGATTTGGTTTGAGCCGTCAGAATGTTGGATTTACAAGAATTCTTATGGGGATTTTCCATTCTCTCTCTGCTTTTTTGTTCTCTTCGCGGGTTGATAAAGGCCCTCCTTCTCATGGCCCTCTCTCTCCTCTATTCTCCTTCTTCCTCTCATCTTTCCTGGCTTAGGCCTTTTCTCCTCGGAACCAAGCCTGGATCTCCCCTGCCCCTGCCTGCGCCTGAAAATGCTCTCCTCGACGACCAACCACCACACAACCACAACCAAATGGCCAATGCCTTTGCCTTTTGCCCGCCTCCTAACAAGTTGAGGAAGAGACCTGGAAAGCTTCTCGTCCCGGAATATTGTCCCGGACCTGAATTTACCAAACTCAGGAACAAAATGGACAATCAGGAATTCCATGTCCAGGGCAGAGATTACTGTTTGGCAACCAAGAAAGGAAGGCGTGAAACGCTGGAAGATGCCTATGGAGTCATGCTTGATCTTTTCGGAGATTCCAAACAGGTAATTTAATTCACAATTACACGATGTTTCTTCTGATTCTTACCCGATCAATGAATTTAAATTCATCTATACGTGTAAATGCAGGCTTTCTTCGCTGTAGTCGACGGCCATGGCGGTCGCGATGCAGCGGATTACGTCGTTAATAATTTGGGGAAGAACATCGTAAACGCTCTTGAAAAAATTGCTGGAGACGACCAAGAGAACGCAATCGAATCGGCGATTCGCAGAGGTCACAAACGCACCGACGAGGAGTTTCTTAGTCAGGTCAGGTAACAAATTGATTAAACTTCCTTCCCCACACAAATTTCTAGGGCAACGGAAAATCCGATTAAAACAAATTGATTCGCAGGGCGTCGGCAGTGGAGCCTGTGCAGCGAGCGTGCTGGTGAAAGACGGCGAGCTTCACGTCGCCAATGTCGGAGATTGTCGAGTCGTGTTGAGCAGAAACGGCGTAGCGACGCCATTGACGAAGCAACACCGCCTGTGTCGAGAAGACGAGCGCCAACGGATTGAGAATTCGGTGAGTGAAGTAAGGAAATCGATAATTAATCCAAATTTCGAATTGATTGTAAAGTTGGATTGATTTGCAGGGAGGATTTGTGGACTACAAAAATGGAGTGTGGAGAGTTCAGGGTTCGCTTGCGGTGTCGAGAGCCATTGGAGACCTGCATTTGAAAGAATGGGTGATTTCAGAGCCTGAAATTCATCGTCTTCCTCTAACTCCTGATTGTGAGTTCTTGATAATGGCGTCCGATGGACTGTGGGATAAGGTATTTTCAGTTCATACCAATTTGATTTTCAATTCAAAGTTCAAACCAAAAAATAAAAGAATCGGTTATCGTTGTTTTCTTGTGTGACAAACGAGAAGAGACGACTTCGCCAATATTATTCTTTTGCTTAGTCAAGAAGAAACAACCATGCATAAAACATAATAATGTTCAAAAAATTCTCTCATGCTTTCCTATTCAAACCTTTTACTAAAACTAACAACATTATTAATATAGTGTTTAATTTTGCATCTTTATTGTACGTAATTATTATTATTATTATTATTTTTATCTTATTTTAATCTGCTTAAGATATTTCTTTCTTCAACTTTTCACAGAGTAATTTTAACGTTGGTCTAATTGTTATATATATATATTTGGTCTAATTGTTATATATATATATTTGAATTCAACCAAATACACTGTGAGATTCAAACTTCTAACTTCTTGAAGTATATATTTAACCACGTCTTTTGGGATGGTACAACTAATGTTTGAATTCAAGTATCATATTAGGTGTTGAATTTATGAACATGTTTGGATTTTGTGTTGTGAAATGATTGATGAAAACTCAAGTAGAAAGGTATAAAAATGAAATAAAAGAATAGTTAATGTAAAGAGGTGGTGGGTTGAATTTGAAACAGGTAAAAGATCAGGAGGCAGTGGATGAAGTGATGAGGGAAATGGGAAGGAAGGAAGAGGAAGAGGAAGAGGCAATGAAGGCATGCAAAATGCTAATGGAAATGTCATTCGGAAGGGGGAACAGGGATGATGTCACAGTCATGGTGGTTCATCTTCGCCACTTCTTCATTTCCATTTAGTAACTATATAATAATTAATGCCTTCTTTTTCTTGTATTTATTACAAAAATACAAGGGGCATCTTCAACAATTACTTTTTTTTAATTAGAACCCTAAGATTCATTTCTGTCTACAATTTTGTAGCAACCCCACCACACCTTTTTTTTTTTTTTTGGCTGGACTGTAAATACAATGTTGGATACTACTAAATATATATTACATGTATTGAGTATGTATAGCAATACATAATATGTATTGTCGATTCAAAATGTATGGAAGAATTTGAACCTTGTTTGTTTCGAAAAAAGTTACTCTTATGTATTGTGTTTGACCGATATCATTCTATAAAATGTAAGTATAAATGTGTAATGTTTACCAACACAAGCATTGAACTGACATATAGCGGGTATGTTTTCGATCAAGAGTTCAAATTCCCCACCTCACATATTATTAAACTAAAAAAAAAGATATGTAATGTTTTAATAGAAGTTAACTATCATATTCTAGGTATATTCTAGGTATTTTAAGTGATGAGTACTAAGTAAATAAATCTAAAGTTCAAGTCAACATAACTCAACTGTCATAATGTATGAACTAATAATTAAAATGTGTTTATAACAATGACAATGATTAAAAATAATAAAAAAAGATACTAGGTTTCATTGAAATTTGAACTCGGGATACTGGATTGAGTCCAATGTCCTTAACACTACAATATAAACAATTTTGTTGTTCAATATATTATTAAAATTTTGTTAAAAATAAATTGTAGTTATATTCTTACTAAAAAAAATATTATAATTTCAATACATCAATTAAACACTATTCTATTTTATAAACTTGTAAAATATAAACTCTTAAAAAAAAATGTTTGTAAACTCTTAAAATCTAAAGTATATCTTTAATTAATTATTTATTATCTCTTTTAGTACAAAAGCAACTGAAAAGATTTTAAGAAAGAGAAAAAGGAGCATTAGCCACAACTAAATCAACAATCTAAAAGTGGTAATCTTGCACAAAAAATTGAAAAAAAGAATTAATAAAAAAAAAAAAAAAAAAATGAACATAACTGCATAAGATTGTGTCCGTAACCAAAAGATCATATAAAAATAAAATGAGCATAGCTACATAAGATTGTGGCCATAGATCATAGGTTAAATCCCTCATTTAATTAAAATATCTTTGAAAAAAACAAAAAAATTGTTAAATTATTTGCCAAACTATATAATATTCCAAAAAATTAATTATTATTTTTAATTCAAAGATTAAAGCATAATAAGAACAATTTAAAAAATATCGAGACATCTGAGAGCCGAACCGTGAAGACCCGGGACTCTCTTCCACCTCCAAAACCCTAATAACCATCGCCAAAATCCATTTCCGAGTGTCTCCCCACTGTACTCCCAAAGTCCCAAAGCTTTTCCTCCATCAATCCTTAATGGCAGACCCTGCTGAGGTCTCCGTGATTACTCTTGGAGGAAAGGGTTCATCTCTTGCATCTACCTCAATTTATGCCATTGCCCATGGCTTTGCTCTGGTTCGGATCGACTCATCGGCCCTCGAGAGGCTTGCTTCTTCGTCGAACAATCGAAACGCCGCATCCATCAACCACCAGGTCTTCATTCCTGATTTTCTAACTCGCGAAGAAGCCAGGGCGTCCCTTGTTGTCCTCCTCAACAAGCTCATCATCTCTAGCTCTTCCGGGATCCGATCGGCTATTCCCGTTCTAATTGCGGAGACACTCAATTCGAAACCACAGACTTTACAATTTGAGTCGCTTTTTGTCACCGACGACGAGTTCTCCGTGTTCAAGCAGTCGTGTTATGTTTTGAACGGAATTTGCGCCTTGTTGGACCATCAATCAGCAGCATTATCTTCCGTTGCTGATGCTGTGGCTGCCATATCTTGCGAGGCCTCTAGAGCCGACGTGTCTGCGTTCAGTTTGCTGGACTCGGGTGATGGGTTCGCTTCGAAGGAGGAGGTTGGAGTCGCCAATGATATGAAGGTATTGCTTAATGGATCTAAGTTGGTGGGTAAGATCGAGAGTGGAGCTGTCTCCAAGATTCCAAAGAATCACGGATGCTTGAGAGAGCAAGCGAAGTTGGTGCACTCGAAAATGCGGGTTGAGCTGAATTCTAGTGTGAAATTTGGGAAAGGGGGATCTTTGAGTTCTGGGACAGAGGATACCGTTCGGACCGCATTGTTGTCATTTGCAGCCATGCTGTGGGACTTGGGAAAATGTAGTTTGGATAGAGGAAAGTTGATTTTGGATTCAAATAGTGACGAGAATGTAAAGGTGAGTTTGGCGGGTTTGCTTGATAGGGAATGTCCCAGTAACGATAGTCTCAAAAAGGAATATAGGTTGGTCTCCGAATTGGCTTTGGATGAAAAGTACGATGAGTTTGTCCATACTGTGAATGTGTTGTTGGTAATTGTATGGAAAATTGTCACTTGGGAGGCTATAGCAGCCTTCTTGACGATTGAAGGCGGCGAATTGAAAGGAAAGGGTCAAGATGTTGACATAAATGGAGCTAATGAGAAGGTGGTGAAAAAGAGTGAGAAGAAGAAGAAAGCAGTCTTGGGTAAAGGGACTAGTGTGGTTGTTCAGTTGCTTAAAGATAGATTGCAGAGTGAAGGTGGGAGTCTGGGGTCATTGGAGAACTCAGTAAAAGTTCTTTTATCCTTTTTGGATCCAAAGGCTTCCGAGTTTGATAATCTATTGAAGAAATTCAAAGAGATAGTTGAAAGCAACGAAAGTAGGAGGCTACCGAAGCTTCCCAAGGTAATCACGTACTTCAGAAGTTTACCTAAATTCCAAGTCATTTAGCCATCCTCCCTTTGTTTTGGTCTATAAGTGGAATCTCATTAGAAGAATACCATCATCCTTTGTTTATGGCTCCTGTTTACTCCATTATGTCTTCACTTGCATGCCGCCACATAGTTTAGTAACGTTAATAATAAAATTGTCAGTTCTGGGTTCTGGGTTGGGCTTGTTTTTTCGTATGCCCTTATTTCATTTTTCTCAATGAAAGTTTGGTTTCTTAACCCTCCCAAAATAATCTGACTTTTACTATGAGTTCAAAAATGTTATATGTCTGCTTTACTAAGTATTCCTACAATATTACATAAAAAAAACACACCTCAAAATAACTGTAAATATCCATTTTGTATTTTAATTCTTTGGTCTATGAATGAAATTGTTTCTATCCAAAAAAATAAAAAAAATTATTTGATATATTCTATATGATCATTGTAATTAACAGATTATACATTCTTATATCAGTTGAAATTGTTGTAACACGTTATACTTGCTCACAAACCAAATTGATATATTCTAAGTGATAATTCAAGTTTTTTTACTGCGAATTTTTTATATTATGCTTTATTACAGTACTTTATTTTGAAACCATAGCGGGCAGTAGTTGACTGTGCATGCTTCAGGTTTCCTATGAAAGGAGAAAAAATGGAAAACACTAAACTTCTTCTTCTTCCTTTTTTGGACAAGAATCCAACTTTCATTGAGAATGACAATAGTTTTATTTTTCTGTTATCACTAATCAGTATGCTATGTCGTGCTATTCGACTGCATTTCAATTCTAAGGCATATCTGTTTATATTATTATTTTTGGATAAGAGCAAAGGTACATTTTATTGAAAGATAGCCTATACCTGTAGATTATCTGTGCTGTGCTTAAGTTACATTTTTTTTTCTTTAAAAAAATATATTTTATGAATGGAACGAGAACACCCTTTGTTTCTTTGAAAAGTATCAATTTAGAAAAGACGAGAGTAAGTGAGTCATTTCTTTTCATTTGGAAGGATAAAGCTATAGGATTAACCTTTTTTTTTTTTGGTATCTATTTCATGCTTTTTTTAATACTGTTATCTTTTCAATTATAAAAAGTTAATACTGTTTTGTTTTCCTCCTCTTTCTAACAAAAAAAAAATACTGTTCTCTTTTGATTTGATTTAATATTTTATTGTTTTCCTCCTCTTTCTAACTTGAGTAAGGTGTTTGTTATTTTAACTCAACTGCTTGTTCTTACATATTAGGGCACTCGGGATTTTGCGAAAGAACAAATGGCAATTAGAAAGAAAGCATTTTCAATTATAGAGGGGGTTTTTGAGCGGCATGGTGCCACAGCCTTGGATACTCCAGCTTTTGAGTTGAGAGAAACTCTCATGGGGAAATATGGAGAAGATTCCAAGCTGGTTTATGATCTGGCTGATCAGGTTATAATAGATGTTATTACTTTTGAAGTTTCTTTTCAAGATTTTTAGATATAATTGTGGGGATATTTATCTGAATTTATTTTCCCCTTTATTCTAAGCATCTATTCATGCTTCATGAAATAATGACATGATTAACGATTAACTGATAGTCTGATCTGTTGGCGAGCATAATGATTACTTGACTGTTGAAGTTTTTGGAACTTTATTTTTCTAATAGTTCTTGTATTTGTTGCCTTGTGAATGCCATTTACAAGCATTTGACATTAATTGTATTTGTGACGTTGAGCTTTTCTGAGCATGTTAACATTCACTTCTCTCATCAAGGTTCTCTAATTTTTTGGGTATTATATAAGCGATTCATTTTATTCGTTTCTTATTGGATTAATGCTTCTCTGTTTATTCTGTGGCTGCCTTGCTTTCTCTATTCTATCTAGTTTGATAGTTTCTCAATAATGAATCGTGTTGCTTTAAATTTGTCAAGCACTGGATAGTTTTATGTGAGAGCAATAATTTCTTGTTGTTTCTTTTTTGTTCTTCATCATTGTAATTTCTTTTTCAGTCTGTTTACAGGGAGGGGAGCTCTGTTCACTTAGATACGACTTGACTGTTCCGTTTGCTAGGTTTGTTGCCATGAATGGTATAACATCATTCAAAAGGTATCAAATAGCAAAAGTTTATAGAAGGGACAACCCATCTAAGGGAAGATTCCGTGAATTTTATCAGTGTGATTTTGATATTGCTGGTCAATATGAAAAGATGGGGCCAGATTTTGAGGTTATTAAGATACTAACGGAGCTACTTGATGAGCTGAACATTGGACAGTACGAGGTATCCTTTTTTTACTATTTTTTCTGAAAAATATTTCTCAATGTTTTTGTTTGCTTGATGTTTAGTTTTTAAATAAATCTTTAGTTAGTTCAGAATATTATGATGAATCGGCAAGAGCACACAACATAAAAAATATATTAAGCACATTTGCCCTTATTATCATATTCCTAGAGTGGATTGGATTCCTGGATTCCTTTCTATAACACCAAGTTGCCTCATGCTATCAATGTTGTTACTGCCATTGATTTCTAACTCCACTTTGTGGTTATACCTTTAACCTAATCTATTTTGTACATATTTTCTTCTGCAGATAAAATTGAATCATCGCAAGCTATTGGATGGAATGTTAGAAATTTGTGGTGTACCACCTGAAAAGTTCAGAACTATATGTTCGAGTATTGACAAGTTAGACAAGCAATCTTTTGACCAGATAAAAAGAGAAATGGTAATTAAATTTACTGTTGATCACAATTTTATTATTTATTGAGCATGCCTGCCTCTTTCTGCCTTCACCTCTTAGTATATTTTTAGTTTTCTTTCTGGTTTAATTTAATGCTGAATGCAGGTTACGTTTGTCAATTTTAAAACTGGTGGTCTAATATATTTGCACAATTGCATTTTACTTGAGTCAAAGCTCTTTTCCTTTTGGTTATTATCCTTTAATTAGTTTTTATTTATTTGATTTGGTTTTCATTTTGTTAACTTAATTCCCATCGCAAGGTGAACTCTTACATTAATCCATTTTCCCAGTTCTGCATTTTTTTGTTTTTCTTCGCCATAACAAGAATGAATTTATTATACTTGATTATAAATTGACGTTTACTTGCTAGGTGGAGGAGAAGGGATTGACCCTGGAGATAGCTGAAAGAATTGGTGAATTTGTGAAGGAAAGGGGACATCCATTGGAGTTATTAGCTAAGCTAAAACAGGAGCAGAGCCCGTTACTACAAAATAAAGGATCTTTTGAAGCATTGAGTGAATTAGAGATTTTATTCAGTGCTCTAGAAAAGTCAAAGTGTGTTGACAAAGTGGTATTTGACTTGAGTCTTGCCAGAGGTCTTGATTACTACACAGGAGTAATTTATGAAGCTATTTTTAAAGGTGGTGCTCAGGTAAGTTTCTATATGTCATCTTCATGTCTGTTGGCACCTTTCTTTCTTTTAACTTGTTATGCATATGCTGTTGTTTGATACTAATTTTGACTCTGCTTCAATTGCTTGAGAATTTTCCATGGTAATTCAACTACCAGTTATTCGGGGATTTTGTTGTGTTAGAGCAATCAAATGGATTCAACTTTCTGTTATTTTGAAGAATTGTTAGTTATACAATCTTGCATAGTTAGTTCGAGAGCCTGGCCCCTCCTTTTCAAATAAATGACATTCGATATCCCCCTGACTTCATTGTGTACTGCTTTTGAAAATTATACCTTTAAATTTTAAAATAATTCTTTTGTGATAGAATATTGCTTTCATATCCGGAATAATCTAGATTTTTGCTCTCTAAGATAATATCACCTTGGTCCTTAGTTCTTCTATTACCTGCAATGATGTAAGAAGCTATTGTCAACGTCATGTTACCTTGCTGCCTCCCTACACATCTTTGATCTGAGGATGTAATTAACAAATCATTTATGTTCTCAGGTTGGTTCTATTGCTGCTGGTGGACGCTATGACAACCTTATTGGAATGTTTGGTTCCAAGCAGGTCCCAGCAGTTGGTGTCAGTCTTGGAATTGAGCGAGTTTTTGTTATTATGGAACAACTTTTGAAAGATCAAAACCAGGTAATGACTTAACATTTTTATTTGAATCCTTTGTATAGTGTGAGATGTGTGATTCTCTGTAGTTTGAATGTTAAAATTAAACTTGAACTTCTAAAGTCATTACAGATTTCCGCAATTCGTTGTAAAGGTTCCGAGCTAATGTTGAGAGTTAGTCTTGATTAATTATTTTCCTGGTCTAGTTTTGGAGTCAATTCATCTTTATTAATGTTTGCGTTTGGCCTGACTAAAATATTTAAATTCTTTGTTAATTGGGGCCTCTCCTTTTTGAACTCTTGGTGGTTTTCTGAGAGTTCTTAACCCGCCCTCTTCTATATTCTGCTGTTTGGTGAAACATTTTCAATTCTTTTAGTTGCCTTTGTCAAACCGACTATCTTGCTTATTCATTAAATTCAACTGTTGGAATTTTGCAGACTACTCGGGCCACTAAGACCGAAGTTTTAGTGAGTATACTGGGGGATGATTTGACACAAGCAGCGGAACTTGCAAGTGAGATGTGGAGTGCGAAACTGAATACCGAGTTCCTGGTGAATAAAAGAGTGATGAAACATATTGATCGTGCGAAAGAGTCGAGAATCCCTTGGATAGTATTTTTGGGGGAACGTGAAGTGAGCGAGGGGATTGTGAAGTTGAAAAATGTGGAAACCTTCGAAGAAGTAACAATTTCCAGAAGCAACATCATTGATGAACTGAAGAAACGTTTGACACCTTGATGTTATTGCTGTTGCAAAATGCAGAGCTGGTCTTCTTCTTCAATCCCAAGTTGTGGGGAGAACTGCTCTTTTGCAGATAGATTTTTTTTTTGTATACTGAGATCAACATGAAAACACAAGTGTTCTAGTTCTAATGCACAGCACAGCCTTGGTTGGTATATAATATGTATGAATTTGGGCTGTGTTTGACACCCAATCCATTTTTGACATAAATGGCTGAGTTCCTTTCTAGGTTATTATTCCTGTATCAAGAATTACTAGAATGCGATTCGATTCTATACACCAAATTATGACAAGAAGCTTTTATTATTATCCATTCTTAAGTTTCCCTGGGTTTTGTTCAAGAACAGGATTGTTGATCTATGGAGCAAGTATGTTGTACTACTTGCTTGCTTTCTTCTGATCTCTCGTTATTCCAATTTGCTTCGAAATTCTAGGTTTATTCATTTTCTTTCTTAACCAACGACAATATTATATTTTTCATTAAATTATAAGCTTAGTCCTTAAAATTTTGAAATTTGTATCTATTTGGTCCTTAAATTTTGTGTTTAATAGATTTACGAGTTTAAGAAAACTTGACATGTAGGATGAGAGATTCAAGCCTCTGATCATAGTTGAGAGGTCGAGAGTATACTGATTTTTGGGCCGATAGTATATGTTTATGTCGGTTTATGCAGGTTGGTTATGTTTATGTTTATGTTGACGTATTTTTTAAAGAGTAGCGGTTTGTATTATAAGATGAAAAAGGAAGAGGAATGAAGTGAGATTAGGTGTTTTGTTTGGAACAAAAGGATGGAGAAAGAGTGATGTCCCGGCAACGATAAACAAGGAATAACTGCCGTGGCCCTTATGGTTATTGCCTTATTGGTGGGTTACCCATAAAAACGACCTTTTTCACTTTTCAATCAATTCTTCTTCTTCTTCTTCTTGTCTTGCTTTCTTAAATACAAGATTATAGATAAGATAGCGTTTACCTTTTTCCTACTGTGATTCTCCAGAACCCGCCGCCATGGACGAAGATTGGGAGTTTCTCCATGAGTTCAACTTCGACGACACTCAAGTTTACTCCGATTTTCCCGATTCGAACTCCAGGTTTCTTCAGGTAATTGAAGGCGATTCAGTCTCTGGAACCCCAATCTGCTTCGATCACTTCTCTCTTCGTAATCACGAACCGAATTCAAACACTGCCCTGGAGTCCTCCACTACTACTGTAAGCAACGCGTGTTTCGTCGACTCGGAAAACCTTAGCTCCAGTGATTCGGGCGATGATGGCCTTTTGCATCTTACAGAAATTACAACCGGCGTCGAGAATTTGGAGAGACGGGAGGCCGATGATGGTAATTTGAGTGCCTCTGATTTGGTTGCGAACAACATGTATAGCCCAATATTGGAATCCGAAGAAGCTGGTGAAGAAATTGAGAGCCAGGATGAGGTTTTGGACGATTCGATTGGAAATGAGTCAGTTGCCATGAAATCTGGAGACGATGGAAAAGATTTGGGTGGGGGGGACGAAGAAGTGATGAAAGTGGAGGCAAAATCTGGAGAGGTAGAAGCACAGAGGAGGAGGGTTGTGTGGTGGAAGGTTCCTTTTCAGGTGTTGAGGTACTGCTTTTTAAGGGCTAGCCCTGCCTGGTCTTTCTCTGTGGCTGTTGCTTTCATGGGAATGGTGATATTGGGGCGTAGATTGTACAACATGAAGAGGAAAACTAAGAGCCTTCTTCAGTTGAAGATTGCTGTGGATGATAAGGTTAGTGTTATTGCCTCTTTGGATTATCATATTTTAGTCATTCTTGGGTGAAGTTCTTTCGTTTAATAGCTTCTTTTTTTAGTAATCTTTATCCATTGAATAGCGTAGTGTTGGAGATCTAAGTTCAAATGTGAGCAACATATTTTGTTTTCTAGAGATGGTGTTATCTATGCTTTTGATTGTCTCAATAGGAAAGCTCTTCTCTCAATGAATTGATGAGAGAAACTTGTTTAAACCATACTGCATTCTTCTCTGTTTGTGCCAACTCTGAGACATCTTACACTTGTGTTTACTGTTCAACTTTTCTAATTTTCTTTTTGTTAGGAGTGCTAACAAAGTCCCACATTGGTTAGGGAAGAGATTGATCCATGGTATATAAGTGAGGACAATTATCTCCATTGGTATGAGGCCTTTTGGGTGAAACCAATAGCGGGTTTAGGCCCAAAGTGGACAATATCACTTCAGTGTGGAGAGATATGTGGAGTTCCGTTGTCTTATCACTTTTGTGGGTCTATTAGAAACTTCTTTCTTGGAAGAGGATTATTTATGATCTCGCCTAAATTATAAAAAAAATACCGCTGAACTTTGCCCTTTGTTTAAAAAATACCCTTATTCTTTCAAAAGTTGCAATATTACCCTTTCATAAACATTTCAAAATTACTCTTGGAGTAAAAATCATTTAAAATGTTGAACGGAAAAGTCGACATGGCGGTTCTTTCATACTTGCAGGTGGCACATCGATTTTTTGTCTAACATTCTAACGGATTTATACTCCAAAGGTAGTTTTGAAACATTTATGAAAGGTCAAGGGTAATATTGCAACTTTTGAAAGAATAAGTATTTTTGAAACAATGAGCAAAGTTTATGGGTATCTTTTATAATTTAGCCTATAGCCTTTGATTAACATTGGATGCAGCTGTGATGTGATTTTTGTGTTGAAACTAATGTGGACTATCTTGATTATCTGGGTTGCCTATATGCACTGGTTGACATTTGTTTCATGATGGGAGAAATCTAATCTATATGATCCGTATACAATTGTTAGAAGATTATTCATAAACGTCTCGACTCTCAACTAAATAGGGTAATTGGAAACTAATGACACAGATAAGGTAGTTTTACTTTAAAATCATATTTAGTACATATGATTTACCAGTATTTGTCTACATGGTCAAGTTACACCATTGTAAGTTGTGTTTAAGAAACACGTTTTTGGACCTCATACATTCTGTTAATTATGGACTTTTAAAAACTACCCAAATTTTGTTGTTATTTCTGAAACCACCTTATTTTGATTATTTTTTTTGCCAAAGAACCCCTGTAGCCCAGTGCCAATAAACTTGACTCCTTTAGTAGTGCTACTGGTACTTTTTTTGTTTTGTTTTCGATCGAACTTTTGGGAAAGGAACTCCATGATTTAAGGCCTAAATTTCAAGTGTATAGAGAGTTTAAAAAACCCTTTTGGTTTGCTTTTTTTTTTTTTTTTTGGTGAGATGACAAAACTAATACATCTGGAAGCATAGTAGAAGCAGTTAGAACTTATAAGGAGTGAAATAGACTTGGGAGATGCAGTTGGATTATTGAATAAAAGCTTTCAGAAAATGCAGAGAGAATAGTGATAGGCTTCTGCGATATATAACTTCCCCATTATGAGTCATTGGGTGAAAAATTGAGGCTTTGTCCCCTACCCATATAATGTTTGGGTAGAAATTTAGAATGCATCTTACAGATGATGGTTTTGGATTTGACATACAAATCCATTTCAAACTCTGCAATACTTGATTTAATGATGATAAAAACTTATACTGTTGCACAACTTTTTGCAGAAGGTATCACAATTTGCAGATCGGGCGGCACGTTTGAACGAAGCCTTCTCGGTGGTGAGACGGGTGCCTGTGGTAAGAGCTTCATTGACGGGGGCAGGTGCAAATTCTTGGCCTGCCATGAGTATGAGATGAAGTTTCTTGTAATCTTGAAAATTTTAACTATATATTTCGAGATGTTTGGAGGTCTGCATGTGTGTATCATATAAGATAAGATATGTAAGCTTTTTGTGTGTAGATGAATATCTATGCCCTCTTCCACTATACTTTATTTTGGACCTAAGGGTAGTAATTAGTAAAGGTCAATAACACCCTTTGACTGTCATTCCCATACTCTGAAGTGAAATTTGTTCTACAATTTGATTACGTGGTTAGGTTTAGTGCTTGTATTTATCATTTATCCGCTTCACATTTCGTGGCTCAAACCATTCGTCCCTTGCTTAGCCGAGCTTGTCAAGAAAAGATTCTAGTGCGTTTATGATACTGTGTAGAATTATCGTTGAGCTATGTACTGAAATCACTGCATGTGATTATAGTTAATCACTTGTAACTATTATATTCAAGTGTTTTCATTTTGTGCCTCAATCTACCCTGCAACTTCATTTCCTAGTAATTTCAAACTATATATATATATATATAGTTCCATTTCCAGTGTTGTCATTTATAATTGGATACTTCCATTTTCGGACTCTATAAGTCTTCGTTGGTCTTCTCCAAAAATGGTTGAATCTTCCTCGTATGATCAACTCATTTCTACTAGCAAGATTCAACATCAATATGATGTATAATTTTGTTAGCCATCTTCAGGCAGAAAATAACCGTGGATCTCGAAATCACGCAGAAAATCGACATCCTCAACGTCAAAGGATGATCATCATCGGCTGCAACAGGATATTTCAATACGGATAATATGCTTTCTCCGTATGGACCATCCTTCTTATCCACAACATGGTCCAGTAGTAAAACGGTTCGTGCCGAATTTAGAAACGCACTTGAATCGAACCAAAGACTCCGGCTGCACCCGCGACAGAATCTCCATCATCACTCCGTCTGGAAGTTTTCCTCCTAGATCCATCCGACATTAGAGACTGGCGGATTTGACGCAAAAGACAAGGACCTAAAACTGATTTACAATGAAAAGTATATTTAGAAAGAGAGCCTAGCCCAGATGAGATGAGAATTGGCAAAACACAAAAGTTCCGATTACAGGAAGATAGATTAAAAGTAGATTGCAAGGGAAGTAACTTACTTCTAAATTTACAAAATTAAAACAGATGGTCATCAAAACTGCGATTGATCTCATCAAAACAACCAAAAAAAAAAAAAAAAACTAAAGAGAATTACGAATTTACCTAAAGAATTGATGAACGGAGGGTTCGCTCGGGTCACTAATTTGTTCTAAAATGACCGAAACCCCAACCAGAAGAGAAGCAATTACAAATTACAATTACAAAATCACTGCTATCGTTGATATAAAATATGATAAAAAATCACTGATTATCATTGATATATGATCATCACTTTTATCAATGATATAGACTACTATAACTACAAAATTCTATAAAAAAACTGAGATGATAGACTATTATCAACTATAAACTTCTATCATACTATTTTTGATAGGATGTATCCACAATTTTTTTTTTTTAAAAGTTCTATATTTTGTGATTTGTCTTATCGTTATTATTGATATAATCCTGATTGTCTGACACGTGCCCCACTTAATATCAATGCGCCTCTAAGCTGTAACGCATGCGGTGGGACTTGTGAGTTTTTATTTGAAATGAAAACTACATGTCGAACTTGTATTCGACAATCGTCTCAGTCGTTACTCATTTGCAGGGCAGCAGCGGCGGGCCACACAAACAATCATTCCCCAAAAACGTCGTCGCCGGGAATTTGGTCGCCGGAATCCGGCCGCACAGGTGATTGTAGCTGACGTTCAGTTTCTCAAGCCCCACCACGCCGCCGGGAACCTTACCGGAAACCAAATTTCTCGACAAATCCAAGTACTTCAACGTCTTCACAATCCTCAAATCTTGCAGCTTAAAATTCAACTTATTCCCGGAGCCCCAAAATCCGACCAAGTAACCCGTCCGGTTCAACAACCCGACCGGACTGCCCCAAATCTCGTTCTCCGATAGATCAATGTAATCGTAGAAATACGTTTCGATCGGTTTCCAATCCTCCAGCTTCATTTCGATCCCACATTTCGCCAATTTCAGAGAGTAGATTATCGGCGACGATGTCACCCATTTCGGAATTTTCCCGAGGTGAAATTTGTTGTACGACAAATCCAGCGACTCGATTCCTTTCACGAACAACTCCGGGAACGGATCCACCAGCGAATTCCGCGACAGATCGAGGTTGAATATTTTCGTCAAATTCCTGAAGCTTTTCGGCACAACTCCAGAGAAGTAATTGGAGGAGAGATCTAGAGTATCCAATGCCCTAAAATTTCCGAGAAAATCAGGGATGTTCCCTGTAATCAAATTGTGCCCTAGCTCCAAGTAACTGAGTTTCGGCGCCAGAGCTGAAATTGAGCTTGGAATTTTGCCGGAGAGTTTATTGTGAGAGAGTCTGAGAATCCTCAGCTCCGGAAATGCTCCCCAAATATCCGGAACGGGACCGGCGAGCCGATTCCGTTCGAGGCCGAGGAACGTCAGGCTTTTGAGTCGCTGGATTCCAATCGGTATGGAGCCAGTGAGAAGATTGCTACCGAGTTTGAGCTGAGACAACCGAGTCAATTTGGAAATTGAAGTCGGAATCGGACCGGTGAATCTGTTACCTTCAAAACTCAGTGCGTCGAGTTGGCTCAAATTTCCGATTGCGGGCGGCAATTGACCTGAAAGCTTGCTGTTCTCGATGTAGACGAAGAGGAGTTTGGGGAGTTTGAAGAGTGAAAGTGGAAAAGGACCTGAAATGTTACGAAGGTTGACGAAGTAGATTCCGTCCAAGTAAGGGAGGTTTGAGAGAGAATCGGAGATGGTGCCGGAGAGGAAGGAGTTGGGGCGGTCGAGTTGGCCGTAGAGGCTGAGACTGGTGACTCGATTGGGGATTAAGCAAGCGACTCCGGGCCAAGTGCAGCAGTCGACGGTGGAGTTCCATGAGCTTAAAATGCCCGAAGGGTCGGCAGTAATGGCGGATTTGAAGGCGAGAAGGGCATTTTGGTCGCCGACGTAGCAGGCGGAGGCGAGGTTGAAGATGAAGAAGAGAGAAAATAGAAGGCGCATTGTTATTGGGTTTGGATGGAATTGAAAGTGGGAATTTGGGAAATAATAAAGGCGCGCATTTCTTGAAGTTGAAGGCGGTGAACGTGGGTGCGTCGGCATACAATCCTTATGGAGGTGCCAAGTGGGACTTTATGACTTTTGACTCAATTTTGAAATCCATACGTGAGGTTTTTATTTATTTATTTTGTTTTTGAGCATCACAAACAAACTTATAGGAGGAGGTGAGTAGGCATCACGTGGGCTTCCTTCCCATTCTGTCGAAATTCGCGGATCATTAGCGCAACGAGCTAAAACATGGACAGCTCGATTCTGAGAACGATAAACATGTTCGGAAAAAAAAGTTGCAACAGAAGCAACTTGATTAATGATTTCATCAACGAAGAGACCCACTTCAGAGAGGTCTTCCACTTCACCCTTAATAATCTTAATCACTTGCAGACAATCGGATTCCACATGGATGTGATTAGGGTAGTCCAATGGAATGGACTTGATGCCCACACAAATCGCTTGTGCCTCAAGAACACTAATAGATCATTCGTTCTTAGAGACAACCTGCTGAAATGACAGCACCCATAGAATCTTGAAGATACATGAGGTTGATAGTTTGATATAATGTTGAAGATACATGAAGAACTTTGTTAATGTTATCGGTGGATATTTGGTTCATATATGCATCTTGATTCTTGAATGTGTATTATTTATTTGCTTGATCAAATTTTGTCTTCTTCAAAATATCAAATATATTTTATTTATTTATTTTCAAAAAAGATATCAAATATATTATTGGTATACAATCCAAAAAAATTAAAGTTATAATAGAATATTTATTATAATTAAAATAAAAAAGGTCACGCACAATGATTGAAATTCTTGACATTTAAAAAATGTCAAGAAAAGTAATGACGTTTTTTTTTAAAATTTATATATATTGACTCTTCCAATAAGTCAAGGCTTAACCATCTTTTTTGTATGACGCTTGTTGCCTTGACATTTCACGGGGTCAAATAATAGCATTTTTGTTATAGTGGGTAGATATGATAACATGAACATAGATCACGTTTACTTCACCTCAAACGTAATTAATCAAACGCAATTGTGATGGTGGTTCTCACTTCCATTCTCATTGAAGTCGGTTACAGAAAACTGCAAACTTAGTAAACTGTGGGCCCCACCTCGTAATCCACTATCGAATTACGTCGGTTGATTACATCTAAAATGGTGCTCAATCACGTGGGATCTATCCTTTAACCTTTGTTTTATCTTCCATGTTTTGCCTTTTTTTATCTTTTCTCCTCACATCCTCAACTTCATCTTCTTCATTTTATTTTCTCTCATTCTTAAAATGAGTTTTACTTTAAATAATCTTCAACTTCATGATTTTGTTCATTTTTTCTCTCATTTTTTAAATGAGTTTGTCTTGGAATAATATTTAGAGTTATAAAAACCTTGCACAAACCAGATTTGTGCAATGTTTTAAGTACGCTTAGAAAACCAAAGAATGAAGAAGAAGAAAATTGAGAAAAAAAAAACATAGAGGAGAATATATGCAAAAGAACAAGAGTACGCTAAAGCATGTCAGTCAAAAAGAATATGCACAAGAATTTGAACATAGTTCAAATGAAAGGGTATTATGGTAAAGTTACGTTCGAATCATGCCTTAAGTAAACAACATCAAAAGGAAACTATGACAAATATTTTTTTTTTTATTATGATTGATTTTCATTACGATTGCAAGTCAAATTACATTACATGAAGTATGGAGTTTTGACCAAGAGATTAGAAGTTCGAATCTCCCTCTCACATATTGTCAAAATAATATATAATAATGTCATATATCATTTTTTTTCTTCTCTAATTTAAAAATGGACATTTACAGATTTAACAAAATATTATTATGATATTATAAATCTTGCATCTCAAGTATATAAGTAAATCAAGTATATGAATTAATATTAATTTATTTTGGTAGTAAATATAAATTAGTATATTGGTATATCAACATTCATTTAATATAGTTTAGCATATGGTTATTATACTTATTTTTTTGTAGGGTAGATTTTGATAGACACAAACTCTTCTTTCTTATAGGTACATGTAATTTAATTTATTATGGTACATAAATGGTATGTGTAGACATGCTCATTTCTTCGGTGTCTCTTTTTAATATATTTTCGGAGTAGTATAAAAAACAACCATTTCCATCATTTTTAATTCAAGGAAAAACCAAGTAAACTAAATTAAAGAGAGTTTTATTATCACATTTTTCTTCCATGCGTCCTTGTGGTTTGCAAGAGAAAACGCAATATTGCAAGATTTAGAGCAAATCTAGCGTGGGCGGATTACCAACCACACAATCAACAAGGTACGTAATTCTTTCTATAAAAAAAAAAAGAAAAAAAAAGTAGACTACACTAATTAATGTCATTTTCTACATACTTCTCTTATTTATTATATTGGGTTTCGTCTAAATACATATATATTCCTTCCTGTAAATCAAATTCAATTAACATCTAAGTTTGTAGACTTTAAACTCTTAACTTCATAATTTGATCTTAAATACTTAATTAAGTTGTGTTATGTTTAGAAGTGTTTATTTTTTTCCGTAGATCTGAAGTGTGTTGGGATTCGTCTTTAGAGTGGAAAAAAGTTTCCACGAATTAAAAGGGACGGAAGAAAAATACATGTAGTTTTTTTTCTAGTTTCCAAGACCATTTTGAGAATCTTCTAGCTTTTGTTTATAAATTATTTTTTTTAAAAAATGAATTTCTTATTTTCAAATTTTCAATATTATTATGCCTTTTCTTACAACAAAATAATAATAAAAGAAAAATACATTTCAACATAATTAAAGGAGGTAATTGATGTCTAATGGGATTAACCTATACTCAAATGGGAAGAAAATATAACAAATTTTATTTTAAATTATTGGCTAAGATATTATATTAACAATATTTGTACTAAATATAAATATAAATATATATATATATATATAAAAGTAATTTTTTTACATGTCACCAATTCAAACATAATTAAAGTTTTTTCAAAAAAAAAAAAAAAACATAACATAAATAAAGCTTATTAATTACCATTTTATTTTTTTGTGGGATAGTTTGATTTCTCACATTGATTATTATTTTTTATAATATAATAAAGGGTGAGGGGATCAATTGTTAACATGTGAATTGAGGTATGTGGAGAAAGTATAGGAAAATGTAATTGTGGCAAATAAACAAAAAAAAGGATAATTTAACGATAAGAGGAGGAGAGAATTAATGCGGCTACATGGACGACTCAAATACGTTATTGCCACCTCAGATTTCCTTATATATGTCAGAGTTTGATTGGCTGTCAGTGAGTTGCGATGATGTCATTTCAGACTTTTTTATATTTAAATAAACAAATAATAAAAAAAAATATATATATATATATAGTGCGCATTGGCCGTATTAATTATACTCTTTTTTTTATACAACGTATTAATTATACTTCAAAATTTATAGTTTTTTTTTTTTTTTTGACAAGGAAAATAAAATAAAATTATATATATAGTTATATAGTTATATAGTTATATAAAACTAAAAAATCAATATATATTACAATTTTTTTACAATATGTAAATGTAATATGTAGAGAAATTAAAATATATATATATATAAGATAGTCTCTGACATTATTTTATTATTTTACTGAGTGGAGCCTGATAAAAAAAAACTAAATGAAAATAATGTAGCTATATTTATTTTATAAGAGAAAAATAAAAATTACATAAATTTGAGTGAGTTATAAACATGAAAATCCTGAAAAAAAATGATTTAATTTGGTGGGAAGAAGAGGGTAAAGAGTAGAGTTTACATTGGGAGGGAAATGAAAATTTGTTTTTAGTTTTTGAAGTTAGAGAGAGAAAGATGAAGAGTTGGATTTGAAATTGTGGAAACTGGAACGGTTTCCAAATGAAAACGAAATTGAAGATTTCGATCATGAAACGCCTTCACGACGCGCCGTATACGCTAATCTTCTTCAACCATGTATGCTTTTTACTTCTCTTTCTTTCCTTCAACTTCACTACTTCTTCTTTTACTGTTTTTCGTTTCCAGATTCCCGTTTCCGATCGCAATTCAAGGTTTGCATGCCATTTCTGTTAACTGATCTTGATTATTTCTCTTCGATTTCGTTCTTAATGATTCTGCGATCTGCTTTTGAACTTCTTGTCAATTTGCGATGAAGTCAAAGTAATGTATGCAACATTCATCAATTGCTTTACCGACACCATCAAATTCAGGTTATGATCAATTGATCTCGGTCCTTAACTTTAGAAATTTGTGTTAGATGTAGCCACGACACCATCCGGTTCTGGTGGGACGGTGTTTCTTTTTGCATAAAAAGCTGGTGATTGCTTAGCTGCCACCTGCCAAGATCTTTATTTATTTTTCCGAGAATTGGAATGGATCATCATTAGATTTCCAATTCGAATTTTATAGGATGTTTCATTATTTGACGGGTGAAGAGCTATTTTGTTAATATATATTTACCATTTATTTAGAAATTAAATTTTTGTTATCAACGTTGACGCTGAAGTTTTGAAGACTGGCTATCAATGATCTATTATATATCAGTTGAAAATCCTGATTCTCTATAAAAAAAAATCTGTTTATGCTTTGTTTGTTCTCAAGTATGAAATTACGGAGCTGTTACAAAAGCTACCGATTGCTTTATCTAATGGGTGACTTGAAGTAGACACAACAATCTGCTGTATAACATGCTTGGGTTGAATGTTTATTCATAAGTAATCTTCTCCTTTTTGTGACATCTGGGTAATTCTACATCATTCCTCATATCTTTGGAAATTGAGAATCAATGTGAGCTCATGATTTATTTTTCGTGCAGCATACTTCTTTTCCTAGATGATTAGCCATGGGGGCGCTGGATGATTAGTGGCCTGAATTGATGTGAGATGCAGCGGTCACGCAGAGCTCTTCTTCAGAGAAGAGCTTTGGAGAAAACTAGCAGTGGGAGGAATCGCTTGTATATGTTTTCTCTGTCTTTAGTTTTGGTTTTGTGGGGACTTTTCTTCCTCGTTAGCTTATGGATCAGTCAGGGCATCGGTCGTAGAGGTCAGCATCTAACTGAATTTTCTTTTTATTTCTTTCTATTTACAATGATCTGAGAATCTACTTTGAGGAATTTCTCTGCTGTACAATTTTTATCTCATATTATGGGAATATGGTACGTTTTCTTTATATTTCAGATGTCATTTCACCATTAGGTTTTTCAGTTGGATTGCAAATTGTTTTGCACAAGATACAGAAATTGAGTATATTATACATGATAATTTTCTCTCATCGTGATTTTGAATTGGATGGCTTTCCCTTTTTTTTTCCTGTTGAAAGTAAGCCTGCTTTATTTGAGTCATCGATCGAGTATGTTTCTTGGTTTGAGAAATGGCTTTGCCTTTCTTCTCTTGTTTTTATTTTAGGAGTTCGGGTATTAAGTTTTTGATAGTTTGCAGAGATTTCAAACTAGGCTGGACCTTTTAATTTTCAATGATTTGTGACACTTTCTAGGAAACAAGGATCTAATTGTTTCTGTTAAAACAGTAGTAATGGATAAAATCTGAATTAGAGTACCACTAAAAAGTCATAAGACCATAGGACAAAAGGTATTATTTTCTGGGAGAAAACGTATGTTGCAATGTCTACACATCTCCTTCTGGGGATTTGAAGTCTGCAGATCTTGTTTCGATCATTGTAATTGCTTTTTACATCATACATGGAATATTGCAGAATGCATTTCCGCTTTTCTTAGTTAATTACTCAATCATGTAATTAAATAGCCACTTATGCTTGACTCTATTTGTTATTTAGATGGATGTACCACTCTACCAGATAGCATATCAACTTGGAATGAATCCAAGTATGGAAATTACAAGCATTCTGAAATAATTAGTGGAAGCCGTCAGAATGAAAATTGTTTAGTTGCCCCTTTAAAGGATCGCTTCATAGACAATGCAAAATCTAGAGCCTTTGGCGATGATGTCTTTGCTCATGAAGAAACTGTAAATGATGTCAATTTTGATGAGAATGTACTTCATTATCTTGCTTCTGGAGAGCAGCCTGATGTGAAGAAAGATGGTTTAAGAGGGAATTTTCAAAGTGATTCTCTAAAGGGTGATCGCCTATCTCATTTTTTACCCCTTGGTCTTGAAGTTTTCAAAAGCAGAGCATTTATCTCAAAAACCAAAATTAGACCTGGTCAAGTGGAAAGTACTAGGTTAGAGCCTAGCGGTGCAGAATACAATTATGCAGCAGCTTCAAAGGGATCAAAGGTATTGGGATTTAACAAGGAAGCCAAGGGAGCCTCAAATATATTAGAAAGGGACACGGACAAGTACCTCAGAAATCCATGTTCTGTTGAGGAAAAATTTGTTACCTTGGAACTTTCTGAAGAAACATTGGTGCGCACAATTAAAATTGCTAATTTTGAGCACTACTCTTCCAATTTGAAGGAATTCGAGCTTCTTGGAAGTTCGATTTATCCTGCAGATGTATGGCTAAAACTTGGAAACTTTACTGCTGCAAATGCAAAGCATGCTCAAAGGTTTGTCCTAGAGGAGCCAAAATGGGTGAGGTACCTGAAGTTAAGGCTTTTGAGTCATCATGGTTCAGAATTCTACTGCACACTGAGCGTTTTTGAAGTTTATGGGCTGGATGCTATCGAGGAAATGCTGGAGGAGTTGGTTTCGGTTCATGATAATACTTTTATATCAACAGGACTTTCTGCTGACGACGAACCAATGGCGAAATACGACAATGAACATGATAACTATGATGGAGAAATATCCTCTATAAGGGATGAAACTGATATTGTACAGGATTTTGTTAAACAAGATTTACCTGATCGGTTTCAAGAACTGCGCCATCATCAAGTTGGCAGGATGCCTGGGGACACTGTTCTCAAGATACTAATGCAGAAAGTTCGCTCATCTGATTTAAACTTGTCTATCTTGGAGCGGTATTTGGAAGAACTAAATTCCAAATATGGAAATATTTTCAGACAGTTCAATGATGACATCAGAGAGAACGACATACTCCTAGAGAAGAGTCGAGAAGATATATGGAATCTCCTCCGAAGCCAAGAAAGCGTAGTATGTTAAATTCTTACCTGCATACAATTCTGGGTCATTATCAAGATTTCATGTTCATAACCTTCAACTTATTTTCTTTGCAGGGTAAGGATGTTAGAGATCTCATTTCTTGGAGGTCCCTTATTGCTCTGCAGTTGGATAATCTACTCAGAGATAATGCAATTCTCAGGTCAACCCCTTGCTTCACATGCACACACATAATATATATCTGAAGTAAGAAATAACTTGAGAGTAATTTTGGTCTTGTGGGAAATTTTACTTCTTATTACTCTTTCCGCTTTTCCTTTTTACCCTTTTTAAAGTGGGCAGGAGAGAGTGAAAAAAGTATCAGAAAGCTATATGAAATATGGATAGGAGAGATGCAAAGGTTGATGGATTTTAACCTAACGAATAAAGAACATAATAATCAAGTTCAGCCATTTGACTTTTAAGTACCCTCTCTATGGTGGGAAGAATTTTGTAAGAAAATAAAAATAAAAAAATAAGATGGTTTTATCTAGAAATTGTATCTAGTACACAGTTTAAAATCATGTCTGTGAGAAAAAGATTACTAAATAATCGTGTCAACCCTAAACCATCTTAGGTTGGCTTAGTGGTTAATAAAGGTCTTGAAAATAATAATGAGTTTAGAGGGAATGAGTTCAAACTATGGTGGCTACCTACTTGTGTAGGATTTAATATCCCTAAGATATTTAAATGAGTTGTTTCTTATTGCAGATCTGAGATTGAGAAGATTCGGGAAAAACATACTTCTTTAGAGAACCAAGGCGCAGCAGTGGTTTTTGTATGTATGATTTTTTTATTTTTCGGTTTGACGAGGCTGTTCATAGATATGGTGGTTAGTGTTTACAAAGGAACAAGTATGGAAAGGAAGACCAAATCTGGGAAATTTTGTACGAATACTTTCTGGATTTTCTTGCTGCTGAGTTGTAGCATCTTCATTTTCATACTATTTTAGTTGCATTGATGTATCCCCACACTTTCACATTTTCCCTAGTGAAAGGTTTTAAGAAAGACATTCCAATTTCCAACACACTGCCTGCAATTGCAATACTACCTTCTGTCTGCATTTGGATATAACTCATTGTTTTTATTTATAACCTCTCTTCTCTACCATACCTGTAAATGATTCTATTTAAATTTCAAGACAACTGTTTATAAATATTTGAAACAAGTTGCAAACCATATTTAAATAACCGCCACCGATCTCTCCAACATATCCATCCGATTCTGTCTTTTTTTTTTTATCCAATGAAACAAGGAACAAAGATATGAGATTTAAATTATGTCCCTTCTGTCTCGTCTTTATAAGGCCGTTGAGCTAGCATAAATCAACTTTATGAATTAAATAAAAAAAAGATAAATTTCTCTAAGCTTTGGGATAAGAAAAAGCATCATCTTTATGAATTAAATTTGTCATCTAGGAGTGAATCATTAAAAATTAGTGAGCTGACAAAAGCATTGGTCGTTGTTTAATGTATAACTTCAAGGAAAGTAAGCATCTACAACTAATCACAATCACTAATTGTAGAGGTACATTTAAACACATAAAAAAAAACAGTGCGGCGTACGTCACATTTGAGATTTACCAGTCTCTATATGAAGTATACAATCGTTACAATGGCATCAAAGGAAAGGAGAGTGCATGTTTGAGATGGGATCACTCTATCACCACAAGACAAAAAAATAATACATTAGTGTCCAAAAATGGGTGCAAACAAATAATGAAGGAAAACAAAATCTTAAAAGACGAGACATGAATAGGAAATGTTAAAAGAAATATATTGGTGGATTTCAAGGATACTTTGGCCGATCTCTCTTGGAAGCCAATGGAACTTTGATGATTTCTATGTACACACACGCCAACCTTCTTTCCAAGTTCCAAAGGTAAAAAAATCTACTGTTCTCCCCGGTACCCACAAACTCCGGTGTGCATTTGAAGTCACCCGACAAAAAATATTGATGAAGATAACAAAATGTCATATAGTATAAACTCAGTCCAACTAATAGTATTTTGAACCCGAAGATGGCGGTGGGGGAGGAGGCATCCGGTTTGGAGTACGGCGACTGCTCGAGCTTGAACGCGAGTTCAAATCCCCATTTTGATCTGGATCACTGTAACGTCGACTATGACCATTGGATGGAGATCTACTGTAGTTTGCAGGACCATTAGCTGCAGCATCAAAGGCAGATTTCCACTCTTCACCTGATGGAGCACTCTTTCTCGGACTGCTTTCTGCAAGGATAAACATATTTATATATATAAAAAAAAAAATAGCTCAACGGAAACATTCAAGCTCGTCTTTGTAGAGGTAAAGATATATAGGAGGAAAAGCATGAATAAAGAAAGAAGCTAAGAATTGCATACCGGCGCCACTGTCAGACCAGTTGGCTGCAGCCGCTGCTCGGTTGTCATGTACACTGAGTTGATGTAGCAATTTAGAAAGAAGAGATGATTGTTTTTGGTAGCGTTCTCTCTTATTCTTTACATTGTGATCCTCGAGAAGTAGCTCCTCTATCCTTGGTGTGCTTTGAGCGCTACCGAAAAAGAACAAAAATTATTTGTTAAATCATTTACATACTATGTCTGAGAATAGAACTGCGACTATCATACAAAGATTAACAAATATCAAAAACAATAAGGCAGAATTGGATTCAACCTGATGGAACTATACAACTGATTAAGCATATCTTCCTTGGCTTTCTCTACTTGGCAGAGGACGACTGCCTGCTCAATTCAATCAATCAACCACAGCAAGGTATTAAATTAAAACCCATTATTCGGCATCGAGGGGCGTACTGATAAACAGTGTAAACTGATTGTACAAAAGCTTACTTTTGGGACATTGGCAGCCAAACTGTTCAAAACAGCTTCAACATAACCACGTACTTCTTGGGACATCCACCGTAGTTCTTCTTCCGGATCAACAGGTCTTCTAGCCATCGTCATTGTATCCTTGATCAAGTGAAATAGAGTTTCTAAGGAATCGCTTGTTTTTCCAAATTAACAGTTATATAATTTACAATTAAGAACAAAATCTAATAAAGGAAATAATGTAGAAACGCGATGGCTCCTCAGAAGTCGTTTTTTTTTTTTTGGAATAAGAAACAATTTCATTAATGGATGCAAGTTGGTAACTCACAAGAGAACCATCAGAAAGACTCTGCCGCATGGGAAGACCACTTTCAGGACCCTTCATCTGTCCTCTGGAAGGTTGAATAACATTCCGTATCTTATTCATCCATTCAAGCTTGTCAGCCATATTTTCGGCCTTCAAGATAACAGCGTTGTGTGCTGAAAAGAGAAGACCGAGTTTTAACACAAAACAAGGGGTAACATAGCCTTGGTGAACACCCCAAATCTTAATTGCAATGGAGATTCTCGAAGGAAAAAGATGCTCTTCGGGACAAAATTGTGGTTAAACATGGATCAACACCAATTAGAGAGTTTTCTGTGGCCTCCTTTAGTTATTGCAAGTCGGGAGGATGTTTCATTTCACCTTCCCCTCTCGCACTTCTCTCTTTGGGTGAAAAAGTATGTATCTAAATAGAACAAAATATGACATAACACAAGGTAGAAGGATACACTGCCAATTGCCAAATAACTGGAACAATTAACAGAGAACAAACCTTTAAGAACAGTTTTATATGCAACCTTGCTCGTGATCTTGAACACGAGACCTTTTCCAGAATCTGGTCCGTTAGCTTTCTTATCTTTTGAACTCTTTGAAGGAGCTTCTTCCTCGTCTGAAGCATCTTCAACATTACATTCCTACAAAATTATTTATAAGAGTCAACATGGCTACTTAAATATAGCACCATAGCCATTCAAAGATCAGCTGTCCGCTTCATTAAATAAATGAAAAGTGTCGTATCTTGTTCAAAAAAAAGAGCCCACCCACATATACTATCTGCATGCATTGACTATAGAAGTGATGAGGATGCCATTGGAAAAAAAAGAAGAAAATAAATCCTAGATCATAGGAGAAAAGTTGGTCTTAAATCATATACGCGAAAAAACCCAAGCATAATTGTTCATCAAACTGAATTAAATATATCTTCAATAATGCAACAGATTTCCATATATCAGTCATACATGCATCAAGTTCTAAAGAGTAACATATTGATGGTGCAGCTACCTTTTTATTTTATTTTTTTAGTTTCGTGAGTGTCCAAGCCAGCTTGCACACATCTCAATTATTCTCACAGACAACCCTGCTTAACCGTACTATATTTGGTTGCCAAGGTAACTCATAAGAATATTAAATAGTTAATTACAGCTACATATTAATAGTAATACTTTTTCTGTAAATAGTTAATTACATGCTAGTTTCACTACTAGCTGTTAATCTGTGTAGCTAACTGATATAGTTCGATACCAACAACAAAAAGATTTGGCTTTGTTCAAACCAGATAGCCCTGGTCATAAAACTTCTCTGAATTTCTGTTAAACTTTCCCACCATCAGATAATACAACATTTAAATATTCATTATGGAACATAACCGATTCTCCATTAGAAATATCAACTTGTCATCTAGGTGGACCAATTTGACCCAACAACTTTGTGATACCAATAGTATGAGTGAGACTTGAGAGACTAACATTTAGACCAAGAAAAAAAAACATATTGAATCTCAAAAAATAATTAGAGACCAAAACTCCCATACAGCCTCTAGCACAACAAGGACGCATATTTACCTATTGATACAAAATCGTCAAATTCCCAGTTTTTAATCACCCCTATAAATGTGAAATGGATTTGAACACACCAACTAGTAACATTAAAACAGATAAGAAAGAATAGTATAAATATAAATGGACAATATCCTTCCAAAAATTTGGCAGCTTTGGCTAGAAAAGAATTATTATTATTTTTATGAATAACCTAACTTTCATTAAGAAAAAATGAAAGAATAGAATTTCTTTCTAGTTCTTTGCTAGAAAGAAATTGTAGTTTTCAAGTGCGTGGGAAAAGATTTTAGGCATGGTCAGAAGAGGGTACTTTCTTTTTGTAAATGCTATTTTCATTCTATGATAGCAATAACTAGGAGGAACTTTTGTAACTTCGTTAGGTTAGCCTTTGCCAATGAAATCCTGACTCTCCACCTTTTATTATATTCTTTCCTAAATAAATAAAAGTTCTCTTATATTGAAATATATATTACACATTTTGATATACTTAAAAAACGATGTTACTAGCAAAACATACTGTGTTTGAAAATTTTATTATAAAACGTGATTTTCTAAGACATTTTAGTAAACACAACCAGTACCACATCCATAACATTTTGTCCTTGGTTGTCTTATGTGATAAATTCTAAAAGTTATATAAGCCTTTGACAATGTAAAATTTGAGAGAAATATCAAAATGCTTGTGCATTTGATATAATACAGTTTCATTACTCGAAACCTAATTGACACCTGTATTTTAGGTCTACAGAAAATAGGTTTCAAAATTTGAGCATCAATAGTTATATGCACATGCTCAGTGAAGTGAGAGAGCTCAATGACAATTGGAGTTTCACATTCCTTCCCCAGAGCAAAAAATACCAAAAGAATGCATTAGTAAGTGTCTATGCCATTTGAAAAGTAACATAATCACAACTAGAAAACCTTGACAATCTCTATACCAATGGTTCGTACCTCCAAAGTGATCACACCACGGAAATGTCTCTCCTCTTGCTTCTTAGTGTAACCAAGCTGACATAAGAAAGGACAAATTGTGAGAACTATTCTTCAAGCACAGGTTAGATGAAGAGAGGACAGATAATCCGCAGTTACACAAAAAAGTACACAGATTCCCTTTCATAATTCGACCCAGATTACAGACTTGCTAATACAGGAAGCAATCTTAAAACTTGGGATAGAATACAGCTACAATCATAAAGCACATCTTGAATCTTCAACGCAGCTCCAAAGTGGTTGAGTACCCAGAAAATTTCTCAATACATGAAGAAACAGGATGAGAGATAGAGGTGGAAGATGAAGAAGCTAAAAGAGTACTACTAGTACATCTTATCAGAATATCAGAACATTCCTTTGCAGATAAATCAAAATATTATCACCTAAACATGTGCAGCTACTGAATAATAAGCATAACAAAAGGGAAATTATTATTGGAACTTCATATTGATATGATTTAACTAGTACACGTCGATAAGATTCCATAAATTACTGCATAGTTCTTTTTTTAATAACAGAAGGAGATATGATAAACAGAATACTTGATATAGCAACATCAGTATTATGAAGCGACATGATAAATTTTGTACATGCCAAACAGAATGATGGAAAAGAGAAATCTACCATGAACATTCTTTAGCCATCAGCTTGCACATAATAAGCTAATGGAAATTATAGAACAAAACGACATACCTTTCCCGTCTTCTCATTTAGAACAAACCATCTTTTACTCCATCCATTTGTTTTTGTGCTTTTCTTTAACAGGAAACCTAAAATATTTGTAAGTTTCAAAGTTAACTGGTGTAGTCATAGTAACCAAAACAGACACCTCCACCTAGAACCAAATTCCAATAATGTGAACCTTCAACATCCAATCCATTCTTCAGATTTTGAATTCGGCCTCACAATAAAAGGAATGAAATGTTTAACCAAACAAATGGTTATCTACACTATTAAATGAGAAGTTAAATAATCGAGGTTTTGAAGAGATCTTTTAACTTTTTAAGGCTAATGGCCTGATGCTTGTCTTTAAGTGAGGCTCAAATTTTTAGCTTCAAAATTTATACCTTATATCGAGGAGGCTTGTGCCACCACAAAAGAGCAGTTGTCTTTTGGCCTCATAAAATGACTAGAATAATATCATTTCCTGCCCATCCTCCAAATTTATAAAAGTTCCGAATGAAAAACAATATACCATGAGATGGGGTAGTTTATTACTAATCCTCCAAATTTATAAAAGTTCCGAATGAAAAATAATATACCATGAGATGGGGTAGTTTAGCCGCCCATTACTAAAGCCCCCAAAGCTTTAAAAAAAATATTGAAGATAAAAAATATTAAAAAGATTTGTTAAAAAAAAATATTTAAACATAAAAACATAGATGAACATAAGAAAAATGTATAGTCAAAGTATTACTAACAAAAGTATAAAAACATAAGTAAAGACTAAAGATCAAACATAACATTATTATTTTATCAATTATAGATCAATGTCAACCTAACCATGACATAATATCTTCGACCAAGAGGTTAAAGGTTCAAATCCCCACCCTCACATCTTAAACTCAAAAAAATATAAACACACACACCCAAATATAGATATATATTTAAATGGAGGCTTACAACTCAATTATTCGATAGAAAACAAAAAAGCCTTGATTGAAACCACTTTTAATCCTTTTAAAACAACGATGAAATTCAAACTCAAGCATTAACTTTCTTTTTTGAACAAGAATCAACTTTTCATTGAATTGATGAAAAGAGACTAATGCTCAAACGATACAAACTCAAGGATTAGCTACTTTCATCAATTTCCTAAGACTCGAGTCTGAAAGCATATTTTGATCTGAACAAATCCCCAATATCAGCGACAAAGTTCAATCTACTAGGACAAATTAATATCTCAAGTGACCTCCTAATTTATTTTCTCATCCAACAAAAGGTTCACCACAAGATTAGATGTCTAAATAGATTAAGCAAATTACAAGTTTATATAAAGTAACGGGCATCAATTGCACAAGAGAGCAAACAGAGAGGTCACTAAAAATTAGCAAACTAATGAAGGACACATATACATACCTGCTGTTATTTCCCCTTCTGGACCTGCAGTCTTCAAACTAGAAGTTTCCTGTACTTCCTTGTCCTCTTTGCCTGGTTTTTCCTTCATTGATTTCAGGCTTCCACTACTTTGTTGACCACTAGTTTGAGGGCTAGTTGCCTGACCCATAATAATATCGAGGAAAAAGAAAATGGGAAAAGAAAGAAGAAGATGCTTATGTGCGCGACTTGGAAAAGTGATAGAAAATAAAATATTATATTAATTTTCTGTAACTTGTATCATAAGATAACAGATACCCTGTTTAATATTGCTTGCTCTGCGTCTTGACCTTTCTTTGATGATTTGTGCTTCACCTCCTCCTCTCGACGCTGCCTCTCCATCCTAACTCATACAAAATACACTTAAAAAGTGCAAGGAAAATAAATGCAATACAATAAACTTTAAATAGTAGATTTTAATTATGTAGATTGAGTAAAAAATAGGGGAACGTTGGTTACAGTTATCCACTCCTTTAATGTTCAATAACATTACTGTTTACTAATTGAGGAAATTAATACAAGCTAAATAACATGTTAGAAGTACCTCCTTTGTACCAATCGAATAAAATGTTGTGGAGGCACAAAAGCTCGCTCCATGTCAACAAGTGCAACTACCATTTTCTTCGCTTCATTCTTAAATCCATCTAATGCAGCACTTGCGATGGCCACAATCTTCAAGAAAGTTGATAATATTTTTAATGTTTAGAGGGGCTCAAGGCCACAAAGAAATGACATTGTCTTGATCATCTTATATGAGTACATCATTTTCTCTTCTAGAGAAATATGGAGCACTATAACATTAGATTTTTTTTTTTTTTGTGATAAGGTAACAAACTTTCATTGAGAAAGAATGAAAGAATACAAGGGCATCTAAAAAATAAAAGCGCCCATTAAAGAAAAGGGGTCCAGTCAACGCCCCTAAAGAAACTTGAAATCTTACAAGGGACCAAAAAGACTATGACATTAGAAACTAAAGAAAATGGTATGTCATACCTCTCTCTTGAAAGGCGGGTATCTTCCAAGACCTGGTGTAGAATTTGCAGCAGCAGAAACTATATCCACTAGAACGCGATGGACCTTTTTTATAAGCCAAGCAAGAACTCCATAAGGAGCAGAATAAATGAACTAAAAGATAAACTACATAACGATGAGCGGCTATTTGCATATTTGACAAGGTAGCAAACAGACATGTACATTTCTTTCAAAGAAAAAGTCTGGCAATTAGGTGATCAATTCAATCCCTAATGTAGACAATGAAAGTGCAAAAAAGATGACAGTGATACAAACTATTAACATGCAGATTATCTTATATTTTGTACTGGACATGAGAATTAAATTTCTTGTGAAGAGGGAAAAAGACCAACCAAATGGAGAAACAAAGCCCAGCAAAAGGTTTACCTCATCAACACAGAGACGTGATGGTTCTTTTGCAAGCTCTAACACACCTTTTATTAGAGATCGCAAACCCTTTTCAGGGGATATCAAATATGGTTGATAACCATCAGCTTCTAACACGATCTGTTTCAAAATAAGTAAGGGTTACAAAACATATAATAGAACCTAAACGCAAAACAAAAAATTCAATGTCACAAGAACAGAACTGGAGAGAAAAGGAGGCAGACAAACGACAATGTACCCTCTTCACATTGTTAATGTCAAAATGTCTGTCTAGAGGGAGCTGCTTGATTCTATTTGGAAAGTTTCCCTCAAAACTAGCAACAATTTTCCAACCAGTACCCTGAAATTGAAAATCATCATGAGCAACTGAAACCCACTAATCAAAGAAATTGTTGCACCACTTTGATGTATGAACCGGGATAATCATTCAGACTCAAGTATTACTTTATATTAGAAGAATAAGTTTATAGGTCATCACACATACTAACAAGATGAAAGGAAGAAACTATGACGACATGTATTGGACTAGATATGACACTAAGCTTGGCATTTTTCCTCTCTTATTAAATAACAAAAGCTTTGGACCTTTGGTTTGAAACACAGCCAAATGTACCAAAAAAAAAGGAAAATTTTAATTATTGATATATTTAGAACATTTTTTTTGACACAAGAAACAAGAAAATTCATTGAGAAAATGAAAAGAGACTAACGCTCAATATAAACATACTCCACAAGGGAGGAAAATAAAACAAAAACTAAGAAGAAAAATAAATAAGAGAAATGAAAGGAGACCAGTTGAGATTAATATCTTGTAAAGATAAGTTTGCAACGGATTTAGAGAGAGAACACCAAGAGGAAGCTTTTAGATGAGCCGCTTCATAACAATCGAGCCAAGGACGACTTTTAGAATATTAATAGACTTCAATGAATGCTTTTATAAACAATTTAAAATAATTTCAAAATTTTCCATTAAATATTTTAATTCAAGAGCGTAAAGAGAATCTTACCAACTTCTTACTCCATATGAGAAAACAAAAAATACATGAAATTTAACATTCGGTTATTTAAAAGAGGGGGGAGTGGGGGAAGGGAATAGAGCTGAGTACTAAACGTAGAAAATTAAATTTTAATTTCATGATTGAGTTTGGAAGTCTTCAAACGTTTTCATAAAATAATGTTCACTTTTGTGTGTGAAGTTAGACTAATTGCATCATAGTTTCCAAATTTGGTCGGAACAGGAAGTTTGATGGTTTTCCGTCTATATTCTTGTCCATTAACATGGGCCTTCCAGAACTAGGAATATTTCCGTCACACGGAAACACAAAAAAGGGTTCATATTACCAATTTGGAACTGCAACAAGAATAAAATTAACCTGTATATTACTAAAATAGCCCGAAATCGGCCTCCACCAGAGAAATTAAAGAGAACTAAGTATAAAACTAAAATCACTCACCTCACCAGTTGCAATGTGCTGAAGAAACGTATCCTCAAATTCACGGCAGAGTTGCAAGGCTACAGCTCTTGTCCCTTCAGCACTTTCCGCCTGCTCACCAAACTTTGATAACTCATCTTGAACAACCTGAGACTTTCCTTGTAACCTGGCATATAGTAAATTAAGAAGCAAATAGAAACTAGGAAGCCAGTCTAACAGAGAAGTACACCAAAATCCCCTATGGAGGAAAATCAAGATACATATTATTATATGTTTAACGGTCTCTCACATTATTCAACTTAATAACCCACGATTACATTGTCAAATTTTAAATTAAATATTATTTATCACAAAATTAAAATTTATTAACTATTAATAAATATAAATAAAACAAAACAATTATTTTTAATTAAAAAACCCTCAATTAGTTGATAAAACAAAGTTGAAAGCTACAAAAGTCCATTACGAGTGAAGCCACCTTTAGAGATGTAAACCTTATGAAGATCCAAAATTCCTAAGCTTCAAAAGATTATAAGTTAGAAGGTTGTTCTTTAATATAAAAGAGCAAAAAATCATTGACAAAAAATAAATATACAGATTAATATGACCTAGTCATGCAACTGGAATTGGATCAATTTTAATGGGAAAATTTTGACATCACATACATAAATGTAAACCATTGCATCTCGAAGTAATTTAAAATTTTATGGTTAAAGAATACATCGATAATGTAGCATCTAAAAGTAGTTACCCTGATAATAGGTTTGGAAGTCTGACTTTCATACGGTTCTGTATTTGATGAGCCAAAGCATCCACCAAAGCAATTCTACCCAGTTTACTCTGAGGGGCTCCAGTCAATATGGATTTCAGACTTTCGGTCTCGGCCCTCCAGGCAGTTTCCAAAGAATTTTCAGAGCCAACAGATCCAGACTGTGCAGAAGCTATTGAAACAGATTGACCAATTAAAGCAACCCATGGTATATCTGAAGCTTTCGGTGGTCCTTGATTTAATAATAGAGCCTGAACAGCAGCCAGAGCTTTCTGATCTGAAGCAGCTTGATCTATTTTGCTAATTATCCCAATAGTTCTAGTCCCTGCAACCAAACATGACATTCCTCATTTTAACAACAAAAGAATTAACAGCAAAGGAAGAAATGTTTCATAATAATGTAGTTAAGACTTAAAGACAAAAATGTAGTTGAAGTGCAAATAAGGAGAAGAAAAAAAAAGGAAAAAAGGAAAAAAGGAATGAGAGAGATGAATCCAGAAAAAGAGGCAGCTAACTCTCATATGGAAATGCCTACATTCCACGACAATAGAAAAATCAAAAGTTACAAGATTTATTGCAACTATAGGCTTAAAGAATATATAATTCTCCCCTCCCTGCCCTCTCCCCTAAGAAGGCAAGTCAAATTCAGATGCATCCTAATTTACCCAGGTACTGAAATTTACCTTCACCGTCATAATCCTTTGCCAGTCTAAGGGCACGAGTTGAAGAAATCTCGGCTGCTTGAGAGGCAGGCACAATGACTAGCAAAATGGCATCGTTGTGCTCAGCATATTCACTAATCTATACAAGAAAAATTATCAATCACTGAAACTGCTTGACCAAGACAGAAAAGTTACCAAAATCAATATATTGACCCAGGGCATTTCATTTTAAGATTGCTATATCACCAATCAAAATGAGTATTGTCTTCTAAAGATTACACATGGTGTATTGTAAGAGTTATTTTACTTATGTACCATTATAAAATATGATTTACTTAAAAATTAATAAATAACATTTTCAACAATAGTTGGAGTAAGCAGAGCACTCTGACTTACCTAATTCGTTAACTTAAATATACACTATGGTTTACAAGTTACCAATTAGCTTTAAATGAGACTCTGTCCAATAATTGTTTTTTCAAGCCTTTGAGCTTAGCATGCCACTTTCCAAGCCCATCTATTTGTTCTTTTTCCTTTTTCATTCTTGGGTAGTTTACCCATCAATACACGACTCCCTCTTAAACAGAAAACTCATCACCCATTATCTTGCTCATCCGATTACAAAGGAAGGAAAATACACCTCTATGCTATAACAAGTTCCCTAAGAATTTCTCACCCTCCAAGAACATTTGTGGATTGCTTGTCATTTTTCTTTGTTTTTAATCCATTTGTGGCCACCTTGATCCCATTCCCACTAAGTTCTAAAGGCCCTTAATGACCACTAGCCCAACCCATGATGGTTATTGCTAGTCATTTAATGATTCTCTTTTTTATTTTTTTTCCTAAAAACAACAAATAAGTGAGAGATATGCTTAATAAACAATAACTCTAATCATAAATCATGTGATTTGTTTTTGGATGCAATTTTTAAAAATCAGAGGATCTTGGAAAAATTTGTAATTAGGTCAACAGAAACAAACAAAAAATATTATATCCAAAACAAATATTGTTAAGATTTCTACATTTAAGAAAAGGGTCAAATTATCATAAATTACAGTAAAAGAAAGGATAATACGTTAACCTTATTGTTAAACTCTCCATATTTAACGAAGAATAGTTTTCTTAAAACACCAGAGTTATTTGTTTGACTTTAAAGTTCTTTACCACTACGCGGCTACGCCCCAGCCTTAGGGTTGCACCGTTGGAAATTAACAAACAAAATTTATCAAAGGATTCATTCTACCGCCAAATGTACAAAAGAAGTAGGACTAAGAAATGGAGAGAATCAATAGAACAACTCCTCGAATGGTAATTTGTGCTTACCAATGATTCATTCACGCTCCGCTGATCAAGCCCGGGTAAATCAATCAATTTCAACGGAGGTGCTGAGAGGAAGAATTGTTAACTCAATTACATAAGTGACACTAAAACATCAATTATTTGGAAAGAAATTTCTTGTACTAATACCTTTACTCCCCTTTGCTTATTATTTGTTAACTTGTATAATAATTGTAAATTTGAGTTGCTAGACACTGGAAGACACTTTTTAATTTATTTATTTTTTTAAAAAAATACCTTTCATTGTAAAAAACAAGATGCTGTGTTATTTCATAAGATTGGTTCAATATCTGAAAAATTATATCCAAATACAACCACCCCAGTCAAATTTCTGAATCAGAAAACTATTTTCAATTTCTTGAAACAAAAACAACTTTGAAACTGCTTCTAACCAGACCTTAAACATTTAAACTCTGGTAGAAGTGAGCAGAAGAATCGTTTTACCGTTATACTGACATGCACACGACAGTGTCCATCACAATTCCACCACATGTGGAAGTACTTCTAACTACCACAGATCTTATTTCTGCTCAATTCTAATACAATGTTTATGTGACAATCTCACACGGAAAACACATGAAATACATCCCTGATAAATTAGAGAACTTATCAGCCATTAGTCATGGACTCAGGAGCTACCTGTACTAGTGCGGAGCTTCAAATAGATTTCATCGCGGCTCTTGCCAGAGGAACCTTTACTTAATCTGTCCTGTAGTGAGTGTCGCAAAGCACCTGCATAAATATAGGGAAAATGAGGAAGAAAACATAAGCAGATATATATATATATATATACACATCTTTTTTTATTATTTTTTTTATAGGAACATAAGCAGCGAGATATGGATTAGTTGAACGTTTTATATCTAAAAAAGGATATAGTTTAACACTGGAAAATTACCATCTAGGACACTATCAGTTCACAAAATGTTAGATGGTCATTTACTAAAACATGAAAGAATACAGAAGAAGACATTCGCCACCAATTAGCATTAATAAGTCCGCACCTGCCCAGGGCCCCGACTCTGGAACTTGCAGAGAAACTCAAATTTTTAAAGAAGCAAATTCAATTAGAAAATAATATATATAGTCACTAACTTGCAGAAACTTGCTGAGACTTATTGTCAATCTGCAACATAATTGATTTGCTGCTCAATGAATCATCCCTCTGTAAATCAATGCTTATAGGAGCCCTAGTAGCACCATTTTCACCAGTTGGCTGGAATTACAAAAAAAAAATGGACATAAACTCGTAAAGTGACGGTCATAATGTTGGCAGTTGGCACTTGTGTAGTGTATATGTAGAAACTTGAATGTAGGTTCTGAGAGAACATGTGAAATCCAACTTACCAAAACAGGATGTCCAATCAAGCTATTTAAAACTGCAGATTTACCAGCTCCCTGAAAAAATAAAAAAACAAATCAGGACCCTTACTATTTCTTAGATAGTAAGGTGCTAGAGTTTTCATGGTAGTGAATAAGCACTTCAGTAACAAGAAGCAATAAGAAACGTAGGCTGCTTGTTTTGCTGTCACTTTCCAGTTAATTATGCAGAATATTCGGCTTCCAAGTTCCAATGACACAGAAAATTGATATAAATTATAAATGTGAAGCTTATCGGGCTATAATCATAGAACCATTTTTAAGCGGTCGTAGTATACACCGCCAATGCAATATCAAATGATGGTTGAAACTCCATGCCATTTTATTTTCACATTTATGTAAGTGCTTCAGCACTACTGCTCATAGATCCACTGAAATTTTGCTTTATTCTTCAGGATGTTTATGAAGCGGCACTTACATGCCTTCGACCAGACATAAAACTTAGAGATGTATAGAATGTACAGAAAAAAACACTCGATCGCCGGTAATCTCTAAAATTTAACACTTCCCTCTACCAAGCAACCTTGTTGGCAAATTAAAATTCCTCAGAGCGGAACTATTTTCATCGCTTCTCAAAGTGATCTAGCAAACTAGAAGTGCTAGTGCCATGAATTATATCAACGCATTCCTGGTAGCTACATGATTGTTACGGTCTACGGAATATGTAGATCGATATAGCAATTATCACGATCTCATAGAAACAGACACGAATGTCCAACGGCCTGCAATGATGCAGGTGTCCCGATCACCAGGAAGTAGTACATATCCTTCCAATTATCATCATACGTCAATCTCAACAAGTGAGAGCCGTACATTTCTAAAAATTACATGAGTTTCGGAAATTCAAAGATCCAATCCAGATAGGATCTGGCACTTCAAGTGAAACTTTCATGAATTTGATGAACAATGCATGCGCAAATGGTAAATAGATGCCGGAGCTACAAAATGTAATTCGATAAGGAATCCGAACAGATGTGAACTTACCACATTCCCGAGGGCCACGGCGTTGAGGAAAGTGGAAGGCCTACGAGAGGAAGCACCGGAGGTGGAAGTTTCATCGATGTCCTCATCGGCAAGCAAAGCTGCAGCTTGCCGCATCGAGTCCGATAACTGAGCCAACTCCTCGATAGCATCCATTGTAGGATGAAGAAGATGATAACACAGTCGGATCTAACTCAGAGGTGGATCGATTCGATTGAAACTCCGTGATAAGATAGATCTCCGAGCACGATTACTCCAGAAAATTGGGAAAACGACGATATAATTCTTGCTTCTTTCCCCCTTGGTCGAATGGTTACAAAATCAGGGAAAATCGAACAGAGTTCCCTCCTCTCAACTTTCTCGACTATTTTCTAATTCTAAAAATAATTTGATCGCTTTTCAGTTTTCCCACGTTCTTATTATCATTTTTTTTTTTTTTTTTTTTTTTTTTTTTTTTTTGCATTCTTTAAATTAAAATTGATTTTACGTATTTTCCATGAAATTAGCATAACTCTTCACCTTTCCTTTTTCTTCATGATCTCGCAATTAAAAAATCAATTTATTTTAATTGAGAGTTGTCAGAATTTTAATTAATATCTGAAATGTTGTTTTTAAATAAATTGATCAAAATATGACCACACTAGATCCGTTTTTTTTAGTGAAGATCAGATCTGCTCAATTTAATGAAACTAATCGAATTTATTTTTTAGAATTACTAGAAAATGTTTATTTATTTATTTTTTTGAGAAATTATTACTAGAAAATGTTGTTTTATTTCATTCGCAAAAAAGATAATAATATTGATTTGTTTCAAATTTTGCCTCACTCGGAGTCTCACCTAAGATGATACTGATATGATAACTACAAAATAACCTATTTCTCGAAGCTTGTAAATTCATCATTTTAGAGATCTAGAGAAATAACCTATAAATAATAAGTTTACTTTTATAAAAATACAAATTCATTAAGGACGTGAATTTCAACATAGTTCAATAGATAAAATATCAATTATTATCGAGCTCGACATAGTTCAATAGATAAAATATTGATTATTGTTGATGGTTTAATCATTCACCTTGCAACTGTAGCTCAACCAAAAAAAAAAATCATTATCACGAACAAAATATGTTATTTATATAGGAAAATTGTATCATATGTCATTTTAGAGTAAAATAATAAAAAAATGTAGCATTTTTAAAAAAAAGTTACAAATATAATAATTTTTATCATTGATTAGTAATAGTCATTTTATTAATGGATATAGTAATATTGACTGTTTTTTTTTTATATTTTTTTGCTATATTTGTCATTATTTTAGATTGTCATTTACATAATTGAGCGTATTTAATAATATTTTAAGAATATAAATAATTGAGTTTAAATTTAAACATGCATAGTTCTTACACTTTCTATTTTCCAGCTCCATCCTTAAGTTTTTAAAATTTTAAGGAAAATTTGAATTATCTACATAGTATGGTGCAACAATTTAACCTTCCCTTTTTAATATCATCAATTTCAACAAACTTCAAAATGTTGTTAGATTTTTTGTTTTTTAATATTGTAATTTTTAGAAATATTTATAAAATATAGTAAAGAAATACATGCGAGGGACGTCTTGTAGTTTTAATTTAAAATTTTAAAAATTACATTTTTATTTATAGTTTTTAATTATATAATTGAAAAATTGATAGAAAAGTTGTTTAGAGATTCATTTAGAGCGTGAGTATAACCCTTATAAAAGTCAACATACATTCTCTCAATTTGTCGGCAAAAACGTATTTATTAGGGTTAATCGATTATTATATTTTAAAAAACTTAAAAAATATATATATTAGTTCAATGGTATTGTTAAAATAAAAATTTAATTACATTAAACGTATTTAAACTCATTTATGAAGTTGAACCAAATTGAGTAAAAAATAAATAAATAGTAATATTAAACAAATTGATAAAAATAAAATATTAATTTTTTAAAGTTGAATTGAAAATATATTTTAACTCTAAATTTCAAATTTTGATGGTGTTAAATTTCAAAATTTTAAACTATTTTGTAATTTAACATTTTTTTTAAGTTCAAAGCTCTTTTTTGTAAGTACAATGGGAGTGAGGAGATTCGAACCACAAAACTCTTGGTCATCAAGACAAACAGTCATGCTCGCTTTGGCGAGCTCAAAGTTCATGCTACTATAATTCGGTTGTTTTAAAAAAATTAATAAATAAGATTATGAATAATTCATTCATTGCGTTATAGATTTATGAGTTGTAGTTAACTTTTCCATAGAAAAGTTGAAGTATCCCTACAACATCTCAAAATTAATTAATATTGATTGAGTAATTTAAAATTGAAAAATAATAAACAATTTCACAATTATGTATATGCATAGTTGTAGAATTCAATTTTTTGAACTTAATAAGTGATGAGAAATTAGAGAGGTTGAGGAAAAAATTATGCACCATTCATTAACAATACCAAAATATGAGAGTATCAAAATATATGAAAGGGTTAAATTAGAGAGGACAAACTAAAATGAATGACCATGAAGTATCCCCTAGTGAGCATGAAATCCTATGTTCAATCATCACCCAACATGTTAAAATATATATATATCTAAAATGAGGGGTGACTTTTATATACAAAAATAGAAATAAAAAAACAATGAATATTTTCATGTACTACAATTTTTTTTTTTAATCTGCAGTATATAAAAAAATTAATATATTATTATTATTATAAAAAAAAAATTAAATACATATATAAGAAATAATAAATATGAATTTAACTTAAAACATAATTGCACTCAACTTTTTCAACATAATTGCACTCAACTTTTTCAATATATCGTATATCATCTTCAAATTTATTTTTTTGGTATAACTCCAAGTCTTTTCTTAAATTTCAAAAGATTTAACATAAACGAAACATGAGAGAAATGATGAGAAAACTTATAAAATAAATGTTGAAAATGATTATATATATATATATATAATTGTAGATTTGATTTTTTTTTTTATTTTTTTTTTTAACAAGATTAAAAGTTACAAAATCGTTCAAAAATCACTATTAAAAAATAAACTCATAAATTTGAAAAATCACTATTAAAAAGTAAACTCATAAATTAAATTATAAAAATGAAGAGATTGAATTTTTCATATTCTAATCTCTCCATCTCTTAAATATATATAAGGGGGTGAGAATATAAAAAGATGTTAAATAATTAATGTTGATTATTGTATATTTTTAATTCAATAATAATAAGTGATGATAAAAATAAAAATAAAAATAAATGAACATTAGTTTTTTAGTATTTTTTTATTTTTTAATTTAACTATTTAATGAGTGACTTGTGGGTAGATTTTAAAATTGACATTGAGAATGTGTTAAATAATTAATGTTAATTATTTATTATATATTTTAAGTAAATAATAATAAAGAAAAATAAATAAATATAAGAACATTATTTTATTTTTTATTTTAAAAGAATAAAAAATTAAAAGAGCAAAATGAGGCTATAAATTTTATCCCATCAAGCCCAAAATGAGATTTTAAATAAAAAAGTTGAAAAGTTATAACACTCATAAAACAACATTTAATAATTTCAAATTTTTTGAAGTTACGTTTTTAAGTATAAAAATAAAAGGAAAAAATAAAAAAGAAAGAGGCAAAATGGGGAGAATTCTCCCTCAAACTCCTTCTAGATAGATATATAAGATATATCAAAACAAACTATTTATAAAAATATAGTTGTTTTAAATCAAGCACACACATCATCTTTTGATGTGCATCCACGGAATGGTACATGATATTTTAAGCATTGTCATTCAAAAGTCGATATTTTTTTTATTTATGCAAAAAATTCGAAAAAAATGTTGTTGGAAAGCGAAGTATAGAGCTTCAATTTTATACTTGATTTCAGTGTTTCTGAAATTTTAAAATTTTATATCGATAAATAAAGATCGTCAAAGTTAGGTTATGATTCTACAAATTTCATAATCGTACCTTAACTTCGACGATCGTTATCTTTCAATATACAACTCCAAAAATATTGAAACCAAGTATCAATTTAAGCTCCCTAAGTTAATTTTCTAACCATATATTTTTCGAAAATTTTGCATATCTGAATAAAAAAATATCGAATTTTGAATGCACATTGCTTAAAAGACTCTTTGTTGGCAGGGATGCAATTCTGTTTTTATGTGTGAGCTTGATTTAAAACAAAATATATTTTTATAAATAATTAAAAAAAAAATACAATATTAAAAAAGAATCGCCTTGTTGCAATATATATATCCTTAACTTTCAATTCACCTCAAACTTGCTATGTAGACTGGAACCTTCCATTTCATGACATAGTCTCCAAAATCCTCTTATTCCATTTTTGTCCTCCTCCATCCTTATTAAGTTTTCATTTTAAAGACCATTAAAAATGTTGCTCACACATCCCAAAGAACCATGTTGTTGGTATATGATATGTATTTATTTGTTATTTAAAAAAAAAAAATAACCAAATCATTATGGATCGGGTCATCCTCGTTAAAACCACGAACCAAAATCCAAACATGTGTTTTTTTTATAATTTTTTTAAGAAAATGACAAACAATAACCTTAACTTTGAAGGTGATAATTGAGCAACAAGTAACTTTGGGGTGGGGTGGCTTCGGAGCTCTATGACAATCACAAAAATGAACTTTATAGTTTAAATATGAAAAATCATGAAGTTCATTTTCTTGCTCATAATTTTGGTTACAAAGCTGGTTTTCGGCCGGGCTCACTCAATGGAAAAACAAAAACATTGACTTTTTGAGAGTCCATGATTGGAAAGTTAGAAAAAAAAAGTTATATCATGTAAAATACACACATCCATAAGGGCAGTGGACTCACGCTCATACAACTTGCACTATCAAACCTCCCGACATAGCATGTCCATTTTTCAAATATCGGTTAAGGTGTGGTCGCCATCATTGAAAAAACGATCCTAAACTTTTCATGGAAAGGAAAGTGAAGAAAAAAACGATTACATCTTTTAAAATTTGGGAGAAACTTATTTTTTCCACCGATAATGGATGTCTTGGATTACACAGTTTGAAACAAAAAGAAATACTACCCGCTTAGCAAAATGAATTTTGCCTTATCTCAATGAAAATAACACTCTTTTGGAGGAAGGTTATTGATGCAAAGTATGGAAGCACCTCCATTGCAAATGTCAATGGTCGTTGTAGAGCTATTATGGAGCACAACATCCTTATGTTTTCTTGCATGCATCTTCTGTTTTTCTTTTACAACCATGTACTCCTTCTTCAACTTCCTCGTGAAATCCTGTCCCTAAAATTCGATACTTTCGTTGCCTCAACCCTGAAACACACAACCACATTAGAATAATTTTATGATGACAACACTCACTTTTCTTCGTCTTTTTCGGCTTCATCTCCTTGTACATCACATTACGTGTCATTGTGGTACAACCTTGCACACGTGTATGAAGACTCTACCGACACGATTGTTCGACGCTCTAAAGTGACCATTGAGCAACAAAGAGCCGAAAATGGGAAGAGTAATGTTCAATTCGCTGTTAGCAAAGTAAAGTAAAAACAAAAAAAACAAAAAAAACTCATGACTTAAATTCTACTACTTTGTAGTTCCCACTTTATATATATTATATATTAGTAAGGTATGTTGAATGATGTAGGGAGAAAGGAGAGTTATTATCGAGAATAGTCTTTTTGTCAATTTTTATATATTAGTAATGTATGTTAAATGATGTAGGGAGAAAGGAGAGTTATTATCGAGAATAGTCTTTTTGTCAATTTTTTTATCAACTAACGTTGTTTTTTTTGTCACTATCAATATTAGCATTTTTTTTTTGTGCAATCCTCGTCACGATGGAGCACAAAGATTCTTAAAAAAAAAATATATATTTTTTTTTTTTAAATTGACAAAAAAAAAAAAAGTTTATAGAGGAAATCTTTCTCAAGAAAACAAAAAAATATTATTATATTTAAAAAAAATTGACAAAATTTTATAGAAGAGAATTTGAAGTAAAAAAAATCGACCGTGTTACAATCTTGAAATTTTTTTTCTCTCTATATTTTGAAAAAAACATCATAACAGATTTATTATTATTATTATTTTTTTTTAAAAGAGAAACTATTATTAAACACCACAATTTTTACAAATTCTCATTGTTCTTTGGATTTAAAGTTGGAAAAACAAAATAATTGTGTTGCAATCCTGGCCGGGCCTGGCAAAGATTGGTCTTTTTTGTACTTCAAATCACAAGAAGCCTAAACTCCGACCATTTTTTTTTAGTTCAAATTCATCTAAGTCATAATCCACCCAACCAAGATTGTGGTAGTCAGTATCACAATAATTGACAAATCTTTTTTTAGGAATCTCGTCGATCCGATTGCATCGATAAATGCTAAAATTGATAGTGGGAAAAACCATGTTAGCGTTGATAAAAAAAATTGACAAAAAAAACTATTCTCGATAATAACCCGTGGAAGGAGAAATGAGGAAAATGAAGGTCCGTTTTATAACGTTCTCGTTTCCGATTTCCTGTTTCATGTTCACTGTTTCTTATTTTTTGAAAACTAGAAACAAAATCGTGTTTGATAACTATTCCCGTTTCTTGTTTCTTGATAAAAGTAAACAGAAACAGAAACTTGTTTGAACTGTTTCTTGTTTTTTGTTTTTTTTTTCAACATTTTTTTCATTTTATTTATAGTTTAAATATAATTTAGTTATATAATACAAAAATATATAAAACACATTAAAATATATATAAAAGAACTAATTATCAAAAGTCTACATTATAAGCCCTCATGCAAAATTTACAACACTAATAAAATTATTTTTATCTATCAAATGTGACCCAAATTTGATCCGTACGACTTTAAATGATGTCAACTCGAACCCAACTCAATTATGTGACTAAATGTATTAAAGAAGGAAACAGAACACTAGTTTAGACCAATAGAATGTTTATGTAATAAAGAGAACAAATCAATATAAAAAGGAACGAAACAATTTTTTTTTTTTTTTTTTTTTTAGTTTCTCAAATTCTGCCATTTTTTTGGAAACGTTTCTCAAAATTTAGAAACAAGAAACGAGAATACTTATAAACGGACCGTGATATTTTATTTATTTATTTATTATTATTTTTTTAGAAAATTTGTTAAATCGAAAATTTGTTAGAGAGAAAAAAAAAAAATATAGATTTCAAAGGTATAATAGTTGAGTTAACCCAAAATTAGTGTAATTTTCCTTTTTGTTTTGATAAAACATTTTAACCATCTTATGAATATATATTTTAAAATATTATTGATTAAAAAGAAAAAAAAAAAAAAAAAGAAAAAAAACAGTGTATGATGAATCTCAGACCTCAGTAATATGGCAAGTGCTAAACATCACACCTTCCATCGGTCTTTTCCAGAAATTTCCCATCTCCAGAGTCCGAAAACCTCAACCAAAGTTCCAGCAACGGCTACAGCGGGGAAGGATTAAGGAACAATATGTTCAAGAAGGCATCTGAAGCGAAGTTACACCAGAGATTATCTGGTGCAGACAAGAAGAAGCTGAAGAGGACTGCCAAAGAAAGGTTTCCCGGAGCTTCCGATGCCGATATTGATGTCCTGCTTCCTCCCAAGGTATTGCTATCTTTTTCAATCAATTTTATCTGTCCTAATTTAATTGTGATTATAGTTCTGATTACTTTGCGTCTATTTCCTCGTAGATCAATCTTGCACTTTAATATTCTTATGTTCATGAAAAAAATTGTTTTGGTATTAGCATTGTGATGAACCATGGGCAGCTACCAAACTACAGAATTTGTCACTAGATAACTCAATTTTAGAGAAAAGACAGCAGATTGAGTAGATAGCTCAATTATGGTCTTCTTGGCGTCTTGGGAGATTTTCTTAAAGCTCTTTTATAACTATTATATTTATTCTGCCATTGCCAATCATAGGGTTCTTTTTGTTTTCTTTAGTAATTTATCTGGTTTGGTTTTTATCATCTCCCCTATATTTCATTATATCCAGTCCAAAATTAATATGTTTTAGCCTCTTAGGTCGAGTTTACTGTTGCCAAGTTCCAAAACCGCGTCCATATATACAGTGTAGAAGGAGGCTTTCCTATGTTTTTCGACGTTGATGGGAGAGGAACTGAAATATACCCCACAGGTATTTGATCCCTTTCTAGAATTTATCTTTTAAACCAGAAGATTCTATTCAACTGTTCACCATCATTATTAATCATTATGAAGATTCTGAAAGCTTTTCTTCACAACATTTTGGTTAATTTGGATATGAATGATAGAGTTGATAGAGTTTCAGTCTTTTTGGCTTTGATAACACTCACAATTCCATTGTAGTTTTTGCACTCTGGATGGCACCCGAGTTGTTGCCTGCCTTCGTTTTGAAGGGGGGTGAGGTCTCTCGCTTTGTGATTGGAGGAGCAGACTTGATGTTCCCTGGTATTCATGTCCCTGCCGAAGGCCTGCCTTCGTTTTTAACTGGCAAACCATGGGCTGTGAAAGTCCCTGGCAATGCATCTCCTATTGCTGTAAGTTTCACTGAAATTTGCTCGTATGCTGCAATTTAACTTCAATTGTGAAGGAAAATTAGAACTCTAGTAAACCTGAAGATCTCATGCAGGTTGGTGTTACCACCATGAGTAGCACTGAAGCATTAAAAGCGGGTTTACGTGGGAAGGCTTTGAGAATTCTACACTACTACAGGGATTCACTTTGGTGAGCTTGATCAAATTGGCTTAGAAGCAGAGTGATCTATTATTATTTATTGATGCACAACGTTAATTTCTCTCTTGAATTTTGTTCTCAGGGAATCGGTAGAGGGTCATTTTGTGCCGAATGCAGGTTTTTTTGAAGATGTCGTGTATGGAGATCCTGCTTTAGCATCATCTTCACAAACTGACGACTCTTGTGAAGGTACTGATGATACTTCAAATTATGAACAGAATGACATCAGCAATAAAGAAGTTGGGGGATCTATTGATGAAACTACAAGTGATGTTCTTGATGAGCCTGGCGCTGTTTTAACAGCCCAGACAGATTCAACTACTGATGCAATCGTTAATGGTGTGAATGATTTGAAGGTTGTAAATGATGTTTCCTCGGAGGAACCAAATGTGCAACACACTCTTTCAGCTGGAGATGTGGATATGCTTCTGGATAAATGTCTTCTTCAAGCCCTGCATACAACAGTGAAAGACAAAGAATTTCCACTTCCTGGAAGCACTCTATGGTTAGAATTCTTACGTGTCTTTGAATTTTGACATAGGAGGCTAAATTTTTTGCTGAAGACTTAAGTTTTTAAAGATATTTCATGTATATTTTTTTATACGAAAAATTTGTTTCGAACTGACAATTCTTTCATGTTATACGTGTTATTGTAAATTCATGTGGTAAAGGGTAATAGTTCTCTATGGAACCATACTTTCATTGTTACCCGTGTTGAATTCGCTTGCTGCACTAGAAATATCTGAGTTTTCTGCTCTTTTGAGTGATTCTTCTTCTTGGCTGTTGGTTCTTTAGTATATCTTCGATGAAATTGCCGTCTCTTTTTTGAAAATATTTGCGGAAAAAAATATTTTGTATTAAAATAAAAATTGTTGTTTTTATTTTTATTTTTATTTTTTATAGGAATCAGAAACTATTTATTGATAATATGGAATGTGTTACAATAATAAGACCTATCAAAGAAAAATTACAAAAAGCACCTCCACTAATTAATGAGGGTGGTGAAATCATAATTACAAAAATGGGGTAAAACTTGCTCCAAGATAAAGCCAAAAAAGATGTAGAGGAAAAGATAATGTAATGCAACTCAAAACTCAAATCCGTGGGTCGAGGTGCACATAAGCTGACCCGGACACTCACGAATATAAAAAAAAAGGGTAAAAAAACTCAAATCCGTGGGGGAAGAAAAACAACGGAACATCCTGAAAATGCCTATTAAAGTGAAATAATTAGAGAAGCTCATGGCTTTAATTCTTACTACTGTGAATTTGAAGACCCATCGTTTGATTTTCTAATGAATAATTTTCTTTCGTTCACTTTTTGACCAATGTAGGTCAAATCATGTATTGCCTTGTCGACCTCCTGGCATGACGCTAGACATCAAGAAATCATCCTACAAGAAATTGTCAAAGTGGTTGCAAGCTAAATCCTCTACTGGACTGGTATGTCTCATGGCTCATGCTACTTCCATTCAGCTTCTTGGGGGGTGTTTGGGGTACCAACTTAGAGTTAGGTGGACTGAGTTATTATAACCTAATCCTCGTTTGACCCACCGACTATTATAACTCACAGTCAATAAAGTAACTATACTGTCTTCAATAGTATTTACTATTCAAAGACTATTATAAAAACCACAAACTATTATGACCACCGACTATTTTAACCCACCCAACACCCCAAACAGCCCCTTAGTGTTTAAATGAACTGCTGACTTTATATTGAATTTAAAACAATAAAACGTCATAGGCAAGATCAAACAAGAGGGAATAAAACCACACATAGTTTATGCTTTGCTAGTTGATTTTTTAAAACAAGATGCTTGTTTTTCTTCTGCTTAGTGAGAAATGGGTAAGTATATAGATTTAGTGTAGAAATCAGGTGTCACATTGTATAAAGATTGAGAAATAGGTAGGGCATGAAGTTTCGGGTGGAATTCAGGTGTCTTTGAGATTGTGGGTTCAGATCTTAGTGACCAGGTACTTAAGAATGCATAAAAATATTAATCTTTCACGAGTTTTCTAATGATAAATGTTACAAGGTTAAACTGTAAGTGGTTGACTTATAAGATCAGTGAAATAGCACGTAAGTTAGTACAGACACCCACCATCATTGCAAAGAAAATACATATTTCTTGGTTTTACTCATTGTGGAGGCAAAGCACAAATAAATAAGTTAAAAATGATGGAATAACAAATTGGAGAACTTTATGGAGTCTGCCACTAGGATTGTAAATTAGCCCCCCCTCTTTTTGTTTACCATTTTTTAGGTGAATAGAGTTTGTTTCTTATCCCTGAGATAAGAGAGAAAGAGAGAATAAATGATGGAAATAAACTTACATTAATACCCTTTCCTACAGAAACAAAGTTTCAAAAGGCAGTGCTATCTGAAACTTCATTCTCCCTTTATTCGTACTTCTCACACAAAGAATGTAAAGTATAATGGTACTTCGAAGTTGGATACATTATTTCTTTCCTTAACTAAAGATCTTGTTTCTTATCAGGGAAAAGCAACAAAAAGAAAATGCTTACTTATTTAACTTGTTATTGTGCATTGAATATAATTTTCATTTGTTTCAGATTACAGTGAAAGAAGACAAGCATAAAAAAGAGACAGTTGTGTACTCTGTTAACCGCAAGCATCCAGGCTACACGTCTTTTAAACCAGAGAAGCAACAGGTGGAGAAAATTGATCAGAGCGACAATCACGGTCCAAGAGAAAGTTCATCCAATAAAATGCTTGAAGTAGCAGAGATATACAAGTCAAGTGTTCATGTCAATCCCATTTTTGTAGCTGTGGGGGCGGACACTAGCAAACTCTACACTGCAGCAGAGGTCACTGATATTGTCTTCAAATACGTTGAGAAAGAAAAATTGGAAAAACCAACAGACAAGTCCAGAGTGGTCTTGGACGCAATATTATGCGATGCACTATTCAAGGGGGCCATTAAAAAAGGAACAACATATCCAACAGAAATTCATAAAAAAGATATAGGGTCGACATTTATCAGCCGGATGCAACCTCATCATATTGTGACAAGAGGAGGTGAGTCTGCTGTTCGCAAAGGTGCATTAAAAACTATTCAAATAATGACAGAGCGACGTCAAGGAAATAAGAAAGTTACGAGACTTTCTGGGTTGGAAACATTTTTGTTGGATGCTGAAGCATTGGCATCAGAGCTTCAGAAAAAGTGTGCTTGCAGTACGACGATGGCAGAGTTGCCTGGTAATATTACTAGTCTTCATTCTCCCTTGTGACATTTACCTAAAAGTTGAATTTCGTATTTGCATGAATATCAGCATTTTTTATTTCGACATTTGGACTTGAATATGTTATGAAATACATGGAGTTGGGAAGTTCATAGGTTTTTCTTCTTTTCATTGTTTCTATTTTTCTCGTTTCTTCATGGAAAAATCTTGCAAATAATGTTAGGCAATTCTTATAGCTAAGATATAAGAAAGAGATGTTGTTGTGATGATTTTTATTGTTCTCTTTTTGAATACATTGATTCTCCTGATGTAATTTGGAAAAACAAATTCAGGTAAAAAGGGGTATGAAGTTTTGGTCCAAGGTGGAGTCATTGATGACTTGGCAAGACATCTGATTGAACAATATGGGATTCCAAAAAAGTACATTGAAGTACTTGATAAAACAAGGAAATGAGAGGCCAGAGCTGGTTAGTATTTTATGATTACCGTCAATTAAAGAAAAGTTTGTATTACCTTTTTGTGTCTCAGTAATATTAAATGAGCGGCCACCTTACATCTGTTTGCTCCTTTCCATTTGTGAAGTAATGTTGTTTTATTCGATAACATGTTGGAGTGGGAGATTGAACCTAAGACCTAATGGTCACTAGGCGATACATCATGCCGTTGAGCTATGCTCTTGTTGGCTAATTTGTGAAGTAATGTTGTTGATATGCTATTATTCACTGACTGCCTTCCGAATTTGATTATACTCACAGAAATGACCAACTGGGTTCAACTTGATCTCATCACTTGATTTTGCACCAACCCCACACAATTTCCACGCATATCCTACCGCCAATTTTTATACACCCGAGTCTTATGGTGTTGATCATGTTAAGGTTTAAAAAATGAGAATGGACAGAACAACGAAGAGGTGGTTGTTAAATGGAAAGAATCTATAAGTCAATAACCCAGCCAGTTAAGATATGTATCTTCGACAAAAAAGTAGGAGGTTCAAATCCGAACTCAACTACAACAACATGTTGAAGTAAAAAAAATGGGAAGACAACATTACTCCACAAATGGAATGGAGCATAAATAGCTGGTGAGAAGAGAGCTAGTCTCTTCGGAACTATTACGTTAAAAATGTATATCCCATATCGTACTTATACAGTTGACTATTAAAGTTTAAGATGTCAATATCAGCACTTGTTTTTCTTTTCAGCTGTATATTTACAGGGAACTTATGAACCCCAGGCTTATCACATCAAGTGAAGATCTGCTACTTCCCAGCGCTTGCATCAAGCAAGAAAAAGGCAAGGCCCAAATCAAAGATATGATGATGTTGCTGATAAATGAGGTATCAAAATTTGATTCATGCAACAAAGCAAAGATTCCTCATCTGTCTCTTTAGGGGTGAAATTTGGTTCAAGTTTCACTGACCCTGAGTGTTTATTAACTTAAATTGGTTCATCCTCTGTTTTTGTCCTTGTGTAAAAGAAAATGTTCCTAGGACAATCCAAACATGTTTTTGTCAAACACTTGAGAGTTCATCGTATCCGTTATTCTACTGTCTCCAGACGTTACTTTATAAGTACGGGTGTTTTTTTCTATGGTCTTGTTATTTTGTCCTTCACTCTTAATCCTAAGTTTAATGATTTATTCTTTCAGCCCTATCTTTTAGCAATTTATTGTTATTTGGTCATTGACTTTAGATTTTAAATAATTACTAACTTTTGGGTCTATGATATATAGATGATAAGTATGGGATTTTGTATTGTTATAAAATTATAGCAATTTCATACATCATGGCAGTAATTTAACTTGTAAGTTATAACACATTTTCATAATTATTGAATCTTGTTTGAAAACTATTGATAATATATTTCAAATATTTAAGAGATATTTTCTACACCGATAGTCTAGGAATAGAATAAAGGAGGGAGCCATTATTGTCTATTTCTTTACCTTTTTCTTTTTCTTTTTCAGTTAACAATTGTGGAGTGGGCATTGAATCATAGTTTTATAATTTGTAGACGATTTTTTCGTAAAAGCTTGTTGGAATAATGCTGGGTGACAGAAATAATCCATATATAGCCCTTCAATTCGCCATCTGTTTCAATTTGTTGACATACTCTAATTCGTTAGGGATAAGGATAACTAGAGGAATGACTTTTTTTAATTGCCAGTTTTAAAAAAGATAGAAAATCTTTTTTTATTTAAAAAATGGCTAAATACTCAAATCTAAAACGATGTTCGGGACTAAAATACATCATCAAACACTAAATCTTAGACCCTCAACTTTAAACCCGGCTAATCAGTTTAATTTTAACTGATCATTTTTTCAATAATTTTTTTTTTTGGACTTAAACGTACTCTTTAGAAAGGACATCGTGAAGGATTTTCATTTTGTTACCATCTACAATTTTAATTATACCATCTACAATTTTAATTATAGTTAAGTCGATGAAATATCAAATATAGTTTCAAAAAGGTTGGTGGTTTGATCCCTACCTTGTAATTATTAAACTAAAAGGAAAAGAATGGCAAATTATTTTATACCCTAAACTTTGTTAAGACTTCAAATTAATAATTGTATCTATTTTAACCACAATGGCTTGCTTGAAATAAAGTTTTAAGTGCATAAAAACACTTGTTTTTGCACTTAAAAGTACTTTTTTTAACCAAACTCTAAATTTTCATATTTATAAGTGAATTAATTTAGATCATTGGTTAGTGATTTGTAGTTATTTTCACTAAATCCTATTTAAAATCAACTCAAAATCATCTAGATAAAATTATTCATCTCTTAAAATTCTACTAAATTAGCAAGAAAAATTATCACATAATTATTCCTAAATAAGTAGGAAAAATAGAGGAAGAGGAAGTCGAGAATATGAAAAAAAATGCTCATATTAATGAAAAATTGCTACTATCTATTGATTCAAACATTTCTCTAATTGATGTTAATCCCGACATTTTTTAGAAAGTCTTATGCACGTGTAAAAGTTATGTACTAACGGTTCAAAACGAATTTATAACAAAGAGTTTAAATTGATTCGCTTACCCTTGGATGGTGTGTAGATGTTATATGTAGGTTGATGTTAAAAAAAAATAATAAAAAAAAAATAAATAGTACAAGTTGGATGGAGAGATTAAAATCCCATACCTTTTATACTAATTGTGGTATTTTGAGAAAGTAAAATATGTTTCAATCCGTTCGATCACTAATTTTTAATGTTGTATTTTGGGATTTGAATTTTTTTTTTTGTCTACATCTCACCGCCCATAACGTGTACTTATAAAGTATTGAAAAATGAAAAGTGTCATTAATGTATTAATGAAAAATAAAAAAAGGGAGAAAAGTGTTATTTTGACAAGTGTCGTTTTATTAGCTATTTTATAAGAGGCATAAATGTAATTTCGCATCAAAATGTCTTCTAATTTGTCGCAGTGTCCTTCTCTCAATTTTCTGGATAACCTCGATAGAAAAAAAGGAAGAAAAGAAACCATTATTATTATTTTAATTATATTTTGTTGCCGTAAAACAATTTATTTTCTCCTCCTTCTAGCACCATTCCCCAAGGTCCAACTCAACAAACCTTTCTAGAATTGTCACACTTGTCGCCTATACATAGGATATGGCATTTGCTTTCTCATGAAGATGAATGCCAAACCCTAAACCCTCTAAATAATACTGTAAATATAAGGTCAGGAAATTTAGTTTATAATAATAATAATAATAATGTGAGGAAATTTATGAACAAATATTTAGGCTCATTTTATATGGAAACTTTAGTATTTGAAGGCTCATTACCTTATGTCCGATTGAACTTCACAACTCTAAAATTTGTAAAGAAAAGGTATTTAATTTGTAAACTATAGGTGATTAATTCTTAAGCTAACTAATGCGTAAATAATATGTAAAGGTATTTAATTATTGTTTATAAATTAGTTATTTGTTGAAAGAGTTTGATATTATAATTTAATTAGAAAATAAAATTTGTAAAGAAGATATCTAATCCATCACCTATAAAAAGGGAAGGGATGAACCAGAGGTTGCAAAATAGTTATCACCTTCAAAATAGAAAATGGCTTCCGCTGGCGACACACAATCTCCTTCCTCACCTCCCAACCAGCTTCCATTGAAGCGTAAGCTTGCCAATCTATTTTCTTCCATCCTTTTCCGACAAGCTTTCCGATCAGATTTTACGGTCAACCGCCGCCTTCTCCGCCTTCTGGAAAGTAAAGTACCTCCTTCTTCTAACACTCACGGCGTCGCCTCCTTCGACACCACCGTCGATTCTTCCTCCTCCGATCTCTGGCTTCGTGTTTACAATCCTCTCACATTTTCTGATGCCGATCGTTTGCCTCTTGTTATATACTTCCACGGCGGAGGCTTTGTTTTCGGCTCCGCCGATTTTCCGCAGATCGACTCGTTCGCTCGCGATTTTGCTCGCGAAATCGGAGCCATCGTCGTCTCTGTCAACTACCGCCTCGCGCCGGAGCACCGATTTCCGAGCCAATACGACGACGGATTTCATGTTCTGAAATCAATCGACGAAGGATCGTTCTCTGAAACTCTTCCTGAAAACGCCGATCTGAGCCGCTGTTTCATCGCCGGAGAAAGCGCCGGAGGAAACATAGCGCATCACGTGACGGAGAGAGCGGCGGAGTATCAATTCAAGAGGCTGAAAGTCGCAGGTCTGATTGCGATTCAGCCATTTTTCGGAGGAGAAGAGCGCACAGATTCGGAGATTCGATTTGGGAGCCGTTATGGTGAACTGACTTTGGGGATGTCTGATTGGTTTTGGAAGGCGTTTTTTCCGGTCGGCTCGAACCGTGACCACCCGGCAGCGAACGTGGTTCGGTCCGATCTTTCCGGCCTGAACTTTCCACCGGCTCTTGTTGTGATTGGCGGTTTAGATTTGTTAAGGGATCGGATCAAAGAGTACTGTGAGTGGCTGGAGAAATCGGGTAAAGCGGTTCGGGTCGTGGAGTATCCGAATGCGATCCATGGGTTTAGTTGGTTCTCGAATCGTCCGGAATATTTCATGCTGATGCAACACGCGAAAGAATTCACAAAGAAATCATAATTAGTTAAAATTTTAAAAGAATTAAGAACCTTGGTATTGTTTTTTTGTTTTCGGTGTACAAATTTCGAAATATAAGTCATAGCTCAACGACGGCATGATGTATCTCCTAATAGGTTCAATCTCCCACCTCAACATGTTGTCAAAAAAAAAATTGTCAAAAAAAAAAAAAGTATGTTATGTCTTTTCGTAGAGGTGTATAAATTTAATGGAATAAAATAGTCTTTCTTAGTTTATTCAAATATCTATGAATTTTAGAATATATTTCAATATTGTAATGCTTCTATTTTAATTTTGATTTTTCTTTGAGTGGTCGGTTCAGCGTAACGCTCACCTCGACTAATTTCACGGAACAATCGCCTGATCATATAATTTACATCTCAATGATCCATGGTTCAATTTTTCCAACCTACAATTTTTTAATTAATTAATAAAAAAATTCCAACCTACAATTTTTTAATTAATTAATAAAAAAATGAATTAATTTCTTATAGATAAACAGTGATTTTTTTTTTCTCATTTCTTCTGGAAATCAATTCAACTTATTAAAATAAATAAATGAATTGACAGACTGTGAAAGTTCTGAAATAGATGACCTAAATTAAACGGAGCATTAATCCGAAAGTATAATCAAAACCCTGATTGCACAATGAAAAATTGTAACCCATACTATTCAAAAGAACTTATTAAATTCATTGAACACGATATTAAATTTTTTTTTGGAGACTATTAAACCCTAAATAGTTTTAAAGTTAATAACTTATCAAATTAAATAATATTCTCTCAAAGTCAATATAATTAATTTTTTTTGGTTAATACTTTATATTATATAATAAAAAATTTCTTACAAAGGATATCTTATTATAGAGATAGACATAATCAAAATTGATAAACGTTGAATGAAAGATGTGAAGTCGCGGAAATGAAGACATTGCTCAAAATATCTTATGAGCTATGAGTTATATTTTGTTTTTGATAATATGTATGTTGTGAGATTCAAACTTTTAACCTGTTGATTAATAATGGATACATTAATATATGGTTATGTTGGCCGCATACATTATACCTAAATCAAGAAATGGACAGCAGCAGATTCTTTAGCGCGGAAATCTCCGCACGTTTAAAAACCCTAAAATTAAAAAGCAGAAGCAAGTTGATCTCGATCTTCTTTTCGTGTAGAGATAAAAGAGATGTAATAATTGAGTGGAGGTGGAGCCATTTATAAATTAACGCCATTCTCCAACTCCCCAATCCTATGTACTATTGGTCTCACACTAGTCGCCTTTTTTTTTTTTTTTAAGATCATTAGTTTATGTTAATATATATGTAAATATGTCTGCAAACTGAGCATATATATATAAAAGTTTAATAATTAAAAAAATTAATTTTTTTATTTTTTAATAGATATGTCTTTAGGAATATATATATTTTTGTTAAAAAAAAAACATATTATTTATTTATATATATATTTCTATCTTCTTCCTCTCTTTTTCTTCTTTCTAGTTGTAATATCTTTTTCTTTCATTATCAATGGCTTGCCGCCACTCGTTGGACATTATCCGTCGCTATCCACCGACGACTAATTATTTTTGTTGAACTAAAAAAAAATTCGCTTAATTGTACGTATGTATTTTTAGTAGAAAAAAAAAACATATTATTTATGTTAGAAAATATTTAGTATTTAGTTAACATTTATCTTATTGTATATGTGTTTTGAAAAATTAAGTTTAACTATTATGATGTATATATGAATCTTATTCTAAATGAAAATTGAGAGAAAAATAATTTAACAACATATCAAAAGAAAATTAGAGTATTATGTATGTTAGAAAATATTTAATATTTAGTTAGAAAAAAAAATAAAGTTTATATATATATATATATATTTTGTAAATGAAAATGGTGAGAAAAAAAAAGTATTTGTCACCATCTAGGCATATTTATGATTTTCATCCACAAAAAAAAAACAGCTCCATTATTTTTCTTCTTTTGTGGCCGTGAGGCAATTTACTTTTTTTTGAACGTACACGCCATTCTTACTACGGTCCAACCTAATCTATTCATATGAAATTTTACTGTTTATGGCTTAAATTCCAACTAAAAATAAGAAATTTAGAACTTCAAGTTACAACATTAGTTTATAAGTTTAATAACACGAATCAATTGACATAAATTTGTGCTTAGGAAATCATTGGTTAAATAATTAAATACTTTTGTAAAAAAAAAGAATTTCATATTATAATTTAATTTGGAAATAATAATTTAAATAAAATATATTCTAGAAAATAAAAAATAATAATAATATATCATAATCTCATCCATAATTTTTAATTTATTTTTGTTTAATAATATATAGGAAGAGTTATAAAAAAAGCAGGTGGGCATGAGTAGAGTTTCATAGGTTTTTAGAGGTTGCATGCATAAATTAATAATTATTATACCTTTAGACTAATGGCGTCTACCGCCAACATACAATCTCCTTCCTCAACCTCCACCCTTCTATCTTTTCTGTTCCATCATTTTTATACAAGCTTTTCAATCTGATTTTACCGTCAACTGCCGCCTTCTCTCCCTTTCAGATCATCAATTTCCTCCTCTTTCTACCTCTCGCGGCGTCGCCTCCTTCGACACCACCGTCGATTCTTCCTCCGACCTCTGGGTTCGTGTTTATAATCCTCTCGCATTTTCCGATGCTGATCGTTTGCCTGTTGTTATATACTTCCACGGCGGAGGCTTTGTGTTCGCATCTGCCGATTATCCGCCGAACGACTTGTTCTCTCGCGATTTTGCTCGCGATATCGGAGCCGTAGTCATCTCCGTCAACTATCGCCTCGCTCCGAAGTACCGATTTCCGAGCCAATACGACGACGGATTTCACGTTCTGAAGGCAATCGACGATGGATTATTGGTATACGAAACTCTTCCTCAAAACGCTGATTTGAGCCGCTGTTTCCTAGTCGGAGAAAGCGCTGGAGGAAACATAGCGCATCACGTGACGGTGAGAGCGGCGACCTATCAATTCAAGAGGCTAAAAATCACAGGTCTGATTGCGATTCAACCATTTCTTGGAGGAGAAAAGCGGACAGAATCAGAGATTCGGTTTGGGAGCGGTTATGGACTGACTTTGGAAGCGACTGATTTCTTTTGGAAGTCGTTTTTGCCACTTGGCTCGAACCGGGACCACCCGGCCGCTAACGTGGTTCGATCTAATATTTCCGGCCTGACTTTTCCACCCGTGCTTGTTGTGAACGGCGGTTTAGATCCGTTAAGCGATCGGATTAAAGAGTACAGCGAGTGGCTAAAGAAATCAAGTCAAGAGGTTCGAGTCGTGGAATATCCGAATGGGATCCATGCGTTCAATTGGTTCTCGAATCTTCCGGAATATTCCATGCTGATGAAACATGCTAAAGAATTTATAAATCAAAATCATGCAACATGCTTGTTTTCGTAATAAGTTTATAGTCTTTACCTATATGTATATTGTGGTTTCAATCAAAATAACATAATAGTTCGGTGATTTGTTGTCCATGGAGGCACCGTCGAACATTGTTTGGTGGAGCATTCCAAATTTCGAATGAAGGTTGTCTTTAGTAAACTATTTAAAAAAAAAATTAAAAAATATTTCTAAGTTTCATTCTGATTGCTTATATATATTTACATAAACTATTTAGGGTTTAGCAATATAAAATAGGGATCCTCATTTTCCTTGGGAGGCTGTGGGTTGAATCAACCTTCACCATAAGCCACCTATTCAAAAAGATGAGTTTAGTTTATATTTCATCAAATATATATTAAGAAAACAAGACAATTAAAAAAAAGAAAAAGAAAAAAAGAGATGATAATATGTCTTGCTGTTTATTGTTTGTTCACTAAATAGTGATTGGCTATGAAGCTCGGAAGTGTCTATGTCAAATAATAAGGATACATCCTTGTAATATGACACTTTATATATGTTTCCTATAATTAGGAGTAAAATTTAGTTCGGCTGAATTACAACTATCTTTTGCAGCCCAGCTAGCCAGATTTTAATTAACCAAGTATTATGTTATTATTTTTAATTAAAAAAATCATATTTAATGTGACGTGATTTCAACTTTTTTTTTTCTCTGCTTTTTTTCTTCTTCTCCATGGTTTTTAATTTTCGATTTTGCCTTCCCTATTCAATCCTCTCCAATATCTCTTTTTTATCAATGATTTGAATTTTTTTTACTAAGATTTGAAAATAGCAAATCATCGATAAAAAAATCCTGCGACAATTTTTAATAATAATAATAATATCTAAAACCTCACCATTGTCCAACATCCTATGACATTTTTTTAATAAAATTCCTCTTTCTTCTTTTATCTCATTTAAATAATAATAATATCTAAAACCTCACCATTGTCCAACATCCTATGACATTTTTTAATAAAATTCCTCTTTCTTCTTTTATCTAATTTTTTTTTTTTTTTTTTTTTTTTTTTTATTTTCATTTCAAGTTTTCAACTCAATTTCAATTCATTTATCATAAAATAAATAATTAACTATTACCTTTCTAAAATTCTGCAATAAAATTTCTCTTTCCTCTTCTATCTAATTTCTTTGTTTATTTAAAGTTTTCAACTCAATTTCACTTCATTTATCATAGAATAAATAATTAACTATTACCTTTCTAAAATTCTGCCAATTTTAGCTATGCTATTAGGCATATAGAGAGATTAAGAAATGTTTACTAAGATTTGACAATAGCAAATCATCCATAAAACGAGATAGAGAGAAGGGCAAAATTAGAAATTGAAAGTTATGGAGAAGTGGAAAAAATGAAAGAAAAAAAAGCATTGAAGTGACATGAGACATTAAATATGTTTTTTTAATTAAAAAAAATAACATAAAATCTGGCCAATCAAATTCTGGCACGAATATAACAATTATATTCAACTAAGGCAACTATGTTGTATGTTTAATTTCACAATTAATATAACACTTATATAATTACACTTTTAAGCAAACAACATCCAATTCATAAATTAATATAACACTTATATTAATTCTCATGAATTAAGCATGCATACTATACAACATAACACTTATATTATACTTTCAATGCATGCAACATGCTTCCTATGGTGAGATTTGAAATCTATATGACATACTTTATGCACAAACAAGAGACTTTAATTAAAACATATATTCACAATGCATAATTAATTAAACACACTAAAGTGGACCGATTTTGACACCACGAACAAGCAAACAACTAAATTATTACAATAATAATTCATCAATTAGATTTTACTCTATAATTATTTATTTCTATTTTTTGTTGGACACGTTTTGGACATGTCAGAGCAAATTTTTAACCATAAAAAAGGGGCCAGACCCTTTATATTATGTAAAACTTTTTTATGTTAGGGTGGGATATTAAAACTTTGTTTGGTTAAACGTCTAATAATGTGTTTTAACTATTATTATGCTCGAACTTAACATTTTGGGCAATATTCTCAATCTAAAATAGTTAAAATGATAACGAGAGCAGACCCACATTGAAATGTAAGGTGAGGGGATTCAACCTCTAACTTCTTACTCAATAGTTATATGTTTATTGTTTTTTTTTATATATGTACATATAGTGTTTCAATCAAAATAACATAATACTTCGGTGGTTGGTTGCCTACCGGACACAACATTGCTTCATGGGGAATTCCAAATTCCTGTAAAAAAATTAAATCTATTTTAAAAGAAATTGAGAAATATTTCAAGTTTCATTCTGATTGCTTATATATTTACATAACTATTTAGGTGAATAATTTTATAATAGTTTATTATAATTTTATAATTAATATTACTTTATCTAATATTATATATTAATTCATATATTTAAAATAGGTCATAAACTTTTGTGTTTAACAAGTCATTTAAACATATCTAATACATCCATGCAAAATAATTGTAAAAAAAAAAAACTATGAAAATTAAGACAAAGAAATCTATTGAGAAAGAGAGAAGTACGATATTGTATATCACAAATGAGTGATTATTCTCATATTTCTTATACAGATAGGGCCTCATATAAATAGGCCCAAAGAATTTATTCTAACAGACTCTTCACACATAACTGGCCTAACAAACCTCAGTTACAAAGTAGTTATTACAATCAACTAGACTAACAATTCAAACTGCTTTTAACAAAATATAGATCAGTCCAAGATCTTTGAGAGAGAATTTTTTATGCAATAGTTGAATCAAATTTTCAATAGCAGAAGGATTACTCCCAGTAATAACAATGTCGTCAACATAGACTAAAATATAACACCTATCTCCATTCTTATGACTGATGAGTAACGATGAATCAGATTTAGAATTAATAAAGCCAAGAGTATGTAAGAATTTACTCAAACGCTCAAACCAGGCTCTTGGGACTTGTTTGAGACCATATAGAGCTTTCTTAAGACGACATACACCAGTTGGATGAGTGGTAGAAATCATCCTAGGGGGTTGTGCCATATAAACCTCATCACTCAGGATGCCATGAAGAAACGCATTGTTAATATCCACCTGTCGAAGAGACCAACCATATGCAAGTGCAAGTGTAAACAATACTCGAATGGTCATAGGTTTGACTACAGGACTAAATGTCTCAGTATAGTCCAGATCAGCCTCCTGACGGAACTCTTGAGCCACAAGTCTAGCCTTATACCTAGAGATGGACCCATCTGAATTTCTTTTTATCTTAAATATCCATTTGTATCCAATCACTTTCTTATCAATAGTAGGAGTTTCAATAGACCAAGTGTCATTAAGAATCAAGGCCTTATACTCTTCTTGCATGGCCTTAACCCAATGAGGACATTTGAGAGCTTCTTTTACATTCGGGGGTTCAATATCCTTATATTCAGCCAAGAACACTCTCGGCTTGACAATACCAGCTTTGGCCCTAGTCACCATGGAGTGAGTATGGGAGATAACAGAGATTTCAGGTGAAGGTACAGATGAATGTTCAACTTCAGTGGACACAGGAGAAGGAGAGGAATTAGATTGGTCTGGAGAACAATTTGTGGTATTATGGAGTGATGAAGGACCGAACAAAGGTAACTCAGAGGCACTCGAAGTCACAGAAGTAGTAGTATGCTCATGAGACATATGTTTTGGTGGAGATAGACCAGTTGGACTATGAGATACAAGGTAAGTAGTGGGAGTTGAATTTAAGGAAAAATCGGTAGGGAGAACAATAGGGTGACCTTTTATGGAGATGGAGGATGGCAAAGATGTAAAAGATGAGTTTAAAAAAGAACTTGTAGGGAAAACACTTTCATCAAACACAACATGTCTTGATATATACAGTCTACCCGAAGAAGCAAGACACTTATAGCCCTTATGAACTGTGCTATATCCAAGAAACAAACACGGAGTAGATCGAGGCTCAATTTTGTGATGATTATAAGGGCGTAGATTAGGATAACATAGACAACCAAAAGTCTTAAGAAAGGAGTAATTGGGCTTGAGACTGAACAAAGTTTCCAAAGGTGAAACACGGTGATGGACTATTGTTGGAAGTCTATTAATCAAATACGTAGCCGTGGAAAAGGCATCATCCCAGAATTCTAAAGATAAGGAGGCTTGAGATAAGAGAGTGAGTCCCATATCAACAATTTGACGATGTTTTCGCTCAACAATCCCATTTTGTTGTGATGTATATGGGCAAGAGAGCCGATGCTCAATTCCCTAAGTTTTAAGGAAGGGAATAAATGATCGAAACTCACCCCCACCATCAGTTTGAAGACGTAATATAGGTCGACCAACAAGTTTTTCTATATGTGTTTTGAATAAAAGAAAAGCAGGGAAGACCTCAGACTTGGTTTTAAGAAAGTAAACCCATGTATATCGAGAGTATACATCAACAAAGCTAATATAGAATCTAAATTCATTTCTAGACACTTGACAAACAGGCCCTCAAATATCGGCAGCAATTATTTGTAAAGGAGCTTTGTAGACAGTTAAGGATTTTGGGAAGGGGAGATTATGCATTTTTCCCATGGCACAGGCATGACAAACAGAAGCGATTTTATTGGAAGAGAAAGACACATTACAATCTTTTAAGATGCTTTGAACAGTAGAGATAGCCGGATGACCTAGCCTATTATGCCACATTGTAAACACATTACATGATTTAATCAATAAAAGAGGACTAACAGACATAGGTGAGGAGAAATCAGTGTGTAAGACTTGATGAAGAATTTTTTAATAAGAAGAACCTGAAGACACAGATGAACCCAAGTTCTGAGGATGACCCTTTTCCACTTTGCGTAAATCAAAACTATATAGTCCATCAGTGAGTTTGCCTTGAAGAAGAACCTTGCCAGTGTGGATGTCCTTCACAAAACAATGAGAGTGAGTAAATTCAAAAGACACATTATTATCTTTAGAAAATTGGCTGACACTTATAAGATTTTTCGTTATGAGAGGAACATGAAGTAGATTATGAAGATGAAATATAGATTTGGAAGGAGATTGAAACAAAGAAGATCCAATGTTGAGAACATTCAAACCTGTGTCGTTGCCTACATGGACTTTGTTATCTCCAAGATACTCAGAGCTCATGGAAAGATTTCCAAGATCATTCGTGACATGATTCGATGCCCCTGAGTCCGGATACCACTGATTTTCTTTGTTCAAATCATTCTGTACTACAAAGGCAGAGGCAGGTTGTGACGTTGGATATTGAGGAGGAACATTCCCAGATGAGGGAGTCCATTGTCCTGAACCGTTCATATTGGGACCCTGATAAGCACGCTCAAATCGAAGAAAGCACTTCACAACTGTATGACCATACTTTCTGCATAATTGACACTGTGGTTTATTTGAATTCCAACGTCTATTGGATCGATACCCCAAATTCTTGTCCTTCTTATTACCATCAGTAGATCCTCCACTGGATGATGAAGATGGAGATTGCATAGTTAGGTTCACAGATGGCAACGAGCCATCCTGATTAATAGGAGAATGGCGAAGCAAACGACTCTCTTGGGTCAGCAACATCGAGTAGACTCTTTGGAGATTCGGAGTTGCAACATCACCAGACAAAACCGCAATTGTAGAATCATACTCAGGCCCTAGCCCCGCCAAGATATGCATCACATGATCATCAAGAGAAACTTTATTTCCCGCAGCAGCCAAGGAATCAATCAAATTTTTAATTTGTGCAAAATATTCAGGAAGAGTTGAGGTACCTTTCTTGGAGGTTTCCAATTTGGATTTCAATTCCATAACTCGAGCCAAGATTCGGGAAGAAAATCGACTGGCCAAGATTGCCCAAACTTCGCTTGCAGTCTTGCAATCCAACATTTCAGAAATTAAAGAGTTGGGCATAGAACTAACCAACCAGGCCGTGATGAGATTGTCCTGATGCAGCCATTGGAGATACGTCGGATTAGGCACAAATGATGTTTCATCAGAGTCAGCCGACGGTAGTACTTTGGACGGAATTACCACCTCAGATGCAATAAAATTTTCTAGTCCATGACCACGAAGTGTGATTAGGATCTGAAACTTCCAGAATAGGTAATTTTCTTCATCCAATTTCGGAAGAGTCGACTTGCTTGCGGGGTTGATGAGCTTCACAGACGCCACTCCATTTATTAAATCGGAGGTTGCATGCTCTGAAGACGAAGAACCCATGGTTGAATCTTTGAAGAGAAGAACAAAAGCAAAACACTCAACGAAGAGAGGGGAGAAAAAAAAAATTAATCTGACGTCTTTTGACCTAACCGCGCTCTGATACCAACAAAAAAATCTCAGATTGAGAAAGAGAGAGAAGTACGATATTGTATATCACAAATGAGTGATTCTTCTCATATTTCTTATAAAGATAGGGCCTCATATAAATAGGCCCAAAGAATTTATTCTAACAGACTCTTCACATATAACTGGCCTAACAAACCTCAGTTACAAACTTTAAATAAAGTAGTTATTACAATCAACTAGACTAACAATCCAAACTGCTTTTAACAAAATATAGATAAGTCCCTGAGATCTTAATGAGCTCTTTTCACATTAAGTTTATAAATACTTCTTCCACCGAATTTATTTACTTTGTTATCAAATATTTTTAAAATTAAAGCTAAATTTTGAATTTTTTTTTTTTTTAATTGACTAAAAATTCTAATGTTTTTTTAAGAAATTGAAGATAAAAAATCATGATAAAGAAATAGCGAAAAAATAAGTACAATTTTAAAAATTAAATAGTAATCAATAGGTCCCTCAACTTTAAAAAAAAAAAAATATATATATATATATATATTATTATTATTTTTTTTTTTTTTTTTGTCTAATAAAACATAATTAATGGAATCTGGGGCTAAATATAAAAATAGTTATAAATATAGATATTCATATTACTTATTCTCCCGACTCCCTCTCATCTCCCGACTAAATTTGGCCATCAATTGCTAACTTAAGTTTAGTCAACTTCTTATTTAGTTTGCTTTCTCAATTTCTTTTTCTTAACGTTGTTCTTCTTCTTTTGTTCTAGTTTTAAAACATGTTATCAACTGTATGTATCACTTTTTCTTTACTAAAAGTAGGTTTTATTTTTGTTTTCATGATTAGTGTTAGTTCTATGTATATATATAGTAATATATATGAATTAAATACTTCATATATACATTCTATATATTTTAACGTTGACAATCTATTATTTTGGGCACAATGATAATTAATTTTAATTTTATACATGTTATGTTCATATATACATAGTTAGATTGTTCTTCTTCATGAACACGTACGACAGACAATCTGAGTAGTCGACGGTGATTAGCGACAACATGAAAGATCTCATGTTTGACTTCAAGTTGTCTTCTTTTTTACGACACCAATTTCAAATCCTGCCAACTGGTTTCATCCACCAAATGATTTGATAATTGAATTTTTTAGGATAAAGGTGATTCGACCAATTTTTTTTATAACATGTAGGGTGAAGATCGAACCTGTGACGTTTTAGTCACTAGTCTTTACAATATGTCGGTTGAACTATACTCATTGTTGACACATTCGATAATTTTTCAAGCTATAATTTTTTGAAAATTTTTAACATCAAAATTTATAGTTTGGAAATAAAATTGTAATAACCACAGTAATCTAAGAGTGGTTTTTATAATTTCTCTTAATTTATAAAAAAAAAAAAAACAATACACTAATTTTAAACAATCTAATTAAAAATCAATTCTATACACTTTTTGGACATAGGTAATTTATTACTGTGCTTAGTTTACTTTTAAGTACAAATGTATTTATATTCAGAGAGTAATTTTCATTGATTTGATGATGAATAATATGATACAATTTCCCTCCCAATTCTAGCAATAAATCTTTAGGTTAGAGTTGGTGGGTTATAATAGTCTGTGTTTGGGGTGCAGAATTGTATAGTCTGTGTTTGAGGTGCAGTTTAGTCTGAGTTTAAGAAGTCTGGGTTTGGTATGTCGTTTTCTTTAACATGGAGTTTTAAAATATATGTTTATGGTAGTTTATTTTTTTTACAACTTTTTTTGTTGTACTATATAGTTAAATATAATTATATATTAATTTTTTAAAATTTAAAAAATAAATATTATTTAGGATGCACAAAATAATTGTGATTCATAAAACATTGCATACACAATGAATGACGGTGAACCCCGTCATGGTTACTTTCATAATTTAATAAAAAAAAATATTGTTGGTTGCATCTTGCAACCAACCATATCTATCCTTTTGTAAACCATGCACAAATTAAAATTTCAATATATTGAATTTTTACACAAAAAATAACTCAAGGTCTACGAAATAATACCCGACATCTTAAATTGTTGCTATGATATTAAACAAATTGCGAACACAAGTTTGACATATATTCACAGACCAATTAATGCAGAAAGCGATCAACGGGACAAGATTCCAATGTTGAAATTTGGAGATGAACAAGACCTCATTTATGAACTTGTTTTGGCTTAGGCTCGAACCCTCTGTCAGTTCTTTTTATAGCAATTTCTCGTCGGCATGGAAGTTTTACTTTATGCATAATTACCTATATATATATATATATACATGATCATTTGAGGCAGAAGGGATTTGTCAAGTAAACTGCATCAACGACATGAAGCCATCAATTTCTGAATAAACTAAATATGTATTTTTTATTTTGATCAATGAGTTTTGAAGAGAATGAAGGCTTCTTTACATGATACAACCATCAGAAGCAGCCAACCAACCATCCTCCAAATGGACCCCCAGGCCCAAATTCCATATATCATAACCATCATTAAACCAAAACAAAATCATCCACAATACAATACAAATTCAACTATATATCTTACTTTCACGAGGAAACAAGATGTTTTATTTCATCGCGTCGATCTGGACCTTCGGATTGAGGTTCTTCTTCACTTTTTTGTTTGTTTGTCTTTGCCTAGCCACAGTTAGCCACTGTTAACAGTATTCTAATGAATGCCAACGATCTTCTGCAACCCCAAATAGCCCATAACTTTTTCTTTTTTTTTTGTTGGTTTCCAGAGTCAATGATCGAATCACAGTCGCATCAAATCCCCAGTAATGTAAATCGTCATGGTACGCATGGATTGTAACTATATGCTCATCTGAAAAATCTAGAACAACTTAAACCAAACCAAACCACACATTTCCATTTCATTCTTTTTTCTTTAATTTGAAAACTTGTACAACTAATTAAAGAAAAGTTGGTATTACCTTTTTGTGTCGTAGTAATATTAAATGAGCGGCCACCTTACCTATGTTTGCTCCTTTCCATTTGTGAAGTAATGTTGTTGATATGCTATTATATATTGCAATCAACAAAGATAATATTTGTCAAATCGAGCACAGCGCAATTGACATAAAATTATAAAAAAAAAAGAAGTAACATTTTCTATGAATTCTTTAACAACAATTGACATCATCTTGAAAACTTTCATTCTTACAAAATGATTCATTCAAGTAAATTATAGCTATAATAACTTCTTCCATTTTCACCATTGCATAATGTAATATTACACAATAAAGTTACTCTCAATGTCAAGGTAACGTTTTCTATATATGCTTGTAATTTTTAGAAAACGTTCATTCCTGCAAGACATTTCATTCAAAATAATTATGGGTGTGTTTAGTTTTCAGCTTACTACCAAGTTGGGGGCCCAAACGACACCTAAAGAAGGTGCAAAATCGAAATTCTAACCCCCATTCACCGTACTTGATAAAAGTAGGTTTTCAAACCCACCCAACACTTTATACTTGACATTGTGTAACATTTGTTTACATGTTTATATAATTATTTTGTGCATCCTAAACAATATTTATTCTTTTAAATTTTAAAAAATTAATATGTAATATACATAACTATACAATACAACAAAAAAAAGTTGTAAAAAATAAAAAATAAAAACTACCATAAACATATACTTCAGAACTCTATGTTAAAGAAAATTGCATCCCAAACACAGACTTCCTAAACCCAAACTAAACAATTTTGCACCCCAAACACAGACTTACTAAACTCAAACTAAACAATTTTGCACCCCAAACACAGTCTATTATAACCTACATATTATTATAACCCACCAACTATAATAACTTTGAGCGCCCCAAACGCCACCTTAGTTAAATAAAATGTTTATTGGCTTCCAAAAAATTATATATTTATTTATTATTATTATTATTTTGGTAGGAATCAACTTTGAGAAAGAGAATAGTAGGGTATACTTGAAAATAAGTGGGCACAACCTCTAAAATGGGCATTGTTATCCCTATGGAACCAATACTCCAAAATTGTTCTAATCTTTTCATTTGGACGACAGTAATGTACATCTTTTTATTTTATTTTCTTTTTCTAAATTCAAGATTAGTTTAATTTAAAATTAATGAGATAAATGATAATATCAAATAATATGTTACCCATTGAACTTATTTGAAATGAAGAGTTGAGCTTGATTTAAATATTGCGTGTCAAGTACAAGAATGAGCCTACTTTTGCTCCAAAGTGATAGATATAGAGAATAAGAACACAAATTCAGACAATGAGATAAAGATGAGGGTACTTTTATCATTATGACAAGATTAGTCAATGTTTTATAAAAGCATTAAGCATATATGCCTCAAGCCTACTAAAAAATCTCATTAATCCAGCTAAGTACAAGTTTTATTTTTTTACCAACAAACATAGCTCAATTGGTATGATGTATAAATTAGTGACTACGATGTCCTAGGTTCGATCCCCACACTTACATGTTGTAAAAAAAATAAAAAAATATATATATATATATATATATATATATATATATATATTTTTCATTTTTTTTTAACAACCATATATTATTATTATCGTTTCTTAAAACTACCACTCAAGATAATGTCATTAATTACATCAGTTATCACCCATTTTGAACTAAAAAAAAAATCAAGCGTTTGGTTATTTCTCCAAAGAAATTCAATGAAATGGAATAATTTTACGCAAATAGGGTGAATTAGTTTATGAAATGATTATTCCGGTAGTGAAATATTATTGTCAAAAAATACTATACACTCGTAATATTATAAGAAAAATTATTTAGAATGATATGCCCACAAACATTTTGATATTACACTCTTAAATAAAGACTATCAACATAGGTAAACAAGGTTTAAATCAAGAGTGAACCCAATGAATGATTGATGAGATGCTTCTCTCTAAATTATATTCCAAGTATTCCTTTTTTCATCTTTTATATTTTTTGTTGTTTTGTTTGCTTGGTTTTTTTTTCTTTTTCTTTTTTGGTGTAAGTTTTATCGAATCTCACTTTTGTAGTGATAAAGATTAAACATGAAAACCAACAAGAGCATAGCTCAACGGCATGATGTATGACCATGAGGTCCTAAGTTCAATCCCCCACCCCAACATGTTAAAAAAAAAAAAAAAAAATTAAACATGAAAACAAAATGGCATGTTTTCATAATCTCACTCCATAAAGTGTATAAAATGATATACTCAAAACATTTTTTAAATTATAATACTCTTACATAAAACATGAGCATCAACATGTGTTAATAGGGTCTACATCAATAAATCAGACATAGTTCGAATATCTAGTTAAGACATTGTACATTTGTCCTAATTAGATTGTTCAAATCCTACCAAACATTTGTTGAACTCAGAGAGAAAAACAAAAGTTGAAACTATGAGATGAATAATACTGAATAAAGGATAATGGATAATGTCTCTTTGAAATATATTCAAAGCATACCCTTCTTTCTATCTTTATAGTTTTGTTTTCTTGTATAATTTCTTACCAAATAGGTTTCTGTTCGCTAACCCCCAAACTAGATTCTAAACAAAAAAAGCAAACCTTGTGAACAACCCAAATTCACATCAGTCTAATGTCTTGCACAATTTTTTTTTATACTGAAGTCGATTGTGAAAAGTAAATTTTAAAATGAGTGAAAAATTGTCGTTTTTGTATAATAATGGTTCAGCTCAGTTGCGTGAAAAAGCCAAAGTTACTATTTTTACATAGCACATACAAAATCATGTAAAGTATATAGTCTCTTTCTGTAGACTATAACAAACTCAAAGTTTGACATACATATATATAAGAGATTTAGTCTTTTTTTCAAAGTAAATTCGGCAAGTACTCATTTTTTTTATGTCGGAGTTTCGAATCTCCTACCCCTACTTGGAACAAAGAAAAAAAAAACTCTTTCAACTCCCCTGCTACTTTTTTTTTTCCTCTTGTATCATTTCCTACCAAATACCTTTCTCTCTCTGAAATAAGAAAAATAGGGAGTTTTTTACTCCAATGCTTTTTTATTATTATTACTTTATAGAAAAATATGTTGAAATATGGCTCAAACAAGTGGATCATTCTGGCCTGATGTACTAATGCCTGGCATCTGATACCCAACAAGTAATTAAAAACAATTAAATAAGAAAATTTATAGTATCTCCTAGTCCTACCTACTCCTTATGTTCACACTGAAAAATTTCTTTTATAAAAAAATTATTTCATGTTGTTAGACCTCACCTCATTCTTAAATTCTTAAAAAGATATTGACTTGGCAACTAATGGAAGGAAATAGTATCCAAATTATCATAGGAAAAAAAAAATTCCGACTTCCTATAGAGGACCTAACTCCTAAGATGAAGATGTAGAAATAGAAATGTTTGAAAAGTGAGTATCGAAAGCAATATGGAATCATCTCCCCAGTTGGTCCTAGATGTTGATGGTACACGTGTGAATGAGTAGGATTCGTGTCTTATTATAAATAGGATAAATTGATAAAGACAGCGGAACATAACAAAAAAGTTGAGATGGCCGAGTTGGTCTAAGGCGCCAGATTAAGGTTCTGGTCCGAAAGGGCGTGGGTTCAAATCCCACTCTCAACAAAATTAATTTTATTCAATTTTCAATAAGAAACTGTGGGAACCCACCAGAGACTGGAGAGATTAGAGTATTTCTTTGTGTGATTTTTTTTTTTTTTTTGAGATAAAGTGAAGACTAATATAACGTTTACTGGTGATTTATTTTTATTTATATTAATACTAGTAGGTAAACTTTGCCTGCACCATGCAGCCAATTACAATAAACAAAGCCATTCGCAAAACACAATTAACTTCTTGAATGCCATTTAAGTTAAAAGAGAGATGAAAATTTTGAAAATTACGATGGGCATGTTAAAATGGTTATTTGCAAAATCATAACTTTGGAAAGAAGAATAACTTTCTTGAACATAATACATTAAAAAAATAAAAGTAAAATATTTATCCACACATTTGTTCTTACCTGACTTTTGTTCTAAAAATATAAAAGTATTCCAAAACAATTATAAGCAGTAATTTAAGTATTTATTTGAAATTTTACACATTTTAGAACAATTTTCTATTTTCTTTCAAAAGTATTTTTAAGAATTGTGATCAGAGTTCTTGTAAAGGTTTTTTAGATGATTATGATCACAAAATGTTTGTTATACAAAATAGAATTACTTTTAAAAAAGTTATTAAAATCTGATGGTCCGTGTGTGTCATCAAAGCTAATGTGTGAGGAATCTTTCAAGTAGTAATCTCAAGAAATGAAGCCACATGGATATTCTCTTCTAGAATTCGTTGATTAAGGCAACTAAACTTTTCCTTTTGCACTTTAATGGCCAGGCTCCACAAGAATATGACCATATATATATACATACGGTTCTGAAGAGTTTGCTAAAGCATTTTGGACAATAATAATTGCTGTGTTCCGCGTGGAGAGTAGAAAGAGAGAATATAATAAGATTATTTGGGTAATATGCTTTCAGAAATGAACTTAGAACAGAAGAGAGAACCAAATCCTCCCTTTTCTTGGATTTGCAAGTCTTGGAAAAGGAAACAACTGAAAATTTTGATATTCGATGCCTTTTCTCAGAGAGTATATATATGGCCAGCTTCCAAGCTTGAGTTTTCAAAGCTGGGAGAGCAAAATCCTGGCCTTCTTCTTCATTGAATATATATATATGTATATATATATATAGCAATTGATATTGGTAATTAAGTTGCTATATATATATATATAGAGAGAGAGAGAGAGAGAGAGATAATGGCAGCTGGGAATGAATGGCTGCATGGCTATTTGGAAGCGATTCTGGATGTAGGAAGCAACACAAGCAAAAAACAAGAAGGGAAGCACAGAATTGCCAGGTTTGAAGACAAACAAAAGAAAGGGAAACTATTTTGTCCAACAAAGTACTTTGTTCAAGAAGTCGTTTACAGCTTCGATGAGTCTGACCTCTACAAAACTTGGACCAAGGTTTTCTATATACACATTAATTATATATATCTCTATCTCTATCCCTATTTCACTCCTTGGTACTTCATAGCAAGTACATGTTTGATTTGCGTTACCTTGTTATTTCACTGGCAGTATAGTTTTTTTTTAGTACAACAAATGGGGTATGAAAATTTGAACCTCCAACCTCAAAGGTGGTTTGTACATGTTAATTACTGTTGAGCTTGAGCTTATGCTCTCTTTGGTTTTATTGGCAGCATGGTTCAAATTATTAGTATACTTTATGCAGTGTATTATTCCTCATCATTTTTTGTTCATAGTTTCTAATTACTTTTTTGTTATTTATTTCAGTAAATATTTAATTGACATGAATTTTCCATCACTATTTTTTGTCTAATAAAAATAAATTAAATCGAAAAGAAAGTCAAATAACTATTTAGTAATAAAAAAATAAAAAATAAAAGACAACATGACACATAAAGAGTATATATTCCTTTCTAATCTAAAAGCAAAGCAAAGCAACGTCAGCTCCCCACTCTTTGCTTACCTCTTTTTGGCTACTTTTTGATAAAGAATATATGTAACCTTTTTATTTGCTCTCAGTTAATTGCTAATTAAATCCTTTTTCTATACCGCTTAGGAAACAAAAAAAAGATCCAAATACAATTGCATGCTAGAATAATATGTAGGATTTTAACCACGCAAGATCAATAGTTGAGACTTGTACCTGAGATATGTGTCGAAAATAAAATCCTTTTGCTTCCAGATTTCTATACGCCTTGGATGAATGATAAAACTTCGTAATCCCAAAGGCTAAAATGCATCCTATTCCTCCCTGTTAAACCACTGCCCAAAAGCTTATTTATTACTCATTTAATCTATTCTTCAAAATTCAATATTAATCTGAGATCGTTATACTGCAGGAATTTAAGCTAAATATCATCCTTAATATATTTCCAATAATGCATATCTACTATAACCTTGTCAAGATGATCCATCATCGAAAAGGACGAAACTCGAAAGAGAAGAAGAAAGGTTGATGATGTGCATAATTTATCTCGACAGTTTAATTGGTAATTTGTATCAAAGGAAAGGAGGGATGACAATGGAAGCAGGCAAAATATATAGAACTAATTAGTAAGATGATTATACTTGCAGGTGATTGCAACTAGGAATACACGTGAACGCAATAATAGACTGGAGAACATGTGCTGGCGCATTTGGCATCTGGCTCGCAAGAGGAAGCGGGTGAGAGTCTTAAATATAATAATATGCATTTTATTTCTAGCAAATATGTGAATACTGACTGATGCATCCTAGTCTGGCAGTAACCAACTAATTTTAATATTCTTAAACTTTCTCTTGCATGTATAGAACGATCTTATAAGTTTGAGTGTTTTTTCAATTTGGTTCCTAATGTTTAAAAAAAATCAATTTAGTCTCTTGTGTTTTTAACATTTTTCAATTTTACCCTCACCATTGAGAAAAAAAATGTGGCAAGTGTGCACATAACATATTGATACTAATTGAATTGGTAGAAATTTCAAGAAGAAATTTGGTCACCTAAGCAAGAATTTTTTATCGGAACCCCATGCTCAAACAAAAAAAGCCTTTAGAATTGAAAATTTCCTCCAAATTGTTAAAAAGTTGGAAAAGTTTTCAAATTTTATTCTTTTAGGAAACATAATTCCTCATCCAAATTTCTAATAATGTATGTTTATTCCAAGTAAATTTTAACATTTTTTCTAAATGTGAATGTGAAGGTATAATTGAAAAATGTAAAAACATAATAAACTAAATTGAAACTTTTTAAACATTAGGGACCAAATTGGAAAAACACTCAAACATTAAAGACCAAAACATATATTTAGCCATTTATTTATCATAATGTAAATTATTTTCTTAAAAAGATAGAATTAAATTGGAACTAGAAATACTTTTGATGATTTTTTTTTTAAAATACTTTTAATTAGTAAAATAATATATTTCAATTCCTGGTGTTTATCTCGAAAACCTAAAGTATAATGGTGTTTAGAAAACAGTTTTCAAAATAAAAGAGTAGAAAACAAAATTAATGTTATGTTGTTTTTGTATTTTTTTTTCCCAACATAGTTGTCTGTGTATAATGATCAATAGTCGTTTTTTAGTATAACTTGATTTATTGTGAAGAATTATTAAATCAATATATTACAGAAAGAAATAAAAATAATACATAAACTATATAGACAAACCATTTATAAAATTAAAAAACACGGACAAAAGTTATAAAAAAATAGGTTGCAAAACAGTTTTTTAAAACAAATTTTGAAAACGTTCATCCAAGTAAAGTGCAGGGATGTGTAACCAACTAATGTTGATGAGAGTGCATGCAGAATTTCCTCTTTTAGTTTCCAACATCTCCAAATCCTTGAAGTTCAATGTAAACTAGATAGTGCATGTAGCACATTATATTTACATATAGTCTTATGATATGACTTATGTGACATGAACAGATTGTTTGGGATGATGAACAAAAACTAACAAACCAACGATTGGAACGTGAGCAAGGTCGGAGCGATGCTTCCGATGATCTCTCAGAGATCTCTGAGGAAGAAAAGGAGAAAGGGGACACTAACGTATCCGAGTCTATCAAAGATAGTCCTACGATTAATTCTGACATTCAAATCTGGTCAGATGATAAAAAGTCTAGAAGCCTTTATATTGTCTTAATCAGGTATCCATTCAAGTACTCTAATCTCAATGGATGATCATGATTATGCACATATCAAGGATTTAAACCAACTAGATATGGGTAAATTCATTTGAATAGCTAGGAGTGGGGTGGGGGATTCGAATCTCTGACCTCTAGGTCGAAGGTACATGTTTTATGCCAGTTGAGCTATGCTCATGTTGGCCATTTGAATAACTAGGAGGATAATGCGGGCAGCAATTGATATAAATCACAAATATGTTACCTTCTCATGTGAAGTTTGTGATTCTTCCAGTATCCATGGGCTGGTGCGAGGAGACAATATGGAGCTGGGAAGAGATTCTGATACTGGTGGCCAGGTAAGATGAAAATTTGTTAAGTCCTATATGTAAGCAACAATATATGGAAAAAGGAGAACGGAAATAAAACATGCCTCTTTTATCTGCTTCCTTACAAAAGCATTGACCTGCAATGTGCGAGAGTAGACAAGCCAATTTGCGTGGTTCTAGCTGTATTAAAGGCCCTGCAAAACAAAGCTTACCATATCTAAAGCATTGAACTCATATCTATTATTCTATCTTACATACCTGTAGCTTCTCTAATTTCAGGTCAAATATGTGGTTGAACTTGCTCGAGCTTTAGCTAACACAAAAGGGGTGCACCGGGTTGATCTCCTAACTAGACAAATCTCCTCACCTGAGGTAGATTCTAGTTATGGAGAGCCCATAGAGATGTTGTCATGCCCATCTGATGGAACTGGCAGCTGTGGCGCCTACATTATTCGAATTCCATGTGGACCTCGTGATAAGTGTGTGCTAAATATTGTTCACTTCCCCCCTCAACACTTTCATTATAAATGTGGCAATTAACACAAGCAAATCTTGTAACAGATACATACCAAAAGAATCCCTCTGGCCTTACATACCTGAATTCGTCGATGGAGCTTTAAACCACATTGTTAACATGGCAAGAGCTTTGGGTGAACAAGCTGCAGGAGGAAATCCAACTTGGCCTTATGTCATCCATGGTCATTATGCAGATGCTGGGGAGGTGGCTGCTCACTTGGCTGGGGCATTGAATGTGCCAATGGTGCTAACAGGACATTCTTTGGGCAGGAACAAATTCGAACAATTGCTTAAACAAGGGAGGTTGTCAAGAGAGGATATCAATGCAACTTATAATATTTTGAGGAGAATTGGGGCAGAGGAGTTGGGGTTGGATGCTGCTGAGATGGTGGTTACTAGCACAAGGCAAGAGATAGAGGAGCAATGGGGACTGTACGATGGTTTTGACCTCAAGTTGGAGAGAAAGCTTAGGGTTCGAAGGCAGCGGGGAGTGAGTTGCCTTGGTAGATACATGCCCAGAATGGTGGTATGTTATACATGCGATCTCTTGAGGCTTGCTTTTTTCTTACATTAGGAGGAATAACTATTGCCACGAACCAAACTTCATTCACATAATATATTTATTTCATTTGTCACATCTGGAAGATAGTGAAAATAAAATAGGAGATTTTGGTTGGAACATTTTGTCATGAGCATATACTTATCATCCTTCGGCCTTAGGTTATACCTCCAGGCATGGACTTCAGCAAAGTTACAATCCAAGATTCAATGGAAGGCGATGGAGACCTCAAGTCATTGATCGGTTCAGACAGAGCCCAAAGCAACAGAAACATACCTCCAATCTGGAATGAGGTTTCGCATTCTTCTTTCGTCCTTTGTACTGTTCCTGAAAAACTTGAATTGGGAGTAGTGAAATCAACTGATTTCAATATCTCATTGAAAAATAGTACAGATTCATATAATTACTTTCAGCTTTCTTCACTTAAGCAAAGAAGGAGACTTTCTCAATGAATCTCATAGAACAAACTGGATGCAGATTATGCGATTTCTCACAAATCCTCACAAGCCAATGATACTTGCATTATCCCGTCCTGACCCTAAGAAAAATGTCACCACGTTGCTTAAGGCTTTTGGAGAATGCCAAGCCCTGCGGGAGTTGGCCAACTTGGTAATAATACTGTTCCTGCCTTTCTTCTATCATTGCTTATATGCAGGCCTAGAGCCATCTATAAGGACTAACTTTTGTTGATTCTTTATTCTTTCTGAAGGTTCTAATTCTTGGTAACAGAGATGATGTTGATGAAATGTCCACAAACAGCTCAAGTGTTTTGATTACCGTGCTTAAGCTCCTCGATAAGTATGATTTATATGGTCAAGTTGCTTACCCCAAGCACCATAAACAATCTGAAGTACACCAAATTTATTGTTTGGCAGCAAAAACAAAGGTAAATTGCCCCTCTGCTAACAAGTACAAAAGGTTCACAGCTTAATTTCTGCACAAAATTGAGTTAAGGATGAGGTGGTCGCCACTATAGGGGTTTAATGTATGCCTAGGTTTGCAAGAATTGTCCTGTTACAAATAAAATATCTAACCTACACACCATATCGCAGGCGAAGTTGAAGCTAAAGTATTCTCCTAATGGTATTTCAGACTTTAATATTTTCTCTGTGTTGTCTTTTGAAGGGAGTTTTCATCAACCCGGCTTTGGTCGAACCTTTTGGGCTCACCCTCATAGAGGTAAAAAGTTCACACTCTATTCACAGATTAAAATGAACTTCATCCAGGGCCCATAATAATGTTTAATTGAAACCTAAAAATCAGAAATGGAGACTTTAAAGTATGAAATTCACGAGAAAAATGCTTTTATAACTAGTGACCAGGTTGATTCCATGTCTAAATTTTCAGGCAGCTGCCTATGGCTTACCTGTTGTTGCCACAAAAAATGGAGGACCCGTAGATATTTTGAAGGTAGGCATTTCAAGCAAAAATACCTTGCCCTAAGTATGCTTGGATCCGTAGTCCCCTTAGCTGCACCATTAAATAGGCTCTTTAATACCATGTTTAAAGCCCCGCGATATTTATCCCTATCGCTTCTACGGAGATTTGTGATTATCATCAATCATCAAACTAATAATTTCTTCTCAGGCATTACACAATGGACTCCTCATTGATCCACATGATCCAAAAGCTATAGCAGATGCCCTTTTGAAGCTGGTTGCTGACAAAAACCTATGGATCGAGTGCCGTAAGAACAGCCTTAAAAACATACACCGATTTTCATGGCCAGAACACTGTAAAAACTATCTTTCCCACATTGAGCACTGTCGTAACCGCCATCCTACCACCCGCCATGAGATCGTGCCAATTCCAGAAGAACCCATGAGTGACTCCCTAAAGGATGTAGAAGATCTTTCATTAAGATTCTCCATAGAAGGAGAATTCAAATTTAACGGAGAGCTTGAAGATGCAATGAGGCAGAAGGAACTTATTGAAGCAATTACCAAAAGGATGGTTTTCTCTAATAACAATGACAGTGCAAGTTATAATCCAGGTAGAAGGCAGGGACTATTTGTAATAGCCACAGATTGCTACAATAGCAATGGAGAGTATACTGAAACCTTGCGATCAACAATTAAGAACGTGATGCAAACTGGCTCAGCCTTGGGTTTAGGCAGGATAGGCTACGTAATTTTAACAGGATCAAGCTTAAGAGAAACAATGGAGGCACTGAAATACTGCCAAGTAAGCTTAGATGAATTTGATGCGTTGGTGTGCAATAGTGGAAGTGAGCTGTATTATCCATGGCGAGATACAGCAGCTGATACAGATTATGAATCCCACATCGAGTACAGATGGCCAGGAGAGAATGTCAGATCGACAGTGACCAGGCTTGCTAAGTTGGAAGGTGGGAACGAGGATGACATAACGGAACATGTAGGTGTATGGAGTTCAAGGTGCTGCTCCTATAGTGTGAAATCAACTTCCAATGTAAGAATACAAATATGTTTTATTGTACTGACTCGAAAAATGGAATTTGTGGCCTAGGACTACATTTCTCATGAGAATCCTAATGTAATTGGCAGATTAGGAAGACCGAAGACCTTCACCAACGGCTGCGGATGAGAGGATTCCGGTGCAATATTGTCTATGTACGAGCAGCATCAAGGTTAAATGTGCTACCATTGTTTGCATCAAGAAGACAAGCACTAAGGTTAGATTCCTTTCATTATGACACGATAAAGACTCCACAAACAAAATAAAAAGATGATGATAAGAGTAATACTGATATTATAAAAATGAATTACCATTGCAATAATTACAGAAGAAGAAGGAAATTACTTAAATCCCTGCTATTTTGGGTAGGTACCTTTCAATTAAATGGGGAATTGATCTATCCAAAATGGTCGTGTTCATTGGGGAGAAAGGAGATACGGATCATGAAGATCTACTGGCTGGCCTCCACAAGACTATTGTTTTAAAAGGTTCTATTGAGCATGGGAGTGAAAAGCTTATTCATAGTGAAGGCAACTTTAACAGAGAAGGTATAGTAACACTCTCACGTGATAGCCCTAACATTTCCATTTCAGAGGACACTTATGGCGTCCATGATCTTTCGGCAGCGCTAAATGTTGCTGAGATCAAGAGCTATTAGATATTCTATATTTTCTTATCCTCCTGTCCATTTGACACATATGTAAATAATGAAAAAGAAGATGTGATTGCCATAATAAGAAGAATGTACTTAACGTTTCGTAAGAACATCAACGTTCATATAAAAATATACAATTAGGTGTTTACGAGGTTTGCACAAAGTGCATTTTGCAACATTTTCACTAGATGATGTTACAGAAAAAGGAGACTGCAAAATAACAATCGTAAAATAATTCTCGAAACAAATTGCTGATATTAATGTGCACAACAATAGCACGGTAAATATAGTTCGATTTCAGTATTTTAGGGTGTTTTGCAATGAAAAAGAATTAAGAACTGAGCAGAACCATTTCTTTGAGTACTAACAACGTTTTCCACAACAATATGGTCGAGAATCTAGAACACGTTAAAAGAGAATATAGCACACTGCAACCAGTAAAGCAATTACTCGTTCAAGTTAAGTTTTGACAGATTCTAGCACAAGACTGCTATCAAAAATCTATTTCCCCCTCAATTACCTGCATAGTGGTTAGCATTGTCCCATTTCTTCTTCACTCTTCCAAATTACAGAACTGTTCGTATTATCATGTACCTAAGCCTACTCCAGCCTTGTATTCATTTCCACAAGTGCATTTAATCACGCGGGACATTCCCTAGAAAGAACGACATAAGTGTTTCTTATTAAAAGACAGAAGAAACTCCATGGTGTAGTAATATTTTTTTTATTAAAAAAAAATCCAACCATCAAAATGTTAAGAAAAATCACTGATTTCAAATTCACCTTCAGTTTTGCAATTTGGTCTTGAAGGGACTGTGAGTACTCAGTTTCTCCAGCTATATCTGATAAGAGAGCCTTGTACTCTTCCTCCAATTTAACATCATCCATTGCTCTGAGTTCTGGCTGAAGTTTTAAACCAGGAAAAAGTATTAAATAAGAGATTATAATAAAACAGGTTGATTCTAAAATGTTTTATATAGAAGATTTGGGATATGGTTGATTCGTGTCTTCGGAACCTAGCCCCTATAATTGGGTTGTAAACTATTGTTGCAGTCAGGAGATAAAAGATAAGTCAATCGCATAAGGAATTACGATATGTACAGATCATAAAGCAGACATTCTTCAGAGTATTTCATGACTTGCGCTAGATAGTGTCTTCTATTGTCTGTTCTCGAGATTCCAAGATCATAAATTGTTGTAAAGAAAGATTGCAAGTATAACTACTCTTATTTACCACCATCAGTTTGACTACCAAGCTAAAATTAACTTAATTTACTAAAAGAGTAAATATCAGCACCACGTACACTAACCTTGAAATCATTTAAACTGTTCTTAATTTCCTCAATTGACTGTCCAATCTGAAACAACGATAGATGCCGGTCCAAATTAACAATGTACAGTTAAAATATTTCCTAACTTCTTAGCTGCTCTTTCTTTTCCGTTACATATATGTGAATGGTAGGAAGTTGTGAATGGAAGCACTTTTCTTATAATCGCACATACAACCTTTGATGACATTGTTTACCTTGGAGTTCTCCAAAACAATTGCACATTTCATCTTTGAAATTTGACTAAGTTTGGCTTTAGCAGATTCCAACTTGCCCAATAGATCTTCCTTCTCTTTCACCTGTAAACCAACATTAGATCAACACATTATGCTTCAACACATTTGCCAGTCCAATCCAGGGCAGGAGTTTAATACCGGATTGTTTGGATTGCAGTAAATATGAGTGCCAGAGATACCTACGAGAGAGGATGAATAAAATTAGTATGAATTTCGTGCAACAGTAGCTAGATTGTTAAATGAAAGCTCAGTTTTTTAGATTTGAACTTCACTCGCAAACCATTGTATGAAATGTTGCCATGCTATTGGTCAAATTGCTATTAAGGTTAATTGGCTTTCCTATATCCAACTTATTAAAATACTAAAAGAAATCACTTCAAAGAGCCTTAAACTTTAAGGAGAAGCTTTGAAAAATGTCTGACAATTTTACTTTATCATTCATTCTCAATCTGAACCAAAACTACTAACAAAAAGGATTGATCTAAGCAAAACGGTTTCGAAGTAAACCATTCTACACATTATGGTTAATTAAAAACTTTAAGAGAGGGATAGGAGGTCCAGAACTACCTCCGACTGTGTCAGAAGATCCCTCTGTTTCACTTGCTTGCTGAGCAGTTTCAAGTTTAGCCTGAAAGAGACTCTAATCAGTTATGTTGGAAGGAATAACTTACTATACGTAGGGGAATGCAAAACCTGCAGACAAGAGACATTGAAAAAGATGACTCAAAGATCAAAACCTTTTCAGCCTTATCTTGTTATAAATAAATTGATCGGCCCTAGCACAAGCTTTTAACTCCAAATACTTGCTTGGTGAGTAAGGAATAAGCGTCAAGAATGAACACTTCAACTATCTTTACTCCATCAATTAAATTGATGATTTACTACTGGATGATTTTATTGAAAAGATCGAGGCCCCGATGTTTATTTCTCTCAAGATTGATGGATGGATTCCCATTTAAAGCAATTACGGTAAGGACTGAGTAACTACAGGATCATAAAGTAAAAAGGTCATGATCAAGGGCAAATATTCTTGAAATAAACAACCAGGGTCAAACTAAGTATGTGCCATTAAGAGCGTAAAATAAGATTGACTCCCGCGATGACATTTGAAATTCACATATAGGGACCCAGGAAGCACTTAGACCCTGAGAAGGAAAAAAGTCATATATGAGCTGTAGAATTTAAGCTAGACAGACTCAAAAGATCTACTTTGCTATATATAGATATTAAACTAAAGTAGCGGTAAGAATCACTTGGATACTTGTTTTCCAAATCTCTTCAAATCGATGTACATATTCTAGCAGTTATAGCTATTGGAGCAGTCTAGGGATAACCATGGAATCTCATGAGTGCAAAGAAAGGGCAGCCGAAATATACCATAATTACTAATACGATAAAAGTAGTGGAGAGGCAGGAGAGATGATCTAGTGAGAAATACCAATTCGTGCTCTCCCACTTCTTTGCGGATCATGTTAGCATTTACCCAGTCCTACACAAAAGGTTGCATAATAGACTAAATTTCAAAACAGAAATAATGGATTTAGATTCCATAATTGATATGACATAGGTTTTGAGTTCAACCTGCTGATCTTGAAATTTGAGACTGATGTCCTCAACAACTTTGGTATAATAAGTACTATCATGGTCAAATATACCATTGTTAATAACATCACAAGTCACTGGCAGAACCAGAAATTCCACATTGTGTAGTTCAATCACCTCTTCTCAATATTTTTGGCTCCTAAGCTGACTTTTTCTTGCTGAATGAGCTCGAGTGTCTGAATATCAAAGAGTTGAGAGTATTTAACTAACATGAGGTGGATGCAAAAATAGTTTTCTTTGAAATCCATAATGGAAATGAACTATACAAATATTTTTCTCCTCTTGTTAAACAAAAGAATAAGTGAACCAGAGAAAATAGTTCCCTTTTTTTCTTTTTTTGTGAAAAGAAACCGAACTTTCACTGAGGAACATGAAAGAATACAAGAGCACACAAAATACAAGCTCCAAAAAATAGGAGAAACTCTTTTGCTCTTAATTTTATTAGATATACAAGAGTTGGGCACAATTTCCAGCCTCAGACCACTTAAATGATCGACTAAAGCCAAGAAAAATAACTATGGAGAGACCGGAAGAAAAGGTTTCAATTCCATTTCATGAGCAGGACACTTGAGTATGAGCAATTTTTTATGACTTTACTTTTTCGTTCGTGACTCCACTAAATTTAATCGTCTATATTGTATTTACCCAGCAAGTTCGATATGAGCACTTCAATAACAGAGTGAAAAGAATTTTTTTGTTTTATTTTCTCCATCTTTGTCAATAATGAGGAATGATGAAATGGAGATTTACCATATAGATGATACAGCATGATCCTTTTACACTAATTAAAAGCAGATGCTAAACAGCTTTTAGACCTACACAGGAGGGAAAGGACACAAGGCAGGCACCAACACATTAGTAAAGAGAATAGACCACCTGTGAAAGTGTACATATGTCAGACTCCAAAGAGGTTATTTTTCTTCGTTTTTCTAATATCTGGGAGCATATTTCACCCTTTGCCCGCATCATTCGCTCAGCATCCTCTGTGAGTTGTTTTAACTCACTTTTTGCTGCATCAAAACGTCTTTAGTGAAAGCAAACGAATCAAGCCATTCAATCTAACAACTCAACGTTTTTAGTTTACCCGAAATATTAATGTTTCAGGAAAAAAAAAATATAGAACTACAATTAAATCTGCTGCCAACAAGCAGTCACAGGCCTAATAATACTAAACTAAACATGCAAGAATTAGTATCGAAGTTCATAAAGCCGACCAATTCTCGACAGAAAGTAATCAAACGGCAATAGCTGCTAATCAGCATTACATGAAAACTACAAACAAATAATGGATTTGTAGGGCAGAGTACAGTGAAAGCGCCTCCAATAAAGAAATTGGAACTATGTTAAGCCAGAAATCCACAATAGGGGAATATGTATTATATTAAAAGACTTCTAGAATAGGATTGGATTAGGTAATAAACACAGGTAAATAAAATGATAACTTGATAAGTTAGTCCTGTTTGGTCAATTCGAGTAATGGTTTAAGGATAATCATTTGGGAGTAAATTATATCAGCAAGATAACAGAAAATCTCAATCTGACAAAAGCAAGAACAGAATGATACAAAATGAAAATACTTCAAGCACACGCTATTTACTATATGGCATCAAATCATCAATGACATCATTCTGGATGTGCACCAAAAGTAAAAAAATTATGCCTGAGATGAAAACCAATAAGTTAGATATCACATTACGTCCAATGGAAAAATTGTATGATCGACAAAGAAGAAAATGAATGTTCGGTTTTTGTCATTTAATTCATGTAATTATATACTGTCATCGTGACATTCTCCAAACAGGATTATTTTACCACTCTAAAATGGTTTGGCAATAACATAAATAATGAAATATATTTTTGAACTCATCGACTTGTTTGAGAACAAAAATCTATGTTAGTCTCTGAATGCTACATTAGAAGGACTCTTCAGCTATACTTGTAAGAAAAACAGCAAAATCCTTGAACTTCACAATGTAGATTCACGATTACAGTAGGCAGGGGATACAGGAAAATGACATGAAATAACTAAACTGATTTCAAATAGGCTAGTCATTCATCGATATAGATCAAAAGAAATTAGAAACCAGGGAGAAAATGTGAGCAAAAAGCAAAATAAATGCTACATACTTAGAACAATCTGAAGTGAAATCAAACTTAATTGAAGACGAGCTAAGAACAAATCAATAATAAATCTACAAAAGCTCAGTAAAAAAACAGTACGTGCTAGAATATTTTACTAGATGCAAAATGAAGAACATCTGAATACAAGGAACTAGAATACTAGAAATAGAGAGTTCACCAGAAATGAGATCGTTCTCCATGGTTTGAATAGTAGTAAAGTGCATATGCTCTTCGACAGAGATCTTCGAAGTTTGATCCTCCACGTCTAAGTCAAATTTGATACAGAATCAATCCAAATTAGTGTCTGTAATCCGCAAAAACACGAAAAATAGATTTCCGTAAGCTAAAACTTGGAATTGTTCCTATGGAGATGAAGGAGCCAGTTCGTACCGTTCATTTGTAGGCGCAATGTCTTCATGTACTGCAAATACTCTTCCATCCTCGGCAGATCACAGAGCAATATGCCGTAATTCAGTTCAAATTTCTGTTCGGTGCCGAAGAAACTGGAAGCGATTGAAATCGCAGAGCGGAAGCCAAGAACGAGAGGGAAAAAACGCGCGCCAGACTCCAATACAGTAATACTACCTAACTCACTAAGTGAGAGATGAAAATATGGAGGGAAAATTTTAGTTGAAATTGGTTGGAGAATTGCAAAAACTGACATCTCACACCAAAACTTCTTCTAATTACTTAGACAAATTAATTTGGTAGCACTGGGTCGTTTTAAATTCAACAAAATTATGGTTTTAAATTCAACAAAATTATATGTTTGAATTTGGTTGTCCCTCCATCAAAATGTATGTCTCTTAAGTCCTAGACACCTCAACACCTATTTTTTAAAAAATATATATATTTTTAAAAAAATATATATTTTTTTTAAAATATTTTTAATTAAAAATAGGTGTCACGAAAGCATTTTTAACACACATTTTAATGGAGAGACAAAAAAAAACGAATCAAATTCAAACCTCGGGTATAATTGTTGGATTTGAAATCTGAGGACCTAGGTGCTACCAAACCCAAACCTAAAGACCATTAGAATAATTTACCCTTTCATTATTTAAAACTAACTTCTTATTTTTTACAACATGTTCATATATTATGCTGTTGAGTTATTCTCATGTTGACAGATTTTTTAAAATATGGGTAGAAAAACTAGATATCAAAACAAATAAACTTAGAGGTGGAAGAAGTGTTTATAGACTTAGTTTTTAAAAATCAAATGGTTATCGGGGCCTTGATGTTTTGTCGTGTTTTATATATGGAGTTCAAGGTGTCGTATTTTATATATGGAGTTCACGCCTTACCCTTGACTTAAAACTCATTGTTTTCTTTTTCTCATTTCTTCTATGGTATTTTCATTATTCTCCTTCTCTCTCATCTCACCCTAGTTTGAATTTCTTCATCATCGATTTTCAATACCATCAATTACAACCATTATTTGATGAAATGGTCGAACAAACTATCTTCTAACACGCATAACTCGATTTACATGAAATTATCAAAATAAAATAAAAATCTTTCAATTTGGTCCACTGAGTTCAAAACGATTTTAATACAACACACAAAGAAAAAAGCAAGACTTAAGTGTTACGACTCTTTAAATTTCAAATCAAATTAGCTCGGCTTTACAAATATTAAAATTCAAAATACTTCAAAATTTTGATAAGTTTTATAAGCATGATGGTAAATAACATGAAAAAAAGGTAAGAAAACGAGTGATCATTTAACTAAAACTATGCTACTCCATGGTTTTTTTATTTTTTTATTTTTTTTAGTATAACTACATGGACATTAACTCAATACTACGTACTTAAATCAAACAATTACTTGTTGCAACGGGTCAATCATCATTTAGTTTAGCTTAGCTTAAAGTGGGGTTCAGTTATGCACTCTACCCTACAACTATTTAAAATGTCTTATTACCGAAAAAACAGAAAATCTAAAAAATTATTTTGTACTAAAATTAATAAAACGTTAATTGTTATACATTTTTTTTTTTTTTTTAGATGGGAGTTTTTGCATAGCTTAAGACACCCATTATTATACGTATACCTTGCAATTGTCTTTTCTTTTCTTTGTTTGACAACCCCGCATTTGTCCAACTAACAGCAATTGTTATTTCGAATTAGAGCACAAAAATGTTTTTTAGCCACAATTTTTTTTTTTTATGTAAAATTTAAAAATAAAATCAGAAAATATATGAAGCTGCAATACGCAACTAATTGGTTGCCCTTAATCTGGTCGGCGGTGGTCCTCCGAACCGAAATCAGAAGAAATTATCAATCTTCTCAGGACGTTCGAGGAGGGGAAGGAATAATATTGTTGAAGAGAAAGATTACTTTTCTCTCATGATTGTTCGACCAAGTTGAAGAATTGACGTTTTTCTTTTTTCATTTTCTAGAAGATTAATACAGCTTTTCCAGGAATTTCTGTATTGGATCGCTTTTTCGTTTCGATTGAGGCTCTGGGAGGAAACAAGGATTTCTGAAATTTTCAGTTTAGTTGGTCGTGAAGATGGCAACAGCAGGACATATCCGTCCGACCAGTTGGTTTAACCAGAAGATCGTCGATCCTCTCCTCCAAATCCTCCGGAGGTTATTCCTTTCATTGCGCATTTAAATTGTGAAATGTTTTATTTGTCTTTGAGCAGTGAAGTTTGTTGGATATGAATTTGACGAACTCTGTTCTTCATTTGGTATAATTTGGCTTGGAATTTTTAATCTGATGATCTGATATTGCATGGCATTTTACAGATCATCTTTGTTTGGAAGCATATTTTGATTCTATTTTGAGTTTCATCGAATTGGAAGCATATCTCTGAGGAGAAAAATAAGAACTACTGGTTTCATTGATTTCAAGATTATTTATTTATTTATTTATTTTCATTTTCTTTTCATGGATTCTTGGAGTTGTTTTTGCTAATACTTTTCTCAAAGAGATAAACAGTCGAAAGCTATTCTATTCGGCCCCGATTACCATTTTGTTTTTTGATTTTGAAAATTAAGCCAATAGACATTACTCTTCCACCTATGGATTACTTTATTTTGTTTTAAAAGTGTTTTCAAAATCCAAGTTAAGTTTTGGAAACTAAAAAGTAGTTTTTAAAATATTGCTATTGTTTTTGGAATTTGGCTAAGAATTATAATGTTTTCTTAAGAAAAAATGAGAACCGTTGTACAAATATGGGATAAAATAAACACAATTTTCAAAAACCAAAATGGTTATCAAACGAGCCTTAATTTTCTGACGATAGGCCTTGAAGTAATTACTAAAACTTTTTTACTTTCTTCGTGGTTTTTAAGGGGCGCAGAACCGAAGCAATTGGCATTCTCTGCAGCTCTCGGCCTAACCCTGGGATTGTTTCCTATATGCGGTATATATATCCTTTACAATAGATAGACTAATGGGCTCTGTTGCTGTCACATTTGAACTACATTATGTTTCTTAAGATGGGAAGTTTTTAATGTGGTCAAGTTCATATTAAAAAAGGATGGGAGCTTTACTCTCTTTGTTATTTCTGGATCTTTTCCCTGTCTATCATCGTTTTTTCAATCATTTTTGTTAAATTATTTGTGTTAAATGCTTAGCAGTATTTAAATCCTTGGGTAAACATAAACATCCAAACAGACCTAATCTTAAAACCAGTACAGAACATTTGAGGCTGACAAAATGTTAAAAGCCAGGAAAAAGCGAGTATAATTAGGTACTAGGGGGCATTGCTATTATTTATAGATAGAAACCAAAATATCATAATAATTTAAGGATAGATGGTATTGGGGCTATTGTGGAAGCCCATTTCTCTTTTTTTTTTTTTCCTGGTTATTGTTTCATTGGTCAATCAACGTTTTTCTTACGATTAGAACCTGTTAAAGATGTGCAGAACCATATTTAATTTCATTTTATTGAAGTATATCTATGTGGAAATAATATGTGAAGTTCGTACTGCCATTAATTTGCCGTTCTATTTTTCATTAATAGGGGTCACTGTTTTCCTATGTGGGATTGCAATTGCATTTCTTGGATCTCTTTGTCACGCTCCAACAGTGATGCTCACTAACTTTATTGCTACTCCCATAGAATTGAGGTAATTGAATGCTTTCAGTATTTTTTCATTACTACAAAGATGAACACGGACAGTTGGATCTTATACTCGTATTCTGATGTGAAACAGAAATTCTTTCTCAGAGGGAAATGAAATGATTCATAAAATATTGTGACAGTTGTCCAGCTTCTGTCAAAGGGAAAACTGATTGTTATGAGCATGAAATTTTGCCTATACTTTATTTATGCATGCATTTTTTGCATGAGGCTTGGCGATGTTTCATCCTCTTTATAGATATAATATATATTTTTTTTCTTTTGCTTTGAAGTTTGGTGGTGCCTTTCTTGCGTTTTGGTGAAGCCATTTCTGGAGGAGATCGTTTCCCATTTACACCTGATGCTTTGAAGAAAGTTTTTACTGGCCAAGCTTCGCATGAAGTACTATTGAGTATTGCTCATGTGGTAAGGTTTCTACTTCTGCATAAATATTGTTGTTGTTCGTGCAGGGTTATCATAGTTACTCTTTTTGTCTTTGCTCAGGAGTAGAGTAGATTATAAGGCCACCTTTTAGTTGCAGTCCTCAAGATCAAATACTTAGTTAATGAATTGAATTGAGACCTGATTTAAGAAGCTACACAGTTGTATTCTAACAGATCCATTTTAGTGAATTGTTGTCTGCTCTGCTGAAGTACCCATTAGGATGTCATCTCAGGTTTTGTGAACTCTAAGAGGCTGTTTGGCCCCATGAGTGGGTTAAAATAGTATGTGAATAGTAAATACTATTGAAGTCAGTGAAGTGATTTTATTTACCCTGCACTTAATAAATTGATGGCCCAAACACCCCCTAAATCTTCATTCTTGCTTGCTAAAACTCATATTTATGTTTTATCTCTTTGAGGTGAATATGAGAATTCAATGAGTCAGAGAAGTTAAACTTTGGCTCTGTTGGTGCAAGGATATTCACATAAACTTAGTAGAACGAACAATTGAAGTAGTTGTTTAGATTGAAGGCTTAACTGTTGGATTGATTTTAATGTGAGCGCATAACTTGCACATGAGTGGCAGACTGAAATGTATAGGCTTATAGAGAGAAAGAGATAAAGAGAGAGGGGGAGATATATGTATGTATATTGGAGAGAGGATCGAGGTTTACGTAAAAAGATCTTAGGGATTGCTTCGAGGCATGTATGAAAGCGTGTATTATAGATAGTCTCAACGTGTTAGTTAGAAGAGGGGTAATAATTAGTACCTCTCAAGTCTTCTTACTTGACAACTTGTGTATCCATTCGCAAAAAGAAAGACGACTCGATTATCTTCTTCCTATTATCAAAGCTTTCTTTTCGCATGAGTCAGTCCATATCTTTCTTCTGAATGAAAGCTTTCACAATAGGTAGACAACAGAGTTGTGAAGATGCAACTTGTGTATCCCTCATTTCTTTTATTGGATGGTAGTTCTTTTATCTTTTCCATTTGTCAATTTCAATGTTAACCATCATGGGTTGGCCTTATAAGGACCTTGGAAATAATAAATAGTTTAGAAGGAATGAGTTCAAACCATAGTGGCCACTGGCCACCTACTTAGGATTAATATCCTACGAGTTTCATTGGCAATCAAATGTAGTTGGATTAGACGGTTGTCCTGTGAGATTAATCGAGGTGAGCAGGTTGTTGGTTTTATAATAGTCATTTGTGTTCTGCTCGTTTCCGTCCCTGTTTTTTTCCCAGTAATCTTGTTCTGGTGGTTTTAAATGAACATCGGTCATCTTTAAATGATATGATACTAAAATATTAGTTCGTACACTGTCATTTTGTTCAGTTGCTTCATTCAAATTAATTAACTGGATGAAAGTTTTTTTTTAATCAATATTGGCAGTTGTTGGGATGGCTTGTTGCTGCACCCTTTATTCTGGGCATTGGATATTTGTTGTTTTTGCCATGTTTCAAGATTTTGGTCCTCAAGTTCAGCACTGTTGCTTCAAGCCCAAAAAAGCCACCTCATTCACACTCTGATCTCAGACTGAAGGTGAGGGATGTCTGATTTAAGAATCCCATAAATGTTGCATCTCCTGGAAACTTGGTGACCCACTTTAACATGGTAACCTTCTTTGTGTGTATTACTAGGGATTGCGTTAGTGTGCTCGGTCGATGCCCGGTATCTGTTTTCAGTTGCTTCGCGTTGTTGTAATGGTATGGAATACAATTTTCTGGATGAAAGTTTGATCAAAATATCATAAGAAGTGGGCTGGCTGCTATTCCAGCATGAAACTGGTGCAATTCTCTTACTCACTGCATTATTGTATTGAATGTTTGTAACCTACGTTCACCAATAAACCTTTGAAATGTCAAGTTGTAAAATTGAGGGGCCAAAATGAAATTTGATCGAAACTTTAATTGGACCACATAGTTAATGTTTTCATTTTCAACGTCTTAATGTTTGGTGGTATATTAAATAAAATGTTTCTGGAATTATATATGTGTATATATATTTATTTATTTATTCCCAGTAACCAATTTGAAAGTTCAACTTGGGCTCGCCAAAAGGAGCTTAACTCAATTGACATAAAACATAAACATGTTCTTTATCATATTAAACTCGTTTTAGGACAAACATGATTTATGTATTTCTTCTAATTTTTCATAATATACAAAGGGCAATGGATGCAATAACTAAATTGTTGGCTTTAAGTTTTTTTTAAAAAAATTAAATGATTAGGTATAGTTTATCCCTATAGTCTATAGTCTACGTTTGGTATATACTGAATGAATATTAGCATATTTTATTTTTACTAAGATATTGTTTAACTCAACCTTTTTTTTTCCTAACAAAAAAAACATTACATTATAAATCAAAGGTGGGAGATTCAATCATATACCTAGATGATCTAAATTAAGATATGATCTAAATTAAGATATGATCGAGTTTCCAAGGACAAACTTTGATCCATACAAATTGAGATGTGCTTTAAGCTTTTGATTTGATACATTTTCAAGCTAAACATAAGAGAATAAATAAATGTAGGACATGAGAACTCCGACTTAAGAGAATAAATAAATGTCAATTATAGCTAGATTGGGGAGCAATACCAATTATTATTAGTCCATGGCTTTGAACATTGGAAATTATTTAGAATTGATTTTAAATTAGGGCCACTTTGAACCTTATGCCCTCCTTCCAGTCGAAGTAAAACATGAATCATTTTTTCGTTCTTATGTTGACTGAGACACATGTTCAACAAATATTGACTCTACATAAATTAATAATTAAGAACTAATTAAAAATTTAGAAAGACATAGATGCGATGATTAAGAACATACGAAATGCTAATTACAAAGGACGCGTACGTATGGTATTTCCACGTTCCGTAATAAAGAGAAAATTCCTCGCCGATTTTTCTTCAGCACAAGTCATCCAGTCAGCGAGCAAGTCAAGAATGAGAAGCATACCGATTCCTCCGAATTGGAAACTTCTTCTTCGTAATTTTCTCTCCGGTCTCTTTCCCGTCCATTATCTCTGAGATTCTGAATGATTCGGAGGCCTGTTTCGGTGATTGTTCGTAGAGAAATTTCAAGATCTCACTCTTGGCGGTGGAAATTTGCGAGAGGTGATTATTCTGTTTTTTACTTGCCGGATGCTTAGTTTGATTCCTCCAAGCATTTCAGTTGCTAGAGTTCAGGATTTTGATGTTCATCGTTGACTACGTACTGGTCTTGATTTTTGTTTAATTTGATTATTTGCTATTTTAGTCGGTTTCTGTTAATCTCTTCAGTTTGATTTTTGTATTGTTCTTATTTAGAACTGTTCGTGCATTTGGAGACGATCCAGTAAATCGATTGTGCTCAACTTCTTTTCTGTATCTTCTAATGGCAGAATATTCAACCTAGCAGAACAAGCTAGTTTCTTCCGAATTCGTAGCCATAGGAAAAACTTCGTTGCCTCTTCACCAATTGGTTTGGATCTGTAACCTATAATTTACTTCCAATTTGTTTGTTTCTGGAGAATTTTTCCAAAATTACGTCGCTCCAGAAGCCAGACTGATGGATATCAGATACTTCGAAAAGAAAGGTGGATAGTGAAAGAGTGTTTGTTTAGCCTTGATTTCTAGGAGTTGCTTCTGGTAATCTTCCATTATTCTAATGGATTCGAATCATAGCAAAATTTACTACTGTTCTGTTTCAAGGGGCGAACGTATGCCCTATGTGTATAGTAGTGGTGATCAGGAGATTGAGAATCTGGCTGATTTGTGCTTGAAAAGTGCTCCTCCTTACCACAAGTGGTATTTTGAGACATTGGGTAAAAAGACTTTTGGGTTCTTGATGAAAGAAGGGCATATTTATTTTGCAATTGCTGATGAAGTTATTGGAAATCAGGCTCTTCTCCAGTTTCTGGAGCAGTTGAGAGATGAATTCAAAAAGGTAGCAAAGAAGGGTTCACGAGGGAGTTTCTCAAGTATGAACTCCATTAGTCTGCAGGAACAGTTACTGCCTGCAATTCGTAATTTAATCACCTCTCTCGAGAATGTCTCCCGTAGTAGTAAGGATTGGATGGCTGAAACCCCCTCCTCAAACAATGGCCTATCTCCATCTCCGAGTAATGTGAATGGCCAAGTCGACGTTTTGGTGTCCACGAAAGCCCCTCTGTTGGGAAAGCCGAGCAAACCAGATAAGAAAAAGGGAAAGGACCATGTGATAACAATGAGAGGCATTGAGATGGAGGAGCACAGAAAATCTACAGATAGAGGTTTGAAGATTGATTCAGGATCTTTGGAATCCAGTAATCAGGGTGGATCGGGGTCTTCAATTCCGGTGCAGAAAGACATCAATCCATTGAGGAGATCGAACTCTCAAAGCATTCGGAGAAGGTGGTGGCGTCACGTGAGGATCGCGCTTGCTGTCGATGCTGCTGTATGTCTGATATTGTTCGTCATTTGGTTGATTGTCTGTAATGGAATTTCTTGTGTTCGCTGAGAGTTTATATATTTGTACATGGAGCTTGAAAGATGGCAATGGGGGAGATTAGCAAGGGAGATATATTACCATTAGATCAAGTGTCAGTGTTGTTGTTTCTTTCTGAAGGCCTTGACTGAGTTCACACTTGTGAAAAATTTACAGCAGAATCAAAAGTTGTATGTATATGCATACATTGTTAATAGGTATGAGAATTCTTGATTTACTTATTGTTATTGTATTTCAGGATCTCCCTTACTGATTCCTGCAACTTATAGTTAGTTACTTCTGCTGCGATATCTGTTTAGGGCTGGTAATTGATAATGATATTTCACTTGTTAAAAACACTGTTTTTCAACATATTTTTAGTGTAATGTGTACCTGTTTTGTTTTCCCCTCAAACATGTGGGGATTTATAGTATTGGTCTTGTTTGGGAATGGTTTTAATAATTTTTAGGTTCTTTTTTGTTATCAGATATTAAGCGAAACTTGATTTTTGTAGCCTTTTCAATTCCCTTCATTTTTCGATCATGTTCATTCCAAATCCAATGCATATTAATTTGGTATCACTTTGGAGATTCGAGATGGCGAATAGTCTTGATTTGATTTTGTTCCCTCTTGGTTGATTTGATATGGCAATAGGTTTTAATTTGGTGTCACTTTGGAGATTCAAGATGGCGAATAGTCTTGATTTGATTTTGTTCCCTCTTGGTTGATTTGATATGGCAATAGGGTTTAACTTTTAAATATTCAACCAAGAAGATTGCATGGACAAACAAGCATGTCCACCACTCCTTCCCCTTCCCCCCACACCTCCACCACACCCCTCACCTCCTAATCTCCGGTAAGCATGTCCACCACTCCTTCCCCAAATCCATGGAACCATTCCACCCGCTCAGTCTCCATCGATCGGAAGATCTTTTCCATAGCTTTCGACGAACATTATAGAGGAAGTAGAGCCAAGATTACCGAGCAAGGTACCACTTCCACACACTTCGTCTCACTCACCTGGCTCTCATTATCTTGGCTAACATCCTCTTCCGAGACTTTAACCACGGAACCAGCCCATCACAAGTTTTTTCAGAAGCTCAGAGCTAATGAATATGATCTTTGGCTTCAGAAACACAGCAACAAAAATGGGTATTATGTGGAATTGAACCAACTCCACAACTCTGGCCTTCGAAACCGATTGATTATTCCATCAGAGACACACAAACAAGGCTGGTTGACCTTTCTCTCCTTAGTGGCAGAGTATCCGGCGGAAGCCAACAAAGCTGCCCACCCAAAAACTACTTCTTACAAGCAAGTATTACAGCGACAGCCGATACCAATTGCAATCAAAGCATCTAGGCCTCCAAAGCCAATCTCCCAACCGCTGGACCTTGCATCCTCATCGACAAAGCCAACCATTGATCCATCGGAAAATGGGATCATCATCATACAAAGAAGTAATAATCATGATGAATGGCCTAACATTCTTCGAGCCTTACAAGACTCCTCTTTACCACGTTGCACAATCAATCCTTTCACTGCCAACAAGGCTTTGCTTCTGGTCTATGACAAACAGATTGCCTCTTCCTTATGTAACAACTCTGATTGGGTCTACGCCGGTAAGTATCGGATCCGGTTTTCTCATCATTCTTTGGTATTTTCTCAGCAGGACCTTATGACATCCTCCTATGGAGGTTGGATTGGAGTGCACCATCTGCCGCCCATCCTATGGACAGAACAAATCTTTCGCTACATTGGTGATTGTTGTGGTGGTTACCTTGAAACATCAAGTAGCACGGCTCGTATGCTAATCCTCACAGAAGCCAGATTGAAGATTCGTCAAAATAAATCCGGCTTCATCCCAGCAGAGTTATCCATACCAGCCTCCATCGCCGGCATTGCAATCACGGTCAAGCTCACGAGCGTCTCCGGCGGCAGCAAGCGAAACGGAAACCGAAAAGAAAATCCAGCCGTTTTGGTTTCGCAATTAAAATCAAAGGCATCATTTTCGGAAAATCTTAATGAAGAGATTCGCCCCGTTTTGGTTTCACAAATAAAATCGAAGGCATCATTTTCGGAAAATCATAATGAAGAGATTCGCCCGCCCATCGGTGTTCCTTCAATTTCGGCCGTGCAACCTGCGAAATCTGCGGAAATCAATGCCCCAGCTCACGAATCGGTAATGGCTTTCTCTTCTTCCCTCCCCCGAATCCACCACCCATTAACCAAGCCCTCACAAAAGCCCACGACCCATCTCACCATATTTATTCCCGAAAGAAGCCTACAATCCGAACCCGAACATTGCCTTCAACCCGAGCCCGAAATATACTTTCCTCCTTTGGCCCACCAAACTCTCGAGATTCCCATTATCATCCCACAAAAAAACCTTGACCCATCCCACTTACCCAAGCCCATGAACCTCAAACCCGACATCATCGGATCCACTACAACCCATCAACCCTTCTCTATGCCATCAGATACAGAAGGCTACATCTCCAGCCCAAACTCCATCAACACCCCCTGTCACTCGGCCGAAGCTTTCCCCTCTTCCCCCCTCCCCCTCGACATGATTCTCTTTGATGAAACGTTAGCCAATAAACCGGCTGCCTTATCCCTCGTGACCATACCCCCCTCAGCCTTAACCTCCCCTCTCCTCTCTCCCCGTCACCAATCCCCTATACCCTCTCCCATCCCTACCGAACCATCTTCACATCACCCTCCCATCTTGACCCCACCGGTTTATCGCCCCTCCCTATCCTCTGCCTTACGTGACATTGCCCCTCTGTTACTTGACCATGGACTGTGTATCATGGCTATTCCACCAGCTCCTCTGCCAATCAAAAAAAAAGGGAAAGCCATTACGGCTAACAAGCCAAAACTCCGAAGGGAGCTAAAAAATTTAGAGTCCACTGTGCACTATGACAAGTCCGCTGTTAAGGACATTTTGGTGGGAGATTTTGTTGATCAATGAAGTTCCTTTTGGTGGGAGATTTTGTTGATCAATGAAGTTCCTGACTTGGAATGTTAGGGGGTTAGGTTGCTGGAAAAAGCGGGCATTGATTCAACAGACCATATTGCAACAAAATCCGAGTTTTGTTCTCCTTCAGGAAACTAAATTACCATCTATGGATTTTATTACTGTTCAATCTCTATGGAGCTCTATCTCTATTGGATGGACAGCCCTTGATTCAGTCGGAGCAAAAGGGGGTATTCTTATTATGTGGAATGAACTTGACTTCACCATTACTGATACAATTCAAGGTCAGTTCACAGTCTCCATTCAGGTTGCATTGGCTGATGGGTTCTCCTTCCTGCTTTCGGCCGTATACGGCCCATCCAAACGTAAATATCGTGAGAAGTATTGGAATGAGCTTCATGGATTGGCTGGTTTGGGAGGAAATAGATGGATTATTGGAGGAGACTTCAATGTCACCCGTTGGTCATGGGAAAAATCTTGCAACCGCACCATTACTAGAAGCATGCGTCTTTTTAATGATTGGATTCTTGATCATCATCTCTTGGACATCCCATTACAAAATGGATGTTATACCTGGTCAACATCTGATGGTAAATATCTTTCACTCATTGATCGTTTCCTATTGACTAATGATTGTATCTCAAAATTTGGTTCAGCTTATTTTAGAAGACTCGATAGAGTCACATCAGACCACTACCCCTTGACTCTCAATTTTGGTGATTTATCTTGGGGTCCTTGCCCCTTTCGTTTTGAGAACTCTTGGCTGCAAATTGGCTCCTTCCGGCCTCGGTTGAAGGACTGGTGGTCACAAAATGCTACACAAGGTATGCCAGGTCATGGGCTAATGATGAAGCTTAAATCCCTAAAATCAGAATTGCGCAAATGGAATCTGAACCAGAACAACTTCTCCTCACAGCTTCCTTATTATTTAACTCAATTGAGAGAGTTGGATAAGTCAGAAGAACTTGGTGCTTTAACTGTGGAACAACAGGTTGAGAGGCGAAGTATTCGTGGTCATATTGAGGAGATAACAGCTTGTGAACATGTTCATTGGCGGCAACGTTGCAAATTAAACTGGCTTAAAGAGGGGGATGAAAACACAAAGTTCTTTCATCGTATTATGGCTGCCAGGAAAAGAAGAAATTCGGTTCTAGAAATTCTTTCTCGAGATGGTATCAGCCTCCTAACTGCAAATGAGATTGAAACAGAATTTATTGATTATTACCGGACTCTCTTTACCAAAGATAGTCATCCTCGCTTCTTACCTACTAATGTCGACTGGTCACCAATTAGTAGGAATCAGTCAGAAGTTTTGGAACGATTGGTTACTGAAGATGAGGTTTACAGTGCTGTCTCTTCCTTGGGTTCTAATAAATCCCCTAGTCCTGACGGCTTCACAGCTGAGTTCTTCAAATCGTCTTGGCCTTTTATCAAAGGAGATGTTATGGTAATGATTCGAGATTTTTTTGCCACCGGTATTATTAATGTCTGATACCAAAGAAGGTTGACTCTAAAGCTGTCTCTGATTATCGGCCTATCAGCCTCATCCCATGTGCCTACAAAATCATTGCTCGGATCTTATCTAACCGGTTGAAGGTAGTTCTATCTTCTACCATTGCTGAAAACCAAATGGCTTTTGTGGCTGACAGGCAAATCATCGATGCTTCCTTGATTGCAAATGAGTTAATTGACGATTGGCATGCTTCAGGAAAAAAAGGAGTGGTTATCAAATTGGATCTTGAAAAAGCCTTTGATAAGGTAGACTGGGAATTTTTAGATGCTGTTTTAGAAGCCAAAGGGTTCGGCACTTTATGGAGGAAGTGGATTCATGGTTGTATCTCTAGTGTGAACTATTCGATCATCATTAATGGCCGTCCTAGAGGTAAAATCATCCCAACTCGTGGTATTCGTCAAGGTGACCCACTCTCCCCTTTCCTCTTTATTTTAGTAGCTGATTGCCTTAGCAGAATCCTTAACCATGGTGCAAATATGGGGAAAATTATCTCGCATCCAGTTGGTAACTCATCGGTCATTGTGAATCATCTACAATTTGCCGACGACACTTTATTATTTTCCATCTTTGATACTACTGCACTGGTTAATCTCTTTGAGCTGCTTCACATTTTCGAGATGGCATCTGGGCTGAATGTTAATCTAGCCAAGAGTGAATTATTGGGCATCCATCTAAATTCTGAGGATATGTCATTTTTACTGTCTTCATTCGGATGCAAACAAGGTTCTTGGCCAACTACTTATTTGGGTCTTCCTTTGGGGGGTAACCCGAAATCTTCTCATTTCTGGACTCCAGTTATTGAAAGAATCCAACAGAAGCTTCACAATTGGAAGTATGCTTATATCTCGAAAGGGGGGCGTCATACTCTTATTCAGTCTGTGCTTTCGAGTATGCCTACATATTTTTTATCGCTTTTCCAATTACCTTCGATGGTTGCGAAATCTCTTGACAAGATCATCCGTACCTTTCTTTGGGAAGGTTCACGAGGAGATGGAGGTGTTCACAACGTCAATTGGACACAAACACAACTCCCTCTGGCTATGGGCGGTCTCGGCATAGGCAATTTCAAGCAGCGTAACCAGGCTCTTCTGGCCAAATGGATCTGGCGTTTTTTACAGGAACAAAATGCTCTTTGGCATCGGGTCATTATGGCTAAATATTATGGCTCTGATTTTATTTGTTGGCCTCGTCCTATTCTGCAAGCATCTTTCAAATCCCCCTGGCGGTTTATTTGTTCTACTATAGATCTCATTTCAAGTAGAGCTCAAAGATGGTTAGGTAATGGTTCATCAACTTCTTTTTGGCTTGATTCATGGCTTAGTTGTGGGCCTCTTAATCTTGCTTGCCCCCGCCTCTATCGCCTTGCAGTTCGCCCTCGTATGACTGTCAAGGAAGCTTGGGTGCCCTCCACTCTTGCCTGGAACTTGCACCTGCGTCGTCACCTAAATGATTTGGAATCGGAGGAGTGGTCTGCTGTATCCTTTTTGATTTCATCTATAACTCTTCGGGAATGCAACGATTCGTGGATTTGGCCTTTGGAAGCTACCAATTCTTTCTCTGTCAAGTCTCTTATTGAAAGTCTAATGGACAATTACGTTTCCAGGGAGAATGGGCTCTACAAAGTTCTCTGGTCTGATCGTTACCCTAAGAAGATAAAATTTTTCTTATGGGAGCTTAGCCTTGGTGCAGTGAACACAGCGGATAGACTTCAACGTCGAATGCCTTATATGCTCCTCTCTCCATCTTGGTGCATAATGTGCAAATCCAGCTCTGAAAATCCAGCACACTTATTTCTTCATTGCTCTTATGCATCAAACTATTGGGTCATGATTCTCACAGCTTTCAACTGGTCTTTAGTTTTGCCTAACGGTATCAAAGATTCCTTGGCAACAATCTTTGTGCACCACCCTTTCCATGGCGACAAGAAGGTTTTATGGTTGGCCTTCAATAGGGTTTTCTTATGGTCAATTTGGGGGGAGAGGAATTCACGAATCTTCAAGGACTCATCCTCCACTTTTGATCGATTGATGGATTTTATAATTTTCAATGCTTTGTATTGGTGTAAATGTATACACCCTTTTTCGAATTTCAGTCTTTCTTATTTAATTGCCAATTGGACACATTTTTTGTAACTCACCATCAGGTGCTCGAGCTTATGCTCCCATTTTATTTCATTTATCAATGAATTTGTTTCTCTTCAAAAAAAAAAAAAAATTGATAATATGGGGAGATAAGCTTTTATTTATTTTAATTTTTTCCTTCATTGTACGTCTTCTTCTTGTCAATCACGTCTCTCTCCTCATTGAAATTGTTTTCTCTTCCCTCGTTAAAATTGTTCTCTCTCCTTGTAATAAAGCCTAAAAAAATTATTCTCCCCAATATATATTCTTTCCTCTCCGTAATATATATTCATGTATTAAATATATAAGGTGAGTATTGTGAGTATAGTAGATGTGCGCGTAAGCTGGCCCAGACACTCACGGATATAAAAAAAAATATATATATATATAAGGTGAGTATTCATGTATTAAATATATAAGGTACATAATATCTATAAGTATATATGAAATATAAAACCATAACTAATATATGAAGTATATATCAGTATATTATTTATAAGTATCCATACAATATAACCATATGTTAATTAAATTATGCTCTATTTGGCTATATTCATACATACTTATCGATAATATGTATTTATCTTTTTAAAAAATATATGCATTTTTATATATGCATATATTGTGTGTATACTTATAAAAAAATAAAAAAAATTATTTTCTATAATATATTAATATTAATTTGGTTTTAGTTTTAACTTTGGTTAAATTATCAAGCCTTATGCCAATTGAGCTATGTAATATGTATTCATACATATTTATAGATAATATGTATTTATATTAATTATATTAATATATGCACAACCTTATGTCAATTGAGCTATGCTTAATTTGACCACATTTTTATGATTCTTTAAAAATATATATGTCTACATTTTCATGATTTTTTTAATGATTTTTTTAACCCGAAGTTATGTATTATTTTTTTTTTCATCACACAAATAAAAGTGTCCACATCAAAATTTCGAAAACAAAACCCAAAAGTTAAGACATTTTTTTTTAAATGAAACATATAGTTGAGGTATATTTTTGATAATTTAATAGGAAAAAAAAAAAAACAAAAGGAAAGGAAGAGAAGGAAAGTAAATAGAAGCCATTCTCGCGGGTGCTACGTTTGTTGACGATTACACATGAACAGCTTGAATTCTCTCTCCTCCGATAAAACGAGCAGTATGAAAATTCGATCCTCCGGAGAAGAAAACATTTCTCATTTTCTCAACAACATTGAACAAATCACGGACGTACCGTCGTTTCCATTGTTTTAGATCAATTTCGGAATTCCGAGGCGCAATTGAGGAATCGGAGAAGAAAGCGGCTCTGCCGGCTCCGGTGTTCGAACCCCTCTCCGATCTGTAAAACCCTTAGATTCCTACCGGATTCTTCTATCTCCGCCAGCTTCTCAAAACGTATGCGAGGCGTCGGGTCAGTGTGAATTTAGCTACTATTTTTTTTTCAGTGAATTGCAATTCTGCATTTGTACTTAAATTGATGCGTATTCTTCTTTGATCTCGACGGTCATTTGCTTACTTGGTGAATGATTAAGTGGTCGTTAACTGTGATTGTAAGAAGCTCAGACTTTGTAATTCCATGACTCGATTGGTTTCTTGTGATTATAGATCGCGCTGGCGGACTGTCTGTTAAGCATTTTTGGCCAATTCGGACGGGATGGCCGATACTGCGATCGACCAAGTGGTATAGTAAATTTATCTTCGTTCTAATATATCTTATGCCCTTTTCGGTTGGAGTACCTTAGAAGCAATCTCATTCAAATTGGGATGAATCACGACCATGTTCCAAGTAGTTCGAAAAGTGAGGATGTTGGTATCAGCTTCAAGATCTTTCAAAAATGAAGATTATGAATGTATCTACATTTAATAATGGATGTTGAGCTGCGTAGTGTTAGCTAAATACATACTCGATTACAATAGTTTTGGACATTGAATGTATAATATATTTTGTATGCTTTTTTACGTACTGCAGAATCACTCTTATGATGAAGCCAACAAGACCCAGAAGAATGTATTTGACTTGGAATCATTTGTTGGGGACTTGACTGTCGAGGAGGATGCTTGCAGGTAGGTCCATAGCTCATGTTTCTTATTCCTGTATGAAGCATATACAATATTTTATTTTTCAGCCAGCCATCATAATAATGTTGATGGCTAGAATTGCAGAGTGGGCTAAGATTGACGTTAGTTAAGAAGAATATCATGAGTTTATTTTTTTATTATATTTATTACCTTCTACTATTGAATTACCAAATTTGACCGTGGTATCAATTTGTCCCGTTTTACAGTGATGACATTTCATTGGAAGGACTGCAGCAAGAACTCGAAGAATGTAAAAATGATGGTGTGAGTTATTTCTAACTTTGGTGTAAAATTTGTACAATTGAGAGCTTTAGCTTTACAATCATTATCAGTGCTTTTTACATTGCCTGGTAGTGTCTTTGATACATTAAATAAATAACCCAGGAGAGTGTTCTAATCACCAAGGAGGGAGGTCATAATTTCAAATCTTGGAGTAATATTATTTGATATATTATTTTCTTCGGCATGACTTAACTATCCGGAGAATGTTATACAATTTTTCATTACATTAGATCATCTCTGTTTTTTCTTAAAATAAATATATTTGTGCGTGTCTGGAGACCTTAACTTTTCCTAGGGGACAACCGCTTAGCCCTATGACATTTGGTTATTAGAAAACTCGTAGGATTTTGATATCCTCGGTAGGTGGATAGCATAGGGTTTGGACCTATTCTCCGAAAGTCCCTTTACTATTTTCACTTGCCCTAATGTCCACTAGGGCAACCCGTTCTAGTTGCTTATTGAGGTTCTTTAAGCATCAAGTGATCTTTGAGACCATATGAAATACATTCCAATCCTTGGTTGTCAGACTCATAAAAACTTGGAATCCTTGAAATGCATTCAAATCCCTTGTTCTTTAAGCATCAAGAGATCTCTGAGACCATATGAAATGCATTCCAATTCTTAATCGTCCTAAAAACTTAGATGGACTTGATTTTATTAGTTGTCTCCATTTGCACTTGTTGTAAGATCAACAATATGTATCTAGAACTAGAAATGATTTTGTATGGTCCATTGATGATCGATTAGTCAAATATTGAAGATGTGTATCTATCTCTGGTTTTGGTATAATTGTCATGTTGACTGTTCGGGAAGTTTGCATCATGTACTATGATACTCTTATGCTGTTACCTATGTATTTTGAAAAGGTTGAAAGCGTTTTTTTCTTCTTCTTCTTTAAATTAATTTATTTAAATTTCTTTATTAATCAGGTAGTTGCAAACATACTTTCTAAAGGTGTAAAACTAAGGGAGTACACAAAGGGAGTTGAAAACAATCTGCGGCAGTTTGAGCTGGATTCTATACAGGTTTGTCATCATTTCTTAACCCTTTTTGTTTCCAATTCTAGCTCTAAATATTTATAATCTTTGCTATCCGTTTCTTTTTAGAAATGAATATATTATCTTTCCTTGTCTGTGATTAAGCATTGTTTTAGATATCTATGTGTACTCTGTTTAGCGCTGCAAGAGTGCTTTGGCTAAAGAATATGCTCAAAAGTAAAAGTTGTTAGGTTACTATCATAATTGGCTATTACTCTCTTTTCCTCTCATTAATATTTCTCTTTCCAGACACAACTTTAAAGATGCAAGATGCCGCATGTCGGGAGTAGTTGACATGGTTAATTAGAACAAACTGGATGCTAAGCATAATGTGGTTTTTTATTTTTTTGGTTGGTTTAGAATTCCATGACCTATGCTTGTTTTCATGCCTCAAGATGATATTGTTAGCCGTTTCTTTTTATGATTAGCAGCATTTGCAGAGATTTTTTTTTAATCTTCTTGGACCCTGCAGGCTGCAAGTGGGGGATATTTTTATTTTCCTTTTTCATTGCATGCTGTCTCTTTTCAATATATTGTTTCTTCTCTCTCTCGAAAAAAGCTACAAAATCTATCTAGCTGAATTAGATTGGTATTACATATAACCTAGATCAAGAGGTAAAGAACATAACAGTGGAAAATAAGCCTTCTTTTGGAAATTGTCTTTCTTGAAGAAAAATCAGTTAGTCTCTCTTTCACCCCACTTTCACTCAGGAGTGTAGTACTCTTTCTTTAGCAAAAGGAGAATTTGAAGGAAGAAACATGATTCAAAAAAGTAAATTACAATGGTTGAAAGTGGTGGATGAAAACTCTAGTTTCTTGGCGGCAAAGAAACAAAAGGCAATGATTTCTAAGCTTCAAGGTGTCAATGGTGACTCCTTGTTGACCTTTCGAGGCAATGATTTGGAATTTTCCAGATCTTCCAACAAGCATTGTGTTTTTTCTTCAAGTACCGAAGATAACGTATTACAGCTTCTCTCGAGTCCTCTCCTCCCTGCCCTTGTGTTCTCGTTTGCTTTGGGTTAATGCGGCCAAAGCTATACTATCAGAATTATGGATGGAAGTGTTCTCTTACTAATTCCTTTAATGATTTCTCTCTACATGATATTTATTTAAACTGGAATGCTATGTAATTTTTTTTAAGTTTTATTTCGTTTTTTACTTACTTTTCCTTCACTCCTCTGTCGAGTTTATATCCTTTGAGCATTAGCCTCTTTTCATTATATCAATGAAAAATGTCGTTTCTTGTTAAAAAAAATATAACCTATGTACACATATAACTGGTATAACTGATAAGCACACACTTAACTTGCTTGTGCAAACATACAAAATATGCACATATATTTGTGGTTCATTAGTTCTAGTATTAAGGGCTCACTTTTAATTGTTCAAACATTGCAGGAATATATTAAAGAAAGTGATAACTTAGTCTCACTTCATGAACAAATTCGTGACTGCGATAACATTTTATCACAGATGGAAACTCTTCTCAGTGGTTTCCAGGTATTTTGGTCGTTGTGCTGGCACTCTAGTAATATCAAACTTTTTAGTGAAGTACATTAATCTGCTTGTATTAGTCTGTAGCATTTTTTTTGTGTCATTATGTCTTCTCTGAAGTCTGAACTTGTATGAATAATGAGTATATTAACAGTAGTTGCCTTTTATGTCTGAAAAGATTTTAATTGTGAATCTTTCCATGCCATTTACTTGAAGCTCTTTTTTATGCATTACTAAATATTTACGTTTATCAAGTTATTGGTCCTTGTGGGCATATTTTTGGTTAAACAGTTTTTCTAATGCATTGTAAAATCTAACATAGCCCTTAAAAAAATTATAAAGTTTCAAGGGAATTAAGAAAAGGTATGCGTTGTAGTCTGCAGTAGCTTATTTATTTTATTATTATTTTTGAATAATAAAAATTCCTGCATTCCTGTTTTCTTAAGTTTGTATCTTTTTTTGGTACAACAAATGGGGGTAGGGTGGATTTGATCCTCCGACCTCAAGGGAGAGAGTACATGCTAATTAACACTGAGCTAAGCTCACTTTGGCATTTTCTTAAGTTTGTATCTGATTCCTAAATATGATTTTCAATCCTTGTTAGATGAGATACTATGAGATTTTAGGTTATCTGTCTCAAATTTGAATGCATATGGAATTACGTTGACCTTCTTTGAGTTTAATTTCTATTGTTAATTTATATCTTCTCAGAGGAGTTAGTCACGATTGTTTCCCCCCTTTCCCCCTAAAATTTTCATCATTTCTTTTTGTTTACTTTTGTTCATCCTAGAGATTCTCTTTCCCAAGAAATTAATATATATTTTTAAAATTTTCAGGCTGAAATTGGTTCTATTAGTGCAGACATTAAGGTCCTGCAGGAGAAGTCAATGGATATGGGTCTGAAGCTCAAGAATCGCAAGGTATTCTTGATTTGATGAAGAGACTTCATTACGTTGGTAATTTGAAAAAAAACTAAAAAAATAAGTCTGGATCTCATTAGGTGTTTACAATGCAGTATCCACTGCTGTTTAATATAACAAAGTATCAGTCAGCAGATACATTCTTATTTTCCAGAAACTTTAAAGAGATTTATGTGATTTCAAAGTATAACTATATAAAATGGCAAGAAATAGGAATAAGTGAAATTAAGGTGCTGTGATCATTTTGTTATGGCATTTCGGACTTCTTAACTATCATATTGTTTTGATAATATTAGTTAGTTATAAATTATAATGTTCAATAGGTGTAGCTTTAAGTTAACGGAATACATAAGCACTATGCATTTGACATTGATTTTGAGTAGCAGTTGAAGACTTCAAGTGTTTTCTTTTTCTTTTTTTCCCCAGAACAAGTTTATAGCAACTTTGTTTATTCATCAGTGAGACTGTCAGTGACGTAGTTTCATTTAGCGAAGAATACATAAAAAAGTAGTAGCGTGAAATAATATTCACTTATATTACTCTCTATTGATTTTTCTACATTTGAACGAAAAATGCTTCTTGAGAAACTTACCACACCACAACACTTGCCATAAAGTAACAGGAGATACTTGAGTATTTTTTTTTTGTCATACTACGGTGTTCCTCATTAGTTTTTTTAGAAGTCCTTTTCATCAGGTGTTGCTTTTCAGGTGTGGACTAGCATATTGTTTTTAAAATAGTATGCGCCTTCTCATCTGTGTACTCTGGAAGTTGTTAATGGGACCTTTTTGAGGCTTATCTTTCCACTCCTTTTGTAATTTCACGTCATCTATGAAATGATCAATTTCTATAAAAAAAAGTTGTTTATGGGACCTGAAATATTTGGGGGGATCAGTAAATGCATTTATAGGGTCCTGAAAAGTTTCATTTTTCTTCCTTCTTTCTCTTTAATACTTCTGTAAGTGAGAATTTATGTGAATGTAGCAGTTGCTTTCTTTTGAAAAGAAAAGTGCATGTTCATCTACTTCGCTCATTATGTTAACTCAGTAAATGTATTTATGGGATCCTGAGAAGTTTTTTTCTTCTTCCTTCTTTCTTTTTAATACTTCTGTAAGTGAGAATTCATGTGAATTCGTGTAGCAGTTGATTTCTTTTTAAAAGGCGAATTGCATGAAGGGAAGCTAGCTTTTATACTAGCTGCCAAGTGGTTACAAAAGGGTAAAACCTTTAAGGAAAACAGTAAAATAAACCTAAACCCCCAAGGAAAGCAATAAAATAAACCTAACAGCATCTTGTGAAATAAACCTAAACCCCTAAGGAAAGCAGTAAACCAATCCTAACAGAATCTTGTGAAATCTTGATTTTTTTTTTTTTTTGATAGGAAACAGAAACTGTGAAATCTTGAATTGAATCTCGGAAATTCAAGATTAGTTGAGATTGCTTAAAAACAGAAAAGAAACCGAAAAGTTTAAAAAGGAAACTAAAATGCCTTTCTAACTACATCATTATTTTAAAGCAGCATAGTACATACATCACTCTTCTGTCTTCCAACTCTATCATTTTTTATTTTTTTCTCATGTGCTACTGGCTTTATGTTCTTATTCAGGTGGCAGAATCAAAATTGGCAAAGTTTGTTGAAGAGATCATTGTCCCTCCAAGGATGATAGACATAATTGTTGATGGAGAGGTATTGTTGATATCCGTACATTTCACTCCTTCCATTTGAGGCTTGACATTGTTTGTTACTCATTATCTTATTATTCTTGCTCTAAATTTTTTTGGGCACCTTTAATTTTTTTGGAGTTTCTCCTGTATATGTCATTATTAATTTAGTTTTTCTATTTTTGTAATTAAAAAAGATATATATTTTGAGTAGTAATGAATAAATTATACTCGTGCTAATAAAAGGGAGCTAAATTACTAAAAAGGTATATATTTATTTTTTCGTGCTATGTATTGGTGTAAATGTAAACACCTTTTATCGGATTATAGTCTTTCTTTTTTTATTATGAACTTGACAACTTTTACGTAATCCACCTTTGGGTGTTTGGCGGTTCCCTCCTTTTTTCATTAATCAATGAAATTGTTTCTCTTCTCCAAAAAAAAACTAATAGAAAACCATCAAGGGTTGACCTAGTGGTACTGGTCATAAAGGGCCTTGGGACTATTAAAGCCCTCCTAGAGAGAATGAGTTCAATCCTTGGTGGCCACCTACTTAGGAATTAATTTCCTACGAGTTTCCTTGGCAGTCAAATGTTGTAGGGTCAGGTGGTCTGTCCCGTGAGATTAGTTGAGGTGCGTGTAAGTTGGCCCGGACACTCACAAACATTAAAAAAAAAAAAAACTGCTAATAGAAGGGAGCTAAATTATCCGTTCTTCAATTTGGTTTGTCAGCACATAATTTGTGGTGCATAAATTGGAATTTCTTCATGTTTCCTTCCCTTTTTTTCATTGAAATGCTTTTGTTGGATGTTCCAGTGAACCTTTGTTCCTTTTTTCAGGTGAATGATGAATATTTGAGAACTCTTGAGATTCTAAGTAAGAAACTGGTGGTCGTGGAAGTGGATCACATGATAAAAAATTCCAAAGCACTAAAGGATGTACAACCTGAGCTTGAAAAACTCCGACAGAAAGCCGTGTCTAAGGTTGTTTTCTGTCTCACAGCAGCTATACTCCTTTGGAAATAAATCTTAGTCTGTGTTTTCTTAGTGATATTTATGAAGTAGTATGTTATCTACTCCAACCTCCTTCACAGGCTCCAGTAGTACAGCAGTAGTTAAATATGTAGAAAAGCCATTAGATTTGAAATCACCTTCCAGTTTTACTGTGAGTAGCTTTTATAACACCAGAGATGACTTTGGTAGTTTAGAAACAGCATACAATTTACCCCCTCTTCCTGTTCTAATTTGTTTAAGAATGAACATATGAATTCTCAGTCACTTAGGTTAGATAGGCATGTAATATAATTGACAGATTAGGCATGTAACATGAGTGAAGACTGACAAGGTACTACCCTTCCGTTATATATCTGGAAGTCTGGTAGGTCATGTATGCCTATTTGGATTTATGCATCATTCCAATTGATGATGTTCAGACGAGATTGATGTCTTGACTATCTCATATTAGAGATGAAAGATGTGGTGACTGGTGACTGGTGACCATCGATTGATTATAAAATTTGGATTGGTGGTTTGATAGAATGCTCATGACTCATGAGTATGTTACTATTTAGGTTCTATATCACAAACTTCAAAGGTGAAACGTATTTTTTTTTTTTTTTGGCAGAAAGTTCTGAACTTTGGTTTAGTATCCTCTGCTCATTTAACGTTGGTGCAGCTAGGATTCCAATTTAAGTGCATATGTATCAGACTATCAGTAATTGAATTTTGGTTTCTTTTTTGTTTTTTTGACGGGCTGTTTAAAATAATTATACATTCTGTCTATGTTATCATTTTGCAGGTCTATGACTTCATTGTGCAGAAACTCCACGCTTTGAGAAAGCCCAAGACAAATATCCAGATCCTTCAACAGAGTGTTCTTTTGAAGTACAAGTAAGTTTAAAATTTTGCACTTTTCATACTTGTCTTTTCATTGCAGTCTGATGAAAAGACTGCCAAATATGGAATAAACAGATATTCATAATGTTAATAAATTTTCCACTAACTTTCAGTATATATATTTTTCAACGGAAGTGATAACATTATAAGATAATATATCACAGAACATGGGAGGATAAGGCATTCTTCCCAGCCAAGAAATCACAGAACATGGGAGGAATAAACAAATATGGAATAAACGCCTAAGGGATGGGTTTGGATATTGGCATGGGCTGGGTCGAAACATCAAGTGGAGCTAGGATTTCGTTGTTCGGGGCCTTTTCGCTTTCTTCTTCATCTTCTTTTATTTCCGTGGGCTCTTGGTTTCGGGCAAATTCTCGATTTTCTTGACGGCTACTTTCAAAATCTATCATTCTTGTATTTTTGAGTTCTTGTTTTTTGGTTGTAAAATGATCCAAAATGTTAGATGCATTTCCCAAAAGACGCCAGATTTCATCCGTTCCTTTTCTGAATTCCTCACGCTAGATTTCATCATGATTGATGTAGAAATTCGGGTGAGTTCTTGAATAATTTTTCGCCTTCATTAGTCGTGACCCAAATTCAGAAGTAAATTGTATGGCTTTGAACTCCCTTCTTGTGCTGTAAAATTCCATTCTTGAAGTTTCTTGAAAAGAGAATACTCTAAAAGGTACCATCTTGTAAATAAAATGTGGGTTGTCGAACAACGAGCACAACTCACGAAAGCTTTCTCCTGCGATCTGTGTCAACAAGAGTTTCCCAGTCTTCTACCGGCGGCAACCACGTTGGCCCAGACAGATGCTCTGATACCAATTTGGTGTAGCCTAAGAGGATAAAAGGAGAATTCTCTCCAAGAATCAACCAAATCTTTATTATGAATCAAAAGTTAATGAATACAAGAGAGCAATTCTCTATTTATAGAGAATTGGACAACTAATCCTACTCCTAACAACCTAAGGAAACTAAACATAACCCTAAATAAGCAAGGAAATCAACTCTAATTCTAATTAACCAAGGAATTAACCTAAAATATCTAATTAACCACTAATCCTACTACATCAGAAAATGATTCCATTTGTAATCTATTCAGTATTTACCATCAGGACAGCGATCTCCAAGAGAAGCCAGACTTGCCAAAGATAGCACCAGCCACCATGAACTGTGAACTCTTGACCTTGTTCTTTAATCCATGACCAACTAAAAATTACGGAGGAGCCACTCTTCAAGACCCTTAGGACTACACAAATTCCAGATTTTAGAGACTGAGTCCGAGCTAATGCTCTAGGATTTCTGCCATGGCATCACTTGTCATGCATGTATTTGGGGGAAGAAATTATTATGGATTCACATTTGGATTCATACCATGTTTGTTTTGCAATAAGAGAGTCCAGAAGAAGAATTAGACAACTTGAGGAGCTTTTGAACTTCTACGAAAAAGTAGTAAAGTTGATTTGGCATACCCTTCAGGCTGTTCTAGCAGAATTTAGGACATGGGTTTATGCGACAAGTACCCTATTTCGTCAATCTTCCATTTCTTCTTTGGTGGGTAGTGAAGGCCTGCTGTTATCACTTCTTGTGCTAAGAAGACACCATTTCTCTCCTCCCTCTCATAAAAGTTCCCGTTGAAGTTGAGTTTTCCAATTTTGCTCCAACTCATTCCACATGTCTGCCAGTATCCTGTTGTGGCTCTTACAACCAGGGGTATGCGTATAATATTGTAAAAGAGATTTTGTTGACCTCCCTACCATTCCACTGATCATTGCAAAAGATGTTTTGTTGCCATCTTCCAGTCTGAGATAGAAATTAGTCTGTATGTAATTTAGAGAGCTGATTGACAAACTATACTATTACATGCCGAATATTTTGATGTGTTTCTTCTTGTATTCGTAGTTGGTTTATTCATTGATTGTTATTTGTTTTTTATAACGTGTGCCTTATACGCACAAGGAAGTAGTAATCAATGTGTGCCTCAACAAGGATCTATTTCTTCCTTCCCCTGTTATTTTTCATCTATGAAATTCAATATTACTCCATATTATCAATAAATGGTTTCTGATTTCCCCTGTTATTTTATAACGTGTGCCTTATACGCACATTTCATATTATCAAGGAATGATTTCTGATTCCTATATATAAAAAAAAAAATTCAATATTACTCCATGATTCTGCATCTTTTTTGTCTACCTGAGGTTTATCATTGGATACCTTTTCAGATTCTGCTACCTTAATGATAATGTAGGTATGTTATTTCTTTCCTCAAGGATCATAGCAAAGAAGTTTATAATGAGGTTCGGACAGCATATATTGATACAATGAACAAGGTAACTGTTGAAGAAATCGTTTATTCTTTTAATAGTATGCATGCTTTAATTAAATGAACCCTCATGGAAGACGAGCCAATTCAAATCCTTTGACAAAACATATTACTCACAGAAATTGTATGCGATTATTATTTTGAGTTTTTTCTATGCATGAGAAATTCATGTTTATCTTGATTTCTTTTGACCTTGGAGTTCCAAATAATTGATGTTGGCATGAGGCAAGTTGTCAGACTATGTTAACAATGTACTTACGCTAGATTAGTGAAACCAAGATTCACACAAAATTAGAGGGAGTTGGATAGTTACTCTGTATGGTTTTGTTAAGAATATTGAAAGAACATGAAAGGAAGAAAAAAACACACATTATAACCAAATCTCTCATTGCATTTTTTTTTAAACCAAATTATCGTAAAGTACATATTCCACCTGACCAGAAAATCTTGGACTTTTTCTTTGGAACTGTGACCATACCAAATCGATGGGTGAGGTTCTTGATGCTCTTATGGGAAAACCAGGTGAAAATTGAAAGCCCCAAAAACATTCCAACTTAACTTCACTGAGAAAGGGAAAGAAACAAAGAAAGAAAGAGACAATATGCATCTTGACCATTCGTCCTATTCCTCAACACACCAATTACCGGTTGGGCATGACAACTCTCAATGAATTTCTCAGCCAGACTTTATCAGTAGTACTGGTACCACTATGGAGGCAGTGAGACCATATGAATACTTCACAGTTCACACTTTTTAGGCATTGTAGATTTTCAATAAGTAGGTCATCCACCCCCAGAGCACTAAAGAGTGAAATAAGATTGAAGGGGTCCAATCAAAGTTAAATTAATGTGAGACTCACAAAAAAGTAGAAAGAAAATAATATATGAAAAGTGGTAACAAATGGGAATGACATTCCCACTCTCTTTAAAGGAATCTATCCATGGAACATAATAGTAATACAAAGAACAAATCTTCTAACATGCTGCTAGTCTATGAATATTGTCATGTCCACTTTGGAATTGATATGGTGACATTGCCACGATTCCAATGCCTATTTGATTGAACATAAGAAGAAATGATTTTGAGTATTTTTGGGATCCAACAATAATTAGTTTTTGATATCTTCCTTATGATAACTCACCATGCATTATTTGGCCATATTAGCTTTCAATAGTCCGCATGATAAATTTTCACACATCAATAAAAAATGTTTCTTGTCTTTAAAGGGAAAAATATTTATCTATGAGTATTGAGTTATTGATGTATTAAAACTAATATTCATGTTTTTCAGGTTTTGAGTGCACATTTCCGTGCTTACATACAGGCACTGGAGAAACTACAGTTAGACATAGCAACATCTAGTGATCTGATTGGGGTTGAGGCTAGAAGTTCAGGTCTTTTTTTGAGAGGAAGGGAACCGCTGAAAAACCGATCTGCCGTTTTTGCACTTGGTGATAGAATAAAGATATTAAAGGTTTTATTACTCAATTCTTATAACCTCCTTGATCACGTTGTTCTCTCACCCTTTTTTGAATTCTAATTTGTGACTTCTTCATTTCTCATTCTTGTTTGAACTAGCAGCTTAGTCTTGGTCCAAACTGTTTTTACTTAGAGTTGCTTATTTACTTTTTGGTTAAATTATAAATTTAGTCCCTCAACTTTGAGGTTTGCGTCTATCAGTGTAATAGGTCCTTGAACTTTAAAAAGTGTTTAATAGGTCCCTAAACTTTCAATTGCATGTCTTTGGTCACCAAACTTAAAAAATGCTTAATAAATCATTGAACCTTTTCAATTTTAATAAGTCCTTGACATGTAGGACATTTTTTAAAATGAATGGATCTATTAGATACAAAATCAAAATTTGTGTAATGTGACATTAAACTTTCAATTTTGTGTCTAATGATACCCGAATTTCAATTTTAAAAAATGTCGAATAGGTCAAGGACTTATTAGACTCAAAATTGTAAGTTTGGGGACCTATTGAATACAAAATTGAAAGTTTAAGGACCTATTAGACAAAAAATTGAAAGTTCAAAAACCTATTAAACACTTCTTAGAGTTTAGGGATTTATAAGACAAACTTGAATGTTCAGGGGCTAAACTTGTAATTTAAGCTTTTATTTTTTTATTCCTTAGTTCTTAGATTGTACTTTTATTCCTTAGTTCACGAAACTCCCGCATCTTTTCCGACATGGATCAACCCATACACGATTCTACACATCAATTACTTACTTAGCTATGAATTGATGTTATTTGGTTCATCCTTTTTGTGATTATAGCTCATCATCTCTTATTATTAATGGGAGATGCTTTTTGTAACTATTGGATACTTTCTATCCTTCCATTATCTGTTTCCTATAAAAAAATAATAATAATAAATAAATAGGTGATTGAAATAATCATCTTTTATTAAAGAACTTTTTTGAACTTAGAAAAAACAAGTTTGGTTAAATTACATTCACATTTTAAATCACATGCAATAAATAACATCTAAATATAAGTTTGCGTTTTTACTAATTGCACTTGCTACACGTCCTGTGTAAACTCCACAGGAAGTTGACGAACCTGCACTGATTCCACATATAGCTGAAGCCAGTTCAATCAAGTATCCTTACGAAGTTCTCTTTAGGAACTTGCATAAGCTTCTAATGGACACTGCCACTTCTGAGTACTTCACTGTTTACTCTTCCTTTGTTTATTACCTTCAGAATGTTATTTATAGCAAGTTTGTCGACTTTCTAATGAATTCTTTTTACTTCACAGGTATAATTTTTGTGATGATTTCTTTGGGGAAGAACCTATGTTTCATGAGATCTTTTCGGGTAATTATGATAGAAGTCCTTGGCTTATTGTCAGTTAACATATCTGTACAGACGTTGAGTTGCCAATTTGAGTTTGAATCCTTCATTACGAGTTTTCGCCTTTCAATGAACTTGTACTGCTGGTCTTATATTCTCATATTTTCAAATTTATTATGCATATTAAATTCTATGAATGCAAAAGCATCATTTTTTATTTTGAACTTTGTTTATTCCTACTTATCTTAATGAGAGCCAATTTCTGTGGAAGCATTGTTTTAAAAAGCAGCGCAGGCCTCTGCCCCTCGCTTCTGCTCACTTAATGAAGCCCGCTTGAGGCGCGCGCCTCGAGCCCAACTTTCCTACCCTTTTGAAAAAAAACAAAAATATAATTTGAAGAAGAAACACATAGATATTCTTTCAATCTCGAATAAGTGCTCTATTTTCTTGAACTTTTTATCATCTTATTATTTTTCATTCATATATAAAAAACTTATTTACACTTTTCTATTGTGCGCCTCATAAAAAAAAATCCGCTCGTTTTTTTGCACCTCGTGGTTAAGCCCCGGAGGGCTAGCTTTTAAAAACAGTGTGGAAGCTCTGACCAGCATATTACACAATTTCTGACTTTTCTTCTGAGGAAAAAGATATTGAGTGGAAGATAATTCATTTTCTGTTATTATAGTGATTCGGTGTGGTTAACATGATTTAAGATTTGTTCTCAAATAATCAGGTCCTTTTGCTGTCATTGATGAACACTTCAATTCAATTCTTCCAAACAGTTATGATGCAATTGGTCTAATGCTCATGATTCTGATAATTCATCAGCATCAGGTACATTATCTTAGCTTTGAACCTGATGCTAATTATAAAAGTACAAGCAAAAAAAATCTGGTGCGAATTGTTATATGGCTTCTTAATAAACCAAACAATTGCTGCTAGGCTTCTATTTTAATTCAATTAGGGAAATATAAGCCTTAACTAGAAGGTATGTCAATATGGAGCTTACGATTTAGATCATTTCTGAAATTTCTAATTATTTAAATTAACTCATCAAGTCGACATATTTTCTGTTTTAAGAGCATGCCTTCATCTGATATCTATGTACTAATGTACCTTTATTTTTAACCTTTGAAAGAATTACGTGTTTTTTTACAAGAAGAAATACGTGAGATGGCCTACAATCATTGACTGGATTTTAGAGTTGCATAACTTGTCGGGACATGTCAGATACTTGTTCTAGAAAAGCCTACTTATGCAACTTGGTCATGACATTTATTTGCAGCATATTCAGTTTTTTTTTTTTTTAAAGTTCTCTATTTGATATTTTCTCTGCTTGCCGACTTGTTGAATATCTTGCAACATATCTACGCCCTCTTTCACTTGGTTGCATTTTTTATTACCTATAATCCATTTGCTGACAGTGCTTATATGTCCAGCTCATCATGTCACGCCGGCGTATACCTGGCTTGGATTCATATTTAGACAAGGTGTGTGTTTCTTGACGTGGTGATTATACTTCAAGATATCAGTTCCATTGATCTCAATGGTGTTAGTTGATGCCCCCCTAAGATATACGTGGCCTATGATTCAGAACCTCCTCTGTGAACTTTTGAAAAGGACTAAAATAAATGTGGCACTGATTTGCTTAATTGAAAATTGAAGAAAGAGAGAATTTTGAACCTAAATGTTTGAATGTTATATTTCTTTCACATCCAAAGTTGCGTTGTGATAATTGTATTGCTTACTAACCTGGTTGTTGGATTATCCTGAGCAGGTTAATATTGCTCTTTGGCCTCGTTTTAAGATGGTATTTGACATGCACCTCAGCAGTCTGAGAAATGCACATGTAAGGACATTGTGGGAAGATGATGTCCATCCTCACTATGTCATGAGGCGATACGCTGAATTTACAGCTTCACTTATCCATCTGAATGTTGAATATGGAGAAGGACAGGTCGGTAGGAGAAACGACAATGGGATATCTTTACTTTTTTTGTCAGGTTTTCACTGCCTAACTCGGTGGATACTTATTGTGTATATACAATGCCACTTTTGCAGCTTGATTTGAACATGGAGCGGCTAAGAATGGCCATTGATGATTTGCTTATCAAGCTTGCCAAAACCTTTACAAAAGCAAAATCGCAGACAGTGTTTCTTATAAATAACTACGATATGACAATTTCTGTCTTGAAGGTAGGGATCGGCTCTCAAGGTTTCTCTTCTTCTAATGAAATCAATGAAGTAGATTCAGTAGGTAATGTCAATCCGTAATTTCACATAAAGCTAGAAAGGAAATCCCAAGAGGGGGTAACCTATCCTCATTCTGGCTTGCAGTCTTCTTTCTTTTTAATCGGAAGTCACACTTTATTTCTTTTTGAAAAAGAAGAATGATGCTTCCAAGAGTTCATTGGAAAGAAATGATCTTCACATCATTTTCATGCCCTCATTGAGAAAATGGAAAGAACTACTTGGACAAGATTATTTGTTCATTTTTTTCCATCGAGCCAGGCAGTACCTGAGTTTGTTTATGGCTCTACAAAGAGTGTCCTTCAATTACAAATTTTATTGGTGTTACTTTGATTTCAGGAAGCTGGTCCGGAGGGTGGGAAAATTCTGGTGCACTTCGAGGATCTGCTGAAGAGCAACACAGCCTTGTTTGTGGCAAGTAACTTGCTTATTATGTTTTCCTATAATGGTTTTTCTATTACATAATGGCGCATTATTGCAATTGATATTTGATTGCAGCTGCAGTTATTTGCTAAAATGGCTTAACCTCCACTCTGTTGTGTTCTTAATGCTTTGCCTTTTAATTGAATGAAAAAGATTGATGATGGTAACTTTTGTGAGATGAAAACTAGCTACCACTAATCTGTATTATAATTTTTTCTTACAAAAATATATTATTTTTTCATTCTTTGCGAGTCATTTAAAGGTATATTACCTTCATGCAGGAAGAACTCTTAGCAGAGCATTTCAGCAAACTTATCAAGTTTGTGAAAACCCGTGGCTGTAAGCACTTGAACAAATTTTGTTTCGACTTCTGGTTACATTGTCGCTTATTCAAGCAATGAACTTATCAGAAATTTTCTTTTTCAGCGGAGGACTTGAGTTCTAATCCCGACCGACCAATTACTGTGGCTGAAGTAGAGCCCCTTGTAAAGGACTTTGGGAGCAGATGGAAAGCTGCAATTGAGCTGATGCACAAAGATGTCATCACTTCTTTCAGTAATTTCTTGTGTGGAATGGAAATCCTAAGGGCGGCTTTGACTCAGCTCCTTCTTTATTACACGAGACTCTCAGATTGTATAAAGAGGATCGTTGGTGGCTCCGCTCTAAACAAGGATCTAGTGTCCATTTCTTCAATTATGTATGAAATTAGGAAATACTCGAGAACTTTTTAAGGTTGAGGGAATCAGAAATTCAGAACTAAGAGCAAGAAATGAAGATAGCATAATGTGTAAGCAAGCAGAAGCCAAAATCAGTACCTTCCTTTCTCTGAGCTTCTTTTTGTGCATTACATTTCCATTCGAAAAATGTTAGTGTTAGTAAGCATGCTTGGTTTACACAACATTTCTTATTGCAGGTGCCAATGCAGCCATGTTTATGTTTGGTTCGTAAAATCTCTGGTCGATGCTCGAGGGTTGTGGCTTTACTCTTCTATCATCACATTTCAGTGCCAAGACATTACATTACCTGTGTCACCATTAGTCAATTTACTGTGTACAACTTTTTCCATGGAACCTAACACATTTTGTTGTAAGATTCTGTTCCAAATTCAAATTAGAAGAAAAATAGGAACAATGGTTTACATTATTAGGAACCTAATTTGCAAGAGTGAAATGTTTATGGACAATTTGGAACAGTTAACAGGTTAATGTTTTATGGTTTTTCTGAGATGTTAATGTATAATCCCACACACTTGTGTTTCTCAATGCTACCACGTGTCGTGCATTGCTTTTCAATTATTCACATCATCTTCTTCGGTATGCTGCTCTATTTCTTTTCTAGTTTCTAATTCCATGTCCATTAATTAGATTTCTCGATCATATTGAAAATGGATGTCTAAAAGCCTCCTTTTTAGTGCTCGACTACCATTGCATTTTAGATATTAATATTAATATATTATCACTTTTTTTAAAAGGGTAGATATTGTTACGTCAGTAATTTGTTATTTAGTTTCAACTTTCAAGGCATAATGAAAGTTCTTAGGTTTAAATCCCCTACATGTTTGTTTTTTTCCTCCAACCTTTTTAAATGTCTAATTTAATACTTAACTTAAAAAACAACTATTTTAATTAATACGTTAATATACATATTTGAAGTCGTGATAAATTTGTTAAAGAAAAGATAAAAGTAAAGATTAAAATAGAGACTAAAGTAGATATTTTAAAAATGGTAGACCTAAAAAAAAAAAAATTATTAATATTTGAAGGTTGAAAATAAAGTTTAATTTAAAAATTAAAAAATATTAGAACAAACTGAAAAACATAATGGGAATATTTAAAGAAGGGAAAGATACGACATATTAATATATTATAAAAGTAGGCTACTGGTTTGTGAATGTGGGCAAGTCGAGTTGGCCGTGAAAAGTGAGGCGGAGGCGGAAGGGGACATCATCAGCCGATTTAGTTTGGAGTTTCCCGGTCTGAACAAGAAGAAGAAGTAGACCAGAGTTTCGCCCATTGTTGATTGATCAGTTCAGTCGGCTTTAGGCATTCGAATCAATGAGCTTGTCGCCGCGCCCACCACCTGTTTGTAAAAATGCCTGCAAGTAAACCTCCATCTTTTCGCAACAACAACCATATGGGTACGTGATCAGTTTTCTCTCTTAAGATTTTCCTTCTTCATTCAATCAATCAATTTCACCATCGACGGAAGGAACCCAAATCCCAATTTCAGTATGCCTCCTTTTCGTGCTGTACAACTTCTGTTCGGTTCCTCCAATTCCCTTCACAATCGCCGATTCATTCTCCCGGCTTCATTCCTCTTCCAGACCAGATTGTTCAAACCATCCATTTCATCTGTTTTAAATTCGTTTTCCCAAAAGCCACATGTTTTCAATAATCCTCCCAGTTTTATCAGCAGCAGATCTTATTGTTCTGGGAGGAACAGTAGTGGCAATGGGGGGTCTAGCAAGTGGACTGAGGATATTGAGTATCTAGATGAGTCGGGAAGTGTGATTTTCTCTGGTAAAGGAGTTCGATCGGTTGAACCAGGTCTTGATGATCATGTAATGGTGGGCGGTCTCAGAAAGCCCTTTCTGAATGCCTCGGCTGTTGCTAAGATAGTTGAGGTCGTTGGGAGGTGGAAATGGGGCCCAGAGTTGGAATCCCAGCTTGAAAAACTCCAATTTGTTCCAAATATGACTCACATCACTCAGGCATTGAAGATCATCGATGATGCTGAGGCTTCTTTGAGCTTGTTTCGTTGGGCCAAGAGGCAGTCCTGGTATTCACCAAATGATGAGTGCTATGGATTGTTGTTTGATGGGTTGAATCAGAATAGAGATTTTGATGCGATTCAACTGTTGTTTGATGAGGTTGTTCGTGATTTGAGCAGTGATGGGAATGTGTCATTCAGTGCATATAATCGTGTGATTCAGTACTTGGCTAAAGCTGAGAAATTGGAAGTGTCTTTCTGTTGTTTTAAGAAGATTCACGATTCGGGTTTTAAAGTCGATACTCAAACATACAATTCGCTTATAACCCTGTTCTTGAACAAGGGTCTGCCTTACAAGGCATTCGAGATATACGAGAGCATGGAAGGAGCAGGGTGCTCTTTGGATGTATCTACCTTTGAGTTGATGATACCAAGCTTGGCAAAATCGGGTCGTCTAGATGCTGCGATGAAGCTCTTTCACGAGATGAAAGAGAGGAATTTTCGTCCCGGCCTAAATGTCTTTACATCCCTTGTGGATTCTATGGGGAAAGCTGGGAGGCTCGACACGTCGATGAAGATTTACATGGAAATGAAGCTGCTCGAGCTCAGACCGTCTGCGACGATGTTTGTTTCTTTAGTTGAGTCCCATGTGAAGGCTGGGAAATTGGATACTGCTCTCAAGCTTTGGGATGAGATGAAAAGGGCAGGTTTTAGGCCTAACTTTGGTTTGTACTCTATAGTTGTTGAGTCGCATGCCAAATCAGGGAAACTTGATGTTGCAATGTCTATCTTCACCGAAATGGAGAAAGCTGGATTTCTTCCCACTCCATCTACTTATTGCTGTCTCTTGGAAATGCACGCGTCATCGGGACAAGTAGATCCTGCAATGAAACTCTACAACTCTATGACTAATGCAGGTTTGAGACTCGGGCTAAGTACGTACACTTCTTTATTGACGCTCCTGGCTAATAAGAAGCTTATCGACATTGCTGCGAAAGTTTTACTTGAAATGAAGGCTATGGGATTCTCTGTTGATGTAAGCGCAAGCGATGTATTGATGGTGTATATCAAGGAAGGTTCTGTCGATTCTGCTTTGAGGTGGCTTCAGTTCATGGGTTCGTCTGGAATAAGAACTAATAGCTTTATTCTCAGGCAATTGTTCGAGTCATGTATGAAGAAAGGAATGTATGAGTCAGCCAAGCCTCTCTTAGAAACCTATGTAAACTCTGCTGCAAAAGTTGATCTCATACTCTACACATCCATCCTGGCCCATCTTGTAAGGTGTCAAGAAGAGCAGAATGAGAGATATTTGATGTCGATCCTCGGTGCTACCAGACATAAGGCACACTCTTTCTTGTGTGGACTGTTCACTGGACCGGAACAAAGGAAACAACCAGTTTTATCTTTTGTGAGGGAGTTTTTTCAGGGCATCGACTATGAGCTGGAAGAGAGCAGTGCCAGATACTTTGTCAATGTCCTCCTAAACTATCTCATTCTCATGGGACAAATAAATCGAGCTCGATGTATTTGGAAAGTCTCTTATGAGAATAAGCTCTTTCCAAAGGCCATAGTCTTCGATCAACACATCGCCTGGTCCCTCGATGTTAGGAACTTGTCGGTCGGAGCTGCCCTTATAGCAGTTGTGCACACTCTCCATCGGTTCAGGAAGCGAATGTTGTATTACGGTATAGTTCCGAGGCGCATAAAATTGGTCACGGGACCTACTTTGAAGCTTGTGATCGCTCAAATGTTGAGCTCTGTGGAATCCCCATTTGAGGTTAGTAAGGTGGTTCTGAGGGCAACAGGAGATTCTGTGATGGAGTGGTTCAAAAAACCAATCGTTCAACAATTCCTTCTGAATGAGATTCCATCAAGTTCAGATATCCTAATGCACAAGTTGAATACTCTCTTTCCCAGTTCTGCGCCTGAAATTAGATCTCTTTCCCCTCCCAAACCCCTCATTTCCAGGAATTCTTCAGCATAATTTAACTCTGTTTTTCAAGACATGTAGTAAAACAATTTTGACCTGTAATTTAACTCCGTTACCATTACTTTTAGCTCCTTGATACATATGAATTGCAATAAAAAGAACTATAACTTGTTGCAATTTAAATACATAATTATAAACCCAAAGCTTCCTTGGAGATCTATGCTTCAAATGCTTCAAATAACACAAAAAATAAACCAGAACCTGTTTTTCGTTTTCTTCACAATATTGTGTACAGAACAGACACACAGACACATCATATGGGGTATGGGGATATAAACCTCTGACTGGAGTACATGCTAATTATGCTGATTACCGATGAACTATGTTCACTTTGGGGCCAAATGCTGTTTTATTGTACTCTATTTGCTTGTTTGCTATCAATAATTGTGAGAATACAAAACAAAATGGCTAAGCAGAATCTATATTGTAAGGCCATATTATAGAAAATATACTATGAACATGTAAGAAATCCATCTTGTGTGGTAGTAGTCAAATAGGCTTGTTCTCCACCCACACATCTCCTGACTGCCTGATAAAGCTCCACCCATGAAGAGCAATGCAAATCCTCCGTTCCCCACAAGAAGGTGGGATTAGGGGTTGCTGGACACGCAGAAACCAAATCCAACACTGACGCAGCCGGTTTCAATGTCCGAGGGAAATTAAATGCTAAATTGTCCACTTTGTGTTCGTAAATTTTCCCATTTCGATCCACTTTATACCTCGAAGTGCCCTGAAACTCACCTCTGGCCTCCCATGGAACCCTAGGAACGCCCTTCAAGTTCCAACGGATCAGAATAACGTTTTCAGAAGGCTGCCAAATCCTGTAAACTTCAATCCCAATCTCCCGGAAGAGAATTTTGCCGTGAAATCTCAACGCCCAGAATATCAATTTGTACCTCTCAATCCCGCTGAACGTGTTCAGAGGATCAACAAACGTAATATCGTCCCTGAAAATGAAAACCACCCAAGAGAATAAGACGGCGAAGCAGAAATTAGAAAGAAAGAAATAGAGAGAGAAGTCGGTTACCTGTAAATGTCGTAATTGAGGTCTCTGGCGAAGATTAGAGGAAGGTCATCGCGAAGAGTCCTGACGGCGAGGCCGAGATTGAGATAGAAATCGTCTCTCCGGTTATCGGAGTGGGAATCGGGAGAACCAGAAGGAGAGGCGAGCTGAGGGTGAGGGGAGTGGACGCTGGTGAGAGAGAGAGAAGAAGAAGAAGAAGAAGAAGGTCTGATGTGAGAGAAGAGAAGATTCGGATTGTCTTTGGATTTGGAGTGAAGGGAGAGAGAAGGAAAGAGCTGAGGAAGAAGAAGAGCCATAGCCATAGCCATGGGAGTTTGTTTGAAGCTTCAGTTTTGGAAATCCATGGAATCAGAGAGGACAGCGTTGTGTGGTTTTAAGCGTGGCCAGAAGAGGCCATCTCTCGCGCCTTCATAGTCAACATATTTCCATGGTCTGCCTCTGCCTACTAACCAAATACTTTCATACAATTTACTCCAAATATATATATAATTTTTGTTTACTACAACAAATAAGGATTGAACCCCGAAGTTTATGAGAGTATGTCAACTCCCTAAACTATATTCAATTTGACTCACTTATTAATAATAAATATTTTAGTTTATTTAAAAGTGTTAAAGGTTTATTTATTTATTAAAATTTTAAAATATTCATTATTTTTTTTTTCTACAAGACCCAAAAGTTTGAAAAAAAATTCATACTACTTTTTTTTTTCACAATATGCAGGTTAAGATTGTTCATATTTTATGATGGTATGATGGTTGAGACATTGGGTTATGATAATGTCATGCTACTACTATTCACTATTTATCCTAACAACATTATTTAATCGGGTGATATTCATAAATAAAATAATGTTTCACTAAATAATGTTTCAAATTAAGAATAAAAGAAAATTTGGATCAAATGAATAAAATAATAATAATAATAACAATAATAACCACACATCTTACAACTAAACAAAAAGTTTATTTTAAGAGCGAGCCAATTGGTTTGTTTCTTAAAAATTCAAAGTATAAGATTAAAAAATTATGATTTTTTTTTTTTTTTTTTTTTTAAGTTGAGTGAATGAAACATCTAACTTTTTGATCACTAGATCATACATCATACCGGTTGAGCTATGTTTTCGTACATCATTCCGGTTGAGCTATGTTTACGGTTTTTTTTTTCTTCTTTTGGTGGATTCAATTCCTGTGCAAATGCATTTTTCTCATGTTTTTTTCTACTTAAAGTTATTAATTATTCGTTTGTATATTTTTCTCGATAATAGCCAATTTGGTGATCAATTATGTTTATTTCAATTGGGTTTACCGAGTGATCAATTCAACTTTATTCTTCGTCTACTAATTTTGTGGTTCGAGTTTTCAACGTTGATTTTGGCCAAAAGAAGAAGGCAAAAAGATAACTTACTTTGTTTAGCAGCTCACTTTTCATGTTTAACTTAAATAAGTAGTTGAATAAATACTTCTCAAAAGCAAACTAAATCACCCAGAAACCAAAAGTACCCAAAATCCAACCAAAAATATTCAAATTCAACCCCCAAAATGAAGAAGTCCAAGAAAAACAAAAGGATAAAAAAAACTAAAATTGGACACAAAATCACCCAAATTCAATATAAAGCTATATCAAAGAGTAATAAGTTTTTTTTTTTTTTTTAAAAAGCAATAAAACGTAAGGCAATATGAGCATAACTCAACTAGTATAAAAACACATACTCTCGGTCAAGAAGTTAGAGGTTCGAATCATCCTACATAGTGTCAAAAAAATAAAAAATAAATTATTTCCCATTTTCCAATTAGAAACAGTGTATTTGATTCATTGAATGCAGGATGATTGATTGAATGGGAAGGATCCAAGAGCTTGTTATGGACTTATGGTTTCATAAGTGGAGATAAACTAACAAACAGTTTTTTTGCTATTTAGGGCTGTCTGTCCCTAAGAGGATATTCCCTAAGAATCTGTATACATTTGAGCTCATTCTTTCTTCTACTTTTCCAACATTTATTTATTTATCAATAATCAAAACAAGCAGACATGTCAATTCTTTTCCCACATTTGATTCTTTCCCTTATGGGTACAAGCCAAAATAGAAAGAAAAAAAAACTAATGAAACTGACAAAAGTAAGCCAGTTTAAGCTATCATTGTTATTCAATTTGAATTTTTAAAGTATGAAATTAACAAACAGTGATTGTTTTGGTTAAGATAAATTTTGTTGGTTAAGTGTTTTTAAGTACAGCCTGCTTACTCCCCAATTAGATGTAACATCATTTGGATAATTTTCTGCAGTTCTACATAAACAAAACTGACCTATATTATTATCAGATGTTGAATGAACCAGAAAACAATCAGTGAAACTATTTATATCATCCAAGTTGTAAGAACTTTGTCTAAACTCAAGTGAAAGAAGGCAAGGTAGAAGTTAGATTAGAAGGTTTTTGAACTCACCAGATGCTAGCCTGTACAAATGAATGGCATAGACATTTGTTTAGAGTGAAAACAGTGTACTACTAGAGCCCTGCTATTGCATATAGATTAGCTTGATTCCACAGTATATGAGAAGAAAAGAAATAATACATTTTTCACCTCAGCAAACTAACAGTATGGAGGTATATATATTTCCAAGCATAAAATCATAATCTAACAAAGGCTAAGCTAGTTTTACCTGTATGTATTCAACCACGGCAATTTAGACTCGTTTCGATGGTTGAACAAGTGAGCTTCTGTCATTGTTTTCTACAAACTTAGATAATATAGTCGAATCGTTTTGTCGGTCTCTTTCAACCAACCACTCGTCTTGAAATTGAACATCAACATCTCTGTATAGCAATTTGACCGAAAGTCATTAAAATCTAGTCAAGAAATTAGTTACAATTCAAGGACACCCATAAGGTTAAGTAGGAAAATGAAGGGAAAGGAATCACCTTCTTAGGGCTAGAACTTTATAGTTCGTTCGCAGGTAATCAGCATACTTTGTAAGTGCATCTTGTGCATACGGTTTGCCCACAGTTCTTATTGCAGCAGCACTGAGTAGATTCTCCAAAGAACCATGTTTCTTTAAGAGCTTCAATGCAGTCTTTAGACCAAATCCTGGAGCAACGTGCTGGATTCCCGGAACGCCATCTACCTCGTCACCCATAATGCATCCTATGCAATAAATCACTATATCATACTTCAACATTAATTTTATTTCTTTTGGTCAACGACTGCAGATGCACATATTCTAAAGGACTTATCGTTCTTCGTGATAAGAAAATGGTAATAGTGTATCTGAAATTCTCTTTCAAAATGGTTTCTACATTCTATGTTTGCAGACGGAGTACTTACTAAGACTCAAATCAGAGCACGGATCACAGTTATACTGAGCTAGGTAATGCCTTATGGTGTAAAAGGACCATCTGTTGAGCTCCGGCAAAGGCATCACGAGTTGAACATCTTCTGAAATCAACTGCTTGAAATCTTTATCAGGAGAGGCTATAACCACCCGAAATCCTCTTTGCAAAACTTGTTCCACAAGTGTAGCAACAACATCATCTGCTTCCTGACCATCGATCTTTACAACCTGCAAGATGTAGCTTCTTAGCATGGAATAGATAAGTCTTAACGTTTCAGAACATTCGTCCCTTCAAAATTTAATACTCAGACAGCAGAATAATAGATAGGTCAGCTTTCTGCAATTTACATTAGCTAGTCCACACAATCAATAAGTCCAACCAAATATGTCGCAAATTATTTAGACAAAGTTGACCTACTGGCACATTACAGTTTCTGAAAGCATCGCTTATCACTTGATATGACCTCGTAGAATTTCCCTTTGTAAATCTTTGTGAAGATGATTGTCTCGTGAATTTGATCCGATGTGCTTTATATGAGGGTAACAACAGCCTGCGATGCTCACTACCTCCTTCCCCATCAAAAACCTGCGGAGCCAGTACTAATGTGAAGAGTTAGAGAAATAATGCATACTACTGATTCTGATAACCCCTTACATACAAAGAGAGGGGGCTAGACATGCATTTAACACTACACCCAGATTATATACAAATTAAGTATGTTGTCATAGTTGAGGGGGCTCGACCCCTGGGTCTAAGTTAAACCTGCCTCTGTTTTGCACAGGTACCTCAACTAATCTCACAGGACAACCGTCTGACCCTACTACATTTAGTTCCCAAGAAAATTTGTAGGATATTAAATCCTAAGTAGGTGGTGGGCAACCATGGTTTGAACTCAAAACCTCTAAATTCTTGATTATTTTATTTCTAAGGCCCTTATTGATCACTAGTCCAATTCATAATGGTTAATTGTAGATTGAAATTATCCCGTACGATAGCACCAAAATGGAAGCATGCGATCAAACAGATTAACTAATTACAAACAGACAGACTGAGAGAAATTAATAAGTTCACACATTCGAACCGGAATCCACGAGAATGTATTAAAATTAGGCCCCAAAATCAAACAGCCTATGCAGTAACATAGAACAAAGACACTTACAGCAATAACAGGATCACTGTGGCTAACTTCCTCGAAGAAGATGGAAACCCAGCGACCAAAACTGTGCAAACTAGGTCTGCTACCTTCGTAGCATAAAGGATTTACGTCAAGGAAAAACACCCTTCCCTTTCTTGGATTATCAGCTTCAATTCTTGGCTGCAACTTTCCATCTTCGGTTTGTTTGAAAGCTGCAGAAGTAGAACGAGAAGATGCCGCAAAGGAACTTAGCTTCAATGGCTTCGTTCTCCATGTATTGGCTTTCAGAATCCTCGACGGTAAGGAACTACGCGACGCAGAGTTCAAAAATGGCGGAATGTTAACGCCTATGTTGGCGCTCGCCTCGGCCATTTCTAGTACGGGTTCTACCAAGTAAAAAGGAAAGTAGATAAAATCTGACTATTTATTTGTTTGTTCTTTTTTTCTTTTCTATACCCCAAAAAAAATATATATATATATTCTTAACAATTTGTGACAGTAATTGAATCTTCGAACACATGATAAATAGTAGGAATTATTGCTAAACTTTGCACTTTAATTTTTTATAACAGTTGTATATTGTCCATGTTCAATCCCGTCTTTAAAATGTTTAGTTGACCCCTTAAAAAAAATATATATAATATATCAACAACTTATTTGATATAACATTGAAATTTCAATAATTTTTAATTTTTTTAAAAAAATAAATCAATAATTCATGAAACATTTTTTTTATTAGTACAACAAACAAGAATACCAACCTCCAATCTTACGAGTGATCTGCGGAGCTAAACTCATTTTTTCAACTTATTAAACACTTTATAGTTTACAAATCTATCAAAATTACTTATTAAATTATATTTTTCCTATGTAATTTATTTTATTTTATTTTTAGTAAATAAGTGAGTGAGATTTTAACCTCCCGTCTTTAAGCGGTATATATTATTACCAATGAGTCATGTTCACTCGCGATTATATTATTTTTTATTAGAAATAAATTTAAATTGTAATAGAATGAATATGTGATGAGATTCGACCTTCACGCTTAATCAATATTATATATTTTATGTCAGTTGAGCTAAGTTAATATTGACAATAATATAACCAATAAGAATATAACTCAATTGATTTTAAAATATATATATATTTATTTATTTATTTATTGACAATAATATCATGATCTAATAGAATAATAATAGGTACTAAAAAAAAAATAGAATAATAATGTTTGGTAAGGAAATTTGGCTCCAAATTCCGAAGGCGTTTGTAAATGACAGTTTTTTGGCACTTCCTTCCATGAAAGCAAAAGAGAGATCTGATCATCGTCATCCTTTCGTTTCTATGTCACCTTCTCCTCGCTTTCTGATCTACCACGCACCATCCATATCTCTCTCGCTTTTATTTTCTTGATCTCCATCACTGACCAAACCAAACGGATTTGATGGGGCTACATTGAGTTTGAGTTTGCATGGATCGTATCGAATGGAAACTTTTGAATTTATGAGTTATTCTCAACTGCTCGTCCAATTTCAGCTATGGCGATTAATGGGCCGGTTTCGAATTCAGAGAGCTCCTGGAGTTACTCTCACAAGGGCGTGTCCAATGATAACATTAAGGGCTTGATCTTAGCTTTGTCTTCCAGCTTCTTCATTGGTGCCAGCTTCATTGTCAAGAAGAAAGGCTTGAAGAAAGCCGGCTCTTCTGGTGTTAGGGCAGGTAATTCTCTTCTTTTGTTTCAACTCCGATGAATCTGTGATTCGGACTGCTGGTTTCTATATGGAATAATAGATCCAATTATTTTTGCTAGCTTCATCAATTTATTTCTGGATCCATGTCGGTTTGCCCTACTTAATCTCAACTTTCCCTGGCAGGCGCTGGCGGTTATTCTTACTTGTATGAACCATTATGGTGGGTCGGCATGATAACCAGTACGTTTTTCCATTCTACGCGATTACTGCTTGTGTTTTAATGTATTGCAGGGCTTGGTTGATACGAAATTATTTTGAGAATTATTTGCCCCTGATAAGAAGTAACTATTGAAGTTATTCTATCTGTGTAGCATTGTAAACTAGTAGATGATCAATTTTTTTTTTTTTTTTTTTTTATATTTTTTTTATTTTATATTCGTGACTGTCTTTGACAACTTGCGCGCACCTCGACTAATCTGCCAAGGAAATTCGTAGGATATTAAATCCTAGGTAGATAATCAATTATAATGAAAAAGAATTCTGCCGTTCTGGTCCTCGGTGGCTAACACACATGGTTAAGCGGATGCATTTAGGTCCTAAACAATTTTATCCTTGCTTTTGATATCAGTCTTGATGAATCTATTGTCAATGTGTGTTTAAGTCTTTGGACTAAGATAACCTGTGTAAATTCGTTCCATTTTGTGGATAGAAATCATTGCCTCCTGATGTTTTTTATTTCATTCTAACTAACTGTTGCAAGTTACACAATGTCTCCTTTTTCCAGTTTCCCTGCTCCTTCAGTTACTTATATATTTGGCCCTCAATTTTATAGGTGGTTTTTTTATTTACAAGTAAGGAGGTAAATAGGAGTTGTACTATAGATAATTATTTGTTGCATTATGATCTCCTTTTCCTTTTGCAGTTCTTTTTGAAGTATTATGCTGAAATGTTTTTACTTTATTAAAACCTTTAGTGTTAAATATTTCAATTGAAAGGTTTAAATTCTCTCATTTCCAATTGGAGAAGTTTTTTGTTATCTTGGATGGATTCACTCTTGTTTCCTATAAAAAAAAATATACATATTTCATTTGAAAGATTTGTATTCTAATAGTAATATTTTTCATTTGGCAGTGGTCATAGGGGAAATTGCTAATTTTGCAGCTTATGCATTTGCACCAGCTATTCTGGTAACTCCCCTAGGTGCACTCAGTATATTCATCAGGCAAGAGGACAAACTGTCATCGTTGTTGTTGTTAACGCGTTTTGGCATTCATTGTGTTTTGACCATTTTGTGGCATGTTATGTGCAGTGCTGCTCTTGCTCATATTATATTAAGGGAGCGACTAAACATTTTTGGCATTCTTGGCTGCGTGTTATGTGTTGTGGGTTCGACAACAATTGTTCTGCATGCACCTCAAGAGCGTGAGATAGAATCTGTCAAGGATGTGTGGGATCTTGCGACAGAACCAGGTATACACTAAAGGACATTCTATTTCAATTACTATATTTACCATGTGTACTTTTTAATGTAACCTGTGCATGTTTTGTGTAGCTTTCCTTTTGTATGCTGCTGTGATGATAGCCACAACTCTGGTACTCATAATCCACTTTGTCCCTCATTATGGGCAGACATATGTGATGGTCTACATAGGGGTTTGTTCTATTGTGGGCTCACTTTCGGTATGTAGTCAGTTTTTCATGTGTTTTTCCTTTAAGTTTGTACACCGATCTAGGTAAAGTTTCTGAAGCCATTTTGACAGGTTATGTGCGTTAAAGCACTTGGAATTGCCCTGAAGTTAACATTTTCTGGAATGAATCAGTTAACATATCCTCAAACCTGGGCCTTCACAATGTTTGTCATTACTTGTGTGATCATTCAAATGAACTATCTAAATAAGGTATCCCTCTCTCGGAAGAGTATATGAACCATCTTTATATTTGAAAGCATGAAATTAATTATTTAACCACTTTTGAGGGATAGCTCATCAACTAGTGGATGAGTTATCGTTTGGCAGTTGGCACAATATATTTGGTTAGTTGTAGACTTGTAGACATACATTGGTGATTGCTATTTCCAGCAAGCATGCTATAAGGGTGGAAGTTGGCACATCCTTGGTAAAGTCCTTTTGTGCTATTTTTACAACAGTGAAATGAATTCTTGAAACTTTTGTTATGGTCATTAGTCAGGTTGTGGCGAATAGTTGCAATTATTAAGCGATGTCATGTTCTAAAATCTTGAAGCTCCTGTTTTGAAGTAATTGAAAATTTCATTAGGTTACTAGTCACATATGCTTGATAAATGATTTACAAACTTATAAATTTAAGCAATGTGCTATGCAGACTTCTAAATATATAACTTTAATTATTAGAACAATTATGAAATTATCATTCCATGAACCATGAAATACGCAGTCAGAGATTATACAATGTCTCCCTCAAGGGAAAAAAAATATTCATACAATGTCATCTGTGAAGAGTTTCAAAATTGCTTGTCATCATGCTTTCTGCTCATTTGTTAATTGTTATTATTGAACCTGAAACCCACCGATAGCATTAGAAATTTGCTATTTTTTTACTTTGTTGAAGAATCAGTCAGACTAGTTGGTTATATTAGCTAATTGTTTATATAATTTTTCTATTCGGGACATATCAACTGAGAATACAAACTATCAGGCTATAACCTGGAAGAGATGAAAAAATTTACTTAATTTTTGTTGACCATCCTGATTATGTTTTTTTAAAAAAAATTAAAACTTTCTGATGGTATTTTATTATTGTAGGCTCTTGATACTTTCAACACAGCAGTCGTATCCCCTACATACTATGTGATGTTTACATCATTGACCATTTTGGCTAGCGTAATTATGTTTAAGGTAAAGACGTTTCACTCTTATTTTTCCTTGGCTTCATAAAACATTATTAATTTCTTCTGTCTGATAAATTTAAGAGGCAATGCATGGATTTTCACTTGTGAATTTGACAAATATTCTTCTTCATTTGTGCATGCATTTGTGTTTGTGTTGTAACTTCTTAGGGAAATCAAAGTTGCTTTCGATGAGCAGTTTTTTGTTCAAAATTTCAAATATAAAGTCAACTGTTGTATACTGCTGTTGTCTGATTTCATGTAATTATGGAGGCTGCTACTAGTATGTTCTTTTTTTTTTAATAAGAGACAGAAAACTTAAGAAAGACTACAGCCTAAGGGCGAGGGAAAATCCCCTCCCACACAAAAATTAATGAAGCATAACCTCCCAATTATGAAGCATTTGAGCAAGGCTATTATTACAAAAGAATTTCTTGTTTCTAAGAGTCCATAAAGACGAAGTAATTTGTACAATATTGCAAAAAGACATGAAGGAATCGGACTTATCTTAAAAAATCCTCATATTTCTTTCCTTCCAAATCTTCCACAGAAATGCACGAGCAACCCATCTCCACAAAACCTTAACTTTTGGGACTCATCGAGATGAATTTTCATTATTGATGTTGATTAACCTGTTCCTTAACTTCTTATCAGGATTGGGATCGACAGGGTGCAATCCAAATTTTCACACAGATGTGTGGGTTTGTGACAATTCTCGCTGGTACTTTTCTTCTTCACAGAACAAAGGATATGGTTGAGGGTGGGTCCTCAGTTCCTCCTTCCTTTGTTTTAATCCATATCAGTTTCAAAATATCTCATAACTGAAGTTTTGTTTCATTGTAGCTTCGACAACGCCATCTTTTTCAATGCGACTTAAACACATAGAAGAGGGTTATGAACTTGAATCCATCCCACTTCAGCGTCAACAATCTTATCGACTTAAACACATCGAAGAGGGTTATGAACTTGACTCCATCCCACTTCAGCGTCAACCATCATTGAAATAAGATTAGCCAGTGTCATTGGTTTTTTTGCGATTAATTTATGAATTCACTCTTATCATCCTGTCACATTTTTGTGCACAAATCCTGGGGGAAGGTATGGCAGGTACTGGCTTTGTGATCGTGAACATTGTTGATAAGTTTGAAGGGGATAATACAAACCTGGCTGGACTGACGACGGTAATCACTTTTCTTCCTTGGGGAAAAATGATTTCGAACTCCCATTTTTTTCTGTTGGGAACCTCTTCGTGAGTTGCAATTTTACTATATTATATCATTCATTCAAAAGTAATAGACTTTTTTAGGGATGTTTGGCTCATAGAATGGCTTGGTAGAGTAAGTTGGAAGGACCATTTATTTATTATTATTATTTTTTTTTTTTTTGACAATATGAGGTGAGAATTCTAACGTATGACTTCTCGGTCAGTAGTTCATACTTTATGTTGGTTAAGTTATGCTCATGTTGGCATACTTGATTGATTATACTTCACTCATGTAATCCCTTTTTCTACACTTCTTTCTTGATTTTAATAGAAATTCATTCTAGCATTTCCCACAGAAAAATGTACTTGTTTCCATTTGAATCCATAAATATATGAAAATGACCCCACAAAACGATTAGTTTTATTTTGCCCTTTTCTGCTGTTAAACACAAGTAAAGAAACAGCCAAAAAAGAGAAACATTAGTGGGTAGAAAGTTCGCAACAAGAATTATCATCAACCCTGGAAAGCTAATCCAATTATGTACAACAACTCATATCAACAATGTCTAATGTTCTAATAATCTGTTTCCCCTCCACACCATAAATTCTCACAAAATACATCCAAATAACACCTTTACTACTTTCTTTGACATATATGAATTCAATTCACGTCTCTTTTAAACCACAAAAACTATATAATACTTTTCAACCTGACTTGTCACCCGTTATTAAAATATTAGGTAATACAGTTGATTTATACCACATGCATAAATAACGTCTACTAAGCCAACATGAACTATGTTCAACTATAGTTCATACTGTAATTAGTTCTCTTGAGATAGGAGGTCAAAATCTGTCAAGGAAAGTTGTTTCCTTCAGTTTCTCATTAACATATCTTCTATCTATTTGTACAAGTTATGTTTGGGGTTTAGGGTTTAAAACCAAGTACACAAAATATCCCATACTACTAAAAAAGAATTAACACGACTAAAAATGTAATTTTATCTCAATTTTAAATTCAAATGTCTTAGTGGATTCGACTATATGATGTATTACTTTTTAATGCAAAAAGTGATGGCCACCGGCCCTTCAATGCATTTCTTAAACTGGAGGAGTGACAATTGACAAACTAGATTGCTTCATATCATATTGTTGTAATTACTTCCATTTCTGATGTGAACTCATCAAACTCGAATCGTTTTTTCTTTGAGTTGTAGTTCCATCCTTTTCCCAAGTTCCTTTGTCAACTCCATGATTCAATGCCATAAAACGAAAACCCACCTCAATTTTTGCTTTATAAACAATCTCAAATCCTCACCAATTCCCATCTCTTCTTTTCCAAGTTTTTTTTTTAAAAAAATTGCTGATCAAATCAACCAAAATCCACCTCCATGGAAGCTCAAGAAGATCTCAGCTTCCAACCCATTACTGAATCACCTCCCCTTTGGATCCTCTCTTCTGAGGCACCAAAATCAATTGACCACCATGAGAAAGAAGACCATAGCTATGGAAATGGTGATTGTTCTTCAGAAGAAAGAAGTAATGGTGGAGGTCATAGAAAGGGCAATTCTTGCTTGGTGGATAGCAGAAGGATTAATGAGATAGTAATTGATAGCGATGAGGAAGAAGATGAGAAGATGGATATGCTGTGGGAAGATTTCAATGAAGAATTGCTAAAGAATTTGAGTTCTAGATTTGGGTCTGAGAGGTTGCCGGAACTTGAATACAAGGAGTCGGAGGAAGCAAAGGAAGACGGCGGCGGGGAACTGCTGTCGGCGAGGATGGCGAGTGTGGTAGTGATAATGAAAGTGCTGAAGAAGCTTCTGTTTCTGCATGGCTTTCGCAGGAAGCTCAAAGCTCGGACATGGTGATTTGCTATTTTGGAGGAGTGCCTTTTTTCCATATATACATTGTGAATAAGTTGTAAAGGAAGTTGTCTTGGAAATTTGCTCCATGATGTGTAGTATCTTTCATGTTCATCCAAGGCTTCCAGGCTATGTGAAAATAAATTAGCAATGAGAAGTTAAAAGAGTGAGCTTTGCTAAAGTTTTCGCTTTTATTGTTTTAGAAAAATAGGCATTCGTAAAATGAGTTTAGTTCAGCAGTAATTGTTATATACTCTCTCACTTAAGATCGAAGATTTGAATCCTCGATACCCTCATTTATTAACGTACTATTTCTCTATCTCATTAAAACTTTGAAAACAAACTTTTTCAAGACTTCAAAATTACAATATTTATAAATCTGAAAAATGTTCCAAACTCTTAAAATATATCCGGATGTTAATACTAACATGAAAAAAATAATAAAAATGTGAAATCCAAACAACTATTAATTAAAATGTTGAGTAAAAAAAAAATAATAAATAAATAAATAGTTTAGTCCTAAAGATGAATTAAGAACCACATGGAGCAATTTCATACCGTGGTCTCATTCCTTGCAAAATTACCCAACGAGTTTACAAGAAAAGAATGGTCGCTTCAAATTCAATCATTTCCCTTTGCAAGTTATCTTATTGTGATTCTTCATCAGAAACTATACATCACCTTTTAATTTCCCCCTTCTTAACTGCCAGAAAATTGCTGCTGGATTCCATTGAAGACTTCGAGCCAAATTTAACTTTTCTCTAAGAATTTTAATGGCATTGGTCAGTTTTATTCTCCTTGAAACCGAAACTGATCGTGTCGGTTTTGCCCAAAAACCGACCCGACCCATTTTCACCCCTAGGTATTCGTAACTTCTGAGCTCTCCACAATTTTAATATTGTATCCTCCTCAAGGTCTAGGTAAATACATATTCGTTTCTCTACACCGAGATCATAAGTACAAATATGTATTTTTGTAGAGCATACAATCAAACGTAAACCTCTTGGATTGGATTATTGTAGTATGCTGAAATCTATAATCTCTGAAAGGAAAGCACATAGACTAAAAAATGTGGGGTTTTGTTCAAAGTTTGTCTAATGGTGGACTGTATTCTAAGGATCAAGCAGGGCTAAAATAGAGACTCTGGGGAGTGAAAACAATCAGCTTCATGCTGATGAGGAATGGAAAGAGATGAGCTAGTTCAAAGATAACATGTCAAAAGACCAAAAGCAAGGAAAAATCCACATACTATTCATGCTCTAGAAAATGCCATTTACATTATAAATTTATTGGTAGGTTTATAATTTCTGCACTCACTAGTCTATTCAGTCTCAATTCAAGTGGAGGAAAAAGTTTTTTGCATCCACACTGACCTTTGACCTTGAGGTTATATTAGTTCCCTTACATAAGCTCGTTTCTAGCTTTGACAAGAGGATTGAAGACATCAGGGACAATACGACATCCGTTCCGGTCGAGAATAGAAGGTAAAAACTGCTATAGATCTTAGAGCTCGGCTTCTCGAGGGTATTTTTCGCTGTGCTGCTGATGAGAAGTTTGAGAAGAGTGTTGATTTGCTGAAGAACTCTATGGCCCTGAAGGAGGGTTTGGAGATGTTTAACTCTGCAAGTAATGAACTATTCACAGACATTATAAAAGGAAGGAATAAACTATTAGCGAAAATTTATGTCGACATAACTCTTTTTTTTTTATATAATTTCTGTCAACATAACTCTTAGCAGCACAGAAATGAGATATGCAGAGACGTGTATCGTATAGTTAGTAATTCAAAATACATTTGAAAACTTACGGCCAAAACGAATCAAATTGGATCTTGTAGTCAAAGGTTACACCACATAGAAATGAGATATCATTAAGGCAGCTCAAACTTGCAAAAGCAGCTAACAGTTTTGAATGAAACATCAAATCTTCTTCAAATGAACTTCATATCAATCGGCTTGTGAGTACATAGTATTACACAATTTGTATTGTCACAGAAATGGTACAAATGAATTTAGAACTTTCTCTTACCTCCAAATGAAGCAACGAATAGAAAGTAAAATTGGCAGTACTAAAACACTAGTGCAGCTCCCTGCCCTCATCCATGGAGATGTTCAGTAATAACTGCATCGTCAACTCTGTGTTTAACAATTTTCTGATATAAGATGTTCAAAAGTTCACAAATCTCAATAACAAAATTTGGTTTAGGGAGTATATTGACTGGCAGCGAGTCGATCACTGTTGGACCAGGGATATACGTATATATTCACTAAGCGCACTCAAGAGGTGTATGGCCAAGCGAATTATGTCAAACCAGCAACCATAAAAATATATAACACATTACTCCATTGCATTACTCTGAATAGTTCGCTTCTCATCTGTCCTGTGACGAAACAATTTCGCTATTTTTCTTCTCTCACAATCCTGCAAAAACAGGTTGAAGAAATTGTTAAATCTATGGCTCCAGATTCGTTTTGCCTTTTTAGTTTTCTTTTCTTATGTTTAACTTGAGCACTTTTTGGACAAGCCACTTGTGGCTGCTTCGTGAATAAATTTGAACTGAAAATGGAGGTGATATTCTGCAGATTGCTCACCTTGAACATATTAAGATAAAAAGGTTTTCCAGGATTCATCCTTCTTAATTTTTGGTATGTATATGCAAAACTAAGTTGATCTCGAGGAGTAAATTTGTCGACCTCATTGAACCATAGACAAGAGAACAGATTAGACATCGGAGTGTGGGCCCTGATGATGAAAGATCCTTCAGGCACATCTGCATTTGTCGGCAGAAAAAAAATATCATGTCAATGACACGAGAATGGAGCAACAGGGATCACTAATAACGTGCAAATTACTCCAAAAAAAAAGAGTTCTCGGCAACATACTGCTGGGAAGAAGCTTGTTTATGTCTGATGCATTAAACCTCTTCAATCCATCAGCCTTGTAAAATGAAAATTGTTGATCTATGATGCTATGGTTGTACTTGTTTAATCTCTTATTCTGAGCCACCTCTTCCCATACACAATGTCTGTCGTAGTGATTTGAAATTGCAAATTCATTACCTTTTCGCCACAAGAAGTATTCCAAGATTAGCAGAGGGTCATATTGAAGTCGTAACTTACTATCCAACCAGATTGAATACCTGAGAAAAGTTTGCAAAATATTAGACACAAGAGTTGAATCTTGTTCACACAAAACAACCAAATATCAAAATTAGAATTCAGAATAACAAATAGAAAACTTTAGGCGAATGCCTTCAAGATAGTTATAGGGACAAGGAAGCATATTAGATATTAAAAATAAAATCACAAATTGGAAGCATATTGGGACAAACAACCTACAGCCTACAGGGAATCTGAAATGAAAGAGATAAGATAGTTAATCTCTAAGGGAAGAATGGAAAGAAATGAGTACATCTACGCTGGAAAAATCCAGGGGTTGTTCCCTTATAGTAAATTTCATTTATCAAAGATTTTTTTTTTTTTTTTTTTTTGAAACAGGTTACAAAACTTTTCATTGATAATATGAAAAGGCAAAGAAATTGTTTCTTACAAAAAAAATAAAAATAAAGAAAGAAATAAAAAATTTACTTGAATAAAATAAAAAGAGGAAGGAAGGAAGAAAAGCCCTCTAAAGCTTTATGGTAAGGATAAAAGGCACTGTGTTTAAACATTGTTGCATTCTCACCTTGCTGAAGGAAAAATTCGATGTGGCAATAATTTTGGTATTTTCCCAACTCTTCTCATATCAGTGTACGGTAAATTCTTTACCACAACAATCTTCCATAGGCCAATAAAACCCATTCTGTCCACTGTTTGACCTTCTGATGAAAGAGTCTCCAAGGTAACTTCATCCATAAACATAACAAAGCAGACATTTTTTCTTGAAAAACGAGTAACCTGAAACAAAGGCAAACTGGACTCAACTACGGTCTACCATTTTAATAGAAACATATGATATGTTCATAAATAATATGAGATTATTAGGAGCACATATTCGTAAATCTTTTGACTTACAAGCATACACAAGCAAAATAGAGAGAAGAAGTTCACGAGCAAAGAAGAAGAGGATCAATAGAAGAAACAGAACATAGGAGACGTGAATAAAGAGAACACTAAGCAAACCTTGATAAATTTCTTTACATACAAAGTTATTTTGTAAAAAAAAATTGAAACATGACTCAAAACTTTTCATTGAAAAGATGAAAAGAGACTAATGCTCAAAATACAAACAAACTCCAAAAAGGAGAGAAAGAAAGCAACAACAAACCAAATAAGAATAAGATCTTGAAAAGAAAAAAGGCAAAAGAATTAGAAAGAGAACATCGGTGGAAGATTTCGGGTGAGTTGCTTCATAACAATCCAACCAAAGATAACTCTTGTTCCGGAACAAACTCTCCCAACAAACAGCAACGAAGGGGTCAAAGTTATTTTGTAATTATTACCTCTTAATGATTATGAACGATTTGAAAGCACTTTTTGTTTAGGTTTAGGGGGCTGATCTCCACCCCGATGCTTAGTTTGTTCTTGTGTCTATTTTGGAATTTACTTCCTTGATGTTTCTTATATATATTAAAATTTAAAATAAAATAAAATAAAAATAAAACTAAAATCTCAAAAAGAATGAATACTCATCTCAAATTCTATCTTACAAAAATAGTCACCAAGTTCCCTTAAAAGCAGTTTAACAGCATGGCTTTCCAATTCTGTGATATGTGACCAATAACATATATTGTCCTTTTCAAAAAAAAACTCCTTTTCAAAAAATAACATATATAACATGAGACCATCGTATACAATGGATAAGCATTTGATCATGGATAAGTAGAAATTGTACTACTGAAGACAGGAGAAAAAGTAAATCGTAGAATCAGAACCTGTCATTTGTCATTTTACATTTTAACTCCTCTGTAGGTTGATGTAGAATTAAATATTAAATGCAAAGTGCTACTTGAAGTTCCTAACTAAAAAGAAATATTATACCACTTTCCCAGTAGGTGATCTCAGGTGATCCGAATTCCCGAATATACAGGAGGTCACGGCAATGTGGCATCTACTGATGTAATTGGAATCATCTTCGGACAGATCAAAACCTGTACTTGGAAAACTTTTAGGACCTTTCACAAAGCCACAATTTATCTTTTGATCCTGTGCATAAAATGATGTCTCTCGTTCTTGCAAAGTCTGATGCCCTGCAAATCTAGGCATCCATTTTTCTTGATTGCTTGGATCTTTCTCTGACTCAGTGTATTGCAAAGTGAATCTAACAAAATTTTTACTTTCTAAAGGTTCAAGAGTTTGTGCAGTAGAGTTCAAGAACTTCATCTCACATGATGAACCTGTTAGAGTTTCAAAATATCATTTTACAGAACATTTTATATAGGATCCTATCAAACAAGTAAAAAGCAAAATATCATATTGCAGTCATCAATGCATGATTTTTTTTATTTTTTTTTTTGGGTAAGAAACTCAACTTTCATTTAGAAAAATGAAAATATAGAAGGGCATAAAAAAAAAAAGTCCAACAATGGGGAACTACACGGAGGGGCTCAAATCAAGGCCTTAATTACGAAAATGCCTAGTGAATGACGCCCACAAAGAGGCATTAAACCTAGCCACCTACCAAACATCATCACAAGACTGCTCCACCTCTCTAAAAATCATAGTGTTTCTCCCCAACCAAACCCCCCACAAAATAGCAAAAGACCGCTCCATCTTAAACCTAGTCATCAATGCATGATACTAAAGCTAAGCTTAATACATATCAAGATTACTTGTCCAATTTGCATATGGTGGAGTTAAATGAACGTCACATCTAGAAAGAAGCTGTTTTATATATGATCCATTAAACCCCCTCGGTTTTTAGACAGCAGTACCTGAAAATTTTCGATGCTTTGACTTCTTTCTCGAATCCACTTTTGACCTCTTTGTATGTTGACCATTAGTGACAAGAACATGTTTGGAGTTTGTATTAACCTTATCAGAATTTTGGGAACTCGACGTATAATCCTCATCAAATGAATGGTTGGAAGCCTCAACATTCTCATCATCCTGCTGATACTTGGTTCCATCATGTACATTGAAGGATTTCTCGCTGTCATCATTGTGGGATTGTCCATTCTCAACAACATTAAATGTAGAATCTTCTTCTGTCAAACTTGCTGCATCAGAATGTTCCCCTTTCTCGCGTTCTGTGTCATCGTCTTCTTCCATAGTAGGATTTTGACCATCACTTCCATGTCCATACTCATCATCTGTATCAATAACGTCATTCCAATTTTCCGAATCATCTTCATCAGCTACCTGGTCATCTTCATTTCCTTCTTTTCCCAATTGACCTGAAGTCTTTACTGAAGCCTCATATTCAGCCTCATACTTCCTCAACTCCTTTCGCCCAGCTTCATTATATAGTCCATTGTCTTTCCTGTCTAAACTGTTCTGAGAATGTTCAAGAGACGGCTCTCTATGGCCCTCACTCACTTTTGCAGGAACATCACCCTTTTCAGTAGCCTTATTGGTAGTAGCCATATGTCCCACCACATCCTCATTGTAATCTTGGTCTCTTCTCCTATCATCCCCATCCCAATACCTCGAATCACGCCCATGCACAACTAAACCTTTACCAAACCTGACTTTGGTTGTCTCTGTTCGTGTAACATTTGCAAGGAAATCAGGGTAGTTCTTGAAGTCATCATCCTCAACGTGGGAATTACTAATCTCTGCATCAATGCATTATCAATCAGTTAAAAACTACCAAGATTTCATAAGGACTTCCATAACCAGAAAATAAACAGAAATCAACCCGACAATGCAAACAAAACAATTAGAGCAGAAAAATACATGGGTAAACAAGCAGACCACTATTCAAAATATTTGACATCCGGAATACAAATAATTTTTCTAAGTAATTCTCTGCAACAAACACATTCTAGATTGGGGGAGATAGAAAAAAGTTATTTCAAAGTGACCAATAGGCATTCAAGTCAGGGAGGAAATAGAAAGGCTTGCCACGTGCGTGAGGACTAGCTGATATCATTTCCAATGGAAGATTGAACTAAACCCATTGAACTATAAGAAATGAATTTCTACATCCCTAACATTCTGAAATCCAAATCCATACTGAATGTTACATGCTCTTTTCCTAGCTTCCTACAATGCCTTTCTCTCCAACCAGAAAAGAGAAAGCAAAACTGACCTTTGGTGTCTCTCAATAAATAGTAATAAGCTAAGACGGTGGCGACGAGAACAATCGAGAGAACAAACACAATCACCCCACCAACGGAGATCCCTCGGCCCTTTTCAGAGCGAGCTGACCTACGAGCCCTAGCCTGCTTATACGGCGCTGCAGCACGAATTCCCACCGCAACATGATCGGTAACGCCATTGTTGGTTGAATGGAGCGCATCATGAGCCCTTGGGGCATATCTATCCGTCCCCGACTGCCTGTGCTGAGCCATTCACATATTCAAAATCATCCAATTCCAGCAATCTAGCGCTCGTCTTACTCGAAAAAGAAAGAGTGGAAGTTCATTCGATCTTGCCCAATTCGGAAGGAGATCACAAGAAAGATGGGGGAAATGGAGTGTCACGAGTCAGTCGATAGATCTGAGATTATAGAGTGGGATTTGCAGATTGTAGAATCAAAATCTCGAGCTTATCCATGGCGGATGAATTGGAATGCTTTCGAAGTCTCTCACGCAACTCTGCAATCTTTCGTCGACAAGTTAAGCTGTGGGTGTTGTTTATGTTCAAGTGTTCAATCAAGAATCAAAATCAACAGATTTTGCAATCTATTTCTATTTCTGTAGAAAACATTATCCTAAATAATCACAATAAAATATTAGCTACATATAGATTGTAAATTTACTCTCTAAATTCCTTTTCTAAAAAAGAGTTAGAATTATGAATCATATTTCAATGAGATCTTGCCTAAAATTGTAGTAGAAATCCATGTTTGTACTAGTAAAAAAGTTTTGATTAGATTACAATGAATTAAAAGCCTAGACCATAAAGTGATAAAACTTTCCACTTTGTATCTAAATTTTTTTTTTTTTTTTTTTGAGAAAAGTACGTATTATTAAGAAGAAGGGGCCACAAGGGCAAAGTTGTCTTTACATGCCAAAGCTAAAAGCCACGCAGGAAAATTGAAAGACCATTTTACGGAAGAGGGGAACGAAACGTCTGCTAGGGCATCAGCCATCTGGTTGCAACGACGATTTACAAGGGAAATCGAGAACTCTGGGTGAGAACGAAGAAGATCTTTGCAATCGGCAACCCATGTGCTTACATCGTTGAGGAACAAATTGCTTGAGGTGAGAGCTTGGACCGCTTGAGCACAGTCGGATTCGACAATCAAATGGCAGATGCCCAAGGAACAAGCAAGAAGAAGACCTGAACGGATTGCTTCCAGCTCTGCATGTAGGGGTTTTTGGAAGAAGTTTCCTTTTAGAGCATAAGCAGAGAGAATAAGACCAAAAGAATTCCGAATCACAACTCCAATGCCAGCCGTTGTGGATGTGGAGGACCAAGATGCATCAACATTCATCTTAAAAAAGCCAACTGGGGGAGGAGACCAGCAAGGAAGATCAACCGGCTGGGAAGCAGCAAGAACAGGATCTGATTTTAAAATGCCTTTGGAAAATTCCTCAAGGTAATCCGTGATCCATAAAATTTTTGCTTCCGTACTAAGGACCTCATTTCCATGACTAACCGAGTTTCTGTCATTCCATAAAGCCCAGCAGATAACACAAGCTAAGGCCAACTCTTCCTTACAAAAAGAGGCAATCCACAAATTCCAATGGTCTGCAAAAGGAAGATGGGCAAACTGTTTGTTGAGAAAAGAAGGGAGAAGACATCTCCAAATTTTTTTTGCTCTTGGACAAAACAGGAGAGCATGAGAGATGGATTCAACCGCAGATGTGCATATGGGACAAAAGGTACTGCAATCAATACCTTTACCTTTTAATATAGCATAGGTAGGTAGATATCCTTTTAAAGCTTTCCACATAAAATTCTTGATTTTATTATGAACTTTTAAACTCCATAAGACCTTCCAAAACTTAGAGGAAGGGCCAAGGACTGAAGGTCCCCCAATACAATTCCTAGAGAGGGCAAGCTTGTAGCCACTTTTAACATTATATAGACCATCAATTGAGTAGTGCCACATCCATGTATCCTTCCCTATAGTTCTGCTTAGGGGAATAGAGCAAATAATGGGAACATCATCTTCATGGAACAGGTTGGATATAAGAGGGATATTCCAACTTCTGTTTTCTAAAATTAGCATATCCACAGAGGTATTAGGAGGGCTTTTAAGGAAGTTAACAGGGGTGAAGAGTGACTCTTTAGGGATCCATTTATCTTTAAAGGCTAAAATGTCCTTCCCATTCCCAACTTTAAGCCGAATTCCTTTAACAAGGAGGTCTCTCCCCCAAATAACACTTTTCCAAAAGAATGAAGGAGAGGTCCCCAATGTTGCATTTAGAAAGTCTGTGTTAGGGTGGTATTTAGATTTCAGGGTGCTGGCAGTGAGGCTGGAGGGGTTTATAAGGAGTTTCCAAGCCTGTTTGGCTAGGAGAGATTGGTTAAATAACTCAATATCTTTGAAGTTGAGCCCCCCTTGAATAGTAGAATTACAAAGATGATTCCATTTACACCAGTGAATCTTTTTAGAGGTGTTATTAGAGCCCCACCAGAAGCGAGAAGTAGCTCTTGTGATGTCAGTGCAAACCCTCTTTGGAAGTCGAAAGCAACTCATCACATATGTAGGGATAGCTTGCACTATGCTTTTGATTAGAACTTCCTTGCCCCCAGAGGAGAAGAATTTAGATTTCCAACCTGAGACAGCTTTCCAGACCTTTTCAGTTACAAAGCTTAAGTCATCTCCCTTTTTTGATGTAAAACAAGAGGGAACTCCAAGATAATGGCCAAGATTCTTAACTAGCTTAACACCAAGGATACTTTGAAGATAACCCTGAAAAGAAGAGCAAATTTTAGGAGAAATGAGTAAAGCAGACTTAGAAAAATTAATAGATTGCCCTGAAGCTTTCTCATAATTATTCAGAATAGATTTTATGTTGAGACAATTAGAGATAGTAGCTTTAAAGAAGAGGAGGCTATCATCAGCAAAAAGAAGATGAGAGATTTGGGGGGCAGACCTTGCAATGTTAATACCTGATAAAAGATTATTGTTTTGAGCGAAAAGAAGTGATTGTGAGAGGCCTTCTGAGCAAAGGAGAAAGAGATAGGGAGAGAGGGGATCACCTTGTCTTAGGCCACGAGAGGGAGTAAAGTGGCCCTTAGTTTGACCATTAATAAGCACAGAAAAAGAGACAGTAGTTAAGCAATTCATGATTAAAGCTATCCATTTACAACTAAAGCCAAGTTTACTCATAATCTTTTCTAAGAAAGACCATTCCACACGATCAAAAGCCTTTGACATATCTAATTTGAGGGCAGCAAAACCTTTTGAACAAGATTTATTCTTTTTAATATGGTTGATACATTCATGGGCAAGGATAATATTGTCAGAAATAGCTCTAGAAGAAATAAAAGCGGATTGAGAGGGGGAAATAATAAGGTTCAAAAGAGGTTTAAGCCTATTGGCCAAAGCTTTAGAAATTAGTTTATAAGAAACATTACAAAGGCTGATAGGTCTAAAATCAGAAACCAGGGAGGGGTTTTTATTTTTAGGAATTAAAGCTATATTAGTATGATTCAAAGGGCCCATAGGGGCAGAGGAATTAAGAATAGCAAGACATTGATCCATAGTAAGCTTACCTACGATAGACCAATACTTCTGATAAAAAATAGCAGGGAATCCATCTGGACCAGGGGCCTTAGTTGGGGACATTTGCTTTAGGGCTGTCATAATTTCCTCATTAGAAAAAGGAGCATCCAGACTTGCATTCATCTCATTTGAGACCAATGGCTGAATCTTGTCTAGAATTGACTCCATGTCCCCATAGCAAGGCCTGGAAGAAGAAAACATATGTGTAAAATGGTTAATAAAAGTAGACTCAATATCTCTAGGATCATCATGCCAATTATTTGAGGAGTCAAAGATTCCTTGGATCAAATTCTTCTTTCGGCGGATGGTGGCTTTCTTATGAAACCACTTAGTATTACGATCACCCCATTTGAGCCAATCTTCCCTAGATCTTTGTTTCCAATAAACCTCCTCTTCACAAAGGAGACGATTAAGGTCATTTTCAATAAAGAGAATTTTGTTAAAATCAGGGTGGGGGAGGACACAATAGGCAGTTTGCAAAGCTTTTTTACAATTAATAATCTTGGTTTTTAAAGAGTTGGACTGCGAGTAACCCCAAAGTTTCAAATCCAGAGAGACATCATGAAGGAAAGAGTAAAGATCCTTCTTATAAATGGATTGGTTGTGACGATCAGTAGCATTAGCAATAATTGAACGACATTGATCATGCAGGGACCAGTGTTCTTCAAATTTAAAAGGTCTACGGTGGTAATGGTTAGGAAAGTGAGGGGTAATAGAGGCAGTGAGCTCAATTGGCCTATGGTCGGACTCTGACCAGTCCAAATGGTGGATATTTAAGGTTTGAAAGGTCTCTTCAAAGGCTGAATTGGCCAAGAAGCGATCAAGTCTGATGAATATGGGGGAGCGAAACTTCCAACGGTTTGTCCAAGTAAACTTTTCCCCTTTAAACCCCAAATCTTTAATTTTGCAATCATCTAAAACATTTCTAAACGAAGCAAGAAGATTAGGATTACGAGGAACACCCCCTTTTTTTTCCGAATTAGAAAGTATTTCATTAAGATCACCACCAATAAGCCAAGCCGAGTCATCACCATTGTGAAGTCTTCTTAAAAGATCCCAAGAAGTATTCCTTTTATGGGTCTCCGGATTGCCATAAAAACCTGTAAAACGCCAAAGTTTAGCATTGTTCAAGATGGAGGAATCAATATGAGATTTTGAGGAAGAACGTATGGTGATATTAATGTCACTTTTCCAAAGCAAACAAAGCCCTCCACCTAAACCTTCATTTGAAACAACAAAAGAATTATGGAAACCACAAGCAGTCATAAGTTTATTCAAGGGTAGAGAGTCACATCTTGTTTCCGATAGGAAAACAATGTGAGGTTGTCGTAGTTTGAGCACATCCCTAACCGCACGGAATGTCCTAGGATTATTCATTCCTTGGACATTCCAACATAAAATCTTCATGTTGAATGGCGAGGTTGTTCATCAACCTCCGCCAAATTAATCAAGACATCAGAATCAACAGGAAGTGAGAGACCTATCATCCCTTTCGGTCTTTTGGAGATAGTGACAGCAGGGTCTTGCAAACTCTTTCTTTTATTATCAATATAGGGTAAGTTAATATCAAGTAGGGGATTCAAGATTAGAGCCTTCTTTTTCCCTTTCTTCTTGTCAAAAGTAGTAGATGGCTGGCTTAAAGAGGAGAAAATAGGAGCATGAGGGGAAGTAGAAGGGAAAGGAAGTGATGAGGGGGTCTGGTGGAGAGAAGAGGAATGACTAGCTGGATTGGCAGGGGTTTGATTCAAAGAAAATTTTTGGGAGCCATTTTGACTAAGGCAGTTATGCATTAAGGGTGAGGGGGGTTCTTTAATGGGGGAGTTGGGAGGATGATTCTTGGATGATGGGGATGAAGTGGGAGGATTCTTGGGTTGAGGAGAGATGGGACGATAAGAACCAGCTTGTTTGGTAGAGGGGCTTAAGACAGGAGGTTGGAACCGTAGGTAGGCGCCAAAAGGGTAATGTTTAGGATTTTTAGGGGTAGGGTCGTCAAAGGCAGCAGCACAATCTTTAACCAAGTGTCCAATTAATCCACAAAAATAGCAAAAATCTGGTAGTCTTTCATAGCGGATTGGGATCCAGCTTTTAGGTTGGAGATCTTCAATGGACAGTTTAATTCCTCTCCTTAAAGGCTTACTAATATCAATTGCAATACGAACTCGAAGGCTAGTACCCCAACATCGACCCATTTCATCATCTTCAACATTTATAAACGATCCAATTGCATTACCTAATTCCATAGCCATTACCCTAGATCGACAAACAATTGGTAAGTCAAAAAAATGCACCCACATAGGCACAATTGTGAAGATCATTTCTGAGGGTTTAGTCATAGGATTAGGCTTCACAAGAATGAGTAAGCTTTTATCAAAAATCCATGGTCCAGAGAGAAGGCTACGATTAAGATCTGAGGGGTTAGAAAAGATAAAGATATACAAGTTTTTTGAAAGATTATGAACAAGAAGGTTAGTTTGATTCCATATTTTGCGAAAAGAGTTTTGGATAGTATCACTCGTTATGAATCTTGGGCAAAGAAGCTTGCCAATCAAATGTAATTGTAAATTGGTGAGGGAAGGATCAAGAGAAAGAGGTTTAATAGAAATAACCGTTTGATCTTCCTCAGAAGACAGGGACATTTTATTCCATATTGTAACTAATTCCTCTTCTTCCATGTAGGTCAACAGCAACAGAGTAAGCACAAACTTGAAGAAAGGAGGATCTTGAAAGGGCAAGAAAGATAGGAGAACAAAGGAAGATAAAGACAAAGGATGAAAAAACAGCAACAAGGCTGAACAATCTGCACTAAGGCGAAAAGAACCACACTTGAAGGTGGAGGGGCTCTCAAACAATTGAGGAAGAAAGACTCTCACTTCTTGGAGGAATTTGGAAGATTTTGAAATCCGATCTGATAAACTTCAATTTGTTTGATTATTAAAACAAATATAAAAAACTAAAATTTTTACTTTGTATCTAAATTTTAAAACATATCTTATACATGAATATTTATTACGCCTAAATTAAAAATTCAAACTAATATACAAAATTAAAAGTTTAAAAATGTATTACATCAAAAATCTTATGGGTTGACCCAAGTTCAACCTGCGAATTTGGATCGAACTAAATTCGTCATGAACACGAATGAGACTAGTCTTTGAACCTGCCTTGCTAAACGGTCCACTTAAGCGTAGGCCTAAATATGGAACAACTCATTCGTGATCTCAGTCATCGGCCCATGAAGACAAGAACATGACCAAACACTACTTCGATAGTGGAATAAGTCTCATCACGATGACACGTGCCCCACTGATGTCAACAGATATCCCCTCCATTTATGAGTTTTACTCTTCGAATATTAAGCTTGGTAAGTCATCCTAATCCGAACTTAATTCTTGATTAATCTGACCACATTACTAGTTTAGACATCGAAGCGTGTTGGGAACAACATCACACTAATGCTCTGATTATTCTCCTCGCAGGCCACTGGGACATAAGCACGGCGTGACCCGGAGCTCGATCCTACTGAAATATGAGCCCGCCTTGTGGATCATAATCACACGACAATAAAAAAAAAATTAAAAATTTAAACACTTTTTAAAGTGAAAATTTATTAAACACAACTCTAAAAGTTTTAAGTTAAAGTGAGTCTAACTCAAGATAATTTACATGTCAGTAGGCTAATTGACATGTCAGTAGGCTAAAATTTGCGTTTCACATTTATTGTAGTTAAAAAAAACTATAATATTTTTTTTTTTTTTTTGTAATCTATCTATGAGACACTTTTCTTTTATGCCATATTTTAGATTTATTAATCATGAATAAAATTAAATACCCTATTAAATACAATGGAGATTACTCAATTTATACTTGTAATTTAATGGAGGTTAAAAAACAAAAAATAGGAAGAGAAAAGAAAAAGAAACGAGCAAAGCAAAGAATGGCTATTGGCTATTGGGTGCAAGCAAAGGACAAGAAGAATGGTGTCTCAGCCAATTTGTGGTCCGCATCCGCCAAATTCTCGCGGGCTGATCCTTCTTCTTCAACCTCCGCTGCACAACAACCACAACTCTGTACCCTCGACTTTGAATCCCTCTGCGAGTAATTCGCCGCCAAGCTCCCTCCAATTTCAGGTACTTCCTCCAATTTCAATTCTATACTCCGTCTGCAACTCTCTGGATTTGTCCTCTTTCATTCGTTTGGATGCTACCAGAAGTTTACTCGGTGCTGGAATTCTTGTTTCGTTTGTATAATTAGAAGATTTAGGCAGTTAACTGTTTCTCGTTCGCAGTGATTAAGCTCTTGTGCTTCTTGTAGTATCTCTCTCTCGATTCGATTATATTTAGAGAATGTTCAGATATTAGTCCTCGAGTCCTGGTACTATGATCAAGTTTAACTTTGTATAAAATGGCGATACTGCCTTATTGAGGATGATTTGTTCCGCTTCTCCTGGAGTATGAGGATGTTAGATGAAATTTTGCTGCTGCATGATATAGACATAAAACGTGGTGTCCACATTGCATTTTGTATCATTTTTGTGCATTGCTTGGATTTGGAAGATTTCCAACGCTGTTGAGTGAGTATTTGCTATGAATACCTTTACTTTGGCAGCTCTACAAACAAAATCTTGCTCATCACTACCTTTTGACGAGTGGCAGTCTGAAAATCTTACCACTTACGAATTTGACTTGATAGACTGCTTTAACTATTATTCTGGATTCAATGAGGATGAACCTTTCTAGTTATATCCCATCTTGATTATGTATTTTTTCTCAAGGGGATGTTGGTATGCCAACATTAGAATGAGAAGCCTAGGAATAGAAAGCTTGGGGATAAGATTGCAAGGATTGAGATGTATCGTGTATGTGTTTCAAATGCACATGAACGAGTTTTATATGTCTAGAAATGAAGGATCTAGAGTTTAATTGGTGAGATCATAGAGATATTTGTATAATTTGTAACAGAATGGAAAACCTCTGGAATGAGAAGCTTATGAGTGATGAATAAGACGGGTAGGAAGGAGATGTCTGTGTTTGACTTGCACATGAATGGGATTGCACTCAGTCCCATCCCGTAGTTTAATGATTGCATATCAAATTCCCTCTAAGAGGCTTTTGAGGATCTCAACCACCTTTTCCATCACTTTTCCATCTACTGATGTTTTCTACCGTGAATTCTTTTCAAAGCTCTATCGCGAGCATAGCAACCGATCTTTCCATGGAACTGACTTTAAAAGAGATCCTAGTTAACCACCTATCTAATAAGTTTTATGATAGCATTGTTATTTTTCGAAGTTGGAATCTTGTGCTTGAACGCCTCCACTATACCCTTCAGTTAACATATGTAATATGTTTATGGAAAAGTAGTTATTTTTATTTGGAGGCATACTGTAAAGCTTTAAGTTTTGGTCGGATCCGTTTTATATACTCAGTACTTGTCCGATTGTTTTTTTCAGTTCAGTTTCTTATATGACTTTTTTTTTTAATCAAAGTCTGTTTGTTGTCTTGAAGACAGAGCTTGGATTAAAGTGGACAATCTTAATAAGCTGAAACATGATTTTGCATGGGAAATTCATCTAACTAGTTCGTTCAAAACTTGGGATTTGATAGAATAAAATTCTCTTTATTGCATTAACTCACTTGGATCTTCTCCATATTTGAATGGAACTCATGGTTGGTTCAATTGAAATATTTTATCAAAATTTATGAATTGGAGGAATCTTCTGTGTGAGATGAGTTGTGTTTTATGAGTGGTACGTGTTTTATATATGATAGCTACATTCTTTTAGTTGGTACATTAGCATATCCAGCCTACTCTTAAGTCTTAATAGGGAATGTCATAATATGGTTCAGGGATGCTGGGAAAATCATTGGCGTCTCCCTTATCAACAGTTGATTCGGCAACTCGCCTCTGCTTTTCTACTGTGAGTAGCAATTTTTTCCTCATATCATGAAATAATATGGGAATAACTCATTGGAGAGAAAACTGCAGGAATGCAATGGAAAATGAGGAAATTAAGTATTACATTATTTACTTCATGCTCGTATAGTTACACGTTGCTCAAACAGCAACTTTATGAATTCGCATTCAAGATCTCATAATTTATTCCTATTTCTCATTGCAGCACTGCATTGCCACAGCCAAACCAGATGCTGTATGTTCAAATGTTAATTTCTCCTATCATCTTGCGAAGTATATGATAAAGGATGTGAGGAGACAAAGTCCCTATCCCAGGAAGTGGGAAATTCATTCAACTGTTCAAGTTGAAAGCTTGATATTAAGTGATGATGATAAGAAGACATGGGAAGCTTGCCGGCAAGCTCTGTCCGTGTTCAGCTTCAGTGTTGAGGAGCAAGATAAGATGCTCGGGAAGGCGTTCGGCCACGTTCATTCACCCTACTGGGGCGAAGACAGAAAGAAGGAAGTCCCAACTATTGAAACTGTAAATGACATACTGGAATATCTGAGGACACTCGGGCTTTCTGATGATGATCTCTCTAAGCTGCTCAAAAAATTCCCAGAAGTTCTTGGCTGCAATCTTGAGCAGGAGCTGAAAACGAACGTACAGTTGTTGGACAAGGAGTGGGGAATTCAAGGCAAATCACTCAGGAATCTTCTTCTGCGTAATCCCAAGGTATTGGGTTACAATGTTGATTGTAAAGGAGACTGCATCGCAAAATGCACCAGATGCTGGGTTCGATTCTAGGTACATTTTCTTTTTTCAGAATTTCTTATAGCAATCATAATTCATACACATGAAACTACCTATTGGATGTCTTTAATCAAATATAATTGAAATAAAACACCTTTGCTTCCATTCTTTTTTAAAGAAATAGTTTCCCATCTCTAAAGAAAAGTGAAAAGAGAAAACGTCTTGCTAAACACTTCGAACGAGTTAGTTTGGGCAAAACATTTTTCTTTCTTTTCATTCTTATAAAACAAAAAAGATAAATAAAAAGTAGTTTGTTACATAATTTTACTAAATCTTTGTATTAAAAAGCCAATGAAGTTATTTTTTAGTTCAACATGTGAAGATGATAGTTCGAACTTTTGGCCTCTTGATCAATTGTCTTAACCAGTTGAGCTAAGCTCAGATTGGTAACTCACGACAAGTTATTCTTCAATTTCTTATGTAATTTCTTATGCAACATATAATTGAGTTTGGTGCATAAAGTTTGTGTGACTAAGCTCTATTTGAAAATAAAGTAGATACAATATTTTTCATGGGACGGGGAGTTACTTACCTCCTCACTAGGCTATTATGTTTTAGACAATTGGGAGAGAGAAATGTGGAGAACAGAGAGGTTTTTTTCTTTTTCTTTTCAATTCTTTTAATGGTGATTAGTAGGAAAATATCTAAAGAGGGGTGAGTAGGTAAATAATTTTCTTATTTATTCCCTTTGTGCTTTTTTAAAAAATGGAAAAGTAATATTAGAATAATAGTATTATTTCTATATTTATAGTAAGAAGAATACTGAATGAATTCCACGTATATGCATTAAAAACATGGTCTATCAATCCATCCAAATTTTGTGCAAAAGCAACATCTTCATGACTTCATAAAGTAGCATCTCTTTTCCCCATTATTTATCCACCTCCTCATTCTTTTTGCTATAATCTATATAAACCCACTTCCCTTCAACCCCATTTTATATATTTAAACACTTTTTTCTCTCTAAATGGGCTCCCTCAGCCCCAATGCAGCAAAATTCTTGGCAATCCTTTTGCTTGTTCTCATGCACAATGTATGTTTTTTTCTTCAATAAAAGAATATTCTTTTTCTCCATCTTCATCTTGTTCTTTTCTCTCTTTTGCAGAGCTATAGTGGGTCTCAATCTATTATTGAATATTCCCAAAAGATAGGTATGCCTTTTTAATTCATCTTATTTTTATTTTATTTGAATTTTGCTTAAAGAATGTTAAAAAGATGTGTGAATATTAAAAAGACTGCAAAGGAAAGTGCAAGTATAGATGCAGCAAGGCTTCAAGGCTGAAGATTTGCCTAAGAGCTTGCGAGACGTGCTGCAATAGATGCCACTGCGTGCCGCCGGGAACCTCCGGCAACCGTGACCTCTGCCCTTGCTATGCCAATATGACCACTCACGGCGGCAGGCTCAAATGCCCTTGAATTTACCCTTTTGCCCCCCACTTCGGACTTTCTCGTGGACTTGGATATAAATTTGATCTACGAGATCTAATACGCTAAAGAAATTAGATGATGGAAATTTGAATATAAGTTCTCTTATTTTTATTATATGTCATGTTAGTTTGTCTTTGGATTAGAAAAATGAAATGGAAAAAAGTACATTAAATTTAAATTGTCTAGATAGAATTGATTGTATCAATTTCAATTGTAACTATGGTTAAAAATAGTAATAATAATAATTGCAACTTAAAAATTGAGGTGAAGTCTCAATTTTTGTCATTGAAATGGTGAGAGGTGGGTCAATTTTATGCGAATAACATTTTAAAGTTTAAAATTGTTTAATAAGTAATAATTTTTTTTTAGAAAAAAAAGTAACAAGTCCCTTCACAGAGGGTTTAATACGTCTTTTAATTTTATTTTGTATTTGATATGTTTCTAAATTTTAATAAATGTTTCATAACTTAGGGCTCTATTAGACACAAAAGAAAAAAAAAATTATCGACTTTGGAGACCTAACAACACTTTTTAAAGTTGAAACTTATAGGACACAATAAGACACTTTTAAAATGGTTTATGAGACACAACTTTCCAAGTTTAAGGAACAAACTTGTAATTTAATCAATAATTAATTATTATAGTTACGTCCAAATATATATATATATATATATATATATATATATATATATGCTTATTAGGTGTGATATGCCCTTTAATATACTTTTAGTATTCCCTCCATGGTGTTCTAATTCTAACATGAATTTGTTAAATGTGACAATTCGCTGAACACCAACATGTGAATTCATAATATAAAATAGGAAAAAAGTAATTTGGCGTTCATTTCAGCATAGCGATAAACCAAAATGTTTAAAGTGATACAACTATTAAATTATAATTTAATATATTATCACTAACGAAATGGATTACATAACTCAACGATAATTTAGAGGACTCTTACTTTATTCAAATATTAATCACACGAGACACTACCAACATGAACATAGTTCAATTGGCATAAAACATGTACTCTCGACCAATAGGTCAGAGGTTTAGGTTTGAATATGGTAAGGAAAAAAAAAAACACAACACTCTGATTCTTAACGACATTATTGGTTTTTAAATCCCATCTCTAAATGGAAAATATAAATGAAAATAGTATAGAACCACACTATACAAATACTTGAGACATGGATTGGATTTTGTGCGTGAATTTAGGGGCACTTGGGCTTATTGCCGTGGGTCTTGAGGCGAGCATAGCAAGGGCAAACTTGGTGGTTGCCGAAAGTGCCGGGCGGGACACAGTGGCATCGGCTGCAGCAAGTTCCACAAGCGCGCATACATATCTTCTTTCTTCTCACTTTGCTGCATCGTCTTGAGCATTCATATGAGCAATCTAATCCAATCCAATCCAACCATTAATATTTTTTTCTTTTTTCACTTCAATTTTGTGTTAATTATAAGATTCTTTATTAAAAAAAAATTATGAGTTTAATCCTTAAACTTTGAGATGTGTGCTTATTTAATTTATGAACTTAAAAAGATGACTAATTAATTTTGTGTTTAATAGTTCACTGAAATTTCTTTGAAGATCTATTAGAACAGCTTTTAAATTTAATAAATTAAATAGACACAAATATAAAATTCAAAAATTTATTAGGCATTTTAAAAGGTTTAGAAGTTAAATAGACATCAATCTAAAAAAAAGGACCATATTATTAGATTATACGACAACTTACTGATTTTTGGATGATAGTGATGCTTTTTGTTGAGAGCTACCACGTTGGTCCCTTCATCCACCTGATTCAACACCAATGTTTATAATATAATCTTCTTATTATTTGCACACCATGCATTTTTTTTCTTTAAAAAATTTCTAATCTAGGAGATATATTTAATTCATACGCTTAGCTTAGTAGACGTCTAGATTGTGAAGTCAATTTGATATTTGTTATTACTAATCAATCAAACATTCTATAAACTTAGAAATATAATCATAACTTTACACTATTTTATCCGATGCTATGCAAACTTAATTTTTTTTTTAATAATATATATATATATATATATATATATATATATATATATATATATATATATAAACTATATGATCTCGTGTTTTGGGATTTAAATTTGAGACATCTTGCTCATACTTCATACATTATGCGGATTGAATTATGCTTTTGTTGGCATATGAACTCGTGGTTTTGATACCGATATGATGTTAAATTACTATTAGATTTAGTTGGAATTGTTAATTAGGAGGTTATTTTCAACAATATTAGCCAATCCTATCTCAAAATTTCCATCCAATTTTGCTATATCCAAAACTCTTGAAGGTGATGGAAGGGTAGAGAGATGGAGAACACTCACATTAGTGAAAGATGAGGAAGCCTCTGAAAAAGCCTACAATAAATATAGAGAAAAAGAAAAAATATATATTAAATAAACTTTGTTTAATTGGTTACTGGAAAAAAAAATGTAAAAATGTAAAATATATATATATATATAATAAAGAATACCTGCAGGAGAAGGAGGATGAAAATGAAAAGGAGACTGAGTGGCTTCATTTCTGAATGAGCTCAGGTGTGAAGGTGGAGTAGTGATATGCTGAGCAATGGCTTCATGTATATATAGAGAGAATTATTATTATTTTATTTTTCCTTTTATTATATTTTTAGAAAAAGAAAATGAATAAATTACAATTCTATTCTAAAATTTTCATATTCTCATCTATTTGATTTGAGTTTTCAAGATATAGAAATTGTAGTCTCTCAATTTTAATACCTATATCAAAAAGTAAGAAAAAAATCAACCAAGCAAAGTTTTGTTCCTTTTAACTTTATGCCAATTGTATAACTTTTCTATATTGACATGCAAACAATTCAAAGGCTTGTTTAAAAAGTGGAGTGGTTTAAAAGAAATGACTATTTTTAGGAGGGGAAATTGTTCAAATAGTTACCACAATGTGGTTGTCTCTTTAAAATTATCCGATGTAATTTATAAAGTATGTATGCCTCTAAACAACCATTGAATACAAAATCAAAATATTTTAAAATTTTCTTTCTCTTACATCTAACGGTTCAAAACTGTCAGTCACATTATAACAGTCTCTTCAAATAATTTATCTTTTGAGAGTCGATATGGGTAAACTTTTAAAAGTTTAGGTCTTAATATTTTTATCTATATATATATATATATATATATTTTCAAAGTAAAAGGAAAAAAAAAAATAACTTTAATCCCTAAACTCTACTAGGTCTAACTTTTAAAAGTGTAATAGATCCATAAACTTTCAATTTTTGTCCAATAGATTCATGAATTATCAATTTTGTATTTAATGGATCCTTAACCTATTTAACATTTTTTAAAATCCACGAATCTCCTAATTGCAAAATTGAAATTTGAGGATTTTATTTTAAATTTAATTTTATATCTAATAGATCAATTAATTTTCTAAAATTTTAAATACGTTGAGAGACCTATTAGATACGAAATTGAAAGTTCATGAATTTATTAGATTTTTAAAATTGAGAGGTGGATACAAAATTAAAAGATGAGTGTCTATAAGGATTAAATGTGTAATTTAATTCAAAAAAATATTTAATCAATCTAGAGTGAGAGGATTGAACTTCTGACTTTTTTAGTAAAAAATACAACTTTACATTAATTATGCTCGATTTAAATGTGAGACTTTTGAAAACTTAAAATTGAAGTGATGGATGTTGTTGGAATATGCAATGATGAAGTTAGATAGAGGATTTGTATTGGCTTTACACGAATGGGAATAACAGGCTGACAGCTGTGTGTTTGCCAATTCTTTACATGGATACAAAATGCCAACATAAAGCAGAGGGGCTGGCCCATTAATATTATCATTTGTCAATAACTAGAAGCTTTTATTCTCTTTTTTATTCCCCTTTTTAATATATATATTTTTAGTAAATTACATTTTTTTGTTCGTAAGATTTAATCGATTAAAATTTCTCGAAGTTTGAATTTAATTTCTAATTAGTCCTTGTAAGATTTTAAAAGCAATATATTTTGCTCTTTGAGATTTGAATTTGATTTTCTAATTCGTTCATAAAATTTGAAATCAGTTTACAATTGATTTATGAGAGTTAAAAAATACATATCGATAAAGTCTAGTTAGCATATGTTAACTACTACGTCATCATTATGTTAGGTCAATGAATAGCAACTTTACTCTAAGATCATTTAAAAACTAATTTAAAAATTAATTTCAAACTTTAAGGATCAATTTAAAATTAAATTCAAATTTTATTGGTCAATTTGAAATCAAATTTAAATTTAAAGTACTAAGCATGTGTTACTTTTGAAACCTCAAAGACGAAACAAAAACTAAATTAAAATCCTAATAGTCAAAAGTGTTAGTTGTTAAAACATTGAGACTAAAAGTATATTATATCCATGTTTTTTTTTGTTTTTTTTTTAATATTAGGGTTGGTTGCACAAACAACAATCAGACCCAAAATAATTGCAAATTTAACAAAATTTAAAACATTTTGCAAATATGGCAAAAAAATCAGTGACTATAACTGATAGAAGTTATCGGATATATGACTATCACTAATAGACTAAAATTCTATAAAAAAAAACTGAGGTGATAGACTACTATCAGCGATAGATCATACTATCAATGATAGAAATTGTCATATCTGTAAAAAAAACTTAAAAAATGCTATATTTTTAATTATTTTACTCTAAATCGACATCTGTTACAATTTTTTTTATAATAGGTTGTGTTTATTTAAGAGTAAAATTGTAAAAGTATTATAATGGTTACAATTTCGCTCACAAACTTTTAATCATAAAAGTTAGACTCTTAAACTTACAAGTTTATAAAGATTATATTGTAGGACTTTTTGAACTTGCAGTAAGGTAAAAAATAGCCATTTCTTTTGAGTATAATTGTTATCAAACAAACTTACAATAACAATAATATAAAAGAATTACATAAATAATCTTGATTCACAATTTATTTGCTCTCGTCTTGTTATTTTTCTATAAGAAAAAAATTCAACTAAATATATATGGAAGCTATATACATAAGAAGAGATGAGGGATGCCAACAAGAGCATAGGTACTAAGGTCCTAGGTTCAATCTCCCACTCTAACATGTTGTAAAAAAAAAAATAATAATAATAATTTTTTTTTGTACAATCTTGTAAGTTGAATGGTCTACTCTTTGCCACTAAACTTCAAATGTGTAATTTTTACAATTTTATTAGTTTAATAGTCTATTTTTTTTTTCAATTAAAAGTTTGTTGGTGGAATTATAACAACATGAATATGAATAGTAATTTAGGAGTAGTTTGTCAATTTGTTCTTTATTTAATAAAAAGGAAATATATGAATAAGAATCAACTTAAAATACAAAAAGTGGAGATAAAAAGAAAGTATCTAGCAATTATAAAAAGGTTGGCCCACACATTTAGAAATTGAAATGATACTTCATACCATTCTAATAACTTACGTCAAAAAAAGAAATGACATTTATATATATATATATATATATATATATATATATATATTACAACGGGTGAACTATTTTTTTATTTATATTTCGAACATGTTAAATGATATTTTTCGTTTTTCATTTATTTATATAATGTTTTAGAAGTAAATTAAATTTGTCAACATGAACATAACTCAACTGGTTTAACATATATTATCGACCAAAAAGCCTCTAAATATTATTGAAGTAAAAAAGAAAATATAAAGAAAGAAACAAATTAGACTTCACTAGAAAATTTGGAGGAACAAGTATCTTTCAAAGAGTTGTAGACTTGCATGGCATGGAATGGCATGCAAACCAATTGCTAGCTGTAATGGTGTTTGCACTTTTCATTTATTCAAATTTGATTTTATCCATTTGGATATCTTTGTCCCTCATTTACATTTACATTTCACAAATGTCTTTTTCATATATATATATAATAATATAATAATGAAGAAAATAAATAAATCAATATATATATAATAATGAAGAAAATAAATAAATTAATAGTTCATATATATATATGAAAAAGACATTTATGAAATTTAAACCCTAAACCCCAATTTTGTTTTAGTTTTGTAAAAGGACCCAAAATGTGTTCTATCATTGGGCCTATTGTATTGTTTATGGCCCATTTACTTTTAGAATGGGCCTATTGTATTGTTTATGGCCCATTTACTTTTAAAATGGGCCTATTGTATTGTTTATGGCCCATCTATAGTATGAGTTCATCTCGATTTTTTCCTTTCTTGATGGAACATATTTGATCTCAGTTATGATTATGTTTATAGTACAATTTAACTATTTTTTCTTTTTTAAGAAATAGTACAATTTAATTATTGAACTATATTTGGATGGATGTGATACCTTTAAATATATATAATTATTTCTTTTAAATATAACATTTAATCTATTTGAATAAAGATAAAATGAAAACTCCTAAAAGAAAATTAACTTTCATATTTAAAAAAAAATGTCAAATAGCTCAAGTAATCTCTTCTTTGATATCCCATATTTGTTGTTTACAAAAACAGAAAAACAAAATAATAGCTTTAAAAAAGAGTAGATAATAATCGAAAATAATTTTGTACTTACAAAGGCCAACAGCCGAACTTCCGGGTATCGCCACCGGCTTCGAATTCCACCAATCGACGGACGGCGAGACGCCGGAATGCCGGAACCGCCGCATCTTTAAACTCAGAAATTCTTCAGACCTTACGAGAAGAAGAACCCTAAACTCATCGGCGTTGAAGTTAAATCCATGGAAGCATCGCCGGCGTCTTCTGAGGGTTCCTCGCGAGAGGTTCAATGCATCGGAAAACTGGAAATAGTGAGACCAAAACCTGCCGGTGGATTTCTCTGCGGCTCTATCCCCGTTCCCACTGATAAGGAATTCCACGCCTTCAATTCTGCTCTAGTTCCTTCGAGCCAAACGTATTGAACCACTATTTTTTCCCTCCTTTTTTTTTGTTCTTCTATTACTCATCATGATCATGCGAGCTATTTTGTTATTGTTTAAATTTTAGAGTGAATTTAACTTTATTTGGTTCTGTGATCGATTTTGTTTGTGAAAGGGTGACTGCTCCGCGGTATCGAGTGCTTCCGACTGAGACAGATCTCAATTTACCTCCACTTCGTTCTAATTCACACGAGAAGATTCTCCCGATTGGGGCACTCCAGTCGAAGGATGCTGAAGGTTCGTTTCTGCCGTTTATGTGTAGTGCTAATAATTTCCCTGATATAGCGCATTGCTGTAGTATAGCTCAAACCTAGTGGTTTAACGATTTGACCTGTCCTGTGACAAATATATATGATCTTATTGTGTTGACGCGAGTTATCTGTTTAGTTTGATTTAGTAGCTCTACGAAATTCTAAAGTGGAAGGAATACATTTGACTTAAAGAACTATTTTCTTCGATGGCACGACACGGCAATTGCAATTCTATCATATACTGACTGACTTCCTTGTTCCAAATATCATTTACCCGGGGTCTTAATTCATTATCTCCATCATGATTCATAATAATGCATGGACTCTTGAACATAGAAGGTGAATAGATTTCAAGGGAGAATGGGGATCTTATTTCCCTGCTTGATTTAGATCAGAGTGTCAGTTGCCTCGGTAATTGGGAGGGATCCTATAAAAAATTGTCGTGTTTATTATGCCAAAGATTACAATTGAAAGTCTGCAGATTTTTATTTTGTTGGCGTTTCCGCTCCATTCTATCGGGCAACATTACTTGATAACTTTTAAGATCTCCCTTGAAGTAGTTAATGCCTTTGCAACATTCTAATTTTATTTTCTTAAAAGTTTTGATATCACTTGGATGACACTAGCATTCACATGTTTTAGATTTACCTTGGGATGGGGGTGCTGTTGCTTCAAATCTTACCAGAAAATGTGAAGCTCTTGCTGTATCTGGTTTGGTTGAATATGGAGATGAAATAGATGTGATAGCTCCAGCTGACCTTCTTAAGCAGATCTTTAAAATGCCTTATTCAAAGGCCCGATTATCCATTGCTGTTTATCGCATTGGACAGGCGATTGTTCTGAGTACAGGGTATGTACTTGGCAGTCTTTTCTTTGCTGTTAAAATTTCAGTCCTACTGTTTATCACCTACATTTTTGTCATTGTTCTTGGTGATTCATTTTGGTTGTTAGATGTCATGGAAAACGTAATTATGATATCAAAATCTCCTTAATCTTCTTGGTGGAAATGTAGGCCCGATGTTGAAGAGGGAGAAAAGCTGGTTAGGAGGCATAAAAATCAATCAAAGTGTGCAGAAGCAGAACAATCTTTATTTTTGAATTTTGCCATGCATTCAGTTAGAATGGAGGCTTGCGATTGTCCTCCAACTTATCAGGCTGCAACAGAGGAGCAATCTAAGTCATCTGTTCTTCCTGGAGGAAGTACTTCTCAGGTCCTGGAGCAGACTGACGGTGTTTCACAAAAGGATTTTAATTCTTGTGCCCAATATAAAGAAGTTAAGCAAGATGCCTTCTTTTGGGGAAGTAAGAAGGGTAAAAGAAGTAAGAAGCATGATCCCGTCAAAAAGGTTTCAGAAGTTGGTGGGAAGCCGAGGTGCTCGAATCAAGAGTCTGAAAAACATAGACGTGTTGGTGATGATGAATTTCTACGGGTTCTGTTTTGGCAATTTTACAATTTTCGCATGCTTCTTGGCAGTGACCTGCTTCTGTTCAGTAATGAAAAGTATGTCGCTGTGAGTTTGCATTTATGGGATATTACTCGACAGGTGGGACATAGTATTGTAGACTTACCTAAGTTTAATGATTATTATTATGTTAACACTTCTTTTTTCAGGTCACTCCACTAACTTGGCTTGAAGCTTGGCTTGATAATGTCATGGCAAGTGTTCCTGAATTAGCCATTTGTTATCATGAAAATGGTGTTGTTCAGGGTTACGAGCTTCTGAAAACAGATGATATATTCCTATTAAAAGGGGTCTCTGACGACGGTACTCCTGCTTTTCATCCTTATGTGGTACAACAAAATGGCCTTTCTGTCTTGAGATTTCTCCAAGAAAACTGCAAACAAGATCCTGGGGCTTATTGGGTAATATTACAGTTTTCTTCCCGTATCTCTCGTATAAATCATAAGTTAATTCTGGGTGAGTCTCAACCTCAGTTATATACTTAACATAAAAAATTTGCAGCTTTATAAAGGTGCGGGTGAAGATGGGATTCAACTTTTTGATCTTTCTCTAATTCCTAAGAACCATTCTTCCAGTGATTTTGATGATAGCTCGAATTCCTTACCCTCGATGCTACATAGAGGGAGATGTGACTCCTTATTTTCATTTGGCACACTCCTTTACCGTATAGCTCACCGACTCTCACTTTCTATGGTGAGGAAGATTTATACTTCTATTTTCTGTTTTTGCATCTTGGAAATGGTTGGTTGTTACAATTGTAGTTGTCTCTTTTGCAGAATCCATCTAATAAGGCCAAATGTGCGAGGTTCTTTAAGAAGTGTTTGGATTTTCTTGATGAGCCTGATCACTTGGTAATGATGTTGTTTCTAACAGTGCCTTACAATTGCTTCTGTTTGTGTTTTGTGGTAAAGTTTTACTTGAATATCTAGATAACTGACTAGCAAAGTTGTGCTAAGCAGGTGGTACGTGCATTTGCTCACGAACAGTTTGCAAGGCTCATTTTAAACTATGACGAAGAGTTAGATTTAACATTGGATTCTCTTCCACTGGGATGTGAAGTTGAAGTTGTGGATGCCGAAGAAGAAGAGTCGTTGGACTTTTTAAGCAGTATATCAGAAACGGGTAAGTATGAAGGTTCCTCCTCTCTTGTTGGAGAAGACAAACTTGGGGAAGTTGATCCATGTCCTAAAAATCTGTTGTCAGAAGCTTCTTCATCAATAACATCAGAGGCCTATGTACCTTCTCCAAGAAAGCTGATATCGTTGAGAGATCCACATGGGATAGAACCTGTGGCCGCAGAAAATTCCCAAGACGAGGAAAGCTTTGCAGTCTGTAAAGTTTCTCCAACTGCCTCACATGTAGTTCAAACTGTTGCTGATCCAATATCTTCCAAGTTAGCTGCAATACATCATGTTTCTCAAGCTATTAAGTCTCTTAGATGGATGCGTCAGCTACAAAGCTCAGAACCAAAGATGGTGGACCATATTGGTGCAGTGCATGATAGTCTACCTTCTCCTATTAATATCTCTGTCTGTGCATGTGGTGATGCTGACTGTATTGAAGTCTGTGACCTTCGTGAATGGCTTCCAAAATCAAAACTGGACCATAGATTATGGAAACTGGTTCTTTTGCTTGGAGAGTCTTATTTGGCTCTTGGCCAAGCATATAAGGAGGACGGCCAACTGCATCAGGCTTTAAAAGTCGTAGAATTGGCATGTCTTGTTTATGGATCAATGCCCCAGGAACTTGAAGAGACTAGATTCATTTCCTCAATGGTCGGTACCCCACTTTTGCAGAATAAATTGAATGATAAAGATGAAAAGTTTAGATCATTCAATAAAGATCTGAAAGAAGTGGATTTGCACTGTGATGACTTTTCATTAGATCATTATTCTTCCACTTATCTGTTTTGGGCCAAGACATGGACATTAGTTGGAGATGTATATGTAGAGTTCCATTCGATATACGGTCGAGAAACCTCTGAAAAAGAAGAAAAGAACTTTTCCACTAGAGAATTGAAGATCTCATCTGAAGTTGTGAAGGAAGTTAATAGGCTCAAGAAGAAGCTTGGGAAATTTAAAAACTGCATTGCTTGCTCCTTGGTAAATTGCAGCTGCCAGAGTGATAGGGCAAACAGTGGAAGCAGTGCTAGCAGTAGTAGGGGAGAATCAACAGTCTACAGCAGAAAGCACAATAAAAAGACACATATTAAGACTTCCACTGCCCACTCAGTTTCAGGAGACCGTGAACATGATTATAATTGTCCAAAGATTGAGAATGGAATGGGCTCTAACCCTATACATCTAGAGCCAAAAAGAAATGCCCGAATCCCAGTAGGAACTTGGAATGCGGTTAATTCTGGGGCAAAATTATCGGTGGATAATTCTGAAGAAGTGGAGGATAATGTGGAGGCTTGTGGTAATGTTCTTAGTGCGACCTCTCATTCTCATGTGAATTCTAAGGAATCTCAGAAAGTTAAATCTGGTGGAATATTTAAGTATCTTGGTGGTCCTGTCTCTAGAGGATCAGAATGCAATTTAACTGCAGCCCTAAGCTGTTATGAAGAAGCTAGAAAGGCGTTAGGTCAACTCCCAGCTGGATCCGTGGAACTGCAATCTGTTATGAGAAAAAAGGGTTGGGTTTGCAATGAACTAGGTCGATGGAGACTTGAAAGAAGGGAACTGAAAAAAGCTGAAACGGCATTTGCAGGTGCTATTGATGCATTTAGAGTTGTTTCTGATTATACAAACATAATATTGATTAACTGCAATTTGGGTCATGGGAGGCGAGCATTAGCTGAGGAGATAGTATCAAAGATTGAAGATCTAAAAGTTCATGCAGTTGTACAGAATGCATATTATCAAGCCTTAGAGACTGCTGAACTTGAATATACTGAATCGCTAAGATATTACGGGGCAGCAAAAAATGAACTGAATGGTGTTGCTGAAGATTCTATTGCTGTGCCTGGCAACTTGAGGACTGAGGTTTACACACAGCTTGCTCACACGTATCTGAGGCTTGGTATGTTTTTGGCAAGGCTAGATATAAACGAGGTACATGATATTGAAACATTGGAAGATGTTGGGTCAGTTTACACAAATTCTAATAATAGAGGAGCTAAGAAAGGATTGAAAAAGCATAAGATATCAGCAAATGATGCCATTAGGGAGGCACTATCTGTATATGAATCTCTTGGTGACATACGTAAACAGGAAGCTGCATATGCTTATTTCCAGCTAGCTTGTTACCAAAAGAATTGTTCTTTGAAGTATTTGGAGTCAGATGGCTGGAATAAGAGCTTGTCTAAAGATGATAACAGCATTCTCCAACGGGTAAAACAGTATGCTTCTTTGGCTGAGAGGAACTGGCAAAGAGCCATGGAGTTTTATGACCCTAAAACACATCCCACTATGTATCTGACCATTTTGGTTGAACGATCAGCTCTTTCATTAAGCTTGTCGACCTCTTTACACTCAAATGCGGTATGACTCTTTCTCTCTCTAGTATTTTGTGCCATAACCTTAAGCATTTTACTATGTAACTCTTAGAGAATCAACATATATACCATATTCTTATTTATGTACATGATAGGCCTTTCTTTCCAGTTTTCGAACTGAGATTGTTTGGTTTGCTAGGCCACTCATTGGCTTTTCTTGGAAATGATCTGTCATGTCATTGACCATTCTTGAAAATAGTTTCAGTGTCTGTTCTTCAGAATCGAGCTCTAGTTTGTTTTACATGTCTTTTAAAGCGGTTCACTCTCAACTTAAAAGACATGTAAAACAAACTAGAGCTCCCTTACTATATTTCGATATAAGAGTAAAAGGTATGCCCTAAGGCAATACAACACTCCCCAGCCAATTTGAGAGGGCTGGTAATCTCTCCCTTTTCTCTCAACTTGCCAAAAGATACAAAAAACATGAAAATCCTCACCCTAATTCCTTACATATTTGTAGTGTCCTTCTAACCCAACATTCTAACAATGACAACCTCACCTGGTCCCTCCCCACCTACAAACCTCATGGCAGACCTCAGATGGTCCCCTCAATCCTTACTAACTCTCAGAGCGTGCAATCTCCTTTCTACCCCTCCTCTTGTATTGAATTGTAATTGGGGGCCTAAGCCTAACATCGAGCTCTAGTTTGTTTTACATCTCTTTTAAAGCAGTTCACTCGTGTCGTATTATTGATTTGCATGTGATAAATTTTTTCTCCTCTGCAGATGCTAGAATTGGCATTCTCTCGCATGCTTGAAGGACGACACATTTCCGATACCGATGCAGATTCTCTGAAAATGAAGTACTCTGAGATACATTCGAAATTTTGGAATCATTTGCAAATGCTATTGAAGAAAATGGTGGCAATGACAATTCCAATGAGCTCAGGCAAATCGTCTACATCTCAACCTCATACGAGATCTGGTGAAGCTTCAAGGCTCAGGGAGCTTTACAGAATGTCTTTGAAGTCCAGTGACTTGAGAGAACTGCACAAGATGCATACCATGTGGACATCAAAAGTGGAATGTTGACACTAAATAATTGTATGTATATATGTATACTCACTTTTAGCATTCTCATATTATCACATCAAATCAAGAATAGAATATAGGTAGTTAGCATCATTAAGTTTAGTTGAAGTCTGCACTTTCATGTATTGTGAATTTTGTTACTGCTGTAGCATCGGACTGTTGTTCTCGTTAATCTTGGTTATTGAGACGTGAGTAAAGTTATCAAAATGCATTAAACTTGTCAAACTTTCTGATAGGGATGCCGTTAGGATGAGATTAGGAATATTATTAGGGTATATTAGTAATTAGTTAGAGAAGTGATTATGATGATTTGTTATAAATAGAACGAGTGGTAAAGGAGGAGATTTTAGTTGGCTTAGGCTTGAGTTAGAATGCTAGAGAGAGAGGGGAGGGTTTAAATACCTCGAATTCTTGACTGACTTATCTAGTTGTTTTTTAACTTTTATATTTTGATATTATTTTAGTTATGTTTGGTTCTATCACTTTCTTGTGGTTGAAATAAAATTCCAAAGTCGTAGAGTTCAATATGAAGTTTTTTTTTTTTGAGTACATTGGGGGTGGGGGGATTCGAACCACAGACCTCTTGGTCATCAACACATACATATGCCCGCTGAGCCATGCTCGCTTTGGCTCAAATATGAAGTTAGTGGGTAGTGTACTGAAGGCATTTTATGTGCTTTTCTCAAAGGATCATGACTTTTCATGAGTATTTCACATTAAGCTCTTTACTCTTGTCGTTGTCTTTTTGCTTTCTTACATCGAACCTATAGCAAAAAGTTATCTCCAAAGATGAAAATATATGTTGATATATTTGTAAATTAGAAGGTTCGACATCAATATTAAAGATAAATCGATGTTTTTTTATAAGGTACTAAATTTTTCATTGAGAAAAAATGAAAGAATATAAGAGCATACAAAAAAAGAATTAAGCCCACAAAAAGAACTTCAATCAAGCAAAATAACGCCTCAAGAGTAATTACAAAATATCCACGTCACCGACGCTTACAAGGAAAGATGGAACCTAACAAGAGATCAAACACACCAAGCTCCTTTCCGGTCCCTCTAAAGATCTTATTATTTCTTTCACCCCATAAAACAACACAAATCACAACTTTAATTTTCCTTCTCTCGAAAAGGAGGATGGAGAAGGAACTCCTCGATCATCTCTCTAAGCCCACGATGTCCAGCAAACTGGAAACCGAAGGCCTAAAAAAAGTAATGTGAAACCTCTCGAGCAAAGTCACAACTCCACGACAGGTGATCCAGATCTTCCTCCACCCTAATGCAACAGAAATGACCTATAAAAGAGGACCCAATTCTTCGAAGTCGGTCCAAAGTGTTAACTTTTCTGTGGATGACTTGTCAAATAAAGAACTGGTCCTTCTTTAAGATTTTTACCTTTCATAGAGAAGAAAAAACTGACTAGCTAACCAGGAAGGGATTCAGTAAGCTCTAAAAGAATGAGCTACACGAAAATCGACATTGGGATTGAGACACCACAAACGAATATCCTTATTCCTTCGGTCTAAGAACACACTCTCCAAGTAAAGAAAGGAGAGTCATGATGTCAATCGTCTCCCTATTAGATAACGATCGACTAAAACCAAAAGAAAAAGGAGAATTCTCATTCTGAACAAGAATATCAACCACGGAGTGATTTTTCAACGAAGACAAGTGGTGTAAACGAGGAAACATAGAGTAGAGGGATTATCCCCACCCATTTATCCTCCCACAAATATCTTTTATAATCGTACATAAGAAATAAAAAAATATCATCTATTAATCATGAATATAAATACAAGAAATGTATGATTTAGTTTGGAAGTAAAAATAAAAAAAATTAATTATTATTATCATTATTTTTAAAAAGAAAAACTATATATAGAAATATATGTATATCTGAAATTTTTTTATTGTTGGTTATCGTAAGTAAGAGTTACAGAAACATCAAAACGACATTTGGCATCATCGATTCTACTACATAAACACCGTAATGACATCTAGCATCATTGAAAGCATTGAACCCACAGTGTTTCCTGAGGGTTTTCTTCTTTATTGCCACATCAAAACAGATGAAATTTTCAAAATTGAAATTATAGTTGGAAAATGGGACCTATGATATGACTCGATGAATCTTGTATGTATTTGAAATTGAGATCATCATATTTAACAAGAACGATGAACGCAAAGACCTCATTATTTCTGTCGCTGTCTTTCTTCGCCATTTCCACATCCATATCCTCCGCCATGGCTGAAGCTTCATCCCCAGCGTCTTCTCGGCCCGCAGTTCACATTGTGTACACCGAAACGCCTCGCGATGAAGATCCCAAGGACTTCCATATCCGAACCCTAGCTTCTGTTCTCGGCAGGTTCGTCTCTTATTTCATGTTTTCGAACTGCAATAGAAGATAATCGGACCTCCATTTGCAGTGAGGAGGCTGCGAAGGATGCGCTTGTTTACAGCTACAAAACGGCTGCCAGTGGATTCTCTGCAAAGCTCACTCCCGCCCAGGTTTCTCAAATTTCTCGTAAGTTTAGCTTAAGTTATAAACAGGATCATTTCTAGGGATTCATCTTATCTCTTTGTTATTACCATTTTTATATTGATTGCTATGTTTTTTTCTTCCTCATTTTATTTGACAATTAGTTTGTTCATATAAATTATCCTTGTAAGTTATGGTAGGTAAAAATGATTAAAACAATAGAGGTTGCCCCCAACAAGATGTCCAGTAGATTAAAATCAAGCTTCTTATCAACGAATAATACTTCAATAATTGCATTCAGGATGGTGAAAAGTCCTGTATCTATCATTTCATTGTCTTTTGGCAATAATTGCCTTAATGTTGTTTTAGATTGTTGTTCACTCATTAGCTGCAACTAAACAAATGAATTTTTCTGCTTTACTTGGCAGAACAACCAGGCGTCCTACAGGTTGTTCCAGACAGCCAGGTCGGGTTGCACCGTTAGACGACGATTCCGCAGCCTCCCTTGAAGTCGGGTGAAGATGGCATAATAACAAGTGAGTTTCACCTTTCTTAAACTGCAGCACTTGTATTTGTTGTTTGTCAAAGCTGAACATTATCACGCTGTAAAAAGACCTATAAACTTTTACAATATGAATTTCTATACTTACACGTCAAAACCGCGTCACAAGATGCGAATCCTGCATCGAATTTATCGTTGCTATGCATTTAGCCACTGATACAAGTCTTTTTTTATGCTTCTAAAAATGAATATTATTCTCTAGAATGAAATCATAGTGCAAAAGAATAAGCTTCAGAGTTGATTCAGTAAATAAACAACACTGTTGGGGGTCGTTGTAAGTAGGGGGGAAAAAGAATAAGCTTGATACTAGGTACTTGTGAAGCTAACATCATTGCCATAATTTTGACTTATCCTCCTATCTTTCCTCTGATAACTCATGGTTAAAGTACTAGAATTAGTACAAATTCCTGTATGAAGAACCTTCATTCATAGGTTTCGCTTTCTCTTTAGAAGAGTGGGAAGTACACACAAAGAACCGATGAAGAAGAGTACGGTCAATGTTTTGAAATCATATAAATCCTTGACGGATTTGAGATCCCCAAGAGCAAGACCGGCCTGAGTAAAGAAGAGAGAATTAGGAACTCGATTATTTGAAAAGTTGGGAATGTAAATACAGAAGAAGTGCATGTCAGGACAAATCTTCATGTGCGATAAAGGGAATCCCGTGAAAGAAATAGAAATCCTTTTCGTAATTAAATATCCAGAAAGCCACTAAAACATAAATATGATATGATAGACAAATCATTTTCGTAATTAGATGTCTAGAAAGCCAGTAGAACATAAATATGAAGATGGCAGACGGGTCGGGTCATAGCAGAAATTAGGTAAGATGAAGCTAAACCAGTAAGTGGAAAGTGAAATTCAAAATGTACAAATGGGTCTTTTGCTAGAAGTGGATTATAGTACATTGGAGTCATATTCATTATGCATTAAAACAGAGTGTAAATACCTACAATCAATGCTTATAATAGAGAAAGCGAAGTAAATAACAAAACTGCAACAAATTTATGCGATAGCTAGAATTAAAGCTGATAGAACATGATCGAAAATGGCAAAAGCCAAATGTGAAAAACATATTATAGACTAGCCATTGGATGACTTAAAAAACTTACCCTAACCATGATATACGATGATGGAACAAGACCGATCAGTGTAGCTAAAAGGAAAACATGAAATGGTATATCGACAATGGGCGATGCCAAGTTAATGAAAATGTTAGGTAATGTTGGTGTTATCCTCAGGAAAATCATGTAATTAAGTAGCTTCTCTCTTTGCTTTGCAATCTGAAGAAACCACAGGCACATTATTCAGAGGTTAGGTTAGATTAGTGAGAAATCACTTCTAGATTAGCTGGGAAAAGTAAGGATGGGAAATTGACTTACCTCTGACTGAAAAAGTTTCAATTTTTCAGGCCACATCCAAGAAACTAAAGGTCTACCAATTAACTTGGAAAGGAAAAAACAAGAAGTAGCTCCAGCAGTAGCATTGAAAACGACTAGAATAAGGCCTCTAACAACTCCAAAAAGAGCTCCAGCCAACAATGACAAGAAAACTGTTCCAGGGATCATAAAAGTTTGCATAAATATGAAGGTGGAACAATAACCCAGGATGAACTGTGCAGGGTGACCCTTGGCGTAGCTTCCAAGATGATCTCTGCTTCACAAATTTAAAAAACAGAAAATGCATCTTCGATAGCCATAATAAGCTCTCTAAATTGCTATGCCAATCAAACTATCAAATGGAACCCACCAAAAGGATAAGTCAAAACACAACATATCAAAAAGCAACAACATTGCATCACGGACCTATTAGACATAAAATTTAAAGTTTAAGAGCTTATTAGATACAAAATCAAAAGTTTGGAAATTTATTAGACATTTTTTAAAGTTCATAGACCTATTAACAAACCTGAAAGTTTAAGGTCAAAATTTGTAGTTTAATTTTATTTTTTATTTTTTTGAGGGTGAAATGTGGTTGGTGGTGGGAAACGGGTTGAATTAGTTGAAAAATACTAATTATAGACTGTAATTCTATGACTTAGCTTGCTAACAGAGAATTCAGACAGTCACCTAATATCATGTTTTTCAGACTACAGTGTCCTATCTGAAAGTTATGGTGTCTCCATCCAGTTTTACATTAGTCATTTCTGAAAGCTTCCTCTCTTCTTCATTAATAGCTACCTCTCCCAAGACACCCAAAGGTATCAAAATCCCAAAATATACCTTATACACTATCAAAATATCGAGATTATAGCCTCGCTACTCTAGTCGCTAGTTGGATATTTTGGCTGAGAGTTTTTCCTCTCCAAAACAAAATGCGATGGTTAGATATTTTGGCTGAGAGTTTTTCCTCTCCAAAACAAAATGCGATGGTTAGATATTTTGGCTGAGAGTTTTTCCTCTCCAAAACAAAATGCGATGGTTAGAAAAGCAAAAGATGATGATTTGAATTTATAATCTCATAGTCCATTTAATTTTTTAATTTTCCTCCAACCACCAGGCTAATCTCCGGTGGTTAAATATGCTAACGCTTCAAAGATGAACCAAACACCCCAGAATTTGCTCGCCACATCGAATGTCTTTCCCCCACATAGATAGAGCTTTGGAAGCCGCAATTGACTGCCACTTCTCTGTATTAAGTCGGGTTTTTTTTCCTTTCTTTAGGATACTCGTGAATGTCCGGACCAGCTTGTGTGATTACATTTGGTTGACAATTATACTCCTACAATAACTAAGTAAGCCACCGGCTACTAACCCGAACTCGCTCCTCTAATGACATAATAAGCAACAAAACTTCACAAGAATGAAATCAATAAGGTTACTTATTTAATACATCATATTAATGCAACTCACGAGAGATGTTAGCATGAAATGGATAAGCAAGCAAGAATTATTAATATGAAATCAATGAGCAGGAAGCAACTTCTGCTATACACAAATAACCTTTTTAAATTAGTTAAATTAATTTTGATTAAAATATTTTCGAATTCAATCCGATGAAGAAACAAAAAAATATTCACCTACTTGAGCATACGGAGATCGGCGAGGGAACGTGGCAGCTTAATGTTCTTGAAGTCGGCGGCCGGCATTGTACGGTAAATACAGAAGAGCGCAGCGGAGAATACCAAAAAACCGCCGAGAGCCACCGCGAGTCCCCACCGCGAGAGAGGATATCTCTCAGATTTCAGCTTCTTCGCCGCCGGAGAGTCTATCTCCGCCTTCTCTTCGTCTCTGATCGCCAGATTCCTCGGAGCCGCCATTAGCGCGCAGATTTGCAGAACCTTCAAACGTTGCGTAGAGAGATGGCTTCCGACCGGCTTCCGGCTGAGCCGAGCCTTGAGAGAAGAGCACTGTTACCGGAAGCTAGGGCGAGATAACCATGGCTTAACCACATGATCGATACGGATCTGCTCTGTCTCTTCGATTTTTTTTTCCCTTTTCTTTTCCTTTTTTTTTTTTTTTTTTTTTTTTAAATCAATTCTCAATCTCAATGAAACCTTTTGACCTCTGTAATTAGAAAATAATTCCTTTTTTCTTCTTCTTTTTTCCATTTCTTTTAACGGAAAAAAGAAGTAATTAAAAACCATTTTCTTGGTGGAAATGCAGGCAGCGTTACAGGCCAGACGGTAATCGTGGACTATCAGCCAATAGTGTATTGCCACGTGGCTTTTTGAGTTAGTGGCTAAATTTCTCTCTCGGTTATTAATTGTGACAATTACTCGTATTTCTTCTAGTTTAATTGATTGATTCATAACAAAAGAAAATTGTGAATAAGGCAAAAAGACTTAAATTATTAGATTCAAAATCTTTTTATTAGCTGTCATTGGTTTTTTAAGTAACGAATTTAATGTGTTTAATTGGATATATCATATATTATATTTCATACCTCTTTCAAATTTCTCCTCTTACTTGGAATACAATTTAATTCTAATTCGGAAATTTTAATCATTAATCTAGGTCAATCAATTTATGTTTTGTCCTTTAATCTCAACACCTACTCCTTTTTCGACCTTACATCTTCAACCCCTTTCCATTTTCATATGTTCAACCTTCTTTTTTTTCTCGAGATAACAAATGGGGTATAGAAATTTAATCTCTGATCTTTAACGTTTGATCTCAATAGAATGAATATATGCCAATTACGGACTATATTTATATTTATTTTAGCTTTTTTTTAGTACAAGGAGAAAGTACATGTCAACTAACCTAGGCTCGGTTTGGCGTAAACTTCGTATTACATTCATAGATGTTATTCTCAATAAGGTGGAGTGAATTAGAATCTATAACAGAAAATCATTGATGCGATTCAAACTAAATTAAGGTGGAAAGGCATGTAACTTAAAACATAAACAAGCGTTGACAAACACAAATTAAAAGGAAACTTATTTTAGAAGAAAAAAAGTGTGCAAAACTTAATCACGTTCCAGACCATAAAAAAGATCCTTTTCTTATTAAATGATAAATTAAAACTTTATCTCTCCACTTCTTATGGGTTTTCTTTCCTTTCAATAATATCACAAACCCAAAAAAGAATATTAATTATTGAAATAATTCATATATATATATATATATATATATATAAGACACAAATTTCTTTAGAAACTTGAAGTGAAGATTCCCAAATTTCTCAAATTCTCAGAGAAGAGAATGTGAAGATTCAGAGAGAAAAAGAGAGACGATGTTTCAATCTTCACGCCGGCGGACTTATTCCTTTTCTTCTTCTTCTTCTTCTTCCCTCTCCTCCTCCTCCTCCTCCTCTTACTATTTTCCCGATGATTCTCCGATCTCCTCCGCCACTCCGATCCGATCATTCTCCGGTAGCATTCCGTTCTCATGGGAGCATTTGCCCGGAATCCCCAAGAAACAGTCGCCGGCGAGGCTCCGGCGTGGCTCCGCCTCTCCTCTGACCTCTTTCCTCCCCTTACCTCCCAATTCCACCACTCCGCCGTCGTCCAAGCGCTTCGGATTTCAAGATTGGAGGAAATCAAACCGCCAAATTCCGCAGCGGGATCCTTTCTTCGACGCCTTCATCGAGTGCTCTAAGGAACCTACCTCCACCGCCGACTCCGCCGCCGTCGAGCAAGAGGCGGCCGCCGAGCTTTGGAGCGGCGGCAGCAATGAGAAAGCGGTTTCGAGAAGCCTTAGCGATCGATTTGGATTCTTGAATCTGTACTCTTCTTGCAAACGGACCTGCGGCGTTTCGGAATCCATTGTGTATCTTCCGAGAACGCCGAGGAGTTCGTTCGATCTGCTAAACCCCCACACCGGCGGCTGAAATCGCCGCCGCAGACCGCCGTTGTTGAAGAAGTGAAAAAAAAGAGATGAGTGGCTGAGATTTGATTAATATCATGTTTGTTAATTAGTTTAATTAATCTCTGTGTTTGTGATGACTAATATTCATGTGAGGCGGTGTTATGAAGAGATCAAGTGGGGGAAATGGAAAATATTATGAATTATGGAATCAAATCAATTGTTAATTGTTAATTGTTAATTTTACTGCGCTGGAATTGTTTGTGAATTACGTCAAAATTTGATGTTGAAATTAGTCTCCTCTCCTCTCTCTCTCTCTCTCTCTCTGTTTCTTATGTGTATTATTATTATTTCTCTATGATTACATTACATGTGACAACTCCCGACAATGTCTTTGTAATTTACGATATCATCAATTTGCAAATTTGGACCTATTTTTTTTATGTTTCTCTTTCAATCAACCTGCAAATTACAATATTTTATCTAACTTCTAATCATTTTGGACCGATCTCTCTCGATACAACCTACATTATCCATTTTTTTACTCTCTTATAAACAAAAATGGAGCATTTGACACGTGACACTCTGTGGTTGACCCACGTGGTTTAAAATAGTTTAGTTATGCTAGCAGTCTTATATTTATACTCTATCTCTTGGGTGTGATTAGATGGGGTATTTGTACAAATGACCCTTCCCTGAAGGTGCGTAAGTTTTTTTTTATCTTCTTCAAAATTTATGTTTTTTTACCTTCTCTTGTGATAAGCAAGTGTCTTCCCTTATGAAAAGTCATTCATACTTTTTGCTTAACACGATGGCATTATAGTTCTCTTTGTGATCGTGCTCAGTGAAGGGTACTATAGACTTTGTGATAGTTCTCTTTATGTTTTTTTACCTTCTCTTTGTCTTCTTCAAAATTTATGTTTTTTTACCTTCTCTTGTGATAAGCAAGTGTCTTCCCTTATGAAAAGTCATTCATACTTTTTGCTTAACACGATGGCATTATAGTTCTCTTTGTGATCGTGCTCAGTGAAGGGTACTATAGACTTTGTTCACTTGTTTATTACGAGAAAATGTCAAAAAACTATTAGTTTTGAAAAAATGAGTTATAAAATCTTATGCACTCCGAAGAGAGGGTCATCCGTACAAATTCCCCGTGATTAGATAGATTTAATATGTTGTTTTTTTTTTTATTATTATTATTGTTTCTCTCTCTCTTAATAGTGTGTGTGAGATTAGATGGATTTAATAAGTTGGTTTTCTCATGGAGATGAGGTGACTTGAGGGTTGTTGAGCTACCAAGCTATCGTCTTTAATAATAATTTAGTAGGTATCAAATTTGTCTCTTATTTATCATATTCATTGTAAATAATTTAAACAATTTACATTATTGCTTTCTTATATTTATGTCTTGATTTATTTTTCAAAATTATAAGTGAAATTGTACATATGTTTCATATTGGTTGTAAATAATTTAAACAATTTTCATTATTGCTTTCTTATATTTATGCCTTGATTTATTTTTCTAAATTATAAATTATAAGTGAAATTGTAGATATATATGGTAGTAACTAAAAGAATTTTTCACCTTCCAAAGCATTATTCAACTGACATAAAACGCGTATTTTCATAAAGATTTCACATATTTGAATTCATCACCTTACAATAATAATAAAAAAAAATAAAAAGAGTTTTTGGATTTTTTTTTTTAGTTAAACAATAAACAATTGCATGGTGTGACATTGAACTTTTGAAATCTACTAATTCATACTTGAATTGATTTTGCATGTTTTGATTTAGTGATGGAAATATGGGGTTTTTGTAAGGATGACCCACCATTCGGGGTGCGTAAAGTTTTTTGACATTCTTTTGAAATTCTATGTTTTTTGACCTTCTGTCGTGATAAACAAGTGTTATCTTCCTGTGAAAAGTCATCCGTACCCTTCGTTTATCACGAGGACATCACAGTTGTCTCCTCGTAATCGTGGTTAGTGAAGGTTACTACAGACTTTATGTACTTACTTATAACGAGAATGTCAAAAAACATAAATTTTTAAAAATTGAGTTAAAAAACTTTACGCACTTCAGGGATGGATCATCCGTACAAAAACTCCATGAAAGCATGGAGTGTATTTATATATTCCTGTTATAGAAAACCATAGGTTTCAAAAAAAAGAGGCTTATGGTTCCTTCTACTTATTTTTCTACATGATAAATGTTATCTTTGCAGTATTTGGTATATATATTTGTTTTTTTTATTATTGTGTGAGAAAATGTTGGTTATCAATATTTTAATTATATATTATACTCTGTCCAATAAGATAACATCGGACTGATATAAGAACAAAAGTATTAGCCAATATTTATATATATATTCTTGTACGAAAATGGAAGTTAGGTATTGTAAAATATAATTTTTTAATGAGTTTAGTTGATATATATAATTAAAAAATAGACGAAGTTAAATAATGTTCTAAAAACATATAAATCTTGGAAAATATAAGTTTTTATTAGAACTTCAAGCAAGATTAATTTTTAAGTCTTTTAATTTATTAAGACATATATTTTCGATCAAAATATTAGTTTGAATATCTTATATTGAAAACTGAAAAGAAAGAAAAAATAAAAGTCATAAATACCAAAATTTATGTGTTTTTTTTTATTTAAATCCTACCTCAATGATCAAATAGTTAGTGAACTGTTAATATATATTTAGTTTTTTCTAAATATTAAGTCTTTTAAAACAAATGCTTGATGTGTATATGCTTTGGACAAATATATACATAAATCGCTGAGTTATCATTTTCACCATGGATAAAAAAAAGAAAATGTTCCTCATATTTTTTTTCTTGGTCTTCAAACTCGAACTCATAATAATTTATCAAACACAGTCGATCTACTTAACCACTATTTATAAATATATATATATATATATATATATATTTTTGTCGACGAAACGAGAGGAGACACGACTTTTTTTTCCCTCGGAATAATATTTTGTCGTGTTTAGTATTTTTTGGGTGTGTTTGGATTTTGGAATGATGAAATCCACTTATAAATGAGGAATTATTTTTATTTATAGTAAAAATATAAATAATGGAAATTTAAACTTGAAAGGTTAGTGGTGGACAGAAAGTGAAAGGAGTCATGATGAACAGCAGATGCTCACCATCACCCACTACTTCCTGGTCCCAACTCCATTTGTTTTTTAATGCAAAACAATTTTTCACTTAATTATCATTGCTCATAATTAAATCTCCCTATTTTAATTCATAATATAATATTTATCAAAAAAAGTTAAAAAAAAATCATAATATAATATCACTACAACAACATTGCTTCTCACAATTTCTAGGTTTAATTCTTATATATTGTGATCTTTCTCTTTTTTTTCTTTTTTTTTTTTAGCATATTTTTCAAACATGCATTATCATCCCAACTTTATATAAAAGAACATTTTAATTATTTATGCTATAGATAAGATTCAGAGTTTAAAGTTCCATGATCCACATAGGTCCTCCAGTACCATGTCTAGATCACACACACAACTAATTCTTAGTGAGGCCTTTAAAGACTGAGCCGAAGAAGTACAAACGAAGCAAATAAGACAAACAACTTATCCGAGCTCGATCTTAATCGAGTTGAGGTATATGTAGTGTCGCCTCCTCTCTCTAATTCTCGTTGCCATGTCAAGTAAAATCCTGACCATAGAACATATAAAAGGTATAAATAGAAGAGATTCATCTCATTTGTACATAATACTGTCCTCAGTTCGACACTACTACTTAAAACTTCTATTGCAACAGTGTGAATATCTTTCTGGCACGCATGTTGGATTTGAAACGTGTCCAAATTCTGGCATCAAAAGGTAAGGTTGCTTTTTCATTCATCATTTAACCAAAAGTCATGCGAAATTATTGAGCTTATGCACTAGCAATTTGTTTGGCATGTCTCCACCTTCTGAAAACAAATTTTATTTTTGTTTCTTAAAGTTGATTAAAGGTTTTAGTAGTATTTTCCTAAAGTGGAAACTGGAACAAATAGTTTGTTAAAAAACAAAATGCAGAAGATCATCAAATAGGGCATAAATTATTTAAAATTTAAATTTTAAAATTTCAATAATGACCCCAAATTTCAACCACCAAATTAAGTACTGATCTAGAAATTTATTTTGATGCAGATTTTTTTTGACATCTTCAACCACTACTATTGCTTTATGTAGTCACCTCACAATGCTCAAAATCTTGTAAAACTGTGTGATTCATCTAATAGTAGTATTAGTAATAAGTAACAATTCAACTTATAAAGTTTAATTTAACTTAAAATACTTATCACAGGTTTAATTAAATTATTTCAAATAAAAGAATTGACCCTTTCACTTCTGATGTAGTAAAAGAACTTACGGAAAAAAGATCTCATGTTCATAATATTATCGATAAAAATGGATCTACATGAATACCGAGAATAAAAAAATGGTAATGCCAGAAAATGAAAAATATAACTGAGCTCAAGCCTGCATAGACAGGACTAGTCTATGGAGATTCAGGTTTGAACACTATCACTTTCCAGGCCCAAGTAAGCCCTATACGAAAGACACGTATTTGACCCAATGTCCGAAACACAGAGTCGATCCAAGACCAGCCAGGTCGAGGTTGACCCCGCCTCACCAAGCCTAGTCCAAGGCATAATTAAGGCCTTGGACCAAGGTTTGGGGTTGGCCCGAAGGCCAACCAGGTCGAGGTCGACCCCGCTCCCATATTGTACCCCAATTATACGAAAAGTGATATGAACGGGTCTAATCCGACTCTCTTATGTCTAATCCTAAAAGGAAAGAAAAAGACCTTAAAAATACGATATAATACAACATAACTTGAGAAAAAAAGTAAATTCATTTAGGTCTACTCACTAAATAAAACTAAAACTTGTTATTCCTTTACTTTTATTTTAACTCAAGCATCAAGGTCACCATGGTAAACACTATAACGAGTATTTTTTTAATCCTTATTTTACCTGTCATCTTCTTCTTAAAAATCTACAAATTCTCCAATCCAGAAAGGTGACAAAGGGACACTCAACCATCCTCATTTTAGCATCAATGGCATCAACCAATATAACCTTTCAAATAATAGTAATGTTTGATTTTTGGAACATATTTTGAAAGTAGAAATTAAAGGAAATAAAATAACAAACAAAAAACAATCTGTGTTGACTAATGAAAACAACCTGTATTTTTTAGGGAAATAGATTTTTTTAAATAGAACCATGGTTTTTTTTTATTATTATTTCTATAAAAAAAAATTGGATAGATTTTTTTTTCAATACAAATTAAATGGTTATACAAATAAATAAATATATATAGATGCACACACATGCAGAGTGTGTGTATATATATATATATATATATATATTTGAACAATGAAATGTGTATCTCAGTAATATGTACAAAAGATGAATCTTTTTTATTTTTCTTTACTTTATGTCATAAAGTAATGAATAATTATCATATAATGATATAATACAGGTAGTACTTGGCAGATAGTGGGAGACAAAATATCTTTGCTGATCGAAAGCAATTATAGTTTCTGTATATATCTATATATATATATTTATTATTATTATTATTATTATGAAACAATTATATATATTTTTTTTAATATTAGAGTTAACTTCCCATATTTTTATCATTTACTTCGTATGCTTTTAAATGTTGAATAGATCTAAATATTCAATTTATCTACGCAATTTTTAAAATTTTAAAAGCTTTAATTTTTTTTTTTTTTTTTTTTTTTTTTACTCTTAACATTTCAATTTTTACTCTTAACATTTCAATTGTGCATCTATAAGTTCGGTTTTTTTTTTTCTCTCAAAAAAAAAAAAATTCGGTTTTATTTATTTATTAATATTGAATAAATCAAAGACTTTTTTTTTTTTTCTCTTAACATTTCAATTGTGCATCTATAAGTTCGGTTTTCTTTTTTTTGTTTCTTTTTTTCTCTAAAAAAAAAAAAGTTCAATTTTTATTTATTTATTAATATTGAATAAATCACCGTAGACACAATCTTCAAGGTTAAAAAATTTAATTTATAATTTAACTTAATAGATGTTACATATTTTTTTTTTCAAAAATATTTAATTAATGATAGATGATAAATTAAACCTAACCTTTTTAGTCCAAGTATGCTCCAACTTTCTGTGAGGTATGCTCGATTTGACAATAGATGACACTTTAACAATAAAAATATACATTCAACTTTCATCACCCATACACCAATTATTATTTACTTTCATCACCCATACACCAATTATTATTTTTATTTTTTTGACAACATGTGGGGGTGAGGGATCGATGGTCACTAAGTCATACAACATATCACAATTGAACTATGCTCTGGTTGGTACCCATACACCAATTGTTTGTCTTCTATCTTGCAAGATATTATAATTTTCTTTTTCGTAGTCTTAATGTATGAACTTATAATCTCCCCTCTAAGAATGGTTAGAAATGCAATGTTAGTATTGTTATATGATGTTTATTGAACTAAAAAAGAGTATTGATATAAATATAGGAAAATTGCAAAAAAATGTTTCTAAACTATACAAGTCGTTACAACACACTCTTGACTTTTCAATTCTACTAGTCACTCCCTAAACTTACTTAAATTGCCTAAGATTAAAAACTTACACAAATTGTCATTGAGCTACAAACATTGTTCTAATCAAACCCGCAAACTATAAGATTATTAGGACCAAACCCAAATTTTGTATAATCAACTTTTTATTTTCTTAAATCACGATGATTATAGATCAACATGGATATGGATGCCAATTTTTTTTTAATGGTTAATGTTATAGATTTATAATCGTGTAGAGTTAAAAAAGGTTAAATTGTGTAATAATTTAAAACTTCAATTGCCCTAATTCTTATATTCCATCCCTAGTTGTTGTTAGAGGTGTATACATGAGTTGAGTTAGGTCGGGTTAGGAAAAAAATTTGGATCAACTTAAATTTTTGGGTTGGTCTAATTTTCCAACCCGATCAATATTATTGTTCAAGAGATAGCAACACGACTTAATACAACCCATATATTTTTTGGTTGGGTCACTAAGTTGACGATTGTTTGAGAGAGAAGAGTTGAGTGACAGATGAAAAATGGTGAAGCGACGACGACCGAATGGGAACGATTAATGAACAAAGGCTGACAAGGCAACGACGACTGTCGGATGGGAAAATTGTGACGACAACGGTCAAATGAGAAGAGTGTGACGACCACTATACTGTCGAATGAGAAGGAAAGAAGAGGCAACCCGGCAATGAGTATCACGACGACTATTAAATGGGAAGAGAACAAAGGATGCGTATGACGTGAAGTGTGTGTACACATGTTGAAGTTTAAAGGAATGAAACCCTAATATATATATATATATATATATATATATATATATATGTGTAGAAAATCGGTTCAATTTGGGTTAAATCGAGGCAAAAATAATTTCAACTTGTGAATTGAACCAAATTTTTTATCCTGAAAAAATCAATCCAACCCGAACGAGAAAAAAAAATCCTCACTCAACCCAACCCTTGCATTTTAAGTTGGGTTGTTCGGATTACCAAGTTATTTGACACCTACTAGTTGTTGCATTTTGCAATATTTAAAGATTTAATTGAATTTAGTAAGTTTAGAAGGAGAATGATAGCAAAATGAAAGTTGGAGGGTGTTAATTGTTATAGTAATAACTCTTATAGTTCATGACCTAAAAAAAAATATTATTATAGTTCATGGGTGTACTACAAGAAATACTTCTTTTTAGCGCGACGAAAATAAAATGTCGTTAAAGACCTGTATCGACGAAAAATCGAACGTCGTTGAACATATCTACGTTGGTAAACATATTTAGCAACGTTTTAGTCAAAATGTCGCAAAAATTGTGACTTCGCAAGCTTTAAATTACAAATTATTTTGTTTACTCGTGTGAAATTATGCATTTACTAAGTCTATTTAAATTATGTTATTCTTTCATATTAGTCATTTATTTGTTAAATGTTTAACGAACTTCATTGATGAAGTGCTTGATCTGACTAAAGCGAGAAATGTGGTTTCCTTCTCACATGTCACAAGCAGAACGCAATGGCCCATTACCTGGCGACCTCTGCGTGTGAACAAAGCATATCAAACTCTTGAAATGATATTTTCCCTCCTAGTCTAGTTCATCTAAATGATTAAGATGTTTTGGTTACTTATGAACTAAGTGGGGGTCTGTCCCATTAGTTTCTATTTCTGGGAGTCTTGTCTCCTTGTCAGTCTGATTTAAGGCGGGCACTTTATCAAAAAAAAAAAAAAAAAATATATATATATATATACATATATATGTTTAATTGGGAAAAGTAATGTAACTGTATAAGTTATGTAACCAACGTCTAAATTATTAAGACCATGTTTTATATGTTTTTTTTAGTTTAATAATACGTGATATTGGAAAGTTGAAACTTTGTCAATCTTATTTTATATGTTGGTAATAGATGGACTATTTATTAAAAAACACATTAAATGTGAAAAAATGTAATATAATTTAAAAAACATAAGTTTAATTTTAGAAAGTTTTAAAAAATATTCTTACAATTAAAATATAATTCAAATTTAAAAATTAAGCGTCAATTTAAATATAATTTAATTGATTACAAATTTATAACTTTTCACTAAAAAAAAAAAAAAATTGATGTTTGATTTTCCACTCACCCGATATGGTTGAACTAAAAAAAAATCAACATTTAATTTGTTTTCGAAACAATTTTATTTTTATGAGTGAAAATTTAATTTATTTTTCTTATAAAAAAAACATATTTTTATTTAAATAAATAACGTCATTGAATGATACTCTAATGAAGTAATCATTTAAGCAGTTGTCTAAAAAAAAGTAATAATTTAATTAAAAACAAAATTAAGCTATATTAAATGAGCAAACTGAATGGATATTGAGAATTGAGATTGAGACTTGTTGAAGGGAAGCACGTGCAAGACAGCTAAAATGTGTGAGACTGAATGGACCTTCGTGGAATAATGTCCATTTGTTGTTCAATAAAGCAATCACCTTCGCAAGAAGGGAAGTATGGGAATTAAAGAATTAGTTCTCGTGGAGGTTACTACGAATATAACTAAATGACATCAATTATTATCTTAGAACTCGAAGGTTTAATTCCAATCTCATAACGGTTGAACTAAAAATAAAAAAAATTCATATGAGACACCATCAAAATCTCTCTTGAATATGTGTTTTAGATTAATATTTTATCATGAACAATGTCGTTACTAGTTTCATAATTGTTGGATGCATTTGAAATTTATTTAATAGTAGTATATTTTGTAATAACACTGTTCAAACGACGGAATACAAATTTAAATTTACAATTTTAAATAAGTGTTATTAATGTATATTGATGGTCTTATATTATGCCGGTTGAATTATGCTCAGATTGATAATTTCATAGATACTTTAATGATTAAACTATTGACGTATCACGTAATATTCAAATTTTAAAGCGATGTTGAAATCGGATAGAAAGGTTTCTTTCCATTCTTTTTTCAAGGATGAGGAATGTCAATAAATTTTTCCCTCTACCCTGACCTCTCCCTTTATCCAACTATCCCAACCTCAAATTTTCAATATACACAAACTTTTTTTTTAATTAGTAATAGAAGATATTAAATATTTTAACTAATAAATAGTAGATACGCTAACTTTAAAATAAAATTATTGTTAAATCTATATGTTAATATTTTTTTTTTGAAGGGAAATCTACATGTTAATATTGAATTAAGTTTGTATTTAAAAAATAAGTATAAATGAATTATATAGGAATAAGGATTAAAACCCCTTTGCCAATTTGCCATCTCTTACCCAAAAAAAAAAAAAAAAAAAAAAAAAAAAAAAAAAAAAATCCTTCTTAAGGTTTAAGTCATAGACACATCTATATATACATATTTTTATAAATAAATAACAATTATAACATAATACATTATACTTGTTGGGGTTAGTTAATCAATTTTAAGTTTGTGTCCAACTCTTATATACGTTTTAAGGTCTAATAATTCTATAAATTTTTAAATTTTATATGTTTAATAAGCTTCTAAATTTTAAAAATATTTAATAACTTTTTTTTTCAAAGGTATATTTAATATATCTTTAAAATTTATATTAGATTTCTACATCATAGATATTTTTTTTTAAAAAAACATTAAAGATTTATTAAATATAAAATTGATTTTCTCCCTAATAAAATCCTATTTTAAATTTTATGTCTAAAATAAATCTATAAATTAAAAAAAAATGTTGAATATCTTAAATAAAAAATTGAAATTCAACGACCTATGAGACACAAAGTTAAAAATGTAAGGATATATTAAATAATTTTTAAAGTTGAAGTGTCTATCCCACACAAAATTGAAAGTTTAAGGACTTAATAGACATTTTGTAGAATTCAAAGGCCAAATAGACACAAAGTTAAAAGTTCATGAACTAAACTTATAATTTAGGTTTAGAAATATTGCAAAGTGGATATGACACGAATTACAATCTAAAGATCGACCGTTTGATCTCCCACCCTACACTAAGGTTAATGAATAGATTTATTCTAAGGATACAATTAAATAGAAGAACATTGACTATTCATTTACTTAATTTAATAAATTAAGAGGCGACGTTCGAATAAAAAAAAAAAACATATTTTACATGGGCCTGGCCCAAATTTCTGAAAAAGAGAGAGTTCAGCCCGTTTCCATCTGATTGGTAGGTTTGGATATATATAAATATTTTTTTTTTGAAAATTCTTGGATAAACATAAGATCGAACTCAGATCTGGCCGATGCGAATCTTGAATTCTTTATCCTTAATTATAAATTGTCTAAAATGGAAAGAAAACAATTGTATTTTTTAGTACAAGAAAATAATTAATTTCAGAATAAATCATTAACTACTGAAAGAGTAAAGAGAATAAATGATTAATTATTATATTATCTTTCTTCAAATGTTTTTCATTTTTATTTTTTGGCAGCTTATTTGGGATGAGCTATTATTATTATTAAAGCGAAGGAAGTATATATTATTATTACTAGTTTGCTGCATTTTCCTCGTATTTTTCTTATCATTATCATATATTTTTTCATGCTTCCGTTTTCTCGTCGGAGGAGGCAAATTCAATCTCCAGAGCTATCCCAGCGAATCGACGAATCCAAGATTTTCCTTCTGTGAAATGGAAGCTGATGTTTCCATTGATATTTCTAAACCCTCATAATTTTGTTCTTCGTTTCAATCTCTCTCTCTCTCTCTCACTGTGATTAGGGTTTTTCGTTCTATGGCTTTGAGTGCTATGAATCGAGGTCTCGCGTTTTTGTTTTCACTTCTTTTGTTTGGTTGTTGCGGCTCCGCAGCTAATGTGGTATTGATTGGAACCAACGTTACTCTTTCATTCGACTCCATTGAAGCTAATTTTGGTTAGTTTTTGTTTGTGCTCTCTTTCCCCCCCTTTGTCTTCTCAGTTCATTTGAAAAATTTCCCAAGTTAATCGTCTTGTGTACTGGTGAATGCTTTCTAGTTTCTGAGTCGCGCACTGGATTGAATGTCTGTGCTCTCGTCATCACTAGTGTGTCAACAAGCGATATGTTTGACTATATGGATTCTGTTGTGTTCGTAAGCAATAGTTTTATGATTTAAGATTCTGTCAAATGGTAAAAGGTTGATTTAGGATGCTACTATGTTTTGAGAGGATAAATCGGGGCTGAGACGGCCCGGGTGCTGCTAGTTACTAGATTTCACGTTTCTTTGTTGGCCGGTTGTTTTGTAATTATTCTTTTGAACATTGTTTTACTTAAGGATCCTTAGGGCTTTGTTTTTTATACTTTTATTTACTCTGAATGGTCGTTACCTTTTAAATAAAAAAGAAGAAGATAAATCGGATATGGTTTATTCAAGAAGGAAAAAGAGGGAGACGAGTCAAATATATGTAATACAGACTAGACTGCTTATGGGTCTACGCCTTTTTTATTTTTTAATCACCGTAATTGATTCTGTTATTTATTTATGGTTTTTCTGATTTCAGCTCCTGCAATAGAAAGTTCAGGGGAACCTGGGGTGTTGTATCTGGCAAAACCTCTTGATGCATGCTCAACATTGCAAAATAAAGCTGAGCTGCCCAGGAACTCTAGTTCACCATTTGCACTTATAATTAGAGGAGGATGTAGCTTCGAGGATAAAGTGAGGAGAGCCCAAGTGGCTGGATTTAAAGCTGCAATTATCTATGACAATGAAGATAGTAGTGGCCTAATTGCGAGTAATGCCTCTTTACACTATTAACTACATGCCCATTCTCTATTTATAGAAGTGGATGGCTTTCTATACGATTTATAGGTTTTAGCTATGTCTCTGTTGCTATGCTTGCTGCAGCGATTTGATTTACATGTAGTGTTGATATTAGTGCTTTTTTCAAACATTGAATTAAATTTAGAGGTTAGTAGTTACAATTTTTTTCTAAACAAAACTATACTTCAAACACTTGCAGACTTATTATTTTTAATTTTTTTAATGGAGAAATTGAAATAGCAGTTGTTGTCCATCCAAGATCTTCACTTAAAACCAGTCTTTCTTCTAAAGGATCTTGTGTAGGAGACCCCAAACAACATGATCAAATGTCCTTCCATAGTTGTTTTTCAATCAATTTACCTTTGTGTTATTGTATGGAATGGTGTTGGTCTTGGTATATCTTAGTTTTATATTTTTGAAATAAATGATAAACTAGAAAATATCAAATCACTTGCTCATCGATTAGAATACTCATCTAATTCTTGAATTACGGTCCTTTATCACCACAAATTCATTAAACAAAGTTTGCATGTATGCTATGGGAATCACTGGAATCCTGGATGTAGGCTCTCTTGTGGTTGGTGTCTACGATTGTAGCAGTTGTTTGGCATCTTGATGTTATTGCTTTATCAATCTAAACTTTATGCCCATACCCATACTTGGTTTTCAATTGTAAGTTTTACACTTACTTTTCCCTGGTTTTTTTTTACTCTGTTAATGGGTATGGAGTTATTCGGTTAACATTTATCGCATTCATGCATAGGAGTAAATGTTTTAAAAAGTGAGCTGCTTTATGCACTGTTCTACAAAGACAGATTGTCTTGTTAGCTTGTACATTTTTGGGTCATAACTTTGAAGATGTTGTTGCAGTGGCAGGGAGCTCGGCTGGTATTAGAATACATGCTGTATTTGTTAGTAAAGTATCTGGTGAGACATTGAAGAAGTACGCAGGCTTGGCTAACGTTGAGATATGGATAGTTGCAAGCTTTGAAAACTCTGCATGGTCCATCATGGCTATCTCCTTTATTTCTCTTCTTGCAATGTCTGCAGTGCTTGCTACTTGTTTCTTCGTTCGTAGGCATCGAATAAGACGAGGACGTCCTCGAACTTCTCATGCTCAAGAGTTTCGGGGGATGAGCAGACGTGTGGTAAAAGCAATGCCAAGCCTGATATTTACTACTGCTTTAGAGGATAATTGTACATCAATGACATGTGCCATATGCCTTGAGGACTATACTGCTGGTGAGAAGCTCAGAATTCTACCATGTCGTCACAGTAAGTTCACTCCTTTATTCTAAAGTTAATATTTTCTTATGTATATATCTTGCATTTATTGGAATATTAGTTGTACTTTGTGTTGTAGAAATGATGTTTACATTTACACCAATACATAACATGAAAAACAATTAAACCCATAAACTTATCAAAAGATGAAAAAGAGTCCCGGAGAAGTCTTCCATTCCTCTCGCCCCAAAGAAATCAAAGGAAAACTCTATTAAGAGCTAACCAAAGAATCTTCTTGTCTCCATAGAAAGGGTGATCAACAAAAATGGAGACTAGGAAATCATAAATGCAATTAGGCATGACCAAATTCTCCAATTATAGTCTTTCTTATTTAATTTAGAATTTGAAATCGTTCATGTAATTCAACTTTAGGTGCGCGGAGTTTTTGCTCTCTTTATTTCATTCATTAGTGAGAGTGTTTCTCTTCGCAGAAAAAAAAACTGTTAGGAGATTGTATGATTCAATAAAGGGAGTTTAAGCTCTTTTATAAATATAAAGTTTAGGCTCCTTTTTTTATTCATGTAACAACCACTCCCGCAACCTGAAGCCATTTGCTTCCTTTAGAAAGGTAATCTCATCAAGATTTGACTTTGCAAGCACTATTTCGCCATGAACTCAAACAAAATTTAATAGTTAGAATTATAGGTAAGATAGTTTAGAGTAGCTTTGTTAACCCTGGTTATGGCTTGGAAAAGAATGTTCTTAAACTCAGTTAGGCTACTTTATGAGGACTAATTTAAGGAGCAGATAATTTGATGTGGAGGTTTTGAAATTGGTTTAGATAATTTAGTTGCTGGAGGACTAGGCAGCAGCTTGCTTGCCAGCCAGAAGCTAAAGTTTGTCTCTACGGTTTAATTAACTGTCTGAAGAGTGAGGATATTTCCTGATTTCAATGTTTGAGGTAACATAAATGTACTTTTTTTCTTATTGCAAAGTCCCACCACCAGGATATGAGGTTGGTTTATATAAATAAATTGATTGATAGAACTGGGAATAAAAAAGATTGCATAGACGTGGAGAGTGATAAAATTATGCTGCCTTGGTTAAAAGCAAGGGCTGTGGAGGTCTGATAAATCAACTTCCTATGTATATATGCACATATTTTTGGGGAAAAGAATAAAACATTTTCATTAAATTAGCGAAAAGTTGGACGAAAAGAACTTTCGTATAATCTTACAAAAAAAGCTCATCATTTTGTGTTAATTACAAAAGGAGTATAACTAAAAAGAAAGTTGGAGAAAGAACCCCCATAGGAAAAGAGGAACATAGCAAAGTCAAAAACTTCATCCTATTATATGACCTAGTGACTATGAGCGTAGCTCAACTGGCATGATGTATGATCTAGTGACTATGAGGTCACAGCTCACAGGTTCTATTCCTCACCCCCACATGTTGTCAAAAAAACTTCATTTTTTTTTTTTTTTTATAAGGTACCAAACTTTCATTGAGAAAAAAAGGAAAGAATACAAGGGATGTTCACAGGTCACAGCTCACAGGTTCTTCTCAACGGATGTTCCATCTTATCTATCATTGAGATAAACTCCATTTAGAGTTCCAGATGGTTGTAGAAACTCACTCAATGCTATTAGGTTTCTTCTCAAGGGATGTTCCATCCCCCATTGTTGCCCTCCACATTTCCTTGACACAGGCTCCTCCTCATTTTGTGACACTACAAAAAGTTTAGGAAGACATCATTAGGGTTGAAAGCCTGAGACAATTCAGCCCGTAAAGGCTCGCGGTCTCCAAGTAACACCTTCTCCTAGGAGGTTGCGTGTTTAAATCCCGGGTGAGCTTAAGAAGGAAAATCCTTAGTCTATGAAGAAACTAATACATTTAGATAGGAAGCAACATAAAATAAACCAAATTTGGGTATGTGCGGACTTTTAGGAATTAAAAGAATATGTAGAGGCTTCAAAAGGAGGTCTAAGCTTCATGATACGTTTCTATTCTCTGATTCTAAGCTTCAAAATCGGGTTTAAGATGTTTCCTTCCACAAATACTACTTACCACCTGATTCTATAGCTACTATGATATATTCAATGAGAATCTTTAAGGGGCTGTTTGGATCGTTGAGTGGGTTATTGAAGTCAGTGTAGGCACTTTATTTACCCTGGACTTAAATAATTGGTGGGCCAAACCCAAACTGGGTTATAATAACCGTCCACCCAACTCTTAGTTGTTACCCCAAACACCTCTTAGGTTCATTTTGCCAACAAAGCCTCATTTCTTTTCATGAAATTTACAACCCCAGTTCCCCCACCTTCAAGTCTTCAACCAGTAACTAGCAAACATAATTCTTGTAGTTTCCTTTGACCCTGTGCTTACTGGAACAAGATTGCATAGGTGGTCGGTACGTACTTGTTTTTCCCCCTCCCTTCTCTTTCCTTTTGTTATGCAATACTTTGCTTGCATGCTACCTGTACCTGCATTTGTTTCATATTTATGCTTTAGCTAACCATTTGTGTGATTTGATACTGAAAATAGTTTAATTGGAACTGATTTTCAGAATTTCATGCCATCTGTGTGGACTCTTGGCTTACTGCTTGGAGAACCTTCTGCCCAGTCTGCAAGCGAGATGCAAGAACTAGCACCGGTGAACCACCACCTTCAGAATCCACACCATTGCTTTTAAGCACTCCCAGCTCAGTTGCTTCCTCCTCAATATTATCTTCTGTGAGATCATCATTGCCACCAAGCTCTGCCATACAAATATCCCCAGCATCAAGATCGCCTTCGGTATCTCGGAACCACTCTCTCTCAAGCACCCCTTACCACCTTCAGCAGTCTCTTAGATCCTCCTACCGCCAGTCTCCATCCTTGAGCGTGAGCAGAAGTTCAGTTGAACTCAGAAATGCATCTTCCCAGAGATCTTATGCTTCTCATTTGGTTTCGCCGTATTCCTCGTGTTACCCATCCATGTCACCTTTACATTCAAGATACATGATTCCGCTTATTCCGAGTCCAAGCAATGCCTCACCAAGTTTCATTGGTTCTTCCAGTCATCAACATAATCCCTTGCACTGTAACGGGTCAGCTGCTAGTTTTTCTCCATTTGCTTCGGCTCAGTCTCTTCCTGAATGCTGAAACAAAAGCGTCGAGAATCTTTCGTACAGAGATATTGCTGGCCCTTTCTTGATAGAGGGTCGGGGAGCGAGGTGAGGTGAGATATGGTTGAATTATGTCATCATCTGGTCTGTAAATCAATTCCTGTAGTCCTCGATAGTGTCTGAAATACCCTGGTTGGCCGGCATCATTGTGTATATTATTTCTTACGATTATTGCTCCATTTGTTTTGGTTTTGAAGTTCCATTTGTGGTACATGCTGTAGAGGTTTTTTAATTTTTTAAAGTGAAGCAGAGTATATAATTATGGGGGTGTGTTTGAAATTCTTTAATGGATTGTGAGATAGATACACTGGACGTGTAGTTTACACAGCTAACCAGGAACATTTGTAATAATACCGTTGTTGGGTTGGAGTCGTTACTTTTTGTAGTTTGTTGGACTTTTTGTCGGGTTTGTTTTTTCTGTCATGGACCTGTTTAACACAATTAGTTGAAAATGGAGCGTCTGTTTTTCCACGCTCTTTTGTCCACTTTTTTCTTCTTCACCAGATTACTGTTTTCTTTGAATTCTTGTCAAAAGAATTATACACAACCTGTAGCAGAGAGGGGAAAGTGGAATATAGGTGTTCTTTTCTTCCCGAACAAGATGGGGAATTTTCGATTAGGTGGGAAATGTATCAGATGAGGAATTTATATATATATATATTATTGATTAATTTGATTATGATTTGTAATATTTAGTTAAGGTTTTATTGTTTAATGACTTATGAGATATTAATTTAATATGAATGTATATCATTAAACTATTTTAAATCAACAGGTATGGAAGCCATTCTTGTCCTGTGAACATTCCTACACAAAATGTAATAGCCAGACCAGAATTTGGTTTGTTTTTGGCATGCAGAAACTACCGGAGGGTTCATATTGAAACATGTAAATATTTTAGTTAAAACGGTTGCTGAGAGATGGTTAAAAAATGGGGAGATTCTTTTTCCCTGCCCATAGCCCTAATAAGTTTACTACATATCTGTAAAGCAAATAAATAAGAGCGCAGAGATGGAAGCCTGAAGAACGCGTGCTGCGAGCCTTTCGAATCATCAGGGGCTTATTCTTAAAACGAGTGGTTTAGGGTCAAAATCCTATTGCTTTATGGGCTCATTAAAATCAGATTCGTAGAACTTTCTTGGACTGTGAGCGACGACACAGAGCTAAGCGCCTCATTTCTTATTGAACCAAGCGGTTTTTAACCATGTGCTTGAAAAGTACTAATTCGGTTTTTGGAAATTTACGGTTTAGGGAACGAGTTTTAAGGTATTTTTCTTACGGATTTTGGTCCTAAAGCTAGGGGGCTGTAGGTTAATGAAGCTCCTAAACACAATATTGAAAAAAAAAAGTGGAAAATGTACTCATTAAAAAATGACCAAAATGATCGTTTTTGGACCAAAATTTGTGGACTATAGTAAACCATTTTTGGACTTTTTTTAATTCAAGAAAAAAGTTTATATTCATTCAAAATTGACATTCCTCACTTCTTATTGAACCAAGCTTTTAGGTTATTCACGGTTTTCAACCATGTGCTTCAAAAGTACTACTTTCGGGTTTTGGAAATTTACGGATTAGGGAACAAGTTTTAAGGTCTTTTTCTTACGGATATTTGTCCCAAAGCTATGGGGCTGTAGGTTAATGAAGCTCCTAAACACAATATTGAAAAAAGAAAGTGAAAAATGTACTCATTAAAAAATGACAAAAATGATCGTTTTTGGACCCAAATTGGTGGACTATAGTAAATCATTTTCGGACTTTTTTTAATTCAAGAAAAAAATTTATATTCATTCAAAATTGACATTCCTCACTTCTTTTTGAACCAAGATTTTAGGTTATTCACAGTTTTCAACCATGTGCTTCAAAAGTACTACTTTCGGGTTTTGGAAATTTACGGATTAGGGAACAAGTTTTAAGGTGTTTTTCTTACGAATTTTGGTCCTAAAGCTATGGGGCTGTAGGTTAATGAAGCTCCTAAACACAATATTGAAAAAAGAAAGTGAAAAATGTACTCATTAAAAAATGACCAAAATGATCGTTTTTGGACCAAAATTGGTGGACTATAGTAAACCATTTTTGGACTTTGTTTAATTCACGAAAAAAAGTTTATATTCATTCAAAACTGACATTCCTCACTTCTAATTGAACCAAGCTTGTAGCTTATTCACGGTTTTCAACCATGTGCTTGAAAAGTACTACTTTCGGGTTTTGGAAATTTACGGTTTAGGGAACGAGTTGTAAGGTGTTTTTCTTACAGAATTTTGGGCCTGAAGTTATGAAGATGTAGGTTAATGAAGCTCCTAAACAGAATATTGAAAAAAGAAAGTGAAAAATGTACTCATTAAAAAATGACCAAAATGATCGTTTTTGGACCAAAATTGGTGGACTATAGTAAACTATTTTTGGACTTTGTTTAATTCACGAAAAAAGATTATATTCATTAAAAACTGACATTCCTAACTTCTAATTGAACCAAGCTTGTAGCTTATTCACGGTTTTCAACCATGTGCTTGAAAAATACTACTTTCGGGTTTTGAAAATTTACGGTTTAGGGAACAAGTTTTAAGTTTATTTTCTTACCGATTTTGGTCCTAAAGCTATGGGGCTGTAGATTAATGAAACTCCTAAACACAACATTGAAAAAAGAAAGTGAAAAATGTACTCATTAAAAAATGACCAAAATGATCGTTTTTGGACCAAAATTAGTGGACTATAGTAAACCATTTTTGGATTTTTTTTAATTGAAGAAAAAAGTTTATATTCATTCAAAATTGACATTCCTCACTTCTTATTGAACCAAGCTTTTAGGTTATTCACGGTTTTCAACCATGTGCTTCAAAAGTACTACTTTCGGGTTTTGAAAATTTACGGATTAAGGAACAAGTTTTAAGGTCTTTTTCTTACGGATATTTGAACTAAAGCTATGAGGCTGTAGGTTAATGAAGCTCCTAAACACAATATTGAGAAAAAGAAAGTGAAAAATGTACTCATTAAAAAATGACAAAAATGATTGTTTTTGGATCAAAATTGGTGGACTATAGTAAACCATTTTTGGACTTTGTTTAATTCACGAAAAAAGTTTATATTCATTCAAAACTGACATTCCTCACTTCTAATTGAACCAAGCTTGTAGCTTATTCACGGTTTTCAACCATGTGCTTGAAAAGTTCGACTTCCAGGTTTTGGAAATTTACGGTTTAAGGAACAAGTTTTAAGTTTATTTTCTTACCGATTTTGGTCATTTTGGTCCTAAAGCTATGAGGCTGTAGATTAATGAAACTCCTAAACACAACATTGAAAAAAGAAAGTGAAAAATGTACTCATTAAAAAATGACCAAAATGATCGTTTTTGGACCAAAATTGGTGGACTATGTAAACCATTTTTGGACTTTTTTTAATTCAAGAAAAAAGTTTATATTCATTCAAAATTGACATTTCTCACTTATTATTGAACCAAACTTTTAGGTTATTCACGGTTTTCAACCATGTGCTTCAAAAGTACTACTTTCGGGTTTTGGAAATTTACGGATTAGGGAACAAGTTTTAAGGTCTTTTTCTTACGGATATTTGTCCTAAAGCTATGGGGCTGTAGGTTAATGAAGCTCCTAAACACAATATTGAAAAAAGAAAGTGAAAAATATACTCATTAAAAAATGAATCGTTTTTTGACCAAAATTGGTGGACTATAGTAAATCATTTTTGGACTTTTTTTAATTCAAGAAAAAAATTTATATTCATTCAAAATTGACATTCCTCACTTCTTATTGAACCAAGATTTTAGGTTATTCACGATTTTCAACCATGTGCTTCAAAAGTAATACTTTCGGGTTTTGGAAATTTACGAATTAAGGAACAAGTTTTAAGGTTTTTTTCTTACGAATATTTGTCCTAAAGCTATGAGGCTGTAGGTTAATGAAGCTCCTAAACACAATATTGAAAAAAGAGAGTGAAAAATGTACTCATTAAAAAATGAACAAAATGATGGTTTTTTTACCAAAATTGGTGGACTATAGTAAACCATTTTTGGACTTTTTTTTAATTCACGAAAAAAGTTTATATTCATTCAAAATTGACATTTCTCACTTCTTATTGAACCAAGCTTGTAGCTTATTCACGGTTTTCAACCATATGCTTGAAAAGTACTACTTTCGGGTTTCGGAAATTTACGGTTTAGGGAACGAGTTTTAAGGTGTTTTTCTTACAGATTGTGGGCCTGAAGTTATGGGGATGTAGGTTAATGAAGCTCCTAAACACAATATTGAAAAAAGAAAGTGAAAAATGTACTCATTAAAAAATGACAAAAATGATCGTTTTTGGACCAAAATTGGTGGACTATAGTAAACCATTTTTGGACTTTGTTTAATTCACGAAAAAAGTTTATATTCATTCAAAACTGACATTCCTCACTTCTAATTGAACCAAGCTTGTAGCTTATTCACGGTTTTCAACCATGTGCTTGAAAAGTACTACTTTCGGGTTTTGGAAATTTACGGTTTATGGAACATGTTTTAAGTTTATTTTTTTACCGATTTTTGTCCTAAAGCTATGGGGCTGTAGATTAATGAAACTCCTAAACATAACATTGAAAAAAGAAAGTGAAAAATGTACTCATTAAAAAATGACTAAAATGATCGTTTTTGGACCAAAATTGGTGGACTATAGTAAACCATTTTTGGACTTTTTTAATTGAAGAAAAAAGTTTATATTCATTCAAAATTGACATTTCTCACTTCTTATTGAACCAAGCTTTTAGGTTATTCACGGTTTTCAACCATGTGCTTCAAAAGTATTACTTTCGGGTTTTAGAAATTTACGGATTGGGGAACAAGTTTTAAGGTCTTTTTCTTACGGATATTTGAACTAAAGCTATGGGGCTGTAGGTTAATGAAGCTCATAAACACAATATTGAAAAAAGAAAGTGAAAAATGTACTCATTAAAAAATGACCAAAATGATCGTTTTTGGACTTTTTTTAATTCAAGAAAAAAATTTATATTCATTCAAAATTGACATTCCTCACTTCTTATTGAACCAAGATTTTAGGTTATTCACGGTTTTCAACCCTGTGCTTCAAAAGTACTACTTTCGGGTTTTGGAAATTTACGGATTAGGGAACAAGTTTTAAGGTCTTTTTCATACGGATATTTTTCCTAAAGTTATGGGGCTGTAGGTTAATGAAGCTCTTAAACACAATATTGAAAAAAGAAAGTGAAAAATGTACTCATTAAAAAATAACCAAAATGATGGTTTTTTTTTACCAAAATTGGTGGATTAACCATTTTTTGACTTTTTTTTAATTCGAGAAAAAAGTTTATATTCATTCAAAATTGACATTCCTCACTTATTATTGAACCAAGCTTTTAGGTTATTCATGGTTTTCAACCATGTGCTTGAAAAGTACTACTTTCGGGTTTTAGAAATTTACGGTTTAGGGAACGAGTTTTAAGGTGTTTTTCTTACGTATTTTTGTCCTAAAGCTATGGGGTTGTAGGTTAATGAAACTCCTTAACACAATATTGAAAAAAGAAAGTGAAAAATGTACTCATTAAAAAATGACCAAAATGATCGTTTTTTGACAAAAAAAAAAATGGTGAACTATAGTAAACCATTTTTGGACTTTTTTTAATTCAAGAAAAAAGTTTATATTCATTCAAAATTGACATTCCTCACTTCTTATCGAACCAAGATTTTAGGTTATTCACGGTTTTCAACCATGTGCTTGAAAAGTACTACTTTCGGGTTTTGGAAATTTACGGTTTAGGGAACAAGTTTTAAGGTCTTTTTCTTACGGATTTTGGTTCTAAAGCTATGGGGCTGTAGGTTAATGAAGCTCCTAAACACAACATTGAAAAAAACAAGTGAAAAATGTACTCATTAAAAAATGACCAAAATGATCGTTTTTGGACCAAAATTGGTTGACGTAAACGATTTTTTGATTTTTTTTTAATTCACGAAAAAAATTTATATTCATTCAAAATTGACATTCCTCCTTTTTTATTGAACCAAGCTTGTAGGTTATTTACGGGTTTCAACCATGTGCTTGAAAAGTCTTACTTTCTGGTTTTGGAAATTTACGGTTTAGGGAACAAGTTTGAAGGTCTTTTTCTTACGGATTTTGGTCCTAAAGCTATGGGGTTGTAGGTTAATGAAGCTCCTAAACACAATATTGAAAAAAGAAAGTGAAAAATGTATTCATTAAAAAATGACCAAAATTGGTGGACTATAGTAAACCATTTTTGGACTTTTTTTAATTCACGAAAAAGTTTATATTCATTCAAAACGGACATTCCTCACTTCTTATTGAACCAAACTTGTAGCTTATTCACGGTTTTCAACCATGTGCTTGAAAAGTACTACTTTCGGTTTTTGGAAATTTACGGTTTAGGAAACGAGTTTTAAGGTATTTTTCTTACGGATTTTGGTCCTAAAGCTATGGGGCTGTAGGTTAATGAAGCTCCTAAACAGAATATTGATAAAAGAAAGTGAAAAATGTACTCATTAAAAAATGACTAAAATGATCGTTTTTTTGACAAAAATTGGTGGACTATAGTAAACAATTTTTAGACTTTTTTTAATTCACGAAAAAAGTTTATATTAATTCAAAACTGACATTCCTCACTTCTTATTGAACCAAGCTTGTAGCTTGTAGACACCGTATTTTGTCCGGCCTTGTTTATCATTATTTCTAGTTTTTCTCGTTTTAGGGTTTTTCCTTGTGTTTCGCTCAATGAATTGTTAAAATCATTTAATCTCCTACTTCCCTATTTTCCTAGTTATTTTTGAGATTTTGGGGAAAACGCACAAAAGAATTTATCCCATTTAAGAACTTTTGAAAAACATTTTGTTTTAAGGGTTTTGTTTTATGGTTTCAATTCAGGGTTTTAAATTTAAGGAGATTTGAGGTTTCAATTTGGGGTTTTAAATTTGAGGAGATTTGGGGTTTCAGGGCTTAAATTTAAGGGGATTTTAGGTTCAATTTAGGGTTCAGATTCAAGGAGATTTGGGGTTTCGATTTAGGGTTCGAGTTTTTAGGTTTTAGATTTTAGGGTTTAAAATTAAAACTTTCAAATTGATTTCTTCCGAATTAAGATTTTTTTCAAGATAAATTAAGATTTTTCAAGATAAAATTTCAAAGACATTTAATTTTAGAACTCGATTTTAAGACGGACATTCCTCACTTCTTATTGAACCAAGCTTGTAGCTTATTCACGGTTTTCAACCACTCGGGTTTTGAAAATTTACGGTTTAGGGAACAAGTTTTAAGGTCTTTTTCTTACGGATTTTGGTCCTAAAGCTATGGGGTTGTACTTGTACGTTAATGAATCTCCTAAACACAATATTGAAAAAAGAAAGTGAAAAATGTACTCATTAAAAAATGACCAATATGATCGTTTTTTGACCAAAATTTGCGGACTATAGTAAACCATTTTTTGACTTTTTTTTAATTCACGAAAAAAGTTTATATTCATTCAAAATTGACATTCCTCACTTCTTATTGAACCAAGCTTGTAGCTTCTTCACGGTTTTCAATCATGTGCTTGAAAAGTACTATATTCGGGTTTTGGAAATTTACGGATTAGGGAACAAGTTTTAAGGTCTTTTTCTTACGGATATTTGTCCTAAAGCTATGGTGCTGTAGGTTAATGAAGCTCCTAAACACAATATTGAAAAAAGAAAGTGAAAAATGTACTCATTAAAAAATGACCAAAATTATGGTTTTTGGACAAAAATTGGTGGATTATAGTAAATCATTTTTTGACTTTTTTTAATTCAAGAAAAAAATTTATATTCATTCAAAATTGACATTTCTCACTTCTTATTGAACCAAGCTTGTAGCCTATTCACGGTTTTCAACCAAGTGCTTGAAAAGTACTACTTTCGGTTTTTCGAACTTTACGGTTTAGGGAACAAGTTTTAAGGTCTTTTTTTTTTACGGATTTTGATCCTAAAGCTATGGGGCTGTAGGTTAATGAAGCTCATAAAAACAACATTGAAAAAAGAAAGTGAAAAATTTACTCATTAAAAAATGACCAAAATGATCGTTTTTGGACCAAAATTGGTGGACTAAACCATTTTTGGACTTTTTTTTAACTCACGAAAAAAGTTATATTCATTCAAAACGGACATTCATCACTTCTTATTGAACCAAGCTTGTAGCTTATTCACGGTTTTCAACCATGTGCTTGAAAAATACTATTTTCGGGTTTTGGAAATTTACGGTTTAAGGAACGAGTTTTAAGGTGTTTTTTCTTACGGATTTTGGTCCTAAACCTATGGGGTTGTAGGTTAATGAAGCTCCTAAACACAACATTGAAAAAAGAAAGTGAAAAATGTACTCATTAAAAAAGGACCAAAATGATCGTTTTTGGACCAAAATTTGCGGACTATAGTAAACCATTTTTGGACTTTTTTTAATTCACGGAAAAAGTTTATATTCATTAAAAATTGACATTCCTCACTTCTTATTGAACCAAGTTTGTAGCTTATTCACGGTTTTCAACCATGTGCTTGAAAAGTATTACTTTTGGGTTTTGGAAATTTACGGTTTAGGAAACGAGTTTTAAGGTATTTTTCTTTCGGATTTTGGTCTATGGGGTTGTAGGTTAATGAAGCTCCTAAACACAATATTTAAAAAAGAAAGTGAAAAATGTACCCATTAAAAAATGACCACGATTTTTGGATTTTTTTAATTCACGAAAAGAGTTTATATTCAATCAAAACTGACATTTCTCACTTCTTATTGAACCAAGCTTGTAGCCTATTCACGATTTTCAACCATGTGCTTGAAAAGTACTACTTTCGATTTTTGGAACTTTACGGTTTAGGGAACAAGTTTTGAGGTCTTTTTCTTACGGATTTTGGTCCTAAAGCTATGGGGTTGTAGGTTAATGAAGCTTCTAAATACAACATTGAAAAAAGAAAGTGAAAAATGTACTCATTAAAAATTTACCAAAATGATCGTTTTTTTGACCAAAATTGGTGGACTATAGTAAACCATTTTTGGACTTTTTTTAATTCAAGAAAAAAGTTTATATTCATTCAAATCTGACATTCCTCACTTCTTATTGAACCAAGTTTGTAGCTTATTCACGGCTTTCAACCATGTGCTTGAAAAGTACTACTTTCGGTTTTTGGAAATTTATGATTTAGGGAACAAATTTTAATGTCTTTTTCTTACGGATTTTGGTCCTAAAGCTATGGGGCAATAGGTTAATGAAGCTTCTAAATACAACATTGAAAAAAGAAAGTGAAAAATGTAGTATGTCATGGAAAGAGTATTCATTCTTACTATCAGAAATTTCTTCACATTTCTAACTGATAGGTGAGTAAGCTACAAAGAAGGTTACTTGGCAAGAGAGCTGCTAAGCTAATAATTAACTGCAATAGTTCAACACGATGAGAAAGGTGAAACAGAATTGCAGTAGTCAATTCAATCGAGCCAAAAACCTAATTGTAACCAAAGTAAATCATACATCAAATTCAAGTTCCCTTTCACAAAGGGGTAGGTGCTTGGATCACTAAATTACACATTTCATCAGTTATTTCCACAATCATCCCTCCCAAGATAATTTTATGTGATCCTTGCCAATATCTGCTTTCCCCAAGCCATTCAAAGATCCTACTGATAACATATTCCCCAAAATGCACATTCAATCTTCCTTGTCACCAGCCCTATATTCAGTCCTTTCAACCTGTGAAGTAGTAGAGCTGCTAGTTTGGTCGACGTCGACCTGGTCTCGAGCAGGAGTATCGACTCGACGATATTCGTTATCATCTTTAGTGAGGTTTTGGAAAAGCATTATTCCTGCAACAATAATTACAATGATGTATACCGTCCTGATGCCAATCAGTGAATTTATGAAGCCAATAATTGCAGGACCCGCAACTGTTCTTTCTTCAGTTCTCCCTTCTCTATATCCTTCAATAAATTTTGAGATTTCCGATGCATGGTCGTTCCCAATGATGCTTTCTGAACCCATAACCTATGAATCACAACAACAAAAGTTAAACTACATCAGTTTGTTGTCTATAAACATTCACACATATCTCTCTTCTTTGTATGAAAAATATTGTCTAAAAATGTCAGTAAACCAAGAGGTGACATCTTAGCAAGAAGAGTCTGAGAGTATAAGAAAAACAGACAACATAGCTTGGTTGGATCTCCAACTCTCAGCAAAGCTTTAACAAGGTGAAAAGGATTTATGTAGAATCTAGCGTATATGGTCTCCTGAAGAAGAACCTCGTACCAGTCACCACAATTACAATGTTCGTGTTTTCTCCATATTTGAGTCTAATCGCATTTCAATGAAACTCTTCATTGAACTGCCAGAGGCAGAGCCTCTGCCTTCTTAGCTTTCCTAGGAGAATCCAATCAAACTTCCTAAAAGAAAACTGCTTTTATTCAAGCTTTTGGCTCTTTATTGGTGTAAAAATGTTCTTCCTTTTAGCAATTATAGTCTCAACTCTGATATCCCGCTGGAGAAGTTTTTTTGTAATCACTTTGGATGGACTTACCCTTTTGTATATTTTATTCAATCAATGAAATTGTTTCCTATCCAAAAAAAATAAAAATAAAATAAAAGCTTAATCCTCCAGGGATAGACCTTTCTTCTCCCATAAATAATAACGAGCTGAGTAGATAAGCTGAAGAATATCAATTCTCTTAGGATCAACTATACAGCCTTTGCTGTCTAAAGTTATAGCATACTACTTCTGATCTCAACTAATCCCATTTGAGATCGAATGCTACGGTTCAGATATTTCAGAAAAAACTCATCTTGCTGCACAATTTAGTGGAACTAATTGAGTGAATAATTCTTGCAAAATCATTAAACCTACTAAAGAAGACTCGTTTCTTACTATACATGCATGAGTTATTGTATGTTATCACATATACATGTCTAATTATACTCATGGATGGAAATGCATGTTTATGGCTATTCCTGACTAAACACATTAACATTGGTGAAAACCAATTAAGAGAAATTTCTTATTCATTCCATCCTCAAAAAGGAATAGAAGAGCAGTTTATGTATAAGAAATTTTGGTTTGTCACCACTTTAATTACCCTGCGGCAGTACAAAAATTGTGAGCATATCCACTCCCTCAACAAAGTCCTAGTGATATGCAAAATGTAACATTGTAGCAGTGGAAAATCTAAATCTAAATGATTGAATGAAATATGATATACAGTATTATTTGCCTTCAATGAGAGCTTACCACTAAGTAATCATCCTTCCCATCCCAAATAATCATTTTTGGATGTGGGATCTTCTTGTCCCCAAATGAATCAGCAAATTCTCCCCACTGTTTAGCCCCAACATAAGCAAACACCAAGTCACGATTAGCAGATGCAGCAGCCTTTAATAAATTGATCAAATTCTTTGTCTGCCCATCATTCTCATCCTCCACAATTGTGAGTACTATTTTCCTCTCATCATCTTTTAGTAGCTTAAGAGTGTCGTAGTTTATGGGCAGAACCAGAGGGAACAAGCTTTGTTTTATAAACTCCTCCAAGAATTGTTCTGTACAAGTAAAATAGGAAGGCTTAAACCATTTTATCTGGAATACATAACATATCAACGATAGAGCGTCAGACAAATGAACATTCAAGCACCTGAAGGACTATATATACACAACTATATGTAGAAGAAATGTAATTGGGATGTTCATGGCAATGGATAAGAACTCAAGCAGGCACATCTTGGGTACACAATCAATAGATTAGAATTCAATCAGTTGGGAACTTAGCCTCTTTAAGTGATTATACAAAATATCAATAAAATCTCTGATCTCATAAGCATCCATGCCACATACGTTCCTTCCGGCAAATTCTTCCAAGTTCCAACGTTTTCCTTGAATAGGTGACTAGCCAGTGCAAAAATAATGATTCAAGAACTCAAGAAATTGTTACATTAAATGATCTAGGTATATTCTGATTACACATGGATGTGAACACAGACAAGGTAACTTGATAGATTAGGGTAGTTGATATACAAACCAACCTTCAAAGGGACCATAAAAAATGCTCCGCTCATTGTTGTAATTTGGATGGATAGAAACCAAAGCAGGAACTTTATCAAAATCATAAGACACCATGATATCCTCCGAGAAATCCTTTGCCACTGAAAACCAAGCCTTTTTCTTGTACTTAATAGCGAATTTAGAAATAATAGACTCTTCTAAACCAAAACCCAAATAGATGGGGAAGTAAGGCCCAGCAGCTTCAACAAATCCATTAATCGATGAGTCCGATTCAAGAATTGAGACATCTGGAGCAACAAATTTCTTCAGATAACGGGCAAGTAAGTCTGCTTTCCTTGGTCCATAATAGTCTACTGGAACGCCATGCATGAAGATCTTGATAGTAGGAAAGGCACTGCAATTAAAAAAAGTGTTCATGTAGTTAGAAGAGAATCATGGTTTGCCCTTCAGATAATTCAATAACTGGTACTCAATAGCAAACTCATTGGTCCCTAGGAGATTCGTACTAAAACTCTGGGTCTAAGCCAAAAGGCAGAACCAAACTCCAAACCTATTATTGCAAAACCCACACAGTTTATTATTGGAGATGTGAATAGGAGCCAATGACATACTCAACGTCATATTTTTTGGCAAGACGAGTAAACTTGTCAGCATTCAGTTTTGCTAGAACTACAGGCTCCTTCAACTTGGCAAGCTGAGGTGCAGCAGCGTCCAACTACACAAATGAAGAAAAAAAATTAACAAAAGGAAAGATTACATATTTTGTGCATAATAGACTTGCACTGCAGGGTTTAATATCTGTATATTGGCCCAACGGCAAGTTGCAAGAGACTCGGCACATTGAAAAACATGGAAAATCACATGCAATAGAATGGCTGCAGAATAACATCAGCAGTCAAAAAAATGTACCATGCTAAAACAGAGCGACAACCAAGAACACCTGTAGAGAACTTTGCAAGTAAACTCCTCAGTTGTTGACAACCAAAGAAAATAGAGAGATTTTGAAGCTTATTGGTAATAGTAACCCAAAGCAAAGTGTCAAAATCTACAAACTGGGAGCCTTTGATGCATGATTTTTTTTGTTAAAGAAACTTTTACTCCTTTCGAAGAACCATTTCCCTCCATATGAAGTGAGCGCTAACTTAACAAGAAACTCCTCCAAATATTATTCTAATGTTCAAAAAAATAAAAAAGATAACCACGAAACGAAATTGAAAGGGGAGGTGTCACACCACAAGACTGAAGAAACTTGCACCAGACACAGTGGGAAAAGGAGACTGAACCAAATGATAGTTTTTATACATTAGAACTCATTATGAAGAATGCATCACAGAGGTTGTAGATATGTAGGTACATATATGACTTCCTCCTCTAGACAGTATCCTTAGAGTTAATCCACCAACTGGACAACCTTCTTAGAACCTTCCACTTTAAGATGTTCTTCAAAGATGAAAGGAAATTAACCGAGCAAGAAGATAATACACCCAGATGGGTCTAGCCACCAAGACCTATTATCAACTAAATAAGAACGAAGAGAAACCCCCAAAAGAATACATGGATACAATGCAGATCAGAAATCTCTAAGACTCTGTTTGATAACCATTTGATTTTATTAAAATTGTGCTTGTTTTATAACAATTTCTTACAATGATTTTCATCTCTTACGAAAACATTTGAATTCTTAAACAAATTACAAAAACAAAAACAAATTTTTATAAACTACTTTTTTTTAGTTTTAACTTAGCTTGAATTTTGAAAACATAAGTACAAAGTAAAAAGTAGAAGTAGTGTTTATAAGCTTAATTTTAAAAAAATCAAGCCTAAACAATTGAGATTCTCCTGAAGATGAAATCAGGCCACTCAATTTACCAGATGGAAGCCGACTTAGCATATTTTCAAAATACTTATCGCTGCAAAGACGATTCAATCGGAAAACATACATGTCATATCCTCCACAGTATAAACGAACTGATTCGATACACAGATAAGTATTTTAACTCCCATTCGACTCTGTTCAGTTGGCTCTACACATCTATATTAAGGTTTTAACAAAAATTCCATTGATTCATCCACTTACGTATCTGCAGATGCTGCAGCCATCCGGAATGAGATCAAATGTTATCGGCGAAACATACAATTAAGAGTGCTAATACTCGGGGAAGAAGGTACCTCTGGTGAAAGGCGCTTGCAGTGGCCGCACCATGGCGCGTAAAAGTCGACCAATATGTAATCAAATGACGAAATGGCGAGATCGAAATTGGAATCGTCGAGCTCCAAGACATTTCCATCCGCCGTGAGCGGCAGCTCCGCGCTCGAAAAGGAAGAGGATGGCAGTGCTGAGATTGAAACGAGGACGATAACCACCACTTGCCATGATCTCTGCATCTTCACACAGTGTTCAATTTGACGATCTCAAATCTCTATCGTTCTTCTGGTTTCGATTGATTTCGATTGATTTCTTCTTCTTTTATCTGCTGCTCTTCTTCTTTGTAATGCCAAATCTGCAAGTTCGATTCATTACTGAGAAGCAGATTCTGTTTTGTGAGGTCTTCGAAATCACTTACAAAGTCAGAATTGGCTGCATTGCAAATTTACAATTTTCTTTTTAATGTTTATTTTCTTAAATTAAGCTTTTTATTTCTACTTACATAAACCCACTTCTTTTCTTTTCGCTATTTTATATCCGTCAAAAATAATATATTTTTCTAAAATCTGAATTAAAAATTGAAAATCAAAATACATTTTTTTTAAAACCACTTTATTTTTTAATTAAAAAAACAATTTTTTAATTTTGTTTTCTTAAATAAAGGCTCAATTAAAAAACAACTTATCTAGAAATCTAGAATTGTAGTGGTTGAGATTAGTTAGGTGTTAGGGTGGATTTGTGATGAACTTTGGAAATTAAATATTTTGGAGTGAAAGTATTTTTGTTTCTCCTAAAAACACTCGAGTAGTTTTAGAATTTTTAAAATAGTTATTCATTCTCTAATAAAAAGTGCGAAATTTATTATTAAAAAAGAAAGATTTAATTATCTCTATTTTCTTAAACTTTTAAAAAATGTCTACCTTAAATTTTTAATTTTATGTCTAATAGGTCGGCTATTCAACATCTTTTAAAATTTACGAATCTACTAGACACGAAGTTGCAAGTTTAAGGTTCTGTTAGATATAAAATTTAATTTTATATCAAGGAGATCAATTTTTTAAAATTTCGAACATGTCAAAGATTTATTGGATACAAATTTAAAAGTTCAAGAACTTATTGAACATTTTGAAAGTTGAGAAATCTATTAGACACAAGATTGAAAGTTAAAAAATTTATTAGACATTTTTTCAAGGAGAGATGAAATAAACACAAATTTAATAGGATTTATAGGAGGGAGAACATACAAGAGTATGGGTAAGGCATGGTTCCAACTTGGTCAGCAATGCTCTCATTTGGAACCGGAGGTGGTCGCTTGGCTGTTCTTAAAGACTTAAAAGTTTATGGAATGGAAAATTTTATAATTCTCCCTTTATACTTTTTTTTAGTACGTTGGGGTGAGAGATTCGAACCACAGATCTCTCAGTTGTCAACACATACATATGTCAGCTATGCTCGCTTTGACATAATTCTCCCTTTATACCTACTCTCTTTTCACACTTAAAATTTATTCCAATAAATAAACTATTTAATGATCGTAAAAGAATTGTGGTTGGATCTCACAATCATCCTCATCCTCTAAATGGTAGTATGGAGAATTACTGTAGAACAGAAGAGTTTTTGAAAGCTTGTTTAGCCCAACTTAAATCAGCCATAAATAGTATTAAGATCATAGCAAGCAATACTAAAACAAGCCAAGTATGACACTGAGAGTATACAAAAATACAATTTACTATATAAAATTAATCAACTAAGTTTCTTACATCAGCTACCAGCATTATAAGAAGGGTTGATATTTACATTTTAAAAACCAGAGAACTTGCTTACTAAAATGTGCCTAGCAGTCCAACTTATACCAGGATTTGCATCCCTTTTTCATATAAGAGGCACAAGTCTATATTCCTTCTAGTCTATGCCTTATGGCATTGAATATGGTGGCTGGAACATGTCTGAGCTTTTCGTGGCTAGGCAGGTTCACGAGGTCGAGTGGCCCAGAGGGAACTGAGAACACGGAGACGGTGGAAGTACTCGCCCAAAGCGAGCAAGCCTTGTGCTGCCTGTTTGGTGGTTAGGATGTGGGACATTCTCTTCAAAGTTTGTTGCCTGAGATGGTCTGCCTGTTCAAGAAAAGAGTAACACACACTCGGCTGAACGAGTGAGGGTTCGGGACCGAAGACAAAAGACAAAACAATTGTCATACTCTAATTTTCATAAAGAAACAAAAATGCAGACTTCAATAGCATAAGCCAATTGGTTCTTGAGCAGTTTGTTTTTTCCACCCAGAGGGTTCTGAAGACACAAGATGCTTTTTAAAGATTTGATCCTCTACACAAAGTGAATGATTTTGAAGATATAGAATCTACTTCAACACAGAGTACAGAATTAAAAAAAAAATGTTTGCTCATGAAATCAGTTAGCCAGTATCTCTAGGATGAAAAGTCATGAAATATTTTGGCACTGTTAAGGGGTTTTACCCAGATGAGTCGATTGCTCTGAGTCGCGGAAAACAGATTGCCCCTTCCTAAGATTTGGAAAATAGTTTGAGATGCACCCATTGCAAATTGCAATCTAAAGAATCATTACTCCCCCGCCTCTTGCAGACTGAAATACTTACAGTTTGAAGTTCACAACACTCAAAAGTCACCCTTAATAAGTTTTTAACTCTATATTTTCCTACTTTTATTCAGAAAAAAAACAAAAGGATAAGATCATACAAGTATATGAAATAGGCGAATGCAAGAAAAAAAGGTTGGAACAGGAAGGCAATCAACTCCATTTATTGTGAAAGAACATTACCTGGCTTACGAAGCTCTCCAATGCGTCTAGTTTCTCCATCCCATCACCCATCTGAGAAATATAGCTCCCTATTATAGAATCACTGGCAATGCTGAGGGATAGATTCTGGTGCAGTTTTTCCATTCCCTGTGAGAGAGCATCTTCAGCTTGCCGAGATGAATGTTGCAAATTGTGGATATCGGCTCTTTGTTGTTCGTTTAATGGCTCAAAGTATGGCTTGAGAACCTGTCAGCATATATGGAAGGTTTTTTTACCATCTAAACTAGGATGCTGATCTATTATTTGGCTATATAAAGCAAAAAGTAAGGGAGAATGTGCACATGTTGGTACATGCAAAATAGTGACGACTAACTGAATATCATGAGAGTTGAAAATAGTCTATCTTACTATAGAAGAATATATCGACTTAACTATGTCATAGTAAAGTTCAATTTTCATTACAAAGTCAATCAAAAAGTTCTCAATCATTGATCATCCTGTATAGGACTATATATTTTAGTAGTGATTTCCAAAGGATTGCTTCTGATACTTCTTCAAGATTCTACCCTCGAGAATAAAGATAGAAGAGAAATTCCTTTATGAAAACATCAGTCTTTCGAGCTCCGATATAAATAATAACTGATACCTTTTAGTTTTAGTATAACCAAGATACAAATAACCGTGACAAGACAAAACAAAACACACGTAATATAACCAAAAAGAATGAATGCATAATATGGAATGAGTGGCAAACAATTGTCAAACATCAAGCTAACTGTGAGGTAAGTTGTTACGTTTAGCAGCTCTGATGGGCGAAATCCTCCGATCCAGAGGAAAAAACGCTCTGCCGATGTTCTCCATACACCAGACATTAAATAGAATACATCAGCCTTTGCAGCATTTGCTTTCATGCAAAACAGATTGTGGTAATGGTTTAAGCTGCTCTCAACTAAAATTTGAAGTTCTATATCGGTTATATGAACTTGCAACGCCTTTCTGAGTTCGGTGATTAGTCTCTGTTGCTCTTCAACCCAGTGACTGTATTCCATCTCAAATACAGCAATCCCTGAAAGTTAAATAGCAGGAATCTCAGATTGGAACCAGCTCAAAGATTTTATTTCTTCTCTTTCTAGGAGAACATAACCACTCAGTTAGAATTCTGTTTGTGTTTAAAGAGAAATAAAGACCGTCTTCCATTGAATTGGCGAAGAAAGAAAGTATGTTCACATCAGGACGTCATTTAGTATAATGATAAAGAAAAAAAAGGGAGGCTAAGGCTACCAAGTAAGGTCGCCTGGTTAATGAAAGCTCAAGTTATGAGGTGAACTTGTGTGAGTTGAGACATGAAATCACAAACCTGGGTTTACCGATCCGCCGAATCCCAAGTGGCTGGTATCTACTAAGCAGTTTGTGTATACACCCTGCAACAAAATTTTTATGTTCAATTGGATAGACCATAGAGAGAGTGTTAGAAAAGATGACCTCCATCTTACCTTCTGCTTGGTTCTTTCTAGCTCCTGCTCCAACTGTGCCAGCTTCAAACGGCTAGTTTCTAACTGCTGCACATAAACCTGCAAGACAAAATTCAAATGGAATCAATAAGTCCTCAAATCATATATCAAATATCAACAAAAACTTATACAAATGATTGTCGTTCAGCACCTTTTTCCTCATACGGCTTTTACGAGCTGCTTCACGGTTTTGCGCTAAACGTCTTTGTGCCTGCATATGTGTTGTGGATGATGTACACAGAACTTAGCACAAAAAGGAAAAGGAAAAAATGAAACATGTGAACAGAACAAAGGAAGGGAATGAAGATTGCTTAAGAGAGAGCTGGTTTGTAGTCTATCTATATTCACCTTATCATCGGTTGGTTTGTTCATTTCTTGACTGCTCTCGAGATGATCCATCGATTCAAAAGGAATAAACTCGGGCTACAAAGTCAGGAAACAAAAATTACCAGAATCCAACAAGAGGATAACCTTGGAAACTCGGATTTTTTTAACAAGAGCCAATATAGAGTATTCTCACTTTATTGTCTACACAGTCGTCCACTTTTATAATAGGCGATGTGCTCGTATCTAGTCGACTACCGAAGGCATTTCCCCATGAGTTGATCTGGTGAAATGGCTCGTAGATGCCCATCCTTGAAGCATAGAGTTGAGTTGATGAAGAGCTCATACTCTGTTGACCAATCATAAGAGTAAAATGGATTGTAAAGATGGAAAAGAGAAACAAATGTAAGAAGTGAAAAAGACAATACAACCATCTTTCAACTTCGAAAAAAGGTATGTCAGAATAATTGATATAAGTGAACCACAAATAACAGAAAGATCAAGAGGAAAGAGGAACAAACAGAACTAAAGTACCACAACAGAAATGAAAAGAAAAGGAAAAAAAAGGTGGAGGGAACAATTGGGTTAAGAGCTTTGATCTATGGAACTAATACAAAATATTGATCATTCTATAGCAACTATTACATTTCTAATAGGATGCTTTCATTCAAAAACGAAAATGAAAACTGGGTTCTGAGGAAAAAAATGAGCAGAATGGTCAAAACAAGCAATCATGAATCAAAGGCAACTGAAAAGTGAACACAACTTCAACTTCTCATGGATCTCCCCTTCCAATTCTGACAAAAAACTTATGGCAAGTGACTCACACATGTAATAAACTCACTTGGAAACAAGCAAAAAAAAAAAAAAAAAAAAAAAAAAAAAAAAAAAAAAAAAAAAAAAAAGGGGATAAATTCAACTCTGGAAAGAAACCAGAGAAGAATAAGAAGAAGAACACACGTTTTGTTTCATGATGAAACAAATTGAGAACACAAACCTACCTGAATCTAAGTGTAATAACAGTAGAAAATGACCAGAGAAAGCTCTGAAGTAGTGGGCAGATCAAACAAGGTGTGAAAACGATGCCACCTTCAAAATATAATAAAATAAAAAGGAAATGCAGTTCCTCGCTCATTCACTTCCCTGTGAGTTGGAAAGAAACACAAAGAATGAGAAAGCAACTCAACAATGGGAAAAAAGATACAGAACCTAACTTATATATACAAGTTTATTTTTAACTTTTTCTACTTTTTCTTCTTTTTCCCCTGGTTTTTATTTTGCACTAAAATGCTACAGTCAAATCAACTGCTAGCGTCGCTATGACCTCATTTTCCACCATGGGAGGGTGAAGAAGCTACCGTGCCATTACAACTACTCGGATTCTTTTTTGCCCAAGGATAAAAAAAGATTAGAAACGAAAACCCACCAATAATTATGCTTTAAACTACGCAATTTTCTTACCCTCCGCCTCTCTTTCCGGCGACGTCGCCATTTCCGGCGGTCCGCCATGAATCTGCAGTCTCGAGGTTGATTTCTATGGCCAAAACCTGCAAATAACTTTTTGGAATAAACTTCTAAAACTGCCCCGTGTGGAGCCCTGCCCTATTCGGGCAATGAAATTTTGATCGTCCTTTTCATATTCGAATCAGCATCGTCAACTCTTGTACTGTTCTACCAGATCAAATGAACCATCCATTTCCGCCATAGATTCGGAGCTTTGAAGCTTTGAAGCACAAAATCCTCAATGCCCCTAATAGGCAAATACTTATGTTTTTGGATCGATTACTCCAAACTTCCAAATCAACTGTTGGTTTAAGCTTCTAAGCTTCTAATTTCTGCAAAATGCCAATAACTGTTCGAAGCTTCCAAAACAATCGAGTCTCCAACTGCAAAAAAGGATGCTACTTCGTATCAACAGCAAGCTATATATATATGTTTCCAGGAATTAATAAATATATTATATCAAAAATTACAATACAATCACACCTTTAAACTTTTAATTCGATGAGTGTTGGAATTATTTTTTTTTGCCTTTAAATTATGGTTTAATTGAATATTATAGCTTCACATATGTGAAGTATATTTTTTCAATAAGATAACTCTAAAAATGTTCTATCTTATTTACTTCACGGATTTTTTAAAAAAATTAAGACAGAATAAGAAAAAAATTTCTTGATGTGACTATGAGCTTATTCTTTTGTAGCTCCGCATTTTTTGGCATATCAAAATGTTGAAAGTCTCGAAATAGTGGAGAAAGAGTTCACCTAAATGGTTGTCTGATGTTCTTCTCATGGATTCGACATTTTTCTAGTTCTTGTTTTGATTTGTGGTGTATATAAAAAAATGAACTTATTTTTTAAAAATATAATTTCTTTTTTATATTTATCAATGACAAGTTTATTCTATTAATGTGTGAATCGCATATGAAAAGCCATAAAACTCAATCAAACGACAATTTAATAATGAATGGTCTAATTGCATCACTTAGCAAACTGATTGATCAAATTAAAAGTTCAAATGTGCAAACTTCATAATTAAGAGGTGGTTGTACAATTTTTCCTAAATTCAAAGATGTGATGGTAACTAACTTTGATGAAAGATTTGTGTAATTTTTTCTATTTAATAAAGTAAATTACACTTGGGCTGATTAAGCATAGTTTTATTTAATTCTGTTTGAGGCCGCCATTGATGAGCAGGAAAAACCGTCATTGTAGGAGCTTCCATTAACAATTAAAATTCAAAGTTAAAAGACAGAATATGGAGTTTGAATCTTTGATCAACTTGGTGAAAGATATTTTCTTAGCACAAAAGAAGAAGAAAAAAAACGAGATTGATTTTCAGGGCATTGTTATTCCACCGTGATGATGTAATATTCTTAAACCAACGAATAATATAAAATTAACTATAAATAAATAAATACCACCATGTTTGACTGTCAATTTCATCCCAAATCAATCCCATCATTGGATTCCATTTATTATTTTTATCAATTTTAAACACGTCTATGGAAGTATATAAAAGCTATAGTGTTTATTCTGATGTTCGAATTCTTTTGTTAACACAAACATAATTTAATCGGTCTAATCTTTAAATATAATGTTTAAATATAAATGTTGGATTTTTTTTTTAACTTGAAGAACAAATGTTAATTATGACCCAATTAATGGACAATTTTTTTTTTTCCATCTTTTTTATTATTATTATTATCAATTTATTTATTTTTTTCAAAACCAAAACATTTATTCATTAAGAGAATAAAAGAAGATGACATAGAAAAATAATAAAAAAAAGCTTCTTTGTGCATTTATTGGAGGAAAAAGCATTTCTCCATCTATATTTGGACTGACTTGCCCACCATCCTCTCTTTTTTCTCTTCTTCTTTTTTTCCTTTTCTTTTCTTTTTCTTTTTTTTTCCCTCCTTTTTCCCCTTATCTCTTTGTGTCTTTATTTCTTTTCAAGTGCAATTTTAATTAGTAAATAATTAAAAAGAAAGTGAAAATTAAAAAGGAAAAAGAAAAAGAACCCTTTGTTCAAGTGCTAGAAATGTATATATAAATGTGTACAACTTTTTTTCAAGATAAATATGCATAACTTGTACATAAAAAATGTGGCAAAATACTACAATGGAGAAAGTGTTATGGGTAAAACCAATCCTGACGAAATAAAGGCCAAAAAATTAGAAGTCCAAAATTTCTAATCACTGACCTAAAAGAAGATGAGAGATACGAGGTAAATTGATCGGTCGAAAAAGAGAAAGGGAATCGACCTTCGAACAGAGAAACCGTTGACACTGTGGAAGGGGTTGGCCGGTGCGAAGGGAAACGATCCCATGGAGGAGGTCGGTCGGTCGAGGGATTGGTTGAGGTTGACCGACCCTCCTATGGGTCAGGCTAAGACACCAAGTGTCGACCCCATAGGGTCGGCCCAAATTGAACGAAATCGCCCCCGTTTGAGTGGTTATGTTATTCATTAAGTCCTCGAGTGTTACAATGTTCATCAATAGATCATTTAATAAAGAACCGCTATATTATTAAGAGTCTATAAAAAGATAAGAAAAATGGTGGAAAAAGTAATTAATTTCATTTCATATAATTTATTTCAGGCCAAATATAGAGATTTTCTATATCTTTCCTACTCATTTTGATCAAGTTTTGGTATCAACATCACATCCGGGCAAGATATCTATTTTTCTGTCAAGATACAAATTGAGTGTTGATCAAATTTTGGTATTAACTTGTGACTACGATAATTTATTTAATGTAGAAAAAATTGAAATTGAGTTATATATATACTTTTTGGCTGATAGTAAATAATAATAAGATAAAATTTACTTGGAGTAATTTTAGTCCATGAGTCAAACTATAAAAGAAACATCAACAATATCTTAAATTTTATACTCTTATTTAGTCAAATGGTTAACATGAAGAACCAAATACAAATGTATTATACTTGTTAAATAGTTTGGTTGAATTAGCATCACGTGATAAGACATTCCTCCCCCACATATATGGCCATGTGGTTTCAAAATAACATATGGAATTAACCTCTAGAGTCCTCCTGACAAAATATCCTTCATGTTGGTATCGAAGTTTTGAAAGTCGCAAGAAATGATTTTTTGATGGAGACATATTTTCGTCCCGAACTTTCATGAAAATAACAATTAGTTCATATTTTTTTTTTTTTTTTGACATAATTTAATTCATAAATTTTAGTTTGTAATAATTTATATTTTATACATTTAAATTTGTAACAGTTTAGTTGTTAGACTTGGCATGTGACATTTAGTCTTTGTACTTTCAAATTTATAACAATTTAATCTCTACCATAAAATATTTCGTCAAAATTAATTGTCATTTTTATTACGTAACGACTTTAATCATTGTAGTTTTCAAACACATTTGGATTCCTAATCAATTTATCGATCAACATATGTAAGAAATTTCATTAAATTGTAGTAATATTTTTCACGATAATACTATATCGTTTACAAATTTAAAAGTACATAGACTAAATTATTACATATATTAAAGTTTAGGGACTTAAGTTGTTACAAAATTGGAAGTACAATATGAACTAAATTATTACAAACTAAAAAATAGAGACTAAATTATTAGTTCCATGAAAGTTCAGGGACCAAAAAGACTTTTAACCTTTCATTCTTTATTTATATATATATATATATATATATATATATATATATATATATATATATATATATATATATATATATAACTTTTATGAAAGCAACAATTAAGTCCATATACTTTCAAATTTACAACAATTTAATAGGTAATAATTTAATTTTTGAACTTTCAAATTTATAACAATATTTATAATCACGATATAAAATTTCATTAAATTGAAGTGTCAAGTTTTATTATGTAATGACATAGTTTTTGTAGTTTATTAACACATTGGTCTATAATAAGTTTATCGATTTATATATGCAACGATAAAAAATATTTTTTACAACAAAGATCAAATCACTACAAATTTAAAAGTACAAAGATTAAATTGTTACATGTGAAAGTATATATTAAGTAAATTATGATAAAGTTTGTGTATTAGTGTTAAAAAATATAAAGATTAAATTAGAAGTAATTAGTTATTTGTTGGCTCCAGCAATGGAGATGGCATAGGGTGCATTATTGTTGTCGGTTTTGTTCGGCCATTGCATGTTGCTACCAAATCTGCAGTGTACCATACAATTGGTAAATTAAAAGAGAGATTCTGAAAGTAAATTAAACGATTGGGGACAGAGGGAGTGAGATTACGTCAAACAAAAGAAAAAGAAAAAAGAAAAAAATAATAATAATAAATAAATAAATTTAAAAAAAAAAATGAAATTTTAGAGACGTCAACTTTCCAGGAAAAGAAAAAGAAAAAAGAAAAAAGAAAAAAGAAAAAAGAAAAAAAGAAAGAAAAGAAAGCAGGCTAAGCTTCTTTTGCTTTTATTTTGCTCAGGATATTTGGCCTTTTCTTAATTGGCCACATCAATTAATAATGCACATAATACAATGTCCATTAAATAATAATAAAATAAAATTGCTCCTCTTTCTTTATAAGCACTTCGCATTTTATTAATTAATAATTAACACAATAACTAACTCTAATCCCTCACGCTTTTGTCTACGTGTTTTTTCTTTATTTTCCTAAACGACTTTTGACGAGACGTTGGATAACCATAGATTTCGAAAGTTTTAGATACTCAAATAGAGAACCCCAAATTTTAATACACACAAAATTGTATCAAATCTCAATTTAGAGTAAAATAATTAAAAATATATCATTTTTTAAAAAAATTACAAATATGATAATTTTTTTTTGCAAATATGATAATTTTTATTAATAATCTATCTATCACTAATAGTAGGTCTATATAGTAATAATCTATCACTCTTGATTTGTATAAAATTTTGTCAGTGATTATAACTGATAATAATCTAGTGATAGTCATTTTATTCATGGATATCAGTAATAGCATTCTATATAAACACTTTATTTTTTTTTTTTTTTTTTCATATTTACAATTTTAAATTTGGTTATATTTGTCATTATTTTAGGATTTATTACTATTTGTGCAATCCTATATATATATATAATTAAAAAATGTTATTTTTTTTCATGTTCATTAGGATTTGAATGACATTTAACTCAATTTTTAAATATATATATATATATATTTTTTTTAATCTTTTTGCTAATGTCATCCGCACTACCCATCGCGTTCTGCCTTTTAAATTCGTGATTTTTTCTATCGCGATTTCGAACTTTCCTGATTTTTCCTCTCTACTACTTGTGAAGAGGAGAATCACGATGATTATTTACTTTCTGGAGAAAAAAAAAATTGCAAGCCAAAGATACTACTAATTTTTTTACAGGTAATATAGTAAAAAAAAAAAAAAAAATCTTGCATTTTAAAGTCTTCGGATAAATTTTATTAAGATTCTTGAAAAGCAGGTAATCGGTACAAAAATTCCAAAAATTGTGGAGTAAGTCTTTGAAAAAAAATATAGGTCTTTTTCATATTATTGTGGTATGAAAATGTCTTCTTATATAAACCGACCATACACATGCTCATAGAATTAATATTTAACGACTCCATTAATTCATAAGCATTTTTTTTAAGAAATATTAATCCCTAAATTTATTGTTTTATAACCTTATACAAAAGTTTATTTTTTGAATCTCAAGTTTTAAAAACCCAAAACAAGTACTTTTTTTTCTGCAATATAGTTCAACATTCGAAAGTATTATTAAAAATGTAAAAAGACAATAAAGAAAAACTGTAAATAGACAAATTTAATTTTGAAAACCAACAACTAAAAACAAGATTATAAGACAGGTCTAAATTACTCATTTATTATAGGTTAATTAACATTTTTTGTCCATGTAATTTGTTGAAATAACAGTTGTCTATTATTATTATTTTTTAAAGTAAAATGAAGAAATTAGTCTTAGTGTCCAATGGTTTGGTCCCTACGCTTATAAATCTTTGACAATTTTTAGTCCATAAATTTTAGTAAGTAATAATTTAGTCTTTATAGTTTAAAATTTGCAACGATTTAATTTTTTTTTTTGTGAAAAAATATCGTCAAAATGAATTTTATTATATAATGATTTAATTCTTGTTGTATATATAAACACACATTTTGTCTCTTAAGTAGAGATATTTGCACGGATGATCCTCCTCGAAAATCTTAATGTCAAATGACTCCATATTTTAAAATGCAAATTTATTGCTCTTCTCTCGTTATCAGCAAACTCTCCTCTCTCATCCTTTTGTGAAAAGTCATTTGTACTCTTTGCTGAGCACGAATCCATTGTAGTTGTCTCCCTTGAACACGAGGGCACTATAGACTTTTCACAAAGAAGGAGATTGTTGATCACGAGAGGATGGCAAAAAAATTGTGTTTCAAAAAATCGAGTCATTTGAAATTAAGACTCCCGGAGGAGGGTCATCCGTACAATTTTTTTTTTTTTTTTTTTGACAACATGTTGGAGGTGAGGGATTGAACCTAAGACCTGATGATCACTAAACGATACATTATGTCGTTGAGTTATGCTTTTGTTGGTCAAAATTTCTCTCTTAAATACTTATCGATGTGCATATGTCACATAGTGCATATATTGAATCTTGACAGGATTGCACAGGCAATGACTCAATCATTACAATTATTACTAAACTACATATGTTAAATTGTTATTTACTAAAAGTTAGAGGAACTAAATGTTCCCACTCATTTATTATTTTGTTTTTTAAAATTAAGCTTTACACTATTTTCATCCACAAATTTCTTTATTTTGTTATCTACTTTTAAAATATTACAAACCAAAATTTGAAAATTAAAAAAATTAAAGTTATAAGTTTAGTGGCTGAACTTTCAAGTTTGCATTTATTTGGTTCCTAAACTTTGGATAGTGTGTAATAGATCCCAAAATTTTCAATTTTGTGTCCAATAAATTCATATATATTTTTTTTAATTTGTATCTAATAGGTCATTGATTTGTTCGGCATTTTTTTTTTTTTTAATTCATGAATCTACTAAACATAGAACTAAAACTTTAGGGTTCAATTAGACATAAAATTTAATTTTATATCAAATAGATCAATTATCAATTAAATTTTTAAAAACAAATTGAATATGTGAGAGACTTATTAGATACAAAATTGAAAATTACGAACCTATTATATATTTTTTAAAGTTTAGAGACCAAGACAAACTTGAAAGTTCAAACACTAAACTTGTAATTTAATAAAAAAAATTATTTTCGAAATTTAATTAAAAATTTAAATATTAAAAAAAAAAAAATAGTAGTAGAGAATGTACGAGAAAAGAAACACATTAAATAACATAAAAAAAAAGAGATTATTATCAAACTATGCCTAAATATTTAGATAGTAAATAGGCTTATAAACCAAATCGTTATTTAGGTGTAAGTATAAAGACTAAAAAGTTTTTTTTAATCTTTATATTATATTCGTTTGTAGAATGTGTGTGTTATTCTACTTAAAAACAAACACTTGCATTATTAAACCAAGAAAACACCAGAGAATCTAGCCCTCTCTCTCCTAATTTTATAAACAGAATCTTTTTATATCTTTCATTGAATATAGAATATGGCAAAGGTCATGAATATCATCCCTTTATGAGTAATCATATTATTAACCACCTTTTTTTAATTTAAATTTTAAAATACAGTTCATGTGTAGAGTACTTTTAAACACGTCTATTTTAGTCAAGAAGAACATAGTTTACCGGCATGATATCGTTGACATGAGATCCTAAGTTGGTTCAATCCCTTACTCCAATCTGTCGTAAAATAAAAGAAAATAGTCTATTTTAGTTTTTTTTTTGCACAAAATAAATAAACTAATTAATAATTAACATACAATACAATTAGGCTCCGTTTAATATTCATTTCATTTTTAGTTTTTTATTTTTAAAAATTAAGTCTATAAATACTAATCTGTCCTTTGTAATTTTTTTTTTGTTTTTGTTCACTACTCCTCTACTAATGTTTTAAAAAATCAAACCAATTTTAAAAATTAAAAAAAAGTAATTAAGCTCTGTTTAATTAAGCCTATAAACATTACTCCCCACCTTTTAACTTTTTTTGTTTTCTTAAATATTCTCTACGAATGTTTTCAAAAATCAAACCAATTTTAAAAATTAAAAAAAATAGCTTTTAAAAAGCTAATTTTGCTTTTGGAATTTGGTTAAAAATTCAAATGTTTCTTTTACAAGAGTGAAATTCATAGCAAAGAACAAATATAAATTTTAAAAACTAAAAATTAAAAACGAAATAGTTATAAACCAAGCCTTAGTAATTATGATTTAATATTGCGAAGAAAATACTAATTGTAAAATACTAATTATTAAATTTAAACTACTAATAATTAGTATTTTCACTGTTAATTATTAATCTATTAACACTGTAAACAAAATAATATATTAGACACAATTCAATCATTTAGTTAGGAGATAATTTATAGCACAAACTTAAAATTGACTGGATATTATAATAACTCAGTTTACGTTTTACCCATCGAGTATTATAATTTACAGTCAATAAAATAACTATATTGAGTTTAATAATATTTACAATTTACATAGTATTATAATTTACACATTATTGTAACTATGGGCTATGATAATTTATTCGGCACTCCCAAACAATTTCTCAGGGGTGTTTGGGTCTCCTGTATTTATTATTATTTTTTTTTATTATTATTCTATACTGTTTTTTAGTTCTCTTGAATTTATATTTTAATATAAAAAAAATCATGAAATAATCTATAAGTTTGGTTTGGTAAATAAGATAGTTGGTGTGTTAATTAATAAAATATTAGTTAAAGGGGTGTGAAAAAGAAAATGCAATTTATTCTTGGAATGTAGTATTTGGTGGTGCAAGAGAAGGAAACACTCTCAACCATTGGAATTGCTTTCTCTTTTTAAAAAAATTCTTCCTATTTATGTTGCCTCCATGTGGTCTATTTAAAGTGCAAAGTTTTTTTTTTTTTTTTTTTTTTTTTTTTTTTTTTCTTTTCTCAAACCCCATTTAGATTCTTAACTAAGGAAGAGCCAAATAATTGAGTAACCTAGAGACAGGTGTTTTGTGTTTTGGAAGCCAAATAATTGGACAGAATAAATATTTAAGATATTTGGGACACCAACAACTTAAAATTTGGTAACTTAATCCACGCTTTGACTCATCAACTATTATAATCCAGATGCAATAAAGTGAGGAATTGAATCTAGGATCTGGTCTCTAAGCGATACATCATGTCAGTTGAGTTATGCTCTTATTAACAACTAACTTAGATTCTGAATTAAGGAATACGCAAATAATTGAGGAACCTAGAGATAGAGAGAGATGCAAATAATACACATAACTCTAGGATCTGGTCTCTAAGCGATACATCATGTCAGTTGAGTTATGCTCTTATTAACAACTAACTTAGATTCTGAATTAAGGAATACGCAAATAATTGAGGAACCTAGAGATAGAGAGAGATGCAAATAATACACATAACGTAATGCATCCAAACAAATAAAAAAAAAAAAGCAAAGAGCAAAGGGGGGAAAAAAGGGAGCAACCCTTTTTGTGTTAAGTTTTTTTTTTTTTTTTTTGACAACATGTTAGGGTGGGGGATTGAACCTAGAACCTCCTAGTCGCTAGGCGATACATTATGCCGTTGAGCTATGCTCTTATTGGCCCTTTTTGTGTTAAGTTAAGAGTGATGCATTTGCCACCCACAAAATTATTGTATTTCCTTCCCCCCATTTATTGTCACTCGCCACATTCACCCACCATCCTTTCACTTTTTCTTTTTTATACATTTTAAATCCTATTTCAATATTTTTAAACATTCACATTCTTTTTTATTTTGAATTCAACTATAATGATAATTATTGTCTTATTTTATGGCTATACTCAGATTCACTTTTGTTTTTGCTTCTTTTAATTATTGGATAATAAAAAAAAAAATTACAATTTATATAAGATCGGAACTGTGATCTCTTAATCACTAGTTCATATTATTATATCACTTAAGTTATGTTCGAAACATTTAGGTTCTGTTTAATAACGCATTCAGTTTTTTATTTTTTGTTTTTGAATTTTATAGTTTCTGTTTTTAGTTTTCTATTTTTTAAAAATAAAAAATATATATATGTTTGATAACTTTTTTTTATTTTTTATTTTTGAAAACACAAAAGTTTCAAGTCATGAGATAATTACTATTTATTTTGTAACTTTTTATAAAGTATTTTTTTTTTAAATAATGTTAATTTATTGAGGGTAAAAATTGCAACATTTATCAAAATTTAATTAAGGTCCAATTATTTGATGAAATTAAAAATTTAGGGTAAAAAATGATTTTTTCTAAAATAAAATAAATTATTGTGTCGATAGTTTAATATATTAGACAATCTTTAGTTGACGTTTATCCTCCCTAAAGTCAGGAAAATTAAATATGTTAATTGTTTAAAGTGGATAGGTAATTGTTGTAAGTGGATAGGTATATTGGTATAACATTATAATAATATTAAAATATAATATACTAGAAAAAAATTATTTAAATAAACTTATAATATATTATATTAATAATTTTTTTTTTAAAGGTATTTAATTAATGCAGGATCAGAGATTGAACTCCTAGAGCACAACTTTATATCAATTGAAGTAGGTTCGGTTTGACAATGTTAATAATATTTTTATACTAAAAAATATTAATAATATATTTCTATTAAATCTAATTATTTGTAGATATTCTTCTTAAAATCCTCAATTTTTATGGGCCTTCCTCTTGCTATCCCGTTAACCCGTTAGATATAGGGGTAATTATCCAAAGCTCGTCAATAACTTCAAACAACTATGGGCTATGCTCCATTACTTGAAAATAAAAGGATGGGCCTTCTCCGGCCAATGGTTTTGAGTTCCTCTTGGGCGTCAATTGAAACTCGCAGCCCACTTATTCTTATTGGGCCGCCCCAGCTCATAGGAGTATTAAAGGGCTTTTTTTTTAGAATTGTACGAACCACTCTAACCACATCATTTTCTTTTAACCCATATTTTGACGAATGTAAATTATAAATTTTTTTTATCATTTCTATATTTTTTTTTTAGCATTTATAGTGTGATTTAATAGATTTATTTTAATTTGATGTTTTTACCCCTCGATTAAAATTCGAAATTAAAGATATTTATTACTTTTTTTTTATTTTATAGTATTAATTAGGTGATTTTATTTATGACAATTATCCATTATCATTAATTAGATTTTGTTATCAATAAAATTTTATTTTGTACGTCATTTGTTACCAAACATGATTTCATCCATCAATTTCGCTTATTCTCTCTAATCACTATTTTCATTTGTTATACAAAACGATTATCTTCATCAATTAATTTTGCCGTCCATTCGTTGTCGGTCATTTTCGCCGCCCGCCGTTTCTGTCGCCCGCCACTTCCGCCGAACGGTTTTCGTCGCCGCACAATTACCCTCAATATATATGAAATAAATATATACCCCTAATATATACACTCTGATTTTAGATTGATATATACCATAATTTATACTATATATATATCTAAAACAGTGACATAAACTACAACCATAAAAAATACTTTGATATATACCGTAGTACAGTATATACACCCTAATACATATATAAACCATGTTTATATCATAAAACACCAACCATTAAAAAAAAATCTATGATATATACCTGATATATATAGGCTCTGATATAAAAATAAAACTTTCAAACTAAAAAAACAAAAATAGTACGATAAATCTACCACGACATATGGTTACCAGCGGAGACTGGCGTGCGATACCGACAACAATAATGTGGATGAAGTTGGAGAGTCGACAGCAAAACTACAAAAGAAGATGGCAGAGGCGAAGATGACGACCCGATAGAATAATAGAGTTTGAATAAAAAAAAACTTTAAAAGTAATTTTAAAAATTTAAAACGTAAAAGATAGTTTTGCTTTAGAAAAAAAAAAATATTAATATTTACGAATTTTCATTATTACTAATTTCAAATCAATACTCATTACTATTTTTTTTTACTTTTTGTGTAAATTTTTTTTTAATATATTATTTGTGTAAGGATAAAATAGTAAAACTATAAATTATCTTATTTTCTATTTTTTACTCATATAAATATAATAAAAAAAATTAAGCATTTTTTTTTTTTTTTTTTTTTTTTGTAATATTCTATATTTTAATTTAAGGATTTATTTGGGTTTAAATCCCTAATTTTCTCATATACCCTTATACAAAATTTATGTATTAGAAATGGCCCACCGCTTAAAAACTTATCTTTTTCTGCCCATATGTAGTTGACCCCACATAATAAAACAGATGCCTGCTCATGAACAAAACCAGAATGAAAACAACTTCTAGAAAATAAACACGAAATATATTTTCACTTTTGAAAAAAAAAAATCGAGAATTGTTACCTTGTTGGAATTTTTTTTATTTTTTTTAATGGTAAGTTCTTGGGATTCAACATGATTGAAATTAACTTTTCAAACTGTTAAAATCACTTTTATTATTTTAAAATCAGTTTAAAATATATTTTTAATTATTTAATTTTTTTAAGTATACATTCAAAATCCATTTCGGTGGTATAAAAATCACTTTTAATAATATACAAAACATAAAATAATTTTGAATGATTCACGTTTAATAGTCATCTAAATACAACAAAAATTATTTAAACAATTTCACAATTACTTATAAATATGTTAAAATTGTTGAAAGTAACGAAGATTGGAAGACTATTTGCAAGAAAAAGAAAATTAAAATGGCAAGGTGGTGTTCGATCACCTCCTTGATGCCTAACTCAAACTCGAGCTTAACAAGAAAAGAAAATTAAAGGTTCATCTACCTCAAGGACCCTTATTTTTAAAATGGGTAATAAATCTCCACTGTTATATGCCTTGCTTGTTAGCTTACTCTATTATTTACTCTATTATTTAATAAATATATCGTTTTAAGAAAGATTATTAATGTTCCTACTTTTTATTTTTTGAGTCATTTAAATATAGTTCATACTCATCTTTTTGCAACCCACTCTAATTACACAATAAAAAAAACTCAAAAGTATTTAAAAATAAAAGAGTTTATCACGTGACAAACTGCCATTGTAAAAGCGCTACACCCAAAAAAAAAATCGTTAGATTATTAATGTTCCTAACTAAAGATGCTCACAGTTTTGAATTCTTCCACCTTAAAAGTGCTTTTAAAACAAGTACTTTTAGTAAAGAAAAAAAACTTTGATTATAAAGTGCTTTAATTATAAATGTTCGATAACAAATCAAGGATATTGGGTAATACGTTTTTTTTCTAAGAATCACTTATGCCGCATAAATTATACCTTTATAAAGTAATTTAAGTTACTTTTGACTTTTTTCTAAAAGTATTCATAAATCACTTCTGAAATATAATAGTTTTGAGTAAGAAGTATTTTTCTTTTTAGTAATAATAAAAGTAACACCAGCAAGTAACTTCAAAAGTACTCCCAAACATAGTCTTTAGTTAGTGCACGAATGTTTGTTCTACCTCGTACTATAGATTTTGACTCACACTCTCAATCAAACTCACGTCGTGTTATGGATGGATGTCGTATAAGCAATGTAATTATCCGAGGATTATATAATGTATACATAAAAAAGGAGAGGATAGAAAGAATCTCTTCTTTATGAAGAAAAAAAAAAAGGTCCTAAAAAGAGAGGTATGATACCCTTGGAATTGATACTCTATTCTATTCCCACCATCTTCATAAACTCCTTAACCAAACACGCCCTGTCTCATATTCCTTCACTCTCTCGAACGCGATCAAATCCAACGGCCCTTAATCAGACACGTCGCGAATTCAAACCTCACTCACACTCTCTTCATTTTTCTTTCTCACAAACAATACATTGATTCTCCGCTTTCATTTTCTCTCTCTTTTTCCTTCTTCCCCTCATTTTCTTTCACTTTCCCGCTGTTTTCTCTCAGATTTTCCTGAAAACCTCTCGCTGATCGGAGCTTTTGCTGCTGCAGTTCAGGTACCGCTTTCTTTCTATCTTCTTCTTCTTCATTTTTCTGTATCTTACTAATTAGGTTTTCAGATCTGGAAGACACGATTCTAGGTTTTTGATTCTGCTTGAATGTTCGTTTTCCTCTTGTTTCTTTGTTTTACGAGTTTTATTTTACGGTTTCGTGGTTGATTGGACTGGATTGCGAGCAGATCTAACGGTGTAGGTTGTTTTCGTTTTCTCTTTCTTTTCAGGTTCTGCGGACTGTACAACAATGGAGATCGAAACTTCTTCTGTTCATCAGCGCTTGCTGCTAACGTGCGCTGGAAGCATTTCGGCCACGCTGCTTGGCCTCGTGGCCATGGCCGACTTGCTTGCTTCATCTCAGGTGAAGTTATTACCGCTCTTTCTTCTTTCAACTTCGTTAATGATCGTGTTTGCTATATTGATTCTGTTTCCATAATTTTATTTTATTTTATGAACTTTAATTTTGGAAGTTAGTTACAATTTACAAACCGAAAATTATTTAAAATTAAAACAATTCCTCGTGTTCTTTACTTCTCGTGGTGATTATTTATTTTAATTAATCTAATGCAAATGATTAGAGACTGAAATAGAAGATCTTGAACTACAGGAAAACTATAAATTATATTTTGTCTTTATTTAAACTACTTTCTTCAACCCTGTCGTTTTATGGATGAGATTCCCGAGGTGTTTTTGTCCTCTGAAATTTATATATATATATATATATATATATATATTTTTTTTTTTTTTTTTTTTTTTTCTTTTCTTTCAAATGCAAGCAGACATTTTTCTTTTCTTCTAAATGTGAAAACTTTTAGGAAGATATATACTTTTTTCTTCTAAATGTATAATTATATCTCCAATATTTGTTTCATTTTCTGTTCTGTCTCTTACTAATATATTCCATATTGTTTATTGCATTTTTTATTTATTTAAATGAATCCTTACCAAGAGCTAGAAAAAACGATGTGTAAATTTAAAAATAATTTTATATAATAGTTTTATTTTTTTAATAACATATGGAGAGCGAGTTTCGAACTTGAAACCTTTTGCTCATAGTTTTTTTTTTTTTTTAAAAGACCTTTTGCTCATAGTTCATACATTATGTCATAGTTCAATTGACATAAGGTTGTACTTTTGACTAAAAGATCATGATTTCAATTCTCTCATTAATTAAAATATCTTTAGAAAAAAGAAAAAAAAAATTAATGACTACATTTTATATAGCAATAACTCAAGGTAAATATGGTCATAGCTCACTTTGGCACTCAAAGTAAGTAACAAGTCGGTAATATGTAGTAATTTTTTGTATTTTTTTTAGTACACAAACATGTCTATTTAATCAAACTAAAATATAAATTAGTTTAAACTAAGTTAATAAAATATTTGTTTATGTCACATCACCATTTTGTCTATAAACTTTAACACTCAAAATGGTCTTGATTGGGAAAACAAATCAATATATAAAGAATGATTTTTTTTTTTTTTAAGATTATGAACTAAATTGAAAATTTTCACGAAGATTATGAGTATAACTATTTTTTTATTTTATTTTTATAACTCTTTTTTTACTTGCTTATACATATAGACTTAGAATCTAACTACATTTAATTAAGTTAAACTTAATTTAAAAAACTAATAATTATATGTAAATTTAAAGAAATAACGAGACGAACCACATGAAAACAATACATGTAAATTTATAAAAGTGAACAAAAAACTTGCGCGGAGATTTTGGATAGATAAAATATCAGTGTATTCTTTTTTAATAACATTTTTTATTAGAGTAGGTTGTTGGGTTTTTTTCTATAATGTTTCATCTTAAACTTAAAAAACTAATATGATTTTTTTTTAACCTTGTGATGAATATATCATAATAGACAAACAATTTGTCTGGTATTATATATAAATATATAATTTGTTTTTTTTAGTTCCGTATATGTTGATATTGATATTAGTAAATGGTGATAGTGCAAATTCCTTTGATGGCCAATTAGGTCCCCCCACCCTTTTGTTTAGTAGTGGGCCAGGAAGAATCGAATCGCATGCGGGGACAATTCGCCGCTTTCCGGAGTTTTGTTTATTTCTTTTATTCATTTTTGTCACTTTCCTCGTTCTATTTTTTGGTCTCCTTTTTGCATTTTGTTTAACTCGCTATCTTTCCGGCCGAATTCAATTTGATTTTTCATGCAGTTTCTGGAATTGGATGCCACTGCTGAATCATACGACAAAAGGAAATGCCAGATAACAAAGCCGATCGATGGAGAAGAAAATGAAAATGAAAATGAGAATAACGAGAGTGATGACGAACTCGGGGAAGATCAAGATGTGCTTGAAAATGGAGAAGAAGAAGCTGATAAAAATGTTCCCACTAAAGACGGTGCTAATGGAGGAGAAGAAGATGCTGGCAATGATAACGAGGATGGCGGAAGTGAGAACAGTGGCGATGGTGGTGGTGACGACAAAGAGAACGATGATGGTGGGACTGATGAGAACGATGAAGACAATAACGACGACGACGAAGAGGACGTGGATGAGGAAGATGCAGAGGAAGACAATTTCGAAGGAGAAGACGATGAAGAAACCCTTCCACCACCAAAGAAGAGAAAGAAGTAAAAGAGTGATATCAAGAAATATGCTAACTGTGAAAGCACCTTCTAATTTAATTATCTTCCAATTGTATGTTTTGGAGACTAAAAGCTTCTCAAGACATGGCTTAGCCAATTTGACCTAAACAAAGCAATCGCTATCTTAGTGTCATAGCGGTTGCATGCTGATGTTTTAAATTTAAGTTTCTTTGTTCAATTCAACAAGGTCTACAAAACCAGAGCTTTCTATTATTCCAAATGCCATCCGCTACAAATAACAGATGATAAATTGGAGCGTTTTTTACGAACTCGAAAAAACATTATATATTAGTCTGTATTCAGTGAAATCAACTCTGTGGAATGGATGGGTATTTCAAACTTATAAATTCATGACATCAAAGGGAATGAGTTAATCTAAAAGGTCAATTAATATATACATTTGAAAGACATCCCCCACAACCCAACTCCTCCTCCATGTGCACCCATTTAAAAATTTCCCAAAATAATACTATTGGCAAAGAATAAGATGATGGAATAAAGATAAGTTCTCCTAAACCTAAATATGTTCAGGGATGTACACCTTTTTGAAGTCTCCATAATTACAGTTGAAAGCTGATCCCGCATCTAGTAGTTTCAAGTGTTTCTCTTTCTCGCTCTATCTCGATACACCTGATATGCACCAAATGTTATTAAAATCAGGGGAGAACAAGGACATATGTATGCTGTATCAAAATATGATAATGTTACATGGGTCATAAAGAATTGAAGAATTAATAGAACAAAGCACTTAATGCTCGAGAGCTTGGAGCTAATGCAACAATACTGTATTTTGTGTCTTTTGTTCCTTTGTCCTTATGGGTTTTTGTTTGTTTTTATTTGTTTCTCTTTGTTTTGGTTGTTGTTGCAAAACACACTGAAAAGTAATTTCACAGAAATAACACCATGATAACATCTAACTGGAAAAGTGCAACAGTCAGCAACAACATCATATTTTGTATGCACATTGAACCGCAAGGCTACTAAAATCAAGACACTTAAGATACGCGCATAAATGCTGATAGATCTCCAAAAACCAGTAATTTTCCATTGCTCGATCGTGTTTATATATGTAGATGGGTATTTTTCAAAACATAATCTACAAAATAGAAACAGCATTGGACTAGGAAATTTTGCGGCATGCCCATGAGAAAAACAAACAGCTTGAGATGAGTTAAATTAGGCATTTTTATTTAAATAAGATGCAATAGCATCACTTATTGTTGGCAAGTTAAAAAAATTTAGAAAACAGTGTTAGTTTAGTTACCCATTAAATTACCTGTTTGGTGGCATCGGTGATCATTGCTCGAGTCCAATGCTCAATATCTTCAGCTTGGGATGGTGGAGGAGGAAAAGTTGGATGCTCTATGAGGTCCCATCCTTCAATGGTGCAATCATTCTTTCCGGCATCAGAAAATTGAGTGGCATAAAGATAGCTTGGAAGGTTACTCTCACAATTGGTTTTCTGCATTAATTAAGACACAAAAAAGGAAATATCAAAACCAAGTCCTTTATGCAGGTACATAGATAGAGTAGAATCGCTTGTTATATATGTTCTTTACACGCAATGGATAAGAGGATGCACGATGAAAATAGTGCACCCGATAACATGAAAGAAACCGAACATAGGTATAGTCCCCTAGGAACAATAGAGGAGAGCTATCAAGGGAAATCTATATCTTCAGCCCTACTTTATGTTGTTCTCATTTACACCCTCTTTTTTAATTTATCCAGGTAATCTTCTCACTTCATACTTTGTATTATCAACTTTTTATTTTTATTGTAGAGAAAGCAAAACCATTTCATTAAACAAATGGAATTACAAAATAAATTATAGCAACGGATTACAAAAAACACACTTAATTGGAAGTCAAATAATAAATAGAATAGCTAATAAAAGCATTTGAAAGGGAACTACAAGATGAAGCCACCAAAACTTTACAGTCCCAAATGTCTTACCTTACCACCATCTCTTAGCAAGTAAAAATTTTCTGTTTCCCTCCATCTAAAGAAGGGCCCTATTTCAAATTTATGTCAGCAATTAAAGAAAAAAAATCGAAGTTTCCCTTCACCTATAAATTTATGTAAGGGTGTAAACTTTTCCACCAAGTTTGTTCATTCTCTGTATTTTTTATACATGGGTTTCATTGATTTGGAATTTGGGAAAAGAATAAAGGAAGAGGAATAAGAATATGAATAACCAATGAAGATGAGTACAAGTAACAAAGAAGATGACACGACGATATAGAAGAAATAACAATGAAGTATTCACATGCAGGAGAAATTTGTTATGCGTCTCCAGTTACTTACAACGTCAAGTTGCAAATTCATACCATTATTTGTGAATGTGCACTCTCGAACAGCATGCTGGATGAAATCGAATTCACATTCCATGCAGATTTGTTCAGTTTCTGAACGTGGTTAGGGGACCTTGAGGGCAGAAGATATAATCATGTGTATCAGACAGGGTAAGCCATATGACTAAAAAATAACTATCTACATGACAACATTTTTTCATTTCTTATATAATAAACAAAACATAGTGAAGCTGTTCAAATGTCAGAGAGAACCTTAAAAGTGAAAAATGGGATGGAAATACCTGGAAGAAGCCATTTTGAGGGAAAAAACAGAACGCACTTCCTTGGATGAAGAAAGAGTAGCCAATAATTTAGCAAACGCTTCAAAAGTAGAAGCTTCAGAAGGAACATCTAAAGAGAGAGAGTTATAACAGTATGCGGTGACACATGCTACACTTTTCTTGAGGAGGGCAATCCCTTTCTGCAAATCCTTGTGCGTTTCAATAGAATGTGGAGAAGCAGAGGAATAATTGAAGCTCCTACTTTCTAGTGAACTTAAATGTGGTTTCCTCTCTGATTCCAACGAAGCAACACCAAAGTTACTAGAGCTTTTATCAGACCATGAATTTTCTCCACTTGATGAACAATAGCTTTGACGTGGTATAAAAAGTGGATACTCGTTGCTGTAAAATTCATCACTTTCAATCCAAAAGTTCACAAATAAGACTTGGCAATGCAGGTCGCAAATTCAACCAACTTACCTTCGAGAAGATGGACAAGCGTCCCAATATGAATCCCTTTGCCATATGCGTGAACAAGAACCCTGCAATATTGTGCATAGGTGAATAAAAATAAAAGGAGACGTGTCACAAATAACAACTAAGAATGAATACCAGAAAATGATTAATTTAAATTTGAATGACATATATGAAATCATTTCATCTCATATAATATTTTTTATAGGAAATAGAAATCATTCATTGATAATATGTAATGGATTATAAGAAAATCATCGGGAAACATTTAATCTCATATAATGTAAATTCACTAAACCCCTTACACCTCCAGGCCCATAAAGAACTTTGTAGGCTTGTAGCCATTATTATCTGTTATCTTTATCCACAATTCCATATGTTCAATTAAACTATCATCACGATTATCAATAAAAAATCACAACTTTAACCATTCCATGATTAAAAAACAAAAAAGTTACAAAATAATTTCCAGTGACTTTGATAAGCCACAACTTTTTTCTTTTTAGTCAAATATTTCAACTGAGCCAGCATAGAGATAGAAATTCAACAAAGTGTACATACTGCAAAACCCGAGTTGTGAAGTGCAGGAGCAGCCAAATATTGAACAATAAGATTTAGAAGTTGCACCATGTATCTGCCAGTTAAACCAAGGAGACTTCAATTAGATTTTAAAACACTCAATTATAATTGAATGCTGAAAGAAGCCCTTAACAATTGAGAGTAACGAGTTCAGAAGATGAGATAGCACACCCCCAGCCCCAACGGGAAGAACATAAATGAATACAAGGCAGCATAATTATACAAAAACTGTGTTGTAACGTACAGATAGACCCATAAATATTCAAAAGTAAATCATCATACGAAGAAGAAGCTACCCCAAAGAAGCTGAAAGCTCATGTGGCTCAACAGAATGGGGATCCAGTCTTCTTGGTAAGCTCACATTACAGATTTGATCAAATTGCTCACCGGGTCCTTCTTTATTCTTTCCACGAAGTAAAACCTATGATTATAGATTGAATGTAGACAAATTTGGGAAAACACCAAAGCATTCATCAGCAAACAAAAAATTACGCTTGTCCTAATGAAAGATTTTCTTAAATTAATGGACTGAGAATCTAAACAAAAACAATTGCAAATTCTTTAATTTGATCGTGCATACTACTGCTTAAATTTGGTACCCCATTATCTATTTTGTAATTTTATTAATAAATAGATGTGACAGAAATTAAAAGGTCTTAGGCCTTGGCTTAAACTGATCACACTTCTAGCTTTAACCATGTGGCAGAGGGAGAAAGGAGAGTATTATTTCATATGCAATCAGCAAATTTTAATCCATGGTAATGCAGAACATAAGAATTGTAGTTTTTCCTATAAGAATCCTCTCAGATTCTTCCGTAATGAAGCACTGCATTAATGCAAGGAAATGTGTATTAGCAGTTTCAACTCTATAGGACCCATAATAGACCAGAGGCTAAACTTCCTAGACGAAAAGAAAAGAAAAGTAGAAAGATTTGGGTAGGTAAGCAGATCTGATAGTTTCAGTAATAGCTTCAAAAATAGTTATTTTCATATTAGATAATAGACTATTTAGAACGTAACAGTGAGAAAAGAGGATCCAAATCCATTTTGCAGCACCTATCGGATAATTAAGTTTCTTTCATGCAACATATGATTGAGTTGTCTATGGATAAATGATGGTTCATTAGAAAACCAACAGCAGTCAGTAGCATGTACTAAGCACTCAGAAATTGAAAATTCTGTACTTATTGATAAGAGCTTACCCGACGTTGTGGAAACAATTTGCATATTTGTTTTATAACCACAGATTGTTTGTGAAGGCGTTCAGAGGAAATTGCCATCTGTCTCCATAAAACACTTTTGCATTAAGCATAAAGTCATATGTGAAAGAGGTCCAACTAAAGAATGAAAAGTACTTAGACAACATTGATCTCCAGTACAAAAGCATAGTTTAATGTGAAAAGAAAAAAAACCATAATACCATGTTATGCACCAAGTATAGTTTAATGAGGTCATTTGACATGTATTCCTAAAGAAAAAGTCATTTGACATGTAGGTCTACATTTATATATGTTCAAACATGCATGTTTTCTTTTAACCCTAAACAGTTCGTGCAGACAAAATGGTATATGACACAAGTATATTTATGCAAATATATATAGAAAAAAGTAGCCATTAAAAGACAAGCTGGAAAATAATGTCCATATTAAAAAGGGAATATAGGTCATACATGTCCCAGATTCTTGGTGCTAATAAGGTCAGGATAGGCCTTCTCCAGTTGTTCAACTCGTTGTTTTTCAACCTGCAACAAAAACTCAGAAAGAACCATGCTTATGGGATATTTAAATAGAGGAGAGGGGAAAGAAAATTCAACTAGTATAAATCGAAAATAAATAAATGATGGAGTACCACTGAATGGGCTGATTCAAGCATCGCATATTTCAATTTGAGATCATAGGACGCCATCTCAATCTCTGCCTTTCCTGAGGTCATACAATAATTTATTAAATTTGATAAGCACTTGCACATAACATGATTTAGCAAACATCTAAGGCACTTTAAAAAGTTCTTCTGGAAGTTTAGAAACCTTGCTCGAGCTGCTCTCTACTTCGTCGGACTTTCTCCCTTAACCTTGTAAGTTTCTCATTCTGAGTCACTTTCCAATTTAATTGATCATCTGCCTTCCCCTGAGAAGCAACAATCAAACGAACTAAAATTTCTCGACCAAATCACTTTGCGCCACAAGAACATTGCATAGATAAATAACACAGAACCAGCAGTAATGGAACAACACGAAGGCGAAGTAAATTCATTAGATCGAATGCTTTGTAAAAATAGGTGAAATAACAAAAGAATTATAGATAAACAGAGGCGCATCGGTCATCTCATCAGAAATTTCTAGCAACCGCAACTCCAACAAGGTGCCTTCGCCAATAATTTGGTATAAGAGTTTAGGAAAACATATTTAGGACAGTTAAACCTCAAAACAAGAAGAAAATTAAAGGAGATAGCGGCAATCAAGCATGAACATCACCAAACCTTTGCCACAAGCACGTCACTCAACCTCGAATACAACAAATCCCGCCGAGCTCTCAATGATTTTAACGAAGAGTTGTAATCATTCAATCTGGCGGAAAATCGAAACCAAAGAAGATGAGTACAGAAAACGTCTCTACGAGTCAAGCAGGGAACTTAATTGCAGTCTCAAAGAACGTTCATACCTGTGATTGACGCAAACGATGCAAATGGAAGCTTGATTTGAATTCTCGCAGATAGCGCAGTTGCAGAATTTCCGATTCATCGTCGATCAATTTCTAATCATGCCACTCGGAGGAATTGGATCAGATGATGATGATGCTCAAGGTTTTGAACGATGATTTCAATTAGAAGTCGGACCAGAAGGGGGGAAAAGCTTGAACCGCAGGAGCTGATCGTCTGGAAACTGGAATGTAGCTTGAACAAGGAAACTCTTGAACGCCGTGAAGTTTAAATTTATATCTTCAATGTTGGAACCGCAGGGTAGATTTGAGGTTTTCTCCAACTTTGTGCGTCTGATGTGGGCATGGTATTTGATCCTAACATTTTTATCACTAATTTATATGTCAACCCTCTTCTTTTTATCAAAACTAGTCATTTTTTTACAGTATAAATTTTAGGTGCAATCCTGGTCTCGAGGACCGAAATTTCCATTTAAAAAAAAATGGATAAAAAAAAAATCTTCAAATCTTGTGTGATTCTGACCAAGATTTGCACTGACATTTTCATTTAAAAAAAATTAATTAGAAAAAAACTCTCAGTGATCCTGGTGAAATGGATAATAACTCAAATTTATAAACAAATGCAAAAATTTAGAATGAACGTATTTATAAAAAAATGAATGCTAAATTAATTTATCTTTTAAAAGTGTCAGTGTTTACTTCAAAGTTTATCTAAAATTTATATCTCCGTCATCCTTCAAAATTCTCATTGTTGTTTTTAAAGATTATTTTATAATGAAAAACATATGAAACATGGCTCAAATATTTTCGACATTATTTTAAAAAATATTTTTCTATAAATTTGTCGATTTAAGTTAAAGAAAAAAAAAAAAAAAATGCAATCATGGTCGATCTTGGGATGGTAATTACATTTTATTTTATTTTTTTAAGAAAAACTTCAAATCAACAAAATAAATAAATAAATAAATCTCGGTGCTAGATCATGTCAGGATTGCACCGAGAAATGCTAAAATTGATAGTGGCGACCTTAGTGTTCATAAATTGTTTGATAAGTAGTATATTCTTGATAATAACCCATAAACATTTTTAATCTCAAAAGATTATATTTTTTGAAACGTTTTTTTTTTTTACCTTCTCTCATGATCAGCAAGCTCCCTCCCTTAGTAAAGTCATTTGTACCCTTTGCTAAGTACAATCATAGGGGAGGCGACTATAGTGCCCTCATGCTCAACGAAGGGTGGTACGAACTTTTACTTCAGAATCATGCTCAACGTAGTGCTGATGACGTCAGCAAAGAGACAAAAGCTATGTGTTTTCGAGAGGGTCAAAAAACATTAAGACCCCCGATAGGGTCATCTGTGCAAATATCTCTAATTTATATGGATTGGTTGAAGGTTATTTACTCAATATCTTATATCTTTACGTGTTTTTTTTTATAAATAATATATTATATTAAAAAAAAATGACCTTTTAAATTATTATTTATTATTTTCTTAGTTCAACAATTATACGGTGGGATCCAACCATCAACTTTTGAGATGATGTTTGACATCTTATCCACTAAGTCATGCTCGAATTGACACACTTTTAACTATTTTAACGATATGATATAATAGATTTTGCATGTTTTATATGAATATAAAAGAATAAGAAAAAAAAAGTATATGAGTATAAGGGTCGAGATGTTCGAATCTCACACTCCACGTATTATCAAAAATAAATATAATTTATATGTAAATATTTGAATACATCAAATTAAACCGCCAACAAGAGTATAGTTCAACTGACATGATGTATGACTAGTGACAAAAAAGTACTAGGTTCGATCCCCACCCAACATGTTGTAACAAAAAAAAAAAATCTTTGAGTAAAAATAATAAACCAATAGTCTAGATAATAAAATTAAGATTTTTGAAAGTTGAATGTTTTAGTGTTAAGAATATCTCAAAAAGATAATTATAATATTATTTGCTTTGATTATGTAAACCAGTTCAATCTGTAAAAGTGAGAATTTGAATAATTCTTGAAGGTACATGTCTTAATTAGTATTAAACTATACTTTAGTTGTAGAATTATTATTTGATCACTGCATCAACTTTATTTTTATTATATAGAGTAAGATATAAAAAAATATAGCTTTTATCAAATTTGAAGATATATTTTTGGGAGTTGGATAGGAAAAAAAAATCAATAGAATTTCATGTCAATAACCTTATTATCGCCAAATCGACCATAGCTCAATTGACATAATATTTATCTTGAACTAAGAAAGAGGTTATGGGTTCAATCTTCAAATACCGTTGCGAAAAAAAAAAACTTTTTTATCACGGAGAATTGACCTACCAACTAGAATGATTAAGACTCTTTTACATTTTGCTCACTTATAATTGGCAGGTTTTTGTTTTCTCAGTAGACTTATAATTGGCAGGTTTTTGTTTTCTCAGTAGACTTATAATTGGCATTTGAAATCAATAATTTTGCTTAAAAAAATCACACAGTTACTTCTGAGACTCAAATATTATTCTACTAATATTAACAAATAAACTAATAAAATATTTATCGTTGATTTTTTAATGTCATGTTAGCTCCTGTAATTATTAATGAAAAAGTAAACAATGTAGGTTGCTAACAAAGTGTGCTCATTGAAGTAAAACCCTATAAAAATCTTTAAATATTTTTTTCTAAGACTTCATAGTCACTAGGCGATACATCATGTCGTTGAACTATACTCTTGTTGGCTATAAAAATCTCTTTAGTTTCATAAAAGCTCAAAATGAAATTAATAGTACAAACCAAAATAAAAAGAAAGTATCAAAGTAAACAAATGGCATAACAAAGAAAAAAAAGACAATATTATTAATTAGAAGAAGAAAAATACCCTAGGTTTTTAAAAGGATCCTACATTGAAAATAAGAGAAATAGATTCTAACATGAACCTAAAAACCATAAACAATACAAACAAATATCTAATCACTTCTTTTTTTTCTTGACAACATGCGAAATAGGAGATTCGAACATCTCACCAATTTTTTTTCTTGACAACATGCGAAATAGGAGATTCGAACATCTCACCAATTTTTTTTCTTGACAACATGCGAAATAGGAGATTCGAACATCTGACCTCTTGGTCACCAGTTCATACATTATGTCAGTTCAACTATGCTCATATTTGTAAATATCTAATCACTTGAACTACACTCCAATAGACGAAGAAAATAAACTATTTTGAATACATATGGTTCATTATTCACATTCATTTTGTTATACAACAAAGGAAAAATCCACTATACAATTTTTCATGCATTACTAAAAACAAAATAATACCTAACTACCAAGTCCTTTAGAATCAATGTGCAAAACTGATGATGTTTTTAGCTCACATGAATTTTTTCTCAACCAGATGCTTCAATTCCTCAAGTTTAACGATGACCTGTGGATTCATAAGGTCTCTGGCTTCCTTTATGAGTGTGCCTTCCCGGCTGAAATGATAAGCATCCAGCACGGTCTTTATCCACGTATGAAGCTTCTCTGGGGTCCTATATATAAATGTTCAAAAAGAAGAAAAAGAAACCCAATAAAATCAAAACAACAAGGCTTGAAACGACACTACGCTTAACAGACAAAACCATATAAAGAACCGAACTTTCATTGAGAAAAAAATGAAAGAATACAAGAGTAAAACCATATAATTAATTGTTAATTGAATTTCATTTTCATACATTCAAGTGATTGTGGTCTAATTGCACAGATGTAAAGTCAATGTGGTATCCATGAGCTAATCTAGATGAACATGCTTAACAGACAAAACCATATAAAGAACCGAACTTTCATTGAGAAAAAAATGAAAGAATACAAGAGTAAAACCATATAATTAATTGAATTTCATTTTCATACATTCAAGTGATTGTGGTCTAATTGCACAGATGTAAAGTCAATGTGGTATCCATGAGCTAATCTAGATGAACATGCTTAACAGACAAAACCATATAAAGAACCGAACTTTCATTGAGAAAAAAATGAAAGAATACAAGAGTAAAATCATATAATTAATTGAATTTCATTTTCATACATTCAAGTGATTGTGGTCTAATTGCACAGATGTAAAGTCAATGTGGTATCCATGAGCTAATCTAGATGAACATGCTTAACAGACAAAACCATATAAAGAACCGAACTTTCATTGAGAAAAAAAATGAAAGAATACAAGAGTAAAATCATATAATTAATTGAATTTCATTTTCATACATTCAAGTGATTGTCGTCTAATTGCACAGATGTAAAGTCAATGTGGTATCCATAAGCTAATCTAGATGAACATCGAAGGATCAAGCGATCTAAAGAGACGGGAGGGCAATGACACTAAGGCTTTCTTTCTTTCTTCTTCTTCTTATTATTTTTTTTTTATGAGAAAGAATGGCAATGAGTGTTAACTCACGGCTAATAAGTTAGGCTATATCTAATTATTTGAATATATACTTCACACCCCGTTTGTGGGCTCAAAAATTGGCACAATATCCAAACAAGTAGACTATCAATATAATAGATAAAAAAACTGTATCTAAGAGTTTGAACATAGAACCTTAGAACGTCCTAACCTAATAACATATTAAATCACTATTTTTGAGTTTAAGCTGATAGATTAGGGCATATTTAATATTTCAATATATTCTTAACAATAAGATCTGAAAGCATACGTGTATAAGCAGTCCACATCTTGTCCTTCAAGTTCTTCTCCAGGGGTAAATGCATCCTTTATGGCACTTAGCTTCTCCTCGGGATCCTTGATTGTGAGAAGATACTTCAGAATCCTGATTTCTTTTGGCATTAATCTTTGAAGGTTACCACTTGCAGTCGTGTACAAGTGATATAGTATGTCTTTCACCTGATGACGAGAGAACAACATCAACACTTTCACCATCAAAAAGTCTTTCCGCAACAATGGAAACTCAAAAAATCAAGAGACATAATTGGTATCTTTTCACTCTGGTGTCTTAAGCTGTAGTAGTCATTTCATTCAAACAGATAATGGTATTTTAAGCGTTATTGGAAGTTTCGGTAATTACTAACCTAGCACAATAATTGGAATTTTCTTGAATGGTCGGATGATGCCAACTAGATTATACAAGTAAGACCATAAAACCGATGCAAACAGCAAGGGTAGCAGATGCATTACCTCATCTTTCATCATGTTCGACTCCTTTGCAGCTGACCAAGCTTTTGTAATCATCAATACTAATGCAGAGTCAAGTTGGTTTTTCTCCGCCAAACTGTCTATCTTTCTGCAAGCAGCATCTAAAGTTGGTGAATTGATGATATCCTGGAATTTTAACTCTGCGGCATTTAGTGCTTCAATGTTTTCAGTTGCAGCATCGTATGTTTGTACAGCAGCCAGGCAGGAGTTCCCAAGCTTTGCCAAAGCTTATCGATTGAAATATAAGGGGGGAAAATATCACTTCATCCATGTCAATACCATATCTTATAAATGCATATAAGAAAAAAAGACGTTCGCTAAAGAAAGAAGACATCAATCAAAAACTTAAAAGTAAAGAAAAGATCCCAATAATTTTTTTTTTGATAAGGTACCGAACTTTCATTGAGAATTAAATGAAAGAATACAAGGGCATCCAAAAAAAAGAAAAGCCCGAGGAGAAGCCCCTTAAAGAAAAGGGGTCCAGTCAAGTAAAATAAGACCTATAGAATAATTACAAAAAAGCCGCGTCACCGACGCCCATAAAGAAACTTGAAATCTTACTTGAAATCTAATAAGAGACCAAATAACATTAGGCTCTCTTTCTGAGCTTCTAAAAGTTCTATTGTTTCTTTCCCCCCAAAGGCCCCATAAAACCGCACAGATCCCAGCCTGCCACAAAAACTTTCCTTTCTCCCGAAAAGGCGGATGGAGAAGGAACTAATTATAAATGATCCCAATAATCCCACTAACAAAGAAAAGATCCCAATAATCTTTTGAGTGAGAGGAACTAATTATAAATGAGTCACAACCAACCACTTGTTAGAAGTCCAAGAAAGAGGGATGTTCCTGAATTGCTCTGTTATTAAGCTTCAAAATACCTTTGAGGAATAAAAGTACCTCTATCATTATCCCAAAAGGTACATCTATTCCTTTTCAACCACACCACCCATCCAAAATTTTAGTCATAACAATGATTACCCAAGTAATATACTTTACAATGTAAATTTAGTTAATCCTTGGTTGGATAGGTAACAAAAAAACTGACCTAATGTACCATATCATAGTAAAAATGGCTTCATGTCAAATGGATCGGCTTTTGGTCTGATTGTATAGAGTGAAAGCTTTCTGACTGGCTTCAAAAACTTTCTGTCGACATTCATCGTATAGGGCCCATCCTACTAACAAAGTAATTCTGTGTACCCCCAAAGTTAGCTGGGGGAGATGTCAAAGGTTATCTTAGTTAAACTTTCCACCAGAAAGGCCAGCCCGTGGGGGCAATTTGTTTTCTAAACACTTATTCTAATTTCTAGTTAATCTTAAAATATAAAGAAAGTCTCTTATAATCCAACCCACCCATTATTACACCTCCTTAGGGTCATTGAGTCATTATTTATTTATTTTTAAGTTCAACAGTCATTATTTTTTTTCTTTTTTCTTTTTTTAAGTTCAACAATGTAGAGGTGTAGATTCAAACATCTAACCTATAGAACTAATGCATAATGTCTTAACCAATCGAGTTATACTTAAGTTTTCAATCATCCTTTGAATAGCATAAAACATTATATTAGAAAAAATCATAAGTATATTTCCGAATAAAGAGTATGCGGTATTACCATTTTGTTCAGTCGGATCATCATGATAAGATTCAGCGACTGTGTGAAGATGCACAAAGAATTCTTTTGTAAAATCTTTACGACGCCTAGAAACAATTTCACCAAGTTCAGATGGTGTTGCTGCTCTGACCACTTCAAGAAGTTCATTATGTCTCTGCACATCTTCATCGATCTGTCAAAAATTGAAAGAAGAAGAAAAGAAAAAAGGCAGGACGATTACAACTCACATACTGCAACTATGTGATCATTAATATAATCACGTATCATCAACAATTCATCTTAATCCTTCCCTCAGCAACAAATCCACTGTGACTTTTACAACTACTTTGAACTTTCATCGAGGAAAAATGAAAGAATACAAGAACATCCAAAAAACCAAAGCCCACAAAAAGAACCCAACTTAAAAAAAGAGCTCCAATAAAGTAAAATGAGGCCTAACAAATAATTTTAAAATGTCTTTGTCACTCACCCAAATAGAAACACAAAACCTGATGAGGGACCAAACATCACTAGGAGATCTCTCAACACCTCGAAAGATTTTATTATTCCTCTCCCCCACAAATCCCCCAAAATAGCACAAACTCTCGCATGCACAAGAATCTCCCCTTCTCACGAAAAGGCGGATGGAGAAGGAACTTGTGGCTTTTACAACAATAGAACTGATGATTAACCTCATTTACATACAAAGTGTTAGTTTCCACTTTTCATATTTGCGGAATAAATTATTTTATAGAAACAAGGCCATTACTAAGTTCATTTTTTTACCATATTTTTTTTATTACCAAGACTGACCTCTTTCAGCTTTCTTCCAAGCCGGAGTAGCTTATGCTGCATCCCAGGATCATCCGCAGTGGCAGCTCGATCTTGGCACCTCCTAAAGAAATGAGGCCGGATATTGTCCCATTCCTTGCTGAAAGCAATTAACCGCCTCCAATCTGTTGGAGTTGGCTTGTCGATCAGGAAGACTTCAATGAGCTTGTCACACACTTTGGTCATTTTATGCTGGTCCAAGCATTCAACGCCATCTTTTGCATTTTGAACATTTCCTGTTTCTGAACTGCAATCACTAGGGACTGCACTTTCCCCTCTGACAACGGCAGAAAATGATGTTTTCTTCAGTCTAACTCGACAAACCAGTGAGGGGAACCCTGGTATTCAACAAAGTTACTAATAACTCTATGTTAAAAAACAACATTGTTACAAGCCTAATTATATTTTCTAATGTCCGAGAAGAATGAACTTTGAAGATGCAAACTAACAAATTTCTACAATTTCAAACAATTCATGCTACCTTCACTCTGTGACTGCTAAGTTAACAACAGATATTCGACATCTAGACCAATGCATAGCTATACAGACGCATAGAATCATTATATATATATCAGTTTATTAAGGCCGAATTTCCACGTTTCCGTTTTCCATTCAAAGAATCCTTAAGGACCAATATCTAAGTCTAAGTCGTGAATAATTCAATCATATGACCAACAGAATGCGAGAAGAGCACAAAATCAAAATTTCTAACATTTTCCTCTACGTTCCTCTTTCAATTTCCAAATTGCGTCGAGCAATACTACCGAGGTATAAATCTCATGGTGTTATCTTCGCGACTCGTCGGAAACTTAACAAAGTTCAGAATTAGTTACCTCTACTTTTTGGCCACAAAGAACAGTTTCGAGCTGGAATTCTTGAAAGCGAGTGCGAGGAGGGAGAGCAAGCGGCGGAGGCGGAGGCGTCTCCATGAGCAATAATTCTGCCTCTGAGAGGGAAAGAGAACGAGGTATGGAGAGTTACGCAATGCAGCTCCATTTTCGAACGTGGAAGCAGAAAAAGGTACAGGGGATTTTGTTAGGGTTTAAAAGGGTATATTGCATAGCTTTGATGGATTAGAATAAATGGAAATAATGAGTTTTATTTCCAAATATTCAATTTTACTGTTAATTTACCATAATTAACAGGTTAGAGGGTCGAATCTCGCATGTCAAAAATAAATATTGGTAGTATGTATCTTTGACCAAGAGATAATGATACGGATTCAATCACTAAACCATTACATGTATCCGATAAAAGATTGTCAAATCATAATCACTTAACCATTACATGTATCCGATAAAAGATTGACAAACCAAGTATAGCTTCGGCATAAAGTTGTGCAAGGTAAAAAAAAAAGGTCCCATTAATACTGATTTTGTTAATATTTTGTACATTGATACTTACCTATTGCTTTAACTCCCAACTATTCACTAATTGAGCTTTTAACTAAGAGTCGGTTCTTTCTAGCCACTACCAGTAGGTTCATTTGGATGATCAGGTTGAGTTCCTTTATGACCTGTTGCATATGGTTTTCCTTCATACAAAAGTGGAGCTTATTACTGTATGAAACTACTGCCAAGCAATTTTTTTATTTTTTTATTTTACAACAACAAAGTCCCTTTCGAAAGACAAAAATGAAAGAACATCGATGGAAACAAGATCCTCCCACTGGTTAGAAACTTCTTCGGTCATAGCTTTCGAAGCAAAAAGATGGGTCATGCGATTCTCGCCCCGTCCCCGACTGAGGACCCGAATAAAATCTCTGGTTTGACTCCGTACCCGATCAAACCGAGATTTCTCCGACCCGCAGGGAATTTTGTTATCCCTACTGATAGTATGGTGTATCGCTTATAGAATTCTATAGTAGTCTTTCACCTAAGTATTTTATAGAATTTTGTTCGTGATAGTCATTGATCAACCATAGGAGTATATCAGTGTTAGACACTGTTTTTTTATTGCAAAATATTTTAAATTTTGTTAAATTTGTCATTATTTTGGATCTGATTTGTGCAACCAGGGGTTATAAAAATCCTATATACACATTTTTTAATTCTACATTTTTCTTTTTAGAATTAGTTAAATTGAGATAAGTTTTTAAATCGGTTACTAAATAAGTATATCTAAAAACATAAACCCTACACTTTTCATTTTTGAATTATCCAAGGGTAGTTACCAATTTTGCCCCCGAGTGAAGTCCAACCCGACCAACGGCTCTGCTTCAAATAATCCTGTGAACTGAAGACGGACTAATTTTCAGCCCGAATTGCGCCGGTGGCGGGAAGTTCAAACCAGTTACCGGCTATGCTCTCGCCGGCGTTCATCTCAATAGCCACCATTTCTCAGCCACCGCCTTGTTTCTCCGTTCAACCACCGCCAATATCACTATCCACACGACGAACCTGTTCAAAGTGGAACCTCACAAGTATCGACCATTCTAAAAGCCCCACAAATTTTCACTTCAATTTCGTCAAAGACTCATCTAGGGCTTCTTCGGTCGCCTGGACAACGGAAACATGTACTACTCAAGAACACGCCGATGTCGAATCTTGCAGCAATCAGTCGGTGAGTGAATGTTTAAGCCCTTATTTGATTGCCGTTTGGCTTCGTTCTAGTCGTAGCGTTAAGGATTTGAGGGCGATACATGCGTTCATTTTGCGAAATTTGACAAGTTTGGTGATCTATGTTGGGAATAATTTGATTAGTTCTTACTTGAGATTCGGGATGTTGGATGATGCTAGAAAGGTGTTCGACGAAATGCCGATGAGAAATGTTGTGACCTGGACGGCTATTATTAATGGATATATTGATTTTGAATTGACTGAAGAAGCTTTAGGGTTGTTCGGTGATTCGGTCAAGAACGGGGTCCAAGCGAATGGGAGTATGTTTGTTTGCATCTTGAACTTGTGTGCCAAGAGGTTGGATTTTGAGCTTGGGAGGCAAATTCATGGCGTCATTGTGAAAGGTAATTGGGGGAATTTGATTGTTGATAGTGCAATTGTTTACTTTTATGCACAGTGTAAAGATATTTCCAGTGCTTTTGTTGCATTTGAACATATGCCAAAGCGGGATATGGTTTGTTGGACTTCCATGATTACTTCTTGTTCCCAACAAGGGCTCGGGCGAGAGGCAATTTCAATCTTTTCAAATATGCTAAGCGATGAATTTCTACCGAATGAGTTTTCTGTATGCAGTGTTCTCAAGGCTTGTGGAGAAGAGAGGGAGTTGAAGATTGGGAGACAGTTACATGGTTTGATAATTAAGAAGATAATCAAGAACGATGTTTTTGTTGGGACTTCCTTGGTTGATATGTATGCCAAGTGCGGGAATTTGGCGGACTCTAGAGAAGTATTCAACGGGATGAGGAAGAGAAACACGGTTACGTGGACGTCGATCATAGCTGGATATGCACGGGAGGGGCTCGGTGAGGAGGCCATTAGCCTCTTTAGGGTGATGAAAAGGCAGAGGATTCCCGTCAATAACTTGACCATTGTAAGCATTCTCCGTGCTTGTGGCTCAATTGGGGCTTCGTTGATCGGGAGGGAAGTTCATTCCCAGATTGTAAGAAATTCATTTCAGACTAATATACACATTGGAAGCACTCTAGTCTGGTTCTACTGTAAATGTAGGAATCAACTTAAGGCCTCCATGGTTCTTCAGCAGATGCCTCTTAGAGATGTGGTTTCCTGGACGGCCATCATTTCCGGATGTGCTCATCTTGGGCACGAGTTCGAGGCTCTCGAGTTTCTAAAAAACATGATAGAGGAAGGAGTTGAACCAAATTCCTTTACTTATTCATCGGCTTTAAAAGCGTGTGCCAAGATGCAAGCCATCCTCCCGGGGAAATTGATCCACTCATCTGCAAATAAAACATCTGCATTGTCCAATGTTTTTGTGGGAAGTGCACTGATTTACATGTATGCAAAATGTGGATACGTAACCGAAGCTTCTCAAGTTTTTGACAGCATGCCGGTGAGGAATTTGGTTTCTTGGAAGGCCATGATTTTGTGTTATGCTAGGAACGGTCTCTGCCGAGAGGCGTTACAGCTCATGTATCGGATGCAGGCTGAAGGTATTGAAGTGGATGACTACATTCTTGGAACAGTTTATGAAGCTTGTGGAGATGTTAGGTGCGATGTGGATCCATCACTTGAATATAGCTTGCAAACTCATTGATCTCCTAGTTTGAATGGTTATCTAGATTTCGACTTTCAACAATGAAACTCGTGCTATATGAAGAGCCTTGCACTCGGTTCATCCGGTGTTTTGATCGGAATGCCAATGATCTGCACTTTTCTGTGCTCTTCTGTCACTCCAAAGATAAAAAATTGTGCAGAGGGGAGAGAGAAAGAACTAAACTCTTTCCTGCCTGAGCTGTTTATCAGCTATGTGCAGCATGTATTTTACAACCCAGGCCAATAGTTGATTGTAAAAGCATTCAATGTAATCTTTGTAAATCCATACCTATCTAGGTGCATTGTTCTGTGAACAGTCATCCTTTAAACTTCCTTTCCATATGATTCTAATATAATGAATCTTAAAAAAAAATGTCCCTTAATCTTGAACAAATGATTTCTTTTTTTTTTTTTAGGTCAACACAAAATTTAGGAGTAGGAAATTCAAACTCCTGACCTCTTGATCAAGGATTTACGTCTGAACGAGTTGAGCTATATTTCAATCTTAATTTAGGGGTAGAAGATTCAAACTTTTAACTTCGTCGAAGATATACGTCTTAACGAGTTGAGCTATGTTGCAGTCTTGAAAAAATGGTGTGGGGGTGAGGAAAACATATTGAACTTTTTTACTATTATTTGATTCACAATCTTTTCTTATCTTGTCTTAGGGGATGGGTTCTTTTTCTAACACATCCATAATAAGAGGGCTCGTTGGAGACGAAGGGTACTTTGGTAAATTAAATGCTTCTTTTAAATTGAATAAGGAAAAATGGACAATGGATCAAATAGAGTTGCAAAATTTTGCTCTTGCATCGGTGGGAATTTAGAACCTGGGAAATTCCAAGCTATTCGAGGAAAAGAAGATGTCAAATAAAGACTCGATCGAACGTGGGCTCTTGAGTTCACTGACGAAACAAATATTATTGTTAATCCAGAAGCCTATCGACCGAATCAGTGTTGTAATGTCGATCATTTAGCAATGCCCTTAAATTTGAGCAGCCGCAATCGTTGGAGGTCTCCTAAAGGCAACTCTTTTAAGCTAAATTCATATGCCATAGCAGGTTTTGGTATGATCGTTAGAAATTTCATCGACGAAATTATGATAACGACTCAATATATTCAAAAGTTGTCTAGACTCGTGGAACTTGGTGAACTCATTGTTCTCTTAGTCGGTATTAAAACAACTTTTGAGGCGAGACTTCGATCTTTGTGGCTGAAACAAACTATTTAATTCTGTGGAAACTTTTTGAAGGACATGACCTATTTGACAATGAAATTCGAGCTTGTCATCAAACGAGCACTATTAAAAGGCTTTCTTTATGCTCCCAAAGTTAATTTCAATTTGGCTAGTCATGCAAAAGACCAATACTAACGATGTTTGGGTTGAAGAACACCCTACGTCAAGTTGTTTTAGGGGATACTTCCCTTCATTAATTTGTTTTTGTTTTCTTTGCTTTGTACTTGAGGGCAAAATTAGATTTAAGAGATGCATTGTATTAGAAACTAGGCCGAACACTTTAAATTACGTGATATTAAATTCACCATTTTTTTAATTATTGTTCAATTGGGGTTAGTATAAATATTTTTTAAGTTAATTATGGAGGTGGATTATACTTTAGCGCTAATTGTAACCTAATCTCTCAACTTGATTACATGGACCAATCAATATCTAAAACCTTATTTTGGATCTACTATTAATTTATAATTGATTAATATGCAATAAGATAATGCATTTTTATAATGTTAATCTTAGAAGTAAATGTTAATATGTCAGTCGCTAAAGTGAAACTCAACCATAATTGACATGCACTACCTCCTTTGTGATCGGAAGTTCAAATCTCACTCTTATTTGTTGTACTAAAAAGTACGAAAACTCATATGAACATAACTCGATAGACAATACCTCAATTCCCATCTCAAGCGTAGATGGTTTAATCTCTCATCGTGTAATTGTTGAACTAAAAAAAATATCAAACATAACTCAACCGTAAAAAAAATCATTTATTATTTTTCTTAAGTTTCATATTTTCACCCTACGTAATGTACTAAAAAAAAAACTAAACCTAAATATAAATATAATAAAGTTCAAAATATTTAAAAATTTGAACACATAAGTAATTACAAAAATGGAAAAACGAAATTCAAAATGTTGATGCAAGATTTCAGACTCTCTTTGATGGGTTTGGAATGGTAGCACAATAATGTAGTTTGAGGCCAACCTGCAAAGAGTAGGAAGAACTTGTGCCACTGTGGGGCTCGACCCACTATAGTCTGATGCTTAAGTTAGTTAGAGAGTTCTAAACTTAAGTGGAGTTTAAGTCATATAAGTTGCGTATCTTAAAATAAAAGGTGGACCTTCATATATATAGGAGAGAAGGGAGGGGACGGTCGTTGTGGACACGTACTCCTCCTCATCATGAAAAAAAGGGACGACCCCCGATAAAAGGGTGAATTTAAGGGGATTGGCGTAACGCCACCCGCGATCAGGGGAAAAAGTACCCGTGGACTCCTCTCGCCCTAATTTTGTGGCCCAATCAGGGCGAGATCTGAGATCTCCTGATGGGCGGGAGAGTGGATCTCCCATGTCCTCTGTCCGGACTTCTCGAGTCGTCTCTAGGTCCTCTGGAGAAGTAGGGTGACATCACGAGCGTCACGTCGGGCCACAACAACACACAACATTTGCAATTTTGAACATATTAGTAATTACATTACAAAAATGGAAAAACCAAGTATACAATTTAGGCCAAGTACATTATACATTAATACAATATTAGTCAACGCAATAAAAAAAAAATGGAAAAGGCTTGGCGGGCGGGCAGGGTCAAAAGAAAACCCGTTTATTGTCCATTTTTCTATTTTCAGCCCACGGACTTCCCGCTTCTCTCCAGTTTTTTTTTTTTCTTTTCTTTTTTTCTTTCCTGCGAACTCCTTCCGGCGGTTTCTATTCAATTTCAAAGGTTGAATACAAATTTCTAACAGAATCATTCATCACATTTAATTCCCACTCGTAACGTTCGATTCTCTACATTTTGATCCGTTTCTTCTTATATTTCTACTATGTTTCTGCAGTTTCTTCTCAATTCAAACGCCTTTAGATCTTCCAAGGTTGTTCATCACTCCGTTCTCGTCAAGGAAGATCTGTTTCCGGATGCTGGATTCATTGTTTTCATCCTATACGGTATTATAGTGTTCTGAATTTTCATCATCATCAATCGTGTATGCAGTTTCTTCTTATTTCTTCTATTTTTTTTGTTCCTATTGCTGTTTGTTTGATGGTTTGGAAATCAACGATGATTTTTCGTTAACATGTTTGAATTCGGAGATGGAAGTGGATGAGTTTGATATTTTGTTGTGTGTGGAGAGTGATGATGCTAGTGAGAGGAATTCACTTTGACTAACTCGCGTTTTTACGTCAAGGCTTTGATTGTGCTGTTGTTTATGATTTTGTTTCTGTACTTTGCACGGAATTGAAATTTATAGGAATTCTCTTTGTTGCACTTACATAGATTTCTTCCTTCAAATATATGGTTGGATAACTTCTATGCATTTTTTTTTTTTTAATTTTGCATCAACTCTTTGCATCGTGTCAACTGTTTTGCAGGCTCTTGAATGCTAAATCTGAAAGGTGCTGAGGAAGAGTAAGGAGACACTTACTTTACTAAGGACGACTGAAACTGAAAAGAAGAGATGGCGACTTCACCGACCGCTATAAGGGATGAGGAACATGGCCTTTCTAAACAGAAAGATGGAGGAGATCAGTCTACAGTGGAAATTGAACAGTCCTTGTCCGTTAGCGAGGATAACACCACAAAAACAAAGGATGAAGGACTTGATGAAGTAGCAAAGGGCAAGAACATCGATTCGAAATGTGAGGCTCAAGATGAAGTGGTGGAGAGGGAGAATGTTCAAGGTGAATTGCATCATGAGGTGGAAACCAAGTTGGATTTGCAGCCTAAATCTGAAGTTGAAAAGGTGGATCAGAGTATTAGAAACGATGACTCGAATGAAAGTCTAGTAGAGGATAAGAATGCAGAATCTGAATCGTCATCAGATGATTCAGACAATGAGGGTGCAGGCTTAGATTCTAAGGCTCAGAAAAGGACAAACCAAACAATTGGAGAAGTTCTTGGTGAGGAGAAAGCCCCAGAGCCAGTGTTTGATGGGACTGAGGTCCCTGGGATGGAAGGTAGTGGAAGTTTGTCAAACCGTTCCATGGATAGTGATACAGAGAGCCAAGGTGTTGTTGACAGGGCATTGGCACTAAAAAATTTCGTTAAGGAAAAGGGCGTAGTTGTAGTCTCTAATGTTTTACGTCGTTTTTCAGGAGGAAAAAAAGATGAAGAAAGTACAGATATTCATATTCCTAATGACGAGACTAAGGATGAATCCAATTCGAATAAAGAAATTGAAATCCCTGAAAAGCCTTTGGACAGATCTGCTTGGAATCCCCTCAACTATATTAAGATATCTCGTGATGCTGATGCACAAATCAAAACTGAGCAGGTGGAGGATGTTGCTGGAGAAGCATCATTCGATGTCGTTATGAAAGGCAGAATTGTACTGTTCACACGGTTAGATTGTGAAGATTGCAAAGAGGCTCGACTATTTTTGTTTTGGAAGAGACTTAGATATGTTGAGATCAATGTTGATGTTTATCCGGGTAGAAAGTTGGAGCTTGAGAAAATTGCCGGGTCTTCTGCTGTTCCAAAGGTATTTTTTAATTCGACCCTTATCGGAGGCTTGAACGAACTAAGAGAATTGGATGAGTCTGGAAAGTTTGATGAGAAAATTGAGTATCTGAAAGCTGAAGCACCATTATCACTTGCAGCCCCTTTACCACCTCTTTCTGGTGAAGACGATGTCTCCAGTAATGGGACTGTTGATGAATTGGCTATGATTGTTCGAAAAATGAAAGAATCCATTGTTATTAAGGACCGGTTCTGCAAAATGCGACGATTCACCAACTGTTTCCTAGGCTCAGAAGCTGTGGATTTCTTATCAGAGGATCAATATTTGGAAAGAGAAGAGGTAGTTGGATTCTGTACCTTTGTCTTCTTTTCAGAACGAAGTAACTTCTCTTTCAAATAACATGTTTCACAATTTATTTCTCTCAAGTACACAATGCAGTTGGGTATTAGGGTGTGGTAGATTGTCCTAGAGGAAATCTCTTAATCTTATGTTGAATCTCTTGAAATATTATTTTTATGAAGTTTAAAAGTTTCACCAGATTCTTGGCATTTTAGCAGTCTTTTATTCACATTATTCATATTATTATTTGATATATTATTGGAGTTTTCTATAAGTTCTCCCCTCTCCCATATGTTAGGTATGTGGAGATTTTCGTTCCAATTTTCTTTTAAATTTATTCCTTACTAGAAAATGAGGCTTTAAATACCAACTTTTTCCGTTTATTTGTTGAGCAATGAATAAACCAAGAATTTGTTCCACTTCCAATAGTTTGTGTATATCCGAACTTTTTTTTTCTACAAAAAAAAAAATTGTGTTAAGTGGCTGCATCTTTGATCCTTAGATGTCTTTGATTTTTTTGGTTTTGTTTAAATTTATTGTTTCGGTTCGCAATGATCAGGCTATTGAATTTGGACGCAAGCTCGCAAGCAAACTTTTTTTCCAACATGTTCATGAGTAAGTTACTTTAACTTCTCCTTTTTTTAACCGTGGCTGCCACCGGCCATTTCATTTGTCATTAACAACCCTGTTTTCAGGGAAAATCTATTCGAAGATGGTAGCTACTTATACCGGTTCTTGGATGATGATCCCATTGTGGCAACTCAATGTCACAACGTTGCAAGAGGTATAATTGAGGTGAAGCCAAAGTCCATAACAGATATTGCCTCAAGGCTGAGATTTTTATCCTTCGCCATTTTTGAAGCTTATGTATCAGAGGATGGAAAGCATGTAGATTACAGAAGTATTCATGGGAGTGAGGAATTTGCTAGGTTTGTTCGTTGAATAAACTGTGATAGAAACCAATTCAAGTGTACCTTTTATCTGCATACATTACAAGGATCAATAATTTGATGACAGGTTTTTGAGAATTGTTGAGGAGCTCCAAAGAGTTGAAGTACACAATTTGGCACGGGAGGAGAAGCTCGCTTTCTTTATTAATCTCTACAATATGATGGCCATCCATGCAATATTGGTATGTGGTCATCCTGTTGGAGCGCTGGAAAGAAGGAAACTGTTTGGAGACTTCAAATATGTCATTGGAGGGTCCACCTTTTCCCTTTCAGCTATTCAAAATGGAATTTTGAGGGGCAATCAGAGACCACCTTACAATCTCATGAAACCATTTGGTGCAAAAGATAAACGTTCTAAAGTGAGACAATCCCCTCCTTTCTGATCTTTAGTACTAATTTTATGATCTAATGGAACAAAATTACATGTTATTCCGACTCAAAAAGATTCTTTGTTTACTTTCTTTATATATTGTTTTATTATGTGTGCCGATTATCCATGAAAGTCTGAAGCTGCGTGTGATGTGCGGGAATCTTCTTTAGTTAAGATTTTGAGACCATGGCCTTTATTTATTATTATTATTTTTTTTGACAATATGTGGGGCGTGAGATTCAAAACTCTGACCTCTTGGTCAATAGTTCTTACTTTATGTCGATTGAGCTATGTTCATGTTGGCGACCACGCCTTTTTATTTGCATACAAGTTTTAACTCAAGTACAATCATCTGTTTTTTTGTGATGGTTGATCACAAGCTCAAAGTGAAACATTCTTGCTTTCTAGTTACTATCAGTTTCTCTTCCTGTTTATCTTACAAGTGGGGCAATTGCAGATATGGAATTTAGGTCCCCCGTGTTCATTTCCTCAGGAATTTGAGTTTTCATTATGGTCTAGTCTGAAAAAGTATTGTTTCTATTATTTTGATAGGTTTCTCTTGCGTATGTGGAGCCTTTAACTCATTTTGCACTAGTTTGTGGTACCCGATCTGGTCCTTCTCTTCGATGCTATTCTCCAGGGAACGTAGATCACGAGTTGTTGGAAGCAGCACGGAGTTTCTTAAGAGACGGAGGAATTGTCCTTGATTTGAATACCAATGTTGCATCAGTTAATATGATTCTTAAATGGTAAGATAGAAACAGTTCCTCCGAAACCTTCTGTTTTCTTTCAAACATTTATTAGTATTTAAGTTTCCATCATTGCTTTATAACATTTACATTTAGGACCCTACTTTGAGGTTGACTTACTCCCTTCCCTTAGTTACACACAGTCATCATTTCATAGTGAAAATTTTGGAAGTATTTATTGTGTTAATATTTCTTGGAAGAAGAAGCACTCTCTTGGAGATTTGTAGGAGACCCTGAGGATGCCTTAGGGTTCAATCTTTTGAATGGAAATCTCTGTAAAAGAATACTCTTGACATCTCTTAGAGCTTGCATTGGAGATGATGGGATTTCCCATCAATCATACCCCTAATATCATGGATAAATAAATTTAATTTAACCATTTATTTATGATAACTTGAGCCTTTCCAAGATCATTTGGCCTAAAAAATCCGACAGCATTTAGATTAGATCGGAATTTTTTGGAAGATGATTAAAAGTTCAGTTCATTGTTTTTTTGTGTAGCCAGTTTAGATAGCAGGTTTATGGATGTTGAAATCTTTGATTCCATCTTATTTAGTGTATATTTGAGAGTGATTTTGAAAAGGTTAAAATCACTATTGTCATGTTTAAAATCACTCCAGAATAAACTCCAGAACTTTTATTGTATGAAAAATGTGTATAAAAGTGTAAAACCAAACATTAAATTGATTTTGAATGATTAAAGATATGATTCAGAATGATTGGTGTCACTGATTGATCGATGAATGCTAACAATATTTTTTAACATCGATCATTGGTCAGGTTTAGTACAGACTTTGGGAAGAACGAGCAAGAAGTCCTGAAGCATGCATCAAACTACATGAAACCAGAGGATTCACAAGCATTGCTTGAATTGCTTGCAAGTTCTCAGTTGAAGGTATTATATCAAACATACGATTGGGGTTTGAACTGTTAAAATTTGCTGCTTTAGTGAAACAAACAAACAAACCTAAAGGTATGAAGTTTAGAAGTAAGTATTGGCTTTTGGTGCTGCTTTCGCACAAAACACAGATCCAAAATGGCCAACAAAAAGGCACGTGAGTGAGACGTGCAGGCAGGCAAGAAAATATAATGCGTTTGTCTTGTCTTATAAGGTAAAAACCGATGAACTTTATTTGCTTGTTGGATACTGGAGTGTTCCTTGTTTGTTTAATGTGTAATTGTGCGTCAGAATGTAATGTTGTGCATATATTGTATTCAAAACATGAGATGATACCACCACCAATATACAATATACAATATACAAAATTACTATTGCCTGCTTCTTCATCGCTCTCAATTTGTCTAGTTGGGGAAATTTCTTTGTTGTTCCTTTGTTCGAGTATGGAATAACTCGAGTTGTTTCGATTATGGATGTGTTTGGGCGAGATTTTGAAATGACTAAATTCAATCCAAAACATGTCGTCGTTCAAAATCACATCAAAATTAATTTTGAATGTTAATACATGTTTTTGGAGTGATTTTATATCATACTTTTTTTTTTTTTTTGAAACAATATAATCTATAGATATTTTTGTAAATCAAATTTTTTTTTTTAAATGTACTTTTTACTTTTAAACTAAATAATATTTTTAATGTTTTACTCATTTCATAATCATTCCCAAACATACACCCTCTATGTTTTTCTCTGACATTTTTTATTTTTACATCACATGTTTTTCTGACAATTCATTTTTTAAAAAATAATCGATCATTGTTTTTCTGACATTTTTACATGTCCTATGTTTTTCAGACAATTCAATTTTTAAAAATAGTCGTTCATTAAAATACCATTAAGAAAGATAGTTTGAAACTCATTTCATTTTAGTCTCTATAATCAGTAATATATAATGTTCAAAATTGGTAAAATAATTATGATTATTTTCATTCCACAATGGGGATATATTTCCAAAACTTGTAGGGGGCTATCTAACCTCATTTAACAAATTGCAACCGATATGTTTTCTAAATGGAGAAAATCCTGCACCAGAACCTGAGCTTTAAGAATTTACTGCCAAGAGATGGTATTGCAAAAACAAATATTTATTAGAAAGAAGCCGAACTTTTTCAATGCAAACAATTTAGAACTGAACCAAAGGGCAATCCAGCGCGTTATTAATCATAATACAATCGTAAATCCTTTCAGTGCGTGCATCTTCTGCAGGAGATCCTGCAGATCGCCATTCCCAAACCATGACTGGACGACAAAAACGAAGCTGAAATAATACGAGTGATAAACATCAAGGACCACCTTCAGCATGGCGAGTTATCTTGAAAGACGACTTGAGTTTGTACAGAAGGCAGGCTTGCTCGAATCATCTTCATATGGCAATGAACTAATTTAATTGCTCACACCGTTTTCTCAAGAACTATACACCAGTTCGATTTGTCAAAAAATCGATCAACCACTACCGCGTTGTCCATACCTGAAACCAACCTGCATATGCACCCAAGATGATCCATCGAGCAGTAAAAGAACAAATTAGCATGTAGAAATGTATCTCTTGATCTTATTGAAATAATAAGTTTCCTATTTCTACAGTGTCATGGTACCTCAAGTCAAAAGATGGAATGATCCTAGTTATCAGTTATCACCTCATCTATCACCTCATCGTGCATTAATGGAACAGAAAGTGGGGCATGTTTGTAAGTGATTTTAAAATTATTAAAATAACTTTTGTCATATTCAAAAAACACTAAAAAACTCTGAAACATGTCTATAATTATTTAAAATTCCACGAGCAGACTATATATGCAAAAAAAATGGAGAAAAAAAAATCCAAAAATGTCCCCCAAGTAGACACATCTACAGCAGAGCTGGTAGGAACAACTTTCAGCTTAAGATTAGGCTTACTTTTCGGCGTCTATTCCAATCTCCCCCGTCCTATCCTATTTCTTTTCTCCCCTTTTGGTCTCAAAACTGTATTCTCCTTTTTTATTGCTACCAACTGGTGGAGAGCTTTTTTGTGATCTCCTTTATCATCTTGCGTATGGATGTATTCTTATCTACCCTCCCTTTTTTTGTATATCTCTTTACTAGGTAGTACTTTCTGTTCGATTTTGCACGTAGGGAAACAATAATGCTGTACAGTCAAAGCTGGTAAAAGTATAATTTTCCTTTTCCATACATTTCTAAAATGAACTATAAGGAGTAATCGACCAGACCAGTATCATCTCCCATGTGCAAAAACAAACTTTACTGCTACTGGTGCTTCTTTCAACTTTGTTACTTACTACCAGTGTTTTATGAGGCGCAAGCCGCACAATAAAGCGCCGGCTTTATTTTTGCGAGGCGCACTTTGTATAGAAAAAAATATAAAAATATATAAAGAAGAGAAAGCATGGTTGAAGTGAAAATATGAAGAAAAAAAAAATATTTTGGATTAGTTGGAATGCCTTGAATCTATTATGACTCGCTACGACCGGTTCGATACGGGGCAAAGTGCCCTGGTGGGGGTATGGGGACAACGCCCCTAAAGAAAAAATTAGATTTGGGTTAGTTAATTTTTTTTTTTTAATAGTTGAAAAAGCCCCAAGGCGCAAGGGCAGAAATGATGGGAAAATGGGAAGGTGCGCCTTCTTACGTGCGCCTTGCGCCTGGGCGCGCCTTTTAAAACACTGCTTACTACATTAGGAGGATTTTTTTTGTACACATACGAAAATGTCTAGTCATTCCCTTTTTGTTCAATTTTCATCCAGCTACTTTTTGACCAAAAATGTATGGCTTATGTAATTCATTCGAGTATCAGAGGGAGGGATAAGAGACACATTTGAACACATCTAGGTCTAGAACAGCACATTCACATTTGAAACGAGATGTATTCACGTGACTCACTCATACCCAATAAGCAAAAGGAGACAAGAAAAAAAGAACCATACAAGAGACATGAGAGAGCGAAATACCTTTCAAGCTCGCCTTCACTGAAAACATGATAGTATCTGTTATACACAACAGCAGCTTTCTTATCATCTTTCTTTGCCAAACCACTAGCAAGGGCACTGGCAGACGTGCCACTGACTTCTGCACGATGATAAGGCAAGTGCCATGGGACAAAATATTCTTGCTGGGTCTTCAATAAATTCTCATCAATACAATTCGCCAAATCATTTCCACTTTGAAAGGGTAGAGGTTCAATTTCTGGCATGCTTCCAGTGAAGTTTTCCTTTGAATCCTTTAGATAAATACCTGAATTATTCTCATTACTTTCAGGAATGCTTTCAAGTGCAATTGAAGATGGACTACGAACACGCGGACTACCTGGTCCAACCCACTCATCAACATACTTATCTGAAAGTGGCATCCATTTCGTTAATAGAGATTTATCCTCTTGTTCAACAGCCCAGACTGTTATTAAAACTAGGCCACCTTTTTTGACAACACGTATTAATTCTTCAATAGCTTTCTTCCTCCTGTTCTCAGTACTTAGATGATGTAATACAGCTATAGAGATTGCTGCATCGCCAAAACCAGTTCTGTAAGGAAGATTTACTGCATCAGCAACCAAAACATCATGCCCCCTTTCGCTACAAATTTTGATAAGTTGGGCACTAATATCACATCCAATAAAGAAGCAGTTGGGAGTAAAACCCAAATACTTTCCATTACCACAGCCAGCATCCAGGATGAGGGACCCTTGAGGTAACGAGGATAAGAACGATGCAACTTTTGGCCACTTTGCAAATCGAGTGGAACTAAAATGTGGAGCGATCGCATCATAAACACTATGCACATACTTCTTTTCAATTTCAGGGGTGCACTGCACATTTGATGATGAACATCCCTGATTTGCACAGGACAATTGCTGTGCATGTGTTTCATCATTCAACAGATGAGGATCTGCATTAGAACCACCTTTGACTTTAATCTCTTTCATAGCACTGGAAAGTCTAAAATGATGGCCACTACCACTTACAACAACGGATAAACCAAAGATCTTGCTATTATGACAGAAGCGTTTGCTCACTCTTGAAGCACAACCAAAAGCTTTAAGCATAAAATTCAGTTAGGCATACCCTGCAAGAAACCAAGGCTCTCTGAGAATTAAATTTCTTGCAGTTCTATCACAGTGTAGAATAAGAATACTATTATATATGATGTATAAAACACATATATGAGATACACAATTATCTTGTTAGAATCCAAGGAGCAGGCTGAAAAGTTACAAAAATCCCTGTGTTTCACTTCTGCAACATCTAGGGCTAGTAGATTTTGTTTCTTCGTCTTCATGCAATTCTTTGGGTTCAGCCACTTATGTTTGGTTTTCTTTTTCTTCCTACCTAATCTATATCCATCATTTTTTTTATTGTTTTTCAATTTTCAATTTCCATATAAAAATGTGCTCAAGCAAGTCATAGCATATCATGTCATTTCCAAAACTAAAAGAAAAAGGTAAATAAAGTGTAAACACACTTAATTGTGTTCAATTGAGTTTCTGCATAAGCTCAATGATTGCCATTCAAATTGTAACATTAGAGGCTTGAAACCTCAGTTATTTTCTCCATCAAATCCTTCCAATGACTCAATATCTAACAATGGACCTTCCCTGCAACTCCTTCAAAGGTCATTTGGAATTCTAAGTTCTTAAGAAAATACAACTTTTCTTTAGGATTCTGTTACACCGCGAAATATTCTATGCCGCGACAGATTACAGAATGATAGCCGAACACGCCGCTCGACCTAAAGGGGTATGCAGTTTGTAGGGCTGATAACAAGAAGATAGATTGTTTATACATTCACTGTTAATACACAACAATGATTCTGGCTCTACTCAATCTCACCAAATAGTTCCCTCTAAAATAAAGGATTCAAATCTTTAGATTTTGGCCAGGTCTTTATCCAGAAGGAAAACCCAACTCATTTTGACAGTTCTAGTCAACTACTATTTGTAGAAAATACGCACAGAGAGAAATAGAAGCAATCGGAGGATTGTGAAAAGGACAACGCAATAATGGAGTGGGTTAGCATTAATGTAGCTAGTTGGCTGTATTATCATAGCAAGGATCATCGAATTCATCATTAAACCTCCACAGATTTCCATGGGGATGAAAAAAAAGAGAAACAAATCCATAATCCAATAACAGGGTAATAACCAAAAACTTCCAAGCGATTGAAACATGAGAAAACAACACAGAATCAGACGCAACTAGATAAAACATGGTGCAAATTACGAAGTATAAAATCTTTAATCAAATAGATCTAGGAAGAGAGAAAGAAACTCACGAAACTCAGGAACGGCGTGGCTGCATGATTGTGGTGAAAGATTAGTGAAAAAAAACAAATGGAAGGTTGAGATTGTGGAATCTAGCTAGTTCGTGATTGGAAAAAGAGAGGAAAGAAGAAGAAGAAGAAATGAAGGCATAAATCTCGCAAATCGCAATGGCTGCTTCAAGTCGTCTTCGTCGTGAAGTGAAGGAGAAGAGTGCCCTAGCTTCACTGTACATTGATTTGCAGAGTTGTCAAAAACTAGTAATTATTTCAATAAAACAAAACGGTAAATAGTAATAATTAATACTATATATTTTTGCGGCGGTTTTTTTTTATATTGTCATTTTTCAAAATATTTATAAAAATACAGAAAAAATCAAACTATTTTTTTTGCCGAGTTTTCAAGGACACATGCCCAAAGGATATGCATCCAGGCCAACACAAATATCGTTCTTTAAAAAGACGATATGCATCCACGAAATTGGGGCATTTTTAAACTCACGCATAAGACGATGTACATTCAGACCAACACAAACATCATCCTTTAAAGAGACGATATGCATCTACGAAAAAAAAAAAAGACAGACACATAATCTTTTGAGCAATATGCATTCAAAAATCGATATAAAAAAATTGAAAAAGATATGACTGGAAAATTTACACAAACAACTCAAAATTTAATACTTCATTTCATTCTTTTTTTAGTTGTATATAGGAATATAAAGATCGTCGAAGTTGGGTTATGGTTCTGCAAATTTCAGAATCGTAGTCCAACTTTGACGATATATATATTTCGAATTTTCGATATATAACTAAAAAAATATTGAAATTTTTGTGTTTATACGTTTTTCAAAAAAATTACATATTTGAGTAAAAAAAATATATATTTTTTAATACACTACTCAAACCACCATTTTTGTTGATGTCTTGTTGTGATGTATGTTGGTCTTTTTTCAAAATAGCGTGTTCGCTTGATTTAAAATTGAATTTTTATAAATAGTTTATTTTTTTTACTGTATTTTTATAAATAGGTTTAAAAAATACAATATTAAAAAAAATGCCTATTTTTGCTGTCAAATAATAATAATAATATATCTTTATTGAAAAATTTGTTTAAGTTATCATACGTTTTTTTTTTTTCTTTTTTTTAAGTACAAAACTTAACTTTATTTTGGTCTCTTTTGTTTTAAAATTTTCAATTTAATTCTTATAACTTTAAGTTTAGTTTCAATTTAGTATGAAATATTTTTGTTTAGAAGTCGTAATTTTATCTCTATTTTGGTGAACCTTCCACCTTTTAATAGGTTAATAATGTTTTATCTAATTGAATTACTTCGTAATTTGAGAATATATAAATGATCTCAATTTAGAGTAAAATAATTAAAAATATAACATTTTTTAAAAAAAAAATTGCAGATATGACAATTTCTATCACTGATATAAGTTTATCGCTGATAGAAATCTATCGTTGATAGTAGTCTATCACCTCAGTTTTTTATGAAATTTTATCAGTGATAATAGTTTATCAATGATAGAAGTCTATCAGTGATAGTCATATATCAACGATAGAGTCTATCAGTGATAGCCACTGATTTTTTTCTATATTTGTAAAATGTTTTAAATTTTGATAAATTTGTAATTATTTTAGGTCTGATTGTTGTTTGTGCAACCAGTTCTATATAAATTGACTACTAATTAAGGCGTGTATTTCAACCAAAAATGTCGTAAATTCAAATTATCACACTCACATATTAAATTAATAAAAAAACAAAAATTCTCACACATGTTATAATGTCTTAACCCTATGAGTTATGTTCGAGTTTACAAAATAATTGAGTTATGTTTTTGTGTTGATAGCCAACGCAATAAAATAAATAGATAAAAAACAATTTATTGTCATCTATTTAATATGATAATGATTCGGTGACAATCGATGATGATTTCTAAGATTTGACTAAATTTGGAACCAAAATGAAATTTTAAAATAATATGAAAAATTGGAAACTAAACAAAAATTTCAGGACCAAATTGATTTTTTTAAATCATAACGACTAACTTGAAATTATGTCGAGTAACAATTTAACCCTAGCATTTATTATTTTATTTTTTTTAATTTAAGATTATTTTGAACTACAAACCATACAAATTATTGATTCTTTGATGATTATTAAAATACATTCAAATTGTCGATGATATGTTTATCTTTTATCCGTATGATTGATATCAATTATAAATATGTAGTGTGAACTAGATCATATCTCAAATTACAATAAGTTAATAATTGTCAAACGAGTATAGTTCAATTAGCATAAAGTGGTGTCTTTAATTAAGAGGTCAAAGTTCAATCCCTACATTAATTAAATGTCTTTGCAAAAAAAATTTTAAAAAAATTAAAAAAAAATGAAAGCTTGAAACATTGTAGTATATTAGTAGTAAGACGTCTATTATTTCTCTTTCATTTTGAGGTTCAAATTTTCATACTTATACTAACCAAAAAAAAAAAATAATAATAATAATAAAAATAATAATAATAATAATAATAAATAAATAAATTTGTTGTATTAACTTTAACATATTAAAATGAACAAACGTACTCTTCAAAAAAAAAATGAACAAACGTATATAATTAAATTTAAATTTGATACAACAAATTGATTGAAAAGGTAGTTGGATTAGGTTGTCGGTCGGTAATAATTTATTTTTAAATTATTTTTATAAATGAATGGACCAAAAATAAAACATGTAATGTTTCTAGACTTGTAAGTCGTAAGTAAATAGTATAATTCAATTTCATATCAATGTTTCATGAATTGATTTGATGTGATTTTTTCTTTTATAAATTAATTGATTTTATGTGATTTGGATTATTTAATCCGAGCCCTTTTTATATAAAATTCGTTTAAGTTCGAGTTTACCATGATACCATAAAATATATATATAAAATATTAATGATATTCGTAACTTTTTATTACATCCATGATTTTTTTTCTTCTTTTTACAACATGTAGGGTGGAGAATTGAATCTAAGACCTCATGATTAGACGATACATCATATCGTTGAGTTATGCTCTTGATAGCATCGCATCCATAATCTTAATATTCAATATCAGTTGCAAATATATATATATATATATATAATATAAAATTAATATCGAGATGTTTTAAATTGTATTTGTATGTAATATTTAAATATTTATTTCATTTAGTGTTTGTATTTTTTTAATATTTTACTTTGATTTAAAATTTATTTTCGTAATATATATATATATATATATATATATATATATATTTTGTTTTTGTAAGGTTTGATTGGGATATTATTTTGAAGTTTAATGGACCATCAATTACTATTACAATTCAATTCATGTTTGATCCACCACTAATTAGTATTATTTATCGTGAATAAAGTAAACTTCAATTAGAGACTATTATAAAAGCTATTTTAATTCACATGCCCCAAACACTTGCTTATATTGCATTTGAGAGAAAAAAAAAAAAAAAAAAAAAAAAAAAATATCACAATATACTTATATTCAGATGCATGAAGATTACCTACTAGTTTTTTAATTAAGTACTCGGAATTTGTACCCTTTTTTTTTTTGTTCTTGAAAGATAATTTGTGCCCATCTATAATATGGGTAATAGTTAGAAATGACCTAAAAAAAAAAAAGGGTTTTAGAAAACTAACATTTAAAAAGAAAAATAGTTTCCATGTCCTTTTTAAGCTTACTTTATGGTATATTTTAAATAGGATTTTACCTCTATGTCCTTGTTCATTTAAAACTCCAAAACAAAACCAAAAAAAATGGTAAAAACAATTTTCCCAAAAAATACTTTAATTATAGTTAGAAGCTTCAGTTTTCGACCAAACAAAGCTTAAATTTCAACTTAAAATCGATAAACTTGAATTCCGACTAGGAAAACATAAATTTCATGTCGAATACCTAAATCCCGCCGAAAATTGATGAAGCTAGACGGAAAATGTTCGAACCCTCCTCTATTTTTTTTTTTTTTTTTTTTTTACGATATGTGGGGTGAGAGATTGAACCTAAGACCTCTTAGTCACCAGTTGATATATAATGCGACTATTTTCAACCTATTTTTAGTTTTCATATACGCCAAAAACATACCACACTTACCCAAAATTACCTGAAAGCCAAATAAACACTCACTCCTTTTGCAGAAATTTAAAGAGCCAAAAATGGGAGTTTATGAAACAAAAAAGATCACCTCCTTATAACAATCCCACTTAAAAAAAAAAAAAAAAAAAAAAAAATCCTTATCAATCACCATTAACAAACCCCCTAAAAAAAAGCCTCTCCATTTCTTAAAGCTCATCATATTTCGCAATTTTCATTCAACTCTGAAGAAGAAGGAAAACATAACACCATAAGGTATTATTTCGAGTTTAAACCATATTATAAATATTATTATTCTTGTTTTTCTCTTATATATCTAAATTACCCATCTAAATAATATAGAAGTGAAAATAAATTTGACCTTTATTATATTATGTATTCACGAATTCCTGTTCGATAAGGTAGAAAGTGATATTTTTCATGAAATTCCCCCACCAACTCCCATAAACACCACAAATTAATACACTTTTAATGTTCTCAATTAAGTAATTTGGAACGGCAAAAATATTATTATTTGCTAAACTGAGCATAGCTGATTTGACATAAGGTTGTGCCTGTGATTGAGAGACATTTAGTATAGTTACTATTTTTAATACGCATGTCTATGAAGAGTGAACACATTTTTATTATTATTATTTTAATCTATATATTTTTTTTTGCAACGGTAGTTTAATAAATGCGGGGATTGAACCTATGACCTTTTGGTCACCGGCACAACCCTATGTCAATTGAGCTATGCTCGGTTTGGCTTTAATCTGTATATTTGAACTAACAAAAAAAAAATATTAATTAAATTAAGAGTTAATGATGGATTAATAATGCGATCAAAATTTGAACCTTTAACATTTAAAAAAAAATATATAATATCTTAATTATTAGTTAAGTTATACTCACGTAATATAAGTTATAAATATGATGCTATAATCTTACCATATAATTTTACCACATTATTTTTCATTGGTGATGGAGCCATTAAATTGATAAGGAAAAATATGTAGTGTTTTTTTTTTTAAAGTTCAAGTGATGAGAATAGGGAGATCCAGCTTGTAATTTAAGAAAAAAATAATAGATGTTTTACCCACTTAATTATTTTAGATATATAGCTAATTGGTTATTTGAACAATTTTTTTTTTTTAGTATTTTTTTTGAATACATTAATGCTATTTGTATATTAACTAAAATCATTATATTTATGTCAAATCGAGTATAACTCAATTGACATAAGTTTGTGTTATTGATTAAAAAGTGATGGGTCAAATACTCGCATTACTTAAATATTAAAAAAAAAAATCATTAATGTTTATAAATGAGAAAATAATATTTTTTTTCATTTTGAGAAAATATAAATATATAATTAAATTTATAAGTGTAAAGGGTTGAGACTTTTCCAAGTCTAGAAAGTTGAAAAGGCCAATAATGTGTAATGTGAACTGGGTGGGAAATTTAATATGGATTCCGAAATATTATTCTTGATGTGAAAATTACGTTCATATAATTATAAAAAATGTGTGCAATTTTTCCATGGTGCATCGAACTTAACCACTTAAAAACATATATTTTTTTTTTAATTTTTTGCCAATGGATACATTATTTTAATGCGATGTTAAATTTCTTGTCGGGTTCCTTACAAGTAACAAGGAAATTTAATTTAAATTACGGACTCAATTTATTTATTTATTTCAATTTTCTATATTATATTCTGTGCACCTCATTTTTCTTTCAAAATTGTGCTTACTCTACATTACAGACCAACTCTCTTCGATTTTTTATTATTATTATATAAAATGTCAAGTAAATGAATGTTCATTTATTGTATTTCCAAATATACTCCATCTAATAACAATTTTCTATATTATATTTGGTGTTGATTATTTATATGTTGATATAAAAAAATTAGTCAAAATTTGTATGTTTGGAATAATCAAACTGTGTCGGCCAAAAAAACGAAGAGAGTGATGTCCAACAGACCCAGAATCTCTTAAAATCAAGTTAGTTATCGTTTTTAAGAGTGTTTTTTTTTCAACAATATTTTAATTAAAACGAGGATTGAACTCATGATCTCATAGTCACAGGCACAACTTTATGCCAATTGAGCTATGCTTGGTTTGACAAAGTATTTAATTAATGCAAGGATTGAACCCATGACCTCATAGTCATAACGAGAGTGAAATTAATTTTATGTACATTTTTCTCTCGAGATATTCGTCGACCTTTCTCTTCCAACTGTTATCACCTGTTTCAATATATTAAATAGCATATTAATGGGTATTTTGTAACGTTTGGTATTCATTGTTGTGTAACCGACCGATTTAGGCAGTTTCGATATGCTTTAGCCGACTCTGGGGTCAACAGTCTTGGATCTTGAGTCGACCTTCCTTCATTTTTTTGGTTGACTCCTAAGGGGTCGACTTCTTTGTCTTTGGACCAACTCCTATGGAGTCAGCTTTGGTTCCTTCTTTGGCCGACTCCTATGGGAATCAATCTTGTTCTTCTCAACTTGTTACTTTATTTCCGTTGTATTTAGCCTAATGTATAAAGAGTCAAGACTTTTGGAGAGAAAAAAAAAAAAAAAAAAAAAAAAAAGTAGTGTAGATTTGTAAAAAGAAAGAAATGGAGGCTGCTGTTCTAAGAAATTGGAATGGATTAAATCGCTCTCTTAGCTTTCAAACCAAATACAACTAAACTACTACTACTTTGAGAAGGGACGTAACTAATTAAAGAGAAACAAAAACAAAACAAAAAAAGAAAAGAACAAAACAAAAAAAGAAAAGAACAAGACATATTGCACGGGTACAAACACATAATACACTAATTATCATCGTTAGTTAAGCGTGTAGAGTAATACTAAGTTGGATGATTATTTAGAAAATTCTCGTGTTCACCTTTTAAAAGTATCTAAAAAAAGTATTACAATCAAATATAATATAACATTTTTTTTTTAATACTTGTGGAGCATAAGATTTTGAACATCTAACTTCATGTAGAGGAACACATGTCAATTATCGTTGAACTATGTTCACTTTAGCTATAATATAATAAGTTTACTTAGATAAATAATAATTTACGGCCAAGTCTGACCTCCATTTAATAAATCGAAGCCAAAAAATTTAAGCGTTTTAACTTTTTTTTGGTTTATCTTGTTTAAATTTGACTTGTGAGAAATAAATTTAAAAAATAAAAATTAAAATCAGGAAAAAATAAATATATATTTTAAAAATATTTAATTAATGAAATGACTAGCCATCAAATTATAATATAGTAGTTTTTCCTTCTTTTACAACATACGAAAGGAAGAGATTCGAACTTCTGACCTGTTGATCAATAATTTATGTTTGACAAATTATAATATACTTGAATTTTTTTACTGAAAATTAATAACTAACATTTGAATATTCTAGACAACCTAACTGATTAACTAGTATATCAATTTAAATTTATTACAACTTCAAATCAAAGTATATATAATATATATATATTTGGAAAACTAATTGTTGTTTTTTATTATTCCAAGTAGAATTTGAACCTTTAATGTTAGATGTTAATAGTTGTGTCATGTTAAAAATAAATAAAAATATATTTTTAGAATTAAAATGAGGAAAATATTATTCATTACAAACTTTCTAACTTTCTAAGTAGTTTTACAAAGTCTTCAAATAAGAAGCATCTAATTTATGTATGTTGTTTCGAGGAACTAACAAGGAAAATTAAATTCGCCTACCAGGAATCAACAAGGAAAATTAAAATTCGCTTACTCAACTGAACTAATATCCGCTCAGTCTCTCAATAGAGAATTTTCTCATTTTATTTAATTTTTTAATTGCCTTTAAACTTCATCTATATATATACATACTTGATTGGGTATATTGCATATGAAGAAGCTGAAAAATTGGCATTGAAAAGAAGGAGAAGAAGCAAAATGTTGAAGCAAAAGTTGGATGCTTTCCAAGTTTCTTCATGCATTTCCTTGCAGCCCAAAACCAAGCTTCATGTTGAAAGGTCATATTCATTTCCAACTCAAATCCCCTATATTTTTGTTATTCAACTTTTACCCTTCCATTTTTAAGTATTTTGTTTTCATCATTACCTAATTTTCAAAGTTGTATTTAACAAAAATTATGCAATTTCATCAATACATTGAGTTGTGACATATGAGTTTACTATATGTCATACTACTTTTATTAGACGCAAACAATAATTTTTGAATGTTTTCTCTGAGTTAAAATATAATATAGAAATTAATGTTAATTCGTCTTTATTATTTTTATTGATTGAATGCAGATTGAAGTTCGTGAAAGAGAACGAGACTGAGACAGGTAAGATATAACACAACTTATAGATATATGAGAAATTATTTGATGTAATTATCATTATATCATTTTTTTTTAAAGATATTTAATTAATGCGAGGATTGAACATATGCCCTTTTAATCAAGAACACAACTTTATGTCAATTGAGCTATGTTCGATTTAACATTATTATATCACATTTATAACTACTAAATGCATGAAAGAAAACAAATATATACAACCAACCTCAACATAAGTTGAACTTCATGTTTCACAAAGAGAGAAAAAAAGTATAAATTGAACTAATCTGTGCTTTTATTTACCTATTACAAAATCAGATGTTCAAATCTACACCTCTATATTTTTTAATTGACAATAAAAAAAAATTAATGGCAAAATACAATTTGGTTCTTGAGGTTACAAGTTGGTATCTTGGTCATTTATGTTTCAAAAAGGTATACTTTTAGTTGTTTGAGATTTGAATATGGTTTAAGGAGTTTAAATTCATCGTTAGTTAATTAACGGAAAAAAAATGACATGAATGACTATTATGAGGTTACTTTTAGTCACTCGAGGTTTGAATATGTTGCTTATTAAATTAAAGATTTGATTGTTGATTTAATAAATTATATTATTTTTTTATGATCGAACATTTTGATCTGGTGGTATCTTTTTCACGCTTCATCTAACTTTCTTATCTATTAGAAAATCAAAATAACAGCATTTATTCAAATTTAAGATAAAAATTTGTTAATTTAAGTTCGAAAAAATTGAAAGTTGGTGATAAAATTTGATACATATTGCTAAGTTCAAGATAAATGGTTGTTTTTATTTTTTGTTTGAAAGGTTAGAAAAAAATGCAATTGTGAATGTGATTACTGTGATGTTGACACGTGTAGGTCATTGCACAAAAGTCATGCGCAGCGTCAATATGGAAAACCTGAGGAGTGGGTATTTGTTCCCTGAGGTACTCGTACCATAAATATGGTCTAAAGTCTTGTCTTAGCCCACACACACTTGATTATTCCACTCGCAGCTTCTATTTGTAAATATTTAATTTAATGAGCTGGGATTTATTATATATATATATATATATTTTTTTTTTAGAAAGGTAAATTCAAATGCCCTTGATAAATATTTTTATTAGTTAAGATAAAAAAAAAATAAAAAAAATACTGGCTCTATTTTTTATTTTATTTTATTTAAAATAATTTGAAAATTAATGTTTATTTAAGAAGAGAACATTCAAATTCTCATTTAATAGTCAATCAAAGTTGGCGTGACTATAATTAGTGATGAAAAGGTTTTAGATTTTATCTTCATTCTACATGTTTTAAAAAAAAAAAAAAAATCAAATTTGTCATTGAATAAGAGGTTATGTATTCAATCTCTGCATTAATTAAAACATACGAAAAAATATATATATATATATTTAATATTTTGGCAATTTCGAAAACATGTAAATTAAGAAGAAGAAAAAAAAGTTTTGTTCATTTTTTCATTTTTTTAAAATGACTCAAATTTTTGAAAACATCAATTTTTAAATAAATTGTTTTTTTTTTTTTTTTTTACAACATGTGGTGTCGGGTGAGGTATCGAATCTAGGACTTTTTGGTCACTAATGCGTACATCATGTCAGTTGAACTATGTTCTTGTTGACAAATAAATTGTTACTATATAGAAAAAGTAGGATGTTATCGAATAATCTTGGACAATTTTAACCGAACTCGTCAAATTGATAATTCCATAAGTTTCGTTAATGTAATCTTTTAATGTTTTATTAACTATTGACTAAAATTTTAAAACAACTTAAAAATTTAAATAAGTTGAAAAACATAAAATAATTAAGGAAAATTGTAACAGATGTCAAGTCAATTTAGAGTAAAATAATTAAAAATATAACATTTTTAAAAAAAAATTGTGGATATGTCAATTTCTATCGCGGTAATATGGTTTATCGCTGATATAAATTTATCGTAGTCTTTTTTATAGAATTTTGTCAGCGATAATAGTCTATCAGTGATAAAAGTCTATTAGTAATAGTCATAAAGTCTATTAGTGATAGCCACTGATTTTTTGTCATATTTGCAAAAAGTTTTAAACTTTGTTAAATTTACAATTATTTTAGGTAGGATTGCTTTTTGTGCAACCAACTCAATAATTATTGAATGGGACTTTTTTTTTTTTTTTTTTTTTTTGTCTAAATATGTTTGTTTTGAAGTAGATATCGATGCGAGAATACGAGCACTCTCAAAAGTATCCGAATGCAAAGATAATTAAACTTGGAATAGGTGACACTACACAGCCTATACCAGACTGTATTGCATCCGCCATGGCAAAAGTAATAATCTTCTTACTCTAACAAATCTTTTATATGTATATACTTGCTTACATAGTCTTTTTTTTTTGGTAGTAAAATACTAAAATTAAGTTATTTATTTTCTATAATAACTAGTGACATCAAATTATACTGAAAGTGCTAAACATATAAACAAAATCTAGAGTATGAATTTGTGTCATTATATCTATTATATATTCGAATCGTACAAGCTAGGCTATAAAATTACAAATTGAGATCAATTATATGTATATATATATATATATATAAAGTAATAGAGTCAATTTTTAATATACACAATTAAAGTCTAACTTGTAAGCTGATAGTCATTCAAATTAATTTTCAACCTTGGAAGAAAAAAAAAAACAAAAAAAAAAACAACAATTGTCAATAATTGGACGCTGACTTTGAACATGCGTTTCAAAATATGAATAACCTGTTTAATTAAATCCCATGGTCAATATTGGAATGCCAACATCCAAGACTTTTTTTTTTTTTTTTTTTTTTTTTTTTTTTTTTTTTTTTTCTAATTTTTTGGTTAAATTACACATGAAGGCCAATGACACTGTCGTATTATTCCACTCTATCTATCATTTTGAGGCTTCTAAATTATTTGAAGTTATTTTCCTTGAACTAGTATACTTTTTGAATTATTTAAAAAAAAACTTTTTTAATTAATATCCTCTTATAAGTTATATGTTGATCTCTTTTTAATATGCTCATTGACTTCTCTATGTTATCCTTTTTTTTAATTAATATGTTCATTGACTTTTTTACTCCTATAAAATTATTATTCGTGTAAGAGTAGAGATTTGAATTACTGGCGTTTTGATCCATGATAATATAATACATCTTAAACATATTTCAACCTAGTATATCATAGCTCAATGTCATAATGTATCGCCTAGTGATAAGTTAAAAGTTCGAAAATATTTTATTACGATAATTAAGAACAAATGCTAAGAAAATATTTCGTTAAGATAATTAAGGTTTAGAAGGTCATAAAAATCGTACCAAACTAGTCATAGAGAGTCATAACAGATTCAAAGCATTTTTCGACATATTCTTTTTGGTTTTCTCACTTAGAATGAAGTGAATATATATATATACAAGCTAAACCTAATTCTCGGAATAAGATAAAGACATAAATATCGATAAATGGATATTCTCCTAATAACGATAATTTTCTAATAAATATATATTTTGTAATTTGTTAAAAAAAACTTAATTTAATCCTTCAATGCAGCGAGCAATTGATCTGTCAACTGTTGAAGGGTACTGTGGGTATGGAGACGAGCAGGGCAACAAGGTAAATTTGATAGCTTATTTTTCACATAATATGAAATAAATTACATTTATAATTTTAAAAATTAAATTTTTGTTTGTTGGGTAATTTTGAATTTTATTTAGGCACTGAGAAAGAGAATTGCAGAAAAGTTATACAGAAACATGGGCATTAAAGGAGAAGAAGTATTTGTCTCTGATGGAGCTCAATGTGACATCTCTCGCCTTCAGGTATTTATCTCTACACACTACCTTTATTATTTAAAATCATAAATATTAAATTATAAGTTTAGCCTCCCAACTTTTTAATTTTCAATTTGTGTTCGATATATATTCTTGACTTGTAAAGCAATGTCCGATACCTAGGTCTCTCGAACGTATAAAATTTAATTTGATGTCTAATGAAACTCTAAACTTTTAATGTTGTCTAATATGTGTACGATTTTTTTAAAAATGACAAATAGGCCAAATATCTGGTACGAAAGTCTCGTTGTAGCCCATTTTGTATTAGGTTATTAGAAGAGTGTCATATATAAACATTGTAATAACATCAGTCACCCTTGTCTGTCACGGTAAATATTGTTCTCTCTCTTCTGCCTGTGGACGTAACTAACACGCCGTTAGTGAACTACGTAAATCTGTGTCGATCTTTCTCTTATACTTATTATGTTCTTTGTTATTCGATTCTATTGTAACACTATTTAACACTAAATAAAAAATTCAAGGTTTTGTTAGGAAAAAAAATTGAAAGTTCAATGACATATTAGATACTTTTAAAATGTCAGAGATATTAGACATCAAAATTGAAAGTTAAAGATTTATTAAACATTTTTTAAAGTTCATTGACGAGATAGACACAACCAAAAAGTTCAAGGAATAAACTTGTAATTTAATCTAGGATAAATTTTAATTTTTTAAAAATATAACATTTGAGGGTGAAGATTCAAATATCTAATCTCTAAAATTACTCGACAGATTAAGTATAACGTTTAATTCAACTTACGGGCTTAATTTGCTTACAAGTATTTTTTATGATCCATCTCTAAAATTTTGCATAAAAAACATGTTATAATCATTATCTCACCTAATACATATGTCATTTTGAGGTTCATGTAAATGTTAAATTGTTCCAAGTAAAATATTGTCTTGTCCACATTTTTAAAATGAAAAACATTTATATTCTAATTGAACATTTACAGATGCTTCTGGGACCAAACGTAACAGTGGCTGTGCAAGACCCTTCTTTCCCTGTAAGTTCAATAGAATAAGCTCCACCTTTTATTTATATATACAACACAAATAAGTTCTATTTAGCAGGATTATTATTATTATTATTATTTATTTTTTATTTTTTTACATGTGGAGTCCTCTTAGTCGTCGGTTGAACTATATTCAGGTTGACATAAATATAAAACGAATATAAAGTGATGAGTAATAATATTATTTATTAATATAAATATAACTTTGTAAAATTTATATATAGACACAACAATTTGCTCATATTCATATATGAAAAATACTTATTTTCACGAAAAATCTTGGGTAGACTTTGATTTTATTCAATTATTAAGTACTAAATAAAACACTGAATGAGTTGTTAAGTACCAAAATAGGCGGGTAGACTTTCTATTTTTAATAACAGATATATACATTTAATTAAATAAAAAAATTTTTTGCTTCATGGTTGTTATTAATGAATTTGGATGGAATTGATGTTTTTTCTTCTTTCTAAAAACGTTAGAAAAAAAACAGGACAATCTATAAAATTAGTTCTATTGTAGAATTAGTGTCTATTTAGTTTTCGTAATATGGAGAGAGCATAACTCTAACGTGATGTATAAACTAGTAATTAATTTTTTTTTTATTGAAATCATCTCATCACCTAATTTTTAAATAGTATGAGATCAATGCACACATAAATTATAATATTGGGTTCTAATTTTTTGAAACTTTTTTAAAGCAAGTTCATTTTGGATGTTTTTTATCATTTAACATTAATTATAATATTGGGTTCTAATTTTTTGAAACTTTTGAAAGCAAGTTCATCTTTGGATGTTTTTTATAATTTAACATAAATTATAATATTGGGTTCTAATTTTTTTTATTTTTTATATATATATAGGTAGATGGGTAATTGATGAGTTAATTTTTATATAATATTGGTAAATGGTAATTGATGAGTTAATGAGGTTTTGGTTGGACAGGCATACGTAGATTCAAGCGTGATTTTCGGACGAGCGGGGGACCCACGAGGGCAAAACGGTAAATACGAAAGAATCGTGTACATGAATTGCACACCCGATAACGACTTCTTTCCAGATTTATCAAACACTCCCAGAACGGACATTATCTTCTTCTGCTCTCCGAACAACCCCACCGGAACCGCCGCCTCCGCCGCCCAACTCCGACGCCTCGTCGACTTCGCCACCGCCAATGGCTCTATCATCGTCTATGATTCTTCCTACGCCGCTTACATCTCCGACGGCAGCCCTACCTCCATCTACCAAATCCCCGGAGCCAAACAGGCAATAATAATTTCCCCCAAATTAAACCCTACGCCCTAATTTTCTTCTTCGCATTTTCCTCAAATTGACGCTCGATTTTCCTCTCGCAGGTCGCAATCGAAATATCGTCTTTCTCCAAATTCGCAGGCTTCACCGGCGTCCGCCTCGGCTGGACGGTGGTTCCAGAGGAGCTGACTTATTCGAATGGATTTCCAATCATAAAGGATTACGATCGAATCGTCTGTACGTGCTTCAATGGCGCCTCCAACATCGTTCAGGCCGGCGGCCTTGCTTGCCTTTCTACAGAAGGTTTCCAGGTAACTAAATTAAATCAACCTCAAAGATCCAAATCTCGCCGTCTGCGGTCATTTCTTTTACCGATTTCTCTAACTAACGCCGATCTTCGATTGAGTTCAGGCGGTGAGCAGAGTGGTGAATTACTACAAGGAGAACGCCGAGATTCTGGCGGAGGCGTTCCGAGGTTTGGGAATGGAGGTCTATGGTGGCCAAAACGCACCGTATCTGTGGGTGCATTTTCCAGGATCGAGCTCTTGGGAGATATTTGCAGAGATTTTGGAGAAGACGCACATCGTGACGATTCCGGGGAGAGGATTCGGGCCCGGCGGCGAGGCGTATATAAGAGTCAGTTCCTTCGGCCACAGAGAAACCATTCTAGAAGCTTCCAAGAGGCTCATTAATCTTCGCAAATTAATCTTCAATTAGGTGAGAGATTTAATGATTTTCTCGAGCCCTTCAGAAACTTTATATAATTATTAATGTCAGAAGTGTATCGTTATATGATAGAGTTAAATTAAATAAGTGGGAAATGTTTTCTCCAAGTGAGAATATTCTTGCAATTGTTACAAAATGATGTTGTTTTTATAAGATTTTTGTCTCCCATACTTTTGGAACTACACAAATAAACACTAATGTAATATTCGTTGCTTATATTCTTGCAATTGTTAACATAATAAGTTATATGTTATTCGGGTCCCTTCATGGATATGAAAGTGATAGCTGAACTGACACGATATATTGATTTTGATTAAGAGGTTATAGTTTTAATACTCCACACTACTCCATCACATGTTGTCACGAAAAAAAAATACAAGTAATCGTCATTGGCATGCAATCATCAACAACCGAACAAAAATATCTCACAATGACAATGAATTAGAAGTTGGAGTTCGAATCTTAAAACCCTTGTATTGAAAAAGAACTTTGGTTGTTTTTCTTTTGTTGTCCTCATGAGAACGAAAAAAAACTCAATTTCTTGATTTTTTTTTTTTTTTTTTTAGGTGAAATGAACTATTAGATATAGATTTACACACTTTGGAATAACATATTTTGAGTGAATTTTGGTTGAATTTAATTGTTGAGTTTATGGTAATTTTCTTAAAAACATCCTTTACTAGTTTTTTTTTTTTTTTTTTTTTTTTTGACAATATGTCGGGTGGAGATTTGAACCTCTCGCCATTTGGTCAAGAGTTCGTATGTCGGTTAAGTGGTCAAGAGTTCGTATGTCAATTGATTTATATGCTTATGCTTTTCTTTTGTTGTCATTCCAATGAAATGTAAGTATCATGCTTTTCTTTTGTTGTCATTTCAATAAAATGTAAGTATCTTCGCATCGTTTCGTGTAACGATCAATAAACTAAACTCTTTATATAAAAAATGCATTTATCTTATATTAGAAAGCCTTGAAAAAAAAAAACTATTTGTTATCTCCTATTTATCATTTGACTTTAAAGATAGTAGTACTATACGAATGCATCTTGTTTTCAACTTATTTATTTATTTAGTATTATTGCAGTTGAAAATAAAATTGTAAGCACTTACAATGATATTCCAAATAGGCACCCAATCTACCTTTAACAATCTTGGTAAATCTTTGCAAAAAAAAAAAAAAAAAAAAAAAAAAAAAAAAAAAATAATAATAATAATAATAATAAATCTTGGTAAATCGCGCAAGTAAATATAGTTAAGAGATATTTAATTAATGCAGGAGAATCGAACCTCCGACCTATATTCAACTTAATATTTAGTTGTAAACTCTATGATTTATAAATATATCATCAAACAAACAATTTTTTAAATTGGGATCCAATTTATAAATTTACTATCAAACACGTATCTAAATACATTAAATACAATCCTGTTTTTTTTCTTTTTTTTAAGTGAAAACTTGTTGTCAAATTTACGTTTTTGGATCCCTAACCAAACATACACTAACTTTTGGAGTAAATATCAAATAACCCGCGTGTAAAGAAAGTTTGAGAATGAAGTATTTTTATGTCCCATCTTTCAAATCTCTTATTGTGGAAGGAAGAATTATTGATCAATTCCCAATTCCATTTCATTCCCATCCAAATGCCCTAATTCGTGTTATCTTAAAATATTAAATGCTTTCTATTATCGTTGTGGTCAGCCGCTGGCGCGGGTGCTTTCTTCTAAGGCAAAACGCTCATGCATTTTTACATCGCACAATTATTATTATTTTTTTAAAAACATGTAAGGGTGTGAATTGAACCTAGAACCTCATGATCACTAGGCGATAGATTGATCTATGCTCTTATTGACCTATTATTATTATTTAGAACATACGGGTGAAACTCTTATTGACCTATTATTACTATTATTTAGAATAAAAGACTCAAAGATTTGAACGGATATGATGTCAGTCGTTGAATATTTTTTAATTTATTAAAGAATTTTTGTGACACCAACTTAAATTTGAGTAGATTGAGTTAATTTTCAAACTCAATAAAATTGCATAACTTCACTAATATTTATTATCTACTTATTTTAAGTAGACAAACACCCAAACTAATTGGAAAACATGTGAATGGTAGAATTTCAAACATCTCTTCTTCTTTAGATTTTGATTCAATAAAAAGTTCTACGAATATAAATATTGTTAAGAAACAATTATCCAGCGAGAGCATTCTATATATATAGAGAGAGATAGAGGAACGGTCCGATTGGATTAATTAGGTCAATTACACTAATCAAAATCAGAATTACAAATAAAGAAGAGAGAAGACGCAGAGTTGCAGAGAGATTAAAAAACGAAGATCGATAATCATTAAAAAAATATTGAATCTGGACTGTGTATTACTGAGATTGTTTAGTAGAGGTCTTAGCATTACTTGGATGGATCTTCATTTTCCTCAACATCCAAGAGGCAGTACTGCTGGTGCTGGAGTGTTTCGCTTCGTAATTAGGGCTCTTGTTCGCCCTTTCCTGTTCTTCCTTCTCGATCCTCTTCAATTTCTCCTGGTTCATTTTCCTCGTTACGTAAGCTTCAGCAAGAGAGTAATTCATGGCGTCGACGACGACGAAGAACAAGCTTTCTGCAGACTGGATTCGGAAATTAAAGAGAAAGAATTGTAAATGTAATGGTTGAGATTTGAGATTTGAGAAGGCGAGGGAATTTATAGGGGGAGGAATTTGGAAATTGCTTGGAGGGCAAGAAAAAGGAAAAAGGTAGGTTAATTAAGACTTGTTGGTTGTAGTTGACGTACGCGCGCTTAACGATGAGTTTCGCTTTTGGCGCTCTGTTTTATTTGCCGGAACCTTCCTATCGACTTCATCACCAACCAAAACTAAACCAAACCACAATTGTAAAATCTCACTCGATTTTAAAAATATCGATACTTGATGAAAATATTCGTGGATATGTCGATATATCCGTAGATATATTCTTAAATCGGAGGCTTCGATATAGATATTAAAGAGTAATGAATATTTCTAATATTCTTTTATATATATACTCATAAAACATAAAAAATATCATATATTAAATTTAATATGAATCTATATACTGCTAACTAGATCTATAACTTAAATATTAATTTAAATATATTTTTTTTAAAAAAATTGATTTACAGAAATATTCATGGATATCGATATTTTATCGATATATCCGTAAAATTGAAAGAGTAAAACTTGCTTGACTACAAGTATCTTTTGCAGCCCGCCACCTGTCATTATTTGATTGGCTAAATATTTAAACCATTTTAAATAATAATAAAAATCTTTCACCCCGTTTACTTTCCATTCAATTAACAACTCCTTCTGCTTTCTCTCTCTTCATTTCTCTGCCCTCCAAATTTAGGCTTGAAATTTTAACTCCTCCTATTTTCTCTCTCTTCATTTCTCTATCCTCCAAACTTAGGCCATGAAATTTCAATTAATTTCAATTGAGGTTATTTGAAATTTGCAGAGTTGAGTGTTATATAGGCATAAATTTGCAAGTGGGTTTTTAGAGGAAGTGAAGGAAAGAGTGGGAAATTTCACGGTTGGATTCATTTTCAATAATCAATTTCTTCAAAACACTTCCCCTAGAGAGAGGTTGGTAAAGGAAAATGTAGGTTGAATTTTATTTTTCTAATAAAACCCCCAAAAAAAAAATGGAGAAATTCTTTAGAGTATTGCAAATTTGAGGAATTTGACTGTGTTAAAAAATAGTTAACCAAAAAAAGAAAAAATATACTTACTGTAAGGAAAGGAAGAGAGAGTGAGAGAGGAAATTGAAAACTCACTGTGGAGGAAAGAGAGAAAATATGAGAAATTGTTTATTGGAGGAAATGGAAAGTTACGGACAAAAAACAAATCTAAGTAAACGGCGTGAAAAGTTTTTTTATTTAAAAAATAATATAAATATTCAATCAATTAAGTTGTGACATGTGGCTGGGCTGCAAAAGATACTTGTAGCGCAGGCTGTAACTAAGTTTTACTCAAATTGAAATGCGTATATCAACATCGATATCGATATTTTCATAATTATCTTAAATTAAAATTTTAATTTCTAGTCTATTTAAATGTTCTTTAAATCATGAAGACAAAATCAATAAAAAATTAATTACAATTTTCATATTTAATTAAAAATCTGTATCAAAATATTCCTTTTTAAAGGATGGATTTAATTTTTTTTTACACTATTGTACTTTTTTACGTGTTTTTGTTTTTTAAATCATGAAGAAAAGCTTAATAAAAAAATAATCTTAATTTTATATTTAATTAAAAATCTTTATCAAAATATAAATTTTAATTTAATTGTTAAGTAAACAAAAAAAAAAAATCATTAAAAAATAAGAGAATTTTATTCGTGAAATTGGAAGGAGGGAGGAGTTGATTCCACAGAGGATAAATGTTTTTTCAGTCAACATGAGCATAGTTCAACCGGCATAAGGTATGAAACAAGAGGTAAAATTTTAATTTCAGGTATGTTTTTGGCTTAAATTTTGCAATTTCCCACCCTAAAATTATAAAAAATATCTATAGTCATTTAACAAAATATCTCTAAACTTTCCTTTTGTTTTTGTTTATTCTCCATTTTTTTTCTTAGACTTTATTGTTTTTTCCCCTCATCTTCTCCCTTTCTCACCTATCCCGTTGTTTTATTTACCTATCCTCCAACTTTTCTTCATTTCTTATATATATTTTCATTTTCTTTTACTTTCCGGCTGTTTTTTTTTTTTTTTTTTTTTTTTTTTTTTTTTTTTTTTTTTGTCGAAGTTACGAAAACTGACAAAAAAAAAAAAAAAAAAAAAAAAAAAAAAAAAAAAAAAAAAAAAAAAAAGACTGGAAAATCGACGTTGGCAATTACTCCAAAATCGTCGAAAACTGACTTACGAAAAATTGACATGTCGGTGGTCGACGTTGATTTAAGGTGTGAGGCACAAACGTGAGAATTAATTTGGTAGTCGAGCAAAACTCATATTATTATATTAATCACAGTTATTCATGCCTTATTAAATTGTCAAAAGTATTTAAAAAAAAAAAAAAAAACAACCAACATGATTAGAGTTCAACTAACATAAATTAGATTTACTTGATCAAGAGACTAGAGATTCAAATAACCCATACTTGTAAAAAAAGAAAAAAAAATACATAACATTAGTATGATTTTGAAAAACAAAATAAGAAAATAAAATTGTTAAATTAAGCTAGGTTTTCAAAAAGTGTAAAAGATAAACATTACAAAAAAAAAAAAAAAAAAAAAAACACAAAAAGGATTACAGTAGTTGAAAAATTAAGGATCTGTTTAGTAGGATATTAAGCTAGGTTTTCAAAAAGTGTAAAAGATAAACATTACAAAAAAAAAAAAAAAAAAACACAAAAAGGATTACAGTAGTTGAAAAATTAAGGATCTGTTTAGTAGGGTCGGTTTGAATGCATTCAATTCTAATTTATGTTTTTGGTTTTCTATTTTTTAAAAATAAAAATCATATATTTTTTATAACATAATTTTGTTTTTTATTTTTAAAAAACATAAATCAAACTATAACTGTTTTTAATTTTTTATTTTTTAAAACAACAAAAGTTCAAATGTTTGAATATTACTATTTGTTTTGTATTTTTTTTTAAATAATATTAATTCATTAGAATGTAAAAATCGCAACATTTATCAAAATTTAATTAAGATCCAATTATGTGATGAAATTTAAATTTTAGGGTAAAAAAATGATTTTCTCTAAAATAAAAAAAAAAATTATTGTGTCATAGTTTAATATATTAGACAATCTTTTGTTGAATTCATAAAGTAAAAAAAAAAAATGTTAATTGTGTAGAGTGGAGATGTATATTGGTGTAAGATCACAATAATATTAAAATATAATATACTATAAACAAATTATTTGAATAAAATTGTAATATATTATATATATTTTTTTAAAGAATATACTAATAGTATTAACAACAATTTGATTCCTAATTTCAATAAATAAACATTTGAAGATAATCTTAATAATTATATCTAACGACAATTTCAACAGAGTTGGGAGAAAGATTCTTAAATTAGAAAAAAAAAACCCCTGAATTTTTAAATAAAAAACTGTTTTATATTTTATATTTTTTTTTGTCAATGAATATGTAAAAACGTTTTCAAAAACTTAGAAACAAAAAACTCGGCTGGTTACCAAATAAACATGTTTTCTAAGAATAAAAAATAAAAATTAAATGCGTTATCAAACGGGCCCGCAATCGAGATTATGTTTTATGTTTTCAAATTCACTAATTCAATATGGGTTTGTTATGCCATTTTTGAAAAATGCTTCCGAATTATGTGATCAAAACAATGTTTTTTTTCTCGTTGTTTAGTGTATCAAAATTTGTGATTTGAAATTTTAAAAATGTTGTTTAGTGTATCAAAATTTGTGATTTGAAATTTTAAAAATGTAGAATCATATTTAAAGAGATAAAAAAATTAATAAATATAATATTTCATGTTATAAATCCAATTCAACTATGTTAAATTTAAATATGAAAAAAAAAAACTCTTGTGATTCAAAATGAACCTTTCTTCGTGGAATAAGATAAATAGTGATGGTACAAATTTTATAACATAAATTAATTAATAATAGTTTATATTCAACATAATATTAACTACAACTAGTTTTATGTTTTATAACAATCCTATCAAACACATTTTGAATAATTAGTTAAATTAAATGAAAATTCTAAATCAGCTACTAAATACATATGAAAACATGAAATACAACTCTATTTTTTAATAAATTTTTTATTTTTAAAATTATGTTTTGAATTCAACAACCGTCCTAAAAACGTAAAAAAATAAAAAAATAAAAACAAAGGGTAAAGTACTTATACTAGGGAGAGAGAGAAACAAATGGACACGTGGCAAAATTTAGGGGAGATTAGTTGGCAAGAGTTGAGTATGATTAGGAGATTTATAAGGAAGTTTAGAATGAGAACAAACTTATGAATATGATTATGTAATTTAAACAAATTGGTCCCATCACCATATCAATGCACTTCACAAGTGTCATGGAAGCTACATAAATGCCTAACCACTCCAACCTAGTTCAAATTTAAGTTGGAAAGGACAAAATATCTTTGATATTTCTTTATAGTCACATTTTAATTATGAAAATTCGGGCCAAAATAGATTATAAATTTAAAAATCTTAAATTTGCTACATAATTTTTTGGAAGTTAAATTATAAATTTAGTCATGTATAAAATACGGGTTTACGAACCACGTTTGAAAATAAAAAAATCAAAATCAAAAACACATTTTTCAATTCATATTTTTATTATTATTATATTAAAAAAAATATTATGGTATTCATACATAATTTTAGACAAGGAGTGAAGTCCAATGAAGATTGGATTACGAGTAATAAACTATATCAAAGTAGCTTTGAGACTTCAATGACCTCTTAAAGGGAATGAATTCAATCCTTGATGACCACCTACTTAGAAATTAATTTTTTACAAATTTTCTTGACAGCCAAATGTTGTACAGTCATACGGTCGGTTCCGTGAGATTAGTTGAGGTGCGCGTAAGCTAGTCCGAACACTACAAATATTAAAAAAAAAAAAAAAATTATATCAAAATAAATATTCTTTTCAATTGATTATCATTACGATTCTATCCATTTTCACGTCCCCTTAGTTCAATCACACATCGTTTTTTTTTTTTTTTTTTTTTGGGACAGATTTACAAAGTTAATTAAATAGAAAAAAAAAAGTTTCAATTCTAAAATGCAGAGGCCAAAAAGAGGAGGCGCGAGACAAGAAAACCTGGCGCGCCCAAGTAGCGGCGCCAAATCCAGAGCTCATTCACAATCGCAAAGCCGAAATCAGTTCCATTCCACTTTCACCACTTCCAGTTTTTCCACACCCGTGCGGCCCAAACTTTAGCGACGTCGTGTCGAGCCAAATACGCTTTCTTTCACAATTCTCTGCGATTCTAAACTCAAACCGAAATCACACCGTGCGATTCTAAACCCATCTTATCTGGCCGATTCCAATTTCCCCGCTTCCCCTTTCTGGGTTTTCCTCTTCGTCTCCATCCCTTTTCTGGGTCTTCTTCTTCTTCTTCTTTCAACTCCCTCACTTCCCCCTTTTCCTTCTATTGACCCTTTTCTCTCTGTTTCCGCAAACCCTTTTGCCGACCTCTGTAATTCCCCTCCTCTCTTCCATGGAGTAAGGCCTCCAACGGCCTAATTGAGTAATTTCACCCCCCTTTTAGCTGCTTTCTCTCTAACCCACATTCCCTTTTCCAGGTACCTTCTGTTTCTTCTTTTACATTGTTTGCGCTGTTGAGCTATGGAATTGTAGTTCTAATGTGGAAATAATTAGCTTCTGATTGTTCTTACTTTGTTGCTTTCGAGTATTTTATTCAGTTTTTCTTCTTGCTTTTAGCCATCTACTTATGCGTGCTTTGTTTTATATTCTACCTTATTTGCATCTTTTTCTTTTTTCCCTTAATGATATGAAGGGCAGTTTCCAAAAGTAGATCTTAACTTGCGGCTACATTGTTAGTTTCTTGATGTCTGAATTTTCTGTTTTCTGTAGGAGAGGAGAATGATTATTTCTGTTTGATTTATTTTTAGAACTGGCTAGAGTTAGTTCAAGTACGGTGGATTAAAATATGGCATTCTAAAATTTAGATATCTTTGGTCAGTGGCCTGTTTAAATTTTGAGGAAAACTTATTACTTACCCTTCGTTGTTGAGTGAGTCATTGAGTTTTACTCTGAACTTGCACAAGACATTCTCCTAAAAGCCAACTTTTTTAAAACATACCCAAATAGCTCTAACCTTCCACTTTCTTCTGCATTTTTTTTTTGAAACTTCTTCTGCATTTTTATTTGGAGTTAATTCGCTGTTTCTTTAAGCATTCCTCGGATCTTGTTACAAAGAATCCAGAAATTTATCTTTCTTGCATCAATGACTTCATTTTGAACAACCAAAATTATAAGTTGCACCAAAAATGTCTGAGCTGCGTCCTCAAAATTTTAAATACACTAAGTTTAGTTGTTGCTGAAGTGATTTTTTGAGATCACGCATCTGCTTTTTTTTAATAAGAGAGATTTTTGTTGAGAGGGGAAAAATAACAAGCAACTGCTGCTACAAAATAATGTAGCTAATAGAACATGCATATATTATATCTTCATTTATTCACTTTTCTTTAAACATTTTCTCCTTCACAGATTCACCTGCGTTTTCTACGTTTTTTCTGAAAAAAGTTATCCAGATCAATGGGTGGTACATTCAATCCACAAATTTTGGTGGACAAGCTAGCCAGGCTCAACAACTCACAGGCGAGCATTGAGAGTATCCTATTTGAAATTTATACTGTCTCGTCCAATTTATGTTTTATTGCTATTCTATTCTTTTGGCTAAATTACTTTTATTTTTCCTTATACTATGGACATTGATTGCTTTAATTCTCTTATTTCGTTGACCAAGATTCTATATTATGAAATAATTCTTGGATATTATATTTGGGTCTGACAGGTGTGTTTTCTTTTCCCCCACTGTTTATTTGGCATTGTTATTGTGGTGAAGTCGGTGCATTGGACTTGTTTACTTACCGTTGTGTGTAGTCCAATTAATCTGTGTATTCCCCGTGTATTCTTTCATCTTTTCCCAATGAAAGTTGAGTTTTTTTACCAAAATAAAATAAAATAAAATAAAAAATTAGTGTTTTAGTCAGGCTACCTACATTTAATCTTATGTTTTGGGAGAAGTTTTCCATCTCTTCATCATTTGTATGTCTGTCTATCTGTCCTGGTGATGTGCCTTTGTTTTGCTTTTACAAGATGGGTTGTGGATGTATCCTGTATCAGTGTGTCTTATAGGACTTATTGTGGATGTATCATGTATATTATATGGTATAGTACTGTGGCCCTGTGGTGCTGCTGTACTGATACCCAATAGTCCATTTATGGTATGCTTCTACAACATTATAATATATATTATATACATATATGAGAAGATGAGAATAAGGTTATTGGTTTGGTAGTAGCCACTAGGTGAGGCACTAAAAGTGCATTCGAGAGTGCCTAGTTCCTAGGCGTGTGCCTTATTACTTGTCTATTTGGTTTATTAGTTCCATCCTTAATGTGATTTAGCTTTATCCCATTGGTGTATATTTCACATGAACAAAGCCAAGCAAGTTGTAGAAACATGGGCTAAACAGTTTCATTGTTCTCCACGCGAGCAGCGATTGGCCTATCTATATCTTGCAAATGACATTTTGCAGAACAGTAGGCGAAAAGGCTCAGAGTTTGTTGGTGAATTTTGGAAAGTCCTTCCAGATGCACTTCGTTATTTAATTGAGAGTGGGGATGATTTTGGAAGAAATGCTGCTCTACGACTGGTACATCAATGCTTACTATGCATTCTTATCCTTTGTCAATTTTTTTTTTGTACTCATGCATAAATTTTCTTGAACCTCCATCTTGTATGTTTCTGTCCCTAGGCAAAAATCTAATTGGATACTTCGCATTCACATTTAAGACTCTTGTGTTAATGGAATCTAATGGAATCCCTACGTGTATAGAAAAATAATGCATGCTCATCTAATGTTAACACTGGGTCTTAGGTGCTTAAATTTGAAATTTAAGGGCTTTCCATCCTTTATTTTCTGTGAGACAAAGCCCTGCTAAGTGCTTGTGGTGCAAAAATCTGTTGTAAAAAAAATTGAATTCCTAAGGAAAAAGAAACGTTATTTCCTGCATTAAAAAGAGTTGATGTTTTTGTCCTCATTAATTTAATCCATTCCATACAACCATTATGAGTTGGTAACCTACCCAGGATAAACATCTTACAAGTTTTTTCGACATGACTTATGTTGTAGGGTCAAGGTGGGTTGCATGCCATATAATGATTCTTTTTTTTTTTTTTTTTTTTGAAATACCATATGATGAATTTCAATGCTTAGTTCAATAGCAATGTGCATAAAGAAGTCAAAACTTAGAACGTGTTTTGAACCAAATTTCTGATTCATGGAAGTATGTTGTATTTGTATAGTCCAAGGACAAGAAAATATTAGTATAAATAATAAATGTAGCATTCTAGGAAATTTGAGGAGCCTAGAATCCTCTCCTTGAGCTGAGCAAAACTGAATACAAAATCCTTGCTTGATAGTCTTTTTTGATTTTATTTATTACTATTATTATTTTTCTGGATTGGAATCATAGAACATTTCATTGATCATATGAAAATAATGGGTAAAACCAATCCAATGAATTACAAAAAGCTTTTCAATTGGTCATAAGGTTAGTAAGACTGTAATTTCAGATTTACTTCTAACCATTGGCCTTTAAGTTTTATTTCAAGAAGAATTTCTTGGGGGCCTAGCCCATTCAGGTTTGAAAACATGTACAAAATCCTCGCTAGATAGTCTTTTTTGATTTTATTTATTACTATTATTATTTTCTTGGATTGGAATCATAGAACATTTCATTGATCATATGAAATTGCATAATGGGTAAAACCAAACCAATGAATGGGGGGAGTGAGAGAAACCAATCTACTCCAATTTAGAGCTAAGTAACAGATGGATGTAATGAAAGCTTGAGGGTCTTGAGCTTTATCATTGAAGATGCGAGAGTTACGCTCCAACCAAGTAGACGAAAAAAAAGCCCGGATAAAACTCAGCCAAAAGACCTTTTTTTTCGTTCTTGTATGGATGACCAACAAACGGAGTTGGAAGTAGATCCCTGATGCCAAGGGGAAAAGTAAACTGCCAACCAAAAGCTTCTAAAATGAATGTCCAAAAAACTCTGGCCCGTTTGCACCAAATAAAATGATGATTCTGAGTTTCCCATCACATTTGCAAAGATAGTTGTCCCTTATTTCTGATTGTTGGTCATTACCAATTCTTTGGGTCTACTCTTTTTTGTAATTATGATCTTTACCACCCTCAGTGTTTTAAAAAGCCCACTCAGGCGCGCGCCTTGGTGCGCCTAGGCTCAAGGCGCAGCCTCTGCGCCTCGCTTCAAAGAAGCGAGGCTCACTTAATAAAGCCCACTTGAGGCGCGCGCCTCGGTGCCTGTGGGGTGCGCTTCAGCGCCTCGAGCCTGACTTTCCTACCTTTTTTAAAAAAAAAACGTCTGATTTGACGGAAGAAACACATGAATATTCATTGAATCTTGAATAAAAGTTCTATTTTCTTGAACTTTTCATCATCTTACTATTTTTCTTTCATATATAAAAAATTATTTACACTTATCTATCGTGCGCCTTATAAAATAAAGCCCGCACTTTTCTTTGCGCCTTGCGCTTAAGCCCGAGAAGGCTATTGCGCTTTATTGCGCCTTGAGCTTTTAAAAACACTGACCACCCTCTATAATCAATGAAGGTGTTTCTTGTAATTTTGTGGATAGGATACTTTTGTAACACTATTTCATATTATCAATGAAATTGTTTCTGTTTCCTATTAAAAAAAAATAATTCTTTGGGTCTATTTGACCAAGCTTCTTTGTTTTTGATTATCAACAATGCTAACGTCTATCTTCTTCATATAGTTTCTTCTTCTTCTTCTTCTTTTTTTTTTTTTTTTTTTTTTTTTTTTTTTATAATAAGAAACAATTTCATTTATCTATGAAATTTACAAAAAAAAAGAGGGAAAAGAAGAGCCCCAATCCAAATGAGTTACAAAAAAACATCTCCAATTGGACAAAAGTGTGGAAAAACTATAAGTGGAGAAAAGAGAATGCAGTTTACACCAAGTAAAAGCAAGGAAAAAGTGAGATGTTCTTTTCTTTTAGAGCACTTTGTTTGATTGCATCCTGCAATTTTTTTATTTGTCATTCATCTTAATAAAAGTGAGTCTTTATTAGAAAAATAACTCCCTCTTACAAAGTTCCTAGATAATAACTCTCTCTCATACTAGTTAAACTCCGATGCCTAGCGGCTAGCGCTACCTGTTGCCCAAGTATAACATTGTCCTCAAGGTGATGGATTTCTGAGTGCGCTGCCCTGTTGAACCAACGATCATATGCTTTCATAGTGGTCTTAGAATGTACAAGGAATTCAAATTGGAAATCTTTGAAATTGTTTTCTTTACGACGTAGCAATAGTCTACACAATCCAGCCCAGTAAGGAATGTCCCAAATTTTATGGAGACAATTGTTATTCCTCCTATAGATTCCCAATATGGTAGTTAAAATGAGTGTCAATCACAATTTGTGGTTTCTATCAAATAATCCAATGGAGAGCATCCAAAGAAGGACCCACTCAAGTAGGAAGTGGGTGGCTTAGCATACCAAACTGAAAATCCGAAGGCTCAGCCCTAGAAACAATTCTCAAACATACCATACCCCAGCATTAATTCCTAAGAATATTTTGTTGACCACTGTGAATGGCCCTCAGCTTGTCAGGAATTGGAATAAGGAAATCAGCTTGTGTCCTATCATGCTAAATTTTGAAGCCTAGTTTCATTTGTGACTCCACATCATTAGATTGGAGATACTATGGACTGCTGTGATTTTGAATCCACAAATCAGCTCCTTGATCAGTTTGCAACGCTAGCATATATTATTCTCATCTTGCCAACATTAAACTCCACCGCCACTCCAAGTGCTTCGAGCTTGAGAAAAAGGATTATGGAGGTCTCTCTCTCATGGGCATCACGGAAGGAGTGTCCCTTTTTTGCTACTAATGACACTTGGTTACATCCCCTTGACCCTTCAGGTTCTTGCACATGCAGTTCCCTCCTTCAAGATCTTTAACTCCCCTAAAAAGGTTCTAAATCTTGGGACTATTAAAACCCTCCTAGAGGGAATGAGTTCAATCCTTGGTGGCCACCTATAGAAATTAATTTCCTACGGGTTTTCTTGACAACCAAATGTTGTAGGGTCATGTGCTTGTCCGGACACTCACAGATATTAAAAAAAAAAAAAAAAGTTCTAAATCTTGATCTTTGTTTAATATAGCTTGAAAGGGTAAATCTAAATATCTCAGAGAGGTCAAAATCTTCACCTGGGAGGGTTTATTAGAAAGCATCAACACTAGATAAGATCCAAAGAAGAAATCCTTCATCTGCTCTCTTTGCAAGTAGATGCATCCTCTGTAAAAGGGCAGCTGAATCTCAAGATCACGTTTTCATACATGGTTTTCAGGCAACCTACTTTTGGAACAGGCTTTTTTCATCTTTCGGTGGTGCTCTCACTCTGCTTTGGACTTAAAGATAACAAAAAATATTCATTCTCTCCTTCATCACCCTTTCATGAAGGCAATTTTTTTTTGGCTCAACTTCATTATTACTTCCTTTGGTGTTGTGGGTTGAGAGAAACCGTAGAATTTTGCTCTCTTTTCTCGATAATGTCATTTTTGTTGCAGCTATTTGGTGTAAGCTTAGTAATTCCTTTTATAATTACTCAATTTCCGATACTTTGGCTAACTGGAGCCTTCTTGTGGCTGAGGCTAGCGGCTTCCCCCTCTTTGTAAATTGCTTCTTCATTTTTTGAAACAATTTTTTTTTTGAAACAAAATTTCTTCTTCTTCATTTACATGTAACTTATGCTCAATTTACTGCTCTCTTCCCTGGTCTATATCTGTTGGCCATTGAATGTTCCTTACAAAAAAAGTAACATACTCGTACTCCATCTATCCCATATAGTTACAAATATGATAATTCCTATACTTATTATTTTTTTTTTTTGATAAGAGACAGAACTAATATATATATATATATATATATATATATATATATATATATATATATATATATATATATAAAAGAAAGGCTATAGTCTAAGGGCTTTCCCCTCCCGCACAAAAAACTAATGAAGCACAACCTCCCAATTATGGAGGATTTGAGCAAGGCTATAATTACAAAAGAATTTCCTATTTCTAAGAGTCCATAACGACGGAGTAATTTGTACAATATTGCAAAGAGACGTAAAAGAGTTGGGCTTATCTTCAAAAATCCTTCTATTTCTTTTCTTCCAAGTCTCCCACAGAAATGCACGAGCAATACATTTCCACAAGACTTTGGCCTTGCCTTTAAGGTTCCACCCGTTGAGCGATTCTAACATCCACCTATCAAGCTTTGCAGGGCGGCACACAATTCCTATACTTATTAAACTCCAATGTGTGACAGAATACTATGGAATGTGGATCTTCAATCAGGGTATAAATTAGTTGTAAATGAAGATCAAATCTTCATAATTTGTCGTGTCATTCTTTTGTTTTTAATCATTCTTGATATGTTGAAGTGGAAGAGAATTTTGATTGTTTTGTCTAGACTCTGTTATCATATGTGTTTTATTTAGACATGTTTTAATTTTACTCATAGATTGGTATTTGGGAAGAGAGAAAAGTTTTTGGATCTCGAGGGCAGAGTCTTAAGGAAGAGATAATGGGAAAGCATTTGGAAACTGGTAATCGAAATGGGAAGCAATTCAGCAGTAAACTGGTAAAATATTGCTCTTCCATCATGACTACCAGTTATGTTCATAAATAGTCTGGCCTTCAATCACCTATTCTCATTATTCTTTTCAACAGAAACAATCTTCCAGCGTATCATTGGATAAAATAGTTTCTGGTTACCAAGTTGTTTATGGAAGTGAGGTTGATGAAGATGTAGTATTGAGCAAATGCAGGAATTCTATTAGCTATCTTGAGAAACTGGACAAAGAAATTGGTGCTGATGTCAATTCAGGTACTTGTAGCTTATACAATTTTGATGGGCTTATAATTAGTTTCGCTGCATATTCTGTATTGTATGAGTTCTCTCCTGTTATGTTATGTTGCAAAAAAATTAAGATTGGGGAACTAATTAACCGTTGGTGCAATGTTTCCTTTTTGTTCCCTCCACCTCCACCTGATGACGGAACTCAGACCACCAAAAAAAGGGTTTTTCTTTTTTTCTTTTTTAGCTGAACTTTAAGATTGCTTGCGTTTTGTTGTTGTTGTTCTTTAACTACACAGGGCAATACCGTGGATCTTCAATTGCAAATGATCTGCAGGGACATCATACCATTTTGAGGGACTGCATTGAACAATTGACATCAATTGAAACATCAAGGGCAAGTCTCGTGTCTCATCTGAGAGAGGCTCTTCAAGAACAGGTATTTTGGTATCTTTTTGGAAAAAAAATTAATGACATGGTTATTCGAAGTAAATCTGATTATTTATTTTTATAATTAAAATAAATTTCTTATTTTCAGGAATTCAAATTGGAGCAAGTCCGAAATCAACTTCAGGTATGCATTTCTGTTTCACAATGTCTTGGGGTATGGGGTTATTGAGGCTTCACTATTTTTCTAATTACTTGGGTTAGGTTGACCCTATATGAAAACTCCGTTTGTTTTGTGGGATTGTGATAGAAATTTCCTATTAACTTGCTAAATTCACAAAAAAATTCAACACACAACTAGTGACCAATTCAAGAGAGTCAACTATCTCTCCATAAACATTTAGAAAAGACACAAAATACAAGATACCCAGTCTTTACCAAAAAATAGTATATAAACCATAAACAACATAACTGCCTAAAGGAGTTATAACTCCATAATTCAAAGCAGTGTTTTGAAAGGCTCGAGGCACTAGGCACACTAAGGCGCAAAGACCCTCTAGAGCGCAAGGCGCACAATAAAGCGTGGACTTTATTTTGCAAGACGCACTATGTATAAAAAATTATACATGTATATACACAATTAAAAGACCTTCATGGGAAGAAATGAGTGTTTAACAAAGAAAAATATATAAAAACTAAACAAGGTTCAAATATTAGTCTTTCAACTTAGAGTCTAAGTCAACCATCAAGGGTTGACCTAGTGGTCATGAAGGGCCTTGAGACTATTAAAGCCTTCCTAGAGGGAATGAGTTCAATCCTTGGTACGGGTTTCCTTGACAATCAAATGTCGTGGGTCAAGCGGTTGTCCCGTGAGATTAGTCGAGGTTGCGCGTAAGTTTGCTCGGACACTCACGGGTATTAAAAAAAAAAAAAACTTAAGAGTCTAAGTCAATACTCTACAAAAAAAAAAAACATGAAACAAAACAACAATAATCACAAATAAAAAGAAGAATGAAGCTTTGCTGTGGGAGTTGGCGGCGACGAAAAGCTGAAGAAGAAGAATGAAGTTGTGGGCTGTGGGAGAAGTTGGGTTGGAAGAAGAAGGAAAATGAAAAGGATTCCGAGGTGAGGAGGAAGAGGAAATGTTGAAGGTGACTTTAGTTCTTTTAAAAAAAATATATGAATAAAAATTAATTAACCCTAAACGCAGAAACCCTTGCGTTTAGTGTTAAAAATATATATATTTGTTTTAAATAATTACCCAAAACGCAAAAATCCTTGCGTTTTGTGTAAAGAAAAAAAAAAAAATCCAAAGGAGGCGCGTTGGGCGCGCGCCTGACGGTGCCTTTCAAAACACCGATTCAAAGTACTCACAAAGAAAAACTAACGAAAACTAACAATTCTAAACTTTAGAAATAACCGCAATTCCCTTTGTTTTGCCCTTTCTCAGAATAAACCTTCTGGATTGGAGGTCTAACAGATTGGTTCGATTTTTAACATGAAACTAACCTTCCTAGTCTCAAGTTGAAATTCATACCGAGTCATTCTTTTCCACTTTCATATTCATATACTCAACCAAACCTAGGGAATTGTTCCCGTTTTTCTCAAAGAAAACTAAAAATAATGCTAGGGAATTTGATCCCATGGCATAGGCTTTTCGTATTAGTGTTGTTTGAACCATATTGAATATGAGTGAGTTGATATAAAGCAAGTAGGGGTTCCTTAATGAGATGAAAAGAGACTAATGCTCAAAAGTACAAGCTCCACCAGAGGAGTAGAAAGAAAAACAATAATAAATAATACAAGCTCCACAGAGGAACGAAAGAACAATAATAAAATACAAGCTCCATAGAGGAGTGAAAAAATACTAGGATTCAAGAAGAAGTATCCACATCCCAATGGTCGAACACCGAACCATTAAGGGAGGAGGAAATTTTAGCTAAACCCTGAATTTATTTATAAAGCTTCTATAACTCTGTTCCTCTCTAATAAAAATGAAATATAAAATATAAAGCCTCTATTTTAGTACCTAAGAGCTAAGAGTTGATGTTTTGTTTGCTTATTCTTAGTATACTAAAAAAAAAAACAAAGCTAAGAGTTGATGAAGGTTATGGCTAATTAATTCATTCCCTGTTTAGTGGATTGGGGAACAACTATATAAGTTTTACAAAAAACTTTATGCTTAGTTTGAAGAAGAGGAAAAATAAAAAAGAAATGTCTAGGTCCTCCCCTCTTTGAGAAAACAGTGCATCAAGTTTGCTCGATGCTTTCAGTTTTGTAATAAGTTGGGTCCTATGAGAAGTTATAGTTTTAAGGTCTCGGTTGATGACCATTTTGATTTTCTGCTCGTAGAAAACAAAATTTATAAATGTTTGGTAACAATGTGTAGTTTTCTGTTTTTTTTTAAACACAAAAAACGTAAAAAAAAAATCGGTTTAATACATATTTTTAGTTTTATATTTTTTTATATAAAGAAAACCAAAATATATTTTTTTTAAACCTAATAATATACTATAATTATTAAATTATATTTTTGGGAAAAAATCAATTTATACCCTTAAACTTTGGAGGTTGTATCAATTAAAACCCTAAACTATTGATTGTGTCAATTTAAACCCTGAACTTTTAAAACTGTATCAATTTACACCTTCTATTAAAATTTTATTTTAAAAACATTAATTTAAACACGTGAAGACTTATAATTTTAGCAATTAAACCTCTAAACTTTCATAAATGCATCAATTACATGAAAATTTAGGGGTTTAATTGATAAATTATAAGTCTCCACACGTGTGAAAACTAACATTTTTTTTAAGAGAGGGTGTAAATTGATACACTTATGAAAGTTTAGGGTTTAAATTGATACAATCATTAGTTTAGGGTTTTAATTGATACAAGCTCCAAAGTTTAAGGGTATAAAGTGATTTTTACCCTATATTTTTTATATTTTTTTAATTAAAAACATTCTATGTTCATAAATCAATAGAAACATTCTAAATGTTTAACGAAACCAATTAATTAAAAGGAAAAATAACAAAATAAATATATTAAGGGATTCATTTGTAATGTTAATATACAAATGTATAAAGCAATGGTAAACTTTTTAGAATATAAAAAGGAATAGGATTTAGATTTGAACGAAAGTATGTATTTCAAGCTTATTTTCATTGAAATAATTCACTCAAGTTTTTTTTGTTCGTTCCAATCATAAGATTTCAAAAAAATTACCTTAAAAAACGGCAATGTTTATGTTTGAACATAATCTTTGAAGGGATAATGCCAAATAAATATAGAATAAGGAATAGTCTTATTGTTTATTTTTTAAAATAGTAGATTATCTATGAGGTTGATAGGAAACCGAAACCATTAATTGATATGATGAAAAAGTATACAAAAGATAAACCTATCAAATAATAGGTTGCAAGCAATTTTTTTTAGAACATGGTTAAATTAGTGAGAGATTGTTTGATTAGAATGCTAGATTTTTTCGATCAATTAGCAATTCCTCTCATTATATAATATTTTTGAGTGTTTAAATTATCTTTCCCGGAGGAAATTCGTCTAACGGTTAAAAGTTTGGATACTCTGAAGTCCCCTGGCCACGATGAATGACAATTGAGTTCTGGAAAAAAGCTAGAACTTGAACTTCTTGAAGCCATATTTGGTCTGAGTGTTCCAAGAGTTTTCTTAAAATGGGATAATCCATAATTTTCCAAATGAATCCTACGTCTCTTTTCTAAGCAAAAGTGCTTGCTGACCATTTAAAGAAGGTTTTGCCCCTGATGGTTGACAAGTCCTAGTTTGCTTTCATTGAAGGTCGTCAAATTCTTGATGCCATCTTTATTGCCTCAAAAACGGTGGGAGAATGGAAAGATCAGAATAAAAGAGTTTTATTTTGAAATTGGACATTGAAAATCCTAACAACAAAGTGGATTGGACTTTATCCTTGATTTTAGATCTCAAAGGCTTTGGTTCTAGATCGTGTCAGTGGATTTGGGGTTGTCTCTCAACAGTAAATTATTGGATCATGGTAAATGAGAGGCAAATTCTTTGCAAGTAGACACCTAAGACAATTTTTTTTTTTTTTTTTTTTAAATGTTAATTGGAGACTTTTGGTCGGCCTGGTTCAGTATTGACATGGTAAACGAGTAAATGTTTTATAAAAGTCTTTGAGATAGGCAATGAGAAGATTGAGATCTCTCACTTTCAGTATGCTGACACAATTATTTTTTGCCTTGATGAGAAAGAAATGTTGGAAAATTGGTGAAAGCTTTCTCCATCTTTTCTTAAAATCTTTCAAACTCACTGTATGTCTGTCTAAATCAGCTGAGAAGGTCTCAGCCAAGGCAGACTCTTTGGGATGCAAGTTTGAATCCCTGCCTTTCACTATCTTGGCTTTCCCTTTGGGGGATCCCTACCATTGCTTCCTTTTGGAATCCAATTGTTGACAAACTCAGGGCTAAGTTGGATAAGTGGAGAAACATCTCTATTGTAAAGGGTGGGGAACTCACGTTGGCACAACTGGTCCATTCCAGCATACCCCTCTATTTTGCGTCCTTGCTTATAATCCTGGCGGTGGTAGTGAAAAGTCTATATAAGAGACTTCTTTTGGAAAGATTCTAACCAAGACAGGGGGGGGCATCTTGTAAGTTGGCAATGGGCTGCTTTTACTCTCTTTTGGTGTTCATGGAATAGATAGGAGCTTTGGAGAAAAGGAACAATGCTCTCATCGTCAAATGGTTGGAGATTCACGAAAGATGAAAATACTTTTGGTCTTTTGGAGGATATAAGCAGTAAATACAGGCTTCATACAATCAGTTGGCTGTCCTAGATTTCGATCTGTAATAGATGAAACTGGCCTGGCTTGACTTGACTTAGCCAAATTCTGCAAAGGCTTCAAGGAAATAGAAAAATCAAATGTTTGGGATGGGTTGACTCACCCCCTTTATAATTTGTTTTTGATCATTTTTGCTATCTCGAACACAAAAGAGTCATTATTGATTGTTAGAACGAGGCATTGGAGCTGGGATATGGGTACTAGAAGTGACCTTATAATAAAGAAGTTGGAAGTTGGATTTAACTTAGAGTTAAAATTGACATGGTGAGTTTCTGATTCTCAAAAGCGGGGTGGTATGGTCCTGAATTGGGTTTTCACAGTCAAATCAGCTTTCTTAAATATTTTGAATTCAGGACGAATTAAAATATTGCAAAATTAAACAAAGTTCCTTCCCTCCAATCGACTTCCTTGAGTATCCTCATTTTCTCCAAAGCTATGGGTGCCTTTAGTTTAGCATATCTGGGAAGGAAAATTGCAATGAAGGTAATTTTATTTGGTCGGTTGATTTCACACGGAAGCCCTGACATTTATGGAATGCTCCGAAAGTCCCAAATGCTTGCTGTATGTGCCTTTGAAGAAGAGAAAAGTCTTTGAGCATTTGTTCCTGCATTGAAATTTTGCTGCTAGAGGTTGGTCCTCTCTGCTGGAAACTTCTAATATGTTCTTTTTTTTTTTTTTTTTTGAAAAGGAATCAGAGACAATTCATTGATAAAATGAATGAGTGTTACAACGGATATCCTCTCTACAAAATTACAAAAAACATCTCCATTGATTATAGAGTGTTGTAAGATCATAATTACAAAAAAGAGAAGATAGCTTGCTCCAACTAATGGCTAATAGAGCCGTAGAGTCTATGAAAAGGTGAACGCCTTTGTCGATGTCTCTAAAAATACGCATGTTCCTCTCATTCCATAGATTCCAAAAGAATGCACGAATAAAACACAGCCAAAGGATTTTCTTTTCTTTCTTGAAGGGGTGACCCATGAGTAAAGTGTAAAGTAAAGAAAGGATATTACCCGGTCTTGGTATAGACCAATTGAAGGCATCAAGAAGGAAGTTCCAGCACTTTACCGCATAAGGGCATTCACTAAATAAGTGAATTTGTGTCTCCTCATTTGTATAGCACATGTGGCAACAATTTGGGGATATGTGATGCTTCGGAAGTCTCTTTTGGAGCTTATCATGAGTGTTGATGCAAGCATGACTTAGTTCCCATTGGAAAAACTTCACTTTTTTTGGGAATCTCCCATGCCATATGGACTTGTATAATGCTTCATGTTCATTCATGCTCAAAGTTGCAAGGGTCGATGCCATTGATTTAGAGGTAAACATGTTATTTTTCTATTCCAAAGCCAAATGTCCTCCCTTTCATTAGAAGTAAATGGATTAATATGTTCTCTATTCTATGTAATTAGTAAAGGGCTTACATGGTATGAGTTTAAGCCACAATGACCACCTATCTAGGATTTATATCTTACGAGTTCCCTTAATGACCAAATGTAGTAGGGTCAGACAGTCGTCCTGTGAGAATAGTCATAGTGCGCACAAGCTGGCTCAGATACTCACCGATATAATAAAATCTCTATTCTATTGGATAAGGTTGACTCATGGCTGTCCAATGCGCTTTCGGATCAGTGGCTGAAAAATAGAGCTAAAATGCTTTGGATGTGTGGTTAGAGCCTTTTGTTGGAGTCTTTGGATCTAAAGGAATCATGTGATTTCCTTGAGAAAGTTAAACCTTTTTAATCTTTTTGTGAATTTGTACTGTATAGAGCCCTTCACAAAAAGCTTTTTTGTAACCATGATGTGTTTTTTGAAAAAAATGGATTGGACATACTTTTTGAAAAGTCTTTTCCCAGCAACTGAATTTGTGATACTTGTGCTTTTGAGGAGGAAAATCCATTGGCATGCTGAGGATATAACCATGTTTAGATAGAAGATTCAGTTGCCAATGGATTTTCCTCCTCAAAAGCACAAGTATCACAAGATCTCAAGATTCACATAGTAGCTCAATTTGCAACTCTTACCTTTTTTGCTGTAGTAACCCTGAGGAGTAGAGTGAAGTTGTACCCTAACATGTTATTTGAGATCTTTAGAAAATTGGTTCTAAAAAAACTTAGTAGTAGAGTCAGGTAGTTGTCTCGTGAGATTAGTCGTGGTTCGCGCAAGCTGACCCGGACACTCACGAATATAAAAAAAAAAAAAAAGTAGTTATTATTACCCTCCGACTTTCCATTTTTTTTATTTGGTTAGTTGGTCAACATCCCTGTTACCAGCTGAAACCTAAGAATTAGTGGCATTCCCTGACATGTTTCAAACAATATTTCAGTGATCTCTTCTTACTTGTATGTATTTTGACAGGCTTCTCATTCCCAGTCGGAACAAACTCAGAATCTCTGCCGTCAGTTTTTAAATGGTGAAAATGTGCAACCTATGACTGAGGAGGCCTCAAAAGATGCTCAGACCTCGATAGCACCACACAGCCTCATACCAAGAGAGAGAGAACAATCAGCGCCAGTAATGTATACAGCCTCATTACCTTTTCCGGCAAAATCTGGTCCTAATGAGGAAGATCCCCGCAAGTCTGCTGCTGCTGCAGTGGCAGCAAAGCTAACCGCATCGACATCCTCGGTTCAAATGCTCTCTTACGTCCTATCTTCTCTGGCATCGGAGGGCGTAATTGGAAATCCAAATAAAGAGTTATCTGGTGATTATCCATCTGAGAAGAGGCCGAAACTTGAAAATGACCAATCACCTTACACATTGCCTCCGAATCCTCAGCGACCACCAGTCTCGTCCTTCCCACACCCGGAGTCTCTCCAACATAATGCCTCGTCCACCAGTCAACAATACACTCCTACCGACCCTCCACCTCCCCCGTCATCGTCTCCACCGCCGATGCCTCCATTACCTCCTGTCGCACAATTCCCTCTGCCCCAGTTCACACAGAATGCTGGGTCAGTAAGTAGCATACCTTTCAGTTACAGTATGGCACAATCACTGCCACCATTAGCAATACCTGGCTATCCAAATGTCAGTGCCCCGGTGACTGGGATGTCTCCTTTTACAATACCAACAAATTCATATCAGAGTTTTCAAGCTTCAGATGGTAATTTCTATAATCCGTCTTCATCCATGCCGATGGCACCAATTTCTAGGCAATAGAGATATGTAATACTAGTGCTACTTGATCTGTTGTGCTACTAACAAATCTTTCAGGAAGTTGTGCATCCCATTAAAGGCACTACGAGGAAATCTTGCATCCTTGTATGCTCTTTAAGTTCTGACGACTTAACTCAATGGATTTTGCACATAGTAATAGCTTGTAATTTATCTTCACATTTCATTGTATTGCTTGGAGTCTCCAACCATATTTCGTCTAGTTGAATGGAGTAGTATGATAATTATGTAGACTTCATAGATTTTTGCACATAGTAAGAGTTTGTAATTTAACTTCATTTATTGATGTAATGCTTGGAGTCTGGAACATAACTTCATCTGGTTGAATGAAGTCTGATTGTTTATGTTGTTTTTGGTTGGATTTGTTTTAGCTAACATTGGGAGTTAGAAATAACAGATCCTATATTATGAGACTGAATAACCTCCCATTAGGTCACAGCCTCAAATCTGGAGTCTAGTGGCTTATTGCATGGTTTGATTATAACCTCCCATTAGGTCACAGCCTCAAATCTCACTTGATTGATCTACATACATACAACTCACAGGTGATTTCTAATATAACTTACTAAGGTGGTTTAATGGTCACCTTGTAGGTTAGCGACCGAGTATTTAGATGCGACGTATTGCTTCATCTAAAACTTGAGTGTTTGTTGGGTACTTTTGAGTGTTGAAGGTTACTATTCATACTACGAGATTGATATCTTTTGTTTCTTAAATGTCGTGTTTCATGAACATATTTTTCATTTTAACCTAGTTCTCATCTGATCCATCTCGTGAATCATTTTCTTGACTTAGTTCTCTCGAGCATTCGTAGATGCCACAATTGTAAACCTAATTCTCACCTAGATGGTTTTTCTTCTTGGACCTTCACTTCATCAACCAACCTTCAACCTCTTAGGAAAACTATTAGAGTTGTTTTGACTCTTCTTTATCTACTATATATTAATTAAAATTGTATGATGTTACACCATAATCTTTTGCCTTTCATTGCTTATCCCTTACAACATTATTTATCTTATACTTCATTTTTTTAATGAAGTTCTCATCTCATTTTGAACCTCAATTCTATCTTCTAAGCAATCCAAGTTTGAAAATTGGTGTGGCATGACAGAATGAATTGAATGGGATGGAGGCAATTCAAATTTAGTCAATGGTTTCCTTTATCAACTCAAATTGTTCTATATATTTTTAACTACTTTGTTTTTGTTCTTTTTGCTAAATTTTTCTATTGTATTTAACAAAGATTTCAAGTCACATGTTACGCATTTGATACAAATTTATACAAATTTGAGCTACGAATTTATGTGATGTCACATAAAATTTGAAAATTTGAACGAGTAATTCCATTTTTTAAACATATTTATATATATGTATTCTTTTTATAACTAAAATATTATTTATAAATATTACATTTTAAAATAACCATTAAACACTATTTTAGTTTAAGAACTAACCCATATGAAAATACCAAATATCAAATCATTATCTCCATGCAAAGTTTAAGGACTAACCCATATGAAAATACCAAAAGCTAAAATGAAACAAATACACAAGTTTGGATATCAAAGTAATATTTAAACATTTGTTTATTTTCTTTTGAACTTTTCAAAACAATTGACATCTTTCTTTACGCATACAAATTCCTCTTTTTCATGTTAGTTTAAATTTTTGTTCGGGTATGTGAAAGTTGCAAGTTTAAATCTTCGTCTTAGATGTAATGTAATATTCTAAAGAAGAAAATAAAATATCGATCTAAACATAGCTCAATTAGTCAAGACATCAATCGAGTTATGTTTCGATCAATTAATTAGTTTGAATTGAACTTGAGCTATATTGATTTGTATTTTTTAAATATAATTCTTCATACAATAAATATGATGTTGGTTTTGTATTTTTTAAATATAATTCTTAATATGATGTTGGACCTCCTTAAATTACTACTACTTCACTTTTCAAAACTAGAGAACATTGAAGTAATTTTTTATATAGGTTGAATAAAAGTGAAACCCACCTAAAATATCACATGGTTGGATGTTGATTGAGTGTGGGTGCTAGGTTAGACTTTGACTTTTGAACAAATCATCATCATATCTTTACATTAAACTTTTAATCCATGTTGCTTGCTACCTCATTCATCCACTTTGAGAACTAAAGATATGCTTGAGCTTTTTTTTTGTTTTGTTTTTTTCCTTCCAATGATGATAGCATCCCAATATTTGGAGGGTTTTTTTCTTAAAAATGGTAAATTATTTTAGGTTAAATTACAAGTTTATTCTCTAAATTTTTAGCATTTGACTCCTGATTTTTTTTTAAACTATCTAATAAGTCTTTGAACTTTGGTGTCTGCACTTTAAAAGGTGTCCAATAAAAGCTTAAACTTTCAATTTTATCTCAAATATGTCAAATTTTGTGTCTAATAGATAATTCACCTATTCAACATTTTTTAAAAAATTCACGGATCTACTAGACACGAAAGTGAAAATTAAGGGTTCATTAGACATAAAGTTCAATTTTATATCTAATAAATTAGTTAATTTTTAAATTTTTTTGAATATGTCAAGGATCTATTAACACAAAATTGAAAGTTACAGAGACACTTTAAAGTTCATGGATTAGATAGACACAAAACACCATTATTTTACAAATAAAATATAGTTAAATAATAAATGTACAAAAATATACTTTTACATTAAAAAAGAGAACTAATTTTAAATTTTATTTTGTATTTTAATAATTAATATAATAGAATATTCAATGATTTTATTAACATATAAAGAAAAGTTAATAGACATTAATATTAATTAAAAACTCCAATAGTAAGGTGGAAACAGTCAAGATTTGAGCAAGGAAGTCATTCTCCATCTCCATCAAATTTTTTTTTTTTTAATTTAGAGGAACAAATTTCTACTCTACCCTGTTCTTAATCCAAATCAAAACTCACTTCATCCAATCAAACCCAAGAAAGGATAGTGATTCTCATATTAAACTTCACAATCATATGATAAAAAAAATTGATTCATTTAAATAAGTTGATAGGTATTTGTTGAAATTAGACATTTTATTTTTTTTTACAACCTGTGAGACGGAGAGATTGAATCTAAAACCTCTCAGTCACTAGTTCATACATCATGTCAGAGTGTCACTAGTTCATACAGTTGAGTTAGACTTTGTTTATTTCAAAATCAACCCTGAAAAAATAAATATCGCTCCCCAACTTCATCTCCATCTTTAATCGAATCAAGACTCACCACAAGAAAATTTGTAATTCCCACTAGACTTAAATTATTATTATTATTATTATTTTATTTTATTTTTAACAACATTTGGGGTGGATGATTGAACCTAAGACCTCATGTCGCTAGGCAATACATATCGTTGAGCTATGCTCTTGTTCGCTAAATATTTTTTTTAGTTCAACACTTGTGCGCTGAGATTAAATCATCCGCCTTTAAAATTATAATTGATACTTTATTAATTGGGGATGGGTATGGATGATATTCAATAGTTAAACATACTTATCTCATAGTCATAAAATAAAATTCTACATTTTTTTATAATTAGTTGAGATTTCACAAATCACACACTGAATGGGATGTAATATTTGTTAAAAGATACCCACATTTTCTTTGAAAGAAATAATTAAATAAAGTAGAAGAATAAATTACAAAACAACAACAGCTTTCTGCAACGTGGAAAGAAAATGCCATTTTTTTGTAACGAAAGGTTTCTTCAACCGGGAAGCTTTATATATTTTAGTGAATAAAATTAAATTTTGGTTGACCTTTATAAATAGAATAAAGATAAAGATGTATTTTCATCCCTAAACTTTTTAAAAAATTAACTATTTAGTTTCTACCCTTTTAAATGTGTAACCATTTATTCTATGTAAAAAAAAAAATATTATTAAAATTTAATAAAATTTCTTATATAATAAATTTATTAGAAATCAAATGTATTTTAAACTAAAAAACTTAATAATTATGTAATAAAAAAAATCATGATAATGACTAAATTATTAAAAATTTGAAACTTTTTTTTTGATAGCTAAATTGAAACTATAGAGATTGTATTATACTAAAATTTAAAGACTAATTCGTTACAACATAAAGTTCAAGACCTAAATTGTTACATCTACAAAAGTTTATGGACCAAACATATGTTTTAGCGGAAAATAAATATATATATATATATTTTTTTTTTGCAGTTTGAATAAATAATTAATAACCTCTAAATTATTTCGTTGATTAATTAGAGTGCCAGCCAATTTGAATTCTATTTTATATTTTTAGATTCACAACTCTAGTCTCCGTGTAAATTTTGTTTTTAAAACAGATTTTCGAATTTTGTAACTCAAACTGCGAAAATTCTGAAAATATATATGTTTTTTTTTTCGGATCTAGATTTTAAATTTTTGAAACTTTAAAATGCAAAATTAAATTTAAAAAGATAAAACACGAATAAATTTAATATTTTATATTATAAACTCAATCAATTTTTATTAAATTTAAATAGGTATAATATAATCTACGTGACATCGTAAAATAATAATGATATAAAATTTATAACTTAAAATATGTCCATAAATTAATTAATAATAATTTGTATTCAATCTAACTACTAAAAGCCTCTAATTATTTATAATAGGGTCATAATTTTGATTAAATTCTTTCCCATATGAACTGAGGAGTCAAATTGGCAAAGACAACTTGTAATTCATGAATTCTCTTAAATATACAAATTATAATTCTCCAAAATTCCAAATTAAATTCCACACAATTGCTGATTTTGCGTCCGGGTTCACATTGAAGATTCAAAATTCAACGCTCTTCTGATTCTGATAATCGCTTTCGTCCATCTGATTCCACAAATCACTTCTCATTTCCCCATTGCCATAAACAGTCTGTCAAAGTGCCTAAATTAAGGAAATGCTTGCAGAATCTTCATAAATACCCATACCCATAGCCAGATCCACCATTTCACGTTGATCTCTTTCATTCTCAGATGGATCGAAACGGAAGAGAGAAGGATATGGAGGAGGAGGAGAAGTACGGCGAGGCAGATCCGAACCAGAAGAGCAAGAGATCGACGGGAGGAGATCATGGAGGATTAATGGCGGAGGAATCTATGTCTGTGGAGAAGAGTTTCGAATCGGAAGAGGTGCCGTCGTGGCGGAGGCAGCTGACGGCCAGAGCGTTTGTGGTGAGCTTTGGACTGAGTGTGTTGTTCACTTTCATCGTTATGAAGCTTAATTTGACCACCGGTATTATTCCTTCGCTCAATGTCTCCGCTGGACTTCTCGGCTTCTTCTTCGTCAAGACATGGACCAAATTTCTTGAGAAATCTGGTTTACTCAAGCAGCCTTTCACTCGTCAGGAGAACACTGTCATTCAGACTTGTGTCGTCGCTTCCTCCGGCATCGCCTTCAGCGGTATGCACCTTTCATTTTTCCTTTTCGTATTTCTTAGGGTTTTGATTTGGACTGAGATTGCTCTGCCGCCTGCAACTATCAATTTTCATCACTCGAAACCTAAACATCCTAATTATTATTATTATTATTTTTTAATATTGAAGATTTGTATCAATTTACCTAACATCATTTCAGAAAAAAGAAGAAGAAAAACTATCAAATGCCTATTTCTAAACATTACTACGATCATGTTGATACTTCTTAGTTGGATTTGAACTGGATTTTATTTTTTTATTTTACCATCTCGATTTTGTTGTTAGATTAGGATATGTTCATAGTTATGTTGGTTTGATTTTCTTTAATTTATTAGTTAGTGCTTGTCTTAAAAAAAATTCTTTTTGGGGAGTATTATTTAATCTTGCTTACTGTTTAATTAATTAAGTTTATGTTAAAATTATATTATTATAAAATAGAAGCAAATATTATCATGATAATTTTAGGATATTGGAAAAATCTGATTCTCTTCTAAAAATCCATACAGAATGCGGATAACCCATTGAATAAAATAGTAGTCATTTGACTTTGACTGTGCAAATAATTTTTTTAACAATAGTATTAAAAAAATACCAACTAGTAATAATAAATCCTTTTTGTTTGGCATAATGGGATTCAAATAACTATGAAAAAAAGTAAAAAAAGACCAGGTTTAAATTTTAAATTTTAAATATTAAATCAAAAGAAAGTGACATAATCTTTCGTTTCAACTTTCAACATAGATGTTAATGGTCTGATAACAAAACAGGTCTTAAATAATTAATTGTTTTTTAAAATAAGAACATTTTTTTACAGAGAAATTTTACTTGACAAAATAAAATTTAAAAATTGTTTCCAAAATAAAAAAGAAGAAAACAAAAGCAGTATTTTTCTTGTTTTCGTTAATGTTTCAAATACAACATCCTTTAAAGGTATTGCATATTCATTATGTAGAACAGTAGAAAAATAGATAATATTATATATTTTTTAGAAAATGAAAAAATATATTTAAAAAAAAAAAAAAAATCCTCAAGTCTCTAGTCTCTATGGATGAGACAAAAATAAAGAGAGAGTTGAAGAAAAGATTAAGATGTAATTGAAAAAAAAAAAACAAAAAAGAACGATAGAGATAGAGTTGAAACCAGATAAAACAATATACAATTGAGTTAAAGGAAAGATTCTACGAATAAAAAAAGAAAATGTTTTTATTAGCCTTTTTCTTTTCCCGGAGGATCTCCAAGGTGGCCATGGTTAGTAAAGTATTGACTATCCAGCCGCAAGAGAAGGCTTTTAGAAAAATAAGTTTTTCTTTTTCTTCTTAAAAAAAATAGTCAACTTGCCAAACAGGTCCCTCTATTCGGGTCGAAACACATTTGCTGGTTTCACCAATACAAAAGGACGCAAATATTTTGGCTGTTTCTCTTGGCTGTACTTGTAACAAAACAACTATGAAAACAAAATGATTTCAAATTTACAAAAATATTATTAAATATTTTAAGAAAAATAATGAAAATTTTGTTTAAACTATTTGAATATAGAACCTCATGAAGATTGAAATGGTTGTTTTGTTTGATGTTATAAGAATTAAGAAATGTTGATATGTATTTGATGTTAATGGAAGTTATTGAACAGGAGGTTTTGGGAGCTATCTATTTGGACTGAGTGAGCGCATTAGCAAACTATCATCCACCGATATCAACGACTTCAAGAACCCTTCATTAGGATGGATTATTGGATTTCTTTTCATCGTCAGCTTTATTGGCCTCTTCTCAGTCGTGCCTCTAAGGAAGGTATATTCAAATTACACAGGACCCACATTTTTTTTAGTTCCACCATAGCGGAGTTGTGGAGTTAAAGATTAAACCATTTTGGATGGTGATTGATGTCTTGTCCACTTAATTATGCTCGTCCTGGTGGCAGGACCCACATGCGTGTGTTTTGATTTCTGAATTTTCTTATGGTTTGTTTTCAGATTATGATTATAGATTTCAAGTTGACTTACCCAAGTGGTACAGCCACTGCACATCTTATCAACAGTTTCCACACTCCTCGAGGTGCCAAGTTAGCCAAGTGAGACTCTTTCTTTACTGGCACAATACTAATTTTGCATTATTTTGGTGTTTGTTTGTATCGTTCCATTTATATTTCATTTAATATAAAATATTAGCCTCATTTTGGTTAAATTACAACTTTGTGTTTAAAAGTTTCATGAACTCTAAAAAGTGTTTGATAGGTGTTTGAAATTTAAAATTTATGTCTAATAGGTCTCTGAACTTTAAAAGTATCTAATAGGTCCCTAAACTTTTAATTTTGTGTTTAATAAGTTCTTGACATGTTTGAAAATTTTAAAAACCAACAAATCTATTAGATATAAATTTGAATTTTATGTCTAATAAAACTCTAAACTTTTATTTTTTGTTGGTAGGTTTTAGTTTTAAAAAAATTCAAAGATCTATTAAACACAAAATTAAAATTTCAAGAACCTATTAGATAAAAAGTTGAAAGTTTAAGGATCTATTAGATATTTTTTAAAGTCTAGAGATTTCATATTAAAAAAAACCTTTTAAAGTCTAGAGACCAAATAATTACAAACTCGAAAGTTAAGGATTAAACTTGTAATTTTAACCTAATATTTTTTACCCCGTAAAACTAAGGACATCATTGGAAAGTAAGAGCTTTGGTGGGGAGTTCTTTTCCAATCAAATATTTTGTACAGTTTATAATTTTGGTGCATTCCCTGCGTTACAGGAAGCAAGTGAGCATGCTTGGAAAGTTCTTCTCCTTCAGCTTCTTGTGGGGCTTCTTCCAATGGTTCTTCACTGGCGGAGATGACTGTGGATTTGTCAGTTTCCCAACATTTGGCCTCAAAGCTTACAACTACAGGTAATTTTTAAATCCAAACTACTTTTATACCCCGCCCTTCCTATCAATTAATACTGTGTTCGACAGCTTTAATTTTTTGAAAAAAACACACATTTCTTGCTGCAGATTCTTTTTCGATTTCTCTGCTACATATGTTGGGGTAGGAATGATTTGTCCGTACATCATTAACATATCGGTGTTGATCGGAGGAATTCTTTCATGGGGTTTAATGTGGCCGCTCATCGAGAAAAGAAAAGGAGATTGGTACAGTGCTGAGCTTCCCGCCTCCAGCTTTCATGGCCTTCAAGGCTACAAGGTCAAAAAAATGCCTCCAGCCACCTTAAATTTTCATTCTGAAAGCTCTTAATTAACATTCCAATATTTACTTGCTCTTTGTAATTCTGTTTGTGGCTTTAGGTGTTTATCTCCATTGCCTTGATTCTGGGTGATGGGATTTACAACTTTGTAAAGGTGTTAGCAACAACTGTCATAGGTTTGCACCGTCAGCTGAAGAAGAAAGATGTAATCCCGGTCTCAGATGCTTCCTCCCCTTCAACGTCCGACGTATCTTTCGATGACAAACGGAGGACTCAACTCTTCCTCAAAGATCAGATTCCCCCGTGGTTCGCCATCGGAGGTTATGTTGCGATTGCAGCCGTATCCGTAGCCGCTTTGCCACACATCTTTTCACAGCTGAAATGGTATTACATTCTTGTCATCTATGTGATTGCACCAGTACTAGCTTTCTGCAATGCTTATGGTGCTGGGTTGACCGATTGGTCCCTTGCGTCTACCTATGGAAAGCTTGCCATCTTCACGATCGGAGCATGGGCTGGTGCTACGCATGGTGGAGTCGTTGCAGGCTTAGCCGCTTGCGGAGTAATGATGAACATTGTCTCAACCGCATCAGATCTGACGCAGGATTTCAAGACTGGATACATGACGCTATCTTCGCCGCGGTCTATGTTTGTGAGCCAGGTAGTAGGCACTGCGATGGGATGCGTCATATCTCCCTCTGTGTTTTGGCTGTTCTACAAGGCATTTGATGACCTTGGACAGCCTGGTAGTCCTTATCCAGCGCCTTATGCAACGGTCTATCGTAACATGGCTCTTCTCGCAGTCGAGGGCTTCTCTAGTCTCCCAAAGAACTGTCTCAGCCTATGCTATGGGTTTTTTGCAGCAGCCATTCTGATAAATTTGATAAGAGACATATCAGGGAAGAATGTGAGGAAGTATATTCCAATACCAATGGCAATGGCGATTCCGTTCTATATTGGCTCATATTTCGCCATTGACATGTGCCTTGGAAGCTTGATATTGTTTGTGTGGGAAAAGATAAACAAGGCCAAGGCCGAGGCTTTCGCACCTGCAGTGGCGTCGGGTCTGATATGCGGAGATGGAATATGGACATTGCCCAGCTCCATCCTTGCTCTGGCTGGGGTTAAGCCTCCAATTTGCATGAAGTTTCTATCAAGGGCTACAAATGTTAGGGTTGATAACTTCTTATCAACATGAAGCTTTGTTCACAGCCAAAACACAAGGTAATATTCTAGTGTTTATAGCTTCATAGTTTGAGCCCACAAGGTACTCAAAACAGCTCTTTGATGTTTAGATAAATAGTTGTGCTTCATCTGTAATTGTTATATAAGTATGAGCTCACAGTCAAAATATTTATAAAGAGTTGTTTTCTGGTCAAATCAATTTTGGTGTTTGGTCAATATTCATAGATAAATATTAAATATATTTTTAGTACTTAATAGGAATATATATATATATAAAAAAATGAATTGATATTGGTATGATCTAACTCCATCTGAACTTGACCAATTTAAAAAAATCTTTAGCTTTTAATGTTTTTACATTTTTCAAGTGAAAACAAATTTATATTTACATACACAATTGAAAACCATGGTGAAAGAAATTATCTATTAAAAAGAACAAAAAAAAGTCCTCTGATGTCTAAAGAGGTTCTCGTTGCGGGCAACCATTGCCCAAACTAAGTGTGAAACTAAAAGGAAGGAGATTCTTTGTCACGTCTAATGAAAACATAATTGCAACCAACGAAAGAGATTAATTATAATGAAACTTTTTTTTAGTTTATTCAACAAGTAAGGTGGGGGGATTCGAACCTCCGACCTTAAGGTAAGGAGTCCAGAGGTCGGAGTACATGTTAATTACCGTTAGACTATGTTCACTTTGACGATTGTAATGGAACTTTTAAAACTATAAGAATTAGAACCAAATCAATATTAAAAGTAAAAATAAGCACTACCTAGAATGATAATTTAACCAAAAATCAAATAACAAATTATCTGGCATTGCACAATTGTAGACCTATCCAATATTTAAAATTTGAAATGTATAACTAAAAATGGAATAAAGAATATGATAATTCAATTTTGTACAGAAAATATGTAAAATTCAAGGCTGGAAGTCAGCATGGTTAGAACTTGGAACAAAAGTGCTTTCTCCAAAGTATGCAAAAGGGAGAAGTATAATAATAGCTTGCTGATACGCCAAGCCAGCCAACAAGAACGAAATGTCAACCAAAAATCATTACTCACATTTTGAACCTGAAAAATCAATTGAAGCAGAGATTTAAATAGTGTATGTTTGAAGTTCATTAATACTAATGCACTTGAATTTCTAATTTCGAAAAATTGTCACGGATGACCCAAAATATTTGGCCAAAATGAGATTTGATCCGATTTTTCAAAATAAAGTTTCCTAACCTTTTGCTTGTGTCATTTGACATTATTATAATTCCTCTCTTCTTTCTCTCTTTTTCTTCCCTATTCAAAACCATGTATTTTCTTCCCTATTCAAAACCATGTATTTTAAGATAAGAGGGAGGAGAAAGAAAGAGGAAAGAGTGGAAAAAAGTATAAAAAATAGGAAAATGTTGTTGCAAAAGGTTATATAACCTTAATTTCTTATCTACATAATCACACAATTACTCTTTTTTCATCTATCACTAAAAAGTTTCGTTTCTTGTTAGGCTATCCGATAACAACCAGCTGCAATTAATCTAATAATTTCTTATCTTAAAATACGCGGTTTTGAATAGGTATAACATTTTTTTAGCATTTATTCATCTGAAGAGGTAACTTGGGTAACACATGACAAGGAAGAGCACCATTAAATTGTTACCATTGATATTCAATGTAGTTAATAAAATTTGTTGAACCAGGAAAGCCATATGGATTGTGCAACTAACTACTAAAACTGCAATCATATCTCCTGTGTACAAGTTCATTTTACAAGTACGCCATACTTAAACTCAATATAGCCATTTTAAATATCCATGCTAGTTGCTAGTTGCTACACACTTCATAGAACAATAATGCCGGGATATGAATATAAACCGAGATATCGAATGTTGAAATCATATTTAAGAGAGTTGATCATAATTAAGAGAGTTGAAATCAAGACGTTAATGTACCTTAAGATAGGATGACAAGGCTGAGATATATAGATGCACAAAGGAAGATAAATGATATCATTCCCCTGCAAAAATTAGCATTCAAATTAGGAGATAGATAAGTGGAGAATTTATATGCAACCATGAACATTTTGACATATCAGCCTTCCATAATGAATTATCAAAATATATTTTTTTTGAAAATATCCCATTTTCCATAATTGTGCAAATGCATGATTAGGTAAGGCATCTGTGTCAATGTTATCCCAAAGATTGAGATGTTACCAAATGACTCCCCATCCAATTCCATTACAAGGGCATGGACACAATTCTGCGAACTTCTCAGCATCACTCGAGTTGACTCTTCGTGAAATCAAATCATCATATATATCTGCATGGGTTAAGATAAACCATATGATTTTTATGCACTAACATTCTAGATTTCTAGTAATGTTATCATATTTATAGAGAAAGGTTATGATATACCGTAAACCGAAAACAAACTGTTCATCACACCTGCAAAACATCAATATAAAAGTAAGCAGCCCTTCTTTATCTATTGAGGAAAAAGATATGTAACTTGATAAATGATAAAATAATATTCATTAAAAGAACAGAACAGCTATTACAGGAAATATATACCAATGAAAAGAATGACATAACGAAGTATGCGAACTGTAGTCGTTTCTTGTAGAACCCAAATCACCGCAAGGAAAACAATAAATCCTGAGGTATTCAGTTGGTGAATGTCAACATTAAGAGCAACGAAAGTGGTCTTATATAAACTTCAGTTCCTAGGAAAAGATTATGAGAACACTTACCAATACAGAGTCCTCTAAGCGTCCACTGTCAAAAAGTATAACATGGGAAGTAAGAAATTGTAATTCACTAATGGTAAATAATGTATAGTAAAATTATTTCTTGCTCATTTTTTTCCTTACATTTTTTGCAATGAAGAGTACAACAAAAAGAGCTAAACCCAAACAACCCGCTGCAATTCTTGCAGTGAGAAGATTGGTTGATGCTAGAATCATAGCCATTCCCCAAAATGATGATCCAAGATCTAGGTTGAAGTGAAAGAATAAATAAAATAAGTAGCAGTTCCACAAAAAAAGAAATTTTACATTGGAAGAAATAACACGAACTTGTCGAGTAGCATATATAATTGATAACACTTCCTATAAATACAAATTAGAATTGTGAAAAGTAGTCACAAGCTACATAACCAAAAAAATCAGAAAAGTTAAGCAACTGAGTGTCCTAAACGACTCTACCAGAATGCCCATCCTATCCTGTCTTCCCTCTTCTCTTTATTCCCATTTAAGTTATACTAGCACCTCCTCCAGCGTAAGGAGCAGAGTTTAAACTCAAAAAACTAAAATAATTGAAAGAGGTTGTGTTTTTATAGTTGAAACATGGTTCATAGCTGGGACGTGGAAAACTAGGCGAGTATTCTCGCCAGAAATCTGGTAATATAAATCAGTGGACTTTAACTCTCAGTAGCTTTGACTTTCTAATCACAAAGACACGTTGCAATTTACAGAACATTTCAAACTACACCTTCAAATGTTCTGATTTTTTTCCAAATCATGATAGTACACAAGTAGCTGTCAAAGAAAACTAAAATAATCTCATGCAAGTATGGCCTGGAAACCCTCATTCATCGAGGACTGGAAGGTGGTAGGGGCAAGTGGCATGGTGAGTAACTTGTAGTGACTTTCGTGAGTTCTAAAATTAGTTTAGATTGTCAGCATATGCATGCTTGTCCCGATACTGCAGAATGGATGAATGCATGCACACTCAATTTCAAAACATGATACGCTGCTAATCTTATTGCTTATCAGGGAATAGAAAAGCAGTGAAATAAGAGAATTACATCCTGCAGGTAAAATCAACCAATATGCACCACCACGTGTTTGAGTTACCCCTCCCTCATTTGCATGAACCTGGATTCCTTCCACCTGCATATAAACTGGTTATATCAACTTCCTCTGGGTGCATTAATCCCAAACCATGGATATCTTTAAAGAGATAGCATAATGACTTAAAAAATTGAACTTAACACCAGATCACTATTTAAGGGTTTCATGAACTACCAAGATATCCACACGTGGGTAATTGATGGAATAGATAACTGTGCCATAGCAATGTACATAGTATACAATTTAGCAGTGAAGATGCCTTGTATTTAAGGTAAGATGGCATGAATGAACTATTAATGGAAATTTCTAAAAATTGGGGCATGTTAACTTGAATATGAGAAGATGGAGAATCTGGAAAATAAGGATAATGTGAGACCCCCCTCAAAGAACCTCAAACCCAAAAAATTACAGACGCAAGAAAAGACAGAAAAAGCAGATAAAAAAAGATTGGAATGCACGGATATCTCAGTGGTCCTGATAGCAGATTCATATCCTACATCTAGTGGCAGCATAAGAATCTTATTGAGAAAGAACAGCAGATACATATCTTTCTGAGTGTCACATTCAGCCTCCCATATAATGAAACTAAATACAATTCATAAAACAAGTTGGGAATAACTAATACACGTATATTGTAACAAAAGAGAGTAATGTAGGATAGTTTTTAGACACAAAAGAAGTTTCAAGGCACGTTATCTTAGACCTTAAAATAGATAACAAACTCAAATCACAGTAAGAAATGGGCAGAGAACATCTGTTTCTTTCACTATGACCTCGTGTATTATGTTAAAGGCGTAGGCAGCTGGAATGATATTGCTTATTATATAAGAAAGTAAAACAATGCAATCACGAGATGTTTTTTTTTTCCAAATTACCACAGCAAATAGAAGTGAAGAAAAATCTTATACCTCGCCACAGGTAAGCTTGCAAGCTATTGCATGACTTGCTTCGTGCAGGAAAACAGTAATGAGCTTGAAAGGAGTGATTATAAATGTCCTCCATAGCTGTCATATTGAGAGGAAAAAAATCAATAATCGTTGAGCAAATAATAAAGGCTAGGAATAAAGCTAGCTCAGTTGATGCACAATAAGGCAAGTATACTCAAGAAAACCTCTTTACTTTTTCCTATCAGAATCCAAAAGCTACTAGTATCAGACTAAGCTTACACAGCTAGAAGTTCGATGAAGGAAATTGAGTTCTTCAGAAAATGAATATCTGCACTCAATTCAAGTCTATTGTTCGGATCTGTCCACGGATACAGATAGAGATGTAATGCAAACCTAAGATCTCTCTCTTACTCTCTCCACCCCCAATTTTAACTAGCTACATAATTCTACTATGGCGTTTAAGATGAGTAACCAGAAATACTCAAGTTCGTGTAGATTTTAGGTCAGAGAAAAGCGCAATCTTAAATATGATTATATAACAGGGAAGAGCCATCATGAATTACATAGATAACGAAGACCTAAGTCTGCTTAAACAGATAACTTCTCAGCATCCAACAGGAACTTAAAAATCGATCCTACTTCGGAGAATCATAGAAATCCACAGGTGAAAATGAGGTTGAAAAATGAGAAAACGCAGTTGAAAGAGTCGAAGGAAGCTTACCGCGAGGATCACAACGGTGAACACTCCAATCGTAACCAAGAAGACAACCTGCTCACGGTGACAGCAATTCCTCAGCTCCCAATTCGGCATTCTCTGTAGGATCTTCAGGCTCCAGAGGACAAATGCTGGAGCTCCTCAGGGAAAGAGGCGATTCAAAAGTGCAGAAGGAGAAACGTTGGCTTCAACAAGTTTCTACCGGAAGATCGTTGAAATGTCAGAGGACGAATGGGCGTGAGAAGGAGAATTAGAAACAAATTTTGAAAATTGGAAGAGAAGACTGCTATTGGTCAATTCAATTGAGCCTTTGGAGAATCCTTGTCTTTTTCTACTTTATTGTCTATATAATCCAAAGCGGTTTAACCACCAAGACGCGGCCAATTCAAAAACCAATTATTCTTTTTCATTTTATTCATCCTTTTAAGTTTTTTTTTTTTAATTTAACTTAATTTAATTTATTTATTTAACATATCTAGCTCATAAATAAAATTGGGACACTCAAGGTGCCTGTTATTTGTCAAAGTGAGCATAACAGTAATTAACATATACTACTTATTTTTCGGGATCAAAGAATTCAAATTTTCGCGAACATGAACATAGCTCAATCGAAATAATGTATGAACTATGATCAAGAGGTCTCAAGTTCGAATCCCCTCACCACAAGTTGTCAAAAAAAAAAAAAAAAAAAAAAAAAAAAAAATTCAAATCTCCTCTCTATATTTTTTTTGTACTAAAAAAGAAAATCCAATGAGACATAAATCCATCTCTTTTTCTTATATTTGTTTTCCTATTTATTTGGATTACAATTTTTTTTTCTTTTTTTGAATTTAGTGAAGTAAAGATTCCAACATCTAGTTTTTTAATCTATGCATCGAGTTATGTTCAGGTTAACATGTATAATCAATAATAGTAAGATATATTTTAGGTCAAATTACACATTTAATCTCTTAACTTTGAGATTTGTGTTTATTTGGTTTTTCGACTTTTAAAATTGTCTAATAGGTCCCTAAACTTTTAAGTTTGTGTCTATTTGGTCTCTAAACTTTAAAAAGTGTGTACGAGTCCTTAAACTTTCAATTTTGTGTCTAATAGGTCCATGAATTTTTAAATTTGCGTCTAATAAGTACTTCACCTCTTAAGTATTCTTTAAAATTCACCAATCTACTAGATACGGAATTGAAAGTTAAGGGTCCCATTAGACATAAAATTATTTCTAATAGATCAATTCATTTTTTTTAATAGGTTAGAAACTTATTGGAGACAAAATTGAAATAGATGGACCTATTAGACATTTTATAAGTTCGGGGACCAAATAGACTCAAACCTAAAAGTTCGAGGACTAAACTTGTAATTTAACCTAAATTTTAAAACTTGATTGCAATAAAGTATGGTTTAAAATTTCAAAAGAAAATTAAATTTTAAATTTTAATACATTTAAAAATGATGATTGAATGAATCTCACTCTACCTAATCTAAACTCAGGCCACCTTTAATGAAAATGGGCTTCGTAATCAAACAGGTTGCAATCGCAGTCCGTTTCCTTTGATGTCGTTTACTAAACACAAGATTCAAATATAATATGATTTTCATGGAGGTTGTTTACTTACATGTAAAATTCCGTATGAATATAATACCCTTTAATATAATAAAATAAACATGAATTGAAAACCAAACTTTTTATTTTTTCGTTTTTCTATTTTTGAACGTTCGACCGTTGATCGATTGCACCGTCGTCCTCTTCTTCTTTTTCCTTCATTTTTCTCCGATTAAGGAATCTGAACTGCCCACTTTAAGTTACGTTATCGTTGTTGTCAACGTATTAAAACGAGTCAAACCACATTCGTCTATTAAACGAGTTCAATTTTGTCATTTTTTCGTCTACTCTTGGTCTTCATAAAGCTATATCATTATTTATCAGACTCTCGTGCACCATTAAAATCTAGTTGAGGATCTCAGTTTATGTTTTGGTTAATCGTCATTTATTGTTAAGCCAAAATCAATTTGTTTTATCGGTTTCGATTATTTATCATCAATAAAACACAAGAAACCAAATATGTATATTTAATATTTGAAATTCAATCTATATGGTCCACGAATTACGCGAGCATGAAAAAATTAGAAGAAAAAAAAAACAAAGGCAAGACTCGTAGGTAAAGTTGAAGAACAAAAAAAAAAAATGTCGTGGAAAAAAGAGAAATGACAAATCGTTGAAAAGAAACAAACAAAAAATATGGTGTGGGTTTTACATTTAATGCAAGAGTTTTTTTTTTGCCAAACAGAGTATAGCTCAATTGGCATAAGGTTGTGCTCGTGACTAAGAGGTCACGGGTTCACGGGTTCAATCCTCGCATTAGTTAAAATAACTTGTTTTGCCAATCCGAGCATAGCTCAATTGACATAAGGTTGTGCAATTCTCACTTTAATTATAATACGTTGCATAAAGAATAAGAATCAGATTGAGAGTGATTTTGGACCTAATGAACAATTGCTATTTGATTGCGAATTATGAGTGAGTCCCATAATTTATTATGTTTATGGTAAACGCAATCAATTCTAATGAAATTAGATCCCATGTGTAAAAATAAAAATCCCCATCAAAACTACCATTAAACGTTGCTTTAATTCAAAACCTTTAGAAATATATGTGGGCTGGGATAAAACCCAAGCAAAACTTTGAGCCCATTAGATTTGGGCTTATTTATTTATTTTTATATAAAATACATATATATATATGGTAACTATTATTATTTTTTTTTTTTTTTGAGAAAACAAATAACAGATTAAACAGAAACAGCAACAAAGCCCCATGGGCTACCAGAAGCTAAAAACAAGAGAAAACTCGAGGGAACAGGATCCTCCCACTGAGTCGAAAAATTAGCCTCCATCGCATTATAGGCTAATTGATGAGCCATAACATTGGTCATACGAGGCGAATGAGTGAAAGAGATCACCCCAGCAGCGTCCTTCAAGTCCAGAGCTTCGCGGATGTAGAAGGCAACTGTAGTAATGTCGACACTATTGCCATTAAGAAGTTTACAAACTTCCAAACAATCAGTCTCAGCTTCTATTGGGCACTTGAAGGGGTTCAAGGATAATAAGATTGCTTTGAGACCTTCAACCATGGCCATGGCCTCTAAGGTCTTGATCTCAAATTGGCCGGTCAGAGCGCGACAACCAGCCAACATAACAACCCCCTGATGATCCCGAACCACCCATCCAAGACCAGCACTCCTGGAATGAGGGTTAAAAGATGCATCCACATTCAGCTTCCACCGATTGAAGTCGGGAGGTTGCCAACTGCCATTGACGTCACCATAAGTCCCTGGATTTTTGGCATGAGCTTTCCCTTTATCACTGTTACCATCTGAACCACCACATTTGGGCTGATGAAAGAGATTACTAATGTTGGCCATCACAAATTGATCTGTCATTGATGCATTGTTAAAAAAGACCTTGTTTCGGAGCTCCCATATCTTCCACACAATCAACATGGAGTACTCCACATCTTCCTTCGATCCTTTGTCGAGGATCCAATCCCAATGCTCTTGAATCGACCAAAGATTCCTGTTATCACAAAAACGAGACAAATTAATGGAGGAACAAAAGGACCAAGCCTCCCTGGTTACCTTGCAATGCCAAAAAAGGTGTTGGGGTGATTCATCATTGTCCCTGCAAAAAACACATAAATTATCAGAAAAAATTCCTTTTGAGCTAAGATTTATCTTGGTCGGAATGATATTGTTGTAAACTTTCCAGCAACAGATTTTGACTTTTGGGGGAACTTTCGAGGCCCAAAAAGTCTTCCATCTCCGGCTTTGAGCTTCAACATTTGAGGGCGAAGCCTCAAATTTATTCCCAAAAGATAAACCAAGCTGATAAGCAGTCTTAACAGAAAAAACTCCCTGTTTCGACGGATTCCAGATAATGATGTCTTCCCTGCCACTCGGATGGAGAGGAATATCCAGGATTGCCTCTGCATCAATCTGAAGAAAATTTTCCCGGATCTGATCCTCCTTCCAAGTCCCATCAATGTTCATTAGCGAAGCCACTGGAAAATTATGGACTGATGGCGGTGCAAACAACAGTCGACCATTTTCCCTTGAAGGGATCCAAGGATCACTGTTGATCAACACCTCTTTACCGCTTCCCACTCTCCACATGTACCCTTTATCAAACAACTCTTTGCCCCACATGATGCTCCGCCACGCATAAGAAGGAGCCGAGCCTAACTGCGCTCGCAGGAAAATACCATGATTATAATACTTGCCTTTCAGAACCCGAGCCAACAAGCTGTCAGGATGTTTAATTAGTCTCCAACACTGTTTAGCCAGAAGAGCCTGATTGAATAGAGTTAAGTCCCTAAAACCCATTCCACCGTGTGACTTACTAACACACATCCGACTCCATGAACGCCAATGAATCTTCCTTTTCTCAGATGTCGAACCCCACCAAAATCGCGCAAACATTTTAGTAATATCTGAACTAACCTGGGAAGGGATCCTGAAGCAACTCATTGTGTAAGTCGGAATGGCTTGAGCAACTGCTTTGATAAGCACCTCTTTGCCTCCTGCCGAAAACATCTTCTGCTTCCAGCCCTGAAGGGTATTCCAGACTCTATCTTTTAAAGAGCTGAAGGCTTGACAACGATTCCTCGTCACCTGTGAAGGAAGACCCAAATACCGACCAAGTGTAGTAGTGTGTGAAACCCCAAGCTCCCCCTTAATCATATCAATCAAATCTTGCCTGGTATTTCTGCTTGCCATGAACATCGATTTATCAAAATTAATCGTCTGCCCGGTGGCCTCCTCATATAACTGAAGTATTTCTTTAATAGCCTTGCAATCTCTCCTCGTTGCCTTGAAAAAGACCAAGCTGTCATCTGCAAAAAATAAATGAGAAATAGAAGGACAATGCCGATTAATTTGCAAACCTGAGATCTCGTGGTTTTGTTCTTTCTGGTGGAGCAATGCTGAAAATCCTTCAACACATAGAAGGAAAAGATAAGGGGAAAGTGGATCCCCCTGCCGTAAACCTCGATCAGGTTGAAAAGCTTTAGACGGAACCCCATTCAACAATACTGAGAAGGAAACTGATTCCACACAGTTCATAATCAGAGAAATCCATTGCTGACAAAACCCCATTTTTTCCATGACCTTCCTCAAAAAGTCCCATTCCACGCGGTCATAAGCTTTGCTCATGTCTAGCTTAAGAGCAATGGTCCCCTCTTTCCCACAACGTTTTTTGTTCAACGCATGAATGCACTCAAAACCAATCAACGCATTATCTGAGATTAGACGACCTGGGACAAAAGCAGACTGAGATGGTGATATGATGGAGTCTAGAACCGGTTTCAGTCTATTAGCTAAAACTTTTGAGATGATTTTATAAATCACATTACAAAGGCTAATAGGTCGAAACTCGCTCAACCGTTTCGGATTTTTAACTTTCGGAATTAGGACCAACAATGTTTTGTTCAGGGAACCCAATTCTGACCGACCATTAAGAAATTGCAAACACAACTCGGAAGTCTCATCTCCCACTATGTCCCAGTACCTCTGGTAGAACACCGCTTGGAAACCATCCGGGCCGGGGGCTTTTGTAGCTGACATGTGTTTTAGGGCCTTCTCAATTTCAGATCTAGTAAAAGGCATAGACAGACGACGATTCTGCTCCTCAGTGATGGAAGAGGGAATCGCTGTAAGAGTAGTTTGGATGCTATTCTCCTCCGGGTTATTAGATTTGAATAGTTTCTGAAAATAAGCATTAGCCATAGAGGCCAATGATTCCACCTCCTCCTGCCATATACCATTATCATCCATTAACCCTGTTATCTTATTAGATCGACGTCGATGACAAGCCCTCGAATGAAACCACTTAGTATTTTTGTCCCCCCACTCTAGCCAATCCTCCCGCGCTCGTTGTTTCCAGTAAATTTCCTCCTCTTCCAAAAGAACCTCCAACTCCCTTTCTGCTACCCGAGATTCTTTGAGCCAGTTCGGACCTTGTGAGCGAGAAAGATTCGCTATCTGGTTTTCCTTCCTGACAATCGCCCCCTTGATCGAACCTTTCAACCGCTCCTTATTCCAAGACTGAAGCTCTTTCAGGCACTTAGACAAGTGAAACTGAAATCTGTTTCCCTCCCCATATCCCCCTTGGGACCAAACTCGTTGAATCACACCTCGACAACCCTCAATCTTCACCCATCCTGGTTCGAAACGAGATGGCCTCGGAATGTGGCGGGATCTAATTTTCCTGCCCCGAAACTCCCAAGAAGCCAGTATAGGCCTATGGTCTGAGACCGAAGAGCTGAGATGAAGAACTGATAACGAAGATACCTTGGAAATAAACTCTGTACTCATGAAAAATCTGTCGAGCCTCTCCCTTGTCGAATTTGCATCCCTCGAATTCTTGTACCAAGTGTACTTGTCTCCACTGAACCCCAAATCCTGGAGCTCACAAAAATCAATCACTTCCTGGAAATTCTGTATAAGAACTTGTCGCCTAGGATTCCCCCCTAATTTTTCCTCATCCGACAAAATTTCATTAAAGTCACCTCCAATGATCCAAGGAATGTTTGTCACCTTACATAGTCTTTCTAACAATTCCCACGACTCAGTTCGACGACCTTCTTCCGGTTGCCCATAAAAACCAGTAAAACGCCATCGATTCTGACCCTCAACTATAAAAGTATCAATATGACCAGTTGAATAAGACATCAAATGAACATCAACCTCGGCCGCCCATAAAAGCATCAGACCCCCACTATTTCCGGTACTAGGGACACTTAAACAATTTGACAACCCAATCTCTCTTTTTACTTGATCGTCCTTATTTATCCTACACTTAGTTTCCATTATGAAAACTAAATCGGGGTGATGAGTTGACACTACCCGTCGTAGTGCCCGAAATGTTCGAGGATTCCCAAGGCCTCGAACATTCCAACTTAATATTTTCATTGTGCTCGGCGGGGCTGCCTTGCAGCCTCCACCGCTCTTGCAATATTATCATCAAATAATGGAACACTTAATTTTTTGGCTGGTCCTTCCAATAGTGCATTCGTCCCGTGATACAATTCTGAAGCTAGTCTTTTCGTCCCAGTTTTGTGATTCGTTGGATTACTTTGTGATCCCCCAATAATCATTTCTTGATCACCATCTCTAATTATTCTTGTCCATTTCTTGCTTTCCTTCTGTAAAATATATCCTTCTGGGTTTGGAACACCTTGGCCCAAAATTCCTTCATGTACCAAATTATCCACCACTTCCACGGAAAATTCTAAATGGCCCATTTCCTTCATATTAGGTCCTAGAGAGCCCATCCCCTTCACATTCTCCTTCAGCTGGGCCCCCCTCTTCAAAGTAGACTCCACAAGGCCCACATTTGTTGGAATATCCCCCTGACCCTCTTCATTTATACCCTTCCCCATTTGACTTTCATCAGCCATGCCAATTTCGTGAAGCCCAGGCCCACATATTAAAGAGCCCACTTTTTCATTTCCCTTTTGACTAACCCTAAGCTCATCCCCTCCAATCCTCCTGCCGTTTTTATCTATTAAATGCTCTTTATTATTTTCCAATTGCAGATCTGAAGCCAACGAAGAAGCCGAAAAATCCGGCTCTCCTAAATGCTCTTTACCGTTTGATATCTCCGCCCCCGTCTCTTCTCCGACGGACTTGACCTTCTCCGGCGTAGGGCTGAGAAGGGACGTTGCTTCCTTCGTGATGTTTGCAGGAGCTTTTCCTGGCGATACTAGCGTATTCACCGTCGGCTTTGCAGAAACCACAGGCGTCGGAATCATCGTCTCCTCATCCTCTCTGAACTTCGATTTTTCGGCCGATCGCCATCCATCATTCCTATCGAAACCACCCGCTGCTTCACTGGTCTGACCTCTCCCATTCTCTCTCCATTGAGGTATTTGGCTTGGCAAAATAGGATTTCTCAACTCTGGCCCAAAACGAGGCTCTATTTCACCTTCATTTGGCTCAGAAGTGCAATCTTTGGCAATATGGCCAAGGATCCCACAACAATAGCAAAATTCGGGCAATTTTTCGTATGAGATCGGTACCCAACGTTCCTCTGCCATGGTACCCATTTTTACAAGAATGCCTCGCTTCAACGGTTTATTAGCCTCAATCGAGATCCTCACCCTTAGGGTTTTACCCCAGCATCTTCCTGCCCCATTAGTCTCAACTCTCTCAAAACGACCAATAAGGTTCCCCAAAAAAGTAGCCTTACTCCGACTGAAACAAATTGATGGAATATTATGAAAGTGAATCCAGAAGGAAGCGTACCTGAACTCCAAGTCGTTGAAACTAGTGTTGCTTCGCGGTTCTTCCATCAACACCAACGCTTTGTTGAAGAACCACGGGTTATTTTCCATAACCTTTTCTTTATCCTTCTTGTATTTGAAGTCACATAGAAACAAATTCTTTCCCACACAATCTATCTGAACAGGATTGTTGTACCAGATTCGAGGCATCATCTGTTTGAAGATATCAGGATGGACATTCCGTGAGGTCAGTAGCTTACACACTATAGCATTGTCAAAAACTTTATCTGACCCTTCAAACTCCTCGTCGGGTAATTCGAAAACCAACCCCCTTTCTTCTTCCGTCAATTTGAGGTGTTCCACCTGGTTTGCTAACGAGTCCGCCATTGGCCCCAACTTGCAATAGCAAAACAATACACACAAAAAACCTCCACGACCTTTCAACTGGCAGATCTAGCCGCCCCGTTCAACCCACAGTTGCCGGCGCTCCACGAGATCTCAGAGAGAATCACGAGAGTGAATTTTATCTAAAGTAATTACTTATAGTAACTATTATTATTTAAATTCATTGATTTAAAATTTTGCATTCCACTTGAGTCATTAAAATGCCAAAGCTAGCATTACTTATGTATGTTTTAATGACCAAAAGGTTTGTGGTTCAAATTCTCTATCCCAATATACTAAAAAAAAACTTTGACTTATTAAAATACAGGAGAAAATCATTTTTTAGTTTGGTACTTGGTAACAAATTTTAACTCTAAATTCTTAATTTTAATATGCATTAAAATTAATTATGATATTAGTTTAAAGATATGCAAGAATTCAACTGGTTATTCTTATTTTATATATATATTTCAATTCGTTCCTCGCACATAATAATAATAATAATAACTTCAATTGTGTGAGATGAGTACTTAGCCCATGAGTTGAATTTGTATAATTTGAGAATAAGAAGTGTCGAGCCTATAATTATTAATTAAGCTCATCATTTGAACTCCAAATTCGCTAATGTTAAAGATTATATAAACTCGTAAACCCACAAACTAATCAGAAACTATACAAACTAATATATTTTTTTTATCTAATTGAAAGACAGATTACACAAATTCAAACTTTTTCACTCTAAACGAGATGAACCTAAATTTATTAAAACTACGAATGAAACTTTCATTTTAACTTTTTGATAGTCGAGTCTGGCATATTCATTGAATTTGTTTGGAAACCTAAAAGGTAAAAAAGAAAAAAGAAAAAAAGAAAAAGATGGAGGGGACATCCAAGTTGTTGTTTGAACTTCACGCTTCCTATGCTATTTTATTTTGGTTTGGGGCCATCACTTTCCTTTAATTCAAAAGATGTCTTTTCAAATTTATGCCTTTGCCCTTCATATCAATAATCAACATGTGTTGTTTAATCTTTATGCTCATACTTTCTAAACTGCCCACCATATAAATCTTACCTTCAATTATAAGGCCTCTCTCTCCTTTGGGTAAAACTAAATCATGTATCTTTAGATTTCAAACTTTTTCTCCCCTCCCTTTTGAATCCATGCAAGAAGTAATCATAAATTGAAAAAGTGTTCAAAATTTTATTATCATTTTTTATTTATTTATATTCGGTGAACGATTCAAATCTCTAACCTTTTGGTCAATAATTCATACTTGATCTCAGTTGAGTTATGCGCATGTTGATTTCTATTATCATCTATATCATCTTATTTAAAATTTATCCGACATTCATATTATTTATAAGATATAATTAAAAAGAATGGTTTATATGACTATACTACTATAAAAAGTTTTTTTTTTTTTTTTTTTTTTTTTTTTTTTTTTTTTTTAGATAAATACTATAAAAGTAGTTGCAAAAATGTCCATCAAGTATCATATTATTGGTTGCAGTCCAAAATAGTAGTCCTCATTTAACTTCTTACTTACAAAAAAAAAAATGCTTTAATGTGACTTAATTTTTTTTTGTTTTCAAGGTGAAGGTGAAAGAAGAAAATCAAGAGCATAACTCAATTGATATGTTGTATGAACTAGTGACTATGAGGTCATAGGTTCGATCTCTCACCCCACATGTTGTAAAAAAAAAAAAAAAAAGTGAAAGAAGAAAAGTAATGGTAATACTATTCTTAGTTCGTCTTAACTTCAAAATATTATATAAAAATTAAGATTTTAATGTTTATTTTTAGTCTAATTTTGCCTCTCAAAATTTATAGAAATGAAATATTATACAAAAGGTAAATCTTGAGCTCTGTTTATGAAGATTTCCAGCCCCACTCCTAATTTCAAGCATATTATGGATATGATTTATATATTCTTTGTTTTCTTTCTTGACGAATAATTTTTTATTTTTCTTTTCATTTTTGTGTTTTCATGAAAGAAATATCGTATAAGGATATTCAATTAAGCTTTAAAAGTTAAAATCAATATCTGTTATTATTTAAAAATCTCTGGAATTATTATATTGTCGTTTAGAAGTTAGAACTTTATAATTTGTACCAAATCACATGGTTGTGATGTACTGATGTACATGTACTTCGAATATTTCAACAAGGGAAAACCAATTCTGCCAAATTTAATTTCTATTTGCCCTCTGTATCCCACTGTTTGCATCACTCAAACTGATTCCTATTTCCAAAAAAAAAAAAAATTAACCAACAAAATCTCGGTTTTCTCTAAATCTAAATCGATTTGTCCTATATTGTGCTAAAAAACCGAATAAATCAACTCGATCGATTCGGTTTGGTTTGATTCTCTCGGTTTTTAGTTATTTGTATCCCCTAAGAGAAATGGTAGACCCCACTAATATAGTGTAATTTTAAGAAAAATCATGGATTTAGGAGGTACCATGAGTTTGACTTCCCAAACTCGAGATATTCAATCTCTTGTCGGTCCAAACATGATTTTGGGTTTAGAACCCAAAATTATCCCCCAAACGCCCCTTAAAAAACTTAAACCAGTCTACACAAGTTAAAGTACTATTTTCTTCCTTCGAGATGGAAAGTCTATTCCCCTATATTTGTTGAACCTAAGAAAAGAGAAAATACTAATCCTTGTTGGAATTCGGAAAAGAACTCCTTTAATGCAATTAGTTTTTTTTTTCTTTAAATTGGAGAGTGGTCAATTTTTTGAATGTCAGGAATAAAGTGGGAATCACAAGGGAATCAAGAAAAGAGTTTGGTTGCATAAAAGAGAAAGAAATATACATTGAATTATTAATGAAATACAAAGAAAGTGTTGAAACATGACTCAGTAGATAAGACACTAATTACTATCTTAAAAGAGATGGTTGGATCTCAACGCCTAAAAATTGAACTAAATAAGAAGATTTGCATGAATTGCAAAATGTGGTTATTAAAAACCTAAAACATGTGGTGATTGTGTTTTTTTTAATTGAGATATGAAGCATTAAAAATTTCCAAATATAGATTTAAAAAAATACATCCTCAATTTCAATGGTGTTATATATGTAAGGAAAAAAAGTTGATTGAAAAAACATTAATATCAACTTAAAAGTAACTTAAAAGTAAAATTGAAACTTTCCCAAAAGATTAATTCAAATACCAAATTGATATATATCCAATTGAAATTTTATCCAACAATCCTCTCCTCATAAGTCATGACTTAAAAAAACCAAGCAATTATTGGTCCCAAAGGAGTGGGGAAAAAAAGGAATCACAGCCTTTTGACACATTATTAGTAATAGTTCGATAATAATGGTTGTTTAGATATTATTTTTTTCATGTCAATGTCAAATAATAATTAAAAAAAAAACTTAAAAGGTTAATATGAGCCAAATTTAATGGGTTGTGTAAAATTATTAATTAATTTAAAAGCTTAAGCTGACGAATTATAGTAATTTTTTACTTGAGTACACGATAAATTTAATTCTATCAATATTAATTATATGGGGGATGAAATAATGTTATTAATAAGGGTTCAAAAAATACATGATCTCCTAGTATATGTTAAAACAATCAATCCAAAAAATTAAACGGATAAGTTAAGATAAATTTAATTATATAAGTACTTTAACATGTTAAGATATATACCCTAGAAAAATAAAAAATTCGAATCTTCAACCACATTCTCACATGTCATTGGAAAACAAAAAGATCGAAAATTTATATAAATTGTTAAGTTTTGATTTAAGGTTTATTGTCAACTTAAATATCGTCAACAGAATTTTATGTTACTACCACAAATTTATGTTAAATTCTTTTTTATAATCAGTTTTCAAATTTTTCGTCTAAATTTTATTTATGTTAACATTAACATAGTTCAATTGACATAAAATATAAATTATTGTCCGAATCGGAAATTCGAATTCTCCGTCCTATATAAATTAAAAAAAAGAGTAAATTTTATATGTACTCGAAGAAGAAGTGTCATTATTTAATGGCCTATTTAGTTTAATGTAGTCTAGAAATTGAGAAAGTGGAACATAATGTTGAAACAATATTTTTTTTTTCCAAACAAATCCTTCTTTTTTATCATAAACATTTTATTTTTTATTTTTTTATCCTACCTAGTTCTAACCTCTCATATGTTTTATTTCAGTCCAAAAAATTGTATTAAGAAAAACATTTATTCTTTTAATCTTATCCATTCTTTTTAGGTTAATCATTTTCACAACAAATTTTGATATAAGTTTTGAAATTTGACACTTGACTCGTTTTGAAATTTGACACTTGACTCTCACTATACATATAACATACATTCATCATGTATGGTTAATAAATAATAAATAAAAGACTTGTCACGTCTAATTTTTAAATAATCTATGAAAATTAAGACAAAAGATTAAAACAATTATTTTGAATACAAAAAAAATCTAATAATTAACCCTGAAACTATCGTATTCAACAAATGTAACATCTACATAACTAAAAAATCATATAATCAAACTAGTTTGACTCTTTAGTCGAAGAGAGCTTATATTTATAACATTTCTAGTAGATATATTATAAATTATCCTCTCCGTTAATAATTAAAAAGAGAAAACGATAAAATTGAATATTGTTAGAGCGAAATTAATTCATTCAATGTTGTGCAATATGAAGGTTAATGATTTATTGTTTTATGACATGATAGGTTGTGATAAGGACTTAGGATTAATTTTTTCCTTTGTATGGAATATATTGGTGTGAGATTAAAGGGGTTGTTTTGGGACAAAAAGTGGTAAGATAAAAAGGCATCTGTGTTGTTAAAGGACCCATTCTTGAAAACAACCTCTTATGCCATTGCCATTGGCCCTATCACAAAAATAAAAATAATTGATGCTCAAATTTCTGTTCATCTTATTAAAAAGTTTGGGTTTCAGGCCCACACTTAATGGGTGCTGTTTGGGATTTTTCTTCTAACAAAGAAAATTCTTTTCGATTATAATTTTTTTTTAGTTCAACACTATTACACCCAACCTCTAATCTCTTAACCGAGTACCCTAACTGAACTTCTTCATGAATTTTAAATACATCGAATCTCTAATCTCTTATTCGAGTACCCTAACCAAACTTCTTCAGGAATTTTAAATACATCGAACCTCTAATCTCTTATTCGAGTACCCTAACCAAACTTCTTCATGAATTTTAAATACATCGAACCTCTAATCTCTTATTTGAGTACCCTAACCGAACTTCTTCACGAATTTTAAATTCAACTATATCACAAATTCCAAGAATCAAACAATTACATGCTAAGAAATCTACATAAAAGAACATTGCTACCATCAATAAAAAGTAAATCGCTGACCTGAACATAATTCAGCGGGTTAAAACATACGTCATCGATGACCAAAATATCAAAAATTCAAATCACAACTTATTGAACTCAAAATATAATAATAATTAAAATAAAAACAATGTCAAGGATTTAAATGTCGATGTCGACAGAAATATCGAGGTCTCAATTTTATGGATATGTCGATGGAAATATCGATAAAATTTCGATGTCGATGGATATTTTTGGAAGATTTTAAAAATATTTTTTTTAGAAAAAAATATTTAAATTAATAAATTAACATTTGATACATTTAAATGAGTTAAAAATTAAAATACACTTATTATAATATTATATTCACGTTTACATTTTTTTTTTTTTTAATATTTCATCGATTTTGTAAGGTATGATGAAAATGTCGATGTCGAACCTCTGGATATGTGGAAATGTCGACGAAAATTTAATATTATACCCAATATCACTTTGATTTGTAACTCCTTTCATGAAATCGAATATGAGGAGAGGTGAGATCTAAAACGTTTTTAATTTGATTTGTAACTCCTTTCATGAATGATTTCGTTTGTAACTCCTTTCTCCTTTCATTTCAGGAATGATTTCGTAACTCTCCTCCCTTATAATGAATTTTGGTAACTCTCGATTTCTCTGCTTTGCATTTCATGGTGCTTGAAGGATACTGTTTTGACAACATCTTTTCATCATCTTCTTCAAACGAATCTGAGCAAAAAATTCTCTTGTTTCCAACCCCTCTCTAACGAGTGAACGTCAGAGTGAGGGTGTTGCGTTAACCTCGGGGAGCAACCGACGACAAACGATTCACACCGAAGTTGTGCCGCAATTGCTTTCAAGGTAGTGGTATCCACAATGCAATGATTTTTCTTTCTGGTTTATTTTTTACAACAATTTGAAAGCATTTGTATTTTTCCAATGTCGATCTTAACCAGACGAAATCTTCCCAATACCAGATATGTTCACATAGAAAATAGGAAACATAAACCAAAATCCGAGAGAAAAAAAAGAGTAAAAAGTGACTGCTCGAAAATATTTGATAGTTTGTCAAAATATAATAAACTCAAGTTATTATTATTATTTATTTTTTTACTACGCAAGGGCCTCCCCCTCTTCCCGATCAAGATAGATGGGAAGAAGCCCTTTTTTTTCTTCAGATTGCAGCAAATACTGAAACAGCTTTCGCCCTGCTTGGTGCTCGCCAAGATGCCAACATGTGATTGGTGCATGATCTCCATCGCTTCATCACCTTATAGACACCTCAACTGAATTCCTGATAAGTCTCTTTTGAATAGCTTACCATCATTGGAAAAAAAAAAAGTACCCCATCATGGTGAACCTCTCCTTGTGATCGGGATGAGGTAGATGCCTCCCAAGCGAAGGCATTACTGAACGAAAGAGATGTCGGGTCGGTCAATTGCATTAGGTAGGAGATACAAGACATGTCTTAACCGAGCCCTTATTAGTTTAGTTTAGTAAAGTCAAGCTCCAAAAAACGAGAGATTAACTTGCGGTGCGCTACGCCAGACAACTCATCTTTCTTCGTCTAGTTTCTAGACTTCCATTTTTCTTTCTTTATACCTTTTTCAAAGTCTACCAAGACAGAGAAAGATGAACCAAGACATCAGCTTTCTTCTTCAACTACATCCTTCCATAGAAAAATGATGGTTTGATCTGAGTCGAGACTGACCTAGTGAGGGATATCGGGGTTAGTAGTCAATGAACTCCTCACTTTAGTCCGTTCTTTTTCTTCTTTGGGCTCGGGTCGATAGTGGTCGTGGTAGTAATGTCCCGGAGCCCGGCTACCGACCCGACTAGCCAAACCCGCCACCTCATGTGCCAAAGTCAAACAATTGTTCTTCCTTCCCCGCTCCCTCTTTTTCTACATATGGGGTGGCGGGCGGAGCACTCTAGATGACCGGCGGGGATATGGCTTTGTGGCCAAAGTCGTGATGATGTGGCAAGCGGTGCCAAACAAAATGCGGGCGCTATTGCTGGAGACTCCACTGGAGAATAAAAGCCTCAAATCTATGGTTTTTGGCTTCTCAATAGCTTGACTTGAAAATTAACCAAGCTTGGCTAAAAGCCAGATTTTCCTAAATATTGGCTAGCTCAGATAAACATTCCAGCTATTCAAAGAAGGCGGTCCTGAGCGCGTTAACCGAAGACGATTTTCCAATAGCTAAATACTCCGGTTGTTGAAGAACAGAAGCTTGGGGATTGTTATCTGGTTCAAGCTCTTCGCTCCGAGGACCATCTTCAATGGTTTGCATGTCTGAATCACGAAGGCTAACGCTTCAGCACAAGGAACTGATAAGGTGCTAGGGAAATCTCCTTCAGTGCGAATGTCCCATCTGTCTGTCGAACTGCCAAATTTGTGGGATGAGAAATTTGACAATCACTAATTCATATATCATGCAATGAGTTATGATCATGTTGACATTAAACTCAAGTCATAACTTATACTAAAGAATAACATGTTTTTCTAGTTATGATCATGTTGACATTAAACTCAAGTCATAACTTATACTAAAGAATAACATGTTTTTCTTTCAACCAAAAAAAAAAAAAAAAACATGTAAATTTGTAAATATACATTAAAGTAATGTTAATATATGTTAGATTCATCTACACTTGACTAAGTATATGTATTCATTTTTTTTTTTTTATAACATCAAGGGTGGGAGATTGAATCTAGGATCTCATAGTCAAAGGTACAACCTTATTTTATTTTTTTTTGAGTACATTGGGGGTGAGGGGATTCGAACCACAGACCTCTTGGTCATCAAATCATACATATGTCAGCTGAGCTATGCTCGCTTTGGCAAAGGTACAACCTTATGTTAATTGAGCTATGGTCATACATTCATTTGTACTAACAAAAAAAAAAAAAAAAAAAAATCAATATTTTATATATTATACATGACAACACTTATTATTCTTACCTCTTTTAGATTCTTCAATTAGTAGTCAACATTTACTTGCATTCACACATCCACCAAATTATTGTTTGGTAAGGACATACATTTGATTGACTATAAATATAATTGAATAGAGCATCATCCAACCCACTAGGCTATAGATCTATAACATAGGAAATATTCCATGATATTACCAAAAATAAAAACTCTATTTAACAAAAAAAAAAAAAAAAAATACATGCTAAAAATCTAATAAGTGACTCTAATCTATGTTATTTTCGTCATTATATACTACTATTTTTTTATTTAAAAATACACTTATAAATTTTATAAATACACTGACCGACAATTATTTTAAAAGCGAAACGCAACCTTAATAATAATTATATTTATAAAAAAGATGTATTGCTATCATAGAACTAGAATATTTTAGATTTTTCTTTTCTCCAATACAACAATTTGTGAGGTGATGATTTAAATATCTAACATTTTACTTGAATTAATTTTTTTATTTTTTATTTTGACGATATGTTTTAGAGGTTCAACTTTGACTTCGACCACTAAATCATAATTATGCATGTTGAGACTTGAGAGGTGGACAATAAGTAATAAAGACTAATTTATTGTGTCATCAAATAATTTCATAATACAAATGAAGCCATATTTATACCAATTCATTATCCACGATATAATCAATATTTAGTGCACACGATTAGCAAATTAAATATAACCATAAAATCATTATATTATTATTAATATTGGTAACATTAACACGTTATGAAACTAATTTTGGCCGGAAAAAACTAATTGGCCATTACAAAAAAAACGTTATGAACTAATTGTTTCTTTTCCTTTAGAAAAGCTTTTTATTATTAGCTAAGAGTTTAAACATTTCACGACAAGTGTTACAAATGCCTTAATTATTAGTTATATGTTCAACTTTTTTTTTTTTTTTTTTTTTTAAGGTTGATGATGAAACCTCTTAATCACTCCTTCTTACGTCATATAAGTTGAGATAGATTCTTATTGGCTGCCCTCATTAATTTTAACAAAATTTAATCAAAAATCTAGTAGAAAGAAAATTCACTAATATGAAGAGAAAAAAAATCTTTAATCAATACACAAAATACACAAATTTACCGCTAAACAACACTTAGAAAATTATGAATTTAAACTATAAAAACAGTTTTTTGCCAACATGAACCTGACTCAACTGACATTCACCCAACAATATTTTTTTTTCCGTTGTCAACATGTGTGTGAGAGTTTGGAAGATAGATATTTTATGTCAATTGAGTGATTTATACCGCGGATAAAAATAATTTTAATGTTGTTTTTCTCTCCAAAATGATACCAAACATATACTTTATAATTTGTTGGTCACATTCGTTCAAACTTAAGTTAAAAAAGTTGGTCTCCAACACCAACGTTATTATTCATAATTTTAATTAGCCAACATGAATATAGTTCAACTCAAGTAAAATAAGAATTAAGAACTAAATGAATTATAGGTCATTAATTAAATATGTTTTAAAAAGAGAAAAAATATATATTAGGTTGACACATTTGGGGAAAAAAGTGATTTTTTTTTTCCCATGGGATCAAATAATTGGTTAATAAATTCCTCCATGGCCGGTTGTTTTGTTATTAAACTCTCTCTCTTTCTCACAGTTTCTGTTCATCCAATAGTCTGCTTCGAAGACTTGGTCTCTGAATTGGGCTTCTGATTTCTGAATCTGTTAATTTGGTCGGTCTTCGTTCCATTTCCATGGCCATCGACGCCGTTTCTCCTGAGATTCCCGTTCCGGCAATGAGCCCTAGAATTTCATTCTCTCACGATTTCTGCCACACCGAAGCCATTCCGGTTGAACAACGCCCTCCTAATAATTCCCGATCCAATTCCTCCGCTTTCAATTCCTCCTTCGATTTCGATTTCTGCATTCTTCGCGACTCCTCCGATCACCCATCCTCCTCCGCCGATGAAATCTTCTCTCACGGCAAAATCCTTCCCCTCCAACTCCAAATCAACAACAAATCCCCTCATCTGCCACCGCCACTGCCACTCGATCTTCCTGCCGACAAATGTTTGAAGAAAGATCGATCGGTGAAGGAAATCAAGGCCGCCGCGTGTAGCGCTTCTGAAGAGAAGCAAACTTCTAATTCGAATTCCAAATCCTTTTGGCGTTTCAAGAGAAGCAGTAGCTGTGGCTCTGGTTACACTCGTAGCTTATGTCCTTTGCCGCTTCTTTCACGAAGCAATTCGACTGGCTCAGCACCGAGTATTAAGCGAACGCCATTGTCGAAGGACGGTGCAACTCAAAAACAGAGCTCTCATAGAAATTCTTCCAAAAATTCACTACAGTGTTCGTCTTCAATCGGACATCAGAAACCTCCATTGAAGAAGGTACATGGTTCGTACGGTAATGGAGTTCAAGTAAACCCTATTCTAAATGTTCATTCAGGGAATCTTTTTGGTTTAGGCTCAATATTCTCCTCTGCCAAGGATAGAAGCAAGAAAAAGTGATTGTTTCTTTTTTCTTTGAATAGTCATCTGAGATTGTCAAAAAGGTTGTGGAATCTGTAATTTGTTTTTCTTCTTTTGAGCTTTTTAATCTGCAGGAATATGATTCTTAAAACTTAAAATAAAAGTTGGAAGAGTTGCTTTTTCTGGTCTGATTCACTGATGGATGATTTATGTTAAACACAACATTTTTGTTGTTAATTTATCAAAGTCAAAGCAAAACCCATCTTAAAATATTAAAAAAATGGGTTATGGGTTGAATTTAGATCAAGAGAAGTGGAAAACAAGAACAAGAAGAAGAGTAAGATGAAGATGGATAATGTATGGTAGGAGATGACACAGGAGAAATTATTCGAGTAGCCCGCCACAATGTGATCGGTAATTTTGATCGATTCAATTAAGAGATAAAAAATACAAAAGTATTTTGAATTTTTATCCTATAGATGTCAGGGGCATATAAATTGTAAGATCTAAATCTAACGATTTCGAGTAAGCAGCGAATAATTGAAGGAAAATGCAGGGTTTTGGAGCAAAAAAAGAAAGGAGAGGTTATGCATTGTTTGTCCATTGCTCTTTTTCTTTTTCTGGTTTTGGTATTTTCTAACACTGAGAAACAGTGTACTTTTGTGTGTAGGGTGTGGGTGTGGGTGTCTCAAGTGTTTGTATTTTGGCTTTGGGGGAATATCCATGACTGTGGATCCATTACTGGGATCTTTTTCATTTCTAATTTTCTCATAGTTATATATATATATATATTATAGACAAATGATAAAATATTTTAAAAATCATTAACATCACTAGTCAACTTGAGCATATTTAAATTGATCGGTTAGATGCAAAATAGCAAAACAAGAATAGAATATTACATTTATAGCAACCATTTTTCAACTTTGCATATATAACCCAATAAGTAGGAGTGATAACATAAAGATCATATAATCCATAGGCAATCAATAGACAGTTTGTAGCAATCAATGATAACATACAGTAAGACTTCACATGTGCACCACTTATGTTATCATTGATTTCCTACTAATTATAAGTTTCTTATATTATCACCTACTAATTGTCTATTGATTACCTATTGATTATATGGTTTCTTAAGTTATTATTGATTGCTACTGATTATATTCTTATGTTATCGCTTATTGCCTACTGATTATATGGTTATTATGTTATCACTTATTGCCACTGATTATATGGTTTTATGTTATCACGCTAAATTTTTTTATATTTGCAAACTCCAAAAAATGTAGCTAAATTTGTAATTACCTTAGTTTATTTTGCTATCCATTACAATTTTTCTTAATTTTGTTTTATGTAAATTATTTAATGAAAACATAAAACGTGTCTTTTGTTCATTTATCTTACAAATAGATGCCTACATGAAAAATTGTTTGAACTCACATGTAATAGGTTACCTGCCAAGTTTTGAAATAATTTTTTTTTAAATGATTAATGAAAAATTAATCAAAATAACTAAAACAATTTATTTTTCTAAGTTTAAAAACTATATTTAAAAGTTGAATGACTGAAATAAACTATTTGGAAGTTTTAAAATCAAAACCAAATAAATATAAAAACGAAAGATCAAAATATAATTTAAACCAACCTTGCAGAGAAGCAGCATATGAGTAGAAGTTACAACCTTTTCTTTTCTTTAAATTATCTATATGTAAAATTTGTATGAACTCAAGTAGAGAAATTTCAAGTTTCTTTAAAAAAAAAAAAAAAAAAAAACATTGTGGGCCATAATTAGGAAAAGCCCAAGTCAAGGCTTACCAGGCCCAAGACTAAGCTGTAAATCCAGGCCCAAACTCCGACCGGCGACAACATCATCTCCGACCAGCCGCGACAAAACGCCGTCATGTCTCCGAACCTCTTGGGGCAACGAAAGCCGTGAAATATCGTAAATCCCCACCGCCGGCGGTGGAGGTGAACCCACCACCGCCGGCGGCGGCGACAGCCAGTTCTGCACGTACAAAGCTGTGAAATAATTACGATGATAAGATTTCCTTTGAGCCCTCTTCAAAAGCTGTCTTTCTTCTCTGTGGGCGTTTTGATGGCCACCCAAAGCTTGCGAATTGGAAAATTCTCTGCAACAATATTGACACTCAAACTTTGGGGCATGGAGATTTTCCGATTCCGGCCACTCCGCCGGCGACGGCTCTGTAAAATTTGAAACTGTTTTGTTCTGTTCTGAGATGTTGAAACCAAAGAGCTTCAGCTGAGAGTTGGCCATTTGAGAGAGAGATAATGGTAAGATTAGAATTTAGAAATTTAGAAGAAAGAATTAGTATAGAAGAGGAAGTACAAAAGAGTAGTTAAATAATTAATTTGTAGTAGTGGTTAAATTAATTTTGAAAAGTTCCAATTTTTCAACTTGACTTGCAAATGAAGACATGTTTTTGAGAAATTTGATTGATATTTTTAATCTCAAGTGTGATTTAGTCATAGAAGTATTAGTTTAAAAGGCAACTACTAGTACTCTCCATATGCAAACACATTTTTTTTATTATTATTATTATTAATGACGGAAATTTGGCTACACATGATCTCCAACTTACTTTAACATAATCATTTTATTTATTTATTTGTCTAGTAATACTAATAATGTTATGTTTAATAAATGTTTATTTATCTATCATGTGACGGTAAGATATAAACTTAATGGCAGAGTGTGTTTGTAGGTAATGACCATGTCATTCCAATGAATTAATTTTTTTTTTATAAAAAGAATTAAACATGTTTCAACATAATTTCAAATTTTAAACAACTGCCTTCCGGAAGATGTAAATATCGATATTATATCGAAATTTCAATTTTACAGATATATCTATGGATATATCATATTGATATCGACATATATTTCTGTAAAAAAATATTTAAATTAATATTTGAATTTTTTTTCTTCTAAATTAAGTTATAAATCTTATTATTAATATCTATATTCATATTGAGATTAATAGATGATGATTTTTTTTTTTTTTTTTTTATATTTTACTTGATATTTATAAAAAATATTGAAAATATTCATTTACCTTTGATATCTATATTCAACCCTTCAATTTACGAATATATCGACAAATATTTTCATCATCTCCATATATAATTCATAACTTCTAAAAACATTTTTTTTTTGCAAAAAAAAGAAGAAAAAAACTCTTTTTTTGATATTTTATTTACTAGTATATCTCTAATACTTAATAATTTTTTTATCTTTCTTTTTGCGAGTACAAAACTTACTAGATTAACCATTATAATATGACAATTAATTATTTTTAAGTATAACTTGAGCTAATATGTTATATTTTAACATTAATAGAAAAAAAAAAGGATTAATAATGTGTGTGTTTGTACTTTGTAATACAATACAACCAATGAAGAAATTGTCAAACAACGTATGTTTTTGGTTGACCGACGTTGCCGATTCTGATTAGTTTAGTAGATAAAATCTATCACAAATCTTAACAACTCCATTTGATTCGATCATATATTTTCCAATAATAGTTTGACATAAGTTTTTTAGAACAGCAAAAGAAGACCATTGACTTTCTTTGACTAACTACATAGATTACTTATGAGTTTTCTTATGAACAAATTTATTTATAAGCATTGGTTCTTCTGATTGTGTTTGATGTTTTTTTAATATCAAGTTTGAATATTTTATTTTTGAGTTTGAAAACTTTTTTTAACTACAAAATTGTAGCTAAGTTCGAGCATTTTGTAGCATAACCATTTAAACCATTTTATCTTATCTAACAGCAGCTCACTTCTTTTTGACATTTATCTGTCGTGGTATGTCAAATCAACCAACATTTGTTATTTAAAAATGTCATACACGTCATGTCATTGAGTGCAAAAGCTACAATTCATAGTAAAGAACTGTGATTAAGACATAACTACTCAAGTTTAAGGATAAATTTACAATGCAACTGTAAATAATGGTTTTATAAGATCATCTAGAAATGTAGTAGTTTTATTTGCCAATGCAGAAGACAATCGTACCTAGAGGCAATTCAGAAGAACTTGTTACATTTTCCCCATCTTTAATCCAGTCTCCACCATTCACACCGTGTAAGTTTCCACATAATTCAGGTCTGCAAGATCAAAATTGGCAGATGTAAGTCTAAGTATATAACTCGGTCAATAAGTGGTCATTCAGCAGATTCATTAGATCCATCACCCATAACACAAACCTTTTTGAGTCCTATCATTCAGGTTCCAGAATCCAATCCAGTGCCTTAGCACTTGGCAGCTGCACTTCGCCTACATGTATATATTATCTTTACATGTTTGCCTTCCTTTCCCATGGTTCTTTGGTGTCAAGCCTGACATATAAACAACATCAGAGAAATAATAGAAGATATATGAGACAATAGATGAAGTCCGGTTTATTTTCCCATCCAAATTCTCCTTTTTTTTTCTTCTCCTTTTTATATATGTGAGTATCCAGGCCAGTTTGCGCGCACCTCGACTATTCTCAGGCGATAAGAAGACTAAAAATACCACCATGAGTTGACCTAATGATCAATAAGGGCCATGCAAATAATAAAGAGTTTAAAATGCATTATTACCGCCCAAAACATTTCCCAGAGTGGGGTTCAATCCTGCACTATTTAAAATGTTTTTTTACTGCCCAATTTTTCCTTAACAAAACAAATAAATAATAAAGAGTTTAAAGAGAATAGGTTCAAGTCATGGCGGCCACCTACCTAGAATTAACATCCTACGAATTTCCTTGACAACCAAATGTAGTAGGGTCAAATTTCTTGTTCTCCTTTAACAAGAAACAATCACAAAAATTTCATTAATAGCCAAAGAAAACACAAATGGCATGGCCAAGAGGTGGGGAGATGAGACAAATTCCGACCAGAGAGCCAAAGAAAATTTCCCCCAAGTTGATCAAGTACAAAAGAGCTAATGGATCACACCCCAGCTAGAGGTCATATACTGTACTAAATCCCATAACTAGTGAAAGTACCTGTACAAATCACATAAGACCGCCACTCGACCCGTTACCTCTTTAGAATGTCTTATCCTCTCTTTTGTATTCTTTCATTATTCAAGAGGGTTCTTTCTTATTAAAATATAAATGAGGTATAGAATTCCAAAAATATCTTTATAATTGTGTTTTACCTGAAATTATGTCTATGACTTACCAGCAACAACAGCACATTCTATTACCTGGTTTATTGGACAAATTAGTGACTCATAAATTACGAATTTGAAAATCTAATCTTTTTGGAAATTTTACTTTGGTCGGAGATAGGGCTAGTTCATTCTTGCTTGTAACATTTATAACGATGTTTAAACGTTTTTTAAACATTGGATATATAACATATTAAGAGATGACTTATGGAATCCTTGAATGCTACAAATAATACTACTCTCGACTGATAGGACTAGTCAATTCTCGTAACCTTTTATGCATCTACCTAACAAAAAAAACCCACATTAAGATTAATCCTTAATGATTGATCATGTTTGATAGATTTCCCTCTGAAGCAAGTCTTGACTGTGGTTCCCATCAGCTTGGAGTGTCTTAAATACTACAGACACACATATACGTAAATATATATATTCAATTGCATGCATGCTAATATGTATAATAATATTCCATACCCCCAATGTAACTTGTGCAGCTTTTTGGATGGAAGCGTAGTTCTTGTCTTGTCTTGTTGAACATGGGAACTTTTTTCCCCAAAATCAACATCAGAATTGGAAAGTTTTAAGTCTTCAGCTTCACGAACTTCTTCACTGATTTTCAGATGTTTGATTTGAGATTTTCCGGTCGCATCTATTTTTCAAACAAGGACTTGAAATTAAAACATAAGCCTTGAAGAAGAAATTAGACCACAATGCAATGAATTGGAAAAACCTTTTGTATTCTTTCTTATCTTTGACCTTGATTTTATCTGTAGTCGCCTCCTGTGAAGCTCCTGTAAAATTAAATTTGATAATAGAGTAATGAAGATGAATAGAGAGAAATGCGTACATTCGACTTGAGAGGACAAGAACATATCAAATCAAGAAAACCATAACTAAGAAATTTGAGGAAGCATATGCTGCTGGGAGCCGAAGAAAGCAGCCATTAAAACATCGCTAAGGAAGTGTTTATTCATCCTTTCACATCTCCATAACAAAAATAGACAGAGACCTTTAACTGAATTCTCATTCCAGAACTCCAACAATCAAGTGAAAACTATCGTTTCTTTTGAAGTTTCAACTAATAATTTAGCCTTCTGATATTGAAAATAATTTTTCTAACCACCATATGATATAGCAAGACATCCCATATGGTTGAGAGATTCTCCAAATTCTTTGGTGACAAAAGCCAGTTAAAAACATTAATCTTAACTCCCATCCCATATGGCTGAGCCTGAGAAACATTCTTCTATCCCTTTCCTTCCAAGTTCCAACAAAAGACAGACCCAGATGGAATAAATCAAAATAAGTTAAGCCTTTCACTTAGAATTGGGGCCAAAAGCTAGTTGGAAGAAAAAACTCAATTATTCAACAGAGCAACCCAGAGAAGGTTGGAAGCACTTAGGAGGATAATACCCCAAATAACTAAACTGCAAGAATACTGCATTAACAAAAAAAAATACATCTTCGCAAACCCTTTTACATAAAGCACATCTCTTTGAGAAATATGATTAGAAACCAGAAAACAGAAACTGCAGAAGTAATTTCAAAAGGAAGGAGATGGGAAGGAAATCAAGGAAAAAGAGTACCTGAAATTTTGAAAGCTGTTCGTTAGTGATTCGTTTAGGTTTGAAATTAGGTTGTTGTAGAGATGGGGTTCTCGATTCGTCTTCACCATCCTCCATTATCACCACTGTGTATCTAAATTCCGTCCTCTGGAAATTGGAATTATAACTTCATCGATAATTTTGTTCTCTTCTCCCTTCTGACGACCCAAAATTGCCCGCGTTCTTTTCTTCAATGCCCTTCCTCTATTTATTTATTTATTATTATATATATATATATATATTTTTTTAATTTAGTACTTATTATTTGAAAGTTTTCAATTTAATTATTTAAATTTTAATATTTTTTAATTTAGCATTTTATCGTTGATAAATGTTAAAATAGCTCATGATAAACTTACTAGAAAAAAAAAATGAAACTAAAAAATTGAGATTTTTTTTTCCGTTGGTTGCACAAATAACAATCCAGTCCGAAATAATTAAAAATTTAGCAAAGTTTAAAACTTTTTATAAATATGACAAAAAAACCAGTGGCTATCACAGATAGACTTGATGACTATTACTGATAGATTTCTATCACTCACTCACAAAATTCTATAAAAAATACTACTATCAACGATAAACTTATAGACCATACTATCAGTGATAGAAATTGTCATATCCGCAAAACTTTTAAAAAAATGCTATATTTTTAATTATTTTACTCTAAATTGACCTCTGTTACCATTTTCTATTTTTTTTTTTTCCTTTTTACAAATATATTTAATTAATGCGACGAGTGATGGTAGCCCATTATTTGAAAGTTTTTAAGGGTACAACTTTATACCGATGAAGTTATGCTTGGTTTGACAAAATTGAGATTTTTCAGATTAGATTACATCTTTTTTTCTTTAAAATTTTGCCATGTGTTTATCAACCAAATTTAACATTCATCCATACTAAGAAGTTAAATTAGAAAATGTTAAAATGCAAGAGATTAAATTAAATAGTCGAGACTAAAATATGTATTTAATTTTCATTTTGTATTCAAATTGTTAATTAACACGAGTCAATCAATAAATAAGATGTTAATATGTAGATTAATATGTAGAGTGAAGATTTAAACTTTTAAACTTTTGATTAATAGTATATTTTAACCAGGTGAAGAATGTTTAAATTGACGTAATAGATCAATTTAGATAGAGATTAAAGCGTGGTCACCTTGGTTTAACTTAAAAAATATTGGGCTGGTTGCACAAATAGCAATCAGGCCCAAACTAATTGCAAATTTAGCAAACTTTAAAATGTTTTGCAAATATGACAAAAAAAAAATTGTTTCTATCACGGATAGACTTTATCATATCAGTGATAAAATTTCTATCACTGATAGACTTTATCATATCACTGATAGACTTCTATCGGTGATAGGCGATTATCACTAGATTATTATCACTGACAAAAATCTATAAAAAACTGAGGTGATCAACGATAGACTTCTATCAGTTCTAAGATATCAGCGATATAAATTGTCATATCCGCAAATATTTTAAAAACATGTTATATTTTTAATTATCTTATTCTAAATTCACAACTGTTACAATTTTCTAAAAATATTTATAAATATGAAACAATTTTATGAGTAATGTAAATGGGCGTCGTTGATTCGTTAGGTCGGTTACTGCTAAAAATGTTAGATATTTGTAAAGTGTACTAAATTTGTGTTGGCGCCATCTGATCCGATGAGCCACTGATCGGCAGCGCATCTTCCTCCATAGAAAACAGACCACACTGACACTGATTGATTTACTCATCCGATTCTGTTATGGAAAATCGCCATTGATACACCACAAGAAAGAAACTATGCTTGCAACAACAATCTTCTCTCCAGCTCTCCCAAGGATTCTCATTCCCCCATCCACTCTCTTTCACTTCTCCACTCACAACCCTCCCGCCCCAATTTCCGCCACTCCAAACGACGCCCATTTCCTCACCGCCGCTTCTGCAGAATCAGAATCATCTGTTCCACCGGAGCCGCCTTCCAACTCCAATGCCGCCGTTAAGCTCCGTACAGCGCCATGGATGAAGGGTCCTCTCCACCTTCAACCCCAAGAAGGCGTGGATCTCGCAAAGCCCGAAAGAAGAAATGGATCAGATGGGGGTGAAAAGGGCTACAGGGCGTTAGCTGATAGAAGATTTGATAAAACAGGGAAATTCGCGATGCGACGAATTGCTAAAAGCATTGGGAAGCTTCAGAGAAATGGCGATTCGGGAGAGACCCAGATGAAATTGGAGGAGGTTGGATTTGGGGATTTTTATTTGGAGGGTTTTGAGGAGTCTGGAGTTCGCCAGAGAATGCCATGGGAGAAGGATGATGGGATTGTTTTGCGGAGGACGAAGAAGAAAATAGTGGGTGTGGCGGAGTTGAGTCTTGATAAAGTGTTGCTTGAGAGGTTGAGGCGTGAGGCTGCAAATATGGAGAAATGGGTGAAGGTCAATAAAATTGGGGTTGCTCAAGATGTTGTGAATAAGATACATTTCACATGGGAGAGAAATGAGCTTGCTATGCTCAAATTCGATGTGCCCTTGAGCCGTAATATGGATAGAGCACGAGAAATTGTTGAGGTAAGTTTGTTTTTGGTTAATTTTTTCTTTGTTAGTTTGAGTATTTTGTTATTTGAAGTCCCTTGTATTCAATTATAAGACGTCGCGAGTGAGGAATTGGCCTTCTTTTGTAATTCCCATTGAGATTAGAGGAATGCCTTTTCAATCTATCAGTGAGAAGTGTTTCTTTGAGAAAGACATAGGGCTTGTTTGGAATGACTTTACCAAGTGCTTAAGTAAGGGGTTTAAGTGTTAAAAAAGTGTTTTTAAGCATTTGGAAAGTCATTTCAAACAAACCCTTAAATTATTTGAAATGCTCAAATGTTGCTAGCTTTATTAGGAAGATCTCTACTTTATGTTGCCATCCATTTTTGGACTTTCAGTTTAATAGTCATACATGTTATATGCTAGGATGTCTTTATATGGTTATGGTTTCTCTGTCTCACTTTCTTTTCATCTCGTACAGATGAAAACTGGAGGTATGGTTGTCTGGAGTAAGAAGAACGCTCTTGTTGTTTACAGGGGTTGCAATTATCCATTGGGTTTAAAACTTAGCACAAAAATGCAAGTAGACAGCTCTTACTGTTCCGAAACACCGATGCCGAATCAGACTCCTATGAAGGTGGAAGAAGACACTGATTTTTCTCTTGGTGAACGTTATGAAAGTGGTTTAAATCAAAGTATAAATGAGAATGATGGTGAATGGGAAGAAGCCTCTGCTTCTTTCTTTGGTAATTTCCAACCAATGAGTGGGTCACTCTATGAGAGGGAAACTGACAGACTATTAGACGACTTAGGCCCTCGCTTCATTGATTGGTGGATGCACAAACCTCTGCCGGTTGATGCTGACATGCTTCCAGAGGTGGTTCCTGGATACATGCCTCCCTTTAGGCGCTGTCCACCCTTTACTAAACCACAGCTTACAGACGCTGAACTACTATATCTGAGGAGGCTTGCTCATCCCCTACCTACTCATTTTGTCCTTGGTATAAGTTTTGTTGATTTTTTTTTTCATTTAGTAAATTTCTAGTGAGCTCTTCGATTGCATTATTAGCCGAGACAGGAATGAAGGTGGTAATAATTAGGGTCGCAACACAATGGCATTTCAACCTTGATTTTTTTTTTTTTTTTTTTTTTACTTAATTAGTTGGTCTAGTACAACAACTTCAAAACTAATAGTGTAGAAATGTCTTGATGAATTCTTATAAAAAAAAAAAAAATGTCTTGATGAATCTTTAAAAGGATGATAAATGATCACATGAGCTGTGCCGAATCTGATATTTCTTCTCCATTCTCCCACATAAACTAGTCTATAGGGTGTGATTGGTTACAACGTCACCCCCAAATGTGCATTTTCATTTGTGAATAAAAAACATTTTGTGCTATGCTAATGATGTCGTGTGTGCATGTTCATACCTACATTCAGACCCTGCTATATTATGGATTGATTGAATATTCTCCACCTATTTCATTCATTCATTGTGTATTTACTCTCCTTCTGCACATATGTATATGGTCACTAAAATTTTCCTTTTCCAAATATTTGAAGGGAGAAACAGAAACCTTCAAGGGTTGGCTGCTGCCATCTTAAAGTTGTGGGAGAAATGTCTGATAGCTAAGATTGCTTTGAAGTGGGGGGTTCCAAATACAAACAATGAGCAGATGGCATGCGAACTTAAGGCAAGTTCCCTAGAAATAATATTTGTTCTAAAACCGTAAAACTTATGAGACTTTGAGCCTGAAATAATCGAAGTTTTTCTAGTATAAATTAAAGGCATTGTCCTTAAATGAACATCAACTTGAATAAAGCAGTAGAACTATTGTTTGTATATTCTATCTGTGAAATATCTTCAAATTGGTTTCAAGTTTCAAGTATAGTAAGATTGTATAATTAATCTCACTTTTGTTACACAATTAAATTTTCAATAAAGGGAAAGAAAATTCAAAGAAGCAGGTAACTGAACGGAGGTAACCCCTCCTAATGAAAAAGAGAGCTATGTACAACACCCAAATGCAGGGCTGCTCTAAAGATTAACTGGATTTCTTGCTTTAAAGATTATTGCCTTAGTTTATGTTTTGGGCGTTTTGTGTCACCTGCTATGATTAAGTGTGTTATGCATGCCTGGGGTGATATTATAGCTTTTAATAACTATGTTACTGGTTCAGAGTCTCACAGGGGGAACACTGCTGCTGCGCAATAAGTTTCTCATTATCCTTTACCGAGGCAAGGACTTCCTTCCTGTTGGAGTTGCAAATTCAATAATTCAAAGAGAAGTGGAGCTCCAGGGATGGCAACTTCACGAGGAAAATTCACGGCTGAAAGCCAGTGAAATTTTTTGTTTTGACGATGGGAACATGGAAGAGAGAGCCAAGGCTGGAACTCTATCAGATTTTAAGGATATCACAATGGAGTATGAAGATTTAACAATTGGAAGTACAGAATCAAAACTTCAAGCAGATGCTGAGAAGGAAAAAATAATTAGGGAGCTGAAGATGCAAGAGCGAAGGCTTAGCACTGTAGGGTTAACTTTTGATGTGCTAATATCTGAACTGACCATCCTTATTAAGCTATTATCACGACCTGCTGACGCTTTTCTCTTGGGATTTTGCAGCTTAACTTTAAGGTAGAGAAGTCAACAAAGGAGTTGACAAAGTTGAATTCATCATGGAGGCATGTCGAGACAGATGCAGACCAGGAAATGATTACAAATGAGGAGATGATATGTTTTAGGAAGATGGGATTGAAGATGCATAGTTTCTTAACACTCGGTATCTCGTTCAAATCCTATCCCATCCATTAAGTTGGACTTTTTGGTTGCATTGCCTTGTAATTGAGCACCTTTAAAATTTTATTGAAAACATATAATTCTGCTCAATTTTACTTCGATGAAAACATAAGATTCCCTATTGTTTTGCACTCATGTAATTATAATCATGGATAGCTTGAATCAACTTCAGAAAATGAAAAAAATAAAATAGAAGGGTTCAATTGTGGCAGCCTATGCAATAAAGGGTACCTAGTATAGCACTATTTTTTCTCCATGTTCTATGCTTTAGCTTTGGTTTATTGGTGACTTTAGGTAGGCGTGGTGTCTTCGATGGTGTTCTTGAAGGCTTGCATCAACACTGGAAACACAGAGAGGTCGTAAAGGTGATTACCATGCAGAGAGCTTTTAAGCAGGTAATTTATACTGCAAAATCGCTTGAAGCAGAAAGTGGTGGGATTTTAATATCCGTGGACAAACTAAAAGAAGGCTATGCCATAATTATTTTCCGCGGAAAGAACTATAAACGACCTCTACATTCAGTGTCCAAGAATCTCTTGACTAAAAGAAAGGCATTGAGTAGATCCTTGGAGATTCAGAGAATTGGAGTAAGTAAAGCCTTTTCTTTTGCTCTTCTGTTCCCTGTTCTGTTAATGTAAATGCTCCAGTTTGTGTCAATATGACTGCTTTGATTCTGCTAATTTTTCTATTTTCATCGCAGTCACTGAAATTCTTTGCTTATCAGAGACGCCAACAAATTTCTGAATTACAACTCGAACTGGTGAGCAATGAGTCCTCTTTATGTTGAAAATTCCTTGAAGAGAAGATATGCATGCTCTTAAAAGATTAATGTTCTGCAGGAGAATGTCCATGATGCTAGTGGGGAGTAAATTAATTAGAATTAGAGTCCATGGCCATCATCGATAAATGCACACGTTTCCTCTTCTACGTTTGAAATGTGGGCGAAATGGGTATGCTGATGGAATCTAAAGAACTAGCTGTATTTTCCCAAAAACTACTACATTTTTTACATCTATATGTTTTTACTGGTACGTTAGGTCTATGAAGAACAGAACACATCAGATCTCAATGTGAATAAAGTTTGTTAGGCAGAGTCCCCACACTCAATAATGGATGCTTAAAAACTGTGAAGACAACAGCGAAGCTAAGATGGAGAGGAAGAAATCCTTTTACAAGTTGTGGATCATTAGTGGATCTGTCTGCTTCGGTTCTGGAGTGGATACTGTAAGTGAAAAGATAGAGATAAATCTTGGTCTTCCATTTATTGACACGAAATCATATTAGAGCTATTTTTTGTATAACAATCAATAAGGATATTCTTTTATTTCTATAGAACATGTACATAAACCAGTGACTTGTAGATCTAATAAAAAAAATTCAACAGTTTGTTTTTTTATTTTTATTTTTTTACTTAGAATTCACATGGGAGTCTAAATTTTGCAAAACATTGAAGGCATATGCTTTCTTGTTATGGAAAGAGTTACCAACTCTGAAAGGTTTGTAAAGGAGTCCCTCTGACTTGTCGTTTTTTTTTTGTTATTTTCTAGTTTATTGATGTGATATACTCTTCAATTTCTGAATTTCAGAGGGCTGGAATTTCTGATGCGATTCTACAAACTGTAAATGTATTAAACAACTAATACAAGAGATTCAGAATTAACCAAATTGTCCCCAACTGTCAGAATGACATGCCATCTTCAAACAATGGTGAAAACTATCCATAAGGAATCATCATCGTTTGAGATGAAGATAACTATCATACAGTGATGTTTCATGTGACCAAAAATGAACCGCAGGTGTCATTTTTTTCTGCATCATAGGAACTTCAGACGGCGCTGGAAGGGAGATGCTTCTAAAATCGATGAAACGAAATGAAATTCACATTGCTAAAGCTAAACAAGGTACCTGTCTGTTGTCAAGTCGTATGTAGTATGAAGTAATTATTACTTGAGATAAAATCTGAAGTTCATGGAGCAGGAGATGCCCTTTTATTTTCTTGCAGGTTTTAGTGGAACTTTGATGAAGTTACATATGCATTATTTGATTGAAGCCTACCACGTTCTTTGAATTAAACACCTTACAATTTTAAGGGGAGAAGGAAGACAATGTGTTGTTGTGGAGGCTAATATGGTTTTCTGACAGGAAGTTGGGGAGGGTGAAATTGTCCATCTAATCCAAGGTCGTCCTTAGAGCGAGTTTTCTATATGGATAGGTAGCTTAAGAGTGAGTCAAAAAAAATTGTTTGCTTGAATCTCGATGAAAAAAGGAAGTACAGTCGACTAACACGATTCTATTTGATAAAAGTAAGAAGGTTTCTTACTATGAGGCTTCCAAGATTTCTTTCTCATCCCTCCTTTGATAGGACAAGCTCCTTTCCAGTAACCTTAAACTTTAATGTTGTCACTGATTGGTTTCAACTCATGAATGAAGGGTAAAGACAAGAACAAGATCAATCCATCCAGCTCTTAGCTAACAAAAAAGGGTGAGACCAAAACCTTTAAACCTCTTTGAAAAATCAAAATTATTTACCCTTACTTACTTGAAGAGGATTTTTTAGAGCAGTCACTGTAGTTGGCAAGTGTGAAAAGTATCTTGGTTTACTTAAACAAAGGAGTTGGAAAGTTGTCCAAAGCTGAAAAAGTAAGTTTGTTTGTTTTCTATTCTTCTTCTCTCTCTCTAAAAGGTGGGGAGAGGGATCTAAGTAAGTCTCATATCTTAGGCAATCTTAACCTACACAACAAGTGATTGTGATGATTTACCTCCAATTGTGAGATCTACTTTTAAAAGAGGTAAAATGAAAGTTCTATATCTATTTATCAAGAGGAATGGAATTCAAAAGGTGCATTACTCTCAAAATAACCTCCATTATCTCTTTGCATCTCTATTATCAATGATAAAAGAAAATGGAATACATTTTTAAACTTGAAGGAAGAAGATGCCAAGCAAATTGTAGCCATTCCCTTAAAATTGTCCAACAAAGAAGATACCAAATGTGGCAATATGACAACTAAGGAGAATACAACAATAAAGACAAGCTATATTGTTTCTTGCAGTTTGCACTATTACTCTTGAAGGAGCTCCTCCAAGATTAATAGTGCAATGGGTGGAATAACATGTGACAAATCAAAATGCTCAATGTGTTTTGTCAATGTTTGAGAATTTACAAAGGAGAGCTCAAATGGGGAGTTTCTCTCTTGTTTTTGTTCAAAGAAAAAAAAGAGAGGGAAAAACCACAATCTCCTACTCATTTATGCATTTGAAAATTTGCAAGTGAATCACATTAATACTGTCTATTTATGGTTTTAAATGAATGATATTGTACATAATAAAACATAGGTCTAACAACACTTCATTATCAGTCACAAGGACGAAAATATCGATATCAATATTGGGAGTTCAATTTTACGGATATATTGATGAAATATCGATATCGACGGATATTTTTGTAAATTCATTTTTTTAAAAAATTAAATTAATAATTAAGTTCTTTTTACTTCCAAACTAAGTTATAGATGTTGGTATTAGTATCTATATTCATATTGAGATTAATAGATGATATTTTTGATGTTTTAGAGGTATTTATAAAAGATATTGGAGATATCCATTAACTCTTAATATTTATATCAAACCCTCCGATTTATGGATATATCGACATATCTACAGATATTTTCATTCTTACTTCTAACAATTTGTAAATTATCTTTAACCTCAATGTTAGAAATTGAGATGATATCTAAAAAAATTCTATCAAAGCACCTTAATAGAAAAAGTGGAGGTAATTTAGGAAAGTTTATTTTTTAAAACAAAGATCTTAGTGATAAAAAAAACCAATTGCTTCAAAATGGGAACATTCATTCCAATTTTTTTTTTTTATCTTTAGCTCATAGCTTTAATGGACCTTCTTTTAATAATAATGCTCATTACATTGCAAAGAGTGCTTTGGTTATTAGCAGTCAAAAGGTTAATTTAGATTCCTCCCCCTCTAGATTGACAATATGTGTATCTTGACTACTCAATTTAAAAAAAAAAAAATTACATTATTTGTCAACTTTTTTTTTGCATTAAGTAGGGAAAATTCAAAATAATATTTAAAATATTGTGTAATTATAATTGAATAATGGATTTTTTTTTGTTTAACAGGAGGATTCGAACCAAGACTTTTTCGTCAGAATCATGCTCGCTTTGGCCTAATTGAATGGTGGATAAGCTTTAAGGTAGGATAAAAAATATGCATAATTTACAGCTGGCAGTGTTACAGTTTTAGGCCTAAAGAAAAGCATAAATGAGATGTGTGTGACCAAAACATTGTGGAAATTATATTCCAATTTGTCTAAGGAATATTTCATCTGCTTCCTTCCAAAGTTTGCTCCAAACAAATGTCTTTCTTGTTTTTGTACCCAACTTGCCCTTATACCACGTGACCAAGTCTTATTATTTATTATTGAAAAATGATAACAAATGCTAATTTAGAATAAAATAATTAAAAATATATCATTTTTAAAAAAATATTTGTAAATATGACAATTATTATCTCTAACCAATCATAGTCAGAGATAACACGACTATCAGGTTAATTATTAACATACTTCTGTTTTTTATAAAATTTGATTTTTTTTTGACATATTTGCAAAATGATTTATATTTTGCTATATTTGCTATTATTTTGTTTTATTGAAATTTTCTAAATTTCCTTTTTATTTTTAAATTACTTTATATAAAATACCATGGTATAAAGGCAAGTTGGATACAAAATGTGTCTAAATTGGAGATATGGTGGGAAAAAAAAAAGTTTGTTTTTCAGAATTTTTACGATTTGGATCACAGAAATTGGATACAGTTTTCAAAAACAGAATTCAGATTGCATAAGGCCTTAACTTATGAGGGTACTAAAAAAAAACTTTTTATAAGTGAGGAAAATATGTTGAGACAAGTACTATTTTGCTTGTGAGAAGTTTTTTTTTCTTTTTTTGACAATATGTGAGGGTGGGAGATCGAACCTAGGACCTTTTAGTCTCTAGTCGTTAGATCATGTCAGTTGAGCTATGATGTTGTTGGCTGCTTGTCACAAGTTTGCTAATAATGTTTTTTTTTTTAATATTCGTAAGTGTCTGAGTCAACTTGCGTGCATCTCGACCAATTCCATGAAACAACCGTCTATGTCGGACAAATTCGTTAATAATGTCTAAAGACTTCCTCCACTTCCATATATTTTTTATTCCACGTCTAAAAACGATTCTATAAACGCTAAACTACCATCAAGTGATTCCTCATTAATCATTTTAGAATCACTTTTTGAAGAATCACTTTAATGAGATTCTTCGAAAAAAAAATTGATCTTCAACTAATTCGTTTATTTGAAAAGTGATTTTTATTTGTCACTAAACACAGTGGATTAAAAAGAACAAAATACTTTTCTCTCTACCAAATTATTTAGGAAGTTAATGCCTTAATTTTCATTATAATCTATTAGTTTTTTTTTTTTTCCAACAAAGTTGGGTGGAGAGTTAAATTTCGACCACAAGAAAGAAAGTGGTGCCTTCATCTTTGAGTTAAACTCATGTTGACAATATTTTCTGGTAGTTACTATTGGTAAACACTTTTTTTTTTTTTTGCAACGTTATTTTAATTAATGCGAGAATTTTGAATTCAGGAACTCTTAGTGAAGGGAACAACTTTATGTCAATCGAGCTATGGTTAGTTTGACAATTGTTAAACAATCAATGAAGAATTATTTCCACTCATTGAGTTGTATCCATTATTTTTTTCACTAAGAATTTTTTTATTTAAGAGATAATTCCAATGAAAAAAAAAATAAAGAAGATGAAGTCAACTTTTAGGTTGGCTTTTTTTTTCAATTAATTTTAAGAATTTGAATTAAATTAAGAAGAAGCCATAGATTAATTTGGGAATGAAAAGAGAATATGAAAAGGATAGAAGAGGTCTGAAATGGGGTAGCAATAGCCAATAGCATAGGACATTTTAGTAACAAAAAGATAAAAGAGGACAAAATTTTGAGAACTTTCCGACGAAAGAATTAAAAAAAAAAAAGAATAAAAAGCAAGATTTGAGTGGAGTGTATATTCTAATTTTAAATAACCCTACTCTCTTCCAGAGGAAAAAAAAAAATGCAAAATCCACAAAATCAGAATGAAGAGAGCTAATTATGAGATTCAAAAGGTATAATTAGCAAGTTTCAAAATACCAAAAAAGATGCATAATTGGCATAATTATTAAGAGTGGAGAAATCAAATCAAACTTAGCAACTTTAATTTGATTAAGTTTTTAGATTCAATTTAATTAAAATCGAGTGCAATTGAAACTCTAGTATTTGTTTTAAGAGAATATATATATATAATATGCATTTCAATCATATTTTTGTAAATACGTCATAAAAAGTTTTGAGAGTCGAAATTTACAGCCCAATTCAAGCGTTCAAGGTAGAGGGTTCAAAGTTGATAACCGATGACTGTTTCAAATCGATTTGGAAGATGGAAGATTTGCAAATCTCCTAATTCAATGTTGCAGGTAATGATACACATTTGATTGAACGTTTTCTCGATAAACTCAACATGCATACCAATTTTTTTAGTATCATATGTCCAATGCTTACAGATTAATGGTTTATTATGTATATACACGCATATACTTCATATGATATACTTACATATACATTGTTATAGTGGAACTACGAATATATACCCACACTAGAAGTTATCAAAGGCAACATTTTTATAATTTTCTTACAACCGTCTATGAACATTTTAGTTTTTATAAACATAAATATGTTGGATAAATTTAATTGCTTATGCAATTTTCTTACAATCGTTTATGTTATACTTACATGTACGTTCACGAGTTAATGACTTATGTATATACACGTGTATTTCCTATGATATACTTACGTGTACATGTAACAATTTTTAGGAAGTTTGAATTCAATGCTCCAACGCTGAGTTCAATGCTCGTCCTTTATTTTTCTCCATGATTCTCTTTCGGAATAAATCTTATTTTTATTGGAAGTTTGAATTCAATGTTTCAACGTTTAAATACACGAGTAGTTTCATCCAAACACATTGTAAATATTATTATAAATATATAAGTTAACTATTACTCATGGTAAATATTATTCTAAATATAGAAATTAACTATTAAATATTATTCTAAATATAAAAATAGCTATTTTTCAATAAAATAATTGAGTTAGTTATTTTTTCAACTTGCACTCTTCTATTTCAGCTATTTTCATAGTTGACCCTTTTAAAATACTAGATTTCGAACTCGTGCCCCCATAATTATTGAACTTCCTTCAAACCAACACGTCAAACAACATTAACATCCCCGATTACGAACTCATCGAAATTTGAAGCAATTTAGTTTCCATCGTTATGATCGGTTCGATTCATGACCAAACCGATGGTTGAACCAAAAACTAAATCAAATCAAATTATACCCTTAGTAATGATTTTCATCTCGTGCTCCACCATTCTTCTACATCATGATTTGCGTTCCCCTAAAATCGTGCTAGTGTAAAGTACACACACATAATGACCCATGTGACTATAATATATATACCCTATACTTTTAATTATTACAATTATTTTATATTTACCCACCTCTCCTCCACCTTCCTTGCCTTATTCTCACTTCTTAAACAAACGCACGTGAAACACATAGGGGGCGTTTGGCCCAAGAAGTTGGGGGAGTTGGAGTTGTTTTGTCCGGAGTTGTTTAGTCTGGGGAGTTGTTTAGTCTGGGGAGTTCTGAGATATGTCTGTTTGGGGCAGGGAGTTGTTTAGTCTGGAGTTCTGAAGTGTGTGGTGTATTTGGAGCATGGAGTTGTTTAGTCTGGAGTTGTGAAGTCTGAGTTTATTTTAGCTGTTTTCTTCTGCACAATTTTTTTCTACAAACTTTCAAAATTTTGGACGTTTTTCAATTCTAATAAATTCTAAAAATGAAATATTTTATTTTTATTTTATCTATCATTGACAAATTTCTTTGAAGACAACAAAATTAATTTTGAGCACAAAATATATATATATAAGGACTCATCTTTAATTTTATGAATTATAAGATTGTCTACCCATAAGTATAGTCTATTCATGTGTCAAACACATCTTTCTCCGTCTTCCATCTAAATTCACTCCACCCGTAAATCAGTATCTCAAAAATGATGGTTTATTTTAGTTTTTTTTTTTTTTGTACAATTTTTTTCTATAATTTTCCATATTTTTTTTACCGTGTTGAACCTCAAGTTTTGAAATCTTAGTTTATTTTACTAGTTTTTTCGACACAATTTTTTTTTTTCTACAAACTTTATAATTTTCTTTATTAAGGACTTTTCCTAATAAATTCTAACAATGCAATTTTTTATTTTTATTTTATCTACTTTTCAAATTTCTTTGGAGATAACAAAAAATAATTTTGAACATAATACCTCACATTAATTTTTTAATCTCTCTCACATTGATTATCAATAATATATATTTATTAGGAAAATTGTAGTAAATGACAATTTAAGACTTATTGTTTGCAAATATAGCATGTTTTTAAAAATTTTGCGGATATAGCAATTTCTATCGCTGATATCTTATGACTGATAGAAGTCTATCGCTGATCACCTCAGCTTTTTATAGATTTTTGTCAGTGATAATAGTCTATCAGTGATAATAGTCTATCACTGATAGAAGTCGATCAGTGATATAATATAGTCTATCAGTGATAGAAACAAATTGTTTTTGCCATATTTGCAAAACATTTTAAAGTTTGCTAAATTTGCAATTAGTTTGGGCCTGATTACTATTTGTGCAACCAACCCTATTTATTATTATTTTTTAAAGACTCAATCTTTAATTTTTTTAATTTTATGAATTTTAAAAGTGAGATTTTTTTTTTTGTTTTTTTTAATGTAAGTATATTTTACAAATTTCTTTAAAGAAAAAAAAAAGAAAAAACAACACATAAACATATCTATGTGTCAAACACGTTCTTCCTTGCTTCCACCCACTCGTAATTTCATATGCCCTACACCTAGAACCTATTTTCTATAATTTTTCATATTTTTATTATCAAGAACTTCTTCCAATAAATTTTAAGAATATGATTTTTGTGGTTTTTATTTTATGTATCTTTTACAAATTTATTCGAAGATAACCAAAATAACTTTGACTACCATACTTCACCTTCTTTTTTCAATATCAGTCACATTAATTATTTATTTTATTTGAATCGTTTTGGAATAAAACAAATAGTCGTACCATTGTCGATTAACTATTACATGTGAATTTAAAAGATTTTAATCCATTAATCTAAGTGAATCCAAATAAGCTATATTTTTATTTCTTCTTAAATATTATATTTTAAATTTTGTTTAAGTACTAATTTTAATTTTAGTTCAACAACTTAATTTATATTTAAAATAAAAAATAAGTTGAATTATAGTCATTTTACACCTTTTTTTTTTTAAAATAATTAAAAAATATTGTAAAAGGAAGAGAGAGAAAGAGAGGAAAATGAAGAAGAGTTGAATAGTAATTACTGTAGAAGTCTGGGGAGTTGTATAGTAATTACTGTATAAGTCTGGGAAGTTGATATTTTTTGTCCGAGTTAAACAACTCCTTGGGCCAAACGGGGAGTAAGTTACTCCCCACAACTCCACTCCTCCCAACTTCGTGGGCCAAACGGCCCCATAGAGTCAATTCCAAAATTACACGCATTTTTTAGGGGCAACCAGAGGAATAGCTAGATTGAAATAATGGTAACTGAAAAATAGCTAATGTTTTTAAATGAATGAAATATAACTAACAACTATAATTAGTAAACTACTTAAGACTTAAATACCCCTATGAAATTTAAATGGTTGATAAATTAAATGAATTAGAAAAAAAGAATGATTTTAGGAGAGATAAATTAATTGAGAGGAAAAAACGCAACAATTAGAAAACTGTTAAAATTATTTGAAATAATTTGAATTTTTTTTTGCGTTAGCGTTTCTGTTGAGGTATATAGGCGTAATTAAACCTATAATTACATGATACTAGCTTTAAAAATGGTGTATTGAGAAGGATACACAGATTCAAAATTGAAAAACTAAACTTTCTAATTTAAAATCAACCACCTAAAATGATTTAAAAATATGTTACATCCTCCAACAAGAATGTCTAATCAGTATTAAGATCCCAACAACGTCAAATAATATAAATTAAAAAATAATCCATAATTGCATTCACCCAATAAAAATATATTTACCTACAACTCTGTTTTGATTTCCTCTAACCTTCATTCTCAGGGGCGTTTCCATCCACATCATGTTCTTCTTGCTCCCAAATCGAACTTTGCATTCTGGAAATTTGGGTTTGGGGACAAATTTGTGTTATTCGCTTAATTGATTTTTTTTTAAAATGTTTTGTATTTAAATCTTGAACTCTATCCCGATATTTTAGAAATTTTGTTGTATGACAAGCCTATGGAAAAATGATAGGACTGAGAGGTCCCACGTTTCACAATTTTAAATACAAATTTTGGATGACAGAATTTATTCCAAGATTTTTTTGCAACGTATTTTTTATTTATAAAATAGCTGGACTAATTTGATTTCATGTTTTTAGGGATTTTTATAATATCTTTTATTTAAATCACAATTTATCTATAATCTTAATACAAATTTTGGATCCTCCAATTTTTAGGGATTTTTGCAACTTCTCTGATTTATAACAAAAAATTACTAATTTGATTCCAGATTTTTTTTAATGTATTTGATTTAAATCACAAATTATCTCTTGAATTATTGTATTAATTGTAGGTAGATACTCTTATGTACATAGAGATGCATATATCATATATATGTAAGACACATATGTTACTAGTATATAGTACTATTGACTATTATAGATTGTGGTTGTAGTTTTCCACCCGTATGTATCGTTATATACATATAGATATTGTCGGATTTGATGTGTTTAATTACATGCATATGACACATTTTGTTGTTTCTCTTGATAGTTAGTAATTTATATGTATATAATACTATATACTCTAGTAATAATCATAACATATTTTTGGTATTGAGAATTTTAAGACCCGCGCCGTTCTTGTATGTGTTCATATCTACAACTTCATCATCCAAGACCAAACAACAGTCGTGGTACATCCGATTTGAATAAGCAGAATCCATACAAGATTAATGTCTGTAGATAGGCTTCTGATAAATAATTTCTCTACAAATTTTGGATTCTAAAACTTTATTCCACTTTTTGGAGTTTTTTTGCAACTTCTTTGATTTATAAAATGATGGGACTAATTTGATTCCACTTTTTTAGGGACTTTTGTAATGTCTTTGATATAAATCGCAATGATTGTATACATAACTTTGTGATTAATTGCATGTATATACTCTTACGTACATAAAAATGCATATGCATATGATTGTATATATAGTTTGCTATATATTTAGTTTGTGTATCATATGTATGTAAGACACATATGTTATTAGTGTGTAGTATTATTGACTATTATAGATTGTTGTTGTAGTTTTTCACACGTATGCATCGTTATATACATATAGGTATTGATTGATTTGATATATTTAATTACATGCATATAAGACACATTGTTGTTTTTTGTTGATAGTTGTTAGTAATTTACATGTATATAGTATTATATACTGCAAATAATCATAACGTATTTTTGGTATTGAGAATCTTAAGACTCGTGCTGTCCTTGTATGTGTTCGTATCTACAACTTCATCATCCACAGCCAAGCAACAGTCGTACATCCGATTTGAATAACCTTCTAGCATCCACACAAGATTCATGTCTTTAGATAGCCTTGTGATCAATGATTTCTCTTCCTCGTTCCTAAAGAGGGTAAAAATGAACAATTGTGAAATTCATTTTGGGCATCTACTGCGAGAAGTTTGACGATAAAATTGTTGAGTTGAACACGGTTAAATTACATATGTTACGTGCATCGTGCAAGACCTTAAGTTGTTGTAGATGAACAACCATTTCATCGTTGAGTTGACCAAGAGTTGAATCACATGTTACGTGCATCGCGCAAGACCTACTTTAAGTTGTTGTAGATGAACAACAATTTGTTTTGTGAAATCTAGTGGTATGAATAAATGAATTCCTCGTCTTTGATTTTTGTAACCCTCGTCAATTCGGGTGGATGACGACGTCGGGGCACTACCCATTAGACTATTACCCTCATGTTTATCGTGTATGTTAATATGTAGTAATAAGTCATTTATTCGAATGTATTGTGTGGCTGTAATTTGAAGTATACACCTTTAGGACTCGCTACCCCGAAGTAACGAGTGCAATGAAGAATGAGACAAATTACACCCGCAACTCAGCAAGGGGTGAAACGAGAAAAGACATCCGAGGGGAATAGGCAGAAAACAAAGGAGAAAGAGAAATATCTAGAGTTTAGAAAACATGGTGAATCAAATGATGTAAGTATCTTTATTTACAGTCATTCATATTGACATTTCTCCCCCTATATTTGTATTTACACAAATTTACTTGTTGTTCTATAGAAACTGCGAAAAGAGAATTTGTGTGAGACTCTCGCAAGGTCGTCAGACAATAAACGAAAAGGGAAGACAGACAAAAGGGACAAGAGTGCGGTTCTGACTCCTGAAAATTTGGATGACATACCTTGTATCTACTATCATATACCTCCCTCATCGTATACATGTCGTAGTAAACCATAGTATATACTACGAGTGTAGTGCATTGCTTTGTTGTGTACTTTCATTGACGACGTTAAGCATATAGGGATTAGTTAGGTATGATTGAGTGATATATCTTGTATCTGCTGTTATATACACCACCCTCATGTATGTTCGCCTGTGTACATACTAGTTTATACAACGCAAATATATTATTAGAATGTTTGTCAACATGTATGTACGATGTTATATTAATCTAAACATGTATGTTCATCCCGTGATATCCCCGTTTTTCGGTATTGTGGTGTGGTCTATATGCATATTAACTGTCAATCTACCCCCAATTGTAAGTATGCAACTGTTTACACCTCCTTTGATACCTTGTCGCAAGATGGAGCCACCATAAGTGCGTAGTTACTGCCGATTTGAGTAACTTTTTGAAAATGTTGGATCCTCCACTTTTTAATACAAATTTTGGATCCTCCACTTTTTGAAATAACAAATCAGTTGAAATAACAAATTTTGGATCCTCCACTTTAAAGCCATAAATTTAGGATGGAAGTTCGAAATAATAGGAGAAAATATCTTGATGCTTGGGGGTTGAATGTGAATTGTTACGTTTTTTTATTCCTAAATTAAATAAATTTGGTTAGTTGAAATAACAAATCAATTGAGTGGCCGTTTTGTAAATAGGGTGATCTACAAAGGGCATAATAGGTATATCACGTCTTCTCTTTCTTTCCCTATAATCTAGTTAGCTATTGGATACAAATAATAAAATAAGTTAGTTATATTTCATTACGGTTATTTTAGAGTAGCTATTTATTACAATTACCCCATTTTTTAACCGCAAAATTACCATTTTTTACCGTCTCCTAAAACCAGATTTTCCACTAATTCATTATTACCATCTCTAATTAAGATTTAACGCTAACGGTTTTCTTTGGTTTTAATCGTTAAAACGTTCATTTTTCCTTAACGGACAGGTCAGTTGTCAACGTCGCGTGGCCGTTACGTCCTTACATAAATACGGCGCCAATCGTTAATTACCTTTTTAACACTAATAATAAACATGTTTTAAATATTTAATCGTAATTTACATCTATCGTATTCGTATAGTAATTTATCAATAAGTATTTTTTTTTTTAATTTTAAATATTTATTTATTTACATTCCTCCCGTCTTTCTCCTTCCCCACCGCTAGACGACTCGTCGGAATTTATTAGGAAAAAAAATGTTATGAAAATCAAAAAAAGAAAAAAAAAATTAAGGCAAAAATATGGAATTTCTTCGTACAGATTTTACCCGAGAGGGGAGCATCTTCTACTCGGGAATGGCGACGAGCACCGGCCGCCAAGCTCGCCGGAGAAATCTGTAACGAAATGTCGCCGATATCGGCCTTAGAGAGCGGCGAGTGATGGAGGCAGTACCGATTCCAGCGGCGTTGGTGTTGGCAGCCGTTAACAATCCGTCCTGTTCTTCGATTCTCCTATCGGAAACCTTATCCTCGAGCGGCGGCGGCGGAGACGAGACGAACAAATCCTTGAGTTTCCGCCTGGCTCGGACCTCCTTCTCGTTTTTCTCCGGAATCATATTGTCATCGTCGTCGTCGTCGTCGACATCTTGAGGATCGGCGGAGTTATGGTCTTGGTAGGGAAATCGGCGGCGATCGGTGCGATTGAGGAGCATTCTTAGGGTTTTGCGGCGGCGGTTGCGGCGGAGATGAATGACGGGGCTGGCAGTGGGGCTTCGAGTAGGACTACCGGCGACGGCGCATTGGGAGGCTAAGAGCTTGAATTTATGCAAGGTAGCCATGGGAGATTGAGATTGGAGAGATTCGTTGCTTGATTTGTGTTCTGTGAAACTGAAAATTGGAATCAAAATTTGGAGATTGTTAGAGAGAAAGAGAGAGATCTGAGATTGTCGTGAATTAGGGATGAGAAATGAGAAGTGAGAAGAGTGTGATTTGTGAATGGATTCTTTCTTTACTCTTTGGAGTTTTTTTTTAGAGAGAAGACAGCAGCAGCGAATATAATTGTTTTTTTCTTTTAATATTTATTATCTTCTTTGCAGGGTTTAGCCATTTCCTACACGTGGCGGGTCCTAGGAACTTGCATACACATCCTTCCAAATTTTGTATTTACGTTTCTGCACACAAACCCCCCATTTTCTTTTATAGTCCCCTTCAGCGTAACTAATTAGTTAAATTAACCTATATTATCCACCAAACTATTAAAGATTAGAATTTCCATCTTTATACATTATTAACACGATAAAAAAAAATATATCAATATGCGCATATAAGATAAAAACTAGTGACTAACCTACTAGAAATTCTTTAAAAAAAAACATAAAAAAAAAAATAAATAAATATGATATGAAGTATTTTAGGAGAAACTAAAAACAAAGTCATGAAAGTTATACATTCTCTTTCCCTCAATTTCTTCTTTTTGAATCCTCATTTGAGGCCGAAACTTATTGAAATGATTTGCTTAGATTTGTGATAATATTATGGTAAGTCACTCTTAGGCTCTTGAAGACGACTTGATTTCTAAGCTCTCATAGTTTCCACACCATTATCATCGATCTTTCTATATCTTGTGTGGACCATCTATCCAAGATCCAATCCTAGTGTTCTTGAATTGTCCAATAGTTTCTGTCATCACAAAACCGACTCAAGTTAATATTAAGGAAGTGCTTCCAAGAGTCTCTTACTACCTCGCATTTCCAAAATAGGTATTGAGAAGATTCTTCTTTATACATACAAAAGATACACAAAGTATCTAGAGAAATTCTTTTGTTTATTAGGTTTAATTTGTTGGAAATAATATTGTTATAAATTTTTCAGCAACAAATTTTAGTTTTTGGAGGAATGCTGGTTCTCCAAAAAAAACACTTGAAGAGGAAGTCTCATTTTTATTTCAACAATTCAAACCTAAGAAATAATCCGTCTTAAGAGTAGAAATTCTCTATTTAGATGGATTGCAAATAAATTCATCATTTCTGCCATTAGGGTGGATAAGTATTTGCAGAATAGGATCCAAGAGCTCCTGAATTCGCTCTTCATCCCAATGTCCAAGAGTTTGATGATGATAGAGGGATTTGAACCTAAAGTGAGAACAAAAGAAGATGGCATAATGGTAATATCTTCCCCTCCTAATCCTTGCAAGCTAACTACCTTTATTTATTTAATTAACATACTCTTTTGTATTAATATTTTATCACATCATTAATCTAATGCATGTGCCACATCAACACTAGACAAATTTATTATTTAAAAAAAAAAGAATTTGTAAAGGATTAAGAAAAGGATAATCTATTTTCTCGTTTAATAAATTTTCAGAAAAAATTGAATGAGATACCAAATCTTACTGCAAAATTGCACTGAGAATGAAGAAATCAAGTCCCACAATCCGATCAAGAAATTACAATTCCACATTTCTTCGAGTTCTTGTAAAATTAAATTCAGCTGATTTAATCTATTGGTTCAATTTGATTTGTCCAGTCCAGTCGTGTTCATAACGACAAGGCAGATTTATGAAGCTCTCACTCGTAAGTTGTAATTAACTTCATATTCCAATGTTCACACCCCAATATTCAAAGAAATTGAAAGAAGAATTCATATGCCATGGCCCTGACTAGGAATAATGATTGAGTAAATCATGGGCCAAAATCCAAGAAACACATTCCACCATCCAAATCAAACACACAAAAACTTTATAGAATTTTTTTATATTTTTCTAAACAAAAAAGATTATTCTTATTTACCAAATAAACCAGATTAAAATTCAAGTTTAAAAGAAAAAAAGTCCAAACTTTGTGAATTATCTTCACAACTTAATGTGAGTCGTAACTCCCCATTCTATACGATACAAGTCATCAAACTTGTAAACGAAAAAGAAATGGAGAAAGAAAAAGTGGAGAGTTGATGAAGAAAGAGCAAAATGAAAGTCTTTGATAAAGTCAACTGCGCGTCTAATCTAATCTAATCTAATCTAACAACTTCCATATAATCCATTTCTAGTTTCTAAATTCTACATGACTTCGCAAAATTCAATGAATTCCAGATTGTTTCCGTTTCCTGTTTTTCGCATTTGTTTGCCTTTCTTGCTCATGATTCCGGCGATCTCTCTTGCTTCCCCTGCTTATGCTTATGATGATTATGAATGGTTCTTAAACTGCAAAGATCCAGATTCGTTGAACTGCGAGAGTATTACTCCATTTCCTCTCTGGAGATTTAACGAAACAGTGAAGAATTGTGGTTATCCTGGTGAGTTGATGAAGCTCAATTGCGAAGGAGACCGTGCAACCATACAAATGTTGGGAGCAAAATACAAGCTCCTGGGGTTTAATTTTACTTTTAGTATCACAGATCAAATTCTTATAATAGCTGAAATTGACTCATCAGTTTCAGATCCATTTTGTTCTCCAAAACAACAACATACTCCGTCAAATTCCATCCTTGCCATTATTCCTGTATATAATAGTGACTGCAGCCAACCTACTTGTTCTGCTCCATATTGTCCTTTCAGTATACTAGTGCCAATTTCACCATCCTTGTTAGAAGAACTTGGTGCTGATGATTGGCAAAATGTAGCGCACCAGATCTTAGCAAAGTTTAATAACTCTGCTCGGAACCTACTCGTCGGTCAAGCATGTACAAATTGCAGTGTTTCCGCTGATTATTGTGGTTATGACTTGGAATTGAATCAAACAAAATGCTACTGCCAATCTTCCTCTAATGGGTTTGAAGATTGTCCTTCCTCCCCCTATGCTGAAGCGCCAACAAAAGCTCAACTGCCAAAAACAGAACCTGCCGCCTCCGGTATGTTGTCCTCTAACTGCTGTTCTTGTTTTCCCTTCAAAACTCATTCAATACTTCTATGATCTATCTAGGTTTCATTCTGGGTGGTAATCATTACTCAACACTGTGATCTATCTATTTGGGGGAAACTTCGCCACATAAAACTCACACTTCACTTCATGATACCTCAAGGGCGATTAGATAACATTAAAAATTATGGGATTCCAACTTTTTCTGATTTCTTTTTTCATTTTTTCTTTTGAAAATAAAAAGAACATCTTGAGATAATACTATTCAATAAACTTTAAAAATAAGTTATCCATTTTCCTGAATTTATCCTAAAAAACAAAAAATAGGTTCGAAAACAGTTCAAACAAGCCCCTAGATTCTCCCAGAAAAGAATAGGTACTTTTCTAATATTTTTTCTCAGACATGATGGTTATTCTCTCTAGCTTTTCACAGAAAGGATCTCACGCTTCTAAGCAGCAATATCTCTTAGTCATGGTCACACTCAAGAACTACTCTTATTTCCTCCTTTTCAGCCCACTGATAAAAATCTCAACACCATACATATATATATATATATATATATATATATATATATATATATAATCTCGACAATATACCTCAAACACCAGGAGATATCATATTTCTTCAAAATTAACATATATAGACACTGATTAAGCTTCCTTTATAAGATAATGTCATCTATGGAATAAGTGACTGTCTCCTGAGTTATGATGATGGTTTGGTTCCCCCTAGCTTCCATTACTATTTTTTCCTAGTCACTTTTCAGCTCACAGCATGAAAATCACAACTTTTTTACAATTATAATATAAAATAAGTAACAAACCTTATCCTGAGATTTAAAAATAACATTTTACACCGTTTTATTGACAAAATATGATTATAAAATCTTAGTTAAAGTCAATTACCTCAATCACCCTTAAAATGGTGATTACACACTGAAGGTTAATATTCAAGTCCTAGTGTATAGAACGTAGCAGTGTGTATACATTCTTTTCAAATATTGAAGGGTCTTTTTAAAGTTTTTGACCTCATTCAAATATTAAAGGGTCAGTTACCAAAACCAAGTTTTTGCTTTTCAAATTTGACCAAGAACTCAGAAGTATTTATAGAAAAGGTGAAAAAGAAAAAACAAAGAAATTGAGAGTAAATAAACCCAATATTTAAGAAACATAAAACTACAAACAAAATTGTAATAAAATGGAACTCGCGTGTGTATATATATACATCTTCAAGATTTGTATCATCTGATGTTTTCTATGGCTGATCTGCATCTTCTACTCTTTGTTGAAATTATTTAGTAGATAATATCCTTGAACTTCTTATTTTCAACCTGCCACCATGGACTCCCAACTTCTATCCTATGATACTAAAATTTCAAAAAGTCAGCTATCACATGGATGTTATCCATTGTCCTTATTCTGTAGCAACAATTGCACTGCAAATATAGGGGTTTAAGTAAGTGATCGACGAGGTCGGGCCAACTTTAGCGGCATTCACTTGGCCCTTGGGTGAGTTCTGGAGTTTATAGTTGAAATGGAGTTTCCAGGCGTGCAGGGGAAAAAATTACATTTTAACTTCTTATATAATCTTTCAATTTTGAAAGTTTAGGAGAGTAAAGTAAAAGAACCTTAAAATCTTAAAATGTTTATATAATTTTTTAATCTAAGATGAACTAAGAGGTAGGCGGACTTTCTTCTTTGCTTGAGCTAAGTGATAGAGATGTTATGACGAATAGGATGTGGACACTTGTATTTAGATCAAGCCGTAGCTGAGCTAAACGTTAATTGACTGACATTAGTAGCGCAGCACTCACGGAAGATTCTCTTTGACAAAACTTCACATCCCACTTCGTTAAAAGTCCTTCAATGAAATCATCATTCCTGATAATAAACTAAACCATTTCATTCATTCTTCTCTATTTTGTACCTTTGAAGTTACATTCCCCTGTAAGAAATGCCTACCAATCCCTCCAAAACCTTGCTTCTAGTCTTGACATTCATAGCAACAATTCTAATCCAACCACTGATTTGTTTATGTGATGACGATAAGGAGAAATATATGAACTGCAACTCATCCTTAAAGTGCCCCACATATCCAAATCTCGGTTATCCTTTCTGGGGTCCGAATCGACCGGATTACTGTGGTCATCCAAGTTTTGAGTTGAGTTGCAAAGATGAAGCTTTAGAAATCATAATCAAGTCGATCGCCTATCGAGTTCTCGAGATCAATACCGACATACAGACTCTAAAGGTAGTTAGAATAGATTACTGGGACAATATTTGTCCACAGTACTTGAAGAACAGCACGTTGGACTCAAACTCAAATCTTTTTACTACAGCTCAAACACTCAACCCCTAAAGCTACTCTATGATTGCCCAGCCTTGCCCGTTAATCTTCCTGCTAAGTTTAGCTGCAACATAAGCAGTACAAGCTATGTTAATCTCATCGTAACACAGAATACCGAGGATAGCGATATCTCGAACACGATGAGATTCAACCATAGTGTTGATGTTGCAATCTCTCAATCAGAGATGCAAACTCTACAGAGCAATCTAAGTGAGCAAAATCTGAAAAAAGCTCTTGACACTGGATTTGAGTTGCAGTGGAGGATAGACAATACGTGTGTTACAGGTGTCGAGAATCAGGTGGCCAGTGTGGTTCAGAGCCAAGTATGGATGAATTCACTTGTTATTGTTTGGATGGAGGTTTCAAAACCACTTGTGGATCAACACCTTCAGGTATGAACCATTCAATTCCCACTCTTACCCACCATTCTTTTCAGTGTTTTCCTTTGGAAAAACACAGATTCTTCTTCATATAGAATTGGTTCATCCAGAAGCTAAGTTGATTCAAATAAGGTTCCAACTTTATTATTAAATCCCACCACCAGTTAACTGAAATCACTAAATGCCAAGCTATAAATTCCATTTCTACGACAGATTCATAAAACAAAAAGTAATGGGAAATTAAAACAGTTTTGAGTGATTTACCTCGTCTCAGACTCTTTCTCCTGGTATACTCGAGGACGTCGCATACTGACCTCCGACGGCGAGATCTGTTCCCATTTTCGGTTTGGCGAGAGCGATAATGGGACTCTGGATTCCTTCTTCACTGTTCCTCCTCGTTAGTCGTTACTGCTTACAGATTTAGATTTATCTTAGTAAAAATGTAAAGATAGACCTATAGAATAGTTTTCAAAGCTCAAAGCCTCTAATAAATAGACATATTATATATTATATATATTTAAGAACGGATAACAACGTTATTCATTTGTAATTGCAATTAATAATAATAGTAATTAAGTTACTCTTCCCTAAACTTTAGAGTTGTATCAATTAAATTCTAAGCTTTCATACAATTAATTCAATTATGAAAGTTTTTTTTTTTTTTTTTTGACAACATGTGAAAGATCGAACCTAGGATTTCATAGTCACTAATTCATAGATCATATCAGTTGAGTTATACTCTTGTCGACAAGTTTAAGAATTTAATTGCTATCGTTATAAGCATTCACATGTTTAAAAGTAACATTCTTGGAATGAAATCTAACAAAAGGCATAAATTGATACCGATATAAAAGAAAGTTGCAGATTTTAATTGATACTATAATTAGTTCAGAGTTTTAATTGGTACAACCCTAAAGTTTAGGGACATAAATTGATTTTCGCCCTTAAATTGATTATAATTCCTTATTCTTACTATTTAATGTAATGTAACAATCATTCTTGTTTTTGTCTCCAATCGTTTCAGCCATCAACGTATTTTCTTTTCTTATGTGCTAATTTTTTTCATTACTTGAGTTGGAACTGATATTTCTTCGTCTTGTAAAATTTTGCAGACAATACAAAGAAGCCTAAGAAAACAACACCCCTTGTAATTGGTAAGTTCAAATAGCTATCTTCTTATTAACTTTCTCGATTCTAGTTGAGCTAAGCTCGGATTGACTATATATATATTTAAAAAATTGTGTCCAAGCACATTGAAATAAATCAAATTTAAATCTTTATCCCACATTTGTAGTAGCGTAATACTCTAACAAAAAAATTGTCTCCCTACACATTAAAAAATGAGGTCTAAATCATACTTTGATCCCTGGACTTATAACTTCATTTTATTTTTTATTCCTAAGCTTTTATACATTCTATTTTAATCTCTAAACTTGACATAAAAAAACACATTTTCAAAATTTAGCTGAGTTTATTTATGGAAAACATTATTGTTTGTTTTAGCATTAGGTGTTTCAATTGGAGGAGCATGTTTGGTTGCAACAATTTTAGGATGCTGCTTTTTTTACTGTTTGAGAAGAAAGAAGAAACATCCAATTGGTTCTATAACCAAAGAAGGCCATTCTCCTCCTGTTTCTGATCCTCTTTCAAACAAAGATATATCACCTCCTCCCCTAATTTTAAACTCCTTATATCAGACTCACAGCATTCCTTCTTATCCCTCTTCCAAATCTGACCTTGAGAGAGCTAGCACCAACCATGACATTCAAGTATTCAACTATGCTGAACTCGAAAAAGCTACCGATAATTTTAACAGTTCTCGAGAGCTTGGTGATGGAGGATTTGGCACTGTTTACTATGGTATGAAACTTTTAACATCTTTGTTATGCTTATTATTAAAGATGTGCAAGTGATAGGTTGTTAAGTTACTCTTGTAGGAGAGAATGTTCTTAACTAGTTCTAACTTTGTTTAGAAAAGTTGAACCTAAGGTATACGTAATGCATCATGTCAGGTGTTACCGAACACTTTTCAAAGGTTAAATTATAAGTTTTGTCCCTGAACTTACTTTTAGGAGTACGTCTATTAAGTTACTGATCTGAACTTTCGAGTTGTGTGTATATTTATCTCAGTATTTTAGAAAAATTCTAATAAATTTTTGAACTTTCAATCTTGTATTTCTAGCTAGTAGGATCTAACTCTATCGGTTTAATGCTTACATGTCATGTTGTCTATATTATTTAAAGATCACATAGCAGTGAGCTAATTTCGAGTAGGTTTAAGTGTTTGGTGCATATAAAACGTTAAACTAATGAAGTTAACTATTAGATAGAAACCTATTAGCCACAAAATCAAAACTTTTCAAAATACAAGAACTAAATAGACGTAACTTTAAAAGTTTAGAGATTTACTAGCGAAACATTTTAAAGTGCATGGACTTGCACAACCTTAAAGGTTGAGGCACCAAGCTTATATATATAACTTGAACTTTTTGTCACTTTGAGGAAAGTTGAAAATGGGACAAAAAAGTTGAAGTTAACCTTAACACTTGGGGAAACTCTACATGGATTTATGTTTCTATGTCCTCAAAAGTTTGATTAGATTGTGGTTTGTGCAATCAGGGAAGCTTGTGGATGGGCGTAAAGTTGCTGTGAAGCGTCTCTATGAACATAACTGCAAACGTGTAGAACAGTTCTTAAATGAAGTGGACATCCTTGCTCATTTACAACACAAGAACCTTGTCAAACTCTATGGCTGCACCTCCAGATTTAGCCAAGGCCTTCTCCTTGTCTACGAATACATTCCCAACGGAACCGTAGCCGACCATCTTCACGGATCGCGGGCAAATTTTGGTTTGCTCAGTTGGCCAATTCGGTTGCGAATCGCCACCGAAACGGCGAATGCGCTCGCATACCTCCATCGCTCCGAAATCATCCACCGGGACGTCAAAACCAACAATATTCTCCTTGACAACAACTTCATTGTCAAAGTGGCTGATTTTGGCCTTTCAAGGCTGTTTCCTACTGATGTAACTCATGTGTCCACTGCCCCACAAGGCACACCGGGGTATGTCGATCCTGAGTACTATCAATGTTATCAACTCACTACGAAGAGCGACGTATACAGCTTTGGAGTGGTTTTGATCGAGCTTTTATCGTCTCTAAGAGCAGTCGACACAGATAGAAAACGACATGATATCAATTTGAGCAATATGGCAGTGAGTAGAATACAAAGTGGGGCATTGAATGAGTTGATCGATCCAAAGCTCGGGTTCGACAAGAATCATGAAGTTATGAGGGAGATAACATTAGTTGCGGAGTTGGCTTTTCGCTGCCTTCAACAGGAAAGGGACATGAGGCCTTCAATGGAAGAAGTGGTGGAAGTACTAAGGGAGATTGAGAATGATCAATCCAGTTCCGGGATGGCTAAAGTTGTTGATATAGGAGTCGTTGGAGACGATACCGAGCTCACGAAGAGAACGCCGCCCTCCTTTTCGCCGAATTCTGTCATAGCTAACAATTGGGTTAACAGCTCTTCCACCACAAATTCCTTGTGATGTTTATATTGTTGAGATTTATGCTTCTTTTTGTGTCTTCATATTGGCCTCATATTTTGATAACATATTACATATTATGTGTATGAGTGGTTTGTGTATAGTAGACATTGCAATTTGCCCTCTTATACATAGCCTTCATTTCAATAAGGGATTATAATTTGATTTGTTTTAAACTTACAACATAGATGTTTCAATGAGCTTTTTTTTTAGTTCAACAACTCTGGAGTGGAGATCGAATCTCTAGAGAAGTGCATGACAATTATCGTGGAGCTATGTGCACTTTAACTTTCAATATTCTTTATCGTTATACAAAATGTATATATATATATAGATAAAGTATAGACCCAACAACGGGAATTCTCAATTTATAGAAGTGAGAAGTGTTTTTAAGATGTCAAAATCCGACAAATATTGTGAAAGGAAATCACTAACGCTACTAAAACAGTAAAAAAAAAATACTTTTTTTTTGCTCTTTTGACGAAGTGATAAAAATACTTCAACTTAGGTAAAAGGGTAGGATTTCATTAATAAGTAATCAATCATCATTGCTAATTTCTTTTTCGGTTAAATCCAAGGTATTCAATTTCTGTCACATGTCAACATTTACATATGTGTGAAGGTATCCGTTTTCCATTTTATAGCACAGAAGCCATTAATATGGATAACTTTTCTCCCTAAACGGAAAGCCACCCCGGTTTGACATCGACATAAAAGATAAATTGAGATTTCTAATATAATGCGAAAAAACAGATAGAAACCTAATTTATATATTAAAAAAAAAAAAAAAAAAAAAAAAAAAAAAAAAAAAAAAAAAAATTAGGTAAAATAATAAACCCTTGTCAAACTAATAATAATAACTTAAAAGCATTGCATTTTGAAGTTGATGGTGCACATGGATTTCATTTGCCATAGTTTTGTTTCTTTTTCATTTCACTATTTGTAAGTAAAAAGCATAGAAAAAGGGTTCCCCCAACCACTTCCAATTTTATAATTCACATAATGATTTCCTTTCAACCCAACAAAAAGGAGAGAGAATCATACAAATATTGACCTCCTCAATCATCCATTACCACACCATTTTGTAGAGAGAGAAAATAAATTATCTGTGATGATCCCTAATGAGATTCATGTGAGCCCAACAACAACAAAACATAACCCAGAAAATGACAACAAAACTCACAAGGGATATGAATAAAAGGCCCCCCCCCCCAAAAAAAAAAAAAAAAAAAAAGTCATCTGTGAGGCTGCTTTATTGGACAATATCATCATTCAACCTTCTCTCCAAAACTTCTGAGCAAATCTGACCCATCATATGGTAGAAAGACATGAGATCAGACAATTGCTCTATTGTCATCTTCCCCATCACATTCTTTGCTGTTCTTTCTCTCTCTTCATTTAGCTTCAGTTTCTCTATGTATGAACTTCCATTTCTAACTGTTGCACCCATTTGCTTCAGCCTTTTTTCTTGCTGCACACTCAGAGCAGTGTTGGACTGAACAAAAAACCCATCCAAATTACTCAGTTAACAGTTTATAAGAATGGCTTATTAGTAATCAAATAAAACTTGTGTGCATTGAGTTTTGACTTGATTGATGAATGATGATGATGATATATACCTCTAGGAATTCCGCTCCGACTTCGAGCTCCCGTTCTTTCTCTGGTTGCGCATCGCGGCCGGTTGTGTACAAGTTCTTGGCAAGGGAGAAGCTTCGGACTATGATCTTCCTTCTCTTCTCCATTTCGTTATCAAGCTTAAAAGCCTTTTTGGGTATTGGTGATGTGCTGTTTAACTTCTTTTGGTATGCAACCGCTGCCTTTACAAATTGCTGCATCAAATCCCATATGTAAACTTCAGATGAATGCACAACATAAACTCCTCTATAGTTTACCAACATGTCATTGACATTTTCATAATTTCAAATATTTGACATCCATAGCTATAGTAAGAATTGAAATTATTTCTTCTTCAAAAGTTGTTGAAATATCAATGGTTTGGTTCCTTTGTAGATGACAAGTATTTCTTACAAAAAAATGCAAGAATTTGGTCTTTTGCTAAGAGTCAAAAGCCTTGTCAGATGGCTCTGTTTCTAAAATAAAATGCTAAGAAGATGTCTTTGCTTAGGGTCAACAGATGGTTCGTGGGTCATGTCAGAGTTTTAAAACGTATGGGAAAATTATTTTTATAATATAGTCTGCATACAAAGTTAAGACTAAACAAACAATGTTTAAAAAAAAAATTAAATACGAATCAAAGTAGCATTCAACCCTAAAACAACATTTAGATCTTATAACTAAAAAGAAGGATTTAAATCTTACTTTAGTGCTTATTTTATTATATTTTGACCCTAAACTTCAAATCCTTTTGACAAAGGATACTTTCAGATAAACTCTATTTTGTTGAACAATAATTCAAATCTTATTTTAGTGCTTATTTTATTAAGAAGGGACACTTTGAGATAAACTCTCTTCTGTTAGATAAACATTTGAAGCCACATGAACAACTTTTCATTTACAAAACAGGATTGGAAGGCTAGTAAATTTTCTTATTTCTTCTACCTATCCAGCAAATCTCCAAACAAAAAACAAAATTGTTTCATATAATTTCTAATACTCTATAGTTTTGATTCAACAGTGGGAAAATAAACTTCTCCTTCAAGTGGTAAACATAAACATAAACAGAATTGTATTGATTAAACGTGAGTGGAATGGAATGGTACCTGATAAGCAGCGGGGCATCCAGGATAATCAAATTCCTCAGAATCAGTGTGTCTCATTCTTTCAGGATGAAACTGAAGTCCCATAATGAATTTCCCCTCTTCAGGATTATAAGCATCTGGGTCATAAAACCCTTCAATCAATCCATCAGGAGCAAAAGCCATTGGCACAAATCTCTGAGCCAACACCTTAACTCCTTGATGATGATAACTATTCACCATAATCTCCATCTCCTCTTCTTCCAAAGAATCTCTAAACCAATTATGCAATGGCGTATTCTCCACAACGTTAACCCTATGCCTATGGCCATCGTAATTATCGTAATCAATATGAACTACTTTTTCCCCTCCCGGACTCTTCTTCCTAAGCTCCCTCTCAATATCCTGATAAAGCGTACCTCCGCAAGCGACATTCAGGACCTGAGATCCTCTGCAAATCCCTAGATACGGAATATTCCTCTCCAGGCAAAGCTTCGCCAATCGAAACTCGATTGTGTCTTTCTCTTTATCAATGGCGGTATCGCTGGTGTGTAAGCGTCTAATTTCCTCGAGCTCCTCTTGAGAGAGGCCGGATGTGTCGGTTTCGTAAAGAGACGGATCGATGTCCTCGCCTTCGCAGAGGAGAACTCCATGGATCGGTTCGAAACTGTCTAAAAGCATGTGAACGCCGGCGACTCTCGGGACTATCACCGGCACTGCGCCATAACCGACGATGAGATCGAGATGATACTCCCCTGAAATGAAAAAAAAAAAGATCAAGATCAATACATTGATCAACAAATCGATCGTTTGATTAGAATGCATGAGAATGAAATCGAAGAAACGAAACGAACCGACGAAATCGACGAATTTGTTCTTGCGAACGCAGCGGCGAGAGACGACGAGAACGCGAGGGAGAATGCCGGAGAGATCAGTGGCGGCCATGAAAATGGAAACAGAGCAAAATGTTGTTTGTTTATTGTTGAGAATTGTGTGAAGGAAGAACTGGTTTTTATAGACGACGATTTTGATGGCTTTAAGAAGAAGAAGAAGAAGAAGGGAAATTACTAATTAGATTGGGATTAGGATTTTGATTAACAGCTAATTGAAAAAAACTAATTAATTAAAAAAAAAAAAAAAAAAAAAGGGATAGGGACGGAATCGTTGCGCCGCCGCCGCGTAGGTTTTGAAAGTCCCCCCAGGTTTGTGGCTTGGGTGGCACGCGTGGCTGCCGTTGCCCCCCACCCCTACAGTTTTTTATTTTTAAAAATGTTATGAAATTTCAAATCTTAAATTTATTATTTTTATTTTGGAGTCATTTTTTTTTATTATTATTGTGCTTTTTCTAACTAAGAGTTTTAATTTTAATCTAATTACGATTTTGTTGGATCTCTCCATGAGATCCTTGCAGTAGCTCTTATTTGGAAGATTATGATTTTATTAGGATATTTTAGGACAATATCTTTCATTAGATATTACTCATTAAAAAAATATTTATTTATTTTATGGATTTATCTAATTCCATATTTAACCTAACAATTAGATTTACGTGGTCGATCATAATTTATATTGTATAAGTAAAGAGAGAAAAAAAAATATTTACTTCGAATTTTTAAGATAAAGATAAATAAATATTTTCCTAATAATAAACTAGATATTTTCTTAAACTTTTGTCAAAAAAAAAAAAAATATATATATATATATATATATAAATAATTTTCTAAGATATCATTATATTTTTTTTTTTTTTTGGGTGATATAAATAGTAATTATATCCAAAATAATGACAAATAAAAAAAAAAAAAAAAAAAAAAGTGTTAGTCACTTACTGCTATCACTTATAGTCATTGATAAAATACAACGATAGGCTATATAGTCATTATCAAAATTTTATCAAAAAACAAAATTATATTAGTAGTTATCATTGATAGTTATTGATCTACTATTAGTGACTGACTATTCACTACTGATAACGGATAGAAGACTACCAGACATAAAAAAATCGTTATATTTGTAAATCTTATTAAAAAAATATTATACTTTTAATTATTTTATCCTAAATTCACATTTGTGCAATTTCACTTTCTTTTTTCCTTTTATTTTTTCATTTACTTCAAAATATACTTGTCTTTTAGATAACAAAAAATAGTTTGCTAGATTAGTCTTAATATGAGACCTTTTTTTAGCAAGACTTTGATTAAATTATAAGAACTTTTATGACGTGTTATTTACTTTGGAAAAAAATTGGCATGGGATAATTACCCGAATTATCTTTTATATTTATAATCCATTAAAATGCATATATGTTATAATAATAATTAAAAAAATACCTTTTTATTTGTATTTACTTATTCATTTTTCTATTTCCTTAAAAGTTAAAGCCAAACTTTTATACTTAAAAATTTTAATAGCTAAAACAGAATCTACCCTTATCTGATTTAATAAAATAATATTATTTAATTTATTTTTAAATGATTGTAACATACCAAAATTCACGGTGACAGAGAAATAAAAAAAAAATAAAAAATAAAAAAAAAACCTAAATCAAGTTTCCGTACATATGAAAACAAATAATGGATAAAAAAATGCAATATTAATTTATCGATTAACTCATCTTAATATAATATTACCAATCTGATTAGTGATCAAGAAGTCAGGAGTTCGATCTCTCACCCTACATAGTGTTAAAATAATAATAATAATAATATTATTGATATGGCTAAAAAAAAAAGTCACGGATAAAAACAAAAACGACATATCGATTTAGCTCATCTTGATATCAAATGAGAGATAAAAGTAAAAAAAAACGTGAGTGAAATTAATGGAGTAAATAGAGTAAAGTGAAAAGAAAAAAGAAATATGACGTGGGTCCAACATATATTAATCGTAATCCTTTTAGATGTAATGAGATAAGATGATATGATTGCGAAATAGAAAATGAGATCCACAATTGATTTTTATTGCAAAATTGGATAAAAGCAATTTAGTAATGACAATTAGAGATTCTCAAGACTCAAAAGTAAATATTAAAGTGATTTGAGTATAATTTTTATTTTGTGAAAAGAAAAAAAAAAGTAAAAAAAAAAACATGAAACATGAGTAGAACAACTAAGGAAGGGTGTATCGATTGGGGCAGCATCTGGTGGAGTTGTTATCTCATTTTGTAGGCCAAATTCATCTTCTCCTAATTCCTTAATTCCTTAATTAAAATAAAATCTACATTTACACACTCATCAACACGTAAGTAAGTGCTTTTACATTATTTACACATCGGTTACTTAACTACTTACTATAAATTCAATCTAATTTGTTTGCTATTATCTCTATTTCTCATCTAATCTTATTATTTCTTCAAATTCTCTAACAAAGATTATTTCTTCAAATTCTCTAACAATCAAATCAAATATTTTTCATTCACTACTTCTCTTATCACTATTCTAGACATACTTAAAGTGAATAAGATAACTTTTTTCTTCCCTTTCAGATTGATCGAGCCAAAAAGAAAAAGAAAAAATTAGTTTGTCTCACGATATTATCAAAATTAGGTTAAAAAGTTCGTAGAAACGTGTACTAATTAGTGGAGGTTACTATAATTCTTTCTAAGAACAACACCTTTCTCTTGCTTACACAACACAAATTTTATTAATTTCTTCTTTTTATAGGTGTTCTTTTTTTCAAGAAAAAAAAATTATATTTCTTTTGTCATCTCAACTTTTATCTATATAAATTTCACAAAGAGTAAACATTGTTTGCATGCTGAACTACAAGCATCTTTTGTCGTCCAGACATTGACACATGGTGAGTGGATAAATATTTATATCATTTTTTTTTGTCCATTTTTTCTCTCCTCTCACATTTTTCTTGTCCTTCCTCTTTCTCTCTCGTCATTCAATTCCTCCTTCTCCGATGACCATAGAAATCGAGCTTCTACCTCAATAGATTAAAAAAGTTTTCACTTTTTCTTCGACGGGATGAGGACATTAAAAGTTTCTCGATTTCAGAGAGGAACAAAGGATGTTAAAGGTTAAAAGAAGTGCAAGTTTCAACGATTTTTATAAAGGGGAGACTGATCGAAGTAGCAACGACGATTTTAAAATTAAAAGAGGAAGAAAATTAGAGATTTTATCTGACGGAATCTCAAAATTATTATTGTGTATTAGATTTTCATGTCTCCCACCATGTAGTTAATAGGATACATATGAGTTGGTGAGGAAGTAAATATTATTTGTATTAAAAAAATAATAATAATAATGTGATTGTGTTGTCCAATTAGTAGACACTTCTTATCTTTTTTCTAATGACTTGTAGAAAAGCAATAATGAAGTTAGAAAATGGCATTAATTGGGGGCATTCAAAATTAATTGGGGTCATTCAAAATCAATTGGGGGCATTCAAAATCAGATAGCTAATGAACTTTTTAAAAAATTAATAAATAAATAATAATAATAATAATAAAGCTAATTAATAAGGAAACTTCCTTTTTAATGAATGGAGATGCCTTTTGAGTTTTGAGTGGGGTGCCGGCGGCATAAGGTTTCGCTAATATCCTCTGGATTAATTCCAATTTAATTTTGGAATCCATTTCCATTTTGAATTGCTCCATATATTCCATGCATTTTTCTTCCATCATATTAATAATTTTATTTTTAATAAATTTAAGAACTATTGCATATATAAAAAAAAATATAAAATATTTTTTAAATATAGTAAATATTAGTGACTATTAATGACTCTCACTAATAAAAATTTGCTATGATAAAATTATTATATTTATAAATATTTTTAAAATACGTTTATATCCCTACATAGAAATTCTAAATTGATATTGAAGGTAATTTTTCTAAATTTAATAACGAAATTATTATGAATAAAAATTAAAGTATGAGATCTGAATATTATATTATAAGAATTATGGTATAGAACCAAATAATTAATTGTGTATAAAAAAAAAAAAAAAATAGCCCATATTCGAGATCTACCCCTCAATAAAAGTTAGTACCATAGGTGATACTGGAATTAAGGATATAATTATCTAAAATATTTTAGGTCAAAAGTCATGTTGTTGAAATAGAAAGCTTGCTTTTCTCGAAAAAAAAAAAAAAAACCCTTAAATTTTTGTTTGGAAAAAGGAAAAGAAATAAAAAAAAAAAACTTAAATTAAAGAGATCAATTAATAGTTTTTATTTATTTATAAAAGTATTTTAATTAGTGCGAGGATGGAACATCAACTAATAGTTTTTTTTGCAACCGTATTTTGATTAAAGTGAGGATTGAACCCATGACCTCATAGTCATGAATGCAATTTTATGCCAATTGAGCTATGCTCGGTTTGACATCAACTAATAGTTAACCTTTGAATTTAAAAAAATAAAATAATATATCAACTAAATTTTGAATTATACTTTTATCTAGTTCGTGTTAATTATAATATGTTTAAACTTTATGTTACTTCATGAGAATCCAACTAAAAAATTATCTAATAAATATATATCACGACAACATTTGATTTGATGTTAATATTATAGAGATTAGATATAATAAAAACAAACATTAGAGATTAATAAATACAAGCATAATATAATATTCAAAGTAAAAATTTAATATTCCACATCTAGTACATTCAATTGTAACTTACGATAAATATTGGTGTTATTAATATTATTATTATTTTTTTTTTGACAATATGTTGGAGGATTGAATTTAAGATCTCTTAGTCACCAAGTAATACATTATGTCGTTGAGCTATGTTCTGTATTATTAATATTATTATTGGAGAAAAGGAGTCTAAAATAATGAAATGCATGCATTGTGTTATTAATATTATTATTGGAGAAAAGGAGTCTAAAATGATGAAATGCATGCATTCTACTTGTAGAAATGTTACAAAATATTTGACTTCATTATGCATAATCTAGTTCTCTATCTTCATATAGAATGACTTCATTATCTTATTATAATATGGTCAACTATATATATATATATTATATAACAATCTTATCTTATCCTATAATATATAGTGATTTTATCTATACAAAAAAGTAGAGGCGGTTAGATATATTAATTCATATCAATTTCATGTGTATTACATTTGCGCCTAAAAAAATTTCATGCTATAAATGAATAGGGGTGTTGAAAATTTTGAAGTTATATGACAAAAGTAACCTAAATTAAAATTGTGGTTCCTTTAAGTTGAGTGTTACTTATAGAACTATGGCAATGTTGTCACGAGAGTATATTTGACTAAAATGATTTATCGAGGTGATGTGTATCATAGTTGAGAAATTAGTGTCTAACCGAAACATTATTTTGATCGCACATAATAGTCATATGGTAAAGAGATCTTAAATGATCATATCTCAGTCGATGACGAGTCAAGTCGGTTATCCATAGAAGATGATTAGTTTATACTCAGATGGTTCCATAAAAAAATTGGTGTGATTGTTTGATATACAGAACACGATTTAAAGTATTTATTTGGTGAATGATCATGCTTTAACCGTTGGGAATACTATATACAAACATATATGTCTATTCATTGACAACTGTCATAATATATATAAATAATAATTTAATGCATAACAAAACAAGTTTTTTCTTTTTAAACAAGTTAGTTTTTTTTTTTGACAACATGTTGGAGTGGAAGATTGAACCTAGAATCTCATGGTCACGCCATACATAACGCCCTATGCTCTTGTTCGCTTTTGAAACAAGTTAGTTAATCTCCAATTGTTGAAAATTTACATTAATTAAGATTGCATTAGATTATCATTTTATTCGGTTGTATAGGTTGTTAAATAACATAAATGAAATACCTTTCTAGTGAATATATTATATCAACATCTTATTAAATTTGTTAGGTTGTATAAATCGAAACCGTAAACTAATTATTCTATTAATTTAAACTCTCAACTTTTAGAAACATATCAATTTAGATTTTCTGCTATGATTTTATTTTTAAATTTTAATTTTAACTCGTAAAGATTTATAATCTTATCCATTAAACTCTTCAAGCTTTCATAAATAAATAAATTGTATGAAAGTAATTTATATTAATTAATATTAACATCATAAACTAAATATAAATGTAATTCAATGGTTCAAAGTACAAAAAAAAAAAAAAAATCTATAATTTAATCAATGTATAAAAGATAGACATGCAATCATGCATGTAATCACATTTAACTTATAATAAGTACATCAATATTAATTATTATCATCATCGTTGGAGGAAAAAAAAGCCTAAAACTATGAAATGCTTGCCCAGTTATGGAAATATTATATAAAAAATTGACTTCATTATGTGGAATTATCCTCGTCAAGTCCCATCCCCATATATATATATGTGTATTTGTGATTTTATAATATGGTCAACTATATATATATATATTATCCGCACAAGAAAAATGTGTTAAAAACATGAAAATGAGAGTGTCATAAGATATTATTAGTTGACCAATTCTATGGGTAGGTGGTTACATATTTATGTCAATTTCAATACGCATGTTTATATACCAAAAGAATTGTAATGTTTTTTTTTAAAAAAAAATAATAATAATTATAATATTTTAAGATAATAAGAGATTCAAAAATTTGACTGGACAACCACGAAGTAGTTCAAAATAAAAAAAAATGAATGACTTTAAATTTTGACCATTAAAATTGTGATAAGATATTATCATCTACTATACTATAATTTAGATAATTAAGCCTTATAATAATCGATGTTGTATCAAAAGGTACTAGGTAGTTGTCAGTATAACTGTTTTTACCATGAAAACGAAATAACATAACAAATTTATTAGTCTATTTAAGCTATATGTACTATATATATCATGTTAATATCTAACCAAATTTTATATAATGATCAATAGATATCACGTAAATGTGGAAATTTGAACTACTGACGTTAAGAAAAGAAGCACGTGTTTTAACCGTTGAACTATATTCGTATTGATTCTATGGTTATCAAAATATTATTGATTAAATAAAAGCATGCACAATCAATTATTCAAAGTAAAATATTAAATCTACCGTTTAATCTATGTGGTAATGCAATTGTAATTTACAATAAATATATTATTGTTGTTATTATTAATATTATCAGAAGTCCAAAATTATGAAGTGGATGCACACCCCACCAATAGAAATGTTACATAAAATAATTGACTTCATTTTGTGGAATCTTGTTGAGGCTCTATCCCCATATATGGAATATGTCCTCATTATCTTATAATATGGTTCAACAAATTATATATATACACACGTACGTATATATGTATATATATACGCAACCTTATCCATACAAAAAAAAATAATAATAATAATAAATAACAAAAAGTATTAAAAATATATGTATCCTTAAGATATTATTAGTTGACCTGTTGGCGGTGTTATAGTAAGTTGTTAGATATTTATGTCAATACCAACAAAACCTATGAATACTTCATTTTATGCACAACACAAATTAATCTCCATAAGTTGAATTAATTGAAAATTAGCATTACTAAACTTCATTAGATCAGGTTCTTATTGAGTTTATGTTGCTAATAATTAACATGAATGAAATATTGGAATGGAATTAATTGAAAATTAGCATTACTAAACTTCATTAGATCAGGTTCTTATTGAGTTTATGTTGCTAATAATTAACATGAATGAAATATTGGAATAACATTCTTGTTTGTCTATTTAATTAGTTATGTTATATCACGTCAATTCAACTAAAAATTTTCTAAATAAATATATATTATTGAGTTTTTTATTTTTTTATTTTTTTATTTTTTATTTTTTTTGTAAATGTCATGAACTTAAAGCGTAATTTAATATTCAAAATACAAAAAAGTAAATCTATAAACTTAATTGATATAATAAATAGCCATGCAATTATTGATGACATATAAGTGTAACTTATATATAATAAATACATTATCATTATTATTTGGAAAAGAAAAGTCTAAAAAACTATGAAATGTTTGCCTACTTATAAAAACGTTATAAGCATGTCAGACATAATGTGTGTCAGAGAAATAACGTCACCTATGAAAATAAAATGCTCACATAAATTTAAAATGATTTTAAATAAATAAAAAATGACATTTAATTTAAAATTGTTTGTATTATATAGTTGTCACGTCAATTTTCAGTCAATTAACTTCAGGGACCATTTAGAACTATTTTCCAAACTTAAGAGATTGAAATCTTATAAACCAAAAAAACATCAAACTCAAACCTCACATACGAGTATTTTTTCCTATATTTATTCATGGATTTATAATATGGCGATCGTATACATCTACTTTAGTCAACAAATTATATATATATATATATACGTGTTATTAAATATTATTAGTTTACCAATTATAGGTCTCATTATTATGGTAGGTGATTGGATATCATGTCAACTCTAATCCATATTTTTTCTAACATTTTTTTTTAGTTCAACAAAATCGAGGGTTGAACTTCTAACCTCCTAGGAGGTACATGTGCAACAAATTTTAATGCTTTTAAGTTAAAAAGAAATTGTAACAGATGTCAATTTAGAGTAAAATAATTAAAAATGTAGCACTTTATAAAAAAAATTGCGAATATGACAATTTCTATCATTGATGGTATGGTCTATCGCTGATAGAAGTCTATCGCGGATAGTAGTCTTTTTTTATACAATTTTGTCCGTGATAATAGTCTATTAGTGATAGAAGTCTATCACTGATAAAAGTCTATCAGTAATAGCCATAAAGTCTATCCGTAATAGTCATAAAGTTTATCAGTGATAGTCACTGATTTTTTGTCATATTTGCAAAATATTTTAAATTTTGCTAAATTTGTATTATTTTGGGCATGATTGCTGTTTGTGCAACCAACCCTTTAAGTTAACTACTTTTTTTTTACGACATGTGAGTGTGGAGATCGAATCTAGAACCTCATAATCACAAGTTAGTTGAGTTATGCTTTAATTGACTTAAGTTAACTACATTTATTGTCGTGGGAGTTGCAAAGCACATACTATTTATTTTTACTTTATTAATTTATTGTCGTGGGAGTTGCAAAGCAAATACTATTTATTTTTACTTTATTTTATATTGTAATAAATGAAATTATTGCAATCAATCGCATGTAATTTATAACAAACATATGGTTACTAATATTGGAGAAAGAAAGCTTAAATTTAAGAAATGTGGAGAAAATAAAGTAAAATATGAAATATGTGCATCATAACATAATATTAATTGACCAATTTTGCATGTTATTTTATGGGAGGTGGTTGGATATTCATGTCACAGCTCCAACGACATTCATGTCTATCTAAACAATGTGTTTATCCGATCTCTTAGACAAACTTACATTAATTTCTTCCTAAAAAGATAGCGATTGAATTTTATTCCTAAACAATTACCCCTATTATTAATGCCCTTATCGTTAATAATACACACGGATTGCTGACGGGATTGCTGACGTTGATGGTTAAATTCTAATTTATACCTATGTGACATGAAAAACGTTTGAGGTGTTAAAAAAATCATGAAAACGTGAACATCAGATCTATTCTCTATCGATTTTGTCCTAGTTTTGATACATTCATTGGTCTTTTGAATCGATAAAATCGGTTTTCCATGAGTTTTTAACCCTTCAAATATTCATGTTTTCATCTTTTTCATATCAAGCAGGTACAATATAGAATTTAACCGTTCACTTCAGAATTTCATGTGTGTTATTAACGGCGAGGGCATTTCGAAACGTTTTCAAAGTTCAAGATTTTTTTTTTTTTTTTTTGTAAACTTTTGAAAGTTTAGGGGTATTTTTGAAATAGAACCATAGTTCAGGGGGACTTTTTATAATTTAGCGTTACAAATTACTAATATTTTCTCCAATTTCCATGGCCTTGGAATTGATAGCTTAAAAGGTTTTGTTCATAATTCCAACAAAATTCCTCCTATATATATACTCCTTCAAGGCTTAGCAATCTTCAAGAGTCTCATGCATCAGTTGTTTAGACAACTTTATTTTCTAGAGAAAACCATAAGAGCTGGGAAGTTGAAGATTTAAGGTAATCCAGCAGCAGCAGCATCTGCAAAATATAAGCCACAGAATTAGTAAGCAGTTCCAAGTTTTCTATGAAATGAAAACATGACAATATATATTTATATATATTCTCACCAGGGAAGAAGATCCCAATTCAGGAAGCCTCCTTGCCCTCTAGCATTATTAAACTTGTAAACAGCACCAGAAGCTAGTTCAGGACAAAACAAACAACATCACAAAATTCAGCTTAGACTCGAGAGCCTCCTTCTCGTTGTCGTAAACAAAGAAAGTTCATTTCGGAGTGGTTTTGAAATGGTTAAAATCACTCCTAAATATGTCTTTGATTATTCAAAAATCGTGTTTCTTATAATGTTTACCTTCATAACCTCCAACAACAGGATCTTCTGCTAACAAAAATGGTGTATCAAGAACAATGTACCTGCAATTTGAATAAGAAACTTCATTGAAACCAGGGGAAATCTAAACGATGCTTGCTCCTTGAAATGGCATAAACAGAATGGTGATCAAAAAGACATGAAAACATTACTTGAAGCAACCAACTCCAGCAGCCAAATGGCCTGCAAAGCCGGTTGCGAGTCTCGTCTCGGCGATGCTGTCAACCATAAGAATCAAGCCTGCTTTTCTTGCCAGATTTATTATTTCTAGAACTCCAAGGACTCCAAACTTGGGCAACTTAATGTTTATGGCATCCACAAGATTTTCCTCGATTATCTTCCGAACATCGGTCAAACTCCGACAGCTTTCATCGGCTGCAATAGGTATTCCATATGTTCTAGCAATGTTACTGACTTCACGAAGACCTTTCCAGTCATCTCGGTCTACAGGTTGCTCGAAAACAAGAGGAACTATCCCCATATCTGCCATTAGAACAATCATTTAAGATAATTTATTGATACTGAAGGCATGAAATGCAAGACTCTTAGATCATTTACCCTTCAATTTCTCAAGAAATTGAATTGCTTCATTGGGTGTGAATCCTTCATTTGCATCAAACATGAAGGAGCAGCAGGGTTGAGCTGCATGTATGGCTTCAATAGCTGCAATTTCTGCAGCAAAATTTTTCCCAACAACAAGCTTAAGAGTCCCAAATCCTTGATTGTAATACTGTGAAGCCAATAATGAAGCCTCCGCAGGGGAAACAATTGGGAGCTGCAGAATCAAATATGAAAATTCTGATTCAAGAATCAAGCAAAAACAGTATTGTTTTATAGCACAAAAGTTGATGGAACTCAACCGTCATTGCAGTGGTTAATGAACTTGTGACACCACCAAATAATCTCCAGAGTGGAACATCGATGCTATTTGCAACTGCATCAATCAATGCCATCTCTACCCCAGCCCTGATCTTTAGAACATAGAAATCGCTTAAAGAGTTGCCCAGAGTCAATATTCAAAACTAAAACTAACAACATTTTATCATAGTCTTGAGGCGCACTAAAGCACAATAGTCCTCCGGGGTTTAGGCGCGAGATGCTGGTTTTTTTTTACTAGGCGCGCCATGGAAAAATGTAAATAAGTTTTTTATATACGAAGAAAAATAGTATGACGAATAATAAATGATGAAAGAATATCCTGCATTTTTTCTTTAAAAATTAGATTTTTTTTAAATGTAAGAACTAAGAAGTCAGGCTCGAGACACTGAAGCGCACCCCACAAATGTTGAGGTGTGTGCCTCAAGCGAGTTTCATTAAGGGAGCCTCGTTTCCCCTCGTTCAAAGAAACGAGACGCAGGACTGCACCTTGGGCCTAGTCGCGCGCCTCATTGGGTTTTTTAAAACACTGATCATAATAATGAAAGCAATGTGACCAAGTCTATTAAGAAGTCCTCGAAATACATGCATGCACACGTGATGATAACCGAGTGACAAATAAATCTTTTCTACGTAGAGTGTTTTCAAGTCGCACTCATATGATTCCCTAAGACGAGAGGCGATGACGATGTGAGGTGCATGCCCAACGCCTAGTGATATCTTGGGCGAACACCTTCAACAAATCGGTAGTTTTGCACGATTGAATGTATGAAAGAGAAACTAAAAGTAGTTTGAATTTTTTTGTAACCGAAGACAAACATATTTTCGAATTCAGATTCAGCACCACTTGATTGAATAATTTTTTCATTGCATGATATCAAATTGCTAGATGATATCATTCTTCCTCCAATTTTATAGCTTATATGGATTGTTTAATACTTAGTCAAACCCCTAAATTTCTATCATATCTAAACGAAACCTTTCTCTATTCTTCTCCTAAATTATTTATGTTAATTTTTGTTAAAATATTAAATAGTTTTGTTAATTTTTGTTTTTGAAAATTTTAAGTTATTTTAACCTATAATGTATGAAATAATGTTTTTTTAAATATTTTATTAGGTGCACCTTACTTCACTTAGGTGACGCCACTTGTTGCATCCCGCTTAAAGAGACTTGTTGCCTTAGAGTGCTCCTTGTACTTTAAAAACATTAATTCAATATAGTTTTACTTTTGGTTTCTAGTAGAATCTTGGTTAAATTATAAGTTTAGTCCTTAAATTTTCAAGTTTGTATCTATTTGGTCCCTAGACTTTAGAAAATGTCTAATAGGTCCCTTAACTTTTAATTTTGTGTCCATAGATCCCTGAACTTTAAAAAGATACTAAAAAGTCGTTAAACATTTAATTTTGTGTTCAATAGGTTTTCAAATTTTTTATTTTGTCTAATAGGTCTCTGGCCTCCTCATCATTTTTTAAATTCACGGACCTAATGGACATAAAATTGAAAGTTTAGGGTCTTAATAGACATAAAGTTCAATTTTATATATAATAGATCAACTAGTTTTTAAAATTTTGAAATATGGCAGGGACATATTAAACACAAAATTAAAAATTCAAGGACTTATTAGACATTTTTTAAAGTTCAAACACCAAATAAGCACAAACTTAAACTTAAAGTACTAAACTTGTAATTTTTTATTTTTTATTTTGATAAGAAAAGTTAAGAAAGTATACTCCACAAAAGAAGCAAGAACAACCTAAGGGTCAGGGAGGAGATGTCAAAGCGTAAGTACTTATCTTTAAAACTTCTTGCATTCCTCTCCTTCCACAAGTGGCACAAAAGTGCTCTATCCTTCCACAAGTGGCACAAAAGTGCTCTAAAGGCACAATCACCAACCACCCTGACTTTACTTTTCAAATTTTGGCCCTTCCACTCGGCATCGTCGGATCACTAAGGTCGACTTTCGTCCCTGTTCGACGGGTGGGTCTTGCAGTCAAGCTCCCTTCTGCCTTTGCACTCGAGGGCCAATCTCCGTCTGGCCCGAGGAAACCTTTGCACGCCACCGTTGCCTTTTGGGAGGCCTACGCCCCATAGAAACTGTCTACCTGAGACTGTCCCTTGGCCCGTAGGTCCTGACACAAGGTTAGAATTCTAACTCTTCCGGAGTGATATCTCACTGATGGCTCGGGCCCCCCGAAAGGGGGCCTTCTTGGCTTTCCACCTAAGCTGCGCAGGAAAGGCCCAAAGCCAATCCAATCATCCATCTTCTTAGGGAGGCAAAAAAAAATATCCACACCCCATCCACAGAGTTCTAGGAGTGGTGAGTGACGAACGTCATTTAGGTAGTATTTTTTACCCTTAAATCATTCTCATTGATTGACTTTTTAATTAAATCTGAATATAATTGTGCATGTAATTGATTAAAAAAGAAGTAAAATAGGAAACTCACACATGCTCGAAGTCGTTTTCTCAATTTAAAGCAATTTGGAAGGTAAAAGTGTCATTTTTATAATAATTAACGATTTTTTGGTCATATGCAAGAAATCTTGTCATTTTACCTTAGTTTGTGGCCACATAGAGGTCACATAAGAGTGTAGTTGACTAGGTCAAAACGAGATTGTTGGGTAACCACTTGCGAAAAATCAGCAATCAACTCCTCATTTATTCCAACAATCAACTTGTTATTCCAACAACCTTGGTCAAGGGTAAATCCTCATCTTCGGCAACCTCCAACAACCCTAGAGGCTATAAAAGGCGCCCCAAGCTGTCACTTTCACTCATCGATCTTCACAACCTTCGATCATCCGATTTTCTCTCTCGAAGAACTCCTCCATTTCCGAAATTCCAACAAGAGTTAACCCTCCTCTGAAAAACGTTCTACTTCAGCCCGGAAAGTGCTGCGAGGATTCGATTCACATTGACGTCGTGAATCGAACGAGTAGAGATCCTTCATCCATTATCCACGAGAGAGAGTTGAAAAAATTCCAAATTTATTTTTCTGTTTTATTCTGAACTTTTGCTATTTGAATTTTGTTTTTTATTTAACATTTACATTATGTTTTAATTTCATTTTCATTTTGTTTTTAATTTTTAAGTGAAATTATCATTTTACCTTTTTAACTAGTTTTTGTATTTATGAATTATTTATTAATGAAGTCTTTGAAATTATTTTCCATTATGAGCTAATTTCCTAAAGGATTCAATATGTGAATGGCCATTAGAAAATGAACTAGCTTGACAGCACTAAATTACAGTTTTACCTTTATGTCTTATGTAGTTCGTACTGAATATATGCAAAAATGTTAGATTGAATTGACCATTTAATTTAGCATGAAATGTTAATGTTGATACTTAACCGGTCGGACAATTAACGACTCTCCTAAATGTGATGTAGCAGAAAAGCCTAAAAATAGAATTTCGTCGATTGTTGATTGGGCCAAAAGACTATAGGATTAATATGATTGCATGTTTAACCATCTAAGATCACATTATCCACATTAGGTAATTTAATGGCTTAGACTTCTAAAGGTAGTTGCAAAGAGGCAGAATAAAATCTAGTCCAAAAGCACAAGAGTACTATGTGGCGACTATGTGGTCACAGGTTGTCAAGTAAACTCTTCTTAAGGGGTTGAAGCATGATTGAATCCCCGCTTTTATTATCGTTTTTAAATCAAAACCAACCAATCATTATCAACTTATTTTTGTTACCTTTCTTTGCATTTGAAAAACAATGTTTTCTAAAACTAAATTCCATAACAATCTCTTGGAATTCGAAAACTAAATTCCATAACAATCTCTTGGAATTCGATACCTGGAATACTATCTAAATTATTACTTGATTGACAGTGTATACTTGCACTTGACCATATCTTTCATTGCAGATGATTGAACCAAATTACACACCCACATTTTGGTCACCAGTACGCAAACTCGCACTGGAAAATCCATATTCTTTACCCCAATGACTAAACCTGTAATTTAACTTAGAATCTTTCGTATTTCTAACTAGCATAGGGTTTATATCCCAACAACAAAAGACTCATCGGTGTAAAGAACCCATCAAATTTGAATCACCGCCTCAATTTGCTTGTCGAGAATAAGGGAAAAATGAATACCATAAGTTGGCCAAGTGATCATTGGGACTAGAGGTGCACAAAATTAGACTGAAAATTGACTCGACTGACTGAAACCGACGTCGGTTGGTCAGTTTTATGCACTAGTCAATCGACGTTCAGTTTTGCAAATTCGCAAAACCAACGGTCGGTTCGTTGATCCACCAAAAACACGAAAATCGACCGACCGAGCATATAATAAAAAAAATCATTTTCTCCCAACCGTCGTTGTTTTGCCATATGACTTGGATTATTGCCAAAAAATAATTTTTTTGAGACTGGTTGGGGCGCTGAGTGAGTTAAAATAGTCTGTGGGTTATAGTCTGTGAATAGTAAATACTATTGAAGTCAATGTAGTTATTTTATTGATTGTAGGGTATAATAGTCGGTGGGTCAAACGTGGACTGAGTTATAATAACACAGTCCACTCCACGCAACTCCAAGTTGGTGCTCCAAACACCCTTTCGTGTTTCCATCTATCAAAACTAACGCTTCTATGTTTATATATGATGTGTATAAATTACAAAAAGGCAAAAAAAAAAAAGTAGAATCCAAAAATACCCTAAATCCAAAAAAACACTAAAAAATCAACAAAATGGTAAAAAAAAAAAAAAAAAATTAAAAATCTTGATCTCGATCCTGGTCAAGAATTGCCACAAGGATCGGTAAAAAAAACACTCCTTAAAAGAGTGTTAATTCTGATAGTTGGAAACACAAAAGTGTTATTTTTGGCAATAACCCATTGATTTTCCCCTCCTTTCTCAAAATCTTCAAACCCTAAGCATGCATCCTCGTTTCTGCCATCTCATCTTCCTTCCTCTTCCTCTTTAGAAATGGGATATCAGAAAACGTATTTTTATTATTAAAATCTAATTATTTTATTAAAAAAAAAAAAAAAAAAAAAAAATCGACCGATCAGTTTGGTCAGTCGGTCGGTGGCAGACTGTCCCCAAAATCAGTTTGGTAAATTTCAAGTTAAAAAATAATAGGTGAACTAGTGACAACAGGATAAAAAAAAAGTTCATCTCCAAATTAATGGAATTGGAGTCAAACTCATTTTCAAAAGAAAGCTAGTCCCACAAAACTTGCAAAATAAACGATAATTACTCGAAATAGCACACAAATATTTTCGTCTTTCATAAATAGCACCATTTTAAGAAAAAATATATTTTTGTGCTAGATGACAAGCTCGGTCGGGAATGAGACCGAATAAAAGAAATTGTTTTCTATAACCATTTTTACTCAAACCCAAAAATTCAATCTCTACTCTCTCCTACATCGTCCCACTTTGGGAAGAAATGAAAATAATCATAAAAGTTCATTTCTAGAGAAAGTAAAAACAAAAAAAAAAATGACATTTTTCCGGTCCTGGCCCCGACCGAGCTTGCCACCGAGATAGTACAAAATACCATTTTAGTTTAAAGAGTGTTATTTATGAAAGACGGAAACATTTTTATGTTATTTGAAGTAATTACCCAAAATAAACAGATCCACTCATTTCCGTTGAATAAAATGGAGGTAAAAGCGTAAGCAGAGTCGAGAAGGAAAGAATTGAGTAAAAGTTGACTGACCGGAGCAAACTGGTGAGGGGAAAGAAGGGCAGTAAGATCGTCAAACACCGAAGTGAGAGTCGCCGGCGGAGTCCGGCGGAGATAGTTGCAGACCTCCTCAGCCTTCGCAAGAGCCATTTGAAGATTCACATCAGGAAGCACTTGAACTTCTCCCCAACCCACACACCCATTACTCAGTTCAACTCTGATTGCAACATTCTCCACCATTTCGAGCTTCGATTTCCCAAAATGCAATGGAGAATTAAGCCCAATGCTCAATGCCCTGCCCTCAGCCCTCTGCACATTCACCCAAAATGTATCCGCCAGATTTTTGAACCCGAAGCTAACCCTATCGGTCACGGTGCCTGAATCTGCAATTAGCTCGACGCCGCCGCCTCCGCCGCCATGGCTGGAGACGATTCGGAGTTTGGAAGTGGTTCTGGGAAGGCGGTGAAGAAGAGCGGGTGATAGAAAGGAAGCCATTGGATTATTATTGTTGCTCTGTCTCAGTCTCTAATGATTCGATTCTGTGGTGTGGAAAATTGGAGCAGATGCGCCCAAATAAATACCAAATGTTCTTTGGTGTCGTGTAAGGGTCACCCTCCCATTCGCCCTTAATAAACACGTGACACAACCCAAATGCTTTTTTATACTTATTTTATTTTTTTATTAATCACTCAACCCATATATTATTATAACTACAGACTATAATAATTCAATTAAATTTAAACAAAAATTGAAGTGTTGAAAGCATAAACATCGAAATAGAGTAATATATTTTTCTAAAAAATATATAATAATAATAATATCAAAAGTTTGGAACAAGATTTTTTTATTATTATTATTTTTAGTACATTCCGAACAAGAATTGGAGTTAGGAAAGAGAAAAAGTTTATGAAAAATGACTTTTTTTTTTTTTTTGTCTCGGCATTCATAATTAAACCACGATGGAAGATATCCTATCGGTATATTCGTTTTAGAAAATGTCAAACAAACGTGAAAATCTAAAAATAAATCAAAAAATAAAAATAAACATTGAGGGGTCGTGAAAATCTACATTAAACAATGATCGAAGGTGCAATCACATTGTTTACTTTTCTTGAGAAAAGTTTAATGTTTGATAACATTGGAATTTAAAAGAAAAAAAAAAAAACCTGATAACCATTTGGTTTGATTGTGTTATATATCTTTTGAAGTGTTTCCAAGATTCAATCCAAAATTTGAAAACAAAAAAAAAAAACTTTCAAAATTTTGATTTTGTTTTTAGAATTTAGCTAAGAGTAGTAAGGTTTAGTTAATAAAGATGAAAGTCAATATAGTAATTCACATGTAAATGTATAGTTTATAGGCTTAATTTTCAAAAATCAAAAACTAAAAGTCAAATGATTATCAAACGGGACAAATAATAATTTTTCACGTTGACTTGACTAGGGTGTCGAAGTTAGTTAAAATCACTTGAAGTAGACATGTTAACACTAATAAACTGAAAGAATATAGTCAACCTAAACATAACTCAACTGATATAGGTATTATTACTCGATCTAAAGGTCAAGATGTTCGAATCTCCACCCCACGTGTTATTGAACTAAAAAAAATCAAAAGAATATAGCAAAAATCAACTTTCTTCTGTACAATGCAAAAGACCAACCAACTACACAACCGATTGATCAGAAATGATCAAAACTAATAAAAGAATGCTTGAAATGACTTTCAAAGTGTTAAAAGACACTTTTTTTTGCACTTAGGAACACAAGCACTTGGAAAGTAATTTTAAATGGTCCCAACTGAAGAACAAAAATGAATCGAGAGGATAATATGATGGTGGTTGCTATTGAATTGACAAGGCCAACGTTTGCAGCCTGCAGGTGAGACACCTTTCATTCTCACATTGGAAGCAAATGCCATCATCTCCCTTCACTTCGAGTATTTTTGAGGAAAAAAACAAGCAATTGTTAAGCATCTATCCTTATCAGTGACCAGGTTTCATCCAATCTTTTTGTATTCATTTAGGCATTTTATAGACAACCACTGTACAGCGCTATCAAGATATAACATATAAACAGAAGGGTTGAGTTCACTACCAAGTCAAATGGGCGAAACCGAGAGCAAAACCATACCAAATGACTTGTTAACAAGTCAAATGGAAAAGGAAAAAGGGAAAACATCCTGCATTTACTACATCATATAATTACTTATCAGCATTAAGGTAATGAAAATAACATGTTGATATAGCAAGGGAGAAGAGCTGATGATTACAAGGCAATAAAGAGATCCTCAATGATACACAAATATTTTCGTTTTACACATGTAATGAAACATTAGTTCTTAGGATTATAGTTTTTTTTTCTTTTCACTATTGAGAGTAAGATACAAAAGAGAGATGAGGTAAAACATAATTTAATGAAAGAATGTAACCTTATTAGACATGGTAATCTCATTTCATGTAAGACAAAAAAGTTCTTCACTATAGACTATACTAAGGAAAGGAAAACACATGCCTGAATGGCGCCTGCGCCTGCGAGAAGTCTCCAATATCATTGGCTAATATCGTCCTGAATTTTTACTTTGCCTCGGAGCATGTCTGTGAAACTTCCTCGCATGATTCGCCTGAACCTAGTGTCCTCGGTTGGTGGCGGCATCACATGATTTGGTGGCTCAACTGGTGCGGTTGGAGATGGCTCCAAAGTTTCTTTCTTTCCCAACAGCCCACCATCACCAAAGAAACTGCTAACTGATGAAGCAATTCCGAGATGTGCACCCATCACCTTACTGATGGTTTCAAATGTTCCTCCTGATCTCTCCTTCATTATGATTTCAAGAGCTTCCTTGTGTGCTGGATCCAGAGCATCTAAATCTTTACAAAGGTTTTGTATGGTAGGCAGGAACAACTCTCGTATGCTGTTTGCCGATAGGTCTAAAGACAAGCATATAATTGAATATTATTAAATTGGAGAAGTTTTGCTGATTTGTGGGTGTAAATAAAAACATCAACAAAAGAACGCATGTCTGAGCAGCCAATTTACAAGGCTCAAAAGAGGAAACAAACCTGCAGCATCCAAAGCACGAATGGCCTCACAAAATGTATCAGCTCTCTCACGACGACGCATCAATGCACTTGACGTAGGTGGAGAGGCTGAGAGTTGAAAGATCTTGGACAAAAGATGTAGCATGTTAAAGAAACAAATAGACTATATTATAAGCCTGCTGAATATATAAAATGTCCAGAAAGTAATATTCCTTCCTATTAGGTTGAACAATCCTAAATACTCGAAGAACAATATTCAGAACGATGGCCAAGGATATAATCTCTAAGTCTTTCTGTTGTATGAGGTACAGCCACCACCAATGCACGGACCACAGCTATTGTAGCCTCATGGGATCCATCTTCGAGAAAAGCATCCATTTGAACTCTTATCTTGTCCACTATCTAAAAGGTTACAAAAATTTAATCAGCTACGTCTCTGTCTCTGAGAGTGCTCTAGAAGTCTAACAATATAGTCAATTTTAGCTAAGCAAAGATACATACAATGTCAGTCTTAAAATGTTGTGCAACAGCTCCAAATGCATCTATGCTTGCATACTTCACATTCAAGTTTGGGTCTGATCCCAAAGTAACCAGAGCAGGCAAAATGTGAGTAGACGCAACTTTTGAATTAGTGTAAGGTACCTAGCAATAAATTATAATTGATTTAGATTTCAATATGATGTGGAATCAAACAGATAACAATTCCAGAACAGTTAAGCTTACAATAACTTTTAGCAGATTGGCAGCACTGATCTTCATGCTTATGTGAGAGCTAACAACCATCTCCCATAGAATATTAAAAATCATACCATGGTGCTGTTCAAATGTGCTGCACAATGGAAAGAAACCTCAGAAGCGAGAACTACAAAAATTAACTATATACAGGTATTTATTTAGATACAAACCAAAAGAAGCGGACTGCATCTACAATGTCAGTATATTGATTTGCTGACTGATTCTCCTCCTTAGTGCCTTCAACTAGTAGTTTCCTTAAAAACTGCACCAGCTCTTCGTGTTGACCAGGAGCACCCAAAACGCCAGCTAGAAGAAGTGGCAAAACACATATTGTAGCAAGTCTTTTGCTCAAAATGGTTTTTGGTTTAAGACCTTCAATAAATAAACCTTCACCACATTAAGACCGTACAAAGAAATAATTTTTTTTTTTTTATAAGAAACACACTTCATTGATTAATGAAAAGAGCAAGAGCTCGGGCACCGTAAAGTGGATTACAAGAAATAATATGTATAAATCAAGCTAAATATGCAATAATACTTGGGGAAAATTTTAGTTTTTTAAGACAATTTTGAACTTCAACAAATTGAGCCCTAAGCTTATAAAGGGTGACATTAGTACCTCCTTAAAACTAAAAATAAAGTAGAATACTGCCTATGAACCAACCAATAAATCACACAAAATTCGATCAATAAAATACCCAAAATCAAGTTATAAAAATGTCCAAACCCAACTATAAAAGTAACCAAAGCTAACCACAAAATTAGGCCGTTAAAAGAACACTCAAACTCAATACCAAAACATTAAAACCCAGCTAGAAAGCACCTCAACACAACCGAAAGAACCAATCCCTACAAAAACAGTCTCATCCGTCCACAAAAAGACCCAAAATTGGAAATTCAAATCATAAAAAATATTAATTTCACCACTTATTTAAATTTCAATTCAATTTGATAAAATTAAAAGTTTAGAGTTGAATTTAACTAGTTCAACCAAGTACCCAAGTAAAAAAATTCCCTAATAATTACATGATGTATATGACAATTTACCTTTAATTCTTGAATGGACAGTTGAAGGGAAAAATGCCAAATCTGCACTTTCCCCGACTGCTACCAAGAATACAGGCAGCATAATATGGGTCAAATAAGGATTGCCAAAACGTTCAGAGACGGCCAAAAGAAACTGTATAGTCCAAAAACGAAAAAATAGAAAAGGACATTAGAGAAAGAGTATGGCGCACCAAAAACAAAATAAAATTTAAAGAATGGCAAAGAGAATGATGAGGCACCCTGGTAATTCGAGTTCTTAAGTTGTCTTCTTTCTGAGGTAAAAAACAGGCCAGCTGTATTAAATCAGGAAAGCAGTCTACATGAATCCATTCAAATGCTGGCCATTCGATGCATCCCCTAGACCAATAGTATCACAATAGTCAAAATGATATGAACCTCTTTTGCGAAATGTTAGTGGTAAATTTAGAGAAAGGATCATGTGTAGAAAATGAAAAAAAAATATTAACGAGAAAAGAGCAGAATTTACCCTGCATACAATTCAAGCACGGAAGTGGAGATCATGGTTCCTGTTGTTTGTGTTACAGAAGAAAATGGGCAAGTTTCTATTGCTTTATGGTGCACAAATGGAAGAAATTCTGACAGCATTCTTAGTAAGACGTCAACATTCCAGCGTTCACGTTCACCTAAAGCACGAAGATGAGACTCCACTGATCCTTCAACACCCGAAAGAGGTGGGCACCGCTTCAATATTGAGCAGATAAATTAGTGACAAATAATAAAGTTCTCAACACAGACAGAGAAGATGGTGGTACAAAAGCACACCTGAGCAGAGCTCAAAGTATGAGACAATAATACTCTTAAGACATTGTCTAATTTGTTTCCCCACTTTATAACTGCAGGAACCAGTTCTTTCATTGAAGTTTCCACAACCACGCCAGCTTGATCACAGATCAGCTGGAACATCATCTCCTCTACCTGTAGACAAACAAAATTAAGTATTATATAAAGAAATTCTAGTGTCCTAATACTTTCTTTTTTCCCTCTTATGAGTCATCCTATTGATGGCAAGGGGAAACGGCTCCACTCCCCAGACCATGTGTTATCAACCTGTTCTATAGAGCTTACATTGTAGCAAATTCTCTCAAGTCAGAATTCTTCTCCATGAATGCCTCGTAGCATATTTAGTGAGGCTGACCTTGTAATATTTGTCAATGTTTGGAAAGAGAGGAAGCAGCATAGCAAGATTATGAACAGCAGCCTCCCGCACAACAGTTGCAGAATCTTCAATCAGTTGTTGCACAATAGACAGAATAAGAGAATCACGAATCTCCGGACGGACAAATTCTGCTAGGTCTCCACATGATTGAGCAACAAGTAGTCTACGTTCCTCATACATGTGATTTATCTGATATCAAATTGAAAATATAAATCAAATATTCCTTCAAAAAGTACACAAAAGGTACAAATGATATCTCATACAAAGTAGGCTGCAAAACTCACTTGTTCCCAGCATTGAGGGAGTAACTCTGTTTCTGTTCTCATTTCTCCAACACTCTTAGCAAGGCTGACACATGCCTAAATAGTAGACAAAAGATTCAGTATGAATAAAATAAAAAAGCAACCTTCAAACACAGAGTTGGAGATACTAAAAGAATCCCACATCCATGATGATCCGTCTCTGCTGTTCATCTGGACGTTTGATTAAATTAAACAGTGTGTGAGTTAAGGAATCCCTGGTGGAACTATCTGGATGACGCTCAATTGCACACATTATAAGGGGAAGAAGCTCCTGAAAGTCAGAACAAACATCAAATCAGTATATGGAAATACGACAGATTTTTAATATATCACAGAGAGACTGAATAGAACCTCACGATGATTGATCAAAACATAAGGAACTATCTTCGGTAAGGCATCTGCAAGTATCTGAATGGTCCCCAAACCCTGTCGAACAATTACCATAGTTCATATATCTAAGTTTAAAAGATGAACACAGAGAGATAGAGTAAATGAACATGGAAGGTTTTGGACAGGCATTAGAATTGCAGCCAGACCCAAGTAGACGAAAACATATGCACCTTAGCTGATATCATAAAAGCCTGATTCAATTGTGAACTGGCCAAGAAACTTATTATTTACCTTTTCAAAAACAGCTTCATCACATGGGTTATCTGCTTTCACAGGTAGCACATTGTCTGCTGTCAGTTGCTGACCATTTAGTTTGGAGATGCTTTCTTTATTTTCCATACAATTATCATTATTTGATGAAACTACTGAAAGTTCATGCAAAACTTCCTCAGATCTGCTCATGTTGTTACCAGAAGTTTGAGTAGCCAGTGACGGAGTACCTCCATTATCTACAACCATATTCCCTGCATTTGACACATGAGCTAAAATGTTTTTGTCTTCATGTATCTCAACAACTCTGTCTTCTGCCTTCTCAGATACTTCCTTCGAAACAATTGGTTCTACATGATCCGAAGCATTCAATTTGTTTGCTTTTAAAGTCTCAATTTCAATTTGCAGTAACTTTATTTCCTCCTTGTATGTTTCAGATGGCTTCAGTTGGCCAGGATCCACATCATTAGTAACTGAGAGCAAATTAAAATGAGATCCCTCAATGTGCATTTTTAGTGCAGTGATTTCAGCTCTACAGTCATTGAGTTCCTTTCTCTGGTGTTCCCATGATTTCTTTAAATCTTGTACCTAAAGATAAGTGCATATCATTTTATGAATTAGGAGCAAAATTAGGAAGCACCTCCAAAGTGTATTTAGTGGAAAATACCAGGCTCTCTTTGTCTTTAATTTCCTTCTGCATAGTTTCTAACGACTTTGCTAATGCGCCTTTCTGACCCTCTGTCAAATCTTTGTTTCTTAGCAAACCTTCCTTTTCATGATTTAACTTATCGTTTGCTTCTAGCAAAGATTCACTCTGTCGAATCATTGCAATTTTTTCCTGTAAAGCAGACACATGGTAATTATACAAACTGAAATTCAGAAAACAAGAAAATCCAAAGTTAATTAAACAAAAATGTTAAAGTTGTGCGACAAAAGCTCTCTTATGGTCTTTTCTTAGAAGGATAAAGAAGCTTTTTAGTGACTAACAAAAATGTTTTGATTTTTTTTTGTGACAGTATACAATTCACCGCCTCTAATTAGCGTGCCATCCACCAACCTTTTTGCAATTTTACTAGTTTATTGATAAACCTTGATTGGGGTTGTTTTATATAGGCCTTTTAGGGTCAGGCCTACTGGAATGAAATACTCATTTATTATCCAAAAAACAAAACATCTACGAGAACCCAAAAAAAAAATCCTAACAACGAACAGAGAGAAGAAAAAAAACAGCTTACTCTAAAACATTGGGATATTAATATTTATCAGTTGCGTCTAACTTCTACTATTGGTTTGACGGAGCAACGACAAAAGTACAACGGGATATTAATATTTATAAGAACTGTCTTTAAAATTAACATGAGAGCAACTTGCACACACTTGTACCAGGAACTACCTCAGCAGCTTCTGTGGTGGAAGATAGATATTGATAATAGTAGTGACGCAGGGCATCTGATACACATGCAGGTGAGTTAGGCCAAACATCGAGGTTTTGATCTGTAACCTGCACAGGAGAAGGTTAATATAAAATTTAAAACACATATGGAGGAGGCCTATGTACAGTCTGAAGCACATCGAATCATCTTAGAAGTCATCTTCTCAAAAGTTGTGAGATCTATTGAAGTTATTAGATTATCTTTTTTACAGATGGAAACCAAAGAAGATTTCTCAGCTCCCCTCTTCTAGAGATTTGATGCTACACGACAACTAAAAATAGCCCAAAGAACAACACAACAACAATAAATCCATCATCTTGCATGGTGCATACCTCTTCGTAAAATGTCATTGCAGTAAGTCGATAACCTGCTATAAGCAGATATTCCTTTAGAGCACAATTAAGATCTTGACGTTCATTGTCTTTAAGTGGACCCAGATCAGTGGAGGCATTCCCCTTTTCTTGATGAATCTCTTGCCGACCTCTAATGGTAGAATAAGCCTTTGAATCTATTAAAATCAACTCAGAGAAATAACTTCAGAAATCAGATAATAGCAGATAAGCATTGACCAATCAAATAATCAATACTATTATAATTATCCACACACTACAGACAGATAATTATTCAAATATTAGGCTTCATTTGGATTTGAGTTTTTTCATGTTTCTGAGAAATCTCATTTCACTTTATTGAAATCATAAAGCAAGGATTTGAGGCGTCCACAAGGATATCAATCACCCCAGTTGATAAAAATGCCATTGTCATTACCCTATAAACCTAATTCCTTTTGACATAGCAATTGTAGCAAGCAAATAAGGTGGGGTCATCAATGGCTGCTGCACTAGAACTTTCTACCTTTATTACTGTACCCGCTAATCTTTTGGGGAGCAGTTCTTTGAAATCTGAAATGCTGAAAGGATCAGGATTTCAAAGGATATTTTAGATGAAAACTGCAATCTTTGCACCAATTTTCCCCACTGCAGTTTTTTATGCCATTTTTTCAGTCGCCAGGTTAACATTGCCTTAGTATTAATTGAAAACAATCAAATTCAGTTGAATTGATGACAAAAACTTACCACTCAACTCAACTGAATGGGCCTCATTCTTTTTCTGCAATTTGATCTTCAATTTTGAAATGTCTTCCTGAGCTAAGCGCAGCTCATACTCACTGATAGCTAACTTTTCCTCTATTGCTTCTTTCTCCTCCGACAAACTTTGAGGGTCTACAACTGCTCTCAAATAGGAAAGAGAAAGAAAATGCACATTACATCCAGAAACGAGATTAAACATCAATGTCATGATTGGCACTCAATAAAAATTTAGTCTTTGACTGTAAAGAAAGCAGAAAAACTTAAATTTATTCTACAAATTCCTTCTTAACCAAACATACAAAAGACAAATTGACGTTAATATTTTTTTAAAACTTTCATTAAAGAAGCAAGAGAACAAAAATATGGGAGACAAGGTATCGACCCAAAAAGAAGCCACGGGGATTACAGAAAGAGATCCACATCCACTAGTTGGGATTTATGAAAAAGAAGTAAAAAAAAATTGAAAAGGTATATAAAAAAAAAGAAAAATAGAGCGAGCTCCAAAGTAGCCTTGGATTTAATGGTTTCTCAATTTTTTTTTTTTTTTTGAAAGGATACCAAACTTTCATTGAGAATAAATGAAAGAATAAGAGGGCATACAAATAAACAAGCGCCAAGGAGGGAACCCCTAATAAAGGAAGGGGCTCCAACCAAGTAAAATAATGTTCACAGAATAATTACAAAACATATGCGTCACCGACACCCACAAAAAAACATGGAATCTAGCAAGAGACCAAACAGCAAAAGGTTTGTTTCAACCCCTCTAAAAGTCCTACTGTTTCTTTTCCCCCCACAACCACCACGAAACAGCACACACCCCTTCTTGCCAAAGAAACTTCTTTTTTTCTCAAAACGGCGGACGGAGAAGAAACTCATCGATCATAGGTCTAGCCAGCTAAAGGCCAAACCCCTCAAAGAAAAGATCTCAAACAACTCGACCAAAATCGCAGCTCCACAACAAATGATCCAAATCTTCCTCTGCCCTCCAACAAAGAATGCAACAAAAAGGTCCCATCAAAGAAGACGATCTCCCCACAAGCCGATCCAAGGTATTAACTCTATCGTGAATAACATGTCAGATAAAAAACTGAATCTTCTTTGGAACCTTCACCTTCTTCCAAAGGGCCGAGAAAACCGACTCACCACCCGGGCAGGGACTCAACAAGCAAAGAAAGAACGAGCAACAAGAGAACCCCTCAAAAGGATTAAGGGTCCACAAACAGGGATCCCTCCTCCCCGGCAACACGACACAACCCTCGAACAAAGATAACAGACTCATAAACTCCGTCATTTCCCTATCGGACAACGCACGACGAAAACCAAAGGAAAAAGAAGGAGAGCTCCCTAAAAAACTGAAAATTCACGACATCAACCGCACAATGATTCTTCATGGTTGAGAGATGCAATAAACGAGGGAACAAGAAACAAAGGGGACGGTCACTGACCCAAACATCCTCCCAAAAATAAGTATCATCCCCATTCCCCACAGAAAAAAGAATCAGACTAGAGAAAGGCGGGAGCTCAAGAGATATGTCCTTCCAAGGATTCCTAAAAGTGCTTTTAATCCCCTTCGAAACTCACTCAAAGGGATGAGAACCATACTTACTCACAATGATCTTATGCCACTAGGTATCCTTAAATATTACAATAATTATTTTCAACTATACTGCCCAAAACAAAGCTTGTCTGCATAATCCGATGGGAAGAATGTTTTGGTCTGTGATGGTTTCTCCATTGGAATATGAGTTGAACATTGAGTTGTCTAAGGTCATAATCGAATTATTATTTATTTGAGCTAATCTTTTTTTTTAGTACCAAAATGTGGGGGAGTGAGAATTTTATCCCCGACCTCAAAGAAGGAGTACATGTCAACCGTCCTCCAGCATCCAGCATAAGCATAAGCATAAGCTACGATTCATTTCCTCCATTTATTGAACAAAAAGAGAAAATTATAATGTCAGGTCGGAGGATAATGTAGAATCTCGTAAAAGCTTGTTGTTCGAGCCAAAAGCTGGAATCCGAAAATCTGGAAGATCTCGGTCACAAAATTTTATTGATTAAACAAATTATCGGAATTCCGGAAAGCAAATAAAATTAATGTTTTACATCAATGCACACTATCGAATTGCCATTGAAAATAACGAGGGGAGCTCGAAACTTAAAGTTGAGCACGAATTTTAAAACCGCCCAACTTCAACAAAATTAGAAAATAGTGGAAATCAACTACTAACTACATTCCCCTAATTTGTAAACAGAACAGAAGAAATAGAAGTAGAGTAAATACATAGAAGGAAAATCAGAAATCAGGAAATGAACAAGATAGAGGAGAAAGAAAGAAAGAGAAGAAAGAACCTCGAAGAGAATTGAAGCGAGTGATTTGATCAGGAGGGAAGTGAGCAGGATCGGAGAAGAACTCCTTGAGGCGAATGGCCTGCGAATCCCGGCCATCGTCGAGAAGCTCGTGGAGCAGCTCAAATGCTGTCAAGACATAGTTCTCCTCCAGCAAAAAGTTAACGACGCAATTGCACAACGAAGACCTTTCCACATCCATGGAAGTTATACTACCTCAACTCAACGAGAACCATTGTTTCTCTGCTCAAACTTCATCTTCATTACGTCGAAATTGAATTCAAAGAGAGAGGAAAAAAGCAGCAGCGAACTCTGCTGGATAGATCTCACCTCTCCAGTCTGATTTGCGCGAATCGGTAATTTTTGGATCTTCGCGTTTTCCCACGAAATTATTATATTTTGTATGTGGTGGCAAAACTGCACTTTTTTCTTTTCTTCTTTTAATTAACGTTCTACATTACGCTTAATTAATAATTTCATTTTAATGATAATAATAAACTTTAAGAAGTTGAAATAAATAATAATAAAATTAATATTCTCGCGGGTTGATTTTAAATTGTTTTTTCGAATAAAATAAATGGGTTATGAAAATTGAATCTCCGGCCTCATAGTAGTATAAGTTAATTGTCGCTGATTTATGCTCGCTTTAGTGATTTATGCTCGCTGATTTTGGTGACAACTTTTAGATTGATCTCATTTTAGTCCCTAGATATTTTACTTCTAACAAATTGATAATATAATTTATTTTTTTAACCAATTGATAGTATTTTGAGTGTGTATATTGATGTATTAATGTGGGCGGATATTTACACAAAATATGTTAATGACAAGCATTATATAAATAAATATTAAGCCGACATATTGTATAAATTAGTGACTGAGAGGTTACAGGTTCAATCCCCACCCTAAAATATTGTCAAATAAATATATATATATATATATATATATATTATTTGATAAAATACTCACCCAAAATCGTTAAGTTTAGGACTAAGATAGTCATTTTAAGAGTTAGGAGACTAAAATGGTTATTTTAATGTTTGGAGACTAAAATACACATTTTCAAAGTGTAGAGACAAAAATGAAATAAATTTGAAAGTTTAGGGAGCATATGAGATTTAAACTTTGATTTTATGATTTTTTTTGTTTTTTTAGTACAACAAATGAGGATATAAGCTTATGATGATTTGAACTTTCAATCTGGTAGTACATGTCAATTACCGTTGAGCTAAGTTCACTTTGACTTCTGGTTTGATGATCAATTGCACGTAAATGTTCTTAAATACAAACAAGTTTGTTTGATAGAACAACTATTATTTTCTTTAGATAAAGCAGTTATTACCTCTTTTCAAATCGAGGTTTAATTACAAATTTAGTCTCTTAACTTTCAAGTTTAAGTTGAACTCTAAATTTGAAAAAATGTTTAATATGTCCTTAAATTTTTGATATTGTGTCCAAAAGATTCCTAAATTTCAATTTTGTGCCTAATAGATCTTTAAACTTCTTATTTTATGTCCAGGAGATTCCTAAGAGTCTGTTTGATAGCGTTCTTGTTTCTTGTTCTCGTTTCTCATTTTTTTAAAAATAGACTTATTTGATAACATTTTTAGAGGTTGTGATTCAACCTCTAAAAACATTCTTGTATATTATTATTTTTTGTTTTTTTAATGCTCGTATTATGTATTGATCGACTTATTTAATTTTAAATTTTTTTCTTTCACGTTGGGAGGAGAACAACTCTTGTGGGTACATGTCAAAGTTAGCATAATTTAACGGTAATTGACATATCTTACTTCTCTTGTAAGAGGTTCAAACTACGGAACTCACCCATCCAACTTAAAAAAATGGGCATCTGCAACCATTAGAATGGATGAGCTATTTGTTTGATTCAACTAAGACACTTTGATGGGGAGGATTTTTTTTTTTTTTTTTAATGGATAATTTCATTTTCCTTTTCCTTATGTTTCCTTTTCAAAACATTTAAATTAATTGAAGTGTGAAGGCTAAAAAATGGTTGAATTTTAAGTATGGATTCAGCTTCATCACTTAATTGGTTATTAAATGGCCCTTAATTTTAAAACTATCATCCGACTTAATAAGCTATAGCTAAATGAGAGAAATTTTGTGCTTCTCATCTCAAATTATATTAACAATACAAAATAATTGTGAACGCAGAGAATGAGAGTTCGATTCTGCCCTAGGGCAGATTTTCAAAAAATTATTAAACAACCTTTCAGTGCAACAGGTGAGTAAGCACATCACCTAAATAGCCCAGAGTGGAGTTGATTGATCCTGCACCTGTGCAAGAAACAACGCACGGGGCATGAATGATTTAAAACCTGCACCTGTGCCGACAAACCACGCACAATGCATGAATTTAAATGTATTATTACCTACTGTCCAAATTGAGCCCAATTTTAATCGAACAACCACTTGGTGCAGTGGGTGAGCGCTCCGCTTAAGATAGCAGAGAGTGGGGGTTCGATTCTGCCCTAGGGCAGATTTTCAAAAAAATTATCAAACAACCACTTGGTGCAACGGGTAAGTGAGCGCATTACCTAGATAACCTAGCCCAGGCGACCGGCGACCATTCTTACCGCCCTAATTGGGTCAACTACTTGTATGACTTGATGACCAAGAGGTTTGTGGTTCGAATCCCCTCACCCCAATGTACTCAAAAAAAAAAAAAACGTTTAATTTGGATCCAATTTTTTTGCCAAACCGAGCATAGCTCCATTGACATAAGGTTAAATCCTTATATTAACTAAAATATGGTTGCAAAAAAAATACGAAAACTTGAAAAAATTAATTGCTCAAATTAAAATTTTATTGGTGTGATTGGACAATTATCACAGTTGAAACTTGAGAGTGGTTTTTACAAATTTTCCTTTTCATTTTTTCCATTTAGATAAATTGCTTTTCTAAATAAATGAAAGCTGTTTAAAAAAATATCACAAGTTTGTATTATAGTTGAGAAATAACCTTATAAGTTGGTACTTTTAAAAATATATTTTAGAAAAAAATTCAAAACATACCTTTTAACATGGGAAGATTAATCAATTTCGTATCCATCAATTTTTTTTTTTTTATTATTTATTTTTTTTTTTTGACAATATGGGAGGGAAGGATCAGCTATGCTCTAGCTCTTGTTGGTAAGATTTAACCCCTTAAAGGATGCAATTTAGTTTTACTATTTTTCTTACACTTTCTCATAAAAAATAATAATAATAAATAAAAAAAAAGGTAACTTTTGTTTGTAGAATCCTTCATTTTCAATAAAATTAAGTTGTCAGATAAAATTATATAAAATATACTTCCCAACACTTATTTCAACATAAATCTAGCTAGTAATTGTTTTGGTTAAATTACAACCAATTATGGTTAAATTACACCTACAGTTGATATAATTTGGAGAAAGTTTTATAGTTTTAAAAGTTTCAATTTATTTTTTATGGTTTGGAAAGCTTTAATTTGGTCATATAGTTTAGTTAGATGCGTTCATTCACCCTCACTCTCTGCTATCTTAGGCGGAACACTCACCCACTGCACCAAGTGATTGTTCGACTTAAAATTTGGACGGTAATAATACATTTAAATTCATGTCCCGTACGTGGTTGTTTGCACAGGGACATGACCAATCAACTCCACTCTGGGCTATTTAGATATTACTGGTTGCACCAAGTGGTTGTTTAATAAATTGTTTTAAAACATTCTTGCTACGTGCGTTGTTGTTTGCATAGGTGCAGGATCAATCAACCTCACCCTCTACTAGATAATTGATATGTCTTTTTAAGATGGAAGGTTCAAATTTAAATTATGGTACTCTATTTATGGTATTAAAATAATAATAATAATGATATGTCTTTATGTGGTGATGAGAAGTAGGACGTGGCATTTCACAATTCACGGGTCGTGAATTTATTTGTGAGGGGTCGCATAGTTACACTTCGAATAATCATAAGCAGACAAATTTGCATTTATGTTATGCACTCTCAACGACAAAAATGTCTTTGCCATAACCTTTGTCTTTTATTTACTCCACTTTCATTTTTTTTTATCTCATTTTTATCTCTCATGCAAATGGTTGGTACCCAATTTTAATATCAACAATAAATTTAATATTTAGAGAGGAACGAGTTGTGACTTGCAATACAAAAGAAGATAAGAGGGAGAGCTAGTATCGATGTGACACTGACCACACAATCTCCGACGCTCAAGTTAGGATTGAGAGATAAATATGGAAAATATTTTTATAGGAATGGAGAGTATTTCAGCTTACCCCTTTTTCTACATTAAGAGTGACGATTTCTACACGTATTGGTCGAACTCGATGGGTCATCGGTCTTTGTTTTTTAGTCAACCCCAAAAGAGGATCGACTTGTTCGCCGTGGGCCGACTCCTTTAAGTCGGCTCATCCTTACTTGGCAGACTCCTATGAGATAGATTCCTTCTCTTGTTCGGCTAATCTTTTTTAAGGGGTCAGTCCCTCCATCCAATTTACAAGTTAATCTTAGTTAAATAGATCTCTTCTTAGAGTTTAGTCTACTAAATTTTGATAACTTTACTTCACCCTTAACCCAAATAATTCATTAAAAAAAATAAACCAGATCCTTGCAAGAAAGTTTGTGGTTTTTAATTTTTAATTTTTAGAGATAAATTTTTAAGAATTATCCAAATATCCTATATAGTGTATGAATTTTAATTTTGCTATCTATCATTACAATCATTCAACTTTGATGATCAAGTCAATCTCTAAAGAAGACGTTGGTGGTTTATCCTAAACCCCAAATTTATCTAAAAATTATTTTCTTACAAATTTTCTTGGCAGCTAAATGTTGATGACTAGACAGTTTATTTCATGAGATTCGTCGAGATGTGCGTAAGCTAACCCGGACATTCACAAATATTAAAAAAAATGAAAACAGATCTCTACGGCTTCAAGTTTCATAGCCTTATCCAAATTCATCCCACTAATTTGACCCTTGAAAATTGATTCATAGACACTATTCCGCTAATATCTTTATTCCACACGATGAAATTCAATTTAATTTTTTTTCTGTAAAAAAAAAACGAGAGTATTTTATTGAGAGGTGTGCAGTGGAGTATTTTTGAACAAATAAAATATGTGCCCCATCTTCAAATCTACGTACTTTTCTTCCTTTATTCTTTTTCTTTCTTGAAAAAAGACAAAAAAACAAAAAAAAACAAAGTAATATCATTTCCCCCCGTTGCTTAGCTCTGTTATCTGTTGCATTGTGGTTCGCCAATCTCACCACCCATGGCTTTCACTCCCGATTTTCAGGTAACATCGCCGCTTCATCTTTGCCTTTTTAATCTGAACTCTGAATGCAGCGACGACCAACTTACGAAGCTTGCCCAGGAAGGTTTTAGTTTATTTTCAACTTTCCAGGATTAATTGTATGGTGTTGATTTGGAGTTATATATTTCAAATTGAGGAATTAAGTTGTTGTTTTTGTTTGGGGATGAATAGGTGGAGATGGAGAGAAGAGATTTTGAGAGCAAAATCAGAGGTGGGTTAGTCAGAGCAGCTATTAACCAATTTGGAGATGGAAATAATGAATGGAAGAAATCACTTCCCAAAGACTCCCCACAGGTATCCATTATTATTATTATAAGACATTTTTTAGGTTTTATGTTTCACTTGCTTTTCCACTGCTTGTGGATGATACAAACTGCTTTATTTCAAATTGGGAAAATTGCACAAACCACTATGCACTATGAGCTATGGGATTTGTTACAATGACATCACGAACTTCTAATTTGATCAATCAACTCGGTAGTTTGTTAAGTATTGCAATCAATCCCTTTACTGTCGTGTAATTGAGCTTCACGACTTTACATGTTTGACTACATTAATTTCTTCTAAAGGTTCGTGAAGTAAACAGTATCAAATATTTTCAGAGTCGTCACGTCGATAAAAATTCTTCCCTACTCACGTTTACACACTTTCACATCACTTTTTTAGTAAGCACTTTTAGGCAGACAACAAAATTTGTTAAATGCTTCCACTTTAAAAACCATTTAAAATGCTAGACACTTGTGACTTGTGACTGTAAAATCATGAAAAAGTTTATTGGAAAGTAGTTAAGTCATGCCAAACATCTCTCTTATCCAATTGTAGTATTCCTCAAATGCAATAGAGCTCCAAAAGGCAAGGACAGACATTGACCATTATAAAAAGAGTAGAAATGCAGCAGTTTCCTATAAAGCCCAAGCTCAACTTGAACTCCTCAATGCCAAAAACACAGTGAAAAAGCTCTCTTCCCTTTTCGACAAATCAAATGCCACGACGCAGGCGCATAAGCGGAAACTCGAAACATTGAAGAAGTCAGGATCGGTCCAGGAACGGCGGGTGGTTGTTGAAAGCAGTGAGAATCATGAGTATGCAGAATTGATGCGGGAATTGGAACTTGCAAAGCAAGAATTAAGCAAACTCAAGTTTGATGTTGCTTCTGTTTTATATGAGAAATTGCAGGCAGAGAAGGAAAAAGAAGAAGCCATTTTGAAACTTCAATCCTTGTCGAGTTCCATTGAAGAGCTAAGGAAGGAGATTGATGAAATCAATGAAGAACAAGTACTAGTTGAGTTGGCCCAGATAGAGGCTTTGAAAGAGTTTCAAGAGATTGAAGCCCAAAGAAGAACGGAAGCCAATGAATTCTTATGTGCAATTGAGAACAAAAGGAGAATTATTAATGATCTTGTTCAAGAAGTTGAAGAGTTAAAAGAGTTAGAAAAGAAAATTAGTGTCACAACATCAGATGTGAATGTGTTGCAGAGGGAACTTAAGTTGGTCAAGGAATTAGACATCAAAGCTCAGAGAAAAGCTATGACAAAAGAATTGGAAGCTAAATCTCAGGTAGAAGAAGATGAGTTTTTGTTGCAGTCAATCACAGAAGAGCTCAAGACAGCAAAGAAAGACTTGACCTCGATTCGAGATGAAGGCTTTCAGTTCATGACATCGATGGATGCCGTACGTCGAGAACTGAAGTGTGTGAAGGAAGAGATTGCTAATTTGAAGAAACCTGATGAAAAAACAGATTCAATTGTTCAAAAACTGAACTCTAAGCTGCTTAGAGCAACAACCAAATTGGAGGCTGTGTCTTCAGCTGAAGAGAAAGCCACAGCTATTGCTTCTAATCTGTCTCTCGCTATAGAACAAATGAAGAAAGAAACAGAGGTTGCAAAGAAAGAAAAGGAGCTTACTGATGAAGAAATACAAAACACCAAAGCCAAAATCCAAAAGACTGAATCTCAAATCGACTTAAACGAGGAAAGATTGCAAGATGCCTTGCGAGAGCTCGAAACAGTGAAGTCTTCTGAGGCATTGACACTTGCGAAGTTGAAGTCACTAACTGAACGTACAATGAGATCTAGAGCTACAACAAATAATAATAGCTCCTTTATCACCATTTCTAGTTTCGAATACGAGTATTTAGCCAGTCATGCGGTTGCAGCGCAAGAAATTGCAGATAAGAAAGTTGCAGCAGCTCAGGCTTGGATTGAAGCCATTAAAGCAAGTGAAGTTGAAACAAAAAAGAAATGTGAATTAGCTGAACTGGAAATCAATGAGATGAGAATGGAAGAAGAGAAACAGGCATACAGAACAAACAGATCACTTTCTGCAAAAAGAATGGTGGAGGGACAGTTGCAGAACTGGAGACAAAAGCGCGAGAAGAATGCAGAAGCCGAAAACGAGCAACCAGCAAATCGTCAAAAGCTCATTAGGAGAAACGGAAGTACGACTCCATCGAGACGATTAAAGTTCAGAATATCATCCTCACCATCACCTCATATGATGAATGGAAGAACTAACTCCTTTTCCATGAAGAAGAAAACGAAGGTTGTGAAAAATCTTGCCAAATTCTTTAATGGAAAGAAAGCTGAAATGAACTTTTGAATTAGCTGAAAGCTTGTTCTTACTGAATGTGATTGTTTCAATTAGAAGCTCCATGGCCCCATCAAAGAGAGATCAATCCTTGAAAAGAAAAGAAAAAAAAGGAGGTAACTTCTACAATCAGTAGGAGTAAGGAGTTTCAGATAAGGATTTTCCCCCTTTATAAATTGATGTGTATAGAAAGAGAACATATTCAACTTTTGATTTTTCTTATTGGTGTAAACTAAATTCAAGACTCCGGATTATATCAAAATCTGCATTGAGCTATTATCTTTATTCAGCTTCATGGCTGATGCTCTAACTCACTGGCTGCAGTCTTCATGATTATTTTATTTTTTAATCTTTGAGTGTCTAGGTCAACTTGTGTGCACATCGACTAGTTTTACGAGACAACCGCCTCCCTCTTCTTCCTATATTTGGTTGCCGAAAAAATTCGTAGGATATTTAAGTTTCGTAGGATATTTAACTTTTCGTGATCTCTCTTATTATCATCATACACAAATGTCAGGTTCTTATCTTCTTGATCCAATAACTTCAGCTTCAAATAAGAGTTAAATAAATTTAATATAATGTCTTCTCCTTTTCCATGGCCACCCTTCATTTTGTATTTCAGAACTTATAGTATGGGTACCGGTTAGACTTCCTGATTCTGAAAGGAAGAATCACTTTATTATTATTATCCTTTTTAAAAGGTTGTCCATGAAAACATATTAAAAGAAAATTAAAAAATAACGACTTAAAACTAATTATTTAAATACGTTTTCAAAGTAGTTACAAAATTGGTTAATTTAGGGTAAGAAGAGTTGAACCTCCAACCTCAAAGATACAATACATGTTAATTAACGGAGAACTTTGAGAGTTGAACTTCCAACCTCAAAGGTACAGTAGATGTTAATTACCACTAAGAATTTTGACATTCCCATTATATGTCAATTGCCACTGAAAACTTTGACATTTCCATTCCTAACTTTATGAGGACTACAAACACATGGAGCATAATCAAATGTTCTACTCACAGACAAAATAGATTAATTAGGTGTCGACTGTTGTCGCCAACATGAACGTTGCTTAATATTGACATAAAATATGTATCTTCGATCTAGAGGTCAAACGTCAGAAGTTTTAATCCTCAGCTCCACCTATTGTAAAAAAGAAAAAAAAAAAGTTAGCTAGATGCCTATTTTACTCTTATTTTCTTTTTCTTTTCGGATGTCTTTTCAAATGATTTGGCTGATTGGCTCATTGATAGGGGCAAAATCTTGAACATGTAAAATATTTTCAATAACTTTTATAATTTTTATTTTGTATTAAGAATGTTCATTAGTTAGTTTGAATTGAGTTTTTTTTTTTTTAGTTCAACGGGGTGGAGAATTCGATCCTCAAACTTCAAAATCGAGGACGCATCTTTATGTCATTTGAGTTATGCTCCGTTTGACTAGTTTCATTGAGTTAAGAAGTATCGATAGACATACATCGAATACAATAGATCCAATACAATTGAATTTTGTATTGGACTAAATAATTTAACTAATTATTTACAAAAAAAAAAAAAAAAAAACATGCAATAGTACTTAATAGCCTCACCAATCCCGCCGTACTTATCTTCATTCAAAAATCAAAGCAATACGCGATTTCCACGAATGATGGAAACAAAACAAACTCTGTCAATTTCTTCCCACGTCTTCCACTACAAACAAATTTTAACCAAAAATTTCCAGCAAAATTCCATAAACAATCAGCTCAGCAAGGATCGCCTCCAATTACGCTGAAACCATTCCAAATAGACCTCCTTAAAATTCACTAATAACAGCAGCCTTCTTGTTTTCTTTCCCAAGTGTGTCAAACTTGACTGGTTTCTGATTAGGAACCTTCTGGTTTTCAATTTTGATACTCTTATTTCAAGGGGAACACTCTTTCAGATTGTAACATAACAAAACAAATATGGTTCTGGTTCTACTGGAGATTTTCTTTGTTTTCATTGTGAGCAACCATTTTTCATTTGTGTCTGCTCTGAATGAAGAGGGATTAGCTCTACTTTCCTTCAAAAACTCGACTTTTGACGCTGAAGGCTTTCTCCAAAACTGGAACTCCTCTGATGCGACCCCGTGTTCGTGGAATGGAATCACTTGCACAGAACAAAGAGTTGTCTCTCTCAGTATTGCAGACAAGAAACTCTCTGGTACTCTCCATCCTGCACTTGGGAAACTTGTGTCACTCCGCCATTTAAGCCTCCGAAACAACAAGCTTTTCGGAAGCTTCCCAACTGAGCTCTGCAACTTAGTAGAGTTACAAAGCTTGGACCTCTCACAAAATGACTTTAATGGTTCTATCCCAGATGGGTTTGGATCCCACTCGACTTCTCTTCAGAATCTCAATATTTCCTTCAATGTGATCCACGGTTTGATCCCTGCAGGCTTTGGCAACTTGTCCAACTTGCAAGGTACGCTTGATTTGTCTCACAATGTCTTTACCGGTCCAATCCCGCTGAGCCTAAGCAGCCTCCCTGCAACCCTTTACATGGATCTCAGTTACAATAATCTCAGTGGCTCAATACCACCACAAGAAGTTTTCCAGAACCTTGGACCAACGGCTTACATAGGCAATGTCTTTCTATGTGGACTTCCCCTCAATGTTTCATGTCCATCCATAGTGCCAACGTCAAACCCCAACTCGTGGTTCCATTGCCCATCACATGGGAAAGGTGGAAAATCTTGCTCCATAATCACAGCTTCTGCAAGTATCATAGTTGGATTCTGCCTGGTTATCCTGGTGGTTTTTTGGTGCAAGAGAGCTTATCCTCCTAAAGGGAGTGAAAATCTAGATGGCTGCAACTTCAGAGAGACATTGATGTTTAAAACAGAGTTTTCTTGCTTTGCAAAATATGAAGTTGAGCCCCTACCAGAAAACATGGAGAAGTACAACTTTGTGCTACTGGATCGGCAAGTCGACTTCGATCTCGAGCAACTTTTGAAAGCATCAGCTTATCTTCTAGGCAAGAATGGGAATGGGATTGTGTATAAAGTGGTTCTAGAGAAAGAACTAAAGCTAGCTGTGAGAAGATTGGAAGATGGAGCTTATGAAAGGTTTAAAGAGTTCCAAACAGAAGTTGAAGCAATTGGGAAAGTCAGACATCCAAATATTGTAGCTCTTTTAGCTTACTGCTGGTCTGTTGAAGAGAAGCTGCTCATACATGAATTCATACCACAGGGAGACCTGGCCACTGCGATTCATGGTAAATTTTCAAAACCCTTCTAAACAAATGGATCAATTTCACATCAAAACAGGATTGATGTGATGTGATTAATCATCCTAATTTAGAGTGAATTGAGAGTGTGTGTTTTTTTCTAATCTACCTGACTAATAATGCTTCCATTTCTAATGATATTTTTCCCAAAATCGAACTAGGGAAAGCAGAAATTTCCCACTTCAGACCACTTTCTTGGGCTGATCGAGTGAAAATCATGAAAGGAATAGCAAAGGGATTGACATACCTTCACGAATTCAGTCCAAGAAAATACGTCCACGGCGATCTGAAGCCGACCAACATTCTGCTCGGAAACAACATGGAACCCTACATCTCAGATTTCGGACTCGGACGACTAGCAAATGCCGCCGGAGAATTGACCGCCTCACCATCGGATCGATCCGCCGCCGCAACGCCGCGGCACTCTCCGTTCCGATCAAACTCAATGTGCTCCTCTCTGTCGATAGGGTCCTATTATCAGGCTCCCGAAGCCATGAAGGCGGCAAAGGCATCGCAGAAGTGGGATGTTTACTCATTCGGTGTGATATTACTGGAAATTATCACCGGGAAGTTGCCGGTGATTCAAGCGGGTTCGTCGGAGATGGAGATGGTTCAATGGATTCAACTTGGAATTGATGAAGGGAAGCGGCCATCGTGTATGATAGATCCGTCAATGGGGGAGGAGGAAGTGGAGAAGGAAGAAGCTGCGGCGGCCATTGAAATAGCTGTTGCTTGCACTCGGAAGAGCCCTGAGAAGAGACCCTCTATGAGAATTGTCTCTGAATGTTTGGAAAAATTGGCAACTTCATCGTACTGATTTTTGCACGGATGAATATATTTATTGATTAAATAAATAAAATTTTATCCCTAAACTGAGTTGTATCAAATTTTATTATAAACTTTCAATTTCATAAAAATGTACTTTAAACTTAAACTTAGATATGTGTTACCTTTTCAAAAAAAAAAAAAAATACACATTAGCTATGTGTTGCAATTTTAATCTTCTTCAACTTTTAAAAATGTTACAGAAAGATCATTAAGAAAATATTCTTTACATGTATTGGGATACAAAATTAAATTGATAAGATTTCAAAGAAAATGACACTAGAGATAAATTTTTGGAAATTTATGAATTTTGACAAGGTTATTGAATGGTTAATTTGTTTCTTGATCAAACTAAATTTGGTGCAAAACTTGATTTTTATTAAAATTAGTGAGTTTGTGGAAAGTTTTATAGTCTTTTGTTAAAAATGGTAGTTGAATAATGGTAAAACTTGTGACATTAATCTAAGTTTAGAGTCTAATTTGATGAAATTGAAAATTTAAGTGAAAATTAATTCAAATTAAAAGTTTAAAGGTAAAAAATGATTTTTTATTTATTTTAGTATCTACTAACTATGTAATTTTTTATTAAATAATTTACGAAAAAATTACTATACAATCAATAATGATTTTTTTATGAAAAATGTAAGGGATGTTTAGAGGTCAGTATCAACATCTAAAATTGAAGAATCTGAAGGTGGTGGCAATTTTTCGACCCCAGGACTTCACCCTCTTTGAAGGCCTCTAGCATTTAAGCATTGTCCAAACTACTACTTCCACTGCATTTAATGACCTTCTCATGCAAGGAATGAGAATGTGCTATATGCTGTGCTATTATTGCTTGACATGAATACCCATGACTGAATTATAACTTTTAACAAATTTCATGTGACAACTGACAACTTTGTGATACTCCAAATTAACTATTTATCATCATGCCATTAGAAATTGTACTAGAAAAGCATAAAGCTGGGACATACATAGGGAAGAAGATAAGTTATACCTTTATTGCACCAAAACTCCACAAAAAGAAGGAGCAGAAAGCAACAAAAGCTGGGCTATGGAGGGCAAAGAGCTGGAGATGTTTGAAGTTGGTCCATGCGAATCTGCATACCAGATGGGATTCTTGATTGGCAAGAGATTCTCTGATACAATAAAGAGCAGATTGAACAATGACCTTGTTCTTCGTGACCAGCTCCTTCCTTTTGCTCAAGCCCCACAGTCACAGCCTCTTATCGAAGCTCTCTGCAATAATAACAAGACAAGGTTTCCAACATATTGGGATGAACTTGTTGGAATTGCAGAAGGAAGCGGTGTGCCTATTCTTGAGGTAATAATACAAACTGTAGAGGGAGAGAGAGAGAGAGAGAGATGAATGTAAGTCCAAGCGAGAATTTTAGCATCCACTGGATAAAATGAGATATTTTGTTTTTGCTAACTTTAGAAAATGGAGTAAGAAGAGATAAAGTGTGGAAATAATACCTGGTTTTCTGTTCTGTCTGTGATGTCTTTGTTGAAAAATCAATATGCAGGTTATTCTGATCAACTTCAGGAAGGAGATTCTTCCATTTCTTCAGAAGGAAGTACCTTTAGTAGTTGAATGTTCAGATGATTGTTCTGATCTTCTTGTTGTTAGTGATTCCATCGCCATTGCAGCACATAATGAAGATGCCAACGTTGCTCTGGTTGGCCACACGTAAGTTCACAAACCTGAACTTTATCCCACTTCTATAAAAGAAAAATGCCCACCGGACTAATAAACAAGTTTGTTCTTTTCTTCACTTCTGTAGCTATTTGGTCAAAGGAAAACTGCAAAATGGGCTATCCTTTCTTGCTTATACTTACGCAGGAGAGCTTCCGAGCTGTGCTTTCGGTTTTAATGGTCATGGACTGGTAAAGTTTTCATACCATCATCATTCATTCTGAAGGAATTAAGCATGGATAGTGCAACACAAGCATTCAAGCTCTCCATAGATGTTGAAATAATGAAAACTGATACATCACATATTTTCCAATGTTCTCAAAGTATTTGGATGTTGAATGCTAAAACATGACATTTTTTCGAATCTTTTAGGCATTTACCTTGAATTCAGTGCCTCCAACCAATGATGAGATTGCAGCTGGGGCAATTGGACGAAACTTTATCTCCCGGGACCTCCTTGAATCTACAAGCCTTGAGAATGCAATATTTGTAAGACCCTGCAATAATGTCTTCTTCTAGTATAAATGTTCTAGCTTACCAGAGGAATTTCGAAACATGACACATTCGGTTGGATTCTCTTTACAGAGAATTCGCTCAGCAGAAGTATCCGTTGGGCACAGTTATAATCTGATTGATGTTCAGACAAGAAGAATTGTGAATGTAGAAACAGCATCAAAACTTAGGTTTTCAGTCAATGAGGTTGGGGCTACACCATTTTTCCATGCAAATATGTATACCCATCTTCAGATTAACCAGGTAACAATATCAGGAAAATCCACTTATAAAGCAATGACAGCATGTAATTGTATAAGGTCGGCCTTTTCTCATAGAAAATAAGTTACTTGCATTCTTTAGCAATAAGATTTCTTCTCAGAACCTTCTCCATGACATTGAAATTTGCACTAGTAGATACATAACAGGCCAAACATAAAATATGCCAAGTGATCATATAACTTATAAGATAAGATTTTGAAGTCAAAATTAATTGTTTTGAAACACAGGTACAAGATGAAAACTCTACAAGCAGGCAGAAACGAGCTGATGTCCTGCCAAAAGGATCAAAAAATGATTTCCTGTCGGTTCTTGGAGATATGGATGACAAGAAGTATCCTATCTATATGACAGGTAAATATTAAGATGATTTCAATTGCCTAGTCCTTTCAAACCTACATTTGAACATTTTCTTAATGTCTTCAGGCCCTACGCTTTACACACTGTGTACTGCTCTAATTGACCTGGACGAACAAACTCTATCAATTATTCAAGGAAATCCGAAGAAAAGAGTGATATCCCATGTCTTCTCCTTGCCTTTGGTGGAGCTGAAGAAACCATAAACCACACTGCTGCCACCATATGTTGCTAGTAATTAAGAAAGTTAATTCTGAGCTCTTATGCTGGTTGATAAAGGCCCAACATATGGCCATCAATACATCGCATGGATGCAACCTGAAGCAAGCAGTTTACACTTTAAAAGCCTTAATCATTTATGATTCAAGAGGAGGGGGTGGGGAGTTTATACCTTTCCGTGTATTTCATACTTTATGGAACCATCTAATTCAGCTCCCATTGCCATTAGTTTAGTCACTGTGCTGTTAATATCTGTCACCGTGAATGATAGTAGCGAAGAATATCCCTTCTGCTGCACAATATGGTCACTGTGACCACAAGTTAGCAACTAGAGCATCCAATCGAGGCCAAAGCATCTAAATATGTGATTTTTTTTAATTTTTTTTTTTAACAAGAAACAAAATCTAAATATGTGAAATTAAAACCTCAAATTTATAAATCAAACAGGGAGAACAAAAAAAAAATCAATACAATATTGCTCAGGTTGCTTGCTTTGATAATTCACATTAAGGACAAAACAAGTCCATGCCGCAATTTAAACACTCGATAACTCACAACTAAGGCCAACTCGAGAGGGAAACAATTAATAAATAGTACTTCATGAGCAATACTTTTAACAAACACCAGAATTTTCATGATATGTCCAGCAATCCACGTGCAAACCAAGTAAACTATACAAGGGCATGTTTGGAAGTGATTTTGAAATGGTTAAAATTAGTTTTGTTATGTTCAAAATCACTCTGAAACATGTCTTAAATCATTTGAATCAATTTGATGTTTGATTTTATACTTTTAAATGCAATTTTCATACCATCAAATTTTGAATCATTAAAAACATGTTTCGGAGTAATTCTGAACATGACAAAAGTGATTTTAACCATTTCAAAATCAATCTCAAACATGCCCTAAGTGGTTCTCGTCTTGAAATTCAGATATCCTCCAGAACAATAGAACCAACATAAAGCTTTTCTCCATTGAAGCATTTATATACCAAGCTCGTTACCCATTGGCACGATGAACCTCTGTACGAATACACCCACAGACAAACCATACTTGGCTCATCGTATTTGACCGTTTTTCATTCTTAATTTCCCACAGGCAAAACATCAAACACAAACAAGGCATCTAATATTGGCACATTCGTTTTGGTGTAAACAGATCAACAGAACACATCAAATGCACAGATTTATGAATTCGTAGAAAAGCGAAAATTGGGTAGTTACTTGGATTGCATGAGAGCGAGTTTGAGAGGGCCGGATTGAAGCTCCGCCCAACGAAGAGTGCAGACATTGAGAGTGAAATCCAATCCCTCTGAGTAGAATCTTGCGGCTTTGGGTACGTCCTTGTGTAATTGAAGTATCCACCTAAAAGACGCTGCTGCCATGGGTCTGTTTGAAGTTTTCACTGCATCAATCACTGGGTTAGACGGCAGGAGGAAGACGAAAAATGTTAGGATTTTGATTTGGAGTGAGAATAAAGAAAAGCAAGAAGTGTTACATATGCTCGAACTTACAGTGAGGAAATGGCGAAACGGAAGGAGAAGAGAAGAGTGGAGGATGAAGATGAGTGAAAGAAGAGCCCTCCAGCGACGGAGGCTGGGATTTGATGAAATTAAGATCTTCAAAGAAAGGAAAAAAATATTCTTTTTCAATTTAATCTTTTTGGGTCTATAAATTTTCATAATAAAGTTTTAAAATGTTACATATTGACTCCTCTCAATTTTTAAATATTATATTTTTATCTCAAAATTATTTTGAAATTTTAACATTTTGCCCATAAGTTTTCAATCGGATTCACTTTTTGTTTGTTTGTTAAAACTTAAGGGCAAGTTGAAAAACAGTCATTCCGGACCAATAGAATTTCCATAAGAAAATGTCAAAGCTGATTTGTTCTCCTAACTCCAAATATTCACAACATCAGACAAATTAAGAACTTTCGAACGATCAAGCTCGGAGTGATTCAAATGACCAGCTACTTCCAATGAGTTCAATTCGACAATCAAACCTTTTTCAACTTCTTTTAAACAAGCTCGGAGTGATTCAAATGACCAGCTACTTCCAATGAGTTCAATTCGACAATCAAACCTTTTTCAACTTCTTTTAAACCTTCAAGGGGGTTTTGGCTTATTATGCAGTAGCTGCACATGTGTTTAGGTATCATATTTTGATTTATCTGCAAAGGAATGTTGTGATATTCTGATAAGATGTGCTAGTAGTACTCTTTTACCTTCTTCATCTTCCACCTGTATTGAGAAATTTTTTGGGTACTCAACCACTTTGGAGCTGCGTTGAAGAGTCAAGATGTGCTGTGCTTTATGATTTTAGCTGTATTCTATCCCAAGTTTTAAGATTGCTTACGGTATAAGCAAGTCTGTAATCTGGGTCGAATTATGAAAGAGAATTTGTCTACTTTTTTGTGTAACTGCGGATTATCTGTGCTTCAAGAATAGTTCTCACAATTTGTCCTTTCTTATGTCAGCTTGGTTACACTAAGAAGCAAGAGGAGAGACATTTCAGTGGTGTGATCACTTTGGAGGTACGAACCATTGGTATAGAGATTGTCAAGGTTTTCTAGTTGTGATTATGTTACTTTTCAAAGGGCATTGCTCAGTAGCAATATAGCCCTTGCTCCGTGATGAAGGACGTATACTCCCTGTCGGGAGCATGCATCCCTATCTTGTTGTAGCCTGAGTAGGCGTCCATGAAGGTGAGGAGCTCGTGCCCAGCAGTGCCGTCTACCAACTGGTCTATCCGAGACAGGGGGAAGCCGTTCTTCGGACATGCCTTGTTGAGACTAGTGTAGTCTACGCACATCCTTCAGCTCCCACTTGGTTTCTTTACCATGACAAAATTGAGATACCACTGTGGGTAGTGGGATTCTTGAATGAACTTGGCCTTCAGGAGCTTCTGCACTTCGTTGGCGGCCGTCGCGCTGCGCGTCATGTCCATTACCCTGCGTGGCGTACCGGCCTCGCAGCAGGGTTAATGTTGAGCCGGTGTACCATGGTATCGGTGTCGATGTCGGACATGTCCTCATGCGACCAAGCAAGATGTCTTGGTGTTAATTTGCTTTTGATGGTGCTGCTTAAAGATCTGAAGAAGTTAACGCGATTGGCGATGACAGTTGAGGCTGCGTTGTACCAATATTTGGAGAGCGGCATATTCATCGTCGGTCCGGGTGAGGAAGCCGTCATGGTCAACCTTTTACGAGGATCTACGGGAAAACCCGTGGGAGAGGGAATTTATTTCTCCTAGCCACATATCCATCAGATTCACCTCATTGACATTAGGAGGAAGGTCATTAGCTTCACTGTTGAGTTTAATACGAGCCATCTGCAAAAGGTGGAGTTAACCATGGCAGCAATATCTCATTTTAATAGTCACTCCTTGGATTCTATGTTGAAGACGGTAAACCCTAGTTGCCGTGAAAGCATTCTCCCAACAATGGTAAGGTCGCTCGCCTTTGATTACCTATCTGGAATGAGCGCCGAAGACTTCACCAACACCAACCAGGGTCGTTCCTCCCTCGCAATCATCTGTAAACCCTAGACTGTTAATTTGCTTTTGATGGTGTTGCCTTTTCGGAGAGTGATGCTTCAAGATTTGAAGAAGTTAACGGGATTGGTGATGACAGTTGGGGCTGCGCTGTACCAATATTTGGAGAGCGGCATATTCATCGTCGGTCCGGGTGAGAAAGTCGTCATCGTCAACCTTTTACGAGGATCTACGGGAAAACCCGTGGGAGAAGGGATTTATTTCTCCTAGCCACATATCCATCAGATTCACCTCATTGACATTAAAGGAAGGTCACTAGCTACACTGTTGAGTTTAATACGAGCCATATGCAAAAAGGTGGAGTTAACCATGGTTGCAGTATCTCATTTTAATAGTCACTCATTGGATTCTATGTTGAAGACGGTAAACCCTAGATGTCGTGAAAGCATTCTCCCAACAATGGTAAGGTCGCTCGCCTTTGATTACCTATCTGGAATGAACGCCGAAGACTTCACCAACACCAACAAGGGTCGTTCCTCCCTCGCAATCATCCGTAAACCCTAGACTGTTAATTTGCTTTTGATGGTGCTGCCTTTTCGGAGAGTGATGCTTAAAGATCTGAAGAAGTTAACGGGATTGGCGATGACAGTTGGGGCTGCGCTGTACTAATATTTGGAGAGCGACATATTCATCGTCGGTCCGGGTGAGGAAGCCATCATCGTCAACCTTTTACGAGGATCTACGGGAAAACCCGTGGGAGAGGGGATTTATTTCTCCTAACCACATATCCATCAGATTCACCTCATTGACATTAGGATGAAGGTCACTAGCTTCACTGTTCAGTTTAATACGAGTCATCTGCAAAAGGTGGAGTTAACCATGGCTGCAATATCTCATTTTAATAGTCACTCCTTGGATTCTATGTTGAAGACGGTAAACCCTATTTGTCGTGAAAGCATTCTCCCAACAATGGTAAGGTCGCTCGCCTTTGATTACCTATCTGGAATGAGCGCCGAAGACTTCACCAACACCAACAAGGGTCGTTCCTCCCTCGCAATCATCCGTAAACCCTGGACTGTTAATTTGCTTTTGATGGTGCTGCCTTTTCGGAGAGTGATGCTTAAAGATCTGAAGAAGTTAACGAGATTGGCGATGACAGTTGGGGCTGCGCTGCACAAATATTTGGAGAGCGGCATATTCATCGTCAGTCCGGGTGAGGAAACCATCATCGTCAACCTTTTACGAGGATCTACGGGAAAACCCGTGGGAGAGGGGATTTATTTCTCCTAGCGACATATCCATCAGATTCACCTCATTGACATTAGGAGGAAGATCACTAGCTTCACTGTTGAGTTTAATACGAGCCATCTGCAAAAGGTGGAGTTAACCATGGCTGCAGTATCTCATTTTAATAGTCACTCAGGGACATAACTTTGATACCGCTTGTTAAGAACAACGAAACCCAGACATCTCCACAATGGTATGATATTGTGTTGTACTCTTAACACGGTTTACCTTTGATAGTGTTTACTTAAAGCTAATTCAAAATTATATTGATAATGTTTACTTGCACGTAATCATTCGTGAGTTTACCATAATACCCTTTTCGTTTTAATCGTGTTCAAAATGTGTGTTGACTCGTTGTTTGAACGTTACTCGTGTGCAGACTCGTGTGGATACTCGTAAACCCATTTTTCCAACATGAATCTTCACTTCTATCCGTTTATTCTTTCTTCGTTTTTCGTCATTGGAACTTCAATCTCTTCCCTCATCCATTAACTTAATTATGTTTCTTCCTCACAAAAGAAAAACAAACTCCAATTTTCAAGGACTTCAACCGAAGTAAATGATTTATTATTTATTTTCAATTTTCAAGGACTTCAACCGAAGTAAATGATTTATTATTTATTTTTTTTTTATTTTTTTTTTCATTTTCAAAAGGAGCTTCTTTTGCTCCATAAGTTTTGGATTAAAAAAATCATGAAGAAAAAAGAGAAATAAGATTGACGAAGAAGCCTGTTGAAAGAAAAAGCATTGCTTAAAATAGAAAGAAAAAGAAACTTTTTTTTTTTAAGAAAAAAAACTCATTTTTTTTAAAAGAAAAATAAACTCATTTCTAACATATGGACGACGACGAAGACGAGATTGACGGGAGGAAGGGAGAAGGAGGGAGGAAAAAGAAGGTGGAGAAGATGATCATGCTTTCTTTTGACATTTCAAAGAAGAGAGAGAAACGATCAAACATGGAAAAGATAAACAAAAAAGGTGTAGTAATGTGATTACATAGTTTGAGGTAAGGTCAGCATGATTACGTGTGCATATTTTGTTAACTATCATCGATGTGGGTTTCGCAATTAAAATTATGGTTGATTGATTATATTTGGAGGGATGCAAACCTCGTTTACTTTATGTTTCATTCCATCATAGTCTTTGGACATTATTTTTTTAGTCCCGGTCTTTGGACATTCAGATATCTAATTTGAGTAGAAATTCCATAATTCATAAAATTAGTTTGAAGTTAATTTTAAAAATTGGTTAAATAATAATAATAATTTTCATAATTCTTTATTGACCAAATTTGAGGCACAACTCGAATCACACTTTCACACTTGGACTACATTGTTCATCTTTAACATAAATCTATATAGGGATGTAGGAGATATTTACATGTTATTAGAATCACCAATTATAATAATTTGGTACCTCAAATAATTCTTATAATTTTATTTTTATCTAAGTATCTCGTATTAATTAAGATATTGTCTCTTACTTGTGTAACTATTCGATTTTGTTATCCTAGTGATTCATCACTACGCGTGGTCGAATGAAGAAGAACGGGCTTTCCGAGTGTTGCACGTCACCAATACTCTCTCAAATAAAACTAATTAAACTCCATAGCCATATCCAATCCTTCAAACTCCAAACAAAAAGGAAAAAATCCAAAAAAAGGAAGGTCAAAGCTCCTTCAATTTGGGTCCCTTAGCTCCCCTGATCTCAGAAACCCCAAATGGACCCACCGTTGCCGCCACCGCCACAATCCACCGCCACCACGAAGCTCCGATTGATGTGCAGCTACGGCGGCCATATAACGCCACGGCCACGCACCAAATCCCTCTCCTATTTGGGCGGCGAAACCCGCATAATCTCCCTCGACACAACCACCGTCAACACCCTCTCCGCCTTTATTTCTCATCTCCTCACAATCCTCCCCATTAAACCTCCCTTTTCCCTCAAGTATCAGCTCCCTCACTCCGCCCTCGACTCTCTCATCTCCCTCTCCTCCGATGACGACCTTCACTTCATGCTCTCCGAGCACCTCCGCCTCTCCTCCTCCTCCTCCACCACTTCCTCTCGCATTAGACTCTTCCTCTTTTTCCCTGAGAAGACAACGGCGACCCTTAATGTTATTCATCATCCCAAGACTGAGGCTTGGTTCGTCGATGCGCTTAAGAGTGCCAAGATTTTGCAGAAGGGGCGCGATTGCTTGGTGGGTTTTGATGGGGACGGGTGTATTGGCGAGAATGAAGCTAAGGGTGTTGCAGATTTGAGTAATGGGTGTGTTTCTTTGGCCGAATCCATGTTCTTGGAGACCAGTTCTTCTTTTGGATCGTCGTCTTCTTCGGCTTCTTCGGCTAATGTTCCTCCTCCCATTAAACCTCAGAGTGAGGATTTTGGACTCAGTTCGCTAGATAATGCTGCTAAGCTGCAGACAACTTCCGATTCCGTTGCAACCCTCGCGAGGTACCTTTGACTTTTGTTTTTGCTTGTTTCAATTTGGTTATAAGCTTTGTTCTTCATTTTACTCCAACCTGGTTTCAGTTTTCTGTATAATTTATATGAGAATGTTAAATTGGTTAATTGTATTAAGGTTTAGTTGAGTAAAGAATAGAGAGATTTGAAACCAAGTTGGACTAAAATGAAAGGAAGGATATGATTATCAGCTCTGTTTTTTCTGTTTTGGGTAATTTATCTTTACCCTTGTCCTGAATTATCATAGTATTGCCTGTAAATGGGTTAGATTTGGAATCTAAACCTTAATTTCCCCAAAAATCATACAGATCAGTTTCAAGATCTCATTGTCCTTTTATCTTGAGCTCTGATACTGCAGTTTGCTAATGGCCAAAAAAATTTGTAATCTTTACAGCGAGATTGCGCCTACCAACTCTTGTTCTTCAGTTGAGAGTGCGGTTATGTCTATCCCTGTGATATCAGAGAGTAATTTTCATGACCCTGCTGCTGGAGTTCATCCCCAGAACCCCATTGACTTTTCAGGCTATGCACTAGCTTCCCGACCGAACCCTTTTCAGCAGCAGGCGTTGCAGTTTGTTCAAGCAGGCGCACCGGTAGAAAGCTGCCGTCCTGCGGTGTATCCAATGGCTTCTTACTATCCAGTTCAGCAGCCTCAGTTTGTGCATTACCAGCCGATGCCGAACCATATGTATCCTGTCTACTTTTTGCCTGTTGGGCAGACACAGGTTTCAGCCCCTTCCCACCTACCCGTGCAGTGGGGCTTGCACGATGCCGCGACCGGGAGCTCAACTCATGCTTCGGTTCTGCCTGATGCTTCTCCTGTTGTTCCTCAAGTAGATTACAAGGAGGTGATGCCCGATCCACGCTCACAGAATTTCGGAACAAAGCCATCTCTTGCAAATCCGATTGCTCTCGAGTCTACTGATGATGAAGTTCAGCAGCAGGCTGTAAGCATTTCTAATGATGCTGCAGCTGGTGAAGTTGCTCGCACTCGTAATGAACCCAATGACGAAGATCTTGCAAGGACCTTGATATACAAATCTCAGCCTCCTCCACCCCTGGTTCCTTCTCAGGTGAAAAGTAAAGCTAAAGCCTCGACAAACCTTCTGTCAGACGCGATGGCTCAGCTGCAGATGATCAAAATAAAGCAATAAATTGGAAGTCTGCAAGCACAGTGAGTAAAAGAGTTTTGTGTGATTCTTTTTTCTTTGTTTCTTTTATGATTGTCCTTCCTGAAAATGAGCTCGTGTTATAGGTATAAAGACTGAATACTTGTTGTTCTTGTTCTTATTCTTGTTCTGCTCTGGCTATCTTGTAGTTTATATTTCTTCTTCTTTCTTTGGTCAATATGTTAAATATGGGAAATCATCTCTATATGTTAGATTGATAATGCTATGTCTTTTAATATTTTCTTAGACGATTAATTGATTAATCTTTTTTTTATTATTATATTTCCCAAGTTTTCAAGCATACTGCCAAACAAAGTTACATTAAAAAAAATCGTTGTTTCTAACAAAAGCACGTGAATGCATTGGGAATATATTTGGATTCAGAATTTTTCATATTTAAGAAATGTCAAAAGCATATTTTAATATAGTAAAAATACATAGATATTATAATCTCTATATTCCACTAGATCCTACTTTTTTTGGCGTGGAGTTTCATTTTAAATACTAATTACTGAATAGGATTATTATTATTATATATATTTTTTTTAAACTAATACTAAATAGGAATTGTTGGTCGATAATGGAAAGAGGTATATTATAAATTTTGCTCACTAACTATTTATTATTATTATTATTTTTTTTTTTTAACTCTCGTTTAATATTTTACAATCACGATAACAATATAATTGAGTTGGATTTGAGTCGACATCATTTAATTAAAACAAATGACTCGAGTGAGAGAGATGACATTGCACATCAAATTTGAACAACATTTTAAAGATATGTACAATTTTATCGTTGTTTTTTAATTTTGCATAGAAACTTATTTGAATTATATTATGTAAACTTTTAAATAATTTCTTTTATATTTTAAACTATGTTATAACTTTTTTATATAATGTATACAAAATTCTATTTAAGCGAGAAAAATATGAAAAAAAATAAAATAAAAAAATAATTATCAAAGCGAAATGTTTTGTTTTTTTTTTTTTTTTTTTCTAGAAACAATAAACAGAGAAAATGTTATCAAACAAGTTTTTGTTTCTTTTTTTCAAAAAATAAAAAACACAAATAGTTATCAAATATGTTCGTGTAGTTCTAAAAAATAAAAAACATGAAACAAGAAATAAGAAACAAAAAATATGAAATAGGAAATGAGAATGTTACTAAACACGCTTTAAATGTCTAAACAATTGTCTATATGGAAACTTACCTACAAATAAATGAATAAAAAAATTAAATGAAAATAAACCCTCTTTATGTCACGTTTAAGGGTAAAACAAAATTAATCACTAATTAACTTCTAAGAATGGAAATGGGGCAGCTAGAGTTATAACAATAACCGATTAACTTAAAATATGGATAAACTGCATTAATTAACCTACTGCATGCCTATAGATTAGTTATAATCAACAATTAAACTTTTTCTTTTATAGAAAAATTATCAACTTTTTTAAAATCCAAATGTAGATCCAACTATAAACCCTTATGCACAACTCGAAGTTTTGGTTGCACTCACAACAGTTATCACCTCAAATAGTCATCTATCCGTGGTTAGACTCGTATGACTATGTCATCGAGATACACCGACACAATTAAGTAAGGAGCATGACTCTGATACCACTTGTTAGGAACAACTATAAACTTCCATTTGTTTTAATAAGTCATTGTACTTTCAAAAAGTTTATATGACAAACTTTCAACATTCAACATTGTTTTAATGCTTCCGACCTTAATTTCTTTGGTTTAATGATTGTACAACGTAAATGTTTAAATCTATGCGAAGTCATCTCTCTAAATAATCACAACTTTAAATATAATTCACTCAACTAGTTTATATATATATATATATATATATATATATATATTTATAGGGGTTGGTTGCACAAATAATAGCAATCAGATTCAAACTAATTGCAAATTTAGCAAATTTTAAAATATTTTGCAAATATGGCAAAAGAATCTGTTTCTATCACTGATAGACTTTATCATATCACTAATAGACTTCTATCAGTGATAAACTATTATAGACAAAAATCTATAAAAAGCTGATCAGCGATAGACTTCTATCAGCCATAAGATATTGCCATATCCGCAAATTTTTTAAAAACATGCTATATTTTTAATTATTTTATTCTAAATTGACATGTGTTACAATTTCCCTATATATATATATTCCGAATAAAAAAGTTAGAGATTCAAATCCTCCACTCCACACGTAGTTGAACTCTAAAAAAAAAAACTAGGTAATAATCTTTAAATAATACAATAAGTGACTTGCACACAACTGTCAAAGTAAATGAATTAACGTTGAGACCTATTGTTGTGAGTGCAACCGAAACCTCACATTAGTTAGAAAAGAGGAAGATCATGGATACATAAGTGACAGACAACATCTTCATTATAATTAAGCCTTTTTTTTTTTTTTTTGTAAGAAACCAAAAGCAAAACCATGAAGGCTTATGCCCAAAGTGAACAATATCATACTAATGTGGAGATATATGAATGTTCGTTGTCCCTAACAAGTGGTATCAGAGTCGTGCTCCTTTAATTAATCGTGTCGGTGTGCCTCGATAACATAGTCATACGAGTCTAAACAAAGATAGATGACTATTTGAGATGACACTTTGTGATCTTTCGTTTGAGGTGATAACGTTGTGAGTGCAACCAAAACCCTCCACATTGGTTAGGAAAAGAGAAGATCATGTGTACATAGGTGAGAGACAGCATCTCCGTTGGAATAAAGCCTTTTGAACAAAATAAAAAACAAATTCACGACGACTTATGTCCAACGTGCACAATATCATATCAATCAGAAGTTGTTTGAAATTTCTTAATATAAAATACTTAGGTGACCAAATAGGAACAAAATATCGAAGCTTTAGAAACCTATTAAAACACTTTAAAAATATAATAACCGATTAGACAACATTGTAAATGTCCTCACCCAACCTCTAATTTAACTATTTGTTTCTCTCTTTGTCAAAAAAAAGAAAAAAAAATGGATTATCCTCATAAAAGTTATTCTCAAAAAGAAAAAATCCTCATAAAAGTTGGCCACGTCGTGGCTGTCTTTATAATAATTGTGGGAAGATGGATGTCCCATCAATAGGAACAGTTTTGGTATTTGTTACTGAGAGGAGACAGGCCAGAAAAAAGGCCTCAAAATTATCTCCTCTCAGCTTCCACAAGATCCATCAAAAGCTTCACAAATCTGAAAAACTTTTGAAATCCGTCAGTTTTACTACAAAATTTTCATTCTTTTCTTTGTGGGTCTTTTTTGAATATTCAATTCGTCGTTTACTTTTCAGCCAATTGTCGTCTTTCGAAGGGGCCAGCGGCTTTCCTTGTGGATATATCTGATAAGGCAAGGCTTCTTCCCATGGTAATATTTTTTTTACTTTGCTTTGATTTCTGAGACCTTGTAACGAACCCCCATTTTGGGATTTTCCCCTGTTTTTGATTGATCTTGATATAATGCCGTGGAGGAATGTTGTTGGATCTCTTTGTTGTTTTAAGACTTTCGGCGACGGGTTTCAGGTTAGTGGGTTTGTTTGTTGTAATCGAATTTCCCAGTTGCTAAATGCAAAGGAAATTCGAATTGCTTAATTTGGAATCTATGTTTCGTTTCTGTCTGTAGAGGCGGATTATGGATCTAATGAATGTGGAAATGAAATGTGTTCTTCTTTTGACATTTTTTCTTGAATTGTTTTCGGAAAAATGGTTTTTGTTTAGAAGCAGAGCAACTGTTTGAATAAATGTCTGTGAGAATTGTAGGGGCTGCAGAAGCTTATATTCATGATACCATTCATTTGATGGTTGAGCTTTTCTTTGTTTTGGATAATTGTACAAACAAATATGATCCTTTGGGAAGAGGCACTGTCACGGTTAATAATAGGGTCTTTTTAGAGACTTGTTGAGATCTCTTTTTAGGGATTCTTGCAGGATAACTTTGAGTTGAAGTAGGTATTCTGGAATTCTTAACAATGCTTTTCTCCTGAAGGTTTTGTTGGGGTTATTTAGGTTGTATCACAAACGAGGCCACTGCTTTCCTCCATAAGTAGCGATTGCTTTCCACCCGTTAATTTCCCCTTGTTAGATCACCAGAATCAAGAGGATCAAAAGGTATCATTTTTTGTGCTTTGTTTTTCTCTAGGCTTGTAAACTCATATTCTGAGCTCCTTTTTTTCTTTTGTTTCTTTGCGTGAAGTAGCCTTTCTCCTATCTTTTGCATTAGAGAATCAGATTTGACTAGTGACTGATATCTCATTAGTGATGAGATTAATACCAATTCGAGATTTGTTTTTTAATCTCTATTTATAGGAGGGGAATTTCAAAGTAGTTGGTAGTTTTGCACCGTTGGATGTACGAGAGAGAATCTGCAAAAGTACTTCAAATTTATATCCTATTATTATTAGAGGACATGCAGATTTTTGAATCTACATTTGACGGTTATTAAGAGGCATCCACGTTGTGGCGGCCTCATATAATTATTTTTTGTGACTCGGGCATTCCTAGATAAAATTCCACTGATATCCATTCAAATTCATCTTGATTGTGACAAGAACCCCGAGGGTGGGCAGCCACCCACTTATGCTATGGGATGTTCATCATTGATTTGCTGTATTCTGTGAGTTTTGAGATCAAGCTCTGTTGTAACACTTCAATTTTTCTTGTACTATTCAGTCTGATTCACATGAGGAAGGATGATCCTAATAGTTCTATGCTACATTACTTCTAAATCTTTGGATGAATTAGTTAATGCTTAATTGATTATAATATTTGCTTCAAACTCTTCATTGATTCCATTTCTATTTTGTTCTATCAACTTTATCCAGCTATTTGATTTTTATACCCAAAGAGCTTAAGACAACAACCAGGTCAACCAACAAACTGTTTCTATGGAAATTCACTCTATATAGGACTACCTACTTTAAGCGTTCTGGATGCGTTTGAGCGCTCTGGAAATTCACTTTATATGATACATGACTTCTAATCATTAAGAAAAATGAGTTCTGGTATTTGCTCATGATTATATTTCAATTTTGGTTCGGTTTTTGTGCTTGTGCAGAACAGAAGAATGACGGAAGTGCAGCCTTGTTCACATACTTTAAGGTCCCATGGAGTCGCCATCGCGAGGATGCACATGCACGATTGGTTCATATTTATTTTTCTTGTGGTGATTGAGGTCATCCTAAATATGTCACAACCATTTTATCGCTATGTTGGGAAGGACATGATGGTTGATCTCAAATTTCCCTTCAAAGATAATACTGTTCCCGTCTGGGCTGTACCCGTATGTTTGCTTGTGTCTTTCTTGTTTATGAAAACTTTTGGATATAAGTTAGAACGGAAACTTATGTGAATGCATTCTTTTTTCTTTTTCTTTTTGATGTGTGGATGATTAGACGTATGCAATGCTGTTGCCAATAGCGGTTTTTCTGTTCGTGTATTGGCGTAGAAGGGACGTCTACGATCTCCATCATGCCATACTAGGTGAGATACTTCATCATTATTTCCTTTTTCTCCATTGCTGATACTTGTATGCACTAGTTGATGTAAACTGGAATACCCTGCAGGTCTCCTTTACTCTGTCTTAATAACAGGAGTCATTACCGATGCGATAAAAAATGCAGTGGGACGACCTCGACCGAACTTCTTTTGGCGTTGTTTTCCTGATGGGAAAGATGTGTGTTTCTTAAACCGAGATATGGTGTTTTACTTCTGTTTTGATACATATCTTGCTTGGCTTGATGTTACTTATTTTATTATTATTTTTTTATAAGAAACAAATTTCATTGATTAATGAAAAGAGCATGACCTCGGGCACCACTTGATGTTACGTATTGATTTCATGTTTCTCAGTTTTATGATCAATTAGGCAATGTTATATGTCATGGTGATGAGAAAGTTATCAAGGAAGGGCATAAGAGCTTTCCAAGTGGGCATACTTCATGTAAGTGACAAAATGTTATTCTTTCCCTTCTAAGTTGAAGTAAGCATCCTTACGAAGATATAATAGTAATGTGACTTTCGATATGGTATTTAACCTTCTTTTTTCTTATTGCGGCTTTCAACCTGATGCAGGGTCTTTTGCTGGTCTTGGTTTCCTGTCATTGTACTTATCAGGAAAAATACAAGTATTCGACCAGCGAGGCCACATTGCAAAACTCTGCGTTACTTTTCTTCCCCTGCTTTTTGCAGCTCTCGTTGGCGTTTCTCGGGTGGATGATTACTGGCACCATTGGCAGGATGTGTTTGCTGGAGGTCTGATCGGTATGTGCATTTTCCTTCATCGTCTCGCCGTGATCGCATCTTGTACATAACCAATCAATGATTATAAATAACTGTACTTTTGCAGGGCTTGTAGTGTCTACCTTCTGCTACTTACAGTTATTTCCTCCTCCGTACCACTCACAAGGTATGGTTTTGACCCCGAAACCGTAGCTCATTCTTTCTCTACTGAAGAACCAACAAGGCGTGTTGTGGTTGAAGCTCGCTCGTTCGACATAACTAAATCATGAGATGTTTTTATTTGATTTTGGGTTGTAGGTTGGGGACCATATGCATACTTTAGAGTGGTGGAGATGCTTGCTAATCCTCCACCGCCGACGAATGCCATAGTCGTGCACAATGAACAGGACATCGAAAGGCAGGCTGCAAACCAGGAGGAAGACAGAAGCAACAAAGAGTGATGGAGAGATGCTTGGTAATCCTCCACCGCGGACGAATGCCACAGTTGTGCACAATGAACAGAACGTGATTTATAGGACTGTTCATTGATTCCGCTGCTCGTTGGACAATGCAGGAAACTGAAGCTGAGAGGAAATAACTGCTTGCATATATGTTGCTTTGGAGGCTTTAAATTGCTTTGGTGCACCTTCCATGGCACAGCATTGCTTGTATGCATGTGAATCGCAGGCTTTGTACAGCAGGTTTTTCTTTGGTTTAATTTTATGATATGTGTTTACGGTGTAAACAAGTTGTTTTAGCTCTTTTTTTTTGTTTTTAACCAAAGCTGATGCTAAAACCAACTTTATTTTTTTTGTTTCCTTTTAATGATCAAATCTACTACTAAATTGGTTTAAACTGGATTGTTGAACAACTTTTTGAGTATGAATTTTATGTAATTCTACCCATTGATATATATTACTCAAATTAGACAAACTATTTGAGAAAATTAGGACAATGTGACAAACAATTTTGTACCGTTGAAATGTCTAATTACTACAAATCAATAAATAACACGAATATGCCAACAAGAGCATAGTTCTGGTCGCCTAGTGATCATGAGGTCTTAGGCCCGCTACAACATATCAAAAAAAAAAAAAATAATAATAATAACAAGAATATTTATCCCCAAAAAATGTTCAATAAAAAGCGTACAAATTAATTAAGAAAAAGAAAAAAGAAAAAAGAAAAAGCTAACAAAATGTGCAAGAATTTCAAATGTGAATGAGAGAAGGCTTATGTTTAGGGTTGGATTTGTGATCGGAGAAATAAGAATGGAGAGAATGAAAGGAGAAGCCATAGCCAATCCCTTGGCCAATTCCAAGCCCCAATCCAACGCCGCAGCCGAGACCGAGCCCAAAAACAAGTTGAAGGTGATTCCAGGGCGAGGCGCCGCCGTGGCCGATCCCGCCGACGAGACCGAAGCCGAGTCCGACACCGCAGCCAACCCCGGCTCCTCCGCCGGCCTCCAAGACTAGGGCTGGTGGTTGTTCCTTTGCGTTGCGGCGATTGGGGTCGAAATTGAAAATGTTGGGGAGAGAGAATTTGTTGTTGTCGTCATCATTCCAGATTGCTCTGTTCCACTTCCATGGCGAACTGGAGTCTGATTTCATAGTAAGTAAGAAAGAAAGAAGAGAAAGATGCGTTTGTTGGTTTCATTCTCAACTTTTATTCTTTTCTTCACATATCTTATCTTATCCTTCCTAATCTATGTCAACTGCTCTTTCTTGGATACTTGCACGTCATCTCTTCCAAAAATTGGCTCCAATTTAAAAAATGACTCAACCTTCCGCTCACATCATTTATCATTTTATTTAATGCTTCTCGGGACTATTTTTCTCGTTTTCACTTGAGAAGATAGAAAATTTCAATTATAAAATTAATAATATAAAAAAATGTCAGTTAGGATAGACCTTAATTTAGAATCATCTCGGTAAATATTTCCTCTTTCTTCTCCATGCAAAAATAAATTAATGTCCAACTATGCGGATAATTTTTTTTTTTTTTTTTAAATACAATATTTTCACATTTTTATTTTCAAATTTAACTCATTTAGAGTAACATAAAGAGTTAAAAACAAGAATTAGGTATTTTTCCCCATTTTTTTAGTCTAAACTTATAAATTGTATCCAAACTTTTCATTCATCAATTTAAACTTGAGACTTTTAATTTATCAATTTAATCTTCAAAAGTGTATCAATTTACACTTTCGGTTAAATTTTAGTTTTAATTTTAGTGAGGAGGATTTTTTCACACACACCCAAAATCACATGTGTTGCTATATGATAGGTAGTTATTTATTTTTTTTATAAAAAAAATTACAGTGAACTCAGCCAAATTGTTTTTTACCCAAATTTCAAATTTCATGTTCAAATTAACAACTTACTCTTACTTATAACTATTAGAAGACATCTTTTAGTTCCTAAAGCTTTAAAACTAAACAACTCAAGAATATTTCAATTCGTTAAAATACTATAATTTCAACTAAATGGTCACGTTTAAATCATCACGAAAAAAAAAAAAAAAAAAACTCTTCAAAGTTCTTTAAAAAACCCTCTTGAAAGTGCTTTTCAAGTCAACATATTGGCCAATAACTTTCTCAAAATACTTTTAGTTGGATGCCCTTCTTCCTGGCAAGATCAGATCGAGAGGAGGTCGTAGCACTTCTCTCATAAAAGCATCCCTACGCACAAGCAAAGTTTTAAGCAGCTCTAACATGGAAATGCTTATGCGGGTGGAGCTCAGCTTCTGCGGTGCCTCAACTAATAAGCAGAGTGAAACAAGAAAAGCAAGCGTGCTTTTATTATACGTTAGACGATGCCACCTCCCACTTGACTTGAGTCCACCCGGCATAACTGCATTTCAACCAACCGACTCACTTGCCTCTCCCAACGTTGGAGATGAGAACCCATGATTTGATCTGCTAGCTTGAATGCCTGGATCATGCCGAGAAGAGAAGGCCACAAAACATATTGATATTTTATGACTTCCACCATTATACTTGTGAGTGAGAGAGATGTGCTTCTGGTCATCGCAAAATAACCTTTTTGGTTGGGCTTAATATATGAATATGGTTGTCAATTCTATCAAATTGAACAATATACTTGAATAAGGCAAGTTTAATGCATATTCAAAACCAAATTTATAACTTTTCTTTAAAAAAAACTCATGCAAATACACTCTAACCTAACTATACACAAAATTATGTGGATATAAACTAAAATGTTAAAACCCGACTTAAGAACATTCGACACATGACCAAAAGAATCAATACCCACGGAGTATTCTTATTCATTTTGAAAAAAGATACTTCAATAGAGGTGAATGGAGGAGAGCCTAGAGGAAAGTCTTCCAATTGAGTATAACGGTTGTTGATAAACCATAATTACAAAACAACTAAGATTTAATACACCATGAAGCAACACAAAATATAGTATCTTTCCATAGCTGGAGGATAGACTTAAGAAGAATCATTGAAGACTCTATTGTTTCGCTCAAGCAAGATATTTCAAAAGATGGCTCCAAAAAAGTTGCTTCGTAGAATATTTTTAGTCGATGTCAACTGTAAATCAATGCCGTAAGAGAAAGACATTCAGACTAATGGGGAGAGTGCGATCCGATCAAAATTATAGAGAGAAGGATAACTCAATAACATAAGGACAATCGAGAACAATATGGTATTTATTTTTATTTTTATTTTTTTTTATTTTTTGCAAAGAAAACACCCATTTGGATTTAAATTAGAGAGAAGGGCATCACAAAGTATTCTTATTCAAATGTAAGAATACTTATCTACAAATGTTTTAAAAAATTAGAATGGAAATCCAATTAACGAAGACTATTGATTGTTTCAAAAAGAGAAAAAATGGAGACTATTGATGTTCTTATCTAAATTTAGGGTTAAATTTGGTAAATTACAATTTTAAAGTTAAATTTGACCCCTTATTTTTACAATATGCATGAGTTAGAGATTGAATCTCTAACTCTGGGTCAATAACTCTTACATTATACCACTTGAAGTTATGCTCATGTTGGTTTGACCCTCTATCTGGTTTAAAATGACTTTTCAAGTGTTTAAAAACACTTTTTTAATACGTAAAACTCATTTTCTAAGCACTTCATTCCAAACAAGTTTTAATAAATCAATGCAATCTGTTGATACCGAAATTTGGTTAACAATGAATTTATATTTAGGAGAGATCGAGATATACACGCAAAACAATAAGAGGTGAAGACTAACACAAGTGTGGTGTTAGGACGTCACTAGCCTTTGATCTAAGAGTAAGGAAAAACATTTCAAAGTTGGAGAATAGAGTCCACATAGCAAGTATGACCTACTATTTTCTTCTAGAAATTATTTCTTTATATAATCGTTCGGATCTCATAATTGTTGAAGTACGTACTAATATGATCGTCGTTTCAACGAATATTTTTAGTTAACATGCATCCTTTAATTTAGTCGGTTATGAATTTGATCTTGAAACAACTTCTTTATTTTTTTAGTTCAACAATTGCAAAGATCGAGAGATCAAACCATCAACTTTTGAGGTGGTAATAACCATCTTATCCATTAAGCTAGGATGAAACATGAAATTTGGGTAAAGTTGTCCAATAATATACAATAATGGGTATATATATATACATAGAATTGGATAGGTTGAAGAGAGAGGCAAGTGGAAGTGGTTTGTTGGGAGGACATGCACCAACATATGAGGGGCCATCCAAGTTAGTTAAAGTTGTGACAAATAAGCAAACAATTTCCCATTTTTAGATTTAGATATTCAAACCAACACCACAATTATTATTATTCATCATTTCATATGCTTAATTAATCAACATTATAATAAAATAAACAAATTACCAATCTTCTGATTAACAACTCCCATCAAACCCAACTTCCTCTCTCTTCCTTCAACGCCACGCCAAAATTAAATAAATAAATAATTCCCCTTTATTTTCCCTAGCTAACAACTTACATATACATATACATATATATACACACACGTGTGTATGGTTAGCTATAAAGCAATGCCCATCCTTCTGTTAGGGTTTATCTAACTGCCGAGGCAGAGTTGAAATGGAAGAGGAGATGATGTGTCCGCCATTGCCGTCGAGTCTTTCTTCACCAAAGTCGTCGCCGGAACTGGAACTGGATAATTTCACTCTACATTTTGCTTCCATGTATCATTCCATTTTCCCTCCATTATTATCTTCATCATCATCTTCCTCACTTCCAACTTCTCTTTCATTCACGCCGTCGCCCTCTTCCTCCGTCGACGACCACTGCAGCGCCGCCGCCGCCGCCACCGACAACCTCCTTTTTCAGGCCCGCCTTATACTCCAACACCGCGAGCTCCGTCACCGCCACGATCTCTGCCTCCGCCGCCTCAGTCAAGTCGCTGACGACGCTGATTATCTCCGCCGGGAAAATTCCCAGCTCCGATTGGCCAACGCCGAGCTCGTAAAGGTTATCTCGTCGAACACGGGCGTCCACGATCTCATTGCAATTCCCAATTCCCATCTCCGGTCTCTGATCGGAGGAGGGCAAAGTGGAGACGAAATTGGTTCTGATCATATAATCAGTCCGACCAGTGTAATAGGAAAATACAACAACCAGTTCGACCGGAGGATTAATCTCCGGCGGATCTCTTTTCCAGAGACCATTTCCGTCCGCTCTGCAACTGCCGCCGCCGCCACTCCACTCAACATCCAGTCGGTAGGCTTCTTCAACTTTCTTTCTTTATTTTTATTTATTTAATTCTTTATTGTGTTTTCGGTGGCCTCCTCTAATAATTTGTTCTTATGCTGAGTTTATTGATACTAACCCCAACTTTACAATTATTTTTTTTTTAACAATATTTTCATAAATACGAGGATTCAACTCATGAACTCACGACCTTTTGTCAATTGAGCTATACTACAACTTTACCATTATTTTAGGATAAGGATTTCAATAATGGTGTCAATATATCTAATTAATTTTATGAAAATATTTATGTGTAAATATCAATAAAAAAAATATTTAAATTAATATATAAATAAGTATTTGAAAATATTACGAAGAGTTACTAGATTAAATGACAAATTTAGTGCGACTTTGAGCTGTCTAACAAGCTCTTTAATTTGAAAATAAAATAAACTTAGTAGAAAAATCAATTTATATCCTTAAATTTAAACTTGAAAGATTGTATCAATTAAAACCATAAACTAATAATTGTATCAATTTAAACCTTAAACTTTCATGAGTGGATCAATTTATACTCTCTCTTAGATTTTTTTTAGTTTTCACATGTGTAGAGACTTATAATATATCAAATAAAATTCTAATAGAAGGTGTAAAATTGATACAATTTTGAAAGTTTAGGGTATAAATTGATACAATCAATAGTTTATGGTTTTAATTGATACAACCTCCAAAGTTTTAGGGTATAAATTGATTTTTTCCCTATTAAAAAAAGTATATAGTTTGTGATTTCTTAAAAAAAAAAAAAAAGTATATAGTTTGTAATGTAAGTAACTTATTAGACACACAAAATAATTAAAATTTTAAAAATTCATGAAGTTTTTTAAAGTATAAATGGAGAAAATTGTTACCCATTGTTAAGTTGAAGTAGTGATAAGTAAATTAGTTGGTTGTGTGGGCAGCGTCGGGTGCACGCTCCGGCGAGCGATGATGGTAGGGAGGAGGAAGCGATGGAGTTGGAAGTGTACAATCAGGGAATGAGGAAGACGGAGCTCTGCAACAAATGGCAGGACACCGGTGGCTGCCCTTACGGCGACCATTGCCGATTCGCTCATGGACTTGAACAACTCCGACCGGTCATGAGACACCCACGTTACAAGACACAAGTGTGTAGGATGGTACTCGCCGGTGACAAATGTCCTTATGCTCACCGATGCCATTTTCGCCACTTTCTCACCGAAATCGACCACAACCGCAGCCACGAGTAGAAAACTAGGGGTTTTTGTACGGATGACCTATCCCTCGGGGGGCCGCAAGATTTTTTAACCCAATTTTTGAAAACTTGTGTTTTTTGACCTTCTCTCGTGATAAGGAAGTGCACAAAGTCATTCGTACCCTTCGCTTATCACGAGGAGATCACAGTTGTCTCCTCGTGATAAGCGAAGGGTACGAATGACTTTGTGCACTTCCTTATCACGAGAAGGTAAAAAAACATAAGTTTTCGCAATGAATGTTAAAAAATCTCGTAGCCCTCGAGGGGTGGGTCATCCGTACAAAAAAACCCTAGAAAACTACTTGAAAAATACGGAATATAATAAAAATGAAGAAAATATGAGGTTAATGGAGCAAAAGAAAATTCAATGATATTAGAAGAAATAAGGGGCCACAAATTTCTTGGCCTTGTGTAGTGTATATAATAATGGCGTTATATATTTGTTGTTGTTGTATTATTATCATTATTTTGATTTATTTGTGGATTGATTTAATAATTGTTTTTTTCCTTCTATATTTGAAAAAGATTATAGAAGATACAAAGAATTATATATACAAGTTCGAGTTTGTTATTTGTTATGAACAACCTTTGAATCATGGGTTCGTGTTATTTTTTAAATCAACTTAATTTCTCTTTATTTATGATAATCATCAAAACTGATCATGATCTAACACTCTCTTTCTAGTGGTTTTGACTAATTAGGAGAAATTAGAGCATTAATTTATTTATTTTTATATCCACTTTATAGTTTAGTACTCTTTAAAAGAAATTATCAACTTGTTGCATGTATGTTAGGTAAAATTCCTCTAAGTAATATTATAAAATGTGTTCTCTGTAATTTGGTTTAGTGTTGGAACACTTTAGCCTCAATTAATTATTATGGGTCACAAATAATTATTTAAGGACTCGTGTGATCTCAACCTACAAATTATTATATTGGTTAGTTAAATTACAAAGTACGATTTTTTTAATTTTTAATTTTGTGTTTGAACTTTTTAAAGTTTATATATTAAGTTCCTGTTTTGTATCTAATAATGTGACATTTTGGTCATCAAATCATACATATGCCAGCTGAGCTATGCTCGTTTTGACAGTATTTTTTATGATTTTTATGTTAAGTTAGATGAGGTAATTGCTATTCATTTGACTAATTATTCTTCAACCTTCCATTGGTTGGTGTGATATTTATAATTGGAGAGTGATTGTCCACTAATCACATGATTATGCTTTTTGCTTAAGATAGGTTGGATTCCTTGTCTCCGTATTAATAAGCTCAAACCAAATCCTTATATTTAACTTTAATTTCTAAAATACAATTATTTATGGTCACTCACATTTATCTTTTGTGCATATTGCTTAGTTTATTCGCATTTGTATTATTTTTTCCATTTTTTTTTTAATTTAATTTGAGATGGAGAAATCCCAACCTTAGATTTTATACTCCATCACACATTTTTATACCAATTGAGTTATGTTCGATTTGACTACTTGATGTTTCTTTTAAATTCTACCAACTTTTTTAATTTTTATAATAGATAATTTTTTTTAGTCTAATAATATAAATTGAGATTTTGATCAGATGAGTGTGTGCCAACAAATTAGAATGTTTGGATACAACTATTAATTTCTTGTCACTTAATAATTATCATTCTTCATATATATATATATAAATTAGAAGGTTTGGTATTAGGGAATTACCGTATTAGGAAACTAGTTAGTACTTAGTCAATATATAGTTAGTATTTATATGTATTTTGGGAAGTTAGGGTTAGAGTTATGTTGTATAAATTTACTCTTTTCTAATGTGAAAGACAAGAAAAAAACCTAAAAAACACATTGTTGTTTTGTCATTTGGATACAACTATTATATGTAAATTAGAATGTTTGGATACTATTATATGTAATTATCATTCTTCATATACATCTTCATTCATATACATATACAAATTAGAATGTTTGGATACAACTATTAATTATATATATATATATTACTAATATTATTCTTCATTCTTTATTACTACTATTCGTAATACATACTAATAATCAATTTAATCAAGAGCCAACATGAACATAATTAAATTGACATATAATATATGAACTAGTCACCAAGATAAAGTTAGATGTTAAAATCTTTTACCCGCATGTTATAAAAAAAAATCAATTTAATCCAGAGGTAAATATGAGTCAACAACCAAACATTTTTTTTTTAAACACACAACCAAACATCTATATATGACTATCTATGAACCCAAGTAAGCTTCAACATCTTTGAACATTGATTCGATAACGTAATAATCGGAACTTAACTTCAGAATCTGTTGAACTAAAAAAAACAAAAACAAAACTGTTGATAGAGAATAAAAGAAACCTAAATATATCACCTTTGTCTTTGTAGATTGTGCACACAAATGATGCTACTTTCACTATTTTTATGTTTTCTTTCTCTATTTGTCGTGCTCATTGATTGTTGGTGTTTGTAAGATTTGAGGCTAAATAGTGCGATAACCGTTTTATTTTTTAAAATTGTGTTTGTTTTATCAAATTTCTTTTAGAATAATTTTCATATTTCTTAAGAAAATATTTGAATTCTTAACCAACTTTCAAATTCTGAAAACAAGATTTTTTAGTTTTCAAAATTTGGTTGAAATTTGAAAATACTAGTAAAAAGTAGACAACAAAAAAAAAAACACGGATATTTATAAACTTAATTTTCAAAAACTAAAAACAAAAAACCAAATGATATCCAACCCGCTCGATAAGCTTCTCTTAGGGCCTTCGCCTCTTCTTGAAATCAAACTCATCCTCCCTTCTAATCCATTCATTTTTGCAAGCAGGCAGATCCATAGCTAATACTCCATGCTAGGCTGAGAATCTAGTAGAGAAGAATTAGATCCATTTTGTTTTTTTTTTATTTGTGTTGCAAAGAATTGTTTGTGTTTTAATCGTCACATATGATGGGTATATCATTTGGATTTGATTGATTTGAGTTGTTTAAACAATTTGTTTTTAAATTGTGTAAATAAAAATGAAACCATAGATTTAAATAGTCAATTAGTACTTAACATTTTCTTTTCATAAATTATTTCACACAATAGATACCATGCATTAATTCCACCAAAATCACAAATATGTTATGTTCTACCTTAACACACTCTATTTGTCTAAAAAATAGCTTACCTCTAAATATCATCCAAAATGAAGGAATTACTACAAGTTGGTGAAAACAAGCAAGAATAAAAAGAAAGAATATCAAGACCTACTAGAAAGAACATGTATATTATTAGAAGAATGAAGAAATAAAATTAGGGTTTTAGAAAGAAAGAGTGAAAAGATGAAAAGAAAAAAGGGTGAAATTATGATTAAGAAAAGAGAGTTTTAAAGGGGTTGAGAAGGTGATGACAGAAGCATAGAGAGCACAAAGGAGTGAGATGCCCAATAGCAATTAATATGCATTTCATCATCTGTGCTCTCTATCTTCTGTCAACAACCATTATTTGCAATTCCAAATTCACAAACAAGAAAGAAATAAACCCTAAAGGAGAGAGATATATGAATTGATGAATGGTGGGTCTGAATTTATAGGAAAGGCTATGGCTTTGGGGTCATCCATTTGTAGCTCTAAAACCCTCTTTGAATGAATGAATAAAGTGTGCAACACCCCACTTTAGAAATCATCATATTCTGCTCACACACACTTTTTTTTATCTCTTTTTTATGCCTTTTTTTTTTTTTTACCTATTTCTTGCTTAGTTCCAAATTTATCAAGAGCTTCCAATTAAACTTGAATGGAAAACTTCTCGATTGTACTACGATTCTCGTCTTTATTTATTTTTCTTTTTTTTGACGTTTTAGTATCTCTCACTTTTGTTCGTTTCATTCTGACCTTTACTTTTGTAGAGAACGTATCGATTCAATATTTATCATTTTGTTCGGTTGCGTGTCTATTCACCAACAGGGACAACGAAAATCTAGATATCTCTTTAATGATATGATATTGTCCACTTTGTGCAAAATCCTCGTGATTTTACTTTTGCTTTCACCCAAAGGACATGTATCATTGGAGATAGTTGTCCTCACTTATATATTCAACTAACACATTTTTGTATGTGGTTGTGTGCAATATTAAATTTGTGATATTAACCTTTACTTTTGTAGACGTATCGGTTTGATAACTCATACATGTTAGATTTGTGATAGTATTTAATTTGGTTAATCTAATAGATGCACCTTTGTGATCAATAAATTATATTCAAATTTAGATGTGGATTGAGGATACCACAAGAAAAATGGACACACATATCGTTTTGGTAATTGCAAACTAAAAAAAGTTAGGTTTTGAAGTAGTGATGATAAGAATCAAGTGAAATTGAAGCTAAGAAATAGTGAAAAGTCCTCATAAATTAAACAACCTTTAGCTTACAAATCAAGTCCTTTTTGTTTTGTTTTGTTTTCAAAATATGGAAGGAATCATTTGAGAATAAATAATGGGATTTAAATTTGATATGAAAGTGGTAAAGAGGGATGGATGGGGGTTTATGATTAGAGAATGGTAGCCCAAGTTGAGAAAGAAGCATGGAGAAGCTTAAGGGAACAGCAATTCAAAAATCCCCCACCACTAAAACCTTATCCTATTCTTCCTTTATCATATTTATGGCCTTTTTGACATTCATTCACAAAATGGGTGGGGATTGTTTGACTCATATTCCTTCCATTTGTCACTTCCCCATTTTGCTTCCCCCTCCATTTGTTTTTTTTAATGAGAGAGTTGTTCCATGTTAGTCTAAATAGTTTATGATTACATTAAAGTGTGTGAATTTAAGTTCTTAGAGTTTATGTGAGAAACATATAAAAAAAAAAAAATTCTGTGATACAAGAGATATCATAGCTTGAAAAGAGATTGGAATTTGTGGACCAAGACGCCACATCGATGAAGATGACTTCTCATAACGATTGATGATTATGATATTTGTCATTCAACACTCTATCGTTTCCTAGTCTTTTGAAGGATCAGGCCGAGGCCCAATAATACTAGAGGATAGTGCAACAAAAGAAAATGTAATCAACATCTTCCGAGTTTCTTAGAGCTTTAAACTTCATTATGATAACATTTTGGTTTGAGACATGTCTATTAGTCGCCACCTACCACATTATGCCAATTCAATCGTTATTTATCTAAAAAGAATCTTTACCCATTATTCAAGTATGTTAGTTGACTTGATTAGTTTGAAAAATCGTAAAAAAAAATTGAAGCTTCTTATAGTTTACTCAGTAAGTTTTTAAAACTTTAAAAAAATTGGAAACAAATTAAGCAACACTACTGCCACCTATATATTTCTTTATTTTGTTATATTTTTTTTAAAACAATTTTAAAATCTAAGTCATTTGATAACTAAAAATGTTTTAAGAAAGGTGAAAATTTTGTTGAAACATTGTGAGATAACAAATATAATTAAAAAAAAATAGTTAATAAAAAAATAAACTTGTATCAAATGAGGCCTTAATAATTTAAGTTTTGTAAAGGAAAATAATCAAAAAGTTCTTCCACGATAAGAACGAGACGGGAAAATGTACAAAATATTTCATAAACTTTTAAGTACTTTCATTTGGTTTTTTATCTTTTGAAATTCTAATTTCACCCTTAATATATTAAAAAAAAATCAATTAAGTCATATTCAATAAAAAAAAGTTGTTGTTGGTGCATAGTTCAACTCATAGTTTTTGGATCAAAAGAGGTTAGATGTTTGACTTCTGAGAACTTAAAAAAAAAATAAAAAAATAAATAATATATATATATAATAATAATAATAATTTGTTAAAATTTGTTTGCTAAAAAATTGATGAATCATTACATTACCATTTTATTAACATATTAGACTCAGGAACAAGTCTCAATATGCTACTTGACAGGTGAAATACAATCTACTTTATCCATAACAAAATTTGACCCACTCATCAATCAAATCAATTTCTTCAAAGTATCTTAAGTAGAACAATAATTTAACAAACAAAATAACTTTTTGTTATTTGAGTTTTAACATTTTTTTTTTCTTTGAAGAATATAACTAATAATATTCAATACATTATTAAAGATAAAAAAAAATTCTTTTGAAGAATATAACTAATAATATTCAATACATTATTAAAGATAAAATTGAGAAATTTAAAAGATTAAAAGATAAATTAAGAATTACCTTAACAAATTATAAATAAGTGTTTAAGGACGACGAAATCCGTATGATATTGTCTACTTTGAACATAACTCTCATGATTTTGCTTTTAATTTCAAATAAAATGTCTCCCCTTATATACTCAAAATTTTTCTCTTATCTAGCCAATGTGGAATATTGTTTGTAACAAAATGCCTCCCCTTATATACACATCCAATGTGAGATATTGTTTGTACTACCACGACCTTCCCTCCCGCAAAGCTCAATCACGACTCTCACATCCATCCGAATTACACTTAAGCAATCCGAAAAACTCAACCACGGATTCACTATAACTTAACTCTTATAGTTTTGCTTTTGGTTTCATTCAAAAGACTTCATACCGTTAGAGATAATTATTTTCCTATATTTACTTAAGATTTTTCTCTTATCTAACCAGTGGAATATTGTTTATATATCTTATTCTTAGTCGTAATTCATATATTTGCATGAGAACACAGAAATGGATTGATGATATATGGATGATAAGACAAGAAAAAACAGTGGTTGCCATTAGTGGCAAGTGTGATGATGTGATCCCAAGTGGGTAGGGCAGGCTGTCCTAAGATATATCCCCTTTGGGTGTGGAAGAACCTTTCTTTGAACATCAAAACTATTCCCCATTTGGGTAAGCCCATAACCTCACCTATGCCCTTCTTTTTTCCCATCTCTAAAGTGCTTCCTTCCCCACTACTTCCTCACATAAACCCTACCACCCTCTTTTTGTTTTTCGAGAAAATAAAATCAATTTATACCTCACCATCAATCCATTCAAACTTAAATTTTTCATAAGTGAATCAAATTCAACTTTCTATTAGCTTCATAACTATATTTTCATTTTATTCTATTTGAAACAACTCAAAATTATTTAAATAAAATTATTTTTTTCTTTACCTTCTATTAAAGTGTAATTCTTTCTAAATAAATAGAGAAAAATAGAAAAAGAAGAGAAGATGAAAATCCGTTCATATTGATAGAAATTGTTACTACTTTTTTATTCCAACATTTTCTTCTAATATTGCATTAATTCTTGCAATTAAAGAAGTTGTACTAGCCAACTCAAACACAACTCACTAAATAAAACACTAATTATCATCTAAAAGATTGATGATTCAATTTTTGTCCTCGCAATTGTTGAACTAAAATAATAATAATAATTTAAAGTAGGGTTTAAATTTATTTTCACTTATAAAAATTTAGAATTTTAATTGATACAATTATTAATTTAAACTTTAAATTTATTCAACATATAAAGTTTAGAACTTTCTAACGTTTTTTAATCAACATGTGACTTTAAAATCCTAATCCAATTTCTTCTAATTTAGACTAGAGTGCATAAGGTCTATTTGGAAGGGACTCTCATTAATTAGCACTAATGTAGTTGGTAATCACCACATATTAACATATAACTAGCTACAAGTTTACTCATAAGTTCAAAAGCTCAAAGTACACATTATATATTCGAGGAAGTCACCATACATATGATTTGACGGTTTTAAAATTTTTCGAGGAAGTCACCATATACATATGATTTGACGGTTTTAAAATTTATATTCGGTGATTAATTATTAGGAAGTATGTAAACTTTTGAATCCACATATCTAATGGTCAATTATTAAGAGGTAGTCACATTGTGACGACTTCATTATTGAATAATATTTTGTTGAAAATAACAGATAGAATAGAGAACAATAGATGAAAGGCATCAATCTGAGTGCTGATTGATTGAGGATTTTTTATTCTTGCCTCTTTGAATATAAAATATATATGTTTTCTTTCTTAAAGGAAAGACTAGTCCCCATTTTGATATCCTCCATGGATTTGAAGTTGCTTTTGGTTGCAATTTGTATAGTAATTTATTTTCCCCTTTAATAAGGGGATCTTTCCTTTCCTCTCCCATTGTCACCACCATGAATAGCAGAAGGGCAAAGAGTATAAGCATGAGAATTGAAACATCATCTCATTCATATCAAACATAATATCACAATTACTTAATTGGCTTCCACCCAATAAAAGAATGTGATTCTCAATCTTTTCTCTTTTGTTGACCATTTTTTAAAAAAGCTTCGATTATTGAATTACTTTAGTAAATTAAGAATGCAACTAAAATCTTGCATCCATAGAAACAAAAGATCTAAAACTAACAAGTACTACGTACTAAAAAAAAATGTAATTGTGATATCATTATCGTTAATGCCCATGTTAAAAAAGTATTTGAAATTTTATTCTAAGTGTAATCTAGTATCGATGATAGGTAGAAACACTAGAGAGTTTCTATTTTTAAATTAATTGATATTAAATCTCCAAGAATAAGCGTGAGAATCCTTTGATGATAAATTAAATTAAAAACTATTAAATTATATTGAATTATTACAAAAACCAACAAGAGCATAGCTCAATGACATGTATCGTCTAGTGACCATGAGGTCCTAGGTTCAATCTCCCACCCCAACATATTGTAAAAAAAAAATATTACAAACAAAATCCTAGATTATATATATATATATATGATTAATGATATGAATTATCTTGACAATCTAATTCATATTCATGATGAAGGTCAAAAAAGTCAAATCATCCTTATGGAGCAAGGATCAAAGTCAACAAAGAAGTGAGAGACAACATCCCCATTTTGGTATGAAGTTTTTTGGGTGGAACCAAAAGCAAATGAGGGTTTAGGTTCAAAGTGAACAATATCATATCAATGCGGAGATATGTGGAGTTATGTTGTACCTAACAAGTGGTATTAGAGTCACGTCCCTAAAATTATCCGTGTCGGTAGAATCATCGGGTGTCGAACAAAGATATGATGAGCTTCTGAAGACATAGTCATTGGTGGAGATCCGTGGTTGAGCTCTAGCGAACTGGCGGTGTGCTCCGGTAAAAGAGTTAGCCTGGATAAAAGCTAGATAGATAAATGATCATTTGAAAGGAGGCTCGCAGTAGTACTTCGTTCGAGGGAAGGATTGTTGGGAGTGCGAACAAAAGTACCACATTGGTTAGAAAAGAGGAAGATCATGGGTATATAAGTGAGGGACAACATCTTTTTGTCTCCATTGGTATGAGACATTTGGGGGGAAACGATGGTTTATGTCTAAAGTGGACAATATAGTTTACGTTGTCCCTAACATTGTGTTCTTTTAGATGTTGAATATCTATTGTTAATGCCTCTTAATGTTTAAAACAAGAAAATTGATCTAACATATTCGACTATAATATTCGCCCATTCGAGGGATCAATTTTCCAAATGTATGATTTTGTAAGAATTGAAAGATGGAAACTTGAGTTCAATAACATGGAGAGTTGAGATCAAACAAGGGAGCCTCCAAATTATTCTTTTTCCGTTTAATATGTGAAGTTGAGATTTCAAACTTTTTAACGTAAAACCTCATACTCTTTGAAAGATATATTACTTTAACGAATTGAGCTATGTTTAGTTTGTTAGTCCGGAGGAAGCTACAAACCTCCTACTCTTTTAATGATTTTTGTATCGCTTTAGGCCCATGACTCGAAATCCTGAATCAACACATGTGACTCCTCCGATTTAAATTTGATAATTCTTATGATTGTATCATCGAAAAGGGAAGGTGCACCTTGTTGATATATAACTAGTAACTATCAAATCTTTTAAGTATTTCTCAATCATATCTGTATATAGATGTGATCTCGGTTCATTTATATATCCCATATGCATTTCGGTATTACAAGTTTAGTAAAGAAAATGTTAAAAGAAATACTATTTTTTTTTAAAAAAAGAACTTGAAGAATTATATACAAATATCTCAATCATACCACACTAGCTGTTTCTAGAAATATCTCTGGTATGGTTGTAAATGTCTCAAGATGTTCTAGAAATATCTTGACCTTTAATAATATTTTATGAACTCCCAAAAATTTCGAAGAGAGAATATCTTTTTACTTATTTATAAATAGGAATTCTATTTGTGAGTGTCCCACACATCAGTCAAAGTGAGTGTGAAGTCAGGGGCGGGTCCAGATATTGATGTTTGGGGACCAAAAATTAGAATATATAAATATTAAAAAAAGATGGCAAAAAATACAGAGGTTCGAATTCACACTCTCAAATTATGTTGACATTAAAAAAAAGTTATCAGTGATAAACATATATGAGTGTATCAAAGACTTACGGACTAAGTTTAAATAAACTTAATACCATCATATAATTTTGCTCATCTAAAAAAAAAATAAAAAATAAATAAATTGAGTCCCTAAACTCTGAAAAGTCTTTAATCCGTCCCTATACTTTCAATTTTGTTTCTAATGAATTCCTAAATTTTAAAAAAATGTCAAATAAATATAAGGATATATTAAACTTAAACTTGAAAATTTGAGGAACAATTAATTACAAAATTGAAAGTTAAAAAATATATTGAACTCTTTTTGAAGTTCGTGATCTATTAAACACAAAATTAAAAGTTTAAAGATTTATTAGACATTTTTAAAAAACAATTATTAAAAAAAAAACACAATATAACATGAATTTATTTCCAAAATTTATAAAAGGGAGGTTAATATAGTCTAAATTACTTTTGAAAATGTTAATAAATAAACTAATACTAAGAGTTAATAGATTTTTTTTAAAGTATGAAGAATACTAAATTTAGATATTTGAAAGTACAATGACTAAAATAATATAACTCTCAATAGAGATACTACAATGACATTTCAATTAAAAAAAAATCTTATAGAAGTAAATACTAAAAAAAAAAATAGGTCTTAATTATTTTTAAGAATGAAATTTATATATTTTTAAATATATATAAACAAAATATTAAAAGATAACATTTTTTTAAAAAAAAAATATACATATAGGGAAGGAAATGTAAAGCAAATAAATTATTGTTATGGTTGACGCACAACAAAATATAAACCATGCACAATGACCACTAGAATGAGATTTTGTTAATTTGGGGGCCAAAATGTATTTAATAACAATAGTATATATTTAAGACATTATTTTTACCTACGAGTATAAGAAAATAAAAAAATTTGGGGGGCCAGGCCCCCCCTAGTCCCTTCATAGGTCCAACCCTGTGTGAAGTTGAATTTTTTTAAAAAAATATATATATATATATATTTAAGTTCGTTTTACTTCCCAAAAAGTTAAAAAAAAAAAAGGTTGTTATTAGTATTTATTTTCATTATTGAGATTAATTGATACTATTTTTTTTTTTTAATGTTTTACGGGTATTTATAAAAGATATCGGAGATATCGTTTAATCTTTAATATCCATGTCGAATTCTCCAACCAATTTATAGATATACTCCATCGAGTGTTCATATTTGTATTTTCTTAATAAAGAAAAAACAAATCCTTCAATTAAGTGTTTCTCACTTCTCTTTTTGATAATTTCTTCAACAAAACATATAATGGAGAGTTTTTTCAATCATATTTATCTTGAAATTAGATCGTTGACTAGTGCTTTATTATACATAAGCCTCCTTCTATTTGGTTCATCTTCTCAGTTCCTCCTTGTTCATGAGTTGTCTGTGTATGTGAACTTGAAATTCTCCTTAGCTTGTTGTTCCTTGCTAATTTGTTTGATCTTTAAAGTCAAGAGCAAGAGAACTTTCAAAGTGACTGAGTGAAGTAAGGACTTCTAGAGAGATTGTTATTCAAATGTGTGAGGACACACAAATTTTCATTTTACTATTTGGGTTGGTTAATTTCACATCATTCAAGAAATTTGTTGAAGTTTAAATACAATATATAATACTAACTAAATCTTATAAGGCCTCTTCTCTATGAAAGCATAGACTTTGATCTCTAAAGTAGGCTAAATAAGAGCAAAGGCAGTCCTAAGAAATAATTCAATTTTGAAAATAATTTTAAAATGTAGATAATAAAACAAAGAAACTCGTTGGTTGAAGTAGTATTAATAAATTTAATACGGAATCGATTTTGAATTATCAAAACCATCCATCTGAAATTTTGAACATCATACTAAATCTATTAGTATATTGTGCAAGGCCAAGATGTTGACTACATTAAGTTTGCATTCTTCCTTCCTTTACGTTTAAATTATAACCCAAAGACAACAAAATAGTAAGCAATTGGATAATTAGTTCTAACAAAGAAAAATTGTAGATTTGTCTTTGTGGTAAATGCAGCACAGTTCAAACTTCAAAATATGAACATACTCTCCTATATCTAAACGGCCGAAACCTACATCCCGCACATTTAGTTGTTTATCTGCCAACATCAGAACCCTGCTTAACAAATAGACCAAAAGTTTTTTAGTTATCAAACAAGGGCTTCAAAATAATGAATTTGGACTATCTTTGTACAAGTACAAACCATAAAAATACAAGTCAGCATGCACCAAACTGAGTCGCCGCTCAAGACACGTTGAACACTGCATTCACAAAAATATCTCAGCTTCCGAGCAACGATGATCTCTGAGAATAAGTGACGACCGTGACACAAAAATTTCCAAGACTTAGTTGGGATGGAAGTTCCTTTAACAAAGCTAAACCTAAGGATTTTGTTCGTCTGAAGGATGTTCAGGCGAAGCAGGTAGTTGTTCGTCACCGTCGGTTTCAGCTGATACAGGATCGTTAGAAGGAGGTTCCTCTCCACCATCATTAGTCTCAGGGTAAAAATTAATCGGAAACTTTGTAACCCTGGGTTTATCAGATAGAATGTTTCTTTGAACCCTATCGATCAAGACTTTGGCTGGCGGTTCTTCTCTCAGCTGCTCGTCATCATAATCATTGTTTACATAGTAACCGACGCGGATAAATTCCTGACCCATATATGAGCAGGTCAACAGAAGTACAGTTACGCCAATGATATCTTCTTCAGGAATTTTGGACGGGTCGGGAGGGTCTGCCTGGGAATGATCCATTGTGGGAGGGGGTAGCAAGGTTAGCTCTATAAACAAGATGTATTATAACAAAATACAGAAATTGGTCATGGAAGTTTATCGACACTACCTGTAATACAAAACGATAATTACCAACATTGACAGGTCCCACAAGAACACACTCCAAGAGTTGATCATAAGTCTCAACCTCAGCAGACCCCACGTAAATTAGCTTCCATTCCAAATCTGAAGCAGAAAGTCAAAACCGTCGGCACAAAAACATTCAGGAAAGAGGGTACTTCTATAAGTGCAATGATAATCAATACAATTGGCTAGACATCTAAAAAAGAAAAAGCAGATAGGTATCACACGCAATTTGATTTTTTTTTTAGTACATTGTGGGGGGGGATTCGAACCACAGACCTCTTGGTCATCAAGTCATACATATGTCAGCTGAGCTATGATAAACTTTACCCAATAAAACTCCATATTTCCACATAAATTTCCTTCTAAATAACAGAGTCAACAACATTACCATTTATCAATTGGATATACTTTTCATGAGGGTGTCAGAAAAAACTGCATATTCACACCTCTTCAAGAAATATCCACGTATCATACAAAATAATCTAGTTGCTTAATTATATCCAATCACAATAGTTCTTGTGGGGCTTAAACATGAAGCGAGGGGTTTGTATTGTGAGGTACACGACACGATACAATAGAAAAAGATGTGGTTTTATGAATAATACAATAATGAAAAATTTAAAGAAATTAGAACTTTGGTAAGAGATTGGTTAGAGAAATAAGGGATGTTTTACTTTTTGAGAATATTTCTTAACTTTTTAATAGAGAAAATAAAGAAGGCTGAGGCATGTGCCTCACTAAGGAGACCTCGCTTCTATGAGGCTTCTTGGAAGTGCACCTGATCCATACATTACCAAAATTATGCGAAGGGAAAATATCAAGAAGAGCTTTATTTTGCTCCCTATACAAGGGGTTCATTCGTGTCCTGACTCATGGGGCCTGTTTGAGAAACATGAAACATCGAATGACTAAGAGCAGTGGAAGGTACCTCCAATCTGTCAGCAATGGTACCCACTATTTGGATGATACAAGGTGGATCATAATAGCGAGAAGTAAAATTTTCATATCTACGGGCTAATATGGACTATTGACTGTATGGCCAAAGTTACAAATGAAGCACATTGCAAATTCCACATCTTTAAGATGGAAGCTAGCTAATTGTTCCATATTGAGTTCTAAGCCAATTCCAATTCTAATCATCCAAAACTGTATTTCATTCCACCTAGAGCTAATCCACACTCGTGAGACGAGGTCTAAGAGATAGAGAGTTAGAAGAATGAACTATAGACTCATTTCTTTGGTCCAAGAGGCCAGACCAAACCAAGACAGTGACAAAATACAACAGAAACCTTGGAAGTTGAGGGTTATTTTCAGAAAATTCTGCTAACAGAGTTCTGCACTCAGCCGCTAGCTTCTTAGATCTGGGTACTTGTAAATGTAATCTGATTTGGAAAGGCAAGGTCCAAAACAACCAAATTCTTTATATGGACCCTTGCACACGGCATCTAAAACACTTTAGATAAAGTCGAAAGAAGGAACCCCAGTAACCCGTGAGACCAAGGAAAACTTTAAGCTCCATTGAAGAAGGCATTGGGTGTTTGGAAAGATGCTTATGCCAAGAAAATTAAAATAATTCTTTGGGAATTAAGTCTTGGTGCAATTAACACGGCAGATAGGCTTCAAAGGCGTATGCCTTATTTCTACTTTTCTCCTTCTTGGTGCTGTATGTGTGCTTCAAATGCTGAGACACCTGGTCATCTGTTTGCTCATTGCTCTTTTGCATGCCTTATTGGTGCCTTATTTCTACTTTTCTCCTTCTTGGTGTTGTATGTGTGCTTCAAATGCTGAGACACCTGGTCATCTGTTTGCTCATTGGTCTTTTCTATTGCCACATGATATTTATGACTTGCTATCCGTTGTACTGGTGGGTCATCCATTTGTGGGAACGAAGAAAACATTATGGCTTGCTTTTATCAGAACATTCTTTTGGTTTCTTTGGAGGGAACGAAATGCACGGACTTTTCGGGACATTTCTTCCACTTTTGATCAATTTATAGATTCAATTATTTGTTATACTCTCCTAATTTGTAAAGGAACTGCACCTTTTTCTCATTATAGCTTATCCTGCTTATCCTCCAATTGGAAAACTTTTATGTAATTCACCTATAGGTGCTTGAGAGTTTTCTCTCCCCCTTTTCATTCATCAATGAAATTGTTTCCCTTCTCAAAAAAAAAAAAAAGGCATTGGGTGTTGACCAATCAAACATTGCTTGGACTTTCTTTTGGTTAGTCTGAGATGATATGGCCTAAATATACTAGTTGGCTTTGCATAAATGCACTCTCCATTTACTTAACATACAACTTGTGTTTCTAACAGTTTCCTTAAAAATAAATAATAAAAATAAAAACAAATCTGAATTTCTGTAAGAACGTCTTCAATACATCATTCATTGAAGCCATAAAAACAGAGTGTGTGTTGGTCAAGGTAAAAAAATTCAATTGATTTCATTGACCTTCAGCCAATATTCCATAAATCATACGACACAAAGTAATTCTGATTCTGCTCCCTTCCCGTTAACATATACCACCTAAGTTCTAAACTACACAAGAATGTTCTTTAAACATATACCACAAGTACCTCAAAGAGCCTAATCAAATATAGACCTCGCTGCGGGAGTATAGATTAAACAAAGAACATAGTCTCTTCTGAGATATCCTAAAGTTGGACGCGAAGTAAAAAGTTGGAGAACCAAAATGGTGCTCTTTCAATATCCAATATCAAAGCCATATACACATCAAACGATCACTTTTTAAGTTTCATCATAAACCTCTATTAAAAGAATAGTTTAACTCGAAACCAATAAAGCCACTGCAGCCAATCTAATGTTGCTATCGTCACAAAAAAACTAACCATGCACGGGATATGCCAAAATTCTTTGTTCGATATGCTCATACAACAATCCCATTGACCAAGATACATAAATAAACTCAGGTAAATATTCTGCTGACATCCATGACCTCGTTACAGATCCAACAAATTGAAAATGAGCAATATCCTATCCATCAAAATATATAGGGGTAACAACATCAATTACCTACCTTCAATTTTAGATAGAGTAGCACTGAATGCAGAGGGAAAACATTAGGAATCTTGAAATGATAATCATTGGCATACTGAATAACATGCAATATAACATAGAGAACAAGGTCCTAACCTTACATGTACAGGTTAATAAATACTTGGACCAAGACGGCAATAAGACACTCACCTAATAGTAATGATATAAACTAGAGCGCCCATGAAGAGGTAACAAAAACTATAATATCCCTAACATCTTAGACAATTCGAACAAGTAATTCGGCGGTTGTAAGCAGAAACTCCTCGGACCCATGAGGGAATTATCGAAAACTTGATATTCAGTTAAGTAAAAGAGTAAAGGACTATGGTATGAATGTATGAAGGTGCTCCCGACTACCACAAACTTGATTGTAAGTTCCCAAACCGAATAATCATAAGTAAAACTAAGATTAGTTTAACATTTCGTAGCTAGCACTCACAGATTAAGCCCTAAAAAGTAAACCCTAACAGCAACTTAATTGAAATAGCATTAGAAAAGGGAAATAATCATTGAAGAACACATATAGGAAAGAACAAAAAAAGTAGATCGGGGGAATACCGTATTTGAGAGAAGACAAACACTCGTAGGAGATCTCAAACTGAAGCGGGGTAGAGAAGGGAGAAGGGTTGTCAAGAACTGCAACGTTGGTGATATTGACAGCGCTCATTGTGTTTATGAAATCGAAAGAAACAGACTACTGCTGCTCGCATGGAGAATTAGTTGAGAAATGAAAAAGCTCAAAACCCTAACTGTCGAATTGGAAGCGTTAATCGAACTTCAAACATGGCAGAATCGGAAAGGTTGAAGAAGAAGGAGTCTCAGAGCAAGAAACGAATAAGTTTTGGTTCGAGTTTTTTGTTTGGAGGGTTGAGGAGGAGAGATTTTTATTTTAAAAATAAATAAAAAAATAAAAAAAAGAAGGATACCGGAAATGTGGGGCGGTCACCGGCGATAACCGGTTGCGGGATTTGGCGGGAGTTGTGAGGGCACGAAAATCATCGGTCCGCTGTGGTGGCGTCTGGCGAGCAGAGTTGATGACGAATTTCATTCTTTACAAATCTAACGGCTAAGAATTATGTTTCTTCAAACTTAATGGATGAGAGCGATTAAATTCAATTATTAAAGGTTGAATTACTACTTTGACCATTAAATTTTTTTTTAAATTACATGTTTATTATTATTATTATTATTTAGTAAAGATGTCTATTTTTCTCGGGTCCGGAGCACCTGCATTTAATTCCGATTTACATGGTAGTTGAATCAAAGCACTTAGAAGACTTTGACAATGTCAAAGTGAGCATAGCTCAGCTGACATATGTATGACTTGATGACCAAAAGATCTCTCATGAGGGAATACGAAACTAAAGAACTTAGGAATAAGTCGTCACGTGTACTTAGGAATAAACACACCATAATGAGAGTAGGTGAATTCACAATCCAGAATGTAAGTGAGCAATATGGCGAGTAATGTGGTCGCATCGAGGTTAAAGCTTTCAGGAACTGTGGTTGAAATTGGATCAAAGTCCCTTGCGTAATAGGTTTGTAAAATTTAATGAACTCGAATTTATTAGATACAAAATTTAAAGTTCAAATACTTGTTTGATAAAGAACCAAAATGTAGAGACCTATAATAGACATTTTTTAAAGTTTGTAAACTTATTAGATATATGTTAGAAAGTTTATGACTAAACTTTTAATTTAACCTAAACTGTTAAACTTGTCTAATAAGTTTTTGAACTTTAAAAAAAATATTTAATAGGCAGATGAAGTTTCAACATAATATTTTACCTTTAAAAAGTGTCATGAATTTTTGAACTCTTAAATTTTTTTTTTTTTTTATTATTATTATTATTTTTTTTTTTTGGTAATAAGCTAATAGGTAAATATGAATTTCCAATTTTTTGTTACTTAAAATCCATAATTTTATAGGCATTCGATAAAGTCAAAAAAAAAATATTAGACAGAAACTTCTAGTTAATGGGCCAATTAAATATATATTTTAAAAAAAATTAATAACCTATTGGCACATTCTTAAAACCTGTAGTGACCTCTTCTCTCTCTACTTCAAAAATTTAGAAATTTTGAGATGTGAAAAAAATTAGATTCGAAAGACTCCGTCGGTGGTGGGACAGTCAGCAGCAACAACGACAATGAGAGAATGAAAAGAAGATGAAGTGGTGGAGCGAGAGGAAGAGGGAAGAGGAGGGAGGAGAAGGAGGAGAGCAAGCAAAGAGACGAGGGGAGGAGAAAGCTTGTTGTAAGCAAAGTTAGGTCAAATCTCATTTGGGTCGCCCAAGATATTAATAATACAAAAGGAATGAAAGAGAGGAAAGAAAAATAATAATAATACAAAAGTTTATTGTAAAACCTTAATTTAAAAAATTAGGTCAAATCTCATTTGGGTCGTCCAAGATATTGGGTCATCCGTGTCCATTCCCAAAGCATCACACACAAATTTTATTGAGAAATTACTCATAGTATTCGAAACTCACATATATTCCAGAAGTTTACCATATTCTTCTTGAAGGAATTCAACCTAACACATGAGATCGGTCTTCAACCACGCAATATGGACGAAAATTGATTCCTTTGTCCTCTAGAATTTAATTTATTGATGGAGACGAATGATACTTTATTGATACATGAAAATGAAATAACTCAATTATAACTCAATTATTAATGGTTGAAGATATTACAGAACAACAACAACATCAAATGATGGTTGAAGGCTCCTAATGCCTCAAACTTGTATCATGACAAGCTGACAACACACAACCTAGCTCATCATGCAACAATCGTATATCTCTGATATTTGGATATAGGATCATCCAACCTCCTTGGCCATCTATATACCGTATAATTTATTACTTTATTTTGTAATTATAAAAATGTTGACATTTTTTTTTAGTACGAGAGAACCTCAACTTCAAAGGAAAAAGAAGTAGGATACCTCAATATCACACTAACCCGTCATATTATATTCTATTGTATCACTTGAAAGAGGATAAACTTAAGTAGCAAAGTTGATTGGATTGAACAAATATTAGATTTATACTACTTCTATTCTACATGGAACTAAAACAAAACAAAAAAGGTAACCTTAAAAAGCAGTCAACGTTCATTAGTTGGGATAACGTCAGGTGAGCAAAGATATGGATATGAGAAGCAAGCAAAGGCTGCCAAAGGGGCCGTCCATGTCCATGTCTTGAAGCCCTTAAAAGGGTTTTGGAAAGGGTGTGTTTTGTGTTTGTTAAAATTAAAACACACACCATGTTCTTAATAATTGTTAATTATGAGAGACAAAATAGTTAGGAATAGTGGGAGACCAACAGACAGCATAAGCCATTCCCCACACACCTTCCTTCCCTCTTCCCACTCATTAATTTTCTCTCCTCTCTAACTTTCCCCCTCCCATGTTTACTCCACTCTCTTACCCTTTCAACTTTTAGTCCCGAACATAACTCATCTGGTTAAAATATTATATCTTCAATAAAAAATTTGGAAGTTTGAATCATCACTTTCTACATATTCGTTTTATTGTACTAAAAAAAAATTATAGCAATTACCGTCAACTCGAGCATGACAAACATCAACTCGAGCATAACTGAGTAGTTAAAACTTATTTCCTCGATTTCTTTTTAAAGGTTTTTTTTTTTCATATCTAACTTTCAGATTCTTTTCCTCCTTTTAATTTTTTTTAGAATGTTTTTCAATTTAATATTTCCTTAAACTGTAGGGTCTAGAATTTAGTATTTAGGGTTTCGTATTTACGGTTTAAGATTTAAATTTTAAAATTTAGGGCAAGATTTAGGGCTTAGTTTAACATATCCCAAAACCCTAAAAACCTAAAATAGTTTAACATATTGAAATTAATGTGTGAAATGTTTATGTCCTAATATATATATATATTTTTCTTAAAAAAAACCCTAAAATTTTTTTATAACAAGTTTTCAATTGAAAAAAAATGGAAAATCAGCTTGAGATCTTTCAAAAAAAACACACACAACATGCAAAAGGAAACAAAGAGGAAATCGAAATGAAATGAGAAAAGAAAAACCTTTAAAATTTCATTTTAAGGGAAACAAAGGTGTTGGGGAGTGTGGTTTTTGTTGAGAACAGGGAACAAAATTAGTATGGAAAAAAATGTGAATGATGATTGAACAAGTGAGTAGATTAAAGTAGAGGAGTGATGAAACAAAACAAATAAATTACAAAGAAAAACATAGAAACATAGAAACATAGAGTAAGAAGAAGCATAATTAATTAATTAATGTACAATAGAGAACATGTTGTGTACATGTCTGAAACATGCGTGCAGCTGCCCAACTCTCCCCTGCACTGCGTGCTCCCATTCCACTCACCAATATCACTTACTACTTATAACAATACTCAAATATATTCTAATTAACTTTTAAACTATTACGTGAAATGTGTGGGATTCTTACTTTTATGGGAGACTGTGGCACTTCTCATATGTGATATAGTTAGTTTAGGATATTTATACTGAGGAAGAGATTATAAGAAAGCTCTTCAATTTAAAGCAACTATGTAGCGCGACATAATTACAAAAGAAGTTGGATTTGAAGCTCCAAGACGCTACATTGATAATAATTTCTTCCCAAAGAACGCAATGCGCGCTTTTGATTTTCCATTGAAAATTCTGTGGTTCCGCTCAAATCAAATATTCTAGAGGATCGATCCAAAGATATTGGACCAAACCACATTCTGACACGAAACACACACCAATTTGGGCTGAGACAAATGGAATGGACATCGAAGTTGCACCTTCTATGCTGTCTTCAAGTCTCTAAGCATAAAGTCCAAAGAAAAACTTGCATTTTCTTCAAGAATGAGAGTTGATCAAACTTTTCCATCTATGATAGTAGAAAGTTGGGGCCATCGTGTGAGAGCAGATTTTTCATAGATTTAACGTTGAAAATGCCTTTAGCATCATAACTCCATAATAATACATCCTTACTTTCAGTAGAATTAAGCCCATCAATTCAACGATTCAAAACTATCAACGAACATTCACATATCTTCACATTGGTAGGATATTGTCCACTTTTGACTACATAAATTCTTGTGATTTTGTTTTTGGTTTCACCTAAAAAAAACATCATACCAATGATGAAGATAATTGTCTTCCCTTCATATCATGAATCTCTCCGTCCCTAGTTAGCAAATGTGAGACTTTGTTTGCACCCTTAACAATAAGATTGTTAGATTATGTTATTTCAATTAGATTAAAATTATTATTTGTTTTCACACATACAATCTCATTCAATAAAACTCTAGTGGTTGTCTTTTTCATTTTTTTCTCCTCAAAATTTCATATGAATAATTTTTTGTGAGAGATTTTGAGACAATCAACCTAATAATTTTATTTCTTTCAAAACTTGTTAATTTCTAACTCTCATAATTTCAAAGTGGACCTAGCTAGGAGGTTGTTACTGATAGATAGTTACATTAGAAAGATTACCATGTCATGTTAGATTAGGGACTAAATAGAAACATAATCACTAGTTTAAGGACATAATAATTGAAGTCGTGCTACAAACATGCATGTATTCATTGAATATATATATATATGTATATATTTGCTCTAGAAAAATAGAAAATTGCTTTTAAATACAACTTTACTTGAGAAATCCGAACTTATTGTTTTTCTTTGGAGTGCAATGATCAAGGTCAGTGGCAGCCGTCTCTCTTTCTCTCTCCCTTGCCGGCCAACAACCAATGAAATACTTCCAATTTTAGATATTATATTTATTTTATTTTATTTTTAACTTGGATTTCGTATTTTAGATTTTAGAGATTCTACTCCGATGATTAATTCATACCTTATGACAATTGAGCGCTAATTATTTTATACAACAAAACATGTAAAATCGTCTTTTACAAATTAATTCTCATTTTCATTGTACTTGAGAATGTACCATGTATATTTGTAGATCTCTTCTCACATCCAAATTTATAAGTATTTTTTTTACAACAATTGTGGGGTAGAAGATCGAATCTCCGACCTCAAGAGAAGAAATACATACTAATTACCGTTAAGTTAGGTTCATTTAACTTCAAGTTTATAAGTTATATTACCTTATCTTTATGTTTATTAGGTAAATATTTATTATTTATCTTATCATTTTATATAGATATTCTCTATTTAATTTGAGAATTGTGTTTAGTTAGGATTGCATAAATATTGGTGGAAAAAAAAAACAAATTTTTCCGACATGGTATAGCGTCAATAAGCTTTGCACGATTTCGTCCAGTACTTGCCTTTGGGTTTCGTTGGACAAAAGAAAATAAAAAGATGCTATGAGGAACATCGACTTGAAGATTACAACTCTGACCAGAGTTCAGGAGGCTCGCATAAAATTATATTGCATGGTCAAGAGCAATAATGACGCTCTCGTTAAAGGCCCACAAAAAATTAAAGATGTCATGTGGAGTATGAACCTAAGATTGCAGCACCGACCAACATTTGGTGGGCTCGCAGAATGTTTTTAACCCATAATAGTATACCTTATTTACCAAGTTGGGCATTTGCAATTACTTTCTTCTCAAGTTGGGCATTTATGATTCCCATGCTCTAATTTGAGGCGTATTAGGAAAATATATCTACCTAATATGATATTAGAAAAATATGTATCTACTTTATCTTATCCTTTTGTTACAGATATTTCCTATTTAATTTGAGAATTAGGTTTAGCGAGTGTTGTATAAATATTGATCTTATTTTAAATGAAAAAAAAAAATCTTTTATGACAATTCATTTTTATTATCCTTATAAAGTCTTATGTGAAGTTAAAAGTGAAGAGACAGTTTGAGAGGCATGTTAGAGGATCCCACGTTAAAAAAAAGAAATCAAACCTTTAGAATTAAAAGATTAGAAGATTAGAGGTTAAATTTGTAGTGAGCCTAATCCCTCTAAAGGTTTAGAATAGGATAAAACTAGAATTTTCCAAATGAATTATATTTTAAGATAAAATGAAAGACCAGACAAGGCCAAAGTTGTTATCACATGTAAGAATCTTGTGAAATAATATAATAAACTTATCCACAAAAGGAATGTAAAGAGTTAGTTAACATTTGCAGCTCTTGAAGTTGGTGTTGTAAACAAAAGTAAAAAAGGAAAAGCGCTTCTGTTGTTCATTTTGTCGTTCTTCCCAAATGCTTTCACTTTTTGTTTTTGTTGAATGGTTCATAATAATAGGCCAACAAATTTAACTTCTGTGTCTCTCTTTGGGATATCGCATGCGCTCGCTGACCACTCTCTCTCTTCTTCTTCTCTACTTTTTAGAGGGAGACCAAAGCTTTTGCTTTTTTGGCACACTGCCCTTATTCTAATTATATCCCCAAAACTCAAGCTTTCAAAACCTGTCCTTCAAAATCAAATAAAACAAAACAACCCCATCATCACCCACTTCTCTATAAATACACACACCCCAAGTTTTACATTCTACAATTTGATACACTACACAACACACACAAACATATATAACATGCATTACCAAACCACGCAATCTTGGGGTCGTTACACGGCCACGGCCGCCGTGGAGGATCCCGTGGACCGGATAGAGCGGTTGGCGGCAGACAACGCCGTCGTGATATTTAGCGTAAGCACGTGTTGCATGTGCCATGCTATAAAGCGATTGTTTTGTGGGATGGGAGTGAATCCAACAGTGTACGAGCTCGACGAAGACCCGAGAGGAGGCGAAATGGAGAAGGCCTTGATGAGGCTTTTGGGAAACTCCTCCGCCGTCCCCGTCGTGTTTATCGGTGGTAAACTCGTCGGCGCCATGGATAGAGTCATGGCCTCCCATATCAGTGGCACCCTTGTTCCTCTCCTTAAAGATGCGGGAGCTCTCTGGCTTTGACTTCAATCTCGAGAGAGAAAACTTATTCGAGAAAGTTTGAACAATGTGACTGACAATTCTATATCATTGGAGGTAGGAGAGAGAAACTATCAATTATGATTTATAAGAGACGATCACATTGATGCCGAATAATAATTTTTTCTCAATTATTCAAATCAAGGGAGAGAATACATGTAAGACTTTTTTTTTTTTAATTTTTTTTTACAGAGGAAGAGGAGTGGATGTTTTTTTTTATGGTTTTAATTTCTCAGTCCCCACTACTTTGGACATACTAATTAATCAACTAATTAATGTTGATCAGTGTTTCTGTAGAACGTCCCTTTTGTTTGTTCTCGTCATTTGTTTAGTCCTTTGGTTTAATCTTTTGATTAGCAGAGAATGATGTAATAGCGCTGTGATCTCCCTCCTCTGTATTATTTTGCTGACAAATTAAGTGAAGTTTTTATTTTTATTTTTAATGGTATAGTTTTGTCTTTAAAGTTCAAATGTTTATCTATTTTTATGTAGTATTAAAAAAAAGTGAATGGAATAAGAAAACATTAATAGGAAAAGGAGAAACAATGTTTTTGTTTTTACAACATTTGGGGTGGAGAATTAAACCTAGGACCTCATATACATCATGTCAGTTGAGTTAATTATGCTCTCGTTGGTACTTTACTTTAAGTGATCTATTTATACCTACTTTTTAAAAAATATATATATAAAAATAATGGGAAGGGTTTTTAAACAATTTCATTTAGGGTCTATAAACTTTTTATTATTTAGTTGTGTTTGATATGTAAATTATGATTTATTAAAAGTTAGCATAGAGTTCATAAAATGTAGGTTTCATGGGGACTAGATTCGTGCAAGATATATTTATAGGTTAAGAAAATCAACAATATTGGACTTTTTTTTTTGTGACAATATGTTGGAGTGAAAGATTGAACCTAGGATCTCATCGTCTCTAAATGATAATAAGTGACACTTTTTTTTTTTAGCATGACCTCTTCATAGGCAACAGGCTTATGCCAATTGAGTATGCTCGATTTGGCGAGCTACACTCTTGTTGGTTATAATATATTGGACTTTTTATCCATGAGTCAAATATATATTGCATCAATTTTTATCTTATAAATTAAATAAAATATTGATAATAATAAGCTTTAATCAACATTGGATTGGATTTTTTTTTTTAAACTTAGTTCTGCGATAGTTTTTTTTAGATTGAACTCATGACCTCTTAGTCAAAGGCACAACCTTATGCCAATTGAGATATGCTCGGTTTGGCAGTTCTCTGATAGAAAAAAAAAAGTAACATATAATTTATTTTCTTATCTTTTGGTGTGGCTCCCTTTTAGCTTTAGACTTTAGTTATCCAGAAATACAAAGTGGAGGTATACAGTTGAAGTCAATAGATATGGTAGGCCCAACTATATATCTTAGCCCATTTGTTTAGAATTGAACTTTAGGGCTAATACTTGCAGAGCACTTTTTATACAATTTTCTTTTAAATTTAGCCACAACCTTCGATAATTATCAAAACTACCAAATATATTTATATATGTTTTTAAGATCCACGACTGTGAAATGAGGATTTGTATTTCTTTGTCAATGATATGTCTTAACCGGTTAATGTTGAAAGCTTAAAGATCTATTAGACACTTTTAAACTTCAAATGCTTATTAGACACGTAAAAACTTCAATGTGACTTTTGCACCATTCTTGAATTTGTCATCTTCTTGACTTGATTTTGTTGATAGTCTTTTTCACATCATTTCCTCATCGGGCCACTATCCATCGATTTTCCCTAAATTCATTTTAGGCCAAACTAAATGAAAATATTGTCATATATATATATATATAGTGGTTCTAACGCTTGTTAAATTAAAAACAAAAAACATGTATTAAACTTTTGATTAATTAATCCGGTAAAATAGATGAAACTCGTGTTCTTCAAGTTTATTAGCATATGAAGGTTCGTAATACCAATTTGACAAACTAAGCTCTTCTCTTCATTCACCACTCATTCATCGTAATTGAAAACTACATTAATCCTGCTTATCACTAACACCTAAAAAAAAAAAAAAACTTTGATGGATGAAGAATTTCCCGAGAGACGAAGAAGAAGAAACGTTTTCTAGTAAGGAGACTTTTGAGATTTTTGAAAGGTCAAAGATATTAACGAAACTTTAACGTTTTCTATCCAAAACTTCTTATTAGCAAATGTATTTTTGAACCTTTTTTTAAAGGCCATAAATATTTTTTAAAGTTAAGGGGTATTATTTGAAACCAGACCCATCGTTGAAGGATTTTTTTATTTTATTAATTTACCCTAAAATTTAAAATTTAGATATGTATTAAACACGACTTTAAAAGGTTAGCAGCTAAACTTCTAATTTAACTAAAAATAAGAAAGATTCACAATTTGACTTAATGTCCAAATAGTATGAAATAATATCTCTATTAATTAATTTTCAACAGAAATCGTTTACAGATAAAAACAACTTAATTATAACATAAACTGTAATATCACAATGGATTAACAAATCTATGATATGAGTCATCTAGTTTTTAACTATTTTTCTTGTTCTTGTACATTGTTTGTAAGTTAAGTAATTAAACATAGATAGAAACTATAACATTAACAAATTCATATATAGTTAAAATAAACAAAAAAAAAATATCATAATTATTATATATGTAATTATAAAAATGAATTAAAATATCCTCCTTCCTCAGCATCTCCATGCAGAAGCTGCAATAAGAGCCCTATCTTGCCACCCCAACAACAAGCAGCCCTTGTCCTCTGTCAACCTGTATCCATCACATGAATACAAACCAAGCAATATTTTTGACTGTGTCACTGCATTCCCACTCAATCCCACCCCTTTGAAACCCTTTGCTTCCATTAATTTCCTCCACTTGTCGAGCCTCTCGTGCCGTTCGATTCGCTCCGCTCCCTCGCATGCCACTATGTTCCTTATCTCCGGCGCGAATATGTACTGCTCCACCTTCGCTCGCTGTGCCGAGTCCGGAGGGAACGTCGCGTCGAGCGAGTCGAAAATAGCCGAGTAGTAATGTAGGGCTTCGAGGAACCTCCCCAAGAAGTACGGCCCGTTATGGCTTGCTTCTTGTTCCACTAGGGTTACGATGTTCGGTGCCTGATCCCGGATCATCGCTAGTAAGTTCCCAAGGCTCTTCCCCGAGATGCGGTGGAGACGGTTCACCGCATTGACCGCCAGAGCCTCTCCGACGCGGCGGTTGAACATGTTTGGCTTTAGGGCTTCGAGTTGCTCTCCAATTGCATGGAATTCGAAAGGGACGTTGAGGGAATGGGCTAGCTCGGTTAAGCACCGGCCGGTTTCCCGTACGGCGTCTATGGCCGGGCCGACACCGGTGATTCGGAGGAACGGAGAGCCTCCCGGGCGAGCGGCTAGGGCTTGCATGAAGGCGGGCCATTGGTAGCCTTGGAGAATATCAAGGTCTATCACATGGACACGCTCTTCAGCTTCAAAAGCTTCAAAAATGGCTTGATTGGCAGTGAAATGAGCAAACTTTACATATGGGCAAGCTTGATAAACGATCTGATAAATCTTGAGAATTTCAAGGGAGTTTTGTGGGAATGGAGGCATTGAAGAAGAGGGTTTTGCAGTGGTGAGAGTAGCAGCAAGACGAGCAGTTAGGGCCTCAGTGAAACAAGAAGCAACTCTTTGCATGGAGTCGCCAATGGGAGTTACAACTCGGTTGAGATGATGAAGATATCTTCTAGCCAACATGTAATCCTCTTTAGCAACTGCTTCTGCACATGCAAGAAGGAGGTGCACCAATTGAAGTCCACTATCTTGTTCCTACACAACCAACAAAATAAGCTCTTTAAATGGATGGATAAAGAATTGAACTTCTCCGAAGTAATAGTAAAGAGAAAGTGTTTAATTACCTGGTCCGACTCGACAGGATGAGGCAGCATCAAGCTATGGTTGAGGTGAGTTTGGGGCTGCTTAGGCGGTGGCGGCGGTGGTGCGAGTCGTGGCGGATTCCCGTGTTCTTGAGGCAAGGAGGGAGTTGTAATATTGGAGGGTATTTGATTATAGAATTCCCTCTCCACTGTTGATGATTCGTTTGAGGCAGGCAAGTCCTCAAAAACTGGTGGAAGAGAAGAAGTCGATATGTCATAATATTGCAATGATTCTCCATTAATACCTGAAATCTTGGGCAAGTTATGATCATATGTTTGAAACCCATCTTCTTGATAATCTTCCAACAATTCTCCAATGGTTGGTGGGAGTAGTGAAGAAGTGCCTTCTATTGCCTGCATATAGTGATTGCTTGGAGAGTTAAAGACCTTGTGAAGTGGGCTAACCCCTTTTCCTTTATGGACATGACTACTTGAATTATTAGCTCCAACTTGAGAGGAGCTCCTAGGTGGAGAACATTGCATTACTGCTTGCCCATAGTTGTTGTAGTTATAGTAGTTGAAACTCGAGCCTTGAGGCGACGACAAGCTCCGAGCGGGGGACGAGATCATGAAGTCGCAGTCGAGTTGGTCTGCAAACAAGGAATCCCACACCGAGTTGTCGGGCGACTGAATCTCGATATTATCGCCGTCGATCTCAAATTTGGGAGCGGGGAAGTTGAGGCTGGGCGGCGTGAGGCAGCTGGTTTGCTCCAAATCGGAGGACGAGAGTATCGGTGTGGTCTTTGCGGAAACGGATTCATTAGGGGAAGTGGGGTGAGGAATATTAGGCTTGGTACAAGAGGAGCTCTCAGTACTCTTGCTTGACCCAATGCTTCCACACAGAGAATTGATCATCTTGTTTTTTCTTCTCCTAAACACCCAGAAGATAAAAACAACAACTTTTTATGAGAAACAAACAAGAGTTAAAGAGGGAATTTGATATAAAAGAAAGAAGTTGGAAAGAGGGCAGTTTGGTTCTTTTTATTGTGATGGGAATTTTGTCAGTTAGTAGAGGGATTAATGTAAGAAATGGATAAAGAGTAGAGACAAAGAAGGGAATATAATTAGAGGTTTGTGGATGAATTATGCTCTCATAATCACAATTATATACTTCATTTCTTTGTTTAAGCAGTTTCTGAGAACAAATTAAGATGTGGCTGTTCTTTTTTAAATAGTTGGATGTGTATAGTAGATTTATATATGTTTGCCTACGTTTGTAATTTCTCTTTCTTACATCCAACGGTACAAACTGACCGCGACAATGGTGTAGCCTCCTCAAATAATTTTTGTTTAAGAGTCTTGTTTGGCCAACTGTGTCCAATGACAGCGTTGAATGTCTGTGTAAGGCAGTCGTGAGGGCCAATTACATTAGCCCTCAAACATATAGGGCCGGCTGATGGGATAGAAACTCACTTTTTCTTACCAACACCTAAATAAAAAAAGTAACAGTATGATTTATTTAACTATGTTATTATCTTAGATTGTAGTTTGTTAATATAGTAAACTTCAAAATGTATTTATACCTGCTTGTTTCATTCAATAACCTACGTTAATTCTCAAATTAATTATGATTTCTGACTAAACTACCAAAGAGCATATGTTAGGAACATACACAACCTTACATAAAGGATTTCCAATTCAAAGCGATATAAGATACATGCATCATAGGAGGAAAATAAATTGGATTTTGAAGACCAAAAAGCCGCAGTAGCCATAGAGTCTTCCCACACCATACGAGAAACGTTGTTGAAAATTCTCTCATTTCTTTCTTTCCAAATGGACCACATAATTGAGATCAAAATGTTTTGTTAGAATGATTTGCTTGCAAGAGACCCTATATAGCATCTTAATTCGATTATGCATGTGTTGAATCTCACTATGACTAAGAGGGTTTGTGATTCGAATCTCATCACTCCATATTGTACTAAAAAAACATATATACATATATATGATTCAACTATTAGGACATATCTAAGAATTGTATTTTAAAATATAACACCAACTAGCTAGATTTCTAACCCAGAAAAACATGTTAAATTATGTCAAGTATATCATTCATGTTGTTAAGGATTAGGGAAAAAAAATACATATTATTTTCTTAGTTATCTTCTCTCAATATATTGTGAATGCATTTACTAGTGTATATTAATTTATGTCAAAGTGAGCATAGCTCAACAATAATTGACATACACACTATTATTCTTTGAGATCGGGTTCAAAAACCTCCTACCTCATTTGATCTACTAACAATAAAATAATAATATGATTTAAGCCCTTGAAAAATATTATTAGATTATTCTTTTTTTACACTTCTCTTTTAATATTCTAAAATAATATTATTAAAATATTTTATTTTAGTCTTTTAACTTATAATAAAAAAATATTTTTAGTCTTTATCCTTTAAATTTTATACTGTATTTTATAATCTTTGGTCAATAATTTTCAAACATATTTCTATCCATCTACACACATGATGCATATGATAGAAGCTCATACAATGCATCTTTGTGATTTTTTTGTCAACTGAAAATAAAAAAGTTTTACAATGGAGAAAATTACAAATGGAAAGTTGATGCATAATTCAATCATTATCATAAAATAGACTATTTTTTTTTTTTACAATTTGAGATAACATATTTTATTGTCAGTTGAACTATGTTGATATCGACAAATAGCTTATTTTGGGTCCAATAAACTTTATCATACCTAATTTGTTTGAGTTCCTAAACTTTGTCATTATCAAATAAAACTTAAGTTTCACAAAATCATAATTGTAGCATCTTTTAGTATTAAATTTAAGATTATACAGCCATAATCCAACCAGCATTCCAATTTCAATTAGATTGTAAACTTCACAGCTGGTTATTACCCTCATCTATGTAATAATCACCAAATAATAGAACTGGAATATATTTTCTTCACATTTCCTACAGCTGCACCATTGCCAACTTTATTATTCATATATAATCTAATAATATATAATAACGAGCGAACACGTCAACATCTCTACAATGATATGATATTTGAAACAATAACAATTGAAATGAAGTGAAAATTAATTAAATTAATTAGGAATGTTTAGAAAAGATTAATATGGAGTTAGTGTAAGTAGTGAAGTTAATTGAGACGAGGGAAATAAAAGGACAAAAAAGAGAACATAGGCAAAATCGTCGGTGGCGCCGTCTAAACCTTGGATTTGCCAAAGGAATTAAGTGTTTGTCTTATTTTAATTTTGAGTCGGCCAATTCGCCAATTCATTATTTCTCTCAGCATAATCACTATTCTCAAAGCCAATTAATCCAATCCTAACTGCATGCTTTATTTTCCATAATCATTTTTTTTTTTTTTTTTTTTTTTAAACAACATGTTGGAGTGAGAATTAAACCTAGAATCTTATAGTCACGGCGATACATCATGTTGTTGAATTATGCTCTTGTTGGCAACCTTGTTTTCTTTTAATAACAACTTATCAAATTTTTATATATCCACTCATACCAAACCTTCACATCTCATCAAATTTTCTTAAAATTCACCTTCTACAAATTTTCAAAATTACAAGTATGGAGGGAAAGTATTGATAAAAATGTTAAATTTACCATAATTCCTCATTAGTTTAATTTTTTTTTAGATTTAATCGTGATTTAACATAGTAACCGAACATGAAGTTTTTTGTTCAAAATTTGTACTCGTTGAACAATTTTCTACAAATTTGCAAGCCTACGTCAATACAATCACTAGTTTAAATGTTTGGGTTTAGGGGTACTTCCAATCACTTTGGGACACTAATTTTTAAAATTAGGTGAAATATATTGATGTTGACCCAAATCTCTATAGGTCCTCATTTTTTCATAACCAAACAAATTTGAAGTAAATGGCAAAGTTGAAGTTGTATGCTTCTAACTTTAGATTACCAAACAAACAAAAATGCATAATAATTTTTCTTTTTAAAGTAGAAAATAAATGATCAAAAGGACAGATTTGTTATAAAAGTATACCAAAGTTTTATTAAGTCAAGAGATATGGTTAAATAGTAGAAGATGGATGTGAGAAATAATGGAATTTCCAATAGAATCGAAATGGAAAAGGATTAATAAGAGATGAAGATAATTACAACATTACAAGACTCAGTCTTCATCAATCTGTCCTTAATGAAGAAGATATGATATTAACTAAAAGTAAATGGAAAAATTAAAGTTGTATGCTTTGAGCTATTTTTGGAGAGAGACAGTAACTTGTTTTATTCTTTGTATTCTTATGTTTTGTGCAAAGTGGAAGAATATATCAAAAATACTATACATTATGCATGGAGGATATTTAAGGTGGATGCTATATTGCAAATGAAAGACTTGGTAAAGCCCATTTCCAAAAGGATTGTTCCAATTTCCAAAGCCCACTGCCAAACTTCATTGACTTCTTGGTTGGTTGGTGACACATAAAAGAGAGCAAATTCAACTACAAAATTATAAAAAGGGTTTGATATTGGATATACTAATAACATTAGATATTATACTCTATGATAATGCAAATAAAACCATGCGAGTTTGACTATAAAGTGAACAATATCATACTATTGTAGAGATATAAAGAGGTTCATTGTCTTTGCAAATAATTCCTAGAGATGTGAGCACACTCGCACTTTCTTGATTTAAAAAGGATACATCTTAAGGATATCATCTTATAAGTATGGATACATAAGTATATAAATAAAGATATCATCTTAAAAGTTAAAATAGATAATGACTTGTCCTTCATTACAATGTGTATTGTCCCAAAAGGTAGTATTAGAGTCATGCCTTAGATTTTAGATTTTGTAGTGTAGATGATATTCTTGAGTTTTAAACAGAGAAAAAAAAAAGTGATAAACCTTGGGGACATAGTAACATAGAATTGTGAATGAACATGAAACTTTTTAAAGAAATAATTGAACTATTAAAAAAAATGACAACATGTGGAATGAGGATCGAATCTAGGATTTTTTGGTAACTAATACATCATGTCAATGTCAGTTGAGCTATATTCTTGTTAGCAACGGTTAAATAGGCAAATATTTCTCAAAGAATCACGAACATAAGACTCAAACAAATCTTCCTAATAACTATCAAATTTATTTCTTGAAAGAAAAAGAGAAGAGAAAGTTGGTCTCTCTCCAAAACAAATAGTAGGAAACTTTGTCTTATTATTATTATTATTCTTTTTTTCTTATGAAAATATTACATTAGGGACAGAAAAGAAGAAACAAAATCAAAATTATGTGTCAAACATATCCTAGGTACAGACAGACAATGTTCAGAAAAATACAGTAAAAGTCGAATTTTGAAAGGAAACAAGAACATGGGAAGTAGCCAACTATATATTTTTCATAATCATATTCCAAAATACAAGGAATATATTTTTTTTTTCCATTTTATGCCATAACCATCCTTGTCTTCATAAGCTAAGTCAAAAAATTGTAGAAATAGTATATTCCCATCATCCTCAATTGGTCTGAAGAGAAATCTTAAAGGCAACTGATTCCAAAAAGTCATGCCTGCCCACATTTGCTTAGACAAGCAACACCTTCTTCTAGATAATCTTCCCTGCTGATCCAAAATTCAGGTGCATCCTGGATGTTTCAACATGAGTTAATTTCTTTTACACAGAGTGACTTCTTTTCTCAAATGACTTAGAATGTAATCGAGATGGCATACTCGTACGTAAAATTAACGGAAACGACACTACAACTATGTATTCTACCTTCATTATTCCTGCCAGGACTGCACCTCCCAGATACACCATGTGCTTTCTTCTTGGTGGATCCTCTATGCGCAATCTCAATTTCTAAGAATCAAAGGACATCAAACATACAAGCATTCAGCTACACCTTGCAAATATTGTTTTGCTTTTCCAAGTTAATGTTAAAAACTCATAAAAGATCAATTCATTAACACTGTTTGGTAATAGCTTGAGCAAAGTCCTCAAACCGTGAAAAGTACTATCAAAGTGAGTTCAGAATGATGTCAAGCACAGAAGATACACCAAGAAAGAGATGATGAACAAAAAGGCATTTTCCTTTGTAAGAGAATGCATATTTTTTTTTATCTTTTAGAAAGGAAACAATTCCATTGATGAATGAAATAAAGGAGAAAACTCTGAGCAGCCATAATTACATAAAAGCTCTCCAATTGGAGATTAAAGAAGATAAAAGCTCTCCAATTGGAGATTAAAGAAGATAACCTATAAAGAGCAAAAGGTTGCCTTCCTTTACACCATAAGAGAGCATTCCGAAAAACAAAATCAATAAAATAATCGTAAGTAGATGAAGAGTCCCGAAAAAATCGGTCATTTCTTTCTCCCCAAAGACACTAGAAGAAAGACCGAAGCAATTCATGAGTTAGGACCGCACGAGGTGTATCAAATATACATCAAGGATCTTGTCAATAAGCTTAATTATAGGCATATATAATGCTTAATAGTATAAGATTAGACATTACCTTTAAACCATCTTTATTTCCCTTCAAGACAACTTCAAGATAGCGGTCAAGTATTTCTTTCTCCAAGCTGAATATTATTACAATCAGTCACCATTTTATCAAGTTCTAAACTTGTGGGAGAAAAGAAGTAAATACATATTAACCACCAATTACGAGTCAATCAATCATGATTTACTATGGTATCACAAAATTAATCTATAGGCCTACCATCGCCTTCTAACAGAGAAGAATAAATGGCTCCCTCTGAGCCAAGGTTGTGATATTATCTACCGAATTTAGTTTACTAATTTGACCTTTTACAGAAGGTTTTAACAAACAGTCTTTAAAGGAAATAGCTTTATTAAAAAGTTGTTTAGAAGGTCTAGAGTAAAAGAATAATTTTTTTTTTTTTTTTAGAAGAGAAACAATTTCATTGATGAATGAAATGAAGGAGTAAAACTCCAAACACCTATAGACGAATTACATAAAGACTCTCCAATTGGAGATTAACAAAGATAAGCTATAATGAGTAAAGGGTGCACTTCCGTAACAACCTAGGAGAGCATGACAAAAAACAGAATCTAGAAAATGATCAAAAGTAGATGAAATATCACGAAAAATCCGGGCATTTCTCTCTCTCCAAAGATACCAAAAGAAAGACCGGACTAGAGTAAAAGGATAATATAATTAAAGACCAAGAAGAGCTACACATTACCGACTAGGTAATCCTGGATACATTGTGCTTCCGCCACTTAAAACAATATGCTGGTAAAGCTGCAAAGCAATAATATTCATATTTAATTTAACATAAAGGAAATAAAAAGTACTCAATCGTGAAATTAATTCATTATGCTCTACCAAGCTGACTTGGGATCTCAGAAGATAGATCAACTGGTGGCTGTAATTCGCACGAGATAACAAATTTAAGCATCTCAAGAGAAGAAAGGTAAAGAAAAAGATACAGAGAGAATTATACCCGGCACGTATAAATGGTAAGTTATTCTTTGATTGTCAACTCATAGTTATATATGGCTCACCAATTCATCAAAACATAGATGTTTTTTCTCTAAGCCTATGGACAAGACGTATAGAGTGGCACAGTCTTGAATGAAAATGAAAGTGTACTATTAACACGCAAAATACTCTCTTTCCCTTTTTGTACATTCTAATTGTACCACCTAAAAAATTTAAACGGCATTGAATTCTCGGGCTAGAGTACTTTCTATCCCTTCCCTAACACTCTCAACTCTCCTGTTCCCTGCACTTGCACATGTCTTCCCAGTCACTTTCCTTGTCGTTTGTATACGTTTTATTATTGCATCATGGATCCTTCGTCTTACATCTTACTCCACTGACATTGTCAAGTTGAAAACAAGGACTTCAATATTTCATTCAATACCTCCTCCTATGGTAGAGCAAGTAACGACATTAAGAACTTGTCAACTTCTTTTGTACTTCAAGTATATAATTTGACTATCTAACACAAACACAACAAAGAACACAAATTACATGCGCATTGTGCCTAAGAATGACCAATAAAAGTCAACAGGCACAACCCACACCTTTCTAAATTCACTCCTCCTGAGGCCAAAAGGCATAAAGGATAAGCCTGGAGAGGTTTTAAGGCTAGGCCAATGTCCGGATATGCTTTCTAAAAACACAATTTGAACTCAACTTATAGTAATTCATTTTACATCTTAGTAAGACCCATCAAAGAGGTACCAAAAGAAAGATGTTATTTCTCGAAAGCATATGAAAGATCTAATCATACCACCATCCGATTATCAATATCCATTTCTTGAATGCAGCGGAAAACCATATCTGCCATGCCGTCCCCTTCAACATCTATCAGTTCCTGCATGAAAGAACAAACTTCATTGATTTAATCAACATAGTGGGGAAATAATTTCTTTTGGAGTGGGAGAGCACTTTTTTTCTTCTTGGAGTGTGGAAATTAATGTTTTCCAAAATTTTGATCCCTCTTTAATGGCAACCCATAACTAAGAGAGTTTTTTTTTGTGTGTGATTCAATTGGCTTGACCTTTTTGCATAGTTTTTTTATTTTGATCAAATTTTATGTGTCCTTTACAAAACTATCACGAACACAATGGATAACTAATGTCCCATTCTTATATAAGAAGTAAGAACTAATGTTCCATATAACCTGTGCTCAATATTATGTTAATGTGAGGTAAAAAATGAGCTATAAATGTGAAATAAATAAAACCCAAAGCTAGAACAAAGAAAAGAAAGATTAGTTTAAAGCACAGGCTTACAGGAGTAAAGAGTGCCTCAGGAGCTTGAAAACGTTCAGTGCCAACTTTGATTACCCTTCCATCTGGAAGCTGGTCAAAATAACTCATCCAAGTGAAATTAAAATAACATAAAAGTAAAATTCAACTCTCCATGAGACCAAAGCAAAGTAAATAGGCTATCAAATGAACAAAGTTCAAAAAGTCTGCAAAATCACGTCAGAGCAAGAAATGTCCATAAATGATTACGAGCTTTTAGGAAAATATATGGATTTTAGTAGTAAACAGTAAGAAACAAAAATATAAGTGAAGAAAAACTGAAAAATATGATTTCCAATGTGATACAACATTTAAAAAGGAGTAGAAGAGTTTTCAGATTTGAAGCAGCTAAGCACAATAAGAAGCAAACTCAAAGAGGAGTTTGAACCATAAAACCAAACACAGTCACACATAAGAGACATTAAAAACCACCTAACTCGAAGAAGAGTTTGAACCATAACCCCCGAAAAACACTAACATAGAAGCAAGGACATAAAGAAAACATGGGAAACAGTGCATGAATAGGATAATTACACAGAGACAACATGCCAATTTTTAAGAAAAAAAATAATAATGAGACATGATACGAGCACATTACCTAAAACATATTTATATATACCACCTTGGGTTGGTCCGTGATCAAAAGAACAAGTTATGTGCCAGACAGACACCTAATTAAATCCCTAGATGTAGTGGTCAACCAGTGGAACATTCAAAGAAGCTATCAACCTTCACTAAATGGTAGCAAAAGCAAGCCCTTTCATCCTCATCTCATGATCGAAAAAAAGGAGTTGGGCATAGCACACTCTCCTATGTGTTTCCCATTCTAAATATTGTAGTGTTGGGCAATTGTGTCTCGTGCGATCAGTTTGAATAAGATACTCTTTGGCAGTGGTAAAAAATCATAGTAAGCAAATATGGAATGCACCTTTTATGGTGGTGCTTCAAGAATGAAGTGATGGGCTGATTTGGGCTGATTTTTATCCAAAGAAGATTAAGGTCTTTCTATGGGAGCTTAGTCTTGGGGCTATTAATACGACATATAGATTATAATTTATAACGACGTATGTCATATATGCATCTCTCTCCATCTTGGTTGTATTATGTGTAATGCTCATTCGGAATATCCAACTCACATTTTTCTTCATTGCTTCTATGCGTCTAAATATTGGGCTTCTTAAAGCTTTTAATTGGTCTTTGGTTATACTTATGCCGAATGATATATATGATTTTTTGGCCTCCATCTTTGTTCATCATCCTTTCCGTGGTGATAAGAAGACACTTTGGTTAGCTTTCAATAGAGTTTTCCTTTGGTTTCTTTGGGGAGAAGAGGAATGCTCGCATCTTTCGGGATTCTTTATCTTCTTTTGATAGAATGTTGGATATTGTCATTTTCAATGCTTTGTATTGGTGTAAATGTAAACACCTTTTCTCCCATTATAGTCTTTCTTATTTGATTGTTAATTGGACAGTTTTCTTGTAATTCACCTATAGGTGCCCGAGCTTATGCTCCCTTCATTTCATTCATCAATGAAAAATGTTTCTCTTCTCAAAAAAAAGAATGAAGTCATCCATGAACATCCTAAAATTTAAATTGGTGACGGAGAGGTCCTTTTAAGTTCAAAGTGGGAAATGGAAGAAACATTCTTTTAGGGGAAGATGCCTAGGCTACTGAAAACTCAATAAAAGACTTGTTCTCAAGGCTTTATGATTTAGCTCAATCTAAGAATCACACCATAATGGGCTCTGCTAGGAGGAGATGTCTACAGCTGGGACCGAGAATTCAGAAGGACGTAGGTGGAACAATAATTTATGGATGTGGTCAGCTTGCTGGAGAGAAACCCAAATTGCAAACGTCCAATGGAAAAAAGGTCTGGAACTTACAACCATCAAGGGAATTACCTTCAAAACCCCTCCTATCTATGTTGCTGATGGACAAGTCTCACTACCAACCCAACATACAAAGGCAATCTGGAAACAAAAGACTCTTGTTGGAGTTGTTGGGCTTTTAGGCCCATCACCCTCTAAGTTATGCAGCTAAGCTAGGTAGGTCCATTAGGTTTATTACTGTTGTGGCTTCCAAACTCTTCAATCCAGTCAGAGGTGGTTACCTATACAGAGTATGATAACTTTAATTCTTAGAAGATGAAGAATTCACAAAGGTGACTTACAGTATAGTCCTTGACAAGAATGGTGGTTTCAAGTCCCAGTTTATATTCCCTCTTGTAATCATAACTGCACATATATATACCATCAAAATATGGTGAACGAGCATATATCAAAAAGCATACAACGTCAAGCTGGTTAGTTCACCTTATATAGCATAGCTTCTCCTTGATTTCCCTAACAGTCTCAAAATCGGCAGACCTATTCATCGCGTACCTTCAAGAAGTCGCATATGTTAGCTAAACAAACAATTCAATTAATTGAAGATTTAAAAAAAAAAAAAAAACATCCATTCTATATTGAGTGTGCAATGGAAAATAATCCTCACCCTCTCCGTGAGAGTAAATCAACAAGATATGAAGTAATGTGTCGCCCAGCTACATTCATTCTTTTTGTAAGATGAGGAAATGAGTAACCATCAACAACTGGAACCTGGGGAACAAATTAGTAAGAGGCTGTCAAGCATCAAACTCAATCCACACTCTCCACATAAGCTTCATAACACTCATAAGCTGCTTCATTAAATATCAAAAACAGTTTTTTTATGCAGAATACTTTGTTAATGTATTTTATACTATTTCTTCTTCTTCTTCTTCTTCTTCTTCTTTTTGAGAGGAAGCGATTACAATTTTATTGATGAGACAAAAATTACAAAAAAAAAGGGGAAAAACCCATCCAAAGGAGGTTACAAAAAACTCCTCCAATTGGATAACACTTGACAGAAAAGCTCATGCTAAATTAATTATCCATATATGATTATTAATTGATTTTTTTAGGTATAACTTGATTCAAATGTATTAGAATTTAGAAATTGAATGGATTCAGTCTGAAATTAATGGCACAACTTACCTGTTAAAAATGATTGATACTTTAAGGGGAAAAGAAAAAAAAAAAAAAAAAAAAAACTTCAAAAGATAAACAAATGTACTTTGCTTAATAAGAAGCATATGGAAGAGAAAAGTGTATGTGTATCCACTGAGATTTATGAAAAGATTTCAACAATATACAAACTATTTACCACATGAGTGACACCATCACCAGAGTCGATGACTAACCCAGTCAGTAAACCTGCCAGAGCAAAACAAAGAGTGAAGAATTAGCTGAAAAAATAGAGTGAATCTGAGGATGTTTATCATAGGGTATGCCCTTTTCACCATCATCATGAAATGTACTTTTCAATTCAACAATTATGATATGCTAACCACAAATCTAAAGAAAGGTGCACCTATAGAGAGAAAAAATAGAGGGGAAAGATGACAAGTTTAGATAAATAACTAAGCACAATTTTGACCTTCATTCATCTTTATAAGCACCTTGAGCATACAAAGTTAAAACTGCCTGGATTTGAATGAAGACCCCAGAAAAGTTGTACTTCTCAAACATGGTCTCAACCTGTAAGGTTAAATTGACCCAACTCATTAAATCCAGCAAAATAAATTGAAAGAAAATTGAAAGAAAATCAAAGATCACAAACCATTTTTTCACGGTTCTTAGAAGGATTGAGAGGTGGGTCTGTGAGCAAAATTCTACATTCTTTTGGATCTATCTATTGACAGAAAACACAGAAGCAATTTAGTTCAACATTATGATTTGTCCACGGTGAGAAAATAAAATGCTCATAGAAGGTGGTTAAAAAGGAATTGAAGTGCTAGAAAATCCTTGCCTTTAGTTCGTTGTAAAATGCATGGTCCCACACATGACACATATCATCCCAGTTTTGTACAATACCATTGTGAACTGGATAATTTATATCAAGTTGATGACGCAAATCTGCACAGCTTTCTCCAACAACAATGTCCTAGAGTAATTCAGAGAGAAGACTTGAGAATGAACAATCAAATAATAGTTACTAACCTCAGGATGACTCTTTCCATCAAAATGTAACATCCTGAATGAAAATATCTTCGGTTCACTAAAATGCAATTTTCACGCTCATAAAAGATGATCTGTACATGGGAAATGATCATGTCTACCCAAATTTTACATCACCCGGGATATCAAAACATCACATATTTGATGATAGAAATGAGAAATCAGTATTGATATACCCCCATCATATTCAGAATCAAATGGTCACAAAAGATCGTGATAGAAATGAGAAATCAGTCTTGATAATAAGCAAACAGAGGAGTACCACAAAACAAACATATCAACTCATCCATTTGACACCCACAAAAGAACTCAAAAGAGACAGGGAAATTGCAAACCTTCAACTCTTGTTCCATGAGTGATTCTTCATAGCGAAGCAGAGGCCTTCCGACCACACAAGGAAACACAGAAGTGGGAAAATTCTCCCCGGCAAATCCACATTTCACATACTGCGATTGATTAACAATTGTAATCTTAGGCAACCGAACCAAAGCAAATGGAAAATTGGGTAGATTTAAAAAGGGGAATGCAAGATGAAGAAGAGGAAAGAAATGAATAGGGTTGAAAGAAAGATTAAGAGAAGAAGGAGGTACCCCAGTGCCATTGTCGCAGACGATAACTTTCCGATTATCCATGCCGTCGCGATGCGGCTGTGTAGCAGCAGATGGTAGTGCCTGCCCCTTTCTAACACGGGTTTGGTTGCGATTGCGATTGCTTCAAGCTAACGAAATGATGAAAGCGTCAACGAATACAGAGGAATTTTTTTTTTTTTTTTTTTTTTTGGAAGTAAGGAACAGAAATACTATAGTGGCAATAGCATACAGAATTAGAGATCACCCATCAACGAAGTTTCTTTACCAATGTCCCCCAAAAAAAAAAAAAAAAAACTTTTAGAATTGCAATTTTAAAATAATTTTATCGATTTTTTTTTTAAAAGAACAAAATTTTCTTTTGTATTCCAAAGCCTCATAAATCAAATAATATTTATCCCTAGTTTAGACCATCGGTAGAGAAGAGATTCATTAGTTAAAGTTTTTTTTTTTTTTTTTTTATTACATTGGGGTGGGGAGATTCGAACCACAGACCTCGTGGTCATCAACTGATACATATGTCAGTTGAGCTATGCTCGCTTTGGCGATTCATTAGTTAAAGTTGGTGTTGTGAATATTTTAATAAACGTGAACATAGTTTAATTGATGTATGGTATAAATTAATGATTAAGAGATCATAAGTTCAATTTTTATCCCACATAAGATTAAATAAAAAATATTGACAATATTTGTCCCTAGTTTAGCCTCGATTGAATTATACTATGTTGTCAATATTTGTCCATAATTTAGCCTTTGAGGTATCTACTTTTTTCTTATGATCCGGTTGTTAAGAATGAATCGTTTTGGTCCTTTCAATTTTTTTTTTTTTTTTTTTTTTTTTTTTTTTTTTTTTTAGTAAAAACAAAAACTTGAGATAGAAATTTGAAAAATTGTCTAATGAGTTATAAATTTAAATCTATGACATTTTGGTTAGTGATACATATTTTATGTCATTCTAATTTTTAGGTTTAGGTTGTCTTTCATTTTTTATTTCGTTGTTTTCTATTACAATTAGTTTATATTAAAGATTTTCTTTTGGTATAGAATTTGTGTTAAAGTTTTGTAAACATATAGCAAAATCATCAATTTTAAGTAGTAAAAAAAAAAAAATAATAATAATGGATGTTATGAAGTAAAGGGACCAAAAATATATATATAGTGGAACCAAAATACTATTTATGTCTATTTTTTATTTTTTAAATGTAGTTTCGAGTCCAGCTCGATAAATAAGACATTATTATTTTTGAATGTGAACTTGTAAGATTGACTAAGCGATAAAATGCTAAAATTCAGCTGAAAGAACATTGGAGTTGAAGAACTTGTACTTGTGTTTGAAGGAATCCCAAATGCTTTTTCAGCTTTTGGTTATATCATTCTTCCAAATGGATTTCAGAATGAATTCATCCGTAGCGAGTAGCGAGCAAGAAGTTGCAGAAAAACGAAAGTCGTTCATTCCCGCGCAGATTTGAAATGAAACCCCATTTAGCAGAATTAGCTACTCGAGTGAGCAGAGCCATACTTTCAATTTCAAATCACACGAGCCCTGCTGGATCATGGACATGGACGCCTTCACTCGAGCAGAATTTGCATCGACTCGGTTTCCGCCAAACGCTTAATCCATCTCTCGTCTCTCAAGTCATCGACCCACATCTTCTCATTCATCACTCTCTCGCTCTCGGTTTCTTCAATTGGGCTTCTCAGCAACCTGGTTTCACCCACAATTCCGAATCCTACAACTCCATTCTCAAGTCTCTCTCTCTTTCACGCCAATTTGGGGTCATTCATAGTCTCTTGAAACAGGTCAAAACTCAGAAAATTGGCCTCCATTTATCAGTTTATCGCTCTGTTATTGATTCCTTGATCATTGGGAAGAAGACCCATGATGCTTTTTTGGTTTTTAATGAGGTTAATTCAATGACCGACGTTATTGGATCCCAACCATGTAATTCGCTTTTGGCTGCTCTTGCTTCTGATGGGTTTTTTGAGCATGCCCAGAAAGTGTTCGATGAAATGTCTCTTAAATGCATTCCTTTTAACACTCTTGGATTTGGTGTGTTTATATGGCGGGTTTGTAGAAATGCTGATGTAGTTAAAGTTTTGAACATGCTAGATTATGCCAGGACCAATAGTTCCGAGATCAATGGTTCTGTCATTGCCACGTTGATCATTCATGGGCTCTGTGGGGCATCTAGACTTTCAGAGGCTTCAGATATTTTTGATGAACTTAAGAATAGGGATTGCAAGCCTGACTTTTTGACGTATTGGATTCTTGCAGAAGCATTTCAGTCAGCAGGGAGTGTGGCTGAGAGGGTGAAAATCCTGAAGAAGAAGAGAAAGTTTGGGGTAGCTCCAAGGCTCAATGATTATAAGGAGTTCTTATTTGCTTTAATTGCTGGGAGACGAATATGTGAAGCTAAAGAGTTAGGTGAAGTTATTGTCAGAGGAAATTTTCCTATGGATGAAGATGTTTCTAATGTGCTGATAGGGTCAGTTGCTGCCATTGATCCTTATTCTGCTATTATGTTCTTCAAGTTCATGGTCGACAAAGAGAGATTCCCAACTCTCTTGACTTTAAGAAATCTGAGTAGGAATTTATGTAAGCATGGAAAGATTGATGAACTGTTGGAAGTTTTCCAAGTTTTGAGTATTCATAACTACTTCAATGATTTTGATAGATTCCATTTGAGAGTTAAATTCTTGTGCAAGGCTGGAATGGTGAAAGAAGCCTATGGTGTTTTGCAGGAGATGAAGAAAAATGGATTTGCCCCGGATGTCTCCTTTTACAATTCTGTCCTAGAAGCATGTTGTAGAGAAGATCTACTACGGCCTGCTAGGAAGCTGTGGGATGAGATGTTTGCTAGTGGCTGTGGTGGTAATTTAAAGACATATAACATCCTTATTCAAAAGTTTTCTAAATCCAATCAAATCGAGGAAGCTTTGACGCTTTACCATCATATGCTTGGGAAAATGGTCGAACCCGACATTACAATCTACACGTCCCTGCTTCAAGGGCTCTGTCAGGAATCACAACTTGAAGCTGCTTTTGAAGTCTTTAGCAAGTCTGTTGAACAGGATGTAAATCTTGCGGGAACCTTGCTGAGCACTTTTATCCTGTGTCTCTGTAAAGCAGGCAAGTTATTCTCTCTGGTTACATGTGTGATGTTAATTCTTGTGTGTTTGTAGATATATGTGCTTCTTGTCTGCAGTCATTTGTTTCTCTGTTCTATGGGCACTCTTTTTGGGGGTTATCTCTTAGACTACACCCTTTGGCGCTTTGTGACCTAGACACTCTTCATAAACAATCACTGGCTCTTTTTTATTTATTTTTTTAAGTTCAACGTGTCGGAGTGGGAGAATTCGAACCTCTGGCCTCTGGGTCAAAAGTATATATCTTAACCAGTTGAGTTATACTCAAGTTAGCCAATCATTTACATTATTGACTCTGTAACTGTAAGAACCCTCCGTTTCACATCCTCGCTTCTATGGGTCAAATCACTCTCTTTGGAGTTATCTCTTCAACTACACCATTTTCGGCTTTGTTACCCAAACACTCGTCTTAATCAATCTCTTTCACATTAGTAGTGTTCACATCTAGCATCCTTGCCTCTTCTTGTTTAGGGTCTTCTAGAACCACAAAGCGGTTCAATACTCTATTTTTTTTCCATTTATCAGCACTAATTTTAATGATGGAGCTGTATTTAACTGGGGTTCCCAACAATGCAGGTCATTTCCTTGCTGCTTCCAAGTTACTCCGCGGTCTCACGAGCGACATTGCTCGCCCAGACTCCCATGTAACTTTACTGAAAGGTTTTGCAGATGCTGGAGAGGTTCCACTCGCTCAGCAACATATAGAGTGGATTCGAGAAAACTGCCCATCAATATTGTCTGTTATATCCACTGAATTATTAGCATTTCTTCCTTCTTCTCCAAGAGCAGATCCAATTTTACAGATTCTTCAAACAGTACAAGAACTATCACGTTTCAGCAATGATGAATGATATTACAAAGATCTTCAATAGATGCAATTCTACGTGATCAAGGCACACAAAATGGTGAAAATTTTGTGTTACAAGGTATAAACATCTTCAATATTGCTTCTTCTTCCTCTATGAAAGCCTGAGAACTATAGTAAAAAAGTGTAGATTTTTATTTAACCCATGCCACCAAGCCTAGTTTTTAGGTATCCATTTTTTAGCTGAAACTTAATAATAAGGGTTGTTCATTAGCTCACGAAAGGAGCAATTGTAATTATTTGACCATGAATCTTGGAAATGATAAGTTAATTCGTTCTCTTCTTGCTCTTGCTCTTGCTCTGTTTCTTAGTAAAATATAAAATTGACTTCTTCTTTCATATGCCCAAGATCCCACAAATCTAGCATAATTTAGATAAAATATTACAATAATACTTGGTAAAAAAAATTACAAATGTGATTAAGTTTAGAATATGTAAATACAGTCAAACAATGAAACAAAACAATAGATTAACAATGCAAGTTACTTCGCTTTAAAAAAATGCAAGTTATAATTTTAGTCCCTAATATTTTTGGTGAATTTTCAATTTAAACCTTTATGTATTAACATTTTTCAATTTAGTCTCTTTAGCGAACTTGCAAAGATTCAGAGAGAAAAAATATCATCTAAAATGAAAACTCAAAAAATTTACCAACTTAAACTTTTTGAAGAATAAATTAGAAACTTTCCTTTGAGAGACTACATTTTTCACTAATATACCAAGTATTATATCCCATAAATTTATCATCAACAAATTTCAACATTCACGAAGTTATGAGGAACTAAATTGAAACAATATTAAAACATAAGAGATCAAAATTGAAACATTTTAAAAAATAGAAATTCAATCGAAAGAGCACCCAAAACTAAAACATATCTCTAGCCTATTAAAAAAAACAAAACTATCCATTCAAAATTTCCTCTTAAAATTGGTGCTTATTACAACATTCGTACCAGCAGCCACCAGGGATGGTCCTATATGTTGCAAAAGAAATAATGAATTAGCTAACATTGAAGGCACCAGACTGTCAACCATGAAAATGAAATCTAAAGTAACTGAGAAGAAGAAGCACATGACTTTGACATACAATAAGCAGACCATTTTCCATTCAGCCCAATAATTATAGCTTTCTTTACAGTCTTCTACAACATTTTCTTGAAAAAAACAACATATACAACAAATACATAATACATACATCCCAACCAACTTGCCCTTTCAACACAAAGTGATTGGTTTCTTCTGAGTTTATTAGCTACAATTTGAGCAAATGTACCAAACCCTCAATTCTAAGGGTGAAAGGAAGGGTTCCTATATATTTACATTGTCCCTTCAACTTGTTATGTATCTGTGCATCTTTTTTTCTACTTGGGAAAGAATATACACACAAATGGTAGAGCAGCTGCTTTCAAGAGTAGGATCTTATCAATTTGAAATTTTGGAAAGTTCTTGCTTTGAAGAAGTTCCCTAAGAAGAATCCTGTTTTCGTCTCCTTTGGAGGCGATTCGGAGAGGCATGAGTTGTGTTTCACCTGCAGCATAGCGTCGCCAATCTGTTTGCGAATGGACTCGACGATCTTCACATCGATGGCGGTTCCTGTCATGTCCGAGACATAGAAAATGTCTTTTGCTTTTCCGCGTTTGGTGGCGATCTCTGCTCTCCTGATACACAGGCTATTCTCCCTAAATATTCTTGTGATATCTGAGAGAAGCCCAACTCTGTCTTCTGCATACAGTTCCAGCTTAAGTCCCTGCAAAGGAAGGCAGACAACATTATATATTGCATATACTTTCACCTTCAAACAATAAGCAAAAGAAACTCAAATGGCCTCGTTTGTACCTCAGATTCCCTTCTTTCAATGGCTGCTTCAAGACAATGCAACACTCGATCTCTTTCCGCTTCGGAGCTTATCGGCAGCCCATCCTTATGTCTTATATAAAATTCCTGAAAAAAAGTAGTATTTTTCCTTTAAATCAGGCTAGACTCAAAAGCTTAAATGGTTCAACTTGTATCGATAAAGAAAAAACGGTCTTAAAATTACCAGATAAGCTTCCATCCTCCCAGTGTTGACCATCCCATGAAAGACAACATATTCCATGTCTGTCAAAGTGCAAATAACATCAAACAGCAGCTTAGGTCGATCTCGAGATCTTGTAGTAATCACAGTATAATCCTTCTCAGTACAATCCAACACAGTAACATGGGGTCTCAAGTTGTTATCTACCCCAAGGCTGGTTTTGGCAGCCCTTTCGTAGTCTCTATCAGCCAGCATGATCTGATGCAGCCTTCTGTCTGTGCTGGTGACCCCAGGAGGAGAAAGGGTCATTTTGGCTTCCTTTAACTCGCCATTCCCTCTGAGAACATTGCACAGTAACTCCTTGATGGTTAAGAGCCGCTTTGGATCTTCGATTGCTCGGCCAGTGGCATCATCTGTCACATGTACTACAGCTGCAGCCCTATTATTGTGTGTCCAAACATCAGCATTTACTACATTACAGTGAAGGTCCGCAAGAACAGCACAAACTTCAGACAATAAACCAGGCCTGTCAGTACCAGACAGCTCGATTGAGGTGTGATCTTCTGAGGGCATAACACCGACGGAGTCTCTAAACGATGGCACGAAAGTCGCATCAACTTCAAGCCTCTGCGTCGAGTAATTAATACACTCATTATAACACAGCCCTCATAAAAGATGAAACATTCATTTCTTTATCTATCCGAGAAATTTCTTATACTCAGCAAGGGCTAAACTGAGTTTTATGCAAATTTAAGAGATTAAAAAAAAGTAAGTATGGAATGAAAGGAAAGGTGTTTTACCATTTGAATGGCGTTGATCACTTCTTGATCTCTAACTTTGTTTCCATCATAAGTGATAACATTAAAAACTGGAAAACAAAGTAAGCCATAAATAGTTAAGCTTTTCAGATTGAAGATAACTGAAGAGTGTCAGAATTACTTACCATCCATGAACCAGCCTCCATCAGAGGAGATATAAGCTTTGGTGATTATTAGGTTCATATCCATGAGGACTTGCACAACTTTCAAGAGAATCCCATGTTTGTTCATGCTGTCAACCTGATAGGTAGAAGGAAAGGATTGGAGGAACAATCGTTAGCTCATGATTGAATAAACAAAAAGAAACAATAATTATAGGGATAGAGCAAGCACCTGGATCACTGTAGCATCCTTACAAACGTCATTATCAATCACAACTCTGCAGGGAAAAATTGAATAAATCAGAGAAGAAATTACATTCTGAAGTAAAACAGAGAGGTTTAGAGAATCATGAATTCATTGAGTTCAGCTTGAGTAAACAGATTAAAAGAAGAATCAAACCACCTCTGGTTTTAATTATTGACATTACTCCAAGAAGTCAAACAAAATAGAAACATCAAAATTCCAACAAGACAAGACCAAGAAAATTGGAAGGAAAAAAGAAAAACGTAAACTCAACAGATATCCAGTAGACATAATTTCAAAGACCCAGAAGGAAATTCGAATTGTAGACGAAAGAGAAGAAGGAAGAAGAGTACCTGGGTGGGTTGAGCCTCCTGATAAGTTTATCATACTCGTTGTCCATGGTTGAAAGAAAAAAAGGAAAACCCACTACAAATCTCCACCTAAAACCAGATTTCAAGAACAACCCACAAAAAATTATACCCAGAAACGATGGAAGAAGAAGAAGAAGAAGAAGAAGAAGAAGAAGGCTTAAAAGTAAAGCAGAGAAAGGGAAAGGGGGCGCTGGTTTTAGGTTCGTAGTTTGTTAATTTGTAGGATTTGACAATGAATTTCTAATTCCAATTTCCATGGCGAGGTGGGGATTGAAATTGATGGCGATCGGCGGAGTTAAGAGGGGACCACTGAGGGAGCTGCGGATCACGTGTCATCTAAACCGTGGGGCGTTGGTCGGAGAGTTGCCGCTCATCTCGCCGGCAATCTCAGCGTGACCGACTGGTAAATCTGCCCACCTTTTTTTTATGCTTCACTTTCTATATATTTATTCTTATTTTTTGTTTTCTTCGAATTTAATTTAATGCTTTATTTAACATTGGATTTTGGATGCTAAACAAATATGATTAACGGTTAGATTTTTTTAGCGGACACACATAGCTCAACGGCTGTATGAAGCAAGATGTTTCAAGTTCGAATCTCCCTCACAACATGTTGTCAAAAAAAAAAAAAAAAAAAATCTTTCCCCAACCCAAATCATATTAGGGAAAGTAACAATTTTAACTTTAAAACTTCTAGTTGGGTCGAATTTCAAATTATTGTATCAATTTTAACAATAACTTTTAATTCATCATTTAAAAATTTACACATTTGATTAATTTTTTCGTTTCAATCATCGTTAGAAATTTTTTTCCAACACATGCTCAAAGTTATTGTTGCTTAATGATAAAATATTGGTTTGTTATTTAAAAAATATAACTAAATTATTCTAGATCATGTCACGTCTATCATGAAAATCACAAACCCGACTCTTGAAAGTAGGTCACACACAGAAACAAATGAAAGTTTTTGTTTCCCCTTGACGTTGGTATCGTTACTAGTGATGGCGAGTGTGAGGAAGATCAAGGCGACGATGTTGTTGAAGGCGCGACGACCATAGCAATTTCGTCAACTTCCGTTGTGAGGAGTTTGAGTTTGGCTAAAATGAGGACGAGAACATGAAATTCAGTGATGGACAAAGCGACACCCCATGAATACAATAACGGGTTGTAGTTGATATTGTCAGCCTCGTCGACGAATGAAGGCGACATCAATGTTGGAGAGGAAGATGACATACATTTTGGCGAGGACAATTCTGAAAGCCCTGCAGGCGGATGGAGAACCATCGAACTCGAGGCTGACGAGAAATAAAAAGAACAACAACCTAATACTGACAACTGATTCAAGAATGAGAGTACTCCATTAAGAGAAAATATGGTGCAAATAAGTTTTGTTTCTACCAAAATTTGATGGACTAAGTAAAATCATGTCCTGAAATTGAAAAATCCTACATTAATGAAATATAAGAAGAGAAAAAAGTTCTACCTTTAAATTGAAAAACACTAAGCGAGTCTATTGTAATTTTCTTCCATAACTTTTCTTTTAAATAACAAAAAAAAAAGTACCTATCATAAAGTAACATGTGACTTTGGACACGTGAAAAACTTTTTTAATGGAGATTGGAGCGAAAGCTTAACTATTGATACACTTTTGAAGTTTAAATTGATGAATTGAAAGTTTATAATTAAAATTGATACAATATATCAAATTTGAGGTTTAAATTAATGAATTTAAAAGTCTAAGGTTAAAATTGATACAACTTATTAAGTTTAGGGTAAAAAAAAATATATTTTCTCCATTAAATTCTTACCCCTTTTGTTTTTGGTCCAACTTGTTATTAATTTAAGGTGAATTTATACTTGTAAATTAAAAAAATATATATCTTTTTTTCTTCTCTACCCTAAACTTGTTTCAAAAGTATCATCATGTTAACTTTTTAGTTAAAATGAAAAAAAAAAGTAAAAAGTGATATGAAAAAAAAGTAAAAAGTGATATGTGACTGGTAATATATGGCAAATGTGATAGTTTCATTACAATCATGAAGTCATGAACTATATGATATGTTTCAATTGTACCTTTATCATTTTAAATTTTTATTTATTTTAATTCTTAACTGTTAAATTACGTCAAAATAATTATTTTATTAACTTTCTTGCCTAAATTAAATATGATTTTTTTTAATGAAATTAAAAGCTTAAGGGACTGTTTGGAGACGCTGAGTGAGTTATTATAGTCGGTAGTTATAATAGTTTGTGGGTACGTAATAATAGTTGTGAATAGTAAATACTATTAAAATTAGTATAGTTACTCTATTAACCGTGAGTTATAATAGTCACTGAGCCAAATATAGACTGAATTATAATAATTATGTCCACTCAACTTCAATTTAGTGCCCCAAAGTCACGTTAAAAGTTAAAATTATACTTCTAATCAAATTCATGGATTTTTATCTTCACACGCACATAAAAGTTGTTGGCGCAAGATTCTGAACTTCCATTTTTCGTCGCGTTTCGGTGTGCTTCGCTGTTCCCAAAGCTGGGACGAACCTGCACAGGGAAAGAAGATGAACTTGCACCCGTGTGGAGCTAACCCCACAAGGCTTCGATGCTTAAGCCAGAGAGTGTTCTGAGCGTAAGTAGGAGTGATAGTGTGTGAGAGTGATGACTCTTAGGATTGCGTAGAATTACGCACTGTCACGTACCTCCCTCGTCCTAAAAAGGGAGGGGTATTTATAGGCGGTGCGATGCGGATGCCCCTTGACGATTCTGCTCTGCTGGCCATTACGAGGATCCTTGAATCAGGCGAAGAGGTGTAAACGATCTAAGCTTGTCCGTACTCTTTCTCATAATAACAGTCGTTGTCCCCTCAATTCCGGATGAAGTTGGGGGCGTTGTTGTACCGTCGTCTGGTTAGGTGAGTCAGGTTATTGGAATGTCCTGTGCTGATGTCGTGGCCTCAACTTCTTGATGAAGCGGGTCGTGACATCAGCGGCGGACCTCATGCTGAGGTAGCTCGTAACAAAAGTCATATTAAAAAAAAATAGTGATATATTTGTTAACTTAATCATAAGTCAACTAGTCGATTCAGATATTTTTGGAAGATTAAATGTTTGGAAATGGATAAAAGGAAATATTAAAATGCTTAAAAAAAAGAAGATATTGTTTTGAGATAGAAATCCAAAAAAAAGAAGAGGAAGGGGAAATAAAAGCATATATTTATGATTATCTTGATTCCTGTGTGTTGGTAAGCGCCTTATCTTTAACAATAAGAGCAAATTGGTCACTCACAAATCCTCAAACGTGGACTTTCTTTAACAACAAAAAATAAAAAATAAAACATATTTGGATAATTATTTTTTCCAATTGGTTTCTAACTTCTCATCACTTTGGATTTTGAAATTAATTATCTTTCCTTATCACAACTCATTTTCCTTCTTGGAATTTTCCATACATCATTCCAATTTCAACTGCCCAACATGTTTCTAATTACACTCTTTTTAATTAAATCTAAAACCTTACATACCACTTTCAATATGTGCTCCTCCACAAATATCGATGTCCATATCGATATAATATAATTTTATTAGGATAGTAAGATTATGCATGTGGAAGTAGAACTCTAGGTGTTACGATAGAATCAAACAACAAAAAAAAAAAGTGCAAAAAAAAAAACCGACACAAAATTTACGTGGTTCGCTAACGTTGTATTAACTACGTTCACAAACAGAAAAGTGAGAACAATTGTATCACGATTATGAGAGAATTACAACAATAACCTACTAAATTAAAGAGCGGCATAGATCATTAGAAGTTTTATATATGACACCCTTATAATTAACTAATATAAAATGACAAAGCCAATACAAATAAAATCCAAGACAAAATTTAGTTCGGGAGTGTTGCCCTCATACTCCCACTGGACGCTTCGCCCCTGAACTCCGACTCGCTGACCAATTAGCGAGATCTCCATACCAAGTTATAACATATTCGAGTCATTCTAACACTAGGAATATGGTTCTCAATCCACCAAACATACTTGTTTTAGGTTAAATTATAAATTTAGTCTATGAACTGTGAATTTTTTTTTTGTCTATTTGATCTTCGAACTTTCAAAATTATAAATTTAGTCCTTTAACTTTTGAATTTAAATTCATGATTTACGAGACACAAAATTTAAATTTTAAGATTTCATTAGGCATAAAAATCAAAATTAAATTTAATAGTTTAAATCATTTTTTTAAATTTAAATTTGCACAACCTATTAGACACAAAATTGAAAATCAAAAGTCGACCCAAAATTCAAAGTTTAGTGATCCATTAGACAATTTTAAAAGTTTAGAGACCAAATGGACACAAACTTAAAGTCTAGAGACTAAACTTGTAATTTAACACGTTTTTTTAAATATACTCATTTCTTATCTTATGACTTGTATCAGTATAATGTGTTAAAACTTTCTCATTCATTACTCATCTCACCCTATTTGTAAGGCTTCTATACATGTACATGCTTATATAAATAGGGTTAACTACATGTAAATATGAGCATAGCTCAACCGATGTCAATATGAGCATAGTTCAACCAACATATTGTATGAACTATGAGCAAAATGTCTCTCAAGTTCGAATCCTTGACCCATATGTTGTCAAGAAAAAAATAAAATAAAATAAAATTGTCAAATCGAGGTTGTGTCCGTGACTATGAGGTCATGGGTTATTAAAATACAGTTGCAAAAAAAAAGAAAAAAAGAAAAGAAAATAATAATAATAAAAAATAATAATGGTTGGGGTCCAGTGTTGGGAAGTCCGAGACTGAAATTGGAAGAAAAATGATGGGATCACCATAATTATGAAAACTGATAGAGAAGTAAGGGTTTGGATTTGAAAACCATGGTTTTGAAACTCATACTCCCAAGCATGGGTTTGACTTCAAAAGCCAAATCCACCCAAACACATTAAGAAGTCAAAAGCCTCCTTATTTTTTACCAAAAAAAAAAAAAAATATTCAACTTTTGAACTCTTTTAAGTACAATCTCAATTTAACTGAGTTTGAACTTTTAAAAATATTTATTAAATATAAAGTTGGTAAAATAGGATTCTGTGTGCAGAGAATCCAAATAAAGAAACAAAAAAAAAAAAAGTAGCAGTAATCCTGTGTGGAGAGCACACAGTATATGATAATGAAATTCTCATAATATGACACGTGGCGAAAAGATGATGGGAGTATCTCCGAATTCTGAGCTGTTTTATGATGACGTGTAGCAATTCTGAGAGAAACCGGTACGGTTCGGAATAAAGCGGCAGTGTGGGACCCAACCCGAAGGGGTGTGAGCTGGCTAACCGTGACAAGGACACGAATTCAATTACACTTTTTCGGAAGATATTTTTAATATTTTATATTCTCAATTTGCTTGACCTACCCTTCACCCTCTCTCAAAATAATGATATTTCTTTTTAATCCTTTAATTTGATTTTCATCATTTCCTCGAATCTTCCAAAAACGTCCTACTTGCTATTGCTATTGCCTAGTAGGCTAACAATTTTCTTTTGATTTTGATGCAATTCATCGCAAGAAATTTTTGTGCTCCTATTATTAATATAGATTTTTTTTATCCTTCATAACAGAGAATAGATGATGTCCATTGAGAATAAAAATGACCATACAAAAAAGATCTAATTGAAAATCGGTTCAGTTAAATTAAAGTGCACATTAAAAAGAAATTTGTTCTCCTTGATTGGCCTTAGGCCTATAAAGTTCAAGGCAAGCTCATAAAAGGAGTTAAGGCCCGAAGGAGCGAGCTCGACTATGACGATATGGTCTAGGTGGACTCCGTGAAAAAAACCCTAAGGCTTGAGGTCTCGATTGGGGCCCATGTCAGACCATAATAAGACCAAGAAGCCCTATGGGGGTCGACTTGGTTCCTTTCATCGGACTCCTACAGGGATTTACCTTGTCGCTCTTGGTTTGGGTCAATCCTTATTCTGGAGGATCGGCCTCCTTCACCATAGTCTTTGTGTATATATATATAGTTATGTGTTTTTGGTATCGAAAGTTGAAACGCTCACCTTCATAATTGTTGTACTAAACAAAGTATTTAATAACATGAAGTTTAAATATAGTGGTTAGTTATATGTTCAAGTACAAATAGAGTGAGTGAGTAATATAGAAATACTAGATTTTTTCGTGCAAACCATAAGAATTGTTAATTGTTATTATATAGAAATTGGAACATTAGAAATGGAACTAACACGTGGCCTCATTTGAAGGATGCTTATCTAACTATAGTGATTAGTATAGTTGCAAAAGATGGGGAAGAAAAAGGAAAAAAAAGTTGGTTTGATTTTATTTAGGAAAATAATTGTTGGAGAATATAAGTATTGGCTCCTAATGATTGGAGTGTGTTTGAAAGCTACATATATATATATAAAGGAACATTCCTTTTACAAATTCATACGACCATTGGATTGGAGTGTATGTTGGAGGAATAATATAAACTCTTTCGCTCATACATTATTAACCTAATCATGAATGGGTGTTGCGATACATAGACAGACTGTTCTAAATAGCGTAAGAAACTTGCATCGATACCAAAACAAAAAAATCGATGCATATTTGTAAAAAAAAGGTTCAAGATAATTGATCAAGTCATGTTATGGGATTGATGAGCTAAGGTGGTTAGTTCTAAAGAAATTGACTAGACCCATGAAAAGAATGTTTAAAAAAAAATCATGATGCAATTAATTCTGTTAATTAGTATTTAAAAAAATAAGTCTCAAATTTAACTTTTATTCCCATCCATAAGATTAGAATCAGCTGCTGGGAATATACTTAGAAAAGAATGTTTGGTTGCAGAATCTGGGCCACTTGCCAAACTGGTAAAGAATAAATGGAAATTGACTCACCCTATATTATTCTTTTCACACTAAATCACTGTAAAACAAAACACTAACCAATTTATGTAGTGGGATGACACCTTCAAGTTCCATCACCTGCAAACAAATTCCAGAAAACATGGGACGCCAAAATCCCAAGGTTCCCAAACTGGGGCCAACTGGGGCCACTAACCGAGAAAACAAGTAGTAAAGTGGGCCACCTACCTAAATTTTAATATTCTACGAGTTTTTTTGGTAACCAAATATAGTAGGGTCAGTCAATGTCTACTCACAAGCTGGCTCAGAGACTCACGAATATCATAAAAAACTGAGAAAACAAATAAAATGCTTTCATTGTTTCTCCATACTGTTGTATTTTAGATACTATTATTGAATTTACAAAGATTCAAACAATCCCCATTGGAAACAGAGGCAATTCAATATGGGTTGGCTACCTTTTTACCTCTTGTGAATCTCCAACAAGTTTTTTGGTTCTTGAGAGTTGATGTAGTGACTTAAAAAAGCAAGAATAAGCTGCACCTGGACACAGCTGTGGTTGATGCCATGCTGAAAATTTAGAGTAAAAACAAAAGATTTCATAAGAATGAGGAGAATTCAGACCAAGAGGTAATGCAATGGCAATCTAGTTATGAAAGTCGAAAAGCCCATCATAGTTTTGAAAGAATCTTTTTGAAAGAGAGTACAGAATTTTCAAAACATACGTCTACGTCTATCATACATATTCTCTTTGAGTCCACGTGACAGTAAACGACAATTTACAATTTTAATGTTGAACCTCCACTTCCCAATTCTCATAGCTACATGACTAGTTAAAAAAACAGTAAATCTCACACAAGTTCGGTTACCAGATTGTGGCAAGCGTTTCTGAACAAAAATGGAAGAATCAAGAACAAAGAACAAAGTAGCAAGTAGCAGCAGGAAATAATACTCACAGAATTAACACATAGTTAGAAATTACAAACTAAATAGGCAGAACTTCTTCTCTAAGAACACCGCCCATTTCCATTCTCCATGAATAGTCAACTAAGCCAGCGAACTCTCTGAAAGGCACACAGAATTACATGAGTGAACAGGAGCACCTTTTTCAACAGGTTAAACATAAAAAGCAAAAGAATGGCAGTGTTAATTGTCTTTTACCAGATGTTGGTAGAACTTAGAAGCAATAAACTTGATTCTTGACAAATTCAAATTCCAAATTCCAGAACAAATTCAAATTCCATAACAAGCTTAAGGTATTTCACTGTTTTTGCTAGAACTATCTTTCTGAGAAATAGCGGTTTCAAAATTGCAATGCATGTATGCTTGCCTAGAATTGAGAGTCGTCTAAAACTTCTCACTCGAGTGAAGCGAGGTACAAAACTTTAAAAGAGAAGCATTGCTATTTATAGAATAACAATCACCAAGATGATCACCCAACTAAGGGCATGTTTGAGAGTGATTTTGATATGACTAAAATCATTTTTGTCATGTTCAAAATCACTCCTAAACATGCTTTAAATCATTCAAAATCAATTTTGACTGCATGAAAATCGCGTTTAAAAGTGTAAAACTAAACATTAAATTGATTTTGAATGATTAAAAACACATTTTGTAATGCTTTTGAATATAACAAAAATGATTTTAACAATTTCAAAATCACTCCCAAACATGCCCCAAAAGGTACTTGCCATAGAAGGGAGTCAAAGACTGTTGGTGCAAGGGCATCTGCAATGGGCTCGCCAGTGAACCAAAGACGGCTAAGATATTATGACATACGTCCATTTTAGCATGTCTAAGGTTTGATTATTCACTAGGAAATTAATGTTGAGAATGTCATTGACATTGTCGCCAACAGCTGAAAATTGAGGGGAGGACATTTTCTAGATCATTTTTTAATGCTACATAAACATCATTATTATTATAAAAAATTAACAAAAAGATGCCCCATCAGCTTTCCATTACTATAGCTAATAGAAAAGTAACAAATCTATGGCCAAGTTGAATTAAGAGCTCTATCCATTTATAGAATTTTAAATACATGATTCCAAAATAACATCAGTAAATCATCAGAGGATGAAATTGTCATTTTTTTTCTCTGTACCAAATCTATTTAAACTGACTATGTAATTAAAGAATCGTTTTTTTTTTTGGGACAAAAAGTCCAACTGATAGAACAAGAGTCAAAACAAAGCTGGAAGAGGGAGGGAAAAAGCAGACTAACTTGAGATCATGGCTAACGACGAGTACAGTTAAGTCTTTCTTTAGATTCTTTAAAAGCTTCACAACATCAGTACGAGCCTTCCAATCTATCACATAAGAACTAAGGGGCATTAAACAAAACCATAGGCCAAAATTAAATCCTACATTTCAAAAAGCATCATATTCTAAGATACCAAGCGATATGAACCAGTCCTTATAAAAAAATAAAAGAAAATTTCTTCCAAAAAACCATTAGTTCCAGGAAAATATTGTTAAAATAATTGTAAAGCCAAGGGCAAACGAGAACGCAAGTTTGAATAACTTGCAACAACTTGAAGTGGAAGCTATTCATTCTAGCCTTCCGATTTAATTAATGACATACTAAAGGTCAAGACCTTAAATTCCTGGAGTTTCAATGATAAAAGTGACATCAAGTCAACAGAAATACGTGAATTAACTAAACCAGAATTTCCTTAGTTGGATTTCCCAATTTTATTGAATCCCCTAGTTTGTGAGTCATTCAACTTCTTTCGTTGATAGATGATACTAGTATTTTTATAAGGATCGTGAAATGGATCTTCATACCAAGACCAGCTAGAGGCTCATCCAGTATTAACAGATCTGGGATTTGCACCTGCAAAAAAAAAAAGTGACTTATTCAATGTATACGTTCTGTTTAAGCATGCACGTACACAAGCATTTTGAAAGGTACAAATAAAACTATGAATAATGTTTTAACTTAATATTTTAGAATTAGAATCAGATGAAAGAAGAATAGCATTAATTTTTTCTCCACATCAGCAATAAAAGCTTATGTACTCATTAATTCTAGTAGTACCCCAACTACCCCTAATATTGTGGAGTGGACAAGTTTTTTCATCAATAATCATTTCTATTATCTTGTATTTTTTAAGTAAAAATATTTAAGCTTTAACAGAGATTCTAACTTTAAAATGTTGTTAGAGTAGACATAAAATAAAAGGCACAATTGCAGTTAATATTGTACTCCAAATTTTATTCCCGATCGATAAATGCCCCAAGTTCTTTCAAACATGTCTTTTCCTTTTCTTCACAAATTGAAGGTGCTCACATTAGTTCATTTTGTTATTTAGGCCTACCAATTGGATTGCCAAGGCAAGACGACGCTTGTAGCCACCACTTAGAGAGTGAGGATCTTTGTCCAATGCTATGCCATTTAATCCCACCTACAGTCATCGACAAAAGGGAATAAGCAATCCATCGCCGTAATAATAACTAAAATAAAATAAAATAAAAAACATGTATGACAACATAAGAAAATAAATGTAATCAACTGTTGGTGAGGAAAAATCAAAAGTACCCAATTAATTGCTCTTTGGAGTCTCAAGGCAAGGTGCTCTTTCAAATGAGAATCACTCTTTTGCCGTGGCCACCCAAATGTGACTTCGTCAAGCACATTGTCTGTGATAAAGTACCTACCTTCAACAAAAGAATATTTTCAGCAACTTATCATAGTATAAGCTATAATTTATAAATGATGAAAAAGTTTGAGAATAAGGGCAGAATTGTGCCTTTCAATTATTTGGGAAATTGAAGATACAGACAACAAACCGATAGGAATATCATTAGAGTAGTCATGAATATTATTAGGGTATTAAGTGTATATTATGTCATTAGTCAAGGAATTGGATAAAATAGAGGGAGCGAGAGGAGATGAAAGTAAGCAATTGTTTAGTGGGTTTAGGCACATCATTCTTACTTGAGACAGAAGTTGTAAGTACCTCGAATACCTAAATTTTTTTTTTTTTTTTTGAAAAGGTACTGAACTTTCATTGAGATTAAATGAAAGAATACAAGGACATACAAAAAAAACAACAGCCCCAAGGAAGGAAGGAACCCCGCTATAAAAAGAGACTCAAATCCAGAAGAATAACGTTCAAGGAATAATTACAAAACAAATGCGTCACCGACGCCCACAAAGAAACATGAAATTTGCTAAGGGACAAGACAACACACGGGTTCGTCTCAACCCATGTAAGGAGCGGAATGAAATTCAAGATTGGACTAATGTGTGTAGATGACTTTCTCTCTAACAACTTTTGTGTTTTCCCTCTTTTTTCTTTTTGACCCATTGAAGAGTTTTTCTATAAGCTCCTTTGTCCCGATCTTTTGGGACATAGAAACCTAGTCCTTCCTACATACTTTTTTTCATTAATACAAATGTTTTCCGTCCATTGGAATGAAGATAGATAGCAGGAAAAATGAGGTGATATGTATGAAAAGGAAAAACCACACAACTCTATGAATTAAAGCAGCCTAGCCCTTGCAATGCTTTTTATAATCATATTTCAACAATACTCTATACTAGTTTCAAAATATTAGTCCCATCATGGCTAACAAAAATGGACATACCTCTCTGGAAATTGAAAGACGATGCCAACTCTCTCAGGGGTTAATGGTTGAGAAGGCTGGCATGGTTTGCCATCTTTATCATACTTTTGGACATAAATGGAACCTGAAGTCGGTTTGCTCAGACCTGCAAGAAGCTAAAGAAGAATGGGAAGAAAGATTAACATACTCGTAAACAATAAATCAACAAATAAGTAAATAAAGAGACCATGAAAAAAGTAAGGGAAAGCCCAATACATTTAAAAATTCAAAGAAAATAGCTTAACCTGCAATAAAGTAGTTTTTCCACTTCCACTCTGTCCAAAAATTAACCCAAAACTGCATAAATCAACAGAAAAAGGAAAGTAATGTGGCAAGGATAATGAAGTATATGTGTGCATTATTCAATTGAGAAAGAAATCTTAGGGAAGAAGTCCAAGTTATAGACATATGTGATGAAACATCCTTTAGTGCTAAAAGGGAGGACAGACAAGCCCTTCATCAGTGCCTTGAAAAGTTGATTGAGGTTAGCCAGGCTGAACTGCTTTGTTCTAAAAATGATGTCAAATGCACTCTTTATTTCAACCTTACCCGGCCACCGGAAAAATCACAAACACCCAAAAGACAACTTGAACTCAAGATTGAAGAATGTCTACTACAGTCTACCACTTAAAGCATATTGTCTTCCTCTCACTATACATGGTCATTGGTCAGCACAATTTAGCTTGTAAAGGGGTTGAAGTAATATGTTAAAATCAAACCCTCCCCTCAAATCCTTGTTGGAATTCATCAATGAAGCAAAATATCATAACAAACCACCCCCCCAGAAATCTTAGTCGAAATTCAACAATGCTTTAGTCAAGCACATCGAGCAAAACCAAGCTGTTAAAAGCATGAAGTTCCAACCCTTCACCATGCTATATTACACAAAAATATACTGTGAAATCAGAGCAGGAAATTGTACCTTTTCTCTCGAAGGGAAAAACTAACTGTGTCGAGAAGAGTATGCTCGGTCCCTGGAGGTCGATAGCTTAAATCCCTAACCTTAATAATCAAAAATAGACTTAGTAGCCGAATCAAGTTTCACAAAAACATCCACATTCCACCAAATTGCGCTGCCACCAGATCATAAATGTATGCAATAAAGGATAAAAATGTTGAATGCAAGACACTGAGGTCCAATCAAACTAAACTCTATGAGGCTTAAGATTGAAATAATTTCTGTTTCAATTTAGAACCGGAGGAACTTCCACAACAAGGTGCAATTTGGTCAATCTTAATTAGGGCAACTGGAAGAAGAAAAAAACAGGTATGATAGAAACGCTAAATCAAATTTAAAGAAGAACAACAGAGAGAGTTGAGAGATTGTAACGTACTTCAAAGCAAGAGAAATCGGATTTCACTCTGAGAACATTGGTTCTTCGGGAATTCGAACTGTAAACGCCAAATAAAAGTGATGGAAGTGAAACAATACGGTAGTTAGGAGTTGTCACTAAACAAAACAATGGATTGAGTTCGAAAAAGAAGAGAAAGGAAATGAAAGGAATGTGGAGGTTATTTGAATACCTTAAGGAGTTGCGAGCAGCTGCATTTGATTGCGAGGTTGGTTTCCAGCCAATGAACAACTTAGAACCAGAAACAAAGGTCGCCATGGCATCAGTTCAGCGGAGAAGACGAACCAGGGTCCCAATTTCCAAGCATCATAATTTGTAAAAATCCCCAATTTCAAGTTCATACCATCTTTTTTTTTTTTTTTTTTTTTTATTTATTTCATTTGTCACTCTTAGTCAAATGAATACATATTTTATTATATTTTTATAAACTATTAAATGTTTATAAACAGAATATTTCATATTATAAACACATTATTTTTTCTATTTTTTTTTTTTTTTTTTTTTGGCAAAAGCTCAATTGACATAAGCTTGTATCATATTGACTAAGAGATCATGAGTTCAATCCCGCATTAATTAAATATTTTTACAAAATTCCTGCATTAATTAAATACTTATACAAATAAATTAATTAATATATTTTTTTTACCATATGTGGGATGAGAGATTTTTTCGGCCGGACCAACTCACAAACGACAAGAAAGATTATTATGTCAATTGAGTGCACAAACAGCAATGAGACCCAAAATAATTGTAAATTTAGCAAAATTTAATTTAATTTTACAAATATGACAAAAAATCAGTGATAGACTCTGTCGTTGATATATGATTATCACTGATAGACTTCTATCAGTGATAGACTACTATCGACAAAATTCTATAAAAAACTGAGGTGATAAACTATCATCAGCGATAAACTTCTATCAACGATAGACCATACTATCGATAAAAATTATAATATCCACAATTTTTAAAAAAAAATGTTATATTTTTTAATTATTTTACTCTAAATTGACATTTGTTACAATTTTCTTTAATAAACCCAACGAAAATAACTTTTATCTTCATATTCAATTTCTAAATATGTTACCCAAAAAAAAAAATATTTAAAAACTTTCCTGAAATATAACTCAATTTTTTTCAACAAATTTACGTTTTAAATAGTTGTCTAATACATTATTAAATTTTTTTAATTCACACTTATGAATTCAAAAAAGGAAAAATAAAAGATTAAAAATACTTTTTAGACATGTATGTCCTGCATACCTACCCCTTCCTAGTTTGAAAAAACCTTATCTATTTGAATTTAGTGGAGTTCCAACCTCACCAATCTGTAGCTCATTTGGTTAAAATATTATGCTATTTTTATCCCAAAAATAGTTGAATTGTTTAACTTTAGAGTTTCAAAATCATTAATTGAAGTGTCCGTTATATGCCATGTAAGTAACACTTATATAACATTTAAGGTGAGGAATCACATGCTATTTTTTTTTTAATACAATATGGGGTGAAGAGATTCAAAACACAAACCTCTTGCTCGTTAACACATATTTTATGTCAGTTGAGTTATGTTTATTTTGACTATTTCAAAAAAGAAATCAAATCACTTAAAATCTCTCTAATTAAGAATTGTTAGCATATAGTTTTAAATTGAAAAGTTGCTTCCACGAAACTTACCAATATAATTAATAAACGTGAGACAATATAATTAATGTATGGAATTTATGGAGAGGGGTCACTATATATCATAAAAGACTTTTTTTTTTTTTTTTTTTTTTTAGGCCGGCGAGAGGATTAGATGTATGTGGGCATTTGATAGTGTTATTGTGTTGAAAATGTAAATAAAGTGAAGATCAACCAGGAAATTAGGTTCATGTGTTTTTCAAATCCATCTTGAAAATTTGAAATTGAGGCTGCCCAATTCTCTCAAACTTCAAATCCACGTGCCTTCTCGAACCTCCTGTATTTTGTTTGCATAATGGATATAACCTCGTTTAAATTAGATCAATCTGATTGGATTAATTCATTTATAACTATGTGAGGTGGGAAAATCGAACATATGACCTCTTAATCACTAGGTCGAACATTATAAGAAAATCGAAGCTATGACCTCTTAGTCACTAAATCGAACATTATACCAGTTGAGATATGCTCATGTTGAATCGTAGCTGGTTAGGTTAAATAATTAAAGTGAGCAAGTAAAAAAAATTAACATTTGAAGTTAAATACTATTATTTATCTACTATTTATTTTATTTATGTTGGTGTGGTCTACTACTTATTTGTGTCATTTTTTTGGTATGTTATGTCAAATTATTTTTCTTATCCTCAATCTGAGCATAAGTTGATTGAATAAGACATATATTATTGTTTAAAATGTTAAATAATTAATGTTCAATGTTAATCAACACATTTAAATAACGGTGTTAACTTAGTAATTGAAAACTTTAGTTAAATTATGAGTTTAGTCTCTAAATTTGAAGATTGTCTAATAAATTTATAAACTTTAAGTTTTTAATTTTGTGTTTTATAAGTACTTAGAAGTTCCAATAATTGAGAATGAAAATTGATTGGATGGATTTGGGAAGGGTACAATTTTAATTTGAATGAGAAATTTTGTAGGTACAAGCTAAGTACAACGTGGTTCATGCTTTGTTAGCCAACCACATGTGTTCTCTTATACGAATATAGAAGGGAGAATTGTACGATTGACCCTCTATTTTAAGCGGATTGTTAAAATGACCCGAATCTGAAAAAAAAAAGGCAAATTGACCTTCTGCTGACATCATCAGTTTTTTTTTTAATATTATTTTCTAGCTCTAGCTGCGGGCGCGGGCTGATCTCGCTCTAGCTCGGGCGCGGGCTGGTCTCGCTCTAGCTGCGGGCTGGTCTCGTTCTAGCTCTAGCTTCATTTAAGACCTGAAAATTTCAAAATCTTGAAGTTTTTTTTCAGATTGGAGACCAGCCCGCAGCTAGAGCGAGACCAGCCCGCGTCCGAGCTAGAGCGAGATCAGCCCGCGCCCGAGCTAGAACTAGAAAATAATATTAAAAAAAAATTGATGATGTCAGCAGAAGGTCAGTTTGACTTATTTTTCAGATCCGGGTCAGTTTGACAAATGGGTTAAAATAGGGGGTCAATCGTACAATTCTCCCAATATAGAACTGCAGAGACTTGTAAACTACGTGCTGCACAAAACCTCATTAACCATGCTAGCTAGCTATATATCCTTTATAACCTATCATATTCTTAAGTCGATTCTCAATGATTTCAAGAGATCAACAAATTATTGTTTTTATTAAGGATAACGGAACTCACACATCTCTGGTATGATATTGTCCACTTTGGGCCTAAACGCTCGTGGCTTTGCTTTTGGTTTTACCAAAAGGCCTCATACCATTGGAGATAATTGTCCACCCTCATATACTGATGATATTTTCCTTTTTCTAACCAAAGTGTGATATTGTTTGTATCCTAACAATTTCAAGAGAAGTCTCTAACAAAGATCGTATAAATCTTTGGGTACCAATCAAGAGAGATGAGCTTGAGCTATGGGTCGTCCTATCTAATAGTAAAAAAAAAATTTTAAAAAAAAGAAAGAAATTCTTTTGTATATACATTTGAACCTTCAAATGTTGGTGATATTTTTCTTTATCCGAAAAATTGAAGAAGTTATCCAAAAATTTTGTCCAATCTACTCATATCATAACTAATCTTATGATCTTCTAGTATCTCAATTAGTTACATAAGTAATATGATATGAATCTTATGATCTTCTATGGTATTAAATTTATGTTGACATGTGGATATTTCTTATGATCTTCTAGTATCTCAATTAGTTACATAAGTAATATGATATGAATCTTATGATCTTCTATGGTATTAAATTTATGTTGACATGTGGATATTTTTACATGTCTATGCGTTCAACATCAATATTTTCGTTATACCCTACAATATCGATGAGATATTAAAAAAAATAACAACAAAATTTAAGTAACATAATTAAAAAAAAAAACTATTTAAAAAAGTATAAAATATTTATTTATTAGATGAATGAGGTTTATTTGTAGTGGGTTGGATTTCACGATTTGAGTATAGAATGAATGAATTTGGAGAGAGTGATGGGTTTGAATTTCAATTTGAAAAGTTTCAAAACAACAATGATGATGATGATAATTAAAAGGCATAAGCCGCCACCAAGTATTTCCGCCAAGTGACGAAAATTAAAGCAATCTGATATTTTTGGTGGCGTCTACGACACGACCACTTCTCAAAATCAGATATTTCCCGAGGGGCTTTCTTCTCTATATTATATCTAATTTTCTGATTAATAATAGTAATGGATAATTACGAGCAAATATTGTTTCCAGCTTCTTCTTCATCCTCTAAGAATTCATTGCCAAAAGCCATGGAGTTATTTACAGACAGAACAGAGGAAGAAGAAATGGAAATTATTAGTATGGAAAGTGAAGGGAAATTGAAGAAGAAGATGAGAAACCCGAGATTTGCGTTTGAAACTAGAAGCCAGGTTGATGTTCTTGACGATGGCTACCGTTGGAGAAAATATGGTCAAAAGGCTGTTAAGAACAACAAGTTTCCCAGGTTAAATTAATTCTAATTAACTCTCTTCTTCCATTCTTTTGCTTTCCAATCATTCAAGTTTCCCATGCATGCCCCTTACATTTTCTACCACTATCATACTCTATATATATAATTATCGACATATACTCATCTGCATTCATTCTCCTCACCTAATATTATATTTACGACCATAACTTCGGTGTTAGAGGCTGCATCCATTTTTACTCGGGTCTTGTTAGAATACTTTGAATCTGTTATGACCCGGTCGGTATGGGTCTAGCTCATTTGAATTTTTACTTATCTGTTTTGGGCTTCGATCCATTTTGTATTAGGTAGAGTGTCATATATAAACTTTCTAATCACTTCAGCCGTCTCTTTCTGTTCATTTGTAATTATCTCCTATTTCGTAATAATATTGTTCTCTCCTATTTCGTAATAATATTGTTTTCCCTTCTACCCGTGGACGTAGCTAACACGACGTTAGTGAACCACGTAAATCTGTGTCGATTTCTTTTGCGCTTATTTGTTCTTTGTTATTGATTTATCGTAACATGTATTTATACTGATCCTCTCTTCGGGAGGGTAAAGTTTTATAACCTGATTTTTTAAAACTTTTTAACCCTGTAGTATCCTTTATCTTCCCCTCGGGAGAGTAAGGTTTTATAACTTGATTTTTTAGAACTTTTTAACCCTGTAGTATCCTTGACCCTCCCTCCGAGAGAGTAATGTTTTATAACCTGGTTTTTTTAAAAAAAATTAACCCTAGTATTCTTTACTTAGCTAAAATTTAATCCCGTAGTATCCTTCACTGGGCACGATCACGAGGAGATAACTATTGCATTTGTGCTTAAGCGAAGAGTACAAAAAAAATTTCACTCGAAGAGGACACTTCCGAGGAGACAACTATAGTGTTCTTGTGCTAAGAGAAGGGTACGAACACACTTCCTTATCACGAGGGAAGGTAAAAAAAACATAAACGTCATCCGTATAAATACCTCATTTTTACAGCCTAGACACGTAGAGGTTGACATTTGATATCATGAGGTTCTATCTCAAAACCAATTGATAATGAAAGAGGAGTAATTTATGTATCTTATATCGTGAGTGACGTTTCATCATCTTTTTAATGTGAGATCCTCAATAGTTGGTGGGTTAGACAAGACTATTTATGTTATAGTATTGAGTTTAGATGTGATTTTGTTGTTGAGTTTAGGTATGGTATTAGCGAATTGATTTTATAATGATATTTGGAAATTTTTGTGGTGAATTAAATTGTAAATGATATTGTGCAGGAGCTACTATAAGTGTTCGCATGAAGGATGTAAAGTGAAGAAGCAAATTCAACGATTAACAAATGATGAAGGCATAGTATTAACAACCTACGAAGGAGTTCATTCCCATCCCATTCAAAAGCCTCAAGATAACTTTCAACATATCTTGACCCACATGCAAATTTACCCTTCCTTTTAATTTCTAATTTTCATTTCCTTTTTCTTTTCACATTTCACATTTTACACTTTACATTATAATTTTATTATTACCAATTGGATAGCCCTTTTTCTTTTCATTTTAACACACATTTCCAATTTTAATTTGTGTATGGTTTTATTACTTGATCCTCATTTTTAAGAGTGGTTGGATCATTCTTTATATTCTTTCCCAAAGATGTCAATTTAGAGTAAAATAATTAAAAATATAGCATTTTTTAAAAAATAATTGTGGATATGACAATTTTTATCACTGATAGTATGGTCTATCACGGATAAAATTTTATCGTTGATAGCAGTCTTTTTTATAGAATTTTGTCAGTGATAATAGTCTATTAGTAATAGTCATAAAGTCTATCAGTCATGATGACCACTGATTTTTTTGCCATATTTGCAAAAGGTTTTAAACTTTGTTAAATTTGCAATTATTTTGGACATGATTACTATTTGTGCAACCAGCCCAACGTGAAAATATAAAATTTATATTTGACCTTTAATATTTATTTAATTAAAAAATGAAAAAAAAATTAAAGAAAAGACAAAGTACAATGTTTTTCTCTTAATGTGTGGATTGAACTCTCCATCTCTAGTTAAGAGCGCAACTTTATGTCAATTAAGTTATGTTTAGTTTGACTCTAGTTTGAGCGGTAATAATGCGTTTAAACCATTTTGGGTTATCTAGGTGTGTTACCCGTTGCACCCGGTGGTTGTTTGATAAATTATTTTTAAAGTATGCACTAAGCAGACGATCGAACCCCCACTCTGGACTATCTAGGTGAAAATTTGGTCGGTAATAATGCATTTAAATTCTTGCCCCGTGCGTGGTTGATTGCACAAGTGCAGGATCAATCACCTTCTCACTCTGGTCTATCTAGGTGAAAATTTGGACGGTAATAATGCATTTAAATTATTGCCCCGTGCGTGGTTGATTGCACAGGTGCAAGATCAATCAACCCCACTTTGTGATATCTAGGTGTATTATCAACCTCACTCTAGGATATCTAGGTGTATTATCTCTTGCACCAAGTGGTTGTTTGATAAATTGTTTAAAAAGTTCTTGTCCCGTGCGTGGTTGTTTACACAGGTGCATGATCAATCAATCAATCCTCACTCTGGGATATCTAGGTAATGCGTTCTCTCACCTGTTGCACCAAGTGGGTTGTTATCTTAGGTGGAACGCTCACCCACTACACTTAAGTAGTTATTCAAAGTATTTAATTAATGCTTGATGGAGAGAACTCCTAACTTATTATACATTAGAAAAGGATAAAAAAAACATTTAAATAAATCTACCCACTTTTTTTTTTAACAAGCTCAGTTCACATTTCACATTTTGAGTATGGAAAAAACAAAACTAAGCCAATTTTGTAAAATAAAATAAATAAAAATGAATAAAGTTAAAAGAAAACCCTATTTATTTAAATTGTTCTCCAAGACCACGTCAGTCCGCCACTTCTTCTTCAGAGTGGTCTCCTTTATTTTTGTTGAACAGCAGAGGGGTTATGTTGCAGCGATACATTTAGGAATATTTACATATTAAATTGTTTGAGCTACAAATACTGTATGTTCCACTACTTGTACATATTCGAATTTATTGTCCAACTACTTATTCTTATACATGACACATATATATATATATATATATTCCAATTTATTTTGATCTCATGTGACCGTCCATTATCCATATCTAACATTGCATTAATTCATTTTTGGATAGAAAAGAACTTCACTGAACTGTCAAATCGAGCGGAGTACAATTGACATAAAGATGTGTCGTCAACCATGAGGTCGGAGCTTCGAATCTCACTTTCATTCCCAAAAAAAACCCACCGAACTTATAGGAAACTACCTAACCTAGTGAATAAAGTTCAAATATTTGGTAATTTGACCCATGTGTGAGGCTAGGAAGCTAGTTCATGTATGATGATAGAAAATTCTTCTAGCTTAAACACTTAAAACAAAAAAAAAAACAAAAAAATATTGAATGGGGATCATCACAATATGATCTCTTAATAATTGTTGACTACCCAAACAACACACATTAGAAAATTAGAAGCAATGAAAAATAAAGAAAGAAAACTTAGCTTTGGATTAACTACCTTTCTAATTTTGATCAATTAGGGTTGTTTGAATCCCACTTGAAAGTTGAAAGAGACTTGTAAGAAAAGACCAATCTTTTGGCACAAAGCCAACTATTTTGCCTTATTAGGAAGGGAAAATGAAGAGACCTAACAGGTAGAACAAGGTCAAAAGAGAATGGATTCTCCAAATCACAAATATTAATCAAACAGATTAAACCTAATCTTTTATTTGGCTACAATCATAACGCATTAATGATTAATCTATATAAAATTCATACAAAAAAATGCCATTAACTCTATATTGCATCTCTAAGTATAAAAGGACTAAGATCTACATCCATATCTTACCAATATAACTTTTTAAGAACATTAATCTTTGAATATTATGCTCTCTCCTAGATATTTGTTTTTTCCCCTTGGTGGGTCACCACCAGAATACAGTAAAAATTCTCTCATATCCATCTCCTCTTTGTTTATGAATCAGATAATATTAAAATATCTCATGCTCCTTCACATATAAATAAGCCATTCCCCAGTTGGAAAAAATATAAACATATTGAGAAGAAAAAACTTGAGAAAAGATGGATTCAAGGTGTAGGGCAAGAGGCCTTGTGAAGGGCATGTTTGGTCCTCTCCATGGGGAAGCTATGGCTAGCAGCAGAAAGACAAAGCCAACGACCACGACGACGTTGAACGCTTCGTCGTGTTCGAGTCATGTTTCGTTTATGGTTCATCACCAGGAAAGGGCGACGATGGCTCCCTCGAACCATAGAGTTGTTCATGAGGCCATGAATGTTCACGAGGCTAACTTTGGAAACCCGTATGGCGTTATCGTCGACGAACATATCGATCGGAAGGCCGCTATGTACATATCATCTGTGCAAGAACGCTTTAGACTCGAGGGCTTAATCAATTGAAGAAGCTTTGCCACGTGAGATGCTCTAAAAGATCAAGAAAATTAATGTCTTTTTTTTAGTAGAACAAATGTGAAGTATGAAGTTTTGAATCTCAAACTTCCAGAGAATGAGTAGATGTCAATTACTGTTAAACTATGCTCATGTTGACAATGATTGTGTCCGTTACCAAATGTTTGTAAATACTAATCAATTTTCTAGTTTCTACCGTCTTCTAATTTTTTCCTTTTCTTTATTTAGGGTTGTAACCATGCTTAAAATGACTAATAGAAATGCATAATATCTAGATATTAAATATGTCTGAGTTAAATATCTGAAACCATAGACTCAATTATTGACACTTTAATTACTTAGATTCTGGTGCTCTTTTTAAAAAAAGTACTTATTAGGTGGCATGTGCTAAGACTAGTGATCAATGTGGAATCATTTTGATTAATCATTTTGAATCATATTCGCTCTGATAACATCAGCAAAATTTGAAGGCCATAACCCAAGTTCAAATAGTACTTAATTATATGGTTACATGTTGTGTTTTGAGCATGAGCCTAGGGAATTATTTGGGTTGATGACCAGTAATATCTTTATAAAATGAAAGGCTCACAACATCAAATCAATTTAACTATAAGGTTAAGACCATAACTTCGCATAATATAAAGATTTAAATTATCAATTTTTTTAAGCTTAGTTTTAGTTTTAATTAATGGTCTCACTGTCTTCTCACCAAATAAAAAATAAAAAATATCACCTGATTTCCACCTATACTAAAAACAATATGTTCTAGTTATACTGATGTTTTTTAAAAAAGCTTGATCAAACTATTTGTATTAAATTGAAATAAGCCCAAATAACCGGAAAACTTGTTAAGCTTGATCAAATAACCGGAAAACATCAGCAAAATTTGAAGGCCCTAATCCAAGTTCAAATAGTACTTAATTATATGGTTACATGTTGTGTTTTGAGCATGAGCCTAGGGAATTTTTTTTTTTTTTTTTTGAGTACATTGGGGGTGGGGGGATTCGAACCACAGACCTTTTGGTCATCAAGTCATACATATGCCAGCTGAGCTATGCTCACTTTGGCAGCCTAGGGAATTAAAATAAGCTTAGTTTTAGTTTTAAATTGGTTTGTGTGGTTTTAAAAGTTTTAGTTTGATATCTATAATTAAAATTCATTTTTAATTAATGGTCTCACTGTCTTCTCACCAAATAAAAAATATCAGTTGATTTCCACCAATACTAAAAACAATATGTTCTAGTTCTAGTGATGTTTTGTCAAAAAGTTTGATCAAACTATTTGTATTAAATTCAAACTAAGTCCAAATAACTGTAAAACTGGTTGGAATGCTTTGAAACTGTTATGATTGTTTCGATACAAAAGAATTTGATTTGTGTTTCATCCATTTTGTATTTGTATTGAATTTTGACCCATTATGTATTAGGTCATTAGAATATATCATATATAAACCTTCTAATGACTTGCGCATCTAGTCTGGATTTTGTAATCTCTCTTATTCGTAATACTAAACTTTCTCTCCTTTCTGTCTGTGGTCGTAGCTAACACAACGTTAGTGAACCACGTAAATTATGTGTCGATTCTTGCTTTATTCTTTGTTGTTTTTGTTAAGGAAAACCGGTGTGGAGCATCATAACCGATGTGGAGCTGTCTGGTAGTGTGAGTTTTAATAAATCTGTTGACAATGTGTTTTCAAACTCTTTTGAGATTGAATTAGAAAACACGTACACTGCCGAATCTTCAGGGGTGCAATCTGTGTCTAATCAGGAAGTTGAAAGGGTTGATGATCAGTTGACTGGTGAATTATCTGGGGAACAACCTGAGCCTGCAGGTACGGGAAATGATCAATCAGAATCTCGCTTGTCTGATTATCAATTAACTAGAGATAGACAGAAAAGAGTTGTTAGACCACCAGTAAGATATGATGAAGCAAGTTGTGTAATAGAACAGGGGAAGAAAACAGCTTTTGCCTTAAACTGTGATGAAATCTTGTTAAGTCATGAACCTTCAAACTTTGATGAAGCAATGCAGTCTAAAGAAAGTGACAAGTGGTTAATTGCTATGAAAGAAGAAATGACCTCATTGATGAAGAATGAGACTTGGGTACTTACAGAAAAACCACCAGGCCATAAACTTGTTGATTTCAAATGGTTGTTTAAAGTAAAACCAAGTATAATTGGTGAAAACAAACCTAGATTCAAAGCTAGGTTGGTTGCAAGGGGTTTTACTCAAGAATATGGAATTGACTATAATGAGGTTTATTCTCCTGTTGTAAGACATTCTTCAATCCGTGTGTTGTTGTCTTTAGTTGCTCATTTTAATCTTGAGTTGGAGCAAATGGATGTGACAACGGCTTTTTTGCATGGAGAGTTGGAGGAGGAAATTTATATGTCTCAACCCTATGGTTTCATTGAAAAAGGTAAAGAACATTTGGCTTGTAGATTGACAAAGTCACTTTATGGACTTAAACAATCTCCGCGACAATGGAATAAGAGGTTTGACACATTTATAATTAAATGTGGTTTTAGTAGAAGTGATTATGACAGTTGTGTTTATGTTAAACATGTTTCGAAAGATGTGTCTGTATTTTTACTGTTGTATGTGGATGATATGCTGATATCTTCTCATGTTTACTCTGAAATTGTTGATTTAAAGGCTGAATTATGCAAAGAATTTGATATGAAAGATTTAGGTCCAGCTAGAAAGATTCTAGGCATGGAAATTTTCAGGGACAGAGCTGCTAGAAAACTCATAGTTACACAACAGAGTTACTTAGACAGTGTAGTTAAGAGATTTAATCTTGAGGCTGCAAAGTCAGTGACAGTCCCTTTAGCCTCTCATTTCAAATTGTCAAAGCATCAGTCTCCGAAGACAGACACAGAACTTGCAGTTATGGCCAAAGTACCTTACTCTAATGCAGTAGGATGTTTAATGTATGGAATGACATGTACTCGTCCAGATTTAGCTTATGCAATGAGTGTTGTTAGTCGTTTCATGAGTTGTCCAGGTAAACATCATTGGGAAGCTGTAAAATGGGTTATCAGGTATGTAAAAGGTACTAAGACCTATGGTTTAACTTACACAGCTGGTGATTCTGATGTTCAATGTTTAGAAGGTTTTGTTGATGCTGATTTTGCTTCTGATATAGATAAAAGAAGATCTACTACTGGTTTTGTATTTAAGGTGTTTGGTAACACAATTAATTGGAGATCTTCCCTCCAATCTGTAGTAGCTTTATCTACCACTGAGTCAGAGTATATAGCATTATCTGAGTCAGTTAAGGAAGCAATTTGGTTGAGAGGACTAATTTCAGACATGCTAGGAGATATAACAGAACCTACTATACACTGTGATAGTCAAAGTGCTCTTGCACTTTCGAAAAATCCTCTATACCATGATCGAACCAAACATGTAGATGTTAAGTTTCACTTCTTAAGAGATGAAGTGAACAAGAAGACAGTGAAGCTGGAAAAGATTGCAACTGAGAAAAATCTTGCTGATATGTTTACGAAGTCTTTGTCAGGAGTAAAATTTAAAAGCTTCTGTGACCTACTTAAGGTAGGTGTTGGCTAATGTTGCTTGTTTGTGCTTAAAGTGCAGGGTGATTTGAAGTTTGTGTGTTGCTTCTTTATTTGAAAATATACTTGATTCAAGAGGGTGATTTGTTGATTTGGATGTTTGACTCAAGTCATATCTAACAAATAGTTAGAAGTTTTGGGCTGAAATTATTGTTTGAAGAAAGCCTAAATGAATGGGTCTCAAAGCCCATGTGAAAGACTCCACATCACCATCCATTTGTCGTGAAGTTAGAAACTGAATCTTCTTCTTCTTCAATCGTGGAAGAAAACCGTACAGAGAATACAGAGGGTCTTAGAGCCATCTTTGTTGTGCTTGAAGAAGTTTTCACGAGAAATTAGTTTTCTCTTTGTTGAGTATTTTTCTTCTTCAATGGTGTATGGTGATTCTTTGTGAGAGAGAGTTTTGAGCTTTGTTGGAATTATCCCTCTTCCGTCTTTTGGTTTCGATTTCGATCGATTGTATGTTCTTGACGTTGAAGCAATAAAATTGATATCGCCTTGCACAGTGGATGTAGACCTCCTTGGTTGAACCACTATAAATTCCAGTGTTTCTTCTTTATTTTTCCTGTAATTGTTTAGTGTTTTATCCCAATTGGTTTGCTGTGGATTTAATTAAAGCAGTGGGTTTTGTGTGATATTTCACAACAGTTTTCGAATTCTGTCGTAACGAAATTATAAAAGCAAATTCAAAAAAATAAAATAGACCAGAGTATTGATGACTCTATGAACTGATATGGGATTATTTGTTTTCTTTTAGATAGAGTTCAAGAGAAAGTGTTTTCATCGAGTTTTGTTTTTTTTAGTACAACAAATACGAAGATGAGGATTGAACCTATTATCTTATGAAAGTTAGTTTATGCTAATTACCATAAAACTCTGGCGATGAAATATGAAAGCTGGTTAATTATGGAATTGTAATAAGGGAAAGAGAGAATATAAAAAAAGGACAAGAGACACCCATAATGAAACAAAAAGCAGAGGATTTACACCATTGAAACCATCGATGATTGAGATTGCAATTGATGTCTAATCCACTGAGTTATCGATGGAAGAGTATTGGTCAGCCAGAAGAAATGTGAACTCCAATGGCGATGAGAAAAATGGTGATGAGGCCGAAGAAGATGATGGTGTGGACGAAGACAGAGATGGCGCTGGTCTTGAGGTTCACGAACTCCACAACTCTGTTATTACCAGGGAGTTGAAACAGAACTCCTGGGCTCAGAATTACGAACAATATTACAGCTATTAGAACAGGGCCCCAATCCCCACTCCCCATTTTCAACAAAAATCGGATCTTAAAATGGATGTGGTGTGGACTCCACAGATCTTAAATGCAAATCACAATTACTTACTTACAATGCCATTTCGATACTCACAAGCTCCCTTCAGAGTGATGGCCTTGTCTCTTTCAGCCTGCCGGCACTTCCTTTAGATTTTTAAATGGACTTTGTTTGTTTGTTCTTTGTGCTTGAGCATCTTCCGCTTTGTTCATCTATGGTGTTGGTAATGAATATAATGGGCTTTAAGCCACTTCCGTAGAGATGTCCACAAGGCGGGACAAAGGCAGAGACAAGGATGACTTCCCGGTCTCGCTTATTGAAAAATCATGTCAACACAATCATCTTTCATCTCTCCGTTAAGTCAACTAACGAACCATGTACCAAAGGTGTAATAAAATTATCATTTTTTGAAACTTAGGAACTAAATAGAATTATATCCTCAAACTCATGAACCAAAACTAACTATATTGTTAGGAGTGCAATCAAATATAGGTAGTGAGAATTATCTCCATAATTCCATTGATATGAAGACTTTTGGGTAAGACCAAAAGAAAAGTCACAAGAACATATGCTCAAAGTATACAATATCTATCCATTGTTGTGAAAATATTTTGCTAAATTAGAGAACACTCCTCGAGAATGACTACAACCATAGTTACTAATAATTGACCTACTTTTTGCTAAATTAACAATTGGTTTTTAGTTGCTATTTTCACAATATTTAATTATTTCAATCATATTAGACTTGTTAGTGATCCTTTATCTTCAAAGTGCCTTTTTCTTTTCAAAATGGAAAAATTGGCTATTGCTGGCAATACCCTTTCTTTTTTCTCCTTTTTTTTCCCACTACATGTTCAACCAACAATTATAAAATTTAAAGATATTTGTCAATTAACAAATTCATTGTATTTAAAATTGGGGGGCTTTTCTTACAAAGGTGGTTGTCGCAAAAAAACAAGAGAGAGGCAAGAGTGGCCGGAGAAAAAATATGGAAAGAGAAAAAGGGGGAGAAAATAAATTTTGTCCAAGTTTGATCTTTAGTCCATTAAGAAATTGATTTTATGGTTCAATTTAACTGAAATTTTAATACTATATTCATAATCCGATTCGTTATCCGATTCGTTTGAATTAGAAAGATCGAGATTTCTTTGAAAAAACTTTTTTTTGCAAATGTATTTAATTAATGCGAGGATTGAACCATGACCTCTTAGTCAATGACACAACCTTATGACAATTGAACTATACTCGATTTGACTTTGAAAAAACTGTTGCAGACTTGCATTTAATGGTATGTATCTGGAGATATTTTCGATGAATGTCTAATTACCCAATATAATTGATAGTAGAGAAACTTTGGAGGTTTATGTCTATTTGATCCCTGAATTTTCAAAATTACAATAATCTTTAAACTTTCAATTTATTTAAAATTTACGGATCTACTAGACATAAAATTCAAATTCTAGGGTTTCATTAGACATAAAATTCAAATTCTATCTAATAGATCAATTAATTTTTAAAAATATCGAATTTGCCAGGGACCTAATTAGACACAAAATTAGAAGTCCAGAGACTTATTAGACAATTTTTGAAAGTTAAGAACCAAATAGACTCAAACCTCAAAGTTCAGAGACTAAACTTGTAATTTAATGATAATTTGGTTATTAGTTCTCATTCTTGAGACGTTTTCGAGGATAAAATAATTTGAGTTATTGTGCTTGTTGCTCTTTATTTCTTTATTTGATTGATTCCTATTGACACTATAGGAGATGAGTGATCTTGATTGCCTAGAGAGGTGAAGAAAAGAATAGACCAATTTGTTACTAATATATCTCAAAAGCAAGAATGCATAGAGATTAAGATATGAGCACAAAATATTCTCTTTATTACCCAATGAAAGTGTGTGAAGTCCAATCTGCCTGCCGAAATCATATTCATACTTGCATCATTGAGCTTTAATCATCTTTATGACAATCCCTTCTAAGCTTTTGCTGTAAAGAAAGAAACAATGAAACAACAAGGCACATTCTCAATACCAACTTTACTTTACACTTAGCACACACAAACAAAAAGCTCCACCTTCATCACACATCTCTAAAGCAAGAAAAAAAGAGCACTTCGATTGGACAACTATTGGAATTGAAATGAAGGAAAATCGAAATCCTTTTCTTTTCATCTTCATAAAGCAAATCCACCCACATACCTTACCCTCGTTTATAGACCATTTTCTTCTTTGTCCCCAAGTTTGGCATCCCCACAACTCCTTCTTCGTTAAGCAAATCAACACACTCATTCACCCCTTATAAGCACTATTTTCTTTCAGGTACTACCAATTACCTTGAATTCTCTCTCTCTCATTGATCCTATTCTCTGAAACTTGTTCAAAAAACACCTCCTTTTGTAGATTGAGATGAATGCAGACTGGGGACCGGTTGTCGTGGCGGTGGCGCTGTTCATTCTCCTCTCGCCGGGGCTGCTTTTTCAGTTGCCGGCGAGAATCAGGGTGGTGGAGTTTGGGAACATGAACACCAGTGGGATTGCCATTTTGGTGCACGCCATCATATTCTTCTGCATACTCACCATATTGATCATCGCAATTGGTATTCACATACATGTTTAAGAGTAAAACTTGGTTGCTGGCTGGGCTACAAGTATCTTTTGCAGCCCAGCCACCTTTCATGATTTGATTGGCTAATATTCAAATCATTTTTAAATAATAAAAAAATATTTCACGCCGTTTATTCTCAGTAACTTTCATTTTTTTATTCCAGGTTAACAACTTTTCCTACTTTCTCTCTCTTCATTTCTCTACACTTTAATTTCAAGGTCATAAAATTTTAATTGAGGTTATTTGAAATTTGCAGGACTGATTGTGTGTTATATAGACATAAATTTTCGAGTGGGTTTTTAGAGGAAGTGAAGGAAATAGTGGGAAATTTCACCGTTGGATTCATCTTTGGTAAAGGAGAAGGTAGATTGGATTTTTTTTTAAAGAAAAATCTCAAAAAAAAAAAAAAAATGATAACAATTTTTTTTTTTATCTAGAGATATCCTTTGGAGTATTGCAAATCTTACTGAATTAAAAAATAGTTAACCAAAAAACAGAAAAAAAATACTTATTGTAGAGTAAGGAAGATAGATTGAGAGATGAAATTGAAAACAAAGGTAATGGAAGATTGAAATGAAGGAAAGAGAGAGAAAATAGGAGAAGTTGTTTATGTGAGGAAGAAGAAAGAGAAAGTTACGGAAGAAAAAAATCTAACTAAACGGGCGTGAAGGGTTATTTTTATTTAAAAAATAATATAAATATTCCGCCAATCAAATGGTGAAACGTGTTGGGCTGCAAAAGATACTTGTAGCCCGGGCTGTAAGCAAGTTTTACTCCATGTTTAATAACTTCATCATCTGCTTTGGCTACCTTCAGCAAATGAATTGCTTTTTTTTTTCTTTTCCCTTTTCACTAGAACTTAGCATACTTTTGCCTATTCTGCTCCATTTCTTGTTCTCTTCTTCCCCTTTGAACAATAACTTTCTATATTGTAATCTGTCTAAATGTAATAACCTATGATTTCCATTCTTTTTGGGGGTTAATAAGAAAGGTGAAGTTCTATAAATACTCTCCCGGTAATTCATTCAAGCAAAGTTCTTCTCTATTGCCTAATGAATCGATAATATCCGTCTACTAGCTAGTTTTTACTATGAAACAAACCAAATTTAAACAAAGTTTAAGCAGATTATCCGCACTAAGACGAATATCTTGTAATTGAGATGCGTTAAATTTATGAAATCAAAGAATAGAGGGAAAGAAAAAGAAGCTTCTCGATGAGAAAGAGTAGCTACAGAGCTCAATGTTCGATGTAATTAGATCTATACTAGCAATGGAGACATACAAATCGCAGAAACAGACAGATCAAACAAGATCCGCTTCAAAAAAAAGAAATACAACACACAAGGTACAAACATCACCGAGATTGCAGCAGCTTCAGTTTGTAACAATCTGGAATGAAAACGGAAAAGAGACGAGAAGAATAGGTTACCGGATCATCCAGTGTAGATGTGGATACGGAGAGCGAGAATGAAGACGGCGTAGAGGACGAAGAAGAGGAGAGTGTGAATCGCGACGGCCTTGCCGTTGGTCTTCATACTCCCGAACTCAAACTGCCGATTATTCCCCGGGAACTGGAATAAAAGCCCCGGCGAGAGAAGCACGAACAATACAACTCCGATCACCACCGGTGCCCAATCCGACATACTTTCAGAGATATCGTAAAATTCACTAAACCTAAAGCGCTTTGGTCTGTGAAAGAATGGCTTTGCAGAAACGCGAAGAAGAAGAAGAGAAATGGAATTCCTTCAATTCAGCAGAGTTCACTTTTTTTCTTCTTTACTTCAGGATTCGAAAAGTATGGGAATCCGATAAGTTGGTTGTAATTACGAGAATGACACTGGTTAGTGGGGATGGTTACTGATTAATTACTGTTTAATTACTCACTAATTATTAAGTGAGTTGTTTATTCTGTGCGGGTGGTAGCAGATAATTACTTTTGCAATCGTCAATGGAGCCATTAAGTTATGTGATAAATGGGCCCCATGGCCCATATTTTGATGATGAGTGGGCCGAAGAATGGATGGCCCACAGAATTGGCGGGTCGGTCACGGTCGGCAGCAGAAGAAATAAGAATAAGCGGGAAAGGAAAAAGGATGGTCGTGAAAATAATGGTGGATTTAAGTGCAATGTGCTCTTGCTTTTCTAAGCTATTTTTTGACCATTAATTGCATTGAAATTTGTGCCGTGGACTATAGTACTCTCGAATTCTAATATTTTAAAGTGAAATTGTAATTGATGTTAATTTAGAGTAAAATAATTAAAAATATAACATTTTTTTAAAAAAAATTGCGAATATGATAATTTCTATTAAGTATGATTTATTGAGAGAAGCTTATCGCTGATAGTAGTCTTTTTTATAGAATTTTGTCAGTGATAATAGTCTATTAGTGATAGAAGTCTATCACTAATAGATGTCTATTAGTAATAGTCATAAAATCTATAAATAATAGCCACTGATTTTTTTGCCATATTTGAAAAATGTTTTAAACTTTGCTAAATTTGTAATTATTTTTTGTCTGATTGTTGTTTGTGCAACCAGTCTTATTTTAAATTCTCTATCGTTTTTCTTTTTTTAAATATATATATATATATAGTTAAGTTTATAAACTTATTAAATTTTTGTCCAACTTTCTAAATCTAGGGACTATCATGTCAACTATGAAAATGAATTGAAAAAGTCAATTAATTAGCACAAACGCCTACTTAATCCCAAATGCTACAGCGCAATCAATTACAACAATTACGGATTGCAATTTCATACTCAAGCGAAACGAACATACATGCAAATTAAGTTGTCAATTTAGATAAACAAACATGTTCATGAATAAAACAAGAAATACGAAGCAATTAACTAAGGAATGACTAAACAATCATGAATAAATCTCACCAAAATTATATCATTAGACATGACTTACCTCCAAATTGGTGTTAGGAGTCTAGCGGAACGTAACGATTCTCGATGCCATATGTGTCATTAAAATTCAAAATCTAAAAAAAAAAATATATATATAACTATCTAAAAATTACCAAATTAAGGCTAACCCTCCTCTCTAAAATTGAAGTTGGCGGCTCTCTATGGCAAAAAACCAGCAAAACCCCAAAAATCTGGTGTCTGGGGCGTCATTTGGGCTTGAAATTGCGGATTGGGCCGATCAGGTGGACATCTTGGCGGAAGAAAAAGTTGAAGTAAAATTTTGTAGGCAAGTATTTAAAATTGAGGAATTAAGCAAGCTCTCAAAGAAAAAGTGAGAATTGATTGAAGTGGAGGACATAATTATGCAATGCACCCGCCAATGAAAAATAGAATAAAAAGGAGTAAAGGGATAACCTTTTTTTACACAAATTCTTATTCCTCTCATTCCCAACTTTATTTTCTTCTTCTGCCATTTGTGAAAGAAAGAAAGAAAGAAAGAAAGAAGAATGAATGATTTGGCAGCTCCATTGATCGCTTCGATTTTGTTTGCGTTTCTGTCGCCGGGGATGATCATTCAGATGCCTGGATCAGAACGGCCCCTTCAGTTCATGAACTTGAAGACCAGTTTTGCTTCAATTTTCGTTCATGCTGTTATCTTTCTTCTGCTCCTTATTCTTTTCCTTGTCATGCTCAACCTCCATATTTACATTTAGTGCTCTTCTTCTCGCTGCTGCTTCATGTAACTCTCTCCCTTCTCTTTGAATCATGCTTTGTAGTTGTGTAGAGCTTTCATGTTGCTCTCTTAATGGAAAACTCTCTCATCCTCTTCATTTCAACTTCACATCTCTTCTTGTTTCTTCTTCATGTGTTTTTTACTTCATACTTTTCACTTTTCTCACCACAAATTAAGCTTCATCCAAATCTACGGTAAGGTTGATGCTATCTTTCAAGTTTTTACCTTTAATTTTGTTTTTGTTTGAGTTCAAAGATTGCGAGTGAGGCGGTCATCAAACCATTCACTTTTGAAATGATAATTTGTGTTTTATTCACTGAACTATGTTCGGATTGGCGTGATACCAAACTGGAGGTCTAAAGTTGAAACTTTAGTCCATTAGTTGATTGCAACTACGCTAATTTTAATTATAAAGATTAGTAGGGTAGTTGACCCTAGTCCATATATTCGTGTGCAAGAATAATAAAGTAATAAAGTCTTAGAAGATAAGGCCATGATCTTGATATGTTGCTGTTAAATAAAATTCCTTCTACTTCTGTGATTTAACACATTCACCTTGTTATCCCAAGTATTGAATATATATAAGACATTACTAACTTTTTCTATGTTGAAAATTTGAATTTTGGCCCAACATTTGTAATATGTTATACATTCAAAAAGCAAAATTGAACTGTGGGGGCACACACTAGTCAATTGTAGGGCACATTTTTTTTTTTTTTTTTTGACAACATTGTCGGGAAGGAGATCGAACTTAGGATTTTTTTATCGCTAGTGCATATATCATGTCAAGTTATGTTTGATTAGCAATTATAGAACAATATTCAAAAGGGTGGAGGGTTAAGAATTTTGATACTGTGAGTCAAAATTCAGTCTAAAGTTTTGAAACAGTAACATTAGACATCAAAATAAAATATTACCAATCGAGAGCGACAATAACAGTATTTCTCTTCGTTTCTCATTATTATAGATAAGGGTGACAAATCAAATCTCAGAGTACTAATGGCTCTAATGACTTAATTAGTTAGATTGATGAGTTTTTCGTGTTTGTCATAATCGATTATCATTTTAAAGCACTGCTTCGAGCCGATTGGGTTCGTTATTTTTCTCGCTCACCCATCGCTATCGCTCTCATGCGTGCTCTACTTTATAATTGAAATTTTCTACCACGAGAAAGAGAAAAAAAAACTGATAAAAACGAGCAAAATAATATTAAAAAACTAGTTAATGGTGTCAATAGAAAGTCAATTGACCTTTTTTTAAAAATTCGGATCATTTTGACCGACATGTGAAAAATCCGAGTCACATGTACAAAATTCCCTTCATTTACCTAAAAAAAGGTTAGAGAAGAAAGTGAGGCAAAGAATTTGATTCTCGATGATTTCTTGAAATCAAGACAGACAAGAATTAATTGCTTCTCACTTTCTTCTCTAACCTTTTTCAGGTAAATCGAAGTTAGCCAGCTTGAATTTGAGGTGAGAACAAAAGCCTGGAATATTACTTAAATTCATCAATTTCAAGAATAAAATTCCTCAAAAAACAGATAAAAGATAGAAAAACAGGGGACAAATTAGATTCTGGCAATTCCTGATATTGGAACATATAGATTAAAAACATGAATAAATCCATGTAAGAGGAAATGATGTTGAATAATTAGGAGCCCATATAGACATGAACACCAACGGCCAACAAGAAGATGCAGATTAGGGCAAAGTAGAGAAGGGAATGAACCAAAATGGAGACTCCACTGGTCTCAAAATTCCCAAATTCGACGAAACGATTCTTGCCCGGCATCTGAACCAGCAATCCCGGAGTTAGGAGAACGAAGAGCACCACCGCCACAAACACCGCCCCCCAATCCGCCATTGTCGGTTGTGAAATTGAAATGAGACCAAGAAAATAAATTTACAGGTGTTATAGTTGTTAAGAATGGTGGAGGGCTGAGTTGGAAAGGTGAAGGTTAGTGAACGAAGTTATTCAGATTCACATCTTCAAACCCCACCTCTATTAAGCAACATTGGTTTTATTTTCTATTTTTTTTTAGTTCAACAATTGCACGAGGTATCGATCTCTCCGCCTTTAAAGTGGTAACTTGTGTTTTATTCACTAAATTATACTCTGATCCAGCATCATAAAATTTTGATTTCGTTTGTCATGTGCATAAAGTATTTCGTAATGCTTTATTCTTATCTTTCTATTCAATCATTTTCTCAAATAAGTTTTTTGAGTTGTGTTTTCATGTCTTGCTTTATGACAACTATCTAAATTGTTTCAGAGAGCGAGTCTTGTTTAGGTAAGTGAAATCCATTTTTATCATCTATGTCTTTTACAAATTCGTCAATAACTTTAACTTTTGCAAAGTGGGTTGTTGCTTGACAATATATACATTAGTTCAAAACAAAAACGGATTTTTATGGAGAGGTAAATAATTTTTTAACCATTTGAGTTATGCTCGTGTCTACGTGTTAATTAGTAGTACAATCAATATAGATTATAGGGCACCCGATAATATATTTCTTTTAATTCAACTAATAATAATAATACTTCCCTTTCCATTCTTTTCTATTTTTTTTTAACAAAGGCAAAAATAAAATAAAAGAAAAACTCGTCAACAGCAGGGTTCGAACCTGCGCGGGCAAAGCCCAACAGATTTCAAGTCTGTCTCCTTAACCACTCGGACATATTGACTTGTTGTTCTAAACATCTTCATAAAACGTAAATGAACTATACAAAATGCACTATTCTTTAAAAAAAAAAAACAAAGCCCAAGTTCCTTATTTGAAATATTTGTGATGTATAATTAATTTTAATAATGAAAATCTTTAGAAAATAAGCAATTAGATTGTATTAGAAAATAAAAAAAAATATCTCTATAAACCAATCAAAACCCAAACGGATGAACAAAAACATGTCTACTCAAAGATGTTTAACAATGAAACAAGTAACCCAACACATCAAAATTCGAAGTTAATACCTTGTTTGATAACTATTTATTTTTTTAAAATTATGTTTGTTTTCTCACACTAACTTAACAATCATTTTTTTTTTTTTTAAATAAAATTAAAATTTAAAAATCAAAATAGTTAATTTTGAAAATATTTGTAAAGTGAGTATAAAGAAACAAAGGAATTCATTAATGAAAGGTAGTATTGATAGAGTTATTTTATAAAATAAAAAATAAAAAATAAAATAGTTATGATATCCAATATTTAATATGTGAGTTGTTAAAAAAATAAGTTGGCATTTAAGCAGAAAAAACAATCCGTCTGAAAGTGTGATAGTTGTTATAAGATATAAGGGTCCGTTTGGTTTGAGGATTTGCAGATGCCTGGGAATAGAAGATGCCTGGGAATAAGATGTCTGGTAATCAATGATGTCTGTGTTTGGTGCTGCAGGGGAATGTCATCAGATTTTCGTGGAAATAAATGATTGTTTATGTTTGGTGCTGTCTGAGAATGTCATCAGATTTGTAAATAAATTTTAAATAATTAATTGTTGTTTATTTTATTTAACAATAAATCTTAATAATTATGTTCAACAAAAGGTATTTAAAATTATACAAATTTTTAATTCTAATTAATTAATTAATACAATAATAAAATTGAAGAACTAATGATAAACGTTATATAATTCAAAAATCAAATATAATCTATCATCGATTACTAAACATAGGGTGGTGTGCCATACTTGGCAACCTATGCGATCGCATAGGTTGCTGTGCAATAGTTATGCGATAGTTATGCGATCACATAGGTAGTTATGCGATCTCATAGGTTGTTGTGCGATCGCATAGCTATCGCATACCAACCTATGCGATCGCATAGCTATCGCACATCTTAACTCAAGAAACTACTGAAATCGATTTAACAAAAAAAAAAATAATAATAATAATTACATAGAGCTCTAGATTGGAATGAATTTAACCAAAAAAAAAGAAGAAGAAAATACACAATGAAATTAGAGTTTGGAATTGATTTATAAAAATAAAAAAAAAAAAAAAAAAAAAAAAACTTGGGTAGAAGAAACGTTGTTAAAAAAAAGAATGAAGAAGAAGATTTAAAAAAAAAATGGGAAGAAGAAGACATACATGGACAAGGCATCACCATGACTTTAAGAGAAAGTCGTCTAAAATGGAGGGCATCAGAAAGCCATCCTTTTGATGCCTGGACTACAGCTATGTCCGGGCATAAATGCAAAGACGCCAACCAAACGTGGGAATGGCCATCAGAAAGCCATTCTCATCCTGATGCCCACCCTCAAAGACGCCAACCAAGGCATCTGGGTTTGCAAACAGAAACATTTGTGATAAGATATGTTTTAAAACACATTATAAATTTATTCTTTTGAGATATTTTCAAAGTCACAGACAAAACTTGCACAGTGGCGGATCTAATCATCCTCGCTTTTCATTATTATTGTTTCATTCATTTTTCAATTTCCCTTTCATTTTATCCTAAATTTAACTTAAAACGACTTGATTGAAGAATTTTAAATGGAATCATTAAAACATTTTAAATGATAAGAAAATTAAGGATGTAGACGGTTATTTCACTTTTCTTATTTATAAATATAATATATTTAGAATAGAAGTGTAAATATGTCAATTTTTTTTTTATAGTCTTTGATTTATCTGTAATATACTTCTATCACTAATAGTCATTTTTTATAATAAAGATAAACTTGTCATATTTGTAAATATTTTTAGATTCTGCTAAATTTATTATTATTTTGTGTTAAATTGTCATATATGTAATTGTCCAAAGAATCAAATTAAAATGATTATAGAGTTGAAATTAATTATAATACTTAAAATATACTATAATTGTTAGGAATGCTAACAAAGTCACACATTAATTAGGGAAGCGATTGATACAAGGTGAAGACAATTATCTCTATTAGTTTAGGCATTTTAGGTGAAACCAAAATATAAAGATATATGTATATAAGTGAGGACAATTATCTCTAAGGCATTTGGGGTGAAACTCAAAAATAAAATAGAAAATTAAAAAAAAAATTGTAAAGGTTTGAGCCCACAAAGCCATAATATCCTAACTGTCGATATTGTGGACCATGGATCAAGCCCGGAGTATAACTCTATCATCAAATGAAGAGAGATTGGAGGGTGGGATAAACCCTTTCCTAACCAATGCTAACTTTGTTAGCGCTCTTAACAATAATGTCTTAACTAATTTTGTTAGAATATGTTAGAGCCAAAATTGAATGTGCATAAACCTAATCATTGGGCCAAGTCAGCCCAAATAATCAAAGGCCCAAGCTCAAGTCTTGCGGGCCTCCACCACTGTTTGAGCCAGTCCAACCCCTAAAATATAGGATCATAGCTCAATTCATGGGCCTAACTCAATGAGTCAAAATTGAATCGGACTTAAATTGATCATTTGGATCGGACTTGAGTTGACTCAATTTATAAAAATTATTTTTAATTACAAAGTTAAATTGAATTGAAACTTTATTTATAGAGCCGTAACATTTCTCCCTTCTGAAATTTTTTAGTGTAGAACAATTAAATAAACATTAAATTAAAATTTTATTTATAGATGATCAACCTCTCCATCCTACAAATTTATAAACTTGGGATGGTTTCTACTCTCTCTTCTAATTTCTAAAGTCATATTACTACAAGTCTATACTTCTCTTACAACTCAATTTTTTTTCTTTTCACTACAAGTCTATACTTCTCTTACAACTCAACTTTTTTTTGCTTTTCAATCTCATTGAACACAGTTGACAAATTTATATAAATTGTATAAATTTATTAAAAAAAAAAAATAATTAGAATAAAAATGAAAATGAAAAAATATATTTAATACCTATACAAATACTTTACAATAAATCAATAAGAATGTGTCAGCAATTAAACAAAAATAGTAGTATTTCATTTAAAAAAAAAATAATAATAATAATAATGATACGGGCAAAATCTTCCTACGTGGAAGACGATTTGTGTCATCGTCATTATCTACTCAGGTTGAATTCAGCAATCAAATACAAATTATATAAACATGTTTGTTCCACGCAATTATATTATTCTTTTAATACTTTTAATTTAGTTAAATATTAAAAGTCTACAATTTAATAGGAAAAAAACATATAATAGAGTCTCTTTTTAATAATTTCAACCAACGTGAGGACGAGAGATCTATTTATTTATTCTTGAAAAAAACGAGAGATCTAATTTCAACTCTAAAGAAGACCGTAAATACTTTATTCGCTAGAACTTAAATTATGTTCAAAATTGAAAAAAAAGATTAATAATATATATATATAAAAAATTAGTTGTTATTTTACTTATTAATTATCTTGGATATGTTGGTGACAACTTTGGATAGTATATTAGATTAACCAAAGTTTTATTTAGCTCCCGTGTTATTTGCTTAATTTACCTTCCATCTTAATAACATGATAAATATTCTAGATATTAAATGTTCGAATTTTCCTTCCTACATTACTTAAATATTTTTTAAAAATATATATATCTTAGATACTAAATCATCGAGATTTAATTTTATAAAAATATAAAATGAATTCAAATATCTTTAAATTTAACCATTAATAAAGAAATATGTGTGATATTTGTTGAGATTTCATAAAGATTATTGCTAATTTGATCCTAACTTAATTAGGTAAGACAATATTCACATCTCTTTATTTAGATGATTTAAGTCATATAACAAGAACATAACTCAACTAGTTGATATATATAATTTAATGACCAAATGTCTTAGGTTCCTAGATTCGATCTGCACATGTTTGTAAAAAAAAATGTTTTTTTTTTTTTTTTTTTTTTCAAGTCTTTTTTTATTAAATTGGTTTTAAGATGGCATTTAAAAAAAATCGTATTAAGAGTTTAAAATAATTAGCCGAGTAAGTTTTTTTTTATATATACACTATCTCTTTCTTTCTTCGGATTCTTCCATTTCTCCACCCACTAACCTTGAACCGACATATGAAGTAGTAATACATATATAATAAAGTATAATTGTATGTATTGATATGAAGTAGTAATACATATATAATAAAGTATTATTGTATGTATTGACTTTTAATTGCATTATATTGTATAGTATTGAAAATGACCTTTACAAAGAAAAAGGAATCAAGAAAAGAAAAGTTGAAGAAGCTAAGGCAAAAAAGTTATTTACCATTTATTTATAAGGATAAGTGGATGCTATTGACTTCTTGTTATTAATTGTTGATAGTTTACCACATTATGAAATTATAGACACTATTGTTTGTTGGCTAGAAATTGGTTGTTGTAAACACCATATGTGATATGGTTATCAAATTAAATAATACTTATTTATTTCATATTTACCTAACTTAGAGAGGGAAATTTACCTCAAGAATACAAATAAAAAATATAATCTAATATCAAATATGTGTACGTAAATATGTTTTAGAAACTAAATATGACTTATTATATATATATATATATATATATATATATATATATATATAAAAGCACTATAATAAAAAAAATGTAAACAACATATGAAATATTTACTTTGTACATAAATTATATATGGTGTGATGTTAGTTGTCACATAATTGTAAGAGTTTTCTAAGCTCTCATTAATAAATGAAAGTTTCGTTTTCAACATAAATAATTATACTTAGATTGGGCAAGGTTTACACATTAAACGCTTGAATGACAATATAACAAGTGGGAGACCAACTTAAAATGTATCTCATATACTCAAACTCATTTTTTTTTTAACAAAAGATATGTATATGTGTATATATTGATGCATGTATAATGCTTTTGAGTCTATTTGTATAATTTTGTTTCATTATTCTACAAAAGTATAAATTTTAATTAATTTTTTTTTTCTTATAACATGCGATAAACCTATTAGTTACTAGGTCGTACATTATATCAGTTGAGCTATACTTATAGGGTTGGTTGCACAAACAGCAATCAGGCTCAAACTAATTGCAAATTTAACAAAATTTAAAACATTTTGCAAATATGGCAAAAAAATCAGTGTTTTTCACTGATAGAAGCTATCGTTGATATATGACTATCACTGATAGACTAAAATTTTATAAAAAACTATCAGCGATAGACTTCTATCGACAATAGAGCATACTATCCGTGATAGAAATTGTCATATCTGCAAAATTTTTTTTAAAAAAGTACTATATTTTTAATTATTTTAGATTGACATCTGTTACGATTTCCATATTGTCTTAATTATAAAATATTTTCATTTTACCATTTCAAATTATTAGGGTAATTAGTTAGTTTAATCTTAAAGTGAGATAATATAACTTTAATTTTTTTTCTTTTCTTTTTTTGACAACTATATAACTTTAATTTAACAACTCGTTACCTTTTCAATTTTTAAATAATGCAATAATGGAATGGAAGTAACATATTATTCATATTTAAGAAAATAAAATATTTGCGGTTGCATCATTAAAGCATCTTTCATTCCCACAATTGGTTTAAATATTTATTACAAAAATAACCCAACGAACATAATCATCATCTTTTTGTTTTGAAGAAGCGAACATAATCATAATCAATGGAATTAGGGTTATTAAAGAAAAATAAAATATTTGCAAGTTGCAACTTTGTTTCAAATATTTATTACTAGTTATCATTTTAATTTTTTGGTGTTTTTTTTTATTACATGAGATTTGTTTCTTTGATGCATATGCTTTTAATTATTAGACATGATAGAAAAAGATGACCAACTAATACTAAAAGGAAAAATATGTAAAGTAAATAATCTTTCAATATTTAGTAAATTAAAAAAAATGAGAAATTTAACCGAATCATAAAATTTAGGAAAAAAATCAATTTATACCCCTAAACTTTGAGGGTTGTATCAATTAAAACCCTAAACTAACAATTGTATCAATTTAAACCCTGAATTATCATAAGTGTATCAATTTACACCTTCTGTTAGATTTTATTTGAAAAAAATTAATTTAAACGGGTGGAAACTTATGATTTTAACAATTAAATTCATAAACTTTCATAAATGAATCAATTCTATAAAAATTTAAGAATTTAATTAATAAATTACAAGTCTCCACACATGTAAAAGTTTACATTTTTATATTAGAGGGTGTAAATTGATACACTTATGAAAGTTTAAGGTTTAAATTGATACAATTGTTAGTATATGGTTTTAATTGATACAACCCTCAAAGTTTAGGGGTATAAATTGATTTTTTCCCTAAAATTTAACTTCTAAACTTTTAATTTTTTATTCAATAAATTTTTTAACTTTAAAAAAATATTTAATATACCTTCCACTTTCAGTTTTGTATCTAATAGATTAGGTACTTACACACAAATATAAAAATTTAAGGTACATATTTTTTTTTTAGTCTAACATGTGGGGTGAAAAATTAGTTTGACCTCGAAGACATATGTATTATTGTATTCAATTTTTTTTTTAAAAGGAAAAAAATTCATAATTTTTCAACGACCTCCCATATCTTCACGTGCTTAAAAAAAAAATCATAAAATTTAAAATTAATGTCCTCCACTCTTTAATAGTTTTGAAGTAAATGTCTTAAATGTCCCAATCATTTTTCTAGAAACAAATAAAATAAAATTGGCTGAGCTAGTGATCTTATCCGAGAAGTGAAACTCTGAAATTCTTATCCAATGGTGTTTCATTTTGTCGCCTCCACATATTTAAAAATTAAAAATTTAAAAATAAAAAAATAAAAAATAAAAGTAGAATGTGACATTGTGGAAAAAAAAAAAAAAAAAAAAAATCCCCTTCATTTAGCTATTTTGGTGCGTTTGGTTAGAAAGAAGTCTCTTACTAAGCCTTTTGCTTTTATTTGAATATTGTTTGATTATCCAACTTGTTTGTTAAAACATATTTTAATGAAATAAAACAAACATAAAATATTAAAAGTGACAATAAATGTTGTTAAATTTTTACAATCAGTTGTTCTATTGTTGTATGGTCTACTGAGTTGACATAAATTTGCGACATGAGGTGGAGTGATCGTCGTAGGCGGCCGTCGTAGGCGGCGTCATGTTTGAAGGTTTGCTTGGTGTGCAACTATCTACGATATCTAAAGAGAACGAAACTCTCGTGTTCATGGGTTAGCCCCCATTTTTCTTCGTCTATTCTTATTAGTATCCGGGTTGATATGACTTATAGGTGTGCCTCGTGGTTAGGAGTGTTGTTGACCCCTACGTCTGTTAGTGTTCCTCCTTAAGACTTGTTTTCTTGAAGTGTTTTTGTGCTCCTTGTTGTGTTTTTGAGTGTCTTAGTCTTTGGGTCCTTCTTGATTGTTTTTCATAATATATTATTACCTTTGCAAAAAAACAAATGTTGTTAAATTTTTGAATGAAGGTATTATGGTATTTCGTATAAACCAAGCTCAATCTCTAATTATATTATATAGTATTTAATTAATACAGAGTGAGGGGATCGAATCTCGGACCTCTTAGTCAATAATACAACTTTATGTCACTCTTAGTCAATAATACAACTTTATGTCAATTGAGCTATGATGAATTTAAGTCTAATTATATCTATTGTTAGCACAAGAAGTACAAAATGAACTACATTAATTGTTTTTAATAAATTTGATGGTCAAGCAGATTCCACCTATAAATTCTTTAAATTGAGAATACGTATATGATTTATTTTGGAATTGAGTTAACCTATAAGTTACCGGTATTATTCGATCTAAACTGAATCCAAATTTTGATTAAAATATAATGAATAAAGTTCATAAGCTCAATTTAGTAGATATTGTGTCGTTTGTTAAGCTCAAACGGTAACTGAACCCAATTTAATCCAGGCAGAAACTTTTAAAAAAATATCTTCTAATTTTTTAAGTAAATTATATCTCAGACTAAATAAATGCTTAGTCCCTAGACCCTAATATTTGAATGTTTTTTCAGTTTAGTTCATATTATTTTAAGAAAAAATAATTTAGTACCTCACCATTGGGAATTTTAAAATTGATGATGAACTTACCAGACATAATATTTAGTGAATTGATGAAAATTTAGAGGAGAAAAAAAAGTTATCTAAGAGAAAAACTCTAAATTTGTACTAATTTCTTAGACATTTGGAGGAGAAATTATAAGCTTTCTTTTTTAGATGACATTTTTCTTCCTATAAATTTCTGCCTATTCACCAAGTACTATGGCATGTAACTTTAGTACGAAAAGTTTTAACATTTACTACTAGTAAGGAACTAAATTAAAAAGAATTTAAAAAAGTCATATAAAGAACTGAGGTCTCGTTTACTTTATCATAATAATAAAAAAATCGATTGCAATTTATTTTCTTTTGATATTGTTTATTTAAAGCCTGATTCAAGCGTAATTTAATTTCTATTGGAGTGTTTATTTGCATGTTAAATTTTGTAAGTTTACCTTAATATCATTTCATTTGAATTTTGTGCATATGCTTGTTCTTTGTCCGACCCTAGTGTTTTAATTGACTCTCGTTTACTATTAAAGACTATTTGAGGATTTGTCGTTTAGGTTCGTTTTCGTGATGTTTAATAGTCGCCAATAAATCGAAATAAGTTTATTTTATCACCCCTGTTTCGATTATTTATCATCAACGGACGTAAAGAAACGAAAATATGTTGATTTAATATTTAAAATCCCTTATTTAGATGGTACACAAATTGAGGGAACTTGAAGAATGAAGGTAAAACTGTACCGTGAAATTGAGGATGCCAAAAAAGAAAGATAAATGACAAATCATGAAGAGAAACAAAAAAAAAAGGGTGAGTCCCACGTAATTTGCATTGATTAAACACAATTTTGGGTGTAACCCGATTGCGAAATACAGGTTGGGACTCACAGTTTGATTACGTTTGCAATTTTCGGTAAACGAATTCAATAGAAATGGATGTGAGACACACAATGCAAATTACGTTTGATGAATCAGATTGAGCACCATTTTGGATGTAATCTGATTGCAGATTGAGCACCATTTTGGGTGTAATCCGATTGCGGCTTACGAAGCCACAGTTTGATTGCGTCATTTTCGGTAAACGAATTTAATGAAAATGGATGTGAGACCCACAATGCAAATTACGTTTGCAATTTTCAGTAAACAAAATCAATGAAAATGGATGTGAGACCCACAATGCAAATTACATTTGAGGGTTAATAAACGAGGCCTAAATTGAATCCTTTTAAACAATAGAGATTCAATTGAAAAAACACACACCAACATTGGGGCCAAAACATATATTTAACCTTAAAATTTAGAGTTGGTTGCATAAACAACATTCCGATCCAAAATAATGACAAATATAGCAAAATTTAAAACATTTTGCAAATATGACAAAAAAAAATCAGTGACTATCACTGATAGACGGTTATCTCTGTGCTATCGATGATATGTGACTATCACTGATAGACTATTATCAGTGATAATTACTGACAAAATTCTATAAAAAAATTGAGGTGATAAACTATTATCAGCGATATAGAAATTGTCATATTTACATTTTTTTTTAAAAAAATGCTATATTTTTAATTATTTTAGTATAAATTAACATTGCAATTTTCCTAAAATTTATATATTAAGACTTTTTATTAACTAGAATGTTAACTTTTTTATAATGTCACATTTGATACACATAGCTTCTAACCACGTGGATTTATTCTTTTAAACTGATAAGTATTTAAAAAAGAAATTATGATTTGTTATTACAACTTACAAGTATCCGAATAACATTTTAAATATGAAAGAGATTGACTTACTCCTCAATTTTGCTTGTTTAAAAAAAAAATACTCACCTTGTTTTAAAAATTCAATATTATTTTTACATTTCATAAACGTTTTAAAATTATATTTAAAAGTAAAAATCCGTCAAAATGTTGAACAAAAAATTGATGTGGTGGTAATCTGACACGACATGACTGTAATTGAGATGCTTTTTTGAATTAAATCTGAAATAATGTTGTTTCACAACTATTGCTTACTTATCAATATTTTAACGAATATCTACTCCAATGATAATTTTGAAACGAGTTAATATTATAATTTTTTAAAAAATAGAAATATTAAAAAAAAAAAAATATATTTGTTTTTTTTAAATAATTTAACCCTTTTTATAAATGAAGCACGTGTGGTAATATATTAATTGAAAAGTGGAGGGGCAATTCTGGACATTGTTCGGAGTTCGGACCAATTTAATTCAAGGACAATTTTATTTCATCTAATCTATATTATATAGGAAAAGAAGGAAAAATATATCTTTTCTTTCGAAATTTCCAAAAAAAAAGAAAAAAAACAAACTTTATTGAGAGACTCAATGATTATATTTCAGAAAGCAAGACGTTTAAAATTGGATGAGTTCATGTCAAAAAAAAAAAAAATAAAAAAAAAAAATAAAATTGGATGAGCATTTCCATATGAAATGGTCAAAGAGTAACTCTTAAAGAAGGTGACATTTCTGGTAGATTATCCATTTGCTTCGTTGTCGTCTTCTAATTCGAATCATCTTTCGCCATAGCCAACTCCTAGTTTCTTGTGTTGTCGTGCATAACAGAACAGAAATGGTGAGATTTCGATTTCTATTAAATAATAAAAAACATCCCTTTTTTATATTTTGCCACCCAATTTCCAATCCAATCCGACCCCACGTTATCATTCATTTTCCCCATTTTCTCACCCCTCTCTGCCAATTGCTCTCGTCTTCTCAATTTTCCTTTCCATTCTCTAAAATCCCTTTTCTGAGACGAGCGCATAATCGCAGAGAGTTGGGTTTCTGGGGCATTCATGGGTCGCTGTAATGACAAATTTGTCGCCTTTTTGAACAATAGATGGTTGGTTTTTGTCGCTGCAATTTGGGTTCAATCTTGCGCTGGAGTTGGGTATCTTTTCGGCAGCATTTCGCCCGTGATCAAAACCAATTTGAGTTACAATCAACGCCAAATCGCCCGCCTCGGTGTCGCTAAGGACCTTGGCGACAGCGTTGGCATTTTGGCCGGAACTTTGTCGGAGATTTTGCCCTTTTGGGCTACTTTGTTGGTCGGTGCTATCAATAACTTTGTCGGCTATGGTTGGCTTTGGCTCATCGTCACTGGTCGAGCTCCTGTTTTGCCTCTTTGGGCTGTAAGTTCTTTTACTGCCCATTTGTTTGATTTTCTATTTGGATTCCATTTCTTTTTTCTGTAATGGGTATGGATCTTCGTCTTTCCATTATCAGATCTTGATTGCATGGTTTCTGATTGTTTTTTTAGCTTTTGCGAACTGATTTCTAAAGTTGTATAATGGTCAACGAGTTGGAATCTGTTATTGGGGGATGATTCTTTCCTTTACAAATCTAATTGATGATTGTTGTTAGCTAAAAGATAGTTTGGTATTTGCTTTAGAATTTCTCTGAAAGATTGCTTTTAGTTGTGGTTTTGAAAAATGCAGCAGGAAGCAGCTTATCTGTTTGATAATTGGTTTCTCTAAGATTATAGAAGCAATTTTGTTGAATATTCATGGATGGAAAACTGATTGCTGTGAAAAGTACTTTAGAATCAGATTTACTGAATCTATAGGTTGATTGAAGTTATTGAAATGTTCTTTTGAAAGGTCCATAATAAATCCTAGGATTGGTAAAATGCATTATCTTCTAATCAATTGAAGTTTGAAGAACAAATTGTTGAGCTATTCCCTTTGTTACCATTTTTGCTTAGTCAAGTATGGATATCATATCATTGTGCAGATGTGCGCTCTTGTATTTGTGGGAACGAACGGGGAGACTTACTTCAATACAGTTTCTCTGGTTTCTGGCGTACAAAACTTTCCGAAAAGCAGGGGTCCTGTGGTCGGGATTCTGAAAGGCTTTGCTGGTTTAAGTGGTGCAATTTTGACTCAGATATATGCAATCATGCATTCTCCGGATTCAGCCAATCTTATATTCATGATTGCAGTTGGTCCTGCACTGGTGGCTATTGGTATGATGTTTTTTATCAGACCTGTCGCCGGTCATCGACAAGTAAGGCCGTCCGATGCCATGAGCTTTAGTAGTGTTTATGGTGTTTGCCTCCTTTTGGCTGCATATTTGATGGGAGTCATGCTTATTGAGGATCTTGTAACCTTGAGCCCCACTGTGATAGCCATTTTTACTGCAGTTATGTTTGTCATCCTTCTTACTCCCTTTTTGATTCCTGTGACGTTGGCTTTTAGCTCGGAGACGACAACATATCCTGAGCAAGAGGCTCTCCTACAACAGTCAGAGAAACAGGAACCTGCTAGATCCGAACCAGATGGTCATGAAGTGATATTTAGTGAGGTGGAAGACGAAAAATCGGAGGGAGAGGACTTACTTCCTGCATTAGAGAGACAAAAACGCATTGCTCAGTTGCAAACTAAACTATTGCAAGCAGCTGCAGAAGGAGCAGTAAGAATCAAGAGGACCAAGGGTCCACATAGAGGGGAAGACTTCACTTTGGGTCAAGCTTTAATCAAGGCAGACTTTTGGCTTATATTTGTCTCCCTTCTCCTTGGTTCTGGAACTGGATTGACCGTGATCGACAACCTTGGACAGATGAGCCAGTCTCTAGGTTATGATAACACACATATTTTTGTATCCCTGATCAGCATTTGGAACTTTCTCGGCCGTGTTGGTGGTGGATACTTCTCTGAGATTGTTGTGAGGTACAAAAATGATTTTAATTGTCTCAAGGCCAGTGAGTAAAACTTTATACTTGTTAGAATATTCCATTATATCTTACTGTCATTTTCTTCAACAGAGATTATGCTTATCCAAGACCCGTTGCAATGGCGATCGCGCAGTTCCTTATGATATTTGGACATGTCTTCATCGGTATGGGATGGCCTGGGGCAATGTACATTGGGACTCTCATAATGGGGCTCGGGTACGGGGCTCACTGGGCAATCGTGCCTGCTACTGCCTCTGAATTGTTTGGCTTGAAAAAGTTTGGGGCTTTATACAACTTCCTCACCCTCTCAAATCCTATGGGATCTCTAATATTTTCTGGCTTAATTGCAAGCAGTATATATGATAGTGAAGCAGAGAAGCAAGCTCATAATCATCTCTCACATCTGCAGAGCTCATCATCGCTTTGGTTCAGCGGACTTTCCGCCGAGGGACCGCACAAGTGCGTCGGTGCCGTATGTTTCTTTCTCACTTGTATGATAATGGCTGTATTCTGTGCTATTGCAGGCATGTTAAGTTTGATTTTGGTGTATCGAACAAAGGGTGTTTACCACAACCTCTACGGAAAATCTCGTACGTCGACGCTTTCGTAGATCGGTGTCATTAGTCGTGTTAGCCTTTGATGTTTGTTATTTTGAGATTGAGTGAAATTTTTTGCTCGGATGGCGTTGCAAGAACGACACAAGAAGCCTTCCCCGAGAGCGGAGAACCCAAAATAGAATTGGTTATTGCTTCACTCTCACAGTTAGAATTCACCCTTTTGGTTTGAAAGCCTTTTCCTGTGTGTTGCAGACTGCAGTTGGGTGGAAGAAAAACAGACAACTTCATGTATGTACACTCTTCCTTCCCTCAAATCCCCACATAAAGGGGAAAAAAAGAAAAATATATAATTGTTGTGGAACATTTTATATTTAGGATTCACCATTATTGATTGGTGAGTAAAATATTTATTTATTTAATTTTTGTAATTTTTGTAATTTTTGTTGTGTTTTCTCTTTAGATTGTGATTGTATAGGTTGTATCATCTCACTGTCTGTGACATTTGTTTCAATATTTATATGGGGAAACCCAGATTTGTTTTATTCTTGTAGTGAAGTATATTTTGATTGAATTTCTATTAACATAATAGGTTTGGTAATGTTTAATTTTTTAAATAATTATGTTTTAGTTAGTACATTGATATTGATGAGATATTCGAACCACAGAACTCTTGGTCATCAATACATACATATATCAGCTGAAGAGGCATAAAGTATTCCTATATAAATTCAACATCCTTCATTCTCTAATGATATCAAATTGCTCTCAAAGTGCTTTTAATCATTCTACTTTTACCTTTTCGTGGAATTCTTTTAACAATATTCTCATCTACAACTTTGGAAGATGCAAAATAAAGCCTTTTTGTCTTACTTTCTAGCACCTCCAAACTCATTGAGTTGTAGTGTAGGGATGCCTTTGTCTTTCTTTTACGAACTTAAAAATATAATACTTTTAGCCATTGCGACTAATGGTTCAAATTTGTACGGTTTTTTTTTTTTTTTCAAAATTTCAAAATATTTATTTTAGCGTCCAAACTTTTTATAAATAATTATTTTGAAAAATTATCAAACTCACTTTAGCTAATATATGTGGCTTAGATATTATGTCATGTGCTCTCGTAAGTATAAGTTGTAACTCAATTAACAGAAAAATGTATCTTCGAGTGATAAAGTCTGAGGCTCGAATTTTCCACCTTCAAATTGTACTAAAAAAATGTCACATGCTCGAGTAAGTATGCTAATACACATCTACACACGTTTTAATATTTGCCACATTATTTTGATTAGCATAACTCCAAATATCATTGTTACCAAGAATTAAAAGATCTTGAAAACTGTATAATATCCCAATCTATAATTCATTCAAAACAACAATTGAAAACATCAATTGAGCACAAACAAAAATAATATATACTAATGAATCTCAAATTTGAAAATATTTTCTTTTGTAAAAAATATTACAACACAAATCCAAATCCAAATCTTATTACTTCAACAAGAAGGATAGGGAATTATTAACCCAATAATTTTTCATTTTACAATATTTGAGAGGTGAGAGATTCGAACTTCTGACTTCATTATGTCGATTTAACTATGCTCATATTCACCTTGTTAACGTATTACTTACCTCTTTGAAGGTCGAAGGTTCAAATATCATGCAGTTACTTGTTCTCTTCCCGAATTCAAGTACCATGTAGCAAACGAAAAAGAGAATACAAAAAGTGGAGTTCAATTCTCACTTTTTACCCTAAAAAAGAATACCACTCTACCATACATTTTGATGATCAGTTGAACTATATTCAAATTTGACAAGCAAATTAACTTCATTGTATTATATATATGTTTATTTTTTGTTCGAAGAAATTCAAACTATACTTGAAATTAGAGCAAATCAATTGTTACATAAACTCAACCGCACAACTTATTCTTTCAAGTTCAACACATAATTGTCAAAATCCGAACAAACTTAGTGGATAAGACAACAAATATCATCTCGAGGATTAGATCCCCACCTCTCCGATTGTTGAAGTAAAAAAATGATCACACACAACTTAGGAATTAAAGGTAGTACAATCCCTTCGAATTTCACCCTTCTTGCCAGTCTTAACCCCGACTCGACCCAACTTCGTCATTGCTCTGACAAACGCTGCATTAAACTCTGCCCCATTCTTGGCAAAGTCGAGGACCGTCGGCTGCGATTTGGACTCCGTAAACAGAACCTGGTCGGCAGTGAACAGCCCCTTCCCGGCGACAAGGTTCTGGTAGTAAACGTTGTCGAAGGTTCGAGGGGTTAGAGGATCCATATCGATGGCCACGCTGGGATCGACGTTCCTCGGACAGACCTGCATAAGCTGTTGGGCGTAAGTGGGATCCAGCGATGGGTCCACCGGAGACGAAGGGGAAAACGAGTAGAGTCGGTCGGCGAAACGTTTGCAGTGGGAGAAGCCCAAGGTGTGGGCCCCGGAGAGTGCGATTACGTCGATGAGGGTCAGATTGTGGGCGGCGAACATGGTGGTCAGTTGGTTCAGATTGAAGGATGGTTCCGGCAGGTTTCCGGGCACTCGGGATGCTTTAGAAATGAGCCCATCTCGGCGGCCCAATTCCACGCTGTATTCTGGGCCTCCCGCCTGAAGGAGCCACAAGATTCAAGTGAATTTCTTCTCAAGCTCCCTTCTAAAAAAAAAAAAAAAAAAAAAGTTTGGTCCAAATTTACCCTTTACTTACCAAGACAACAACATCCCTAGTTGCAAGAGCTAATATGTCAGCACAAGAGACAAGGTTGGGGCAAACAGCTTCAACAGCTTGTTTTGCTTTAACAATGGTGTCAAATCCATCTCCTGCCAATGAAATGTTGTCTGATGCATCCTTCTCTGCATCCCCATCTGCTGATGCTATTAATACCGAAGCATCGCATCCCTACGTGATTTGTTTGATTCAAAAAATGAAAATAAATAAATTGTTATACATCTTAAGTTAAAAAATTATATTATGAAAGATTCGAGATTTTGAAGTTTTCTCTCTAATTCTAATTCCATCTCATGACATAATACTTAATAAGTTGATATAGTCTACAAAAGAAACGAGGCTACCAATAAGAACGAAGAAAAGTCGAAATTGCTACTAACTTAAAATTTTAAATCATGCATGTCAATGGTAAGCTTCAAGCTAGATGTCCTAATTGACCTATTTTTCCTTCTATTTGCCACTTATGCCTTGGGGCTGCTGAGTCCTTCGATCACCCGTTCCTTCACTGCCCGTTTGCTTAGAGAGTTTGACTTTTGATTTTTAACGAGTTTGATTTACTCCTGCCTCCCTTTGAGGGTTGACGACTGGATGATGGAATTATTTCGTAGGGGAGGTTCAAAAATAGAAAACAAGTGATTTGTCCTTGGCTGGTAGGACTACTATGTGGAGCTTATGGTTAGAGAGAAACCAAAGAATTTTAAAATTAGATAAGGCTACTCCTTTTTTGTCTTTTTGTAGCAATGTTCAACTCTTAGCTTCTTGGTGGTGTTTGAATCACAAGAACATCATAATTATAGCTTTGTTTTAATTCGCGGGAGGGGGTTTTTCTCCTCTCGCCCTTAGGTTGTCTCCTTTTGGTTCTCTCACTGTTATAATACTTACGTCTGTTTCTTATAAAAAAAAATAAACTTATTATAAGTCAATTTTAACATTCTATCTATACGGGAAATAACATAGTCGTAAAATATTACAACATAAGAGATTAAATCAATTTTTTTTTAAAACAATAGAGAGTGCACTAAAAGAAACACTCAAACATTAGAGACTAAAACAAATATTTTAGCCAAAAAATTATATCTCCACAATAATATAATATAAATTGTTCATATTTCATACAAAAATACACAAGAAACTTAAACGATCCATTTTTTTTTTCTTTTTCGATGAGAGACTATGTTCGCATCTACCACGAGATGATGGAATCAGGATCCTTTCAAATGCGAGAAACAAGAAACATAAAAAAAAAAAAAGAGAAAATAAATATGTACCTCAACAAAGCAATCATGGAAGAATAGTTGCAAAGTTGCAGGGATTGTAACGAAGGTCTGAATAAACTTGTTTTGAACAGATTGTTTAACTATTTGCTCCACGTTCGGGCAACTTCCGCCGTAAAAATTCTTTGCTAATTGGCCCTCTCCTCTCTCCGCCGTCGCCGCCAGAATCACACACAAGACCAAAGCCCTCCAAATAAATCCCATTAATAATTGTTCTAAAACAACATATATCTTTGATCTCCCCTTAATTTGGAGCTTCAATGCAATGCATCAATGGCTATTTATATAAAATTAAAGCATATGGCAAAAGAAAATATGGAAAGACGATGACTTTTGTGTACTTGGTCATAGTTTTAAACATTTTTTCAAAGAGAGATTAAATTAAATTATATGACGTTTTTGAATTGTTGGTCATGCAAATTACCATTAATGTAATCTAATTACATAATTTCGCTGACTTTGGTTTGTTTAATGCGTTAAAAGAAATAGTCTCAAGAAATTAGGTTAATTAGTGGGGAAATTGTGTAGGTGTCAATTTAGAGTAAAATATGACAATTTTTATAACTATAATATGATTGTCACTAGTAGAAGATAAATAATGACTATTAGTGATAGCTACGGATATACTTCTGAACTTTTTTTTGCCATATTTGTATAATATTTTATATTTTGCTATATTTGTCATTGTTTTGTTCCTAATTGTTATTATAATTATATATGATTTTTTTTTAACAACAGGGGTGGAGAATTAAATCTACTAATCTAGGATCTCTTGATCACTCGATACATGTCAGTTGAGTTAGGCTCTTGTTTGTAATTATATATATATATATATATATTTTTTTTTTTTTACAACAATATGATTACTTTGATGAATGTCAAACTTAAAATGATACTTGGTTATAATTAATTGCACTTGTACCTAGTTGTTTATTAAAAAAAAAATGGCCATCACCCTGAGGCCTCAACAATTAAATGTATTTTCTTTTTTCTTTTTTCCACAAAGAAAGTCGTTTTATATTATTGTAATATCATTCATACATGTAATTTTTTATTATTATTTTTATTTTATTTTATTTTTTGGAAATACCATTCATACATGTAATTGGAAATGAATGAGTATTTGGTTTGATTATTTAAGTAACACAAGTTACTTGCGAGGCTGCATGAAAATGACATTATTGTAATATTCAACTTTTGTGTGCCACATTTTTTAAACTTAATGTTATTGGTTGATGAACACCAAATTCCAAAGCTTATCGAATATGGCACAACCATATAATCACCGAAGAAATTGAAAAACACGACGTATAAGTTATAGCTTATTTGGATTTGAAGTGATATTGAGAGAGATTTCTACGGACTTCTTTTGTTTAGTGAACTTATATGACGTTGAGCTCAAAGGTATATCGCCAAGTTTCAATGCCTCTTTTTGGGCGTTCATCTCCCGAACGCGCCTGATAGAGAACTTATATACACATGCACAAGAAAACACAAGTTGACTTTTTTTTTCTAACTGTCATTTTCACAAGTGATGTAAATTTTTAAATGTGTCTAGAGCTAAAACTATTGTTACGACATAATCGAACAACAAAAAATAAAAGTGCAAGATAATCGACATAGAAATTGCATGGTTCACTAGCGTTGTGTTAGCTACGTCCACGGACAGAAAAGGAGAGAACAATTATATTACGAATATGAAAAAATTACATCAATGACAAACTTGGAGGCGCCAAAAGTCATTAGAAGGTTTATATATAACATCATTCTAATGACCTAATACATAATGGTAAAATTTAAAACGTCGTAGCAGGTCATAACAGATTTATGACATTCCAACCACTATAGTACATTATTAGAGTTTAGTTTGTATATGTTTGACACTTAGTTTAATGTCGAGCAAAAGTTTGCCATAAAAAATGAAAATTGGGTTCTATTAATCATAATTTATACCTCCATCCAGTATTGAACATTATTATTATTTAGGGAAAAAATGAGTTTATACCCCTAAACTTTGAGGGTTGTATCAATTAAAACCCTAAACTAACGATCATATCAATTTAAACCCTGAACTTTCATAAATGTATCAATTTACACCTTCTATTAGAACTTATTTGAAAAAAAATTCATTTAAACGAGTGAAAACTTATAATTTTAACAATTAAACTCATAAACTTTCATAATTGAATTAATTGTATGAAAGTTTAGGGGTTTAATTGATCAATTACAAGTCTTCACAGTGTAAATTTATAAACTAACATTTTTCTAATGGAGGGTGTAAATTGATAAATTTAGGGTTTTAATTGATACAACCCTCAAAGTTTAAGGGTATAAATTGATTTTTTCCCTATTATTTATTATGTAGTTAAATTAACATTTTAGTTTGTATGTTTGGGACTTGTTTTGATTTAATCTTATGGGTTAAATTTTAATTTTAATTTTTTGCACGTTTAATTAATGCAAGGATTGAACTCATGACCTCTTAGTCACGAGCACAATCTTATGCCAATTGAGCTATGCTCGATTTGGCAAGTTAAATTTTAATTTTGACACTATGAAACTTAGTTTTATGAATCCCTCTATATAATTTTTATACCAGTAAGAAATGTTAGGCCAGCTTAAAAATCAAACTGTGACTTATTATTTATATCTTAACTAGTTAAATTATCGAATCAATTAAGTAGGTTCAAGTCAACTTTTTCTAAAATAAGAAAAGAAAAAATTAACTCTCTTAATTATAAAATGTAAGAAACTCATACTATTATTATATAATTCAAAAAACACACAAGAAAGAAAAAAAAAAAAGGTTACAAAAAGAGTGTGGATTTGAATTCGTATCTTAAAAAAAAAAAACTATGCTCGGATACATTTAATTATTGACGCATAAATAAACTTAATTACATTATATATGCTGTTTATTTTTGGGTCGAACATAAATTCCAAACAATAAGAGTATAAGAGCGAAGAGATGAAAACATGAAATTACTTGTTACATAAATTGAACAGGACAACTTATTATGAATTAAAGGCAGTGCAGTCCCTTCGAATTTCAGCATCCGTTCCAGTCTTAACCCCGACTCGACCCAGCTTGGTCATGGCCGTGATAAACGCTGCATTAAACTCCGCCCCATTGGTCGCAAAGCTTTGCACCGTCGGCTGCGATGCCGACTCCTCGAACAGAATCTGGTCGGCAGTGAACAGCCCCTTCCCGGCCACAAGGTTCTGGTAGTAAACATTGTCAAAGGTTTGAGGGGTTACAGGATCCATGTTGATCGCCACGCTCGGATCCACGTTCTGAGGACATGCATCCATTAGCTGTTTGGCGTAACCCGGCTCCAACGTTGGGTCCACCGGCGACGACGGGGAAAACGAGTAGAGCCGGTTGGAAAAACGGTCGCAGTGGGAGAAGCCGAGGGTGTGGGCTCCGGAGAGGGCGATCACGTCGACCAGGCTCAAGTTGTGGGCGGCGAACATGGTGATCAGTTGGTTCAGATTGAAGGAGGGTTCCGGTAGGTTACCGGCCACTCGGGATGCTTGAGAAATTAGGCCATCTCGACGCCCTAGTTCCACGGTGTATTGTGGGCCTCCCGCCTGAAAGAGACACCAGAGAGAAAGAAACAAGAATGTTATCAAACGATCGAGTTTTAGATGAGTGTGTTGGTTTTTATGTTTTGTTTCTTACCAAGCCAACGACATCCCTAGTTGCAAGAGCCAAGATGTCAGCGCAGGAGACAACGCCAGGGCAAACATTTTCAACCGCTTGTTTTGCCTTGACAACAGTGTCAAACCCATCTCCGGCTAATGAAAGGTTGTCTGTAGCATCTTTCTCAGCGTCCCCGTTTGGAGATGCTATCATCACCGAAGCATCACATCCCTACGTTTGTTTCATTCCAAAAAAAAAACAATGAAGAGAGTTATTAAATATCATTATGAGAATTTGAACCTACGACCTCTCGAGGAGTGAATGTCAATTATGGTTGAGCTATACTCACTTTGAACAAACATGACACTCCTCTATTATAAGGAAAGAGAGAATGCTCCTACACGTATTGTTTGGAAATATTCATGTAAATTCCTTGTTTCTTCAAGGTGGTTGAAGACTCAAGAAATGTTTTCCAAATATATATATGTTTGCAAAGTAAGAAGTTGGTTCTTATTTTGGAATCTCCAACTCAAATGGTTTAGATACTAAATAAGTTACTTGCTGACTAATTAAAACTGTACATTATTACTCTTATTCTTGTTTTCTTTCTTAACATTCACAATAATGAAGCCAATTAATCCACATATATATAATATTATCTATTTTATACCAAAATATACATACCTAATTTTGGAAAGGTTATAATGACGACAAAATTAGTTGTTGCCATATTTACAAATCTATTAAAAAAAAAAAAAAAATTATAATTGCCAAACCGAGCATAGCTGAATTGACATAAAATTGTGCACGTGTCTAAAAGATCATGAGTTCAATCCTCACATTAATTAAAATACCGTTGCAAATATATATATATATATATATATATATAATTATGATTATGGCAACTTTTATTTTTGTATGTGTCAGCACACACTTATTTAGATATTTTTACATAATTTTCTTTTGCCTAGTGTATATCACTAATATATTATTTTAATAATATATCAATGTTTGAGGTTTATCATTGATGGACGGTTAGAGGTGAATCAATAATAGACGAGTATCACTCATAAACATACGAAGTTGAGATATATTTACATGTCTTTTGGACTTTTTCAATATTTTTTAGATTGAACTTAAAATTATGTCATTGACAAATCTTTTTATCTTAAGCTCGTTATTATTTAGAGTCGAGATCTCCAACATAAACATAAACGTTTCATCTCTTTTTTTCTTTGGATTGTGAAAAACAAGAGAAAATAGTGAAAAAGAAAGTAATAAGAATAATATGTACCTCAACAAAGCAGTCATGGAAGAAGAGTCGCAAAGTTGCAGGGATGGTGACGAAGGTCTGAGAAAACTTGTTTTGAACAGCTTGTGTAACCAGTTGCTCCACGTTTGGGCAACTTGAGGCGTAGAAATTCCCTACTAATTGCGCCTCTCTTCTCTCCACCATCGCTGCTACAACCACACCCAAAACCAAAGCTTTCCAAAAAAATCCCATTTTTTTTTTTTTAATTTTCTTAAACTTCTTTTGTTTTTGTTGTTTTATTTCTATGGAGATTACTTCAATGGCTATTTATATAAAAGCATGTGGGAGAAGAAAATATATATGGAAGACGATGGCTTTTGTGTATACTTGGTCAAAGTTTTATAGTTTCAACATTTTTATAAAGGGAGACTAATTAATTAAATAAAATGACGTTTGAGTTGTTGGGGTCTTGCAAGATTACTATTAATGTAATCTAATTATATAATTTGTCTGACTTCGATTGTTTAATGTTAAAAGAAATAGTCTCTCAACAAAAAAAAAAAAAAAGTTTGAAGAAATAGAAATTAAAAAAAAATATATAGTTAACATTATTGTGATTAGTTTGTTTAATATATAAATCAAGTAATAAAGTAGAAAAATATATTGAAATGCCTTGAATTTGTTTGTTATTATTGTGACTATCACCATCATATTTGCAAATCTTAAAAAGAAAATATTATATTTGTAATTAGTTTACCCTAAAATGACACGAATGCAATTTCTAAAAAAAAAAAAAAAATAATGTCACTTAATATTTAGGTTTAAATTTAGTTAAAGTTACTGAAAGCATCAATTTCTAATTTCTTTTTAATTATACACACTTGCACCCAGTTGTTTTAAAAAAATGGTCATCTTTCCTCTACATTTATTCTACATAGAGGTGCCACGCCACGCGAGAATTTGAAAGGTAATTTTTTTTTTTTACGATATTTAATTAATGCGATGATTGAATTTCTGACATTTTAGTCAAGGACACAACCTTATTATATCAATTGAGTTATGCTCGATTTAACTTCTTATTTATTTTTATTTTTTTTTCAAAGAAAAGTGGTTTTATATTATGGTAGAATAATTCATACATGTAATTGAAAAGGAATGACTATTTGGCATTATTATTTTACTAACACAAGTTCCTTGCAAGGATACATGAAAATGACATTATTACAATATTCAACGTTTTTTTGCGCATGAAACCCATATTTTCTCAATTTAAAGTCAATGTTGGAAGTGGTAAGAAATAAAAAGGTTTTATGATATTGCAATTTAGTAGCACCAACTTGTGATCAGAAAAAATCTACATCTAGAAATTTAAAAACCTTACTATTAAGAAATCAATACCCACAGACTTTTTCAAAACTTAGAATGGAAATTATTTTTTAAATTATATACGTTAAATTGAAATTTTAGTATTTCACCCTTTCATGTCTCATAAATCTTTGGAACTTTAAAAAGTTGTACAATAAATCTTTAAATTTTTAATTTTATATCTAATTATTATGAATTTATCTAGCTTAGAAAAATATCTCCCTTTATTTTTATGCATTATTAGAAAAGTATTTAGTATTTACTTAATTCCCACGTTTTTTAACGTGAGAATTAGGTTAACCATCGAGGAATTGGCCTAATAGTCATAAAGGGGACTTCAATACCCTCTTAAAGGGAATAAGTTCAATCCTTGGTGGCCAGCTACCTATGAATTAATTTTCTACGGGTTTACTTGACAGTCAAGGTCAGACGGTAAAAAAAAACGTGAAAATTAGATTTAGCTAGAATTGTATATATATTCATCTTATTCTAAATGAAAATTCGAGAGAAATAATATTTTGACACTAATCGAGTTCATAATTCATTCGTCTTTTGATCACTTATTTTATTTTAATTTAATACGATTGACTTTTCAATTTCGATCTCTTCTTACATGATTTAAAAAAAAAAATGTTTAATAGGTCGGGAACAATTGAAAAAAGTAGCTGTTAGATATAAATAACAAATTAAGTGGACCAAGCTTTTTCTTAAAAAAGAAAGGAGAATGTTTCTTAGACAGGTTTTTTTCTTTTGAAACTCTTTAGACACAAAGTTTAATGTTTGGTTGCCTTGCCTCGTGCCGAATTGGGTTTAGATGGGATGTTGGATTATATTTAAAGCTTTATTAACACTTAATTAAACTTAGTGAAAGTTAGTGAAAGCATCAATTTATGCATCTAAAGAACTATTTTGGCCAACAAGAACATAGCCCAACGGCATGATGTATCGCCCTAGTGATCATGAAGTCCTAGATTCAATCCTCAGTCCTCACCCCAACATGTTGTACAAAAAAAAAAAAAAAAAAGAACAATTTTTAATTGGAAAGAATAGTAATTGAAGAAATCAAAGCATTGGTTCTCCGTTTTCGCTATTGTTCCTTTCGATGGTGCAACCGTGAAGCTAATCGAACGGCGAACGCGGAGATGACATTGTCATCCCTTCTACCGAACAAATGTGATGAAAGAGGTTCATGAAGGGGTTGGTCGATGGAGATCTAACTCTCCCTTTTAAGTCTCCCACGCGCAACTGTTTTAATTTTAAATAAATAAGGTAATCCAACTACTCCACAATATCTTCAAATTTTCGAATGATGTTTTCAAAATATTATATGAATTTATGTGAAACGTTGACGATTACTATATCTCATATTACAAGTTTTCATTAATTTATCTCAACCTTCTAGTTTATAGACTTGGGTGGCTTTTACTATATTTATTTTCTTGTTGCCAAATAATATTAATAGTGGGTCATCTCCAATAATTTAATCAAAGTGGATTGGATATTGTATTTTAGTAACCCAACCATTTATCTTTTTTTTATATAGTCCACATCATATATATATATATATATATATATATATATATATATATATATATATATGATATTTTCTACTTTAAATATAAGTGTTCTAATTTTTCATTTAAAGTATTAATATCAACATTATTATATATTTTTTTTAAATAAATTAGGATTTTGGTTACCCTCTCAACATTATTAATTATTTTTTTTATTATTATTATCCATCAAAATTTAAAATATTAACTAGTTGAGTTATATACTTAAATTGGTATATTAAATTTGACTTGGTAATTTTATGCATAAAAAGGAGATTGTTTTCTTTATATACAAATAAATATTCTTAATGCATGTGTGGTCCTTTGAAGGATCCTTTTATAACTAAAGACACTAACATAGTAGAAGTAATTTTACAATCAACTATGAGCTTTCATCTACCACTGATGATCATATATGTTTTATATGATGGTTAAAATTTGAAGACACAAAAAAATGTGCGTATATATACCAATCTTTTAATTCTCTCAAAATTTAAGAGGAAAACCAACCTTAAATTTTTGGTTAGCAGCACCAAACCTATTCTACAAAATGTGCCCCAATAACATACACGTATTTATTAAAAAAAACAGAAAAAAAAGAATAGTCATAGACCCATGTATTTGTCTTCTTACCCCTCTCTCATCTTGGTTCAGCCGCGCCCACAACTCTTCAATGTTCATCTTCTTCGACGATGTCCCCTTTTCAACGATATTTTCTTCTCCGACAACAATCAACATGTTTGTGGCCCGTGTTCTCCGTCCAACCGGACCACCCACGCGTTCGAGCGATAGCCCACGCAAGCATGACCTCTGATGCGTTGATTAGTAGCAGCAAAGCCCCCACATTGTTGACAACATGCACCCAACGACGACGACGTCATTTCAACGACAGTGCAAACCCACAAATGACGTTTCAACGCTCAACCCGCAACACCGATGACTAGATCGATAAATGAAATGTAATAATGAGTTGGAAGAAGGATTGCCTAGGCAGTTGAACCAAAAGGAGGGAGGGGAGGAAGACAAATCTGTGTGGGCTTAAGGTTTTTCTTTTTTTCTCTTTTTTTTTTCTTCATAAACACATGTCGTGATGTTATTCCCTTCTTGGAGCACATTTTGGGGAGCTACTTTGTGTTGGAGCTGGCTAGCAGCCAAATATTACTCTGCCATTAGTACAAAGTTTTTGACACATGTTTGTCCTTTTTTGAAATCTTTCCCATCTATCAACTGTTGACGGGTGGCCAAAGTGATCATAGTTGACATGTACGACTAGAAATCTTTCTTATCTATCAACCATCATAGTTGATATGTACGATCAACTTAAGGTAGGAAGTTCAAATCTTCATTTGTACTAAAAAAAATACTTTGAGAGTGGATTGGAGAATTAGCAATAAGTATCATTTTCCCTTCAATACTTTCAACACATGAAATTTACTTTCACCAAAAACACAAATTAATCACAATTTTTTTTAGTTCAACAATTATTAGGGTGGGGATCGAACTATGAACTATCGATCTTTGAGATGATAAAAGATGTTTTTATCTAATGATATCATCCATCGAATTGAGATTAATCACTTATTTCCATATATTTAGGGCATGTTTGGGAGTGATTTTGGAAGGACCAAAATCACTTTTCCATGCCCATAATCACTTCTATTTCAAAATTATTATGTTTGGCAAAAATTAATTAGTGATTTTTGAATAATCTAACATCACTTTGAGTGATTCCCGGTCAATCACATAGGAGGTGATTTTTTAGTGATTTTTGGTGAGTGATTGTGAGAAATTTATTTTAGAAAGGGTTATTAATTTAAATTAAAAATATGAAATTCGCTATTATATATATACTTATGTACTTCTTGTATAGATTGTATATTTTGCTTTGTTGGTAAATGAGTCAGTTTGCACCCCCTCAAGCCCAAGTTCGATTCCTGTAGTTTTTTTTTTTTTTTTATTCTTTTGATTTTAAAATTTTATAAATTATTTTTTATTCTTTTGATAATTATTTTAAAATTTCATTCTTTTGATTTTATATTTTGGTAGTTTTTTTAAACATTATATTTAGGTAGTTAATAAAATTTTATAAATTAATATAAATCATATTTAGGTAGTTAATAAATTTTTATAAATTAATATAAATCTTATATATATCAATACATTTCAAATTATAATTTTAGGAATTAGTAATTTTAAAATCACTTTTGAAGCAAACCAAACACTAATAATTTAAAATCACTTCTAATCATTATAAAAATCACTTCAATCCAAACATTAAAATGATTATATGGAAATCAATTTTATAAAATCAATTGTAGTTAAATCTCTTCTCCTAAAATCAATAACTCAACAATCACTCCCAAACATGCCCTAATAATTTAAAATCACTTCTAATCATTATAAAAATCACTTCAATCCAAACATTAAAATGATTATATGGAAATCAATTTTATAAAATCAATTGTAGTTAAATCTCTTCTCCTAAAATCAATAACTCAACAATCACTCTCAAACATGCCCTTATTTCATTAATTAAACATAAGTGAGAATTTACACATTTTTTGGTGCATAGGACGACCAATTCTCGAACCAAATACAAATACATTTCACACACTTTATTCATTCATATATGGAAAAGGAAGCCATTGTTAAAGCTTCCAATTAATTGAAGGAGCTACAATCTCTCCTTATCTCTCCAGCTCTTCCCGTCTTAACTCCCACTCTCCCCAGCTTCCTCATCGCCTCCCCAAACGCCGCATTGAACTGCCCTCCGTTATTCGCAAATCCCACCACCGTCGCCTTCGACGCCGAGCTCGTGAACAGAGTCTCATCCGATTTCAACAGTCCTTTCCCCTCCATCAGATTCCGGTAATACACGTTGTCGAACGTGTTCGGAGTCGTCGGATCTAGCTGGACGACGACGCCCGGGTCCACATTCCGAGGGCAGGCTTGCTTTAACTGTTCGGCATAGCCTGAATTTAGCGACGGATCGACGCCGGAGGAGGAGAAGAGGCGGTCCGCGAAGCGGTTGCAGTGGGAGGCGCCGATGGTGTGGGCGCCGGAGAGGGCGACCATGTCGGTTTGGGACAGGCCGTTTTTGGCGAAGATGGAAGTCAGAGCGTTCAGATCGAAATTTGGGGATGGTAAATTGCCGTCGACGCGTGAGGCTTTGGAGATTAGGCCGTCGCGGCGCCCTAATTCGACGTTGAAATTTGGGCCTCCGGCCTGTAAATGATGAATCCCAAGGTAATTGATTAATCGATTAAGTTCAATTTGAGTCGGATTGTGAGGTTTTCAATTGAATTTCAGAACAAGAACAGGGATGGCGGTGACTTACGAGGACGACGGCGTCTCGGGCGGCGAGAGCCAATATATCGGCGCAAGAGACTCGACCGGGGCAGGCGGCTTCGACGGCCTGCTTGGCCTTGACGACGGTGTCGAAGCCATCTCCGGCGAGGGAGAGGTTATCTTGAGCGTCCTTCTCCGCATCTCCACCCGGCGATGAAATCATCACTGAAGCATCGCATCCCTGCCACGAGGAAACCAAAGGACGAATGTTTGATTAATGAACAATATTTTTATTTTATTTTATTAATGAACAAGATTGACAATTGAATAAATATTTTCAAATTTAATTTTATCCAAAAAAAAAAATAAAAATCAATTTTAGGGTCAATCATCTTCATCTATTAAGTTTCATTAATTTTGGGAGGGTAAAATTTGGGACACATATATAGTACAAATTGCAACACTCGTTAATATTTAAATTATATCTTGTGAAAATTAATACATGTTACTAACTTCAGAGTTTTTTTTTTTTTTTTTTTTTTAAAGAGAAAACTAACTTGAGGGTTAGAATTGATATTTGTCCTTAATATTTACATGGTAATTTGATTGGATGATTTTAAGAATAACTTAGTTGGATTAAATTAGGTGTCTAATTGATTGAAATTAATAGTAATTAGAAGGTCAAAGTTTATATAATTTGTTTTAGGTATATTCAATAAGGTTGATTCTAAGAGTTTCTTGATGGATTAGAAACTAAGAGTGTAGGGACTAAGTGAACAAAAGACATAATTTAGTATTTTTGGTCAATATCTTCCTAATGTACTTATTTAACAAACACTTGAAGAATTGACACGAACACATTTTTAATGGTAAAAAAAAAACACAATTGTAAAGCAGCCATTTATTTGGTTACTAGAACGGCATGTAGCACTTAACAAAATTTTAAATATAATTGAGTATGTGTTAGATGATAAAGGACTTGAATTGCTAACATGAACATATCTTTCGATCAAGAGGTCAAAGATTTAAATTTCTTATCCGCGTGTTATCAACAAAAGACAAATGAAGTGAAAATCGATATTTAGTTATCGGGTTGGTGTTCAAAATGATTTGTTTGGTCTCTGCGGATTTTGTTAAGTGGCTAACAAAAAGTTGACCTGACAATTTTTATTTATTTATTTTTTTTTTATCTCTCTAGCTAGCTTCTTTCTCCTTACTCACATCTATGGCCGTCTTTTTTTTTCCCTTCTCTTTTTCTTCCCTCTTTCATCTCCTTCTCTTCTGTTATATATTTCCCCTTCCTCATCCTTTCTCTCTTTCTTTCCCATGTTGAAAAACAAATGAAACGATTTTGTTCCATAGTGGAATGAAGGTAATCTTTTTCAGCTTATCCCTTCGTTTCAAATTTGAAATGTTTCATTTTTGCTCCAGTAAACTTGGGGAAGCAAATAGCGGAGAGGGAAGAGGAAAGCGAAGGATGGAAAAAAAATAATAATAAATAAATAGGAGAAAGAAGAAGATGAAGCGGCGAGGATCACGAGGAACGACGGTAGCATGGATGAGGGGTGGAAGAAGGATGAGAGGAGAGAGAAAGAAGAAGAAAAATGATTTTTATTTTTTTAATAAAAAATGTTGTCACATAGCTTCGGTTAGCTACAATAACGACAAAAAATTGACTACAGAGACCAAAATGCTACCAAACTCAAATCTCATAAGTTAAAATTTTGAGTTTTAAAACTCAAGAACTTGAATGCTGCCAAACTCAAACTTGAACAAGTAGAACTAAAAATGTTTTTTTTATTATTATTATTTTACTAACATTTTTGGAATACCACTTTGATGCCACTGGCTTGACACATAACATTCAATCCGACCGTCATCAAATCCATTTCTTTCAAATGGATGTCCATGGGTGGCATACCTACGTGTCTATGTGTATATTATATATATTAAAACATTAATCATTCAATGAAATAATAGTTGTATGTTGAATAAATTTCAAAAATATATATATATATATATATTAGGAGTTTTAATACACCGTGAGTAAAATAGATAATTTTAAAAGATTAATTAACAAATTAAAAATTACTTAAAAGTTTAGAATCCATTTAAAATATTTAGTCGATAATATAAAAGATAAGTTATTATTTAGTGTGATGTTGTCACTCTCTCATGGTCATTGGATGTAAGGTAAAATATATTGTTTTAAAAATATTTTTCTTCCTACATCAAACGATATAAAATCATTCGCCAGATTAAGAGAGCATGTATAGCTCAACAAAACAGTCATACAAAATATATATAGTATAACATACCTCAACAAAACAGTCATGAAAGAAGAGACGCAAAGTAGCCGGAATGGTAATAATGGTTTGAGAGAGTTTGTTCTGAACTGCCCGTCTCACTATTTGCTCCACATTCGGACAACTCGATCTATAAAAATTTTCCACTAGTTGACCTTGTCCTCTCTCAACCACAATGGCGATTAAAATCAACCACGCTATCCCTCCTTTCCAAAGGCGCCCTAATTCCATTTTTCCTTTCTCTCTAACTCTAAATATATATGATCAGATGTATGGCAATGGCTGCACTTGTTTCTTTTTATAGGCACCATATTTGATCCTAAGAAGAAAGAAAGCCTTTGATTTCAGATTTCAAATGAAGCAGCTTTCAGCTTACGTACGTGTTGGGGTTTTCTTAATCACTTCACAAGTTGTATACAATAATATATCTCAATGATTTTTTGTTATTTTGCTAATTGAGTCAACGTCCACCTCAAAATTAAACATTTTCTTCTAATTTAAATGCCGCCACTCGTAACATTTTCTTTTGGCCAAATATGTTTCTTTTATTTTTCTTTTATTATTTTTATGAGGAGAAGCCAAATATGTTTCATTTCAAGATTAGATAGAAATTATATTCAAGGTACCCACGTCTGTCCTTATAAATTTATAATCAATCATTAACCTTATTTCTTGTTTTTTTTTTCTTTTTTAGTTAAACATTTTGATTTTACTATTTATTCAAGTTTGATGTTGAAATTAAAAATGATAATAAGATTAAAATTGTATTCCAAACCAAATATGTTGAGAGAAGATTATTTGAGGGTAGAGGTGTGTTTGTACAATTAATATTATTTTCTATTTGTTGGGATTTAAAAAAAAAAAAATCAAGCCCGAGACAATGTTAGAGTACTGCTATAATTAAATTTATCCTAACTCATCAACTTAAATTTTTGAGTTTGATGATAATTTTAAGGGAAATTGTAGTAAATGACAATTTAAGACTTATTGTTTGCAAATATAACATGTTTTTAAAAATTTTGCGGATATAGCAATTTCTATCGCTGATATCTTATGACTGATAGAAGTCTATCGCTGATCACCTCAGCTTTTTATAGATTTTTGTCAGTGATAATAGTCTATCAGAGATAATAGTCTATCACTGATAGAAGTCTATCACTGATATAATAAAGTCTATCAGTGATAGAAACAGGTTGTTTTGCCATATTTGCAAAACATTTTAAAGTTTGCTAAATTTGCAATTAGTTTGGGCCTGATTGCTATTTGTGCAACCAGCTCTAATTTTAACTTGATATCAAAATGTGAGCTAGGTACATGTGCGAATCCCTATAATATAATGTTATTTGTAGTTGATATATTAAAGGAAAAATTATACTAATAATGATATGAGGTTTGCATTTTGTCTCCTGTCAAATTTGTAAGGTTGACGTGACACTTATTTTTAATTATTAAAATTATTTTTAAAAAATTATTTATTTCTTTTTCTTTTTCTTTTTCTCCCTCCCTTCTTCCTTCCCCTCCATCATTCATTTCTTCTTCCTTCCATGGTCGTCGACTTTAGCCACTTTTTTTTTCTCCTCCCTCTTATCTCCATTTAAAAAAAGGTTTATTCCCCCTGTCCCTTTTCTCCCAATTTTCTCATCGTTTTAAAAAAATAAAAAACAAAATCGTTTTTAAAATTTTTTAAACGAAGTCAGATCTGAGTTTGTTCCAGAATTTGAAACGAGATGGTGAATTTTCTTTTGTTTCGGTCTGAATCGAAGGGAAGCCCATTTGTCTCATATCTGAATGTTTTCAGACTCTTCGTTCATCTCATGCCCACAAACTCCTTCTCTCTTCTCCCAACGCCCTCGTTGTTATGTTACCACGCTTCATGTCAAAACCATTATGTTCGTCGTCTGATGCCGAAAACCATCAGAGGAAGGAGGAAGAAAAAAAATGTCGCCGACGGCCATCGGAGGAAGAAAAAAATAGATGATGGATGATGAATGATGGAGGGAGGAGGGAAAAAATAAAAAATAATAATAATGATTTAAAAATATATTTTAATAAAAAATAGGTGTCACGTTAGGATTGTGTTAGGTGATTAGAAAAGTGTCATATTTAAACTTTCTAATAACTTCAGCCGTCCTCTATCTGTCATTTTGTAATTCTCTCATATTTTGTAATAATATTGGTCTTTCTTTTTTACTCGTGGACGCAGCTAACAAGATGTTAATGAAACATGTAAATCTGTGTCATTTCTTTTGCGCTTATTTTTTTTTTCTTATTGATTTATAGTAAGAAATAGTGTGTGGTGATGATTTTATAGGGTCTGTTTATTGAATAGTCTTTGGCGTTAGGTATGGGAGTAGTTAAGTAGTGAAGGTGGCATGCTCCTTCGAGTGTCTTTACTCTTTGCGGTCACAGTCGTCACACATGCTTATATTTGCCCACAAACGGTCTCTCTCAAACCGCAATATATAATAGTTAACTTCCAAAGACTAATGTTGTCATATTATTGCAGCTGGCATGCACATCTTCGGTGGAAGTCTTTGATCATATACTTTTCAATCACTTTCTTTTACCATATTAAATTACAATTTCAACCTATCAACTTTCTAATTAACCACATCTACCTTAGCTTCTTCATTAATCTTTTCTGTCTAGGAATTATGTGATGTGATGCCACAAATCAAACGTATCCTGTGGGTTAATTACTTTTTAATATACTTCATTTCATTGTGTGCCATTAGATTAAAGATGTAACTTAACCTAAGATTTGACACCAACTAACAATCTTCTCTACAGATTATGAGACCAAGTTATCAATGACCACTAAATTTCATGTGTAATATAGAAGATATACAACTCAATTTGTAATAGAACCACCCAAACGCATTCCATAAATATGGGCGCTTTTAATATTGTATTTTTTTTAATTATTTATAAAAATATTGCAAAAAAACAATTTATAAAAATATAACTATTTTAAATCAACCCTACACACGTCTTTTCAAGAGAAGAGCTGTATCCAAGACGACACACATCGTCTTTTGATGGCATCCACCAAAAAGATCATTAGCAGTGTATTCAAAAATCCATATTTTTGTACTCACATATGCAAAAATTTCGAAAAATGTATGGTTGGAAAGTTAACACAAACACCTTCAATTTGATATATGGTTTCACTGTTTTTTGAGTTGTATATTGAAATATAAAGATCGTCGAAGTTGAACTATGATTTTGCAAATTTCAGAAGACGATGTGTTGAATGAGACACGTTGATGTACATGATTTTTGAAAAATGAGGTTGAGGTTGATTCGCGTAGATGCATATCTAAAAGACTTTATGTGATCAACACAGTTATATTTTTTAAAAAATTGCTGATAAATAATTTTCTATGAGCAATATTTTAAAAAATGAGGTTGAGTTGATTCGCGTAGATGCATATCTAAAAGACTTTATGTGATCAACACAGTTAAAATTTGAAGTATCTTTTTCAAAAAAAAAATATTTTAAAAAAATTGCTGATAAATAATTTTCTATGAGCAATATTTTTATAAAAAGTTTTAAAGAAAAAAAATTGGGTATATGATTTTGAGGAAGGTTAATTTAAGTTAATGAATTGAAATTAGTAATTTCCATCCTTGTTGGAAATGACTTGAATTGGTCACTGTGGCCTTAACATGGCAATTGTTTTGTAGGATAAAAGTCAACATTTGAGAGCATGAATATGATAAATCAACAAAACATGAAGAAAAACAATGCATAAATTATACAAGTACTAGTACTAAATGTATATATAATAATGTCAAATCGAGCATAGTTCAATTGACATAAATTTGTGCTCGTGATTATGAGGTTAGGAGTTCAATCTTCGCTTTGCTTTAATTAAAATACTGTTTTTAGTATATAATAATAATATTTGTTATGAGTGAAATTTATTTAATGATGAATTAGAAAATGACACGAGGTTTAACAAGTTGCAATTATATGATATTCAGTTTGCTTGAAATTAGAGAGAGGTGACTTTAATATTTAATGACAAAACTAGAGATGAAAACGATGCACTAACAAATCTAGGATAAATAAATAAATATTTTGGATGATTTCCAAGAATTATCCATGACTTCTTTTTCTTGGATTGCAATATATATCTCAAGAATGAATTAATTAATTAATTAATTAAAGGCAGTACAATCTGTTCTTATCTGACCGGAGGAAGCCCCAGTCTTAACACCCACTCTCCCAAGTCGAACCATAGCATCCGCAAAGGCTGTATTGAAGCCATGACGGTCATTCGCAAAGCCACGCACAGTCGGGTGCGACGAGGGGTCCGTGAACAGCACCTGGTCCGACGTGAAAAGGCCCTTCCGGTTCACAAGATTTTGGTAGTACACGTTGTCCAGTTTTCGCGGGGTGAGTGGGTCCATGTCTACGGCGACTGTGGGGTCAACGTGTTGTGGGCAAGATTCCATGAGCGTTTTGGCGTAGGCAGGGTCCAGAGAAGGGTCCACCGGGGAGGTGGGAGAGAAGGAGTAGAGGCGGTTGGCGAAGCGGTTGCAGTGGGAGAATCCGACGGTGTGGGCTCCTGATAAGGCGATCATGTCGGTTTGGGTTAGGTTGTTTTTGGAGAACATGGCGTTTAGTTGGTTTAGGTTGAAGCTTGGTCCTGGTAAGTTTCCGGCTACTAGCGATGCTTGAGAGATTAGCCCGTCTCGGCGTCCTAATTCCACCGCGAAACTTGGCCCTCCCGCCTATTATATATATATCAAGTGCGCATGCATGTCAATGTCATATAAATAAAACACAAAAGGGATTATTATATCAACAACAATCATATGTTTGGTTACTACTTTCTAAGGCTCCGTTGGTTAACCATAATCATATGTTTGGTTACATATTTTTTTTTTAAAAAAATTATACACATGCTTGTTTGGTCGATTCTATACTAAAAATATTTCTACTAATACTAAATTGTTATAAATGACGACTATTAAACACTATGAACTAATATCTACTAATTGGAGTGATTTTCAGGGTTTGGTCGTCGACCACCAACTATTTCAACAATTGTCGATCTCGGTTCGCTAGCCACCGAAAGGTGACTTGGGATCAAAACCAGCGACATAAAACTATAGTGCCTTGAGTTTTGTTCCGTAACTATTTAGGACATGTTTGGATTGTTCGGAAAAGAAAAAAAAATGGTTTTTTTTTATTATTATTATCAATGTTTTCTACCCTTTTATTTTATTTTCTTTTCTATTTTTTTTCTTTTTTTGTTTTTTTAGAGAGTATGTTTTTCCCTCCAATTTAAGTATGGTTTAGGTTTTAAATTTTTAAAATTGAAGATTTATTGATTTAGAGTTTTAGTATTTAAGAATTACAGTTTAGGGTTAGGGTTTGGGGTTGAGAGTTTAAGATTTTCTTTATAATAAACCCTAAATATTAAACCATAAATGTAAAGGAGAACTTTCTCAAAATAAAAAAATTGAAAGTTAAACATAAAATAATAATAATAAATAATAACAATAATTGACACATCTGACGTATTACTCTCTTTTTTATACTCAACCATGAATTATAAACCAAAAATATTACTCTCTTTTTTATACTCAACCATGAATTAGAAACCAAAAATATTTTATTTTGAAAAAACTAACCAAAACTATGACGTCTCTAGCAGCGATGGTCAATATATCAGCACACGAAACTATTCCAGGACACTGAGCTTCCACGGCTTGCTTTGCCTTAATCACTGTATCAAACCCATCTCCCGCCAACGACACATTGTCCTCTGCGTCCTTCTCCGCGTCGCCACTCGCCGATGCAATCATAACCGAAGCATCACATCCCTACAACTTACAACAACGAACATTACACACACTAAACCTCTCCAATTTAACTTATAATATATAAAAATAATTTAACATTTTTCATTAGTATAATATTGAAAAAATGGTTCTAACTTAATTACCTGAACAAAACAGTCATGGAAGAACAACCTGAGAGTTGCGGGAACTGTAACGAATGTTTCGCTAAGCTTAAGACTGACGGCCTCCCGGACAATATGTTCGACATTTGGGCACGTCGAATCGTAGTAGTTTAGCGATAGCTGGGTCTCTCCGAGCCCAATGAGTATGCAGATCAGAGCCAAAAACAGCACCACTCGCATTGCCTTGGGCGCCATTGTGTGCAGCTTGGCCACTTATTTTGAGGTTTAATTTAAATAGAGGCAAGGAAGAGGAGAGGGACAGCTAATTAAGAAGAAAACTAAGGAATTTAATGGGCTGTCTTAGTGGCTTAGTTCCTCGCATGTTTATTGAGGGCTTTAATTTCTAGTCCTTTGATTAGTTGACTTCATTAGGTCACAGATTTGAATTTTATTTCAAATCATGATTCTTAAATTTGGGATTTGTCATGAACGAAAAATATTTGAATGCATGGTCAGCAATTTTGCACCGTTAGATATAAAGAGAAAAATGGTAAATGTACTCCAATTTTGTATCTAATAGTTATTAAGAGGCACATGTTTTAAGATTTAATTTGTATCCGACGATTTTAAATAGACAACCACATTGTTCTAACGTCTACTTTTAATAATTTGTAGTCATGAAGTGTAGTTACGAAGTTTGAAAGAAAAAAAAATTTTTATTGTAGTGAAAAACATTAATGTTATATTTAAGAAAATGATCTTAAATGCCAACAAAAACATAATTGAATTGACACATAATATCGACTAATGACTAAGAGATTTTAAATTTGATCTCTCACTTCTACATGTTGTAAAAATAAATGGCATTAAGTTCATGGGGTTTTTCTAACACAAACACGTTTGAGAATAAGTTTTTTTTTTATTTTAAAGCGAGAAAGAAACTTTTTAACCGTTTGTGTAGCTTTATTCTCTACCGAAATTAGGTCAAATGGTGATCATATTTTCGTAAATGTTCAAATATTTGAAAACTTTCATTTTTAGATTTAATTTGTTGTATATTTTATTATCATAATAACTATTATGAGTCTCTCCCTTGAGTTTTAGGATTTAAAGTTTTGAAGGTTTTGAATGGGTCTAAGGTTTAGGGTTTTCTGAAGTTTTTTTTTTTTTTTAATGTGAGAAGAATTATGAAGGACTTATCAGTAATCTTACCCTAATTTTTTTTGTGGAAAAAAGTTAAGATTTTTGGTCATTTGGGAAAAAATAGGAATTGTATGAAAATAAATGAAAATTGGTCCTAACTTAAAGGCTAATTATCTATATGTTTATCCTTATTTTTTCTATCGTATTTTATGGTGTGAATTGTTTGTTTAGTTTCAATATTTTCTATTATATGGAGTTTTCTAAAGCGGACTTAGCCGTCAACATCAGCATAGCTCAACGGACATATTCGAATTTTCCCACCCCACAGTTGTTAAAAATAAAAAAAAGAGGCTTAGCTATCCTAATTCGTCTGCTCTCCAAACGCCCATCCAAGATAGGTGTTTGGAGTTGTTGAGTGACCTATGTGTAGGAAAGTTTAATTTGTACCTAGTTGGGTTGATGATTTTCAAAATATTTCCAATTGGTTTTCTCTCTTTGGGTTTTCACCACCTCCTTCGAAGTCGAAATACGATGGCGCACGAATTGGCCAAGAGGGACTCGTGACCTCTTGATCATTAGCTTATATAATATGTCGTTTGAACTATTCTCATGTTGGCTAGAAGGTTTGACTTATTACCATTGTTTTGTGCAAAAATAAATCATATGTTGAATTTATAGTATAAACTCACTCAATAAAGTTAAGTTAAGTCAACATCGGATCACTAATATAATATCTTGAAGAATTACTTAATTGGGCTTATCTCCCTTCTTTTTTTTACAAATCTATCTTATTATTATTTTTTAATTCATACTAATCTCATGACATATTTTTTTTTTACCAAATTTCGAATCGGACCTATTGCTGGGTGGATCTAACCCGGAAACGTCCGGGTCGGGCCCTGATCAGGAGACTTCGACGATTGAAAGAAGGTTCATCATTAGCGTCACTTTGGTCTTCATCCATTCAAACCAAATTGAAAGAATCTTCCCTCTGTGTAACGGTCCATTGCCCTGCCATGGAAGTTGAAGCTCAATCAGAGTTTCCGTACTGGAAGCCTTTTCAACGGAGGTTTGATCCTGATTCTCCCTTCTTCGCCTCTGGAAATGCCGAGCGCGAAATCTTGGCCAAACAGGTTTTCCCTCTTTCGTTTCTCTTCAATTCGTTTGTTTATTGCTAAATTGATACACTATTCGTGAAATCAACTCTTGTTAGAACACGATTATGAGTATGTCTGTTTGATACTGGAGCTTGCTAGGTTTTGAGTTTTCTGTTTGTTGATTTGCGGATTTGCGGATTTTTCACTCTAATCCCTAATGTTGACGCTCTTGATATTCGATTTTGAAGGTTGCCTTGGATTTAACCGAAGATGAAAAGCTACAGCTGCATAATATGGTAGTTGATGCTGACAGGTAGAGGTTTAGTTTGCTATCTGCTCTCATATATTTGTCAAGTCTTAAGGACTCCTTAGAGGCTAAATTTGATTGGTTAAAGTTTGAACTATTTTATTGACTGTTTCTTAATTGTAATCTGTGTAGGGAAATATTTTGCCCAATTGTTGGTTGTGGTGCGAACTTGAAATCTCTGGATGACTTTGAAGATCATTACAATTCGCGGCATACTGCCTCTTGTTCAGTTTGCCCTAGAGTTTACCCTACATCCCGTCTGCTTAGTCTGCATGTGTCTGAGGCGCACGATTCGTTCTTTCAAGCAAAAGTCGCTCGTGGCTATGACATGGTATGTATCTTGAACTTGTTATCCTTTATATTTCTGTTGTGCATCAGTATTAGTTCAGTAGTTCATATATTATTATTGCTATGTATGATTATGATAGCAGCTTTGAGCATGAAGCTTTTACTCATGGTTAGTGGGGAGGAATCAAGGCTTTAGTTTTCAAAGACTGAGCTACTAGTATTATTGAAATTGGATTTCTTTTCCAAATTCTTGGTCGAGAAAAACACTGAAATGAAATCAAAGCAGCATTGCTGTAATAGGATATCTGGATAAGTCATATGACCCCATCTCTTTTAAAGATATTAGTATGTTCTTGTTAAATGGACACCACTTTGGTTCATTGTTTTTTTGTTTGATATAAATGTATACCGTGTGTCACAGTATGAATGCCTGGTGGAAGGTTGTGGTTTGAAGTTCAAGAGCTACAAAAGCAGACAGCAGCATCTAGTGGACAAGCATACATTTTCGGCTTCATTCGAATTCTTTAAGAAAGCTCATCCATCTAAGAAACAGAGACAGAAATCACATCGTAAACAAGTAATTCAAGAAAGGGAAGAAACTTCCAAAATGGAAGTCGAGAGTGAAACTATAGATGGCCTCATTTCGGGAGTATCTCGACTAACTACTTCGGACTCAACTCCTACGTCAATCAGCTTTGGTCGAAAGCACACTCGAGGGTTAACATTTGTTCCTCGAGCAGTTCAGCGTGAAAAAGTGTTAGACTCCTCGACTGCAGGATCAAAGAGATAAAAGTTCTGCATCTAGATCAAGTAAGGATATAGTATCTGTCAGTTCCAGCTCATCTGTTTCCGACTTTTGCTGCATATTTTTTTATCTTTGGTTCTTCTCAAGGATATCTGGTATTGCAGCATTCAGGAATCAGGAGTTAGAATTTTTCTTTCATTAACCTCATCCATGTGATGATTCATAGTCATTTTGTAGTTGGGATGCAATTTGTGATCATATGTGAAATGATGGGAAGCATCTCAAGATAGCAGAACTAATTTCTATTTGACTTGCAATGCATTATCTTAGTGGAAGAATCAAATTTAGTTGAAATGGATGGATGTTACAATGTTGATAGATGAATTAGAGCATTAGTTGTTGTCTATTTTAGTACAACAAATGTGGGTTTATGTTCATGTATTCAGTGGGAATAGTTAAGTTGAACAAACCAACTTCTTAACCTCTTGTGAAAAATTGATGTGTTTGTTTATCTTGTAAAAATTTGGGTAGGGTTCTTGAAGCATTTGATCTTAGTTTGGCTCTTCACAGAGCTTGTCTAGACATGATGACGTACGTAAGTGCTTAGCTTATTGACTCGTAAACTAAGAAATGGAACTTAAGTGGAGTTGGAGGAGACAAACTCGTCAGCTTACAAAAGAATCGTGAAAGCATCATCAAAAAATGACAAAATCCAAATTAAAGCATTAATGAATTACTAAGGCCCTCGTAGGGATGAAAATTGTGCTTCTTTTTTTCTCGCTAAGTCTTCACTTTTTAAAGAAATATTTGAACTTTTAGTCAAATTTTAAAAACAAAAAAAAATCGGTGAGATTTTGGACAACGCTTAAGTTGACCCAAATTTGGTTTGGAATGTTGGGCAGTAATAATGTTTTATTTTAAATAGCTGCACAAGTATTAGATCAAACTCCCATTCTAGACTATTAGGCTATGCGTTTAAGTGTTACATCAAGTGATTTTTGTATGAAATGAATAAGTGCTTACGTGGTTAGCTGCCAAGTAAGTTGGGTTCGATTAAATTTCTCTCCTTCCGCCACACATCTGCCTTCGGGGATGAAGATCAAATCTCTCACCTCACGAGAGCCCGAAGTAGTGCCTGTCAATTACGTTGAGTTATGCTCACTTTAAGAGTGATCAATAAAAATGGAAAGGGATGATAAATCAGGACAGACTTGGTTGTCTAGGGGGGCTTCTTCCATCCAAATTTCTGAGGTATATTCTTTGAGCATGACCAGCTAAGTCGTGAGCCACAGAGTTACAACATCTCGGTACAAAGCAAAAACTCCTGATAAGTCTCGTACTTTTCTTTGTGCGTAAACTGTCGACAAATGGTTGTATTTCATTTTCATAACGATCTAGACCCATTAGTAGTTTCCATAAGATTTGAGAATCAATTTCTGCCCACAGAGGGGTGAGTCTCACAACAATAGCGAGATTCACACCCTCTGTTAATGCGAAGGTTTCAGCAAGATCATATCCTTCGCGCCTGGAACTTTTCTGCCGAGAGCATAATGTTGTTCGTCGAGTCACGGATAATGGCCATCGTCCCCATTGCATTATCCAACAAAGCAACATCTGTGTTTAATTTAAATTAGTGCAAAGGAGGAGCGTGCCAAAATTTTGCCTGAACCACGCCGTAATTGGACCACTTTTCATTTTTACTTGGTTGGATAAAAAAAGGAACTGAAATGACAAATTATTCACTTCGGGCGCCGAATATTGGGCCATAGCGTAACTAGCCGTATTTACAATTGGATCGTCGTTTCATTTTAAGCCTCTCTTTTACAGTTTCTGTGGTTCCTTGTAAGGGCCAAGAAGGATAAGGTTCGCATTCACTCTCTTCTTCTCTGAATCCTCTGTCATCATCTCCGATTTCTTCTCTTCGCTTCAAATTTTCTTACAGGTCAATCGAAAATGCCTGTTACAGCCATGAGTTTAAACCTAGTCGGTGCATTCAGAGGTCTCTCTCTTGTCTCCAGTTCTTCTTCCTCCTTCTTCAAAGGCGATTTCGGCTCCCTTCAAGCTCCTGCTCCCAAACTCTCCCTCTCCTTCCCAAACAGATTCCCTTTAACCATCGAAAATGCTCACAAGAAAGGAGCTGGAAGCACCAAGAATGGCCGAGATTCCAAGGGTCAGAGGCTCGGCGTTAAGATCTACGGCGATCAACTCGCCAAGCCCGGTTCCATTATCGTTCGTCAGCGCGGAACCAAGGTAATTTCTCCTCAATCCACTCGTTTTTCTGATTCAATTTTGAAATTCACTTGGAGTTGAAGCTGGTAATTGTTTAGGGCATTTTTTAGTTCGATTTTTGTAATTGAGTTATATGGCTCCTGTTTTTGTACCAACTATTTCAGTTCCATGCCGGAAAGAATGTGGGACTTGGCAAGGACCATACAATTTTCTCATTGATTGATGGGCTTGTGAAATTCGAGAAGTATGGACCTGACAAGAAGAAGGTTTCACTTCGAATCTGGACTTTTCAATATGTGTGGTGCTTGGGAGTGATTCTGAAAATGTTAAAATCACTTCTTTTTTGTCTTCGAAACATACTTTTAATCCATCAATGAGATTGAAATTGCATTTAAAACTGTAAAACCAAACATTAAATTGATTTTGAATGATTAAAAACACGTTTCAAAGTGATTTTGAACTTGACAAAAGTGATTTTAATCATTTCAAAATTACTCTCAAACATGTCCTTAGTTAGATTTCATGAATGAACACGAAATTGAGATGTATTTTACTTCATTGCAATTTGCAGATAAGTGTGTACCCAAGAGAAGTGCAGCCTGAGAATCCCAACAGCTACAGAGCAAGGAAGAGGGAGAATTTCAGGCTGCAAAGAGAGCGCAAGAAAGCAAGGAAGGAAGGCATTATTGCTCAACCCCAATTACTATTAGCTTCCATTGATGCTACAGAAACCAATCCAGTTTGCTGATTTCCAGAAGATCACTGCAACAACAAGGTCTGCTTTCTCTAGCTTCTCTCTTCTTTAGTTGTGCACATATACTTTTCTGGATTCTTCACAGGAACATGTTTCATAATTGTTCTCAACTTGCACCAACATTCGCTTGTGTTCTACTTCTTGCTCCTGAGATTTTCTTTTAACATTCATAGCATAACCCATTTTGGAAATATCAGATGACAACTTCCACTGCTTTTTGTTGATTTTGCTGTCAAATCCAATACAACAGATAAAAGGGAGTGAGTTTTGATGAATTTTCTGTTGAAATGACATGAATTTGGTTGCCCTGTTACCAACATCAATAGACTGTAAAATCTGATATATATCATGTAGCATTTGTAGTTTTTATGAGTTTCTTGTTGAAATGACATACAACAAATTATGTTAGTTGGGAATTAGGGTCCCCAATAGGATAGAAGTCATAATTAGGGATATGGTCCCTCCGATTTACGGATGGATATTTTCATCCTTGGTCATAATATACTCGTGGTATTACTCAATGTCGGAAGACCATCAAGAAAGTTGTCAAATAACTTTCTTACGTGCACCTCGACCCTAACAGTACTGAGCAGAATCAGGAACTTTTACAAAGAGGGGCAAATTTTTTTTTTAGATATAATCTTCCATTTTAAAAATTAGAAGAAAATTAGAGGAAAATGTTTATTTTTTAAAAATCTTAAGACAAAACTAAGAGGGTAATTATCTCCTTCCTCCCCCACTCCATTTTTGATCGACACTTGAAATACATAATAACTCCATGGGTGTAGTAGATGTTGATACATGTGAGCATAGAGATATGATATTCATACGGAAACTTGCAATGACTAAACATGAAATACATATGAAATTGAAAGGAATTGGTAAATTTTATTTAGATTTATGAAGTTTTGTATAGATTCATTATTATTAAGATTCATTATTATTATGGAACAAAACTAATTCATTTTCCACCATTATTATGATATTTCAATCCAATTGGGTATTATAAATAGGTTTGAGATTTGACCTACATTATTATTAGAGATAACATATATTTTCACCAAACCTTTGATATTTCAACAAACATTAAAACATATCCTTACAAAAAAAATATACCAAAAATCTCATGATACAAAAACCAATTGATGCTCAAATGCTTACTCATTTTATCCAGTCTATCATTTTAACCACTTTTAACATGAATTTGTCTAGTGATCAATGTCACATGTAAAAGAAGGCTAAATTTTAAAAAAAATAAAAATAATAAAATACTCCTTAACTTTGCCCTTTGTTTAAAAAATTGCAATATTACCCTTTACCTTTCATAAAGGTTTCAAAAATATCTCTGAATTAGAAATTGTTAGAATTTTGGACAAAAACTGACGTGACCCTAGAACAACGTGATTAGGAAGACCGACATTCAATCAAAACCGACGTGGCAGTGATCTAGAGCAGAGCATGACTAGGAAGAACACCGATATTCAATCAAAATCGACGTCACAGTTATCTGGAGTAGCATGACTAGGAAGAACGACATTCAAATAATCTGACTAGGAAGAACAACGTGGCGGTGAATCTGGAGCAGCATGACTAGGAAGAATGACATTCAAATAGTCTGACTAGGAAAAACACTGACATTCAATCAACTAGGAAGAACGACATTCAAATAGTTGACGGTCGTTTCTACTCCAAATGTAGTTTTGAAAAATAAAAAATGTGCAACCTTTGAAAGGATATTGGGTATTTTTGAGACAAAGTCAAAGTTGAGAATATTTTTTTTAATAATTTACCTTTAAAAAAAAGAAGTTTGATAGTACTAAAAATCATCTGCTATTTCATGTCAATTATTTAACAAATCCAAAGTACATCTGAAAGCAGGCCAAACAGACTAAAAATCCTCATCCATCTTGAACTCATGAATCCCGCCATTACCATTCAAGCTCCACATCACAGACGCCTTCTGATACTCTCCCACTCTCTTCTCGAAGAAGTTCGTCTTCCCCTGCAGCGATATCAGCTCCATCCAATCGAACGGATTCTGCACTCTGTATATCTTCCTCTGCCCTAGCGCCACCAGCAGCCGATCCGCCACGAACTCGATGTACTCACTCATCAGATCTCCGTTCATCCCCACCAACGCGCACGGCAATGCGTCACAAACGAACTCCCTCTCGATCTCCACCGCCTGCCGGACAATCCCCTGCACTCTCTCCTCGCTCGGCTTCTCCCTCATCAGCGAGTACAACAAGCACGCGAAATCGCAGTGAAGGCCTTCGTCTCGAGAGATCAATTCGTTCGAGAATGTCAATCCCGGCATCAGCCCGCGTTTCTTCAACCAGAAGATCGCGCAGAAGCTACCGGAGAAGAAGATCCCTTCCACGCAGGCGAATGCGATCAAACGCTCCGCGAAGGACTCGGCGCCGTCGATCCATTTCAGCGCCCACTCGGCCTTCTTCCTAACGCAAGGTACAGTCTCGATCGCGTGGAACAATCTGTTCTTCTCGATCGAGTCCTTGATGTAGGTTTCGAGCAGCAGACTGTACATCTCGGAGTGAATATTCTCGATCGCGATTTGGAAGCCGTAGAACGCTCTGGCCTCCGCGATCTGAACCTCCTTCATGAACCGGCCGGCGAGATTCTCCAGAACGATCCCGTCGGAAGCGGCGAAGAAGGCTAAAACATGACTGATGAAATGCTTCTCCCCGGCGGTGAGAGATTCCCAATGGCGAAGGTCCTGAGAGAGATCGACTTCCTCGGCGGTCCAGAAGGAGGCGACGGCTTTCTTATACATTTCCCAAATCTGAGGATATTGAATTGGGAACATACAGAATCGATCGGGGTTAGCGGCGAGCAACGGCTCCTCTGAAATTGCAGGCATTCTGAGAAATCTTGGATTGAAGAGAAAATTGGAGAAGACTGCGGATTATATAGAATTCAAAATGGAGCGGGAGAGTTTGAAATTGTGCAGAAGCTTGCGGGAGAAGGGAGGGAATGAATGAAGACGAAGGGGGCAATTTGGGGATTGTGGAAGATTATAGGATACGATTCGCTTATTATAAGATACAGAGGAAGGGTGAAATTGGAAATAAATTCGCGCCGTTTCAATCAATATTGGACTTTACTTTAATTTAAATCAAATATAAAAAAATTGATCACGTGTCAATTGGTTTAAAAGGCAAATATCCATGGGCGTCGACGTGGCACACACGAGCACACACGAGCCAACCAACCAGTTGCAATTTCCCCAATTTATTTTTTAAATTTGTTTTAGGTTAAATTATTAAAAAAAATTATATATTTTTAAATCTCATTTAAAAAATACTCGTAAACTATGAAAAACATTTCAAAAATACCCTTAAACTTCCGAGTGTTTCAAAAATATCTTTAAACTATGAAAAAAGTTTAAAAAATATTCTTGCACTATGAAAAACGTTTCAAAAATGTTCTCAATATTAACTATAACACACAAAATCCTAACTTATACTTATGTGATATGGAAAAAATGAGGACGTTTGAGGTGTTGAAAAAATCATGAAATCGTAGTCATTTGATAAATTCTCCACCGATTTTGTCTTGGTTTTGTTTTATTCTTTGATCTTTTGAATTGATAAAATAGGATTTTTCATGATTTTTTAACACCTCGTACACTTTATGGTTTTCATTTTTTACATGTCACACAAGTACAGGTTAGAATTAACTGCCCTAATCAGAATTTTGTGTTATTAACGTTGATGACATTTTTTAAACGTTTTTCATAGTTTAAGTGTATTTTTAAAACTTTTTAAACAATAAAAATTGAATGTGGAGGTTGTTTTTTTCTCTCTCAAAAGAAGCCAAAGTTGAGAAATGTTGCTCATTCAAAACAAAAAGAAGAAGAAGAATTCGTGAGTAAGACGTCGTGAGCTATTGTGTAGAATATCGAATTTCTCTTGTGAGTTTGAGCTATTTTTCTTTATTGTTGATCTCAAACTATCGGGTTATTATATTTGAAAGTCAATCGTTATTGTTGAGCTATTGAAGATAGTTTGTACTGAATTCAAGGATTGTTGTAATCTCTCATTAGAGTGGAACCTGCTGCTGCAGTTGCAGAAGACGGGATGTAGTCCCAAGATCGGGGCTAACCCGATAGATTTTGGTGTTCTCCCCTCTCTCCCAACAAAATTGTGCATTTTTTTTTTTTTATTAAATTTACTATTTAGTCAAGTTTGGGGTTCAAATTTATGAAATTATAGTCAAATGTTAAATTACTTTAAAAAAACAAATAAATAAATTCATAACACAAATGACGGATCAATTATTAATAGAATGTATGATTGGAAATGATTTGAAATTCAATAATTTAAGCCTGGTTGGATAACCATTTCAGTTTTTGGTTTTCAGATTGATTTCAGATTTCTATTTGCATTTTAAATCACTTGAATTAACTTTTCATATTTACAAGAAATTAAAATGAGGGTCTTGGTCGGGGCTTGTGTGACTAGGGAAATGGAGTAACTACTTCATTAGTTCAAGCGATTGTTCTTCACGCCAAAGCGAGCATAGCTCAGCGGGCATATGTATGTCTTGATGACCGTGAGGTCTGTGGTTCAAATCCCCCTACCCCCAATATACTAAAAAAAAAAAAAAAGCGATTGTTCTTCACATGCATCGAGTTGATAGGGTTATTTGAGATTCTGAAAGGTCTGATGAGTTTTCGGTGGTCAGTGCTTGAGAGGTGTTGCAGCCTCATCGGGATTGTGTGAGTTTGACAAGTTTGTTGTGGTTTGGAGGTAATATACCTCATCACTCATTCGTTGCTTAGTTGGCGATCCAAATGCTTTGGAGACGAAATATCTTATTTTCTTTTTGAGTGCTCGTTCAATAACCAGGTGTTGACGAGTCTTATGCGGTGGGATCGTTCCTCCCATCGAGTTGATGCATGTTCTACTGAGTTATTTTTTAATTTATTACATAGGGCGGTGTGAACGACTCATACATGTGGTGGTTTGGAGACTTGCTTGATGTCCAACCTTTTATCATATTTGGAGGGAACAAAACTCTCGTATTCATGGACTAGTCTTCGTTCTCCTCAGTTATTTTTATGATTTATAGGTGTGTTTTGTTGGAGTTTTTGTACGGATGACCCACCCCTCGGGGGCCGCGAAGTTTTTTAACCCAGTTTTTGAAAACTTATGTTTTTTGACCTTCTCGTGATAAGGAAGTGCACAAAGTCATTCGTACCCTTCGCTTATCACGAGGAGATCACAGTTGTCTCCTCGTGATCGTGATCGTGATAAGCGAAGGGTACGAATGACTTTATGCACTTTCTTATCACGAGAGAATGTCAAAAAACATAGGTGTTCGCGACGAAGGTTACAAAACCTCGCGGTTCCCGAGGGGTGGGTCATCCGTACAAAAATCTCGTGTTTTGTTGTTGTGGGTGTTACTAACTCTTGCTTCTCTTAGTCTTCATCATTGAAATTTATTTTTGTGAGTTGATTTTCTTTATTTTTTTTTTTTTGTATGTGTGGTTGAGTGCTTGACCTAAGACATAGTGAGTCCTCTTTGGTTTAGTTTTCGTTTTATATTACCATAGAAATTAAAAGGAAGTAGATTTTTATTTATCTTTTAACTTTATTTTCTCTATCTTTTCCTCTCCTCCGTACGCAGCAAATCATCCTAGCTATCATCTTTTCTAAACCGAACCCTACTTCACGTTCAGCGCCCCTCCTTCCCATTACCAGCTACTGCACCCCGCCCCGCCGCCACTCGCCGCCGCTCCCTCCCTCCCTCTCCGAGCAATCAGAGTTACTTATCTCCGTCAGCCCCTAACCCGCGCCGTTGGTGAGATCGCGGCCGCCGCTCATTTTCAGATGCACCCCAAGGTTTTGATTTTTTATTTTATTTTGTTTCGTTGGTTTATTCTGTTCACCCACGAAGAAGAAAATCAAAAGAAGCATTTTTTTTTGTATTGATTTCTTCTTCAACCAATGTTCACCCAATCCAAATGAAAACATAAAACTAAAATTGAGTTTGCTTGAATGGCGTTGAGTTTGATTGAATATTGAAGAAACTTTCAATGCATATGAACTGATTTGACATTACTATTATCACTGAGCCGCTGAAAAATTCAATTGATTTTTCCAGAGGCATCTGTAAAGAAAATGGGGAAAAGGAAAACTTTAACTGACTCTGCCTCTGATAGCGAGGAAGAATATGTATTGCTTGATCTTGGTGATGTATCGCTGCTTGACATTCCACCCAATGCTCCATATGTTCTATCTGTATGTTTCTGACCTACTCTAATTTCAAGTAATGAATTTTTCTCTACGAGCTAATTCTTGATATTTAATTGCTTGCTTTCAAGATACCATGGTTAAATTACAAATGAGATGATCATTAATTTTCACTTTAAGCAGTTAAGAATACAACATTTGAATATTAAAGCCGTACTAGACGGAATGGTTTCATTCCTTGGTGGCCACCTACCTAGGAATTAATTTACTACAAATTTCCTTACCAAATGTTGAACCGTAAGATTAGTCGAGTTGCGCGTAAGCTGGCCCGGACACTCAATGATATAAAAAAAGAAATAAATTTTAACAGGTAAAAAAATAATCTTCATAAGTTTCAGATACATATATTATACAGAAATTTGATTGTACAATAGTCCATATATGATATATTCAATGGCATATTTATGGATAACTAGTGAATCAATTATAGAGAACTGGTGAAGAGCTAAGCCAAGAAATTGAATGTCACATGTTATGAGAACTGGTGAAGAGCTAAGCCAAGAAATTGAATGTCACATGTTATGAGAACTGGTGAAGAGCTAAGCCAAGAAAGGGGTTATCTTATCGATTTCAAAAAGAATGATTGTTTCTCTCTCTCAAAAAAAAAAAAGAGTGAATGCAAAAGGGAAAACTCCACCTTTATAAATAGCTTAGGCTTTAGGGAAATGTGAGTAAATTGCATTAGGGTCCATCAACTAAAAATAAAATAACCCTAGGTAAAAGTTAATCCTAACATCTAATCAACATAAGATTACAATTTATACCCTATGCCTATACCATTCCCCTCCTCCTAAGAAAAATAAACTGATCACGAGTTAGGCCTACTGCTCATCTGGAAGATAATAGGTATCCAAGTCAAAAACATCAAACACGTTACAAATGTTAAGATAAGAACTAAGAAGGTAGGAACCATCAAGGGTTGGCCTAGTGGCCATAAAGGGCCTTGGGACTTCAATGCCATCCTAGAGGGAATGGGTTCAATCCTTGGTGGCCACCTACCTAGGAATTAATTTCCTACGGGTTTCCTTGGCAGCCAAATGTTGTAGGGTCAGGCGGTCTGTCCCGTAAGATTAGTCGTGGTGCACGTAAGCTGGTCCGGACACTCACGGATATTAAAAAAAAAAAAAAAAAGGTAGGTCCACAACATAAGCATTTTTCTCACTCACTTCAAAATTTTGCAAGGACCAATTTTTTTTTTTCTTTCTTAAGCTTACTGTATATTTCTATGTACCCTCAGGAAATTCACTGTTCCATAAGTGCACCATGGCAAGCTCTCCAACTTGAAAATCCTTGTTACATCGTTTCCTGTTTGCTAATGCATATTGTATAATGCACATTATCCTTAGAAAGGGGCACTTATTGATTTAAAAAATAATGAATACATGGGCAAGCCCCACCTTCATAAATTGGTTAGATTTGAGGGAAAGGAGAGCAAATTACATGAGTTGTCATGACAACTACTCAAAATAAGGTTATAATTTAACCCCTATGCCTATATCAAGAGCAGTAGTAAGTTTAGGTCTTATTTTGCATGATTGGATTCCCTTCCTTTAGTGGGGTTTCCTTTTGTGGGCTTGATTTTTTGGATGTCCTTGTATTCTTTCATTTTTTCTCAATGAAAGCTCGGTTATTTATAAAAGAACAAAAACAATAGTATTAACTTTATATCCATGACTTCTGCTCAACTGACAGGTACTAATCACAAACCAACTCAATATATTACTAAAATTTTCTAACTACGAATACTCCTCTACTATGCTTCAGTGCTACACCAATACAACTTGTTTTTTCCTGGAGTATCTTGTGTGGGTTTGATTAGGTTTTCGATAACTACATGTAGGGAGCTTTAGGAATTAAATTGGTATGTATGTAGTTGGGCAAGCATTTTGTTACTCTGTATGGTTTATTTGAAGTTTTGTTTAATTTGTTTTGCAGGGTTTGGACACCATGAATCCAGTGTTGACTATATGTGACAAAATTAAGATGGTAAGTTGTTAATAAGATACAATACAAGCTCTGCACCTAGTGTACTGCAGAACCAGACTGTAATCCCTTTGGCATTATTGAGTTTACACATAAGCACATTTGTGCACATTTTCCCCTTTGCAGTTAGATTTGTTGTTATCTTCTGCCTGCCTCTCTGTTTGAGAGGAACATGGGGCTTCACTTGCTATGCTTGAGTAATTTATGATTTATCTAGGTGAAGTTGTATATGATATACATGAATTATGTTTTTTGTTTTTTAGATAAAGAAGCTTTAATTTGTTGTTTACTATTGTTAGAGAACATAAATTTTTACCATTTAAGGATAAGCTTTCAAATGTATCGTAATTTTTGCTGATGTTCACAATTTAAATGACATTAAATCTACTCTCTTATTCTTTGGTTTGGGGGCAAGGCTGTCGCCTGTGGCTGTCTATTTTTTGTGACTGGCAGGCAATTTTATATATAACTTTCATATCATTTTTTTTTAATATCTCAGAAAATATTGATGTGTTAGATCTTTCCCATTTTATGATCATACTAATTATAGTGGATTACTTATATCTCTCTTTTGTAGGTTGGAGAATATGAAGAAACCATAGGCACATGTTTTACCTTCGCGGAAGGTGAGTAACCTCACTTTATTATATTACCTTGGCATGTAAATATAAGATTATTTCAAACAACCTTTATTTCAACTTTGTCTAGTAAATTTATTGGAGATGCAACAATTTTGTTCCTAAACTTTTAAGCAAGTTTTCAATTTGTTCTTTGAACTGTGGAAAAAAAGTTAGTATGGCCTTTGAAGTTTAAAAAGGAGGGAATGAGTTCAAGCCACACCTACCTAGGATTTAATATCCTTCGAGTTTCCTTGACAATCAAATGTAATAGGGTCATGCGGTTGTCCTTTAAGATTAGTCAAGGTGCGCACAAGGTGGCCTGGACACTCACGTATATCAAAAAAGCGGGGCCGTCCGAAATTTAAATTATTACCTGTTCTATTACTACTTTGCTTGCATATACTGTGTGAACATTTCAATAGATATTGGACAACCATTCTCTTACAATGAAGCCATGTTCCTTACTGTAGAGGAAGTCTCTGTAGTTGAAGAAGAAGCGGGGCCGTCCGAAACAAATCGTCTCACGGCGGAAGCAGTTGAACCAAAACAAGCTCCTCCTAGTAAGGAGTTGAAACCCGTTGCATCTGTACATAAGATCCTTAAATTTAAATTATTACCTGATTCTTCATTTCCAAACTCAACATCTTAGCACACTAAACAGACTAATGTTATTTGTATATATTACTTTAGCATCGTCCTCCTAACTAAAAGGTTCAATCTATAGTTAGAACTGCATTTGACAGGCAGCTGAAGAATTTTGATACTTTTTGGTCATGTTTGAGGGCGATTTTGAAATGGTTGAAATCACTCTGGTTGGGTTCAAAATCATTTCGAGATGTTTTTCAGGTGGACAGTGCCATGAGCAATACTTCTTGATAGTCTTTTAGAAATTAGTAGTGCTATTTGTACTTGCAATAGATAAATATTAGTTATTATTTATTATTTGTGTAATCTTGGACTTAAAAACTTGTCTAAGTACAACGAACCATATGATATAAATATTATTGATAAAAATACAAAAGCAAATAAAAATAATGTTTCCACAAAACGACACAAGGAACAGTCGTTTGAGCACCCATAATAATTATAATTATAATTATAATATAATATAAATGTGAAACAATGGGCTAAAGGCATTGTAACCATCCCCACCAAAACCACAGATTTTGTAAAGCGAATCATCAATGGCCACGTCAGTTTCCACGTAGTTTTTCTTATTCTCAGTTCACCCGCCTGTGACGATTTTAACAATCACAGCCTCTCCGTATCCGTAACTAATCCACATTGTGCACAAACGGCGGTGACTATATTTAAATATCACAGGCATCCTACAACCATCAAGTTTGTTTTTTTCTATAAACATTTAAAATTGTTACATATTTTAATAACTTTCAGAGTCATAGTAATTTCATTTTTAACCATATTTAGAAAAAATAGAATGTTAATTTAATGTTTAAAATGTAACATTTGTCTATGGTTTCCAACTTTTAAAATTATAAATTTAATCAAGCTTATATCTAATCAATCAATTAATTTTAAAAAAAATCAATTTTTTCAATAGTTTATTACGCACAAAATTTAAAAAATTAATAATTTATTAGATATTTTTTAAAGTTCCGGAACTAAACTTGCAACTTAACACAACTACTCACCTCAAAGTGATTTCTATTTTGTAAGAAACAAAATTTGGGTATGATTAAACGGTTCAAAATTAAATTATGCATTGGTTATTGATACATCATACATTTATTATTAGGTGTTTACATTTATACTCTAAATTCAAAGGAAAGAAAGTCAACATGAGCATAACTGAACACAATGTACGAACTAGTGACCAAGAAATCAGAGTTTCGAATCCCTCATCCCCACAATATTTCAAATATATAGCATTTTTTAAATATTTATATTTGTATTCAATGTTTTAATATTTTTGAAAAAAAAAATATTTAATTCGGTCATTGTGCCTACCCTCTCTAAATGGTTTTGATTTTCAAGGACTCTAAGCTCCTTTATTGACTGATTGGCTATTCAAGATCGTTTGTATCCCCGAACTCGACTTTATGTTTGAGATCACATGGTTTCGTCTAGTTATGTTCTGTCTTCGGAAGCATTGGAGACTCATGATCATCTTTTCTTTGATGGCCTCATCAATAAACAGGTGTGGGGGTGTTCTGCGAAGGGGTCATTTGTCTCCTAGGCCTGCTTCGTGGGCTACAAAGTTGGAATTAATTTGTTGTATCGAGCAAGGTGAGCAGCGCAGGCGTGGAGTCTGGAGACTTGCATGGTGTGTGGTAATTTACCACATCTGAAAGGAACGTAACTCGTGTGTTCATGAGGTTAGTCTACGTTCTCCTCAGTCTGTTTTTATTAGTGTCCAAAACAACATGACTTATAGGTGTTATTCGTAGTTGAGTGTGTTAACGACTCCTGCCTTAATATTTTTTTCTTAGAATCTCTATTTTTTGTTATTCTTTTTGTGTTCATGGGTGTCTTAGCCCGAGTAGTGAGTGGCTGCGGCTTAGCAATATAATAAAATAATAATAAATAATAATAAATAATAATAATAATAATAATAATAATAATAATAAACATTGCTTGCGCCATCTCGTCGTCCTCCCGAAATTGGTGGCCATCTTCTGAGTTCTCAGAACAACTATTCTCTCAGACATCGACATCGCCATAACCTTTCTTCTCCTAAAAGAGTGAAGAAGAAAATGCCTGGATTAATTGCACCTTCAGATTACTCTCAAGAGCCACCTCGTCACCCATGTCTCCGAATCAACGCCAAGGCAACCTTTTTCCCCTTTTTCTTTTTCTTTTTCCCGGAATCGCAATCGTTTCTTTACACTATGAATATTTGTTTTACTCTGGGATTGTTGTCAATTTTAGATTCATTTCGTTTTGGTCAAATTTTCTGAAGAACATACCTTCTAATGATGCATTCTCTGATTTTGTATTGTGCCTGGTTCTATATTTTCTTGCAATTTAAGATCATATTTGAACTAGGGCGTTTAAACATTCTCATATTACTGTGATTCTTAGAATTATTGTACCCAACAGTATTTCCTTGGAGGGGTTTATTCACCATAGAATTATGCTGAAATGAGAATATTTGCTATGAATCAAACTGAGCGGGAAGAAGTGCTTTGTTATTGATTATATATGCTTAATGAATTCTTGTGCTGATCTCTTTCCCTTGATATCTCTGGCACAGGAGCCCTTCAATGCAGAGCCACCGCGTTCAGCGCTGATCTCGTCTTATGTCACCCCTGTAGATTTCTTTTACAAGAGAAATCATGGCCCTATTCCATTAGTGGATCATATTGAAAGGTTGCCTTCTCCCTCCTTATTTTGTATACGTTCTTATCTCTTTTTTTGCTTCCATTTTTCTTTCAATTACTACAAACCTGTTCTTTTCATTGTAGATATTCTGTTTCTATGAATGGCCTAATAGACAATCCAAAAGAGCTGTTTATGAAAGATATCAGGTGAGCCGTGGTATTTTGGATCTAAAAGAGCGTTTCCTTTTCATTATGAAGATACCAACATAGTGAATTTTTTTGTATTTACATGATTTAAAAAGCACCTAAGAGTGTTATAATGTGACAGGATGCTTCCGAAGTATAATGTCACTGCCACTTTACAGGTATTCTCATTAGTAGGCATAAGTTGCAAGCATTTCTTCTTTGCCTGGTGTTAGAATTTCTAACTCCAAATCTCTACGAGATTTTAGAGTAGTTCCTTTATACGATGCTTGATTATATAATTTTACACCTTTTGGCTTGCATGGACATAGTGTGCAGGTAATCGAAGGACAGCCATGAGTGAAATCAGAACAGTGAAGGGAGTTGGCTGGGGTGTATCTGCTCTAGGAAATGGTATGCAACATGCATCAGCTAGTGTATTGGATGTGTTAACTTATAAAATTCATCTTCTTGAAAAAGTTGTTTCGAACCTTACAGCTGTCTGGGGTGGTGCTAAATTGGCCGATGTTCTTGAACTTGTTGGAATACCTAAGTTCAGCTACAGTACACAAAAAGGTGGAAAACATGTTGAGTTTGTGAGCATTGATAGGTGCAAGGTACAATGTTGATCCATTTAGATTCTCTTTTCCAAAGCATATGAGAAACAAGAAGACATGTCATTGATAGAGATATGAATAATGTTACTTTTTCTTGACTTTCTTTTACTTTGAAGGAATTTTGTGTAGATAGAAAGTAAGCAATGGTTTTATTGGTTGCTATGTTTCTTGTTATGGTTATTAAGTACAGGAAGAAAATGGAGGTCCATACAAGGCATCAATTCCACTAAGCCAAGCTTCAAATCCTGAAGCAGATGTTTTACTTGCTTACGAAATGAATGGAGAAGTAAGTTATGTTGCTTTAAAGGAGTTAAAAGTACATTTTTAAATATTGAAGTACTTTCCACATTAAACTCCTCATTTCTCCTACTTAATAGACAATATACTGAATATATGATTACATAAGAATGAAAACTCAATTTGATTGAACGGGCCTGCCTTAATTAATTTTCTTGTTTGGTTGTTATTGTAATTTTATTGTTGCTTGCAGGGTTTTTTCCTACCTGTATTCCTTCTGATGTTGAGTAATTACTTCATTGTTATTACAATATGGGTTGAAGGGGTGGGAGGAGTTTAACTTCTCAATGTTATGGTGTTACATTGCTTATTGTGCTACTCTACTATACTTAATATTCTTTACTTTTCACTAAAGCCTCTTAACAGGGATCATGGGTATCCGTTGCGTGTGGTTGTCCCTGGTGTTATTGGTGCTCGCTCTGTCAAATGGCTTGAATCTATTAGCATAATTGCAGAGGAATGCCAGGTAGGAAATGTGAAATATAAAATTTGATTTTTTTCCTCAAGAAATTTCATTCCTTTATAATCGAGTTCATGGTATTGCCTTGCAGGGTTTCTTTATGCAGAAAGACTACAAAATGTTTCCTCCTTCCGTAAATTGGGATAATATTGATTGGTCGACTAGGAGGCCTTTAATGGACTTCCCTGTTCAGGTTTTTACTAAAGGCTACTGATTTTTGCTTGATTGTGCTTTTTTCCTTGATTTTCCCTCATCATTTACTTTTAACGTACACTTTTTTGTTCGGGTTCGGGATTGTTTTCTCCTTTGGTGGGGGTGATTCTCTGCTGTGACACTGTCCCAATTCAACACTGACTAATGCTGTTGAACTTGCTGAATCGCAGTGTGTAATATGTTCTTTGGAGGATGTAGATCAAATAAAGCCCGGAAAGGTTAGTTCATTTATGTAAGTTCAATGTTTAATGAAAGTTATAAAATATAGATGATGATCTATGAAAAGGATTTCCTATTACAGAACTAAGAGCTTAGTCTTCTGCCTTCCTTCATCCAGGTTAATTTATAAGTTTGGGATATGCAAATCAGCAAGACCCTGGAGAATGTTTTTCCACCTGTATATATATAGTTTACCTTTCATCTCTTTTGCCTCATTTTTTAAAAAAGAATTTCCCTCTTTATTCCCTTGAACTTCTTTTCTTCGCTGCTAGTATAATGGTGTTAGAGTTGGATACCTTCTCAAACAAGCAAATAAGACTGTGATCTTCACATGTATGTCAGGTGACAGTTAGTGGTTATGCAGTGTCGGGAGGTGGGCGTGGAATAGAGAGAGTAGACGTATCTGTTGATGGGGGCAAAAACTGGATTGAAACCACCAGATATCAGAAGATTGATCTCCCATATGTTGCTGATAGTTCAAGCAGCGACAAATGGGCATGGGTGTTTTTCGAGGTCACGCTCGATGTCCTACGAAACACCGAAATTGTTGCCAAAGCTGTAAGTCTCTTAGGTTGATCCATGGGAATCTGAACTAGTGGCTAGTGCAAGTCACATTTGATTGAAAAGATGGTGATTTGAGTTGCTAACTTGTGCAGGTTGATTCAGCAGCGAATGTGCAACCGGAAAAAGTGGAAGAGATATGGAACTTAAGAGGTGTACTGAACACTTCATGGCATAGGGTTCAAGTTCGAGTTGGTCGTTCGAATATGTAGAAGAGAGGAAATGATACCCAAAACTTAAATTCTTCTTTTTACCAAATTCTACTGTGCAAGGTTTTTGGATTTTCCATTAGAATTGCGAATAAGAAAATGGAACTTGCTTACACTGATGAATAATATATTTCCTTCCAAGTGTGTTTTTTTTTAACATTTTTTTTAACAATTTTAGAATTTTCAATATTACTTTTGATTATCCATGAAAATGGTATACACTTCAAAGCACTTTCTGTTATTCTATCAAACTTACTCGTGTACTAAAACATATAATTCAATTCTTGACATTTTTTACATGAATTTGAAAATATATAATATAATTCTTAAACTATTTAATATTTTTTATTAAGTTCTTAACAACATCATTAGATAATGAGTATGGTGTCTTTTTATGGGACGATTAGTTGGGTAGTATAGCAATTAGTTCATTTTCCATAGCAACCAAACATTTCAAATGGATCAAGTTATTATATGAATTGGATAGGTTTTCAATTTTATGGATGCACAACCATATTTTCTAGAAAACAACAATTGTTTAAAAGATACAAAATAACATGGCTTAATTTCACGTATCTCATCTTAAAATTGATATTGCGAGAGTTTTCGAGATTTTCTTCTAATAACCACACTAGCTTACATGAAGACGAACCAAAAAAAAAAAGTACATAGAAGCTTGAAGGTATGAAATGCAAGAGTGTTTGAGTACACACTATATCTCAAGCCTCCTCTCATGGACATTCAGTACGTAGAAATGATTTTCCATTTCTTTTCCACCATATATTCAACAAATGAAGAAACCAACTTGTCATAATAGGAGGATCCAAGATAACTTCATCATCGTACAACTCGAGCTCGAAGCCTACAAAAAACAACATCACAGGTAAAACACCTTAGTAATTAGTAGCACAAGGGCCTAGCCGCAAGACAATTTAAATCTCGAAGCCTACAAAAAACAACACCACACGTAAACACCTTAGTAATTAGTAGCACAAGGGCCTAGCCGCAAGACTATTTAAATCTTTCGACGCGCTAGCATAGAACACACCTGTTGAGGCCATAGATATAAATATAGGGTTTGTGAATAAAGTCTAGGTGTTAGTTCAACGTTGGAAAAAATCACAAGAAAAAAAATTAATATCCACCAAAATATTCTATCCAAGACTCGTAGGGAGACACCGGATACGAAGGAGATTACACTTGCACCAACCAGATATGCAGACTTTCAAGTGAAAATGCCAAAAGGCTTAAAGTACTTTTGGAAGAAGTACTCCTAGTCCTAAAGCACTCAAACTCACTCATTGATTTAATTGCTTACGGTTCTGTGTGTATATACCTGAAAATTCCACATAAATGAAATAAATTTATAAATGCTGTACATGAGATGTAAGACATTCTTTCGGATCTCAAAGTGGAAGACAATGACAATTGGATTATGGGAAATTTCAGATACTACCATAGTATGGATACTTCTTCCACTTATTGTCTAACGTCAGCATCCTTTTAAAAATGATATGAACAAAGGGAGTACAGTACTCCCATAGGACTAGAAATTTTCCCTTGGCTTATAACCCGATTATAGTTTAGTCCAAGCTCAGCCCACCGGCTCACCTTCTATGTCAAGTAAGAAGATTCAAAGTGATAAGCTCCCAAATTGCTTGTTCCATTCTTCATATGTGCCAAGTTCGCTCAAAGAAACAGAGGGCCTGACCTCTTGCATTGCGCTCTCAAAGTCCTACAAAAATAAGCCAGAAAGAAACAAAGGATAATAATCCTGAGAAAGTAAACATAGATATACTTGACTATTAAAATCCTACCTTAAGGGTTACGGGCCGCATATCCTCCTTCTTAAGCAATGTAATATCTGTGCCTTGTTTCAGCGCCTCCCTTAAAGGGCCCATCGAAGCGTCTTTCACAAGGTTTTTCATGTCTGAACCTGAATATCCTGAAAATGCACATTTTCCAGCAAGATTTCATTGAGAAAGTCAAAGACCGGTATTAAGCATTCAGTCCTAAGTAAGATAGTGAAGGCAAGAATTTAGTTCTAAACTTTGTAATGTAGCTACTACCATCAGTCAAAGTACATATCGTAACAATTTCCTCTTCAGAAAGCTTGAATAATCCATCCTTCTCCAGGAGATTACGCACAATCCATGCTCTTGCTTCTATATTGCCAAGAAAACAAGTTAGCCATGTGCTAGGAGTGTCGGTCAGTTACAATGAATAAATCATGACTCGTACCTGAAGAAGGGAGGGGAATGTAAAGTCTCTTGGTAAGCCGTCTCCTTGCAGCTTCATCAAGTTCTTGTGGTCGATTAGTCGCTCCTGGATAAGTTAGAATGTGCACAGTTGCTTTAAAATTGTGTGATAAGAACAGTAGCAGGCTTGAATTGTTTGAAGAGAACATTATTAATACTACAAGGTAATTCTTAAGAGAAATCATGTCAACTCAGCCTTGTGCATATAAAATGTAAAACTTCAAAAAAAAAAAAAAAAAAAAAAAAACTGATTCAGAACATCTCTTCCGTGATAGAATCGGAAATTGTACTAGTCATGACCTTTATTTTCAAAATTGGAAGATTTTGAATGTAAGGTCACATTACAATCAGACATTTGCAAGAACTTACTCATTGTACATTCTTCTCAGCATTTCCATATTTTCAAGAAAAAAGCACAATTTCAACTTAAATCTTTTGGAAACTAATGCCAGTATTTTCAATCTCGATTCTTTTACATAGAGGATCTAAAGAGTAGAAAGTATAGAGCCTTCTTTGTATTGCAAACCATTATTGATTAGTCAGAATACAAACTATTTTCTTTCACCAGACGAATGACAATGAAAAAAATATTTACAAGGAACCATTAGCAATATTTGAAAAATGGGGAAACATTACCTATAAGTAGAATCTGCTCACTGACATTGTCAAAGCCCTCCATTTCAATAAGGAACTGTGTTTTGAGTCGTCTACTTGATTCATGTTCGCCTTCTGACTTTCGCTACAAACGGAATAAAATTTCATAAGTGATATTAAAATAATAAATATATAACTGATCACAAAGCAACATGAATAGTTTTGTTTAAAAAACTTGCGTAATGAACAGCATTGTTATACGAACTGAGAACTAATTCAAGCATGTATAGGATATAAGAAGTCTACCTGGGACAGAAGCGAATCAATTTCATCAACAAAGATGACAGCTGGCTGACGACAACTGGCAACCCCAAAGAGGGCTCTCACTAGCTTTTCACCCTCACCAATCTACATTTACCACTTCAAAAGTTACTATTTGACACACATTTCATATATTTTCAAGAAATCTAAGAGGCTGTTTGGAAGTTGTTTTGAAAAGCAGTTCTCTATTTTTCTTAGAACAAAAACCCAGTAAAAAGATGTCAGAAAGTTTAATTTCTTCTAGTTTGTTTCCAATAATAGTCTCTAAATAGTAGTTCAAATTTTAAAATACACAGTAACCTTAACCTTTGCAATTATCCATAATAGTTTTTAAAGAAGAATCAAAACATTGTATTTCAGACCAATTCTCAAACAACCTATAGACTATTTTGATTTGGAGAGGCATCAAATCTTAACAACCTATAGACTACTGGGGAAGTATTATCATCACTAACTTTTTATCGAACTATGATAAGATGAAGTAAGCAGTGAAGCAAAAACATTCAATATTGTTAAAACGCATAGTTCAGAAATGGCAAAGAGAAGCCTAGTTTCAATTAAAATCTAATGATTGTTTGAACAAGGTATCTAAAAACCATCTTTGAAACATTAAGATCAATCAATATTTTTCCGTAAGGCTAAGAATATTCATAACTATTACATAAATAATGTCAATCACATTGGCACATACCCACTTGCTTGTTAATGAGCTGGCAGATATATAAAAGAAAGTTGCTTTTGCCTCTCCAGCAATTGCTTTTCCGATCATTGTTTTACCTGTTCCCTGAAAGAAAATTATAGATTATAAAATAGAACTTCCGTGTAGAATATTCATGGAGTTTTTTTTATGAAAGAATATTCATGGTAAAGTTATAAATTTACCGGTGGACCAAAAAGAAGGAGACCTCTTCCAGGAGAACGACAACCCTTGAAAATGTCGGGACGTAATAAAGGCCATATTACCATTTCAGTTACACACTTTTTTGCATGTTCAAGGCCAGCTACGAATTGTCGTGCAATGAGTTCAAATCAGCACAATTCTGTTAGCAATGCAACTGTATTGAACAATGAAAGAGAAACGCCTTGTTATACCTATGTCATCCCACCGAACATTAGGATCCCTGTCCATAATCTCATTGCTAACATGTTCTATAAGTCGAGGCTCCAAATTCCTTAATTTTTCAGGAAGCTCACCATCAGGTCCACACAAAATGTCCAAACTAGAATACGACATGAAGCGTGTCAGAATCTGAATAGTTACAAGAAGCAACTTATTATTCTAAGTCACATCTAAAGGATTTCATGCATGCATTTTGTAAACCGTTGGAAAGTTTAATAACAAAATATAGTAACTATCTTATATTATGTAGAAGAATTAACAATTCCAGGAGGAGACGCCAACTACTAAAAACCTTACATAGAAAACAAAATATTAGTCGAAGCATCACAACTATTGGCAAGCTTTTGGGCATTGTACACAGAACAGTGGCAGAGCCCAGTAGCTATACAGAAACACAGCATTCACATGGTGGCGAGTCTTAGAGATGATTTGGAGAAGTAACAAGATATAAAACAAAGTTCGTAACTTTCATCATTCATCAGTAGAGCTTTAGATCTTGTGATCAAAATATTTACCATCTCTTTGTTGAGTCATCCAAAGCATCTTCACCTTTTCCACCAATTCGTGAATTTACCATGTTCCCAGTAGCCCCCCCATTGGACCTAATAGGAGGGACAAAATTACCACGCACTCCACGGCGAGAAGAACCATATGATCGCATGCCATATCCTTTAGAGGAAACGTTATGATCACTTTGAGGGGAGACAGAAGTATTTGGTGATCCTGCAAGTCCTCGTTTTTGCCTTGCATCCATTTCCTAATAGTGAAGAACCAAACAAGGTCTTCAAAAATTGTGGATAAATTAATAAACAAATGAAACATGCTAGGGGAAGAATGCAAGAATCACTTTTTTTTTTTTTTGGAGAATGCAAGAATCACTTGGCTACTTATACAACCAATTTTTGCAATTTCCATACAGAAAATATTAACGTTAAGTTACTTTACAGTCAGGATATTGGCTGGCCCTACAATTTCTCAAAATGAGTTCACTTTCTCTGACTTTGAAATAGCTTTTATAAAAAATATGCACCGGCATTAACTGCGAAAACAAAAATTACCAGTTTTGTTCTTGCTGTGACAAATGCATTGCCACAAATGTCAGCGTTAGCTTCTTCGGTACTCGATGGTGAGTTGGCATTGTTTACCTTAGGACTACTTATTTCCATCCGAGCACGTCTTGTAGCAACCATATTTCCATAAGCCCGCCCTTCCTCCTCAAGTTTTGTTAAAGATACACCTTGGGATTTTGTATGATCATATAATGAAGGATCCTTTTCTACAATAATACAGTCGTCAAGGCCATTACTTGAGTTCAAAGAACTCCTGTACAGACTAGGACTTGTCCTACTATGATCTTTTCTATACAAGGATGTAACCTTTGCTTCTGCAGTGATTTTTGGTGCCTTGGTACTCAACTTATCCACCCTCTCCAACTGATCCTGAGAAGATATAATATGATTACCACTCCAGACATTTTGATGATGATTAGTCAGATACTGAAATTTCAAGTTTCCTATGAAAGTAAATGAATAAAGTTTTTCAATGGATGTCATTTACCAATTCATTTATAACCCTTCCATCAGAATGCTGACGTGCCTGAAAGTACTTTGACTGCTTAATCTTGCTGAAATCCATTTCTTTGCTCGTGCTAAATACACATCCTGGAGCTGTCTTTGCTTGTTCAAACACTTGTCTGAGAGCATACAAATAGTGTAACAACCAAATTGGAATTAATAAGGGATAATACTTTACCACGAAATGTTTCAAGTCTCCAAAGATCAAAATATCAGAATATTTAATGAGATGTAACCAAATTGGAATTAATACAGGATAATTCTTTACCATATAATGTTTAAAGTCTCCAAAGATCAAAATATCAGTACATTTAATGAGATGCCTTACAGTTAACTCAATGTGTATACTACACACGTAAATTATGTACTTGGAATAATTGCTTATGTTCACCATATAAAAATTCAAAAATATCATCTGTCATCCAATTTAACAGCCGTCTGCAAGTGCTTATGATAGTTTCAACAGCTCTATTCCAACCTTGAATTCTTGATTTTCTCCCATTATCTACACGGCCTGAGCAAAGAATCGGAAATTCATTTATGTTTTCCTACACTGTGAGGCTTTTGCCTTCTGATTATTTCACTCAGCTCTACTCCAATTAAAACCACAATTTTCTCAGTTAAACTGGCGACTGATCTAAGTATGAAATCCACTACAGATTCTAAGTTTTCGGATGTATTGACTAATAATGAGTGTCCAATAACTAAATTTTCTGAATAATTAAGTTCTTAGGGCAAATGAGCTTTAAGCCAGATAAAGCGACAGTTCATATTCATTTCCTAGCGCTCAATTGCATTTCTTCCACTAGAAGATAAAAGATGAGATAATGTATGTACTACTAACATTCATACCGGTCGGATTCCGGCATGAGAGATCGGCGAGCGACATGAATTTTCTCAACAGCCTCGTGCCTAATGGGCCGAATATAAGCTTGATCAACGTCGGTACGAGTCTGAGAGTCGAGAAATCCAAGAAGACGGAGACCGAGAAGTTGAGCTCCAGAATAATCGCCTTTTTCGATGGCGAAATCGGCGCCGAAGAGGAGAGATTGGAGCCTCTTCAGATTCTGATCAACTTGGTTTCTCCAGCATACCTCCTCCGATTCGGATTCGCCGATTTGATCTTTCGATAGAGAAGACGAAGACATAGATGAGAGCGTTGAGGTCTGGTTGGACTGAAACTCCTCTTTTCCCGCCATTTTCATGTCTTGGCGCTGTGGCTACTGGGCTACCGACTTTCTTTGAGCTCCGCTTTTGCGGGTGCAATTGCATATAGGCCATTTTTACAATTTGGTTCTTAATTAATACTTTCAATGTATTACAAATTCTCACTTACGCGCGTTTGGCCCAAGGAGTTGGGAGGAGTTAGCGTTGTTTAGTCCGAGGAGTTGTTTAGTCTGGGGAGTTCTGAAGTATGTCTGTTTGGGGCAGAGAATTGTTTAATCTGGAGTTCTGAAGTCTGTGGTGTGTTTGGAGCAGGGAGTTGTTTAGTCGGAGTTGTGAAGTCTGAGTTTATTTTACCTGTTTTCTTCTGCACAATTTTTCTACAAACTTTCAAAATTTTTTACTTCTTCCAATTCCAATAAATTCTAAAAATGAAATATTTTATTTTTATTTTATCTATCTTGACAAATTTCTTTGAAGACAACAAAAATAATTTTGAGCACAATATTTGACATTATTTTTTCACAATGATTATCAAAATATATATATATATATATATATATATATATTTTTTTTTTTTTTTTTTTTTTTTTTTTTTTTTTTTTTTTTTTTGTTAGGACTCGTCTTTAATTTTATGAATTATAAGATTGTCTACGCATAAGTATAGTCTATTCATGTGTCAAACACATCTTTCTCTGCCTCCCATCTAAATCCACTCTACCCGTAAATTAGTATCTCAACAATGATGGTTTATTTTAGCTATTTTTTGTTGTACAATTTTTTTCTATAATTTTCCATATTTTTTTAACCGGGAGTTATTGAATCTCAAGTTTTGAAATTTGAGTTTATTTTACTAGTTTTGTCCACACAATTTTTTTTTTTCTACAAACTTTCTAATTTTCCTTATTAAAGACTTTTCCTAATAAATTCTAACAATGCAATTTTTTATTTTTATTTTATCTACTTTCCAAATTTCTTTGGAGATAACAAAAAATAATTTTGAACACAATACCTCACATTAATTTTTTAATCTCTCTCACCTTGACTATCAATAATATATATTTATTATTATTTTTTAAAGATTCAATCTTTAATTTTTTTAATTTTATGAATTTTAAAAGTGAGATTTTTTTTTTTTTTTGTGTAAGTATATTTTACAAATTTCTCTAAATAAAAAAAAAGAAAAAACAACACATAAACATATCTATGTGTCAAACACGTTCTTCCTCGCTTCCACCCACTTAAACTCGTAATTTCATATGCACTACACCTAGAACCTATTTTCTATCATTTTTCATATTTTTATTATCAAGAACTTCTTCCAATAAATTTTAAGAATACGATTTTTGTGTTTTTTATTTTATGTATCCTTTACAAATTTATTCGAAGATAACCAAAATAACTTTGACTACCATACTTCACCTTCTTTTTTCAATATCACTCGCATTAATTATTCATTTTATTTGGATCGTTTTGAAATAAAACAAATAGTCGTACAATAGTCGATTAACTATTACATGTGAATTTGAAAGATTTTAATCCATTAATCTAAGTGAATCCAAATAATAATCCATTAATCTAAGTGAATCCAAATAATAATCCATTAATCTAAGTGAATCCAAATAAGCTATATTTTTATTTCTTCTTGAATACTACATTTTAAATTTTGTTTAAGTACCAATTTTAACTTTTAATTCAACAACTTAATTTATATTTAAAATAAAAAATGGGTTGAATTGCATTTTTAGTCATTTTACACCTTTTGTTTAAATTATGTTTTTTTTTTAAATAATTAAAAAATATTGTAAAAGGAAGAGAGAGAAAGAGAGGAAAATGAAGGAGAGTTAAATAGTAATTGCTGTAGAAGTCTGAGGAGTTGAATAATAATTACTGTAGAAGTCTGGGGAGTTGATATTTTTTGTCCGAGTTAAACAACTCCTTGGGCCAAACGGGGATTAATTTTACTCCCCACAACTCCACTCCTCCCAACTCCGTGGGCCAAACGGCCCCTTAAGGTTTTAGGCATTAAAAATAGCATACCTCAATCGACATATTGTATATGTTCGATCCTTCACTCTTACGTGTTGTTAAAAAAAATGTTAAAACTTATTTATATGAAGTTACCGTGTCACGAAGAGAGTTGGCATCCTCCCCATTTGCATTCCTTTAAATTAAACACTAATGTTGTAGTGGGAATGGATACTATTGTTTGTTACTCTGTAGGCATAGGCAATACTATGCTCGCAACATAAAATTTTCAGGTGCGAAAAATATCGGTTGATCATGTTGAAACTCTCGTTTTATGTGAGAGTGTGGATCTAGCTATTGATGCAAGTTATGCACAAAGGAAAATACGAGACTTATCAAGGATCTTCGATTCATTCGAAGATGTTGTAATTCAATGTGGCTAACGACCTAGTTTGTCACTCTCGAAGAACACATACCTCAAAATTTTGGATGGTAGAGACCTTTCCCTAGATAACCAAATTCCTCCTCTCTGATTTGTCTACCATTAATTCTGGTAACTCTTAATTTTTATTTGTTGTTTTTTTTTTTACTAAAAAAAAGTATTGTGTCATTAAATTGTTATTTTATTAACATATTGGACGTGTAAGCACGTCATTTGAGCAAAATAAAATTTATTTATCAGTTGATTGAATTTTAGGTTCAGTTTGGGATTGCGGTAACTTTTAAAATAATTGTTTTCAGCTTTGCTTTTAGAAAAACCAGTTGTCATATAAAGCTGATTAGTGTTTGGTAAATTTCAATGTGCATTTGGTAAGTTCAAACAAAATTGGTATGGCCAAAGCGAGCATAGCTCAGCTGGCATATGTATGAGTTAACGACCACGAGGTCTGTGGTTCGAATCCCCCCACCCCCAATGTACTCAAAAAAAAAAAAAAAAAAACAAAATTGGTATGGCTTGAAAGTAAAAGACCAAAATAGACATACTATTTTAATTATTTATATGTTTTTGTAGAGAATAATTATTTATATGTTAATATTTAATATATGAATGATTATAATTTAATTATTAATAATTTTTATAGTTTAAATTAGAAATAATATTTTGATATTTGTTCAGTTTTATATGATAAAATGTTACGAAAAACAATTGTCAGAGTGACCATTTTTTCTTCTTCTTCTGTTTCTACTTTTCCATCCAAATTAGGAAGAAAATTATGACTAAAAAAAAAACTGAGAAATAATCTTGATGTTCTTAGGTTAGGTTCATATAAAACTCAACTCATGTCCAATAGAAATTAGTTGCATGAAAAAAAGACGTGTTGGAAGGATAAAGGATGTGGAAGAATATAAATTGTCAGAAAAGTATTTTAATAGAGAAGGCACAAGTTAACCGATAAGCTAAAAGCTAAAACTACTATTTAGAGATTCTCAAAATCAAACAATTTAGAAAGAATTTAGTAAGTGATTTTATATAAATTTTAAAAGAATCTGTTTTACCAAACAACAAAAACAGTTAAGATTTTGTTAAAATTGATTTTATTTTTTTTTAACAAAAGTATTACTAACACAAAAGAAGAACCACAAAATCTGAGACTACTAGCTAAGGGGACAACGAAGCAAACACAACTCTAGATCAAGACGAACACTAATATGACATATCTGACTGGATACTAAGTAAAACAGCTTGGGGGACACATAGACAATAACCATGTAGGCCTACGATGTTTATCCTTATCTATATAAGAGATCTGTTAGGGACAACTAACATCCACGTTTCTCTACATTGTAATGATATTGTCCACGTTGGGCAGTTTTCCACCTCAAAAGGCTCATGATATTCTCATTTCTTAACCAATGTGGGACTTTGTTTGCACTCACAACAATCCTCCCCTCAAACGAAAGGACCACAAAGTCTCCCCTCAAATAGTCATCTATCCTTTAACCAAGCCACTCTTCATGAGAGCATATCCGTGTTTAAACTCGAGCATCCACAAAGTCTCAGTCTCCCCTCAAATAGTCATCTATCCTTTAACCAAGCCACTCTTCATGAGAGCATATCCGTGTTTAAACTCGAGCATCCACAAAGTCTCAGTCTCCCCTCAAATAGTCATCTATCCTTTAACCAAGCCACTCTTCATGAGAGCATATCCGTGTTTAAACTCGAGCATCCACAAAGTCTCAGTCTCCCCTCAAATAGTCATCTATCCTTTAACAAAGCCACTCTTCATGAGAGCATATCCGTGTTTAAACTCGAGCATCCACAAAGTCTCAGTCTCCCCTCAAATAGTCATTTATCCTTTAACCAAGTCACTCTTCATGAGAGCATATCCGTGTTTAACATATCCGTGTTTAAACTCGAGCATCTACAAAGTCTCAGTCTCCCCTTTATCCGTGTTTAAACTCGAGCGTCTCAGTCTCCCCTCAAATAGTCATTTATCCGTGTTTAAACTCGAGCATTATCACGCTCATGTCATCGAGGCACACCGATTGTAATGATATTGTCCACGTTGGGCAGTTTTCCAATGTAGATGTTGTCTCTTACTTATATACTCATGATATTCTCATTTCTTAACCAATGTGGGACTTTGTTTGCACTCACAACAATCCTCCCCTCAAACGAAGGACCACAAATCCTCCCCTCAAATAGTCATCTATCCTTTAACCAAGCCACTCTTCATGAGAGCACATCCGTGTTTAAACTTGAGCATCCACAAAGTCTCAATCTCCCCTCAAATAGTCATCTATCCTTTAACCAAGCCACTCTTCATGAGAGCATATCCGTGTTTAAACTCTTCATGAGAGCATATCCGTGTTTAAACTCGAGCATCCACAAAGTCTCAGTCTCCCCTAAAATAGTCATCTATCCTCCAAGTCACTCTTCATGAGAGCATATCCGTGTTTAAACTCGAGCATCCACAAAGTCTCAGTCTCCCTTCAAATAGTCATTTATCCGTGTTTAAACTCGAGCATTATCACGCTCATGTCATCGAGGCACACCGACTGCTTTTTGGTTCCACCTCAAAAGGCCTCATTACAATGTAGATGTTGTCCCTTACTTATATACCCATGATCTTCCCATTTCTTAACCAATGTGGGACTTTGTTTGCACTCACAAAAAGATTCACAATAACTCAATAGGCTAGAAGGAAATACAATGAGAATAATGGTTTTACTGGCCACGGTAACAAATCAGCCCACACTAGATGACTAAAGGAATACACAAAGAACATATGATCTCGCGTCTCATATGGATCCATACATTACAAATAGCTCAGAGGGATAAATGAGTCACATACATGATGTCAAGCACGAGCTATACAAGCGATCCCGAATGGTCATCCAAACAATAAAAAAAATATTGAGGAATCTTACCTCAAACTATAACAACTTGAACCACGACAATTTAACCGTGGTTCTTATTGATTATAGTTCACAAATATATATAATAATTTAATTAGTGATTCTTATAATTATAGTTAACCAATATCTAAAGTAATCCAAGTTGTATGTTTGTGAATATCATATAGAAAAAAGTTATATCAATTATCATAATTTAAATTAATCAATTATTTATAAATTGTTAACATAGCATAACTTAACCGAATATTGTATAGACTAGTGATCAAGAGGTTACGGGTTTGATCCCCACCCCACATATTGTCAAAATATATAAATAAAATACATATCTATATAAATTTAATAAATAAATTAAGTTACCATTCATATTAGGTTAAAAGTTAATTAATCCTTCCTTTTCAAAAAAAAAAAAAGAAAAGAAAAAAAAAAAGTTAATTCATCGTTTTTAAAACAAAATTTAATACATATAAAAATTATTTTAAATGAAAATTTATTATCTTTTTAATATAAAAGGCTAGAAGTTATATATATATATATATATATATATATATATATATAATAGGGTTATGACCCTAAATTTTTTACAATGGGAGAGTTAGGTTTCATATGTTAATTTCATTATTAACTAAAATAATATATATCATTTTGTATATTTAGTATATAGATTAAATTATACAAAATATCACTTTAATTTTAGGGTAAATTCTAAGTATGCATTTAGATTTTAAAATGTTTCATTTTAACCTTTTAATTAAAAAGAAAACAAATTAAACTTTGATTAATGCAATTGAATACCATTGTCAAAACTTACCGATTTTAACAAAAAAAATTAACTTTAATATTATCTTTCTTTGAAATTTTATCAATTTTTTATATATATATATATTTTATAATTAACTAAAAGCATATGTGAATATGTTTTTTTTTTAATATTTTTTTAAATAAAAACTTATTAAAATTAAGAAAAAAAATTTTCAAGATTAAAGTTACAATGATTATTTAATTTTAGGTGCAATTTAATGAAATTGAAAGTTGATTAATACATATTGTGTGGTCACTTTTTAAATATGGATGTACGTTTTTACGTAAAACTTAGTTAAAATTCATTATATAGAATAGGTGATAAATAATTATACTATTTTCTTCATAATAATTTTAATCTATTGTGAAGGATAATATATAATATAGTTGATTATTAGTCATTTTAAAAGTCTCATTACTTGAAGAGTAAGGGATCATTAATAAAACAAATAGTTTATTTCTATCATGTGCATAAGCATAATTATTTTATTTAGTGTAAGCAACCCAGTAACTACTTATGATTATGCATGCAAGATTATTTTTTTTTTTTTTTTTTTTTTTTTTTTTGTTTTTTTTTTTTGATAACTATGGAAGATCTATTTTAATAATACTATTATTTTAGGGCTGGTTGCACAAATAGCAATCAAGCCTAAACTAATTGCAAATTTAGCAAACTTTAAAATGTTTTGCAAATATGACAAAAAAATCCGTTTCTATCACTGATAGACTTTATTATATCACTGATAGACTTTTATCAGTGATAGACTATTATCTCTGATAGACTATTATCAGTGACAAAAATCTATAAAAAGCTGAGGTGATCAGCGATAGACTTCTATTAGTCATAAGATATCAACGATAGAAATTGCTATATCCGCAAAATTTTTAAAAACATGCTATTGTTCACACGAGATTTCGAACGAAGGAATAGAGATTCGAACACATGTAAATGAAATTTGAATTTGAATTTGTATTGTATATATCAGTGCGTAGTGGATTACAATCTCTAATATTTGATCCTCTGATTCTCTCTCTTAAATGTAACGTACTCGAGGGCTTCGCAGCTTGTTCTCGATGTTGGGTTTGTTTCGAGGGCTTCTTAGCTTGTTCTCGATGTTGGATTTGTATCGAGGGCTTCGCAGCTTGTTCTCGATGTTGGATTTGTATCGAGGGCTTCGCAGCTTGTTCTCGATGTTGGATTTGTATCGAGGGCTTCGCAGCTTGTTCTCGATGTTGGATTTGTATCGAGGGCTTCTTAGCTTGTTCTCGATGTTGGATTTGTATCGAGGGCTTCGCAGCTTGTTCTCGATGTTGGATTTGTATCGAAGGCTTCTTAGCTTGTTCTCGATGTTGGATTTGTATCGAGGGCTTCGCAGCTTGTTCTCGATGTTGAATCTGCAGCTTCGCGTAGCGGTGAAGTCTTCAGATGTTTGAACTTGGAGTGGTGTTCAGTCTTCAGGATTCAGGGAGTCTTGTGAATTCTCTCTGAGCTCTTAGGAGAAGAAATTTTCTGAACCTTAGAAATGAAAATGAACTCTCTATTTATAGAGTTTTCATGGGCCTGGATCCAATGGGTTTGGGTTTGGACCCAATGGGCTTGGGTTTGAACCCAATGGGCTTTTGGGCTTTGGGCCAAATTGTCATTTAATCTTTCTGGCCCGATTCGACTTCGAGCCCAATTGCAGTTTGGCCGACTTTGCTCGGTCAAGTCTATCTGATCCCCGGTCGTGATGGAGACACGTGGCGACCACTGATTGGCCGAAATTTCTCGGTCAACAAATGCCCCCTTTTTCGAGAGTTATGCACAAGTATGTGTGGGTGAGTCTCGGAAAAGTTGAATAGATAAATCGAAACGTAGGACATCCTAATTTCGACTCCGCTTTGACGTATCAATTTTATCGAAATATGAAGTTCGATTCATAGATCAATTATTTTAATTGACGTCTCTTTCCATGTCAATCGATCAGAAATATGAATTTGGCTCATAGTTTTGATCTTTCTTATCTGACAGAAATTTGATTTAAACTTCGGTAGAGATATTTTTTTTTTTCTACCTTAGTTTATCTTGAGATGTAGAGTAAGGATTTGTGTCTGCCCAATTGTATTTTGAATAGGGTTTGACTTTGAATTTTACTCTAATTTCGACGTGGATAAAATATACCCAAACCGCCAATTTTGATTTGAGACTTGGATTTAGATAAATTTTGACTCTAAATCATGCTTGGAAATAAAATTTGGAATATGCCCAAAATTTTAATTCTAGGAAAAACTATGATATTTTCTTGAAGTTTGGCTATATTTTCTTGAAGTTTGGCTTGAATTCGGAGTAGAAGTGTTGAAAATTTTATTTTGGCATATTTGATTTGAGACTCGGATTTAGATAACTTTTGACTCTAAATCACGCTTGGAAATAAAATTTGGAATATGCCCAAAATTTTAATTTTAGGAAAATTTTGGGTTTTGCTGGAAATTTAGCTTGAATGAAAATTTGACTTGGTATAATTTTGGGATTCCAATCAATTTTGACATGAAGTTCGAAAATTTGAACTTAAGGTCATGATTATGGAAGGAAATTTAGAACCCACCTAAATTTCAAGTTGAATGAAGTATTACAATCTAAAGATAAATGGTAACAATAAATCTTGTTTGGCAAAGTGGAACATGTAGAACCTTTGTTTCCTTTGGTCTTGGGTTCAAGTCCACCTTTATACATATTTTTAGATAATTTTCTTAAACAGGCGCGCGCGAACTTGGAGGCGCGCGCGATGATGCAGCAACAGCGAGATGATGCAAGATGATGCAGGCGCAGCAACAGCGAGATGATGCAAGATGATGCAGGCGCGCGAACTTGGAGGCGCGCGATGATGCAGCAACAGCGAGATGATGCAAGATGATGCAGGCGCGCGAACTTGGAGGCGCGCGATGATGCAGCAACAGCGAGATGATGCAAGATGATGCAGGCGCGCGAACTTGGAGATGATGCAGCAACAACGAGATGATGCAGCAGCAGCAAGATGATGCAGCAGCAGCGAACTTGGAGATGATGCAGCAACAGCGAACTTGGAGATGATGCAGTAACAACAAACTTGGAGCAACAACAAACTTTGAGATGACTGCATCATCGAACTTGGAGATGATGCAAACTTGCAGCAGAACTTGGAGATGCGCAAACTTGCAGCTGAACTTGGAGATGCGCAAACTAACTTGGAGATGATGCAGTAACAACAAACTTGGAGCAACAACAAACTTTGAGATGACTGCATCATCGAACTTGGAGATGATGCAAACTTGCAGCAGAACTTGGAGATGCGCAAACTTGCAGCTGAACTTGGAGATGCGCAAACTTGCAGCAGAACTTGGAGATGCGCAAACTTGCAGCTGAACTTGGAGATGCGCAAACTTGCAGCTGAACTTGGAGATGCGCAAACTTGCAGCTGAACTTGGAGATGCGCAAACTTGCAGCAGAACTTGGTGATGCGCAACGCAGCAAAACTTGGAGATGCGCAAACTTGCAACTGAACTTGGTGATGCGCAAACTTGCAACTGAACTTGGATATGAGTAGCGCAGTAATGGAAATTTGATTTGGCCTAATAACAAGCTGAATGAAATATTACAATCTGAAGTCAAATAGTAATAATGAAGCTTGTTTGGCGTAGTGGAATTGGTACTATCATTGCTTCTTTTGCTCTTGAGTTCGAACATCGATTACGTACCCTTGAATGGAAGGGATCAAGTCATATCGTAGTTCAAATGGAATGTAATCCCTTTTTTTTTTTTGTTGTGACTGAACTTCAATCTGTTCACACGAGATTTCGAACGAAGGAATAGAGATTCGAACACATGTAAATGAAATTTGAATTTGAATTTGTATTGTATATATCAGTGCGTAGTGGATTACAATCTCTAATATTTGATCCTCTGATTCTCTCTCTTAAATGTAACGTACTCGAGGGCTTCGCAGCTTGTTCTCGATGTTGGGTTTGTTTCGAGGGCTTCTTAGCTTGTTCTCGATGTTGGATTTGTATCGAGGGCTTCGCAGCTTGTTCTCGATGTTGGATTTGTATCGAGGGCTTCGCAGCTTGTTCTCGATGTTGGATTTGTATCGAGGGCTTCGCAGCTTGTTCTCGATGTTGGATTTGTATCGAGGGCTTCTTAGCTTGTTCTCGATGTTGGATTTGTATCGAGGGCTTCGCAGCTTGTTCTCGATGTTGGATTTGTATCGAAGGCTTCTTAGCTTGTTCTCGATGTTGGATTTGTATCGAGGGCTTCGTAGCTTGTTCTCGATGTTGAATCTGCAGCTTCGCGTAGCGGTGAAGTCTTCAGATGTTTGAACTTGGAGTGGTGTTCAGTCTTCAGGATTCAGGGAGTCTTGTGAATTCTCTCTGAGCTCTTAGGAGAAGAAATTTTCTGAACCTTAGAAATGAAAATGAACTCTCTATTTATAGAGTTTTCATGGGCCTGGATCCAATGGGTTTGGGTTTGGACCCAATGGGCTTGGGTTTGAACCCAATGGGCTTTTGGGCTTTGGGCCAAATTGTCATTTAATCTTTCTGGCCCGATTCGACTTCGAGCCCAATTGCAGTTTGGCCGACTTTGCTCGGTCAAGTCTATCTGATCCCCGGTCGTGATGGAGACACGTGGCGACCACTGATTGGCCGAAATTTCTCGGTCAACAAATGCCCCCTTTTTCGAGAGTTATGCACAAGTATGTGTGGGTGAGTCTCGGAAAAGTTGAATAGATAAATCGAAACGTAGGACATCCTAATTTCGACTCCGCTTTGACGTATCAATTTTATCGAAATATGAAGTTCGATTCATAGATCAATTATTTTAATTGACGTCTCTTTCCATGTCAATCGATCAGAAATATGAATTTGGCTCATAGTTTTGATCTTTCTTATCTGACAGAAATTTGATTTAAACTTCGGTAGAGATATTTTTTTTTTTCTACCTTAGTTTATCTTGAGATGTAGAGTAAGGATTTGTGTCTGCCCAATTGTATTTTGAATAGGGTTTGACTTTGAATTTTACTCTAATTTCGACGTGGATAAAATATACCCAAACCGCCAATTTTGATTTGAGACTTGGATTTAGATAAATTTTGACTCTAAATCATGCTTGGAAATAAAATTTGGAATATGCCCAAAATTTTAATTCTAGGAAAAACTATGATATTTTCTTGAAGTTTGGCTATATTTTCTTGAAGTTTGGCTTGAATTCGGAGTAGAAGTGTTGAAAATTTTATTTTGGCATATTTGATTTGAGACTCGGATTTAGATAACTTTTGACTCTAAATCACGCTTGGAAATAAAATTTGGAATATGCCCAAAATTTTAATTTTAGGAAAATTTTGGGTTTTGCTGGAAATTTAGCTTGAATGAAAATTTGACTTGGTATAATTTTGGGATTCCAATCAATTTTGACATGAAGTTCGAAAATTTGAACTTAAGGTCATGATTATGGAAGGAAATTTAGAACCCACCTAAATTTCAAGTTGAATGAAGTATTACAATCTAAAGATAAATGGTAACAATAAATCTTGTTTGGCAAAGTGGAACATGTAGAACCTTTGTTTCCTTTGGTCTTGGGTTCAAGTCCACCTTTATACATATTTTTAGATAATTTTCTTAAACAGGCGCGCGCGAACTTGGAGGCGCGCGCGATGATGCAGCAACAGCGAGATGATGCAGCAACAGCGAGATGATGCAAGATGATGCAAGATGATGCAGGCGCAGCAACAGCGAGATGATGCAAGATGATGCAGGCGCGCGAACTTGGAGGCGCGCGATGATGCAGCAACAGCGAGATGATGCAAGATGATGCAGGCGCGCGAACTTGGAGATGATGCAGCAACAACGAGATGATGCAAGATGATGCAGCAGCAGCGAGATGATGCAAGATGATGCAGCAGCAGCGAACTTGGGGATGATGCAGCAACAGCGAACTTGGGGAATGATGCAGCAGCAGCGAGATGATGCAAGATGATGCAGCAGCAGCGAACTTGGGGATGATGCAGCAACAGCGAACTTGGGGATGATGCAGCAACAGCGAACTTGGAGATGATGCAGTAACAACAAACTTGGAGCAACAACAAACTTTGAGATGACTGCATCATCGAACTTGGAGATGATGCAAACTTGCAGCAGAACTTGGAGATGCGCAAACTTGCAGCTGAACTTGGAGATGCGCAAACTAACTTGGAGATGATGCAGTAACAACAAACTTGGAGCAACAACAAACTTTGAGATGACTGCATCATCGAACTTGGAGATGATGCAAACTTGCAGCAGAACTTGGAGATGCGCAAACTTGCAGCTGAACTTGGAGATGCGCAAACTTGCAGCAGAACTTGGAGATGCGCAAACTTGCAGCTGAACTTGGAGATGCGCAAACTTGCAGCTGAACTTGGAGATGCGCAAACTTGCAGCTGAACTTGGAGATGCGCAAACTTGCAGCAGAACTTGGTGATGCGCAACGCAGCAAAACTTGGAGATGCGCAAACTTGCAACTGAACTTGGTGATGCGCAAACTTGCAACTGAACTTGGATATGAGTAGCGCAGTAATGGAAATTTGATTTGGCCTAATAACAAGCTGAATGAAATATTACAATCTGAAGTCAAATAGTAATAATGAAGCTTGTTTGGCGTAGTGGAATTGGTACTATCATTGCTTCTTTTGCTCTTGAGTTCGAACATCGATTACGTACCCTTGAATGGAAGGGATCAAGTCATATCGTAGTTCAAATGGAATGTAATCCCTTTTTTTTTTTTTTTGTGACTGAACTTAAAGTATATATATATTTTTTTCTTTAAGTTGCCTACGTACCCTTAGATGAAAGGGATCAAGTCATAACGTAGTTCAGGTTACATGATGAATGATCGATTTTTTTTTACTTTTTTTTTTTTTTTTACTTTGGGCCGTTCACCTTTTAAGCTCGTGCGGGCCAGGAGCAACATGTAGTTTATACTCTTACGTTAAGGAGTATTACATTGTTTTTTTTTTTTTTTTACTTGGGCCGTTCACCTTTTAAGCTCGTGCGGGCCAGGAGCAACATGTAGTTTATACTCTTACGTTAAGGAGTATTACATTTCAACAGATCTTATCTGCATCACGGTCTTGATCAGATCCTTCGTTTGTAGGATTCGTTAGAATAATGATATTTTTCTTCACCTTCAAGGAGCCTTCTGTATTTATGAGAACAGATAATTTCCTCTTCATGCGTGAAGGAACACGACTGTGAATCTTCTTATCGCTACTTTCTTCATCGAAGAGTCTTGCCCCTACAGTCTTCATCTTTCCTTGTTGTTGATCACTTGTAACTTTGAGGCGATCAAAAACAGATTTTGAAGGTCCGTCTTTCTTTGATGTAGAAACACTTAACCTTTGGAAAGCTGAAGTTCGAGTGGAGGTAGAAGTTAGACATGGATTTTCTTCTTTTGTCGCGGCCATACTCATCCTTTGGAAGACCGAAGTTCGAGTAGTTGAAGGCTTGATGCGATTGAAGACAGAAGTTCTTTGGTCGACTTCTTTTGAGTCGTCGACTTCTTCTGCGTTGATGTAGCATGAATTTGCAAAGATTTCTTCCTCTTTCTTGATAGGAAGGAAACTTCTTGAGAAGAATTCTTTTAAGGTCACCCGTCGTCGAGGTTGAGAAAAATATTTGTTTTCCCTTCTCTCGTGTTTAGGCTTCTTCGAATTGATTCTTCCTTTCTTCTTTGAAAGCTTATTGTTTCGTTTATCATCTCGAAACATGCAATCTTCTTTCTGGACGGGTCTTTGTCGTCGTATTTTCTGACGAGCCACAACGGTCCAACATTTATCCTCATTTCCGACGGCCTCAGGTTTTACTTGAGAAATTTGCTTTGGGGCTTCATGTCCGAACCGAACAATTATTGGTTCGAAGGTCCCAAACTGGATGAGGCTTTCCTTTTGCTTATTAAATGAGGGTGGAAATAATTGAGCGTCGGAGTTCATTGTTACTGCAGCGTGGTTTGATTGAGCTATTTCATCTAAGTCTAGCTCAATTTTTCCTTCTTTAGCTAACTTTAGAATTAGCTCCTTTAGGACAAAACATTTCTCCACTGGGTGGCTGATAACTCGATGATATTTACAATAGTTGGGATCATCGACTTTGTTCATCTCTTCCGGGCGCCTACACTCGGGAAACTCAACCAGTCGTGTTTTCAATAGTTGCTCTAACATGTCAGGAATGTCAGAGTCTGGAAATGGGTAGATTTTTTCTTGTCTTTCTTTTAACGTAAGGTGATGTCTCTCGCCTCCGTCATTTCTTCTTTCTGTTCTGTTTTTCTTTCCTTTTGAGGAAAACCTTACAGGGGTCGTGCTGACGACCATGGATTCTTCCACGACATTTTTCGTGATTTTTTCAATGTCGTTTACTTCTTTATTTATTTTCTTTATATCTGGGATTAAGAGGTCCTTGGTCCCTCTGTTGGCGATACTCAACTCCATATCGTGGGCGCGAGTCGCTAACTCTTCAAATGTTTGGGGCTTTATCCCTTGTAGGATGTAGTGAAGTCCCCAATGCATGCCGCCGATGCACATCTCGACAGCAGACACTTCTGTGAGTCGGTCCTTGCAGTCAAGACTTAATGATCTCCAACGGTTGATGAAATCGATGACTGGCTCGCCCATCCTTTGGTTAGCGTGTGAGAGTTCGGTCATGCTGACTGTTCGCCTCGTGCTGTAGAAGCGATTCAGGAAGTCTCTCTCAAACTGTTCCCAACTGTCAATCGTCTCGGGCTCCAAGTCGGTGTACCAGTCAAAGGCGTTTCCTTTCAAAGTTCGGACGAATTGCCTAACCAACAAGTCTCCGCGAGTTCCAGCGTTCTCGCACGTTTCGACGAAGTGGGCAATGTGTTGTTTAGGATTGCCCTTCCCATCGAACTGTTGAAATTTCGGCGGCTGGTACCCAGTGGGCATTCTCAAGTTGTCGATCCTCTTTGTATACGGTTTGGTATACAAGAGGGAGCTTTGGGTGGGTCCACCGTATTGAGCTCTGATAGTGTTTGTGATCATGTCCTGCAGTTGTTGGACAGACAGCGAAGCGACCGACGTTGAGTGATGCGGTTGGTCTTCTTGGATGACATTTTTTTCTTTGTCATTCCTCCTTGCTGCAGGAGTTAGACTTGACTCCGCGACCTCACGACTTTGCATCTGGCTCCTCAGTTGGGCAATCTCGAAGTCTTTGTCCTCGACTGCTTTCATCAGGAAGCTAATTTTCTTTTCCATTTCAGCCATCGCTTCGTCGTTAGTGCGCGCATCCGCCATCATTACAGATACGTTGGAGTCAGACACCTTCTCCGGCTGATGAGAGGAGGGAACAACCTCATCGAATAAGGGATTATCCTTGATGATTATCCCAACCTGCGCAGACTCCGTCAGTCGCTTGTATATTTTGCTCACGATGGCAGAAGTGTGCTCGCCCGTCTGCGAGACTTCTTTGATGACGCGGCTACGGGTGACAGGTCCCCTGTAAGGGCTGTTGGAACTGACAGCCTGGAATGTTGTTTTCTTTGATGCCATTGTTAATTTTTGTTGAGAGAGAGAGATGAAAGGTAGAGAGGTCCCACCGGGCGTGCCAATCTGTTCACACGAGATTTCGAACGAAGGAATAGAGATTCGAACACATGTAAATGAAATTTGAATTTGAATTTGTATTGTATATATCAGTGCGTAGTGGATTACAATCTCTAATATTTGATCCTCTGATTCTCTCTCTTAAATGTAACGTACTCGAGGGCTTCGCAGCTTGTTCTCGATGTTGGGTTTGTTTCGAGGGCTTCTTAGCTTGTTCTCGATGTTGGATTTGTATCGAGGGCTTCGCAGCTTGTTCTCGATGTTGGATTTGTATCGAGGGCTTCGCAGCTTGTTCTCGATGTTGGATTTGTATCGAGGGCTTCGCAGCTTGTTCTCGATGTTGGATTTGTATCGAGGGCTTCTTAGCTTGTTCTCGATGTTGGATTTGTATCGAGGGCTTCGCAGCTTGTTCTCGATGTTGGATTTGTATCGAAGGCTTCTTAGCTTGTTCTCGATGTTGGATTTGTATCGAGGGCTTCGCAGCTTGTTCTCGATGTTGAATCTGCAGCTTCGCGTAGCGGTGAAGTCTTCAGATGTTTGAACTTGGAGTGGTGTTCAGTCTTCAGGATTCAGGGAGTCTTGTGAATTCTCTCTGAGCTCTTAGGAGAAGAAATTTTCTGAACCTTAGAAATGAAAATGAACTCTCTATTTATAGAGTTTTCATGGGCCTGGATCCAATGAGTTTGGGTTTGGACCCAATGGGCTTGGGTTTGAACCCAATGGGCTTTTGGGCTTTGGGCCAAATTGTCATTTAATCTTTCTGGCCCGATTCGACTTCGAGCCCAATTGTAGTTTGGCCGACTTTGCTCGGTCAAGTCTATCTGATCCCCGGTCGTGATGGAGACACGTGGCGACCACTGATTGGCCGAAATTTCTCGGTCAACAGCTATATTTGCAAACAATAAGTCTTAAATTGTCATTTACTACAATTTTCTATTATTTTATTTATTTTTAAATAGAAAAAAAAAACTATAAATTTTTGCAATGACCAAAGGATGAGGAGGAGGATGATAATAATAATTTGATTTAAATCTTATCATAATTATCAATATTTTATATTTATTTTATTTTAGTTCTTAAACATACCAACAACATTATCTTATGTTATAGTCATTCAACTGAGAAAAGTTGTAAATATTTATAATATTTTTTAAATAATTTAGTTAACACCGGACATAGACCTATATTTTGTTCATATGCTTCTTGAATTAAGAGGCTTCTTATTTCTATATCAACAAATGTTTGAAATCATATAAAATTATTAAGTTTTAAGTTTTCAAGTTAATTTGGGTCGCCAACAAGAGCATTGCTTAACGGCATGATGTAACCTCTAGTGATCATGAGGTCCTAGGTTCAATCCCCACCCCACCCCAACATGTTGTCAAAAAAAAAAAAAAAAAAAATTTAAGTCATACTCGATATTTAATAAAAAAACTCATTTAAACTAACTTTTTGTTCTTCTTTCACACTAATAAATCTATAGTGAATGATGGACAAAATCAAAAGTTTAATGATCTATTAGTCACTTTTAAAAGTTCAATAAACTATTAAACACAAAATTAAAAGTTTAGAGATCAAATAAGATAAATAAACCTATAAAATTCATGAACTAAATTTATAATTTAACTACATTATTATAACAAAATCATATGCATTCATTCATTATAATAAATAATTTTTTTAAAAAATATGTGAGCGTACCTTAGACATCTTGATTACTAGTATATACATCACATTCATGTTATTTGAATTACTTGTTGTTGGTATTAGAGTTGAAATATCATTCCATCGTTATTCTTTAATTCATTTGAGACCAATAAATAAAAATAAAAAATAAAAAGTGAACTGTAACCATTTGTTTCTGTATTCACTGATGAGTGGGAGAGAAGTGGCGTCTCGAAAACGCACCGTTTTGCTTTCAATTAAATCATATCACTTCATCATTTATTCGAAAAAAAAAAAAAAAAGAAGAAGAAAAAAAGAAGGGGTTTTCTTGAAAATCTCTTATAATGGGACCCAAATCCAGCTTCTCTTTCATTTCGGATATAATTAAAAAGTGCCCCATAATTCTAGTCAAATTGGTTTTTTCCCTGCTAATTTTATAATTTATAATTTTAGAAAAAAATATTAATTTAGGGATAATCATATTTGATACTCCATTGACCTTGGAAATCTGTTCAAAATTATCTAAATCTATTTATTTTGTTTTTTATTTCGTTTAAAAAAAATATTGACCATCATAAGGTGGATAAATTTTATTTATGTTTAGTAGTTATTGATGGACACAATATTTATCTATTAAAAAAATTAACGTGTTTCATATGATTATTTAATATATTAAAAAATATATATTGACAATGTCCTCCCACCTAAAAGCACAAGTATTAATAAATATGTCTGGTTTTAAAGCCTCCAACACAACAAATCAATGTCTAGAAAGTAGCATATCACACCAAAAAATAATAATAATAATAATAATAATAAAAAAAAAAAAAAAAAAAAAAAAAAAAAAAAAAAAAACTTGTGTACCTAAATAAATGATGAAATTATTATTATTATTTTAACAACATGTGGGTGGAGGATTGAACCTAATACCTAATAGTTAGGCGATACAAACTATGTTCTTGTTGGCATGAAATTACAATCTTTAGGTTTAGTTTTAAGTGTAGTCTATCAACTTTCACTTTTGTGTCTATTTAGTCCCTAAATTTTAAAAATAATAGATTATTGAACTCGCAATTTTGTGTCCAATAGATTTTTTAATTTGTTTCTAATTAGGTCCTTCATCTATTTAACGTTTTTTAAAATTTACAAATCTAATTGACACAAAATTGAAGATTAAAGTTCTCAGACATAAAATTCAATTTTATATGTAGGAGATTAGTTTTTTTAAAAATTCAATATATAATAGATCTATTGGACACAAAATCTATATTTGTTTTAGTTAAAATTTGAATGTTTCTTTAGTATATATATATATATATATTATAGGTTCACAATACTTTTGTATAGTAAGGCATTATTGTGTGATTTATTTAGTTTTTTTTTTTTTAGTACATTGGGGTGGGGGGATTCGAACCACAAACCTCTTGGTCATAAACACATACATGTGTCAGCTGAGTCATGCTCGCTTTTGGCGTGTGATTTATTTAGTTAGTATATGAGTATTAATTCACTTTCATGTTTTGCCAACAAAAACATAGTTCAACTGGTATGATGCATGAACTCATGACTATGAGATTCTAGATTTGATCTCTCACTCCATATGTTGTAAAAAAAAATATCACTTTCATATATTATTTATAAAATTTATTTTCTTCGATAATGGAGATATGAATGGAAGATGCCTCTTTCACTTGTTTTTCTCGGTCAGTCAATCCGGGTTGTCTAAGAGTAGAGAGGGCTAGAGAAGGCTATCGAGCAATGGGAGGTTACAATTTTGAATCCACACTCTCATTACATTACAGTCCCTTAAACTCGCAATTTAGCAAATAAAATACACCATTCCGGACCTTTTTCTCATACGCGAATGCTCGCTTCCTTACTTCAGTCCGAGGATCCTAGCCTTTCCGTAGATAAGTTAGAGGCCCGTGATCTCTTATATATCCGTAGTTGGGATTCGTCGTTTCTTCGTGGTAGTCTTCATCTATCTGGTATTTCATCCATTTCTAATAATAGGAGAAAGGAAAACGCTCGAACAGTTGAGCGGCCGCCGGCCAGCAACTTCCACCTGCTCAATCAGCCACGACCGATAAGAAGTCAGACTAGTAAAAAAATAGCGAATGTATTTGTTGGTACCATAATCTAAAATAACTAGATATATTATTCTTTATTATTTCAATTATCATTTTCCCAAACAAAAAATAAATAAAAATATGTTTTTTTTTTTTTTTTTTTTTTTTTTGTTTAATATGGATTGCTAAGACAGGGAAAGATGTGGAAACCAAACGCCGAAGGACATCCATCCATTTCCATCTGATAATTGATAAATTAATAATTGAAATTTTATCCATATTTCTGACCGGATTCATACAACTCACCTGCACATTTTTTTTGATGAGAACTCTTCCTACGTGGATCTGACCTATAATATTTTGCCACCTGTCCCTGCATTAATTTCGACCTTTCGTCGTACTATTATTCTCCATTACTTTTCATACCTTATAATTTTTTTAATTTTTTTTTTTATAGCTTTTCAAAAAAAAAATAAAAAATAAAAAATTATAACATAATACATATTTGTACATGAAAATGTTTCCTTTTTTTTTTTTTCCTAAAATTATATTTGTGTTTCAGGTTGGTTATTAATTATAGTATTTTCTTTTGTTTGTTTTCTGTTTTGAGTAATTTATGATATCTTAGTTGAGTTTAAAAACTAATAAATTTCTAAAAGCTCTTTCTTTTCCTTTTAGTTTAGCTAAATTATAAATTAAAGAAAATCAATATTAAACAAACTAACAAGGAGGTTATATTTCATTATTATTTTCAGGAGTAGTTTACAATCCAGACAAGTAATTGATATCAAATATTATTATCTCCATAATTAGAATTTTGCAATTGTTACCGGAAGTAATTATTCCTCATTTTGAATATTATTTCTTTAAATTAAAAAAAAATAATAGATTTAATTATAAGTTTAGTATTTTATGAATTTTTAATTTTGTGTCAAATACGTCTCTAAACTTTAAAAATATATAATAGATTTTTAAACTTTTAAGTTTTGTGTCAAATAGATACCATACTTTTTTTATTTTGTATATAATAAGTCATTCACATATTTAACATTTTTTAAAAATTCACAAATTTACTGGACAAAAAATTGAAATTAGTTTAAGGTTTTATTTGGCATTTTTTAAACTTTAGTGATCGAACTTAAAAGTTAGGAACTAAAAATGTAATTTAACGAAAAAGAATATTCACTTCTATGCATTTCTATATATATTACCCATAACCTCCCCATTAGTCAAGTTGGACAATTTGTTTGGTCGGTGATCTGAAAATGAAAATTAAAAAAATAAGAGATTCAATTTTATTAATTGGATCTCAATTTAATTAATTCTTCAGTGTTTTTTTTATAAACCATAAAATTAGTTGTAGTTACCAACTAAATATTACATTGAAATATTTTATTTATTAAAGTTTTTATCATTTTAAATATAATTCTACGTATTAAAATTGAATGTAGTTACCAACTAAATATTACATTGAAATATTTTACTTATTAAATTTTTTATCATTTTAAATATAATTCTACGTATTAAAATTTCAAATTCAAGATTCGAGTATAGTAAAAAAAAAATAAAAAAAAATTGTTTTCAAAATTTACACAATTTCGATCACACAGTATTTTTTTTTGTCTTTTTTTTTTTTCGAGATTCGAACCTCTAAGCTGATAGAATACACGTTTTTATGTCAATTAAGCTAAACTCCATTTGGAAACAGATCCAAAGTTGTTGGCCGAAGTTATTGAAATCACACACAATACTTGTTTGTTTATTACCCAACTTAGATCGGCTACCTCTTCCATCACCGAAGAGCCGTTTTTGATCCACCGTCCATTCTTCTCCATCCATCGGTGTAGAACACACCACGCGTTCCAATGCAATTGGATGGGCGATTTATGCTCATCTCCAACTCACGGATCCAACTTGCTCCTCTCCTCAGCCTTGGGGAATCACCAATAATATTTGCAAAAATGACAGATATTAATTTCAATTGCATCATATAAATAAATATTCAAAAGGATATGAATTCGACATTTATGGATAATATCATATGGATGAAATGAAACACAAGATTAATTTTAATCATTCAATTTTTTTATAATACAATTCTACATAATATTCAAAGTTGAAAACACTGTCGCGAGACGTATAATATTCTATAACCTATAGTTTTTCTTTTAATAGTTTAAAATGATTTATAAATATTGTTGGAGTGGCACATGGCACATGTGGGTATGCATGTTAAGAGTCTAAGAGTAGTGGGCCTCTCTTTGTGAGTATAGAGTGGAATTTTCAAGGGGGAAAAGCTTATACTAATAAACCATAATTGAAGTTTTCATATTATAAAATTATGAATAACACATTTGTTTCACTTTCTAGTTTTTAATGTTTTTATCTTGTAAAAGTGATTGGTAGCCAATCGAGTGTCTTTAGCAATATTCAATCTCATATTTGTTTTATTCTTATCTTCATATTTCTAGTACTTTATTTATTATTATTTTTTTTAATAAAAATCATCAAAAATTGATATCAAACTCGAAACATATAACTTAAATCACAATTTCACATGATGGGTTTTAAATTATTTTATTAGAAGCATCACAAAAACTTAAAACCAAAAATTAAAATTTAAACATAGACATATATACCTTTAACCAAGAGATGAGTAGTTCGAATCTTCGATTAAACTTAAATAAAAAAGAGAATAATAATCAAGTAGTTACTTGTCGATCAGAACATAGCTCAACTCACATAATGTATAAAATGAATATTGGATAAAACTTACCTCTTTTGTCTTTACAAGTAAGTAGATTATCACGAATATATATAGTTCAAATATTTTTTATCTATTAAACAATCCAAGCAACTTGAGTACGGAGACAAGCTTTTATTAAAAAAAAGAATTAAAGTTATAAAGACAGAGAATAAATGTATTGATAATATAGAAATGAAATATTTGGTGAAAGAAAGGTGGCATAATGGTAAACTAAGGAGTAAATGATCCAAATGATGTAATTGAGTTCCAAGTTGGCTTGTTGAGAACGTGAGAATTTCTATTACATTGGTGAGTTTTTTCATACCACTGCTTTTAAATGAATCACACTTCACGAAATAATTGTTTGACTGAGACCCATTCTATTAAATGTATTATTTTTTTAAACCGTTTCGTCATGTATCATTCATTTAAAGACAGTGTTATGAAAAATTTCATACCACGGATGTACTAAAAATTCTACAGTTGAAAACTATGGACCAAACCAAAAGCATAAAAAGAAAAAAAAGGTAAAGAAGAGGAAAAAAGAAAAAGAAGAAAAAGAACAAGCGTTGATACATAAATGACCACAAGAAAGAAAGTGACAAGACAAATGCATGATTGAGATAACTTTTGTGCATTAAAAATCCTAGAACAGAGGAGAGGAGAAGCTTTGCTCTTTCTTCCCAATCCACAAACCAACCAACCAATCCCAACCCCAACCCCAAAACTTGTCCTTCTCTCTGTCTCTCTCCATTTCAATGGAGGAAAACTTAAGCCTTGTTTCAGACTCCATGGAATCAGAACCTCAAGAACAAGACAGAGACCCAGAAAGCAATCCTTTAAACCAACCCCTTCTCAAGAGAACCAGAACTCTATCTTCTAGTCCCCTTGCCATTGTTGGAGCCAATGTTTCTCTCATTGAAAGCTTGGATTATGAGTAATCAAATCAAAACATCCCCTTTTTCTTTCTGTTTTTTGGTTCAATTCTCAAGTTTTTTTAATTGGGTTTTTTGGTTTTGAATTCAGGATCAATGAGAATGATCTGTTTAAGCATGATTGGAGAAGCAGATCCAAAGTTCAAGTGTTGCAGTACATATTCTCCAAATGGACATTGGCTTGTCTTGTTGGACTTCTTACTGGGATCATTGCCACTCTCATCAATCTCGCCATTGAAAACATTGCTGGCTACAAGCTTTTGAAAGTGGTCAGTTACATAAAACAAGAAAGGTAAGAACATTACATACCGATTAGACTTGGTTTTTTAATTGAGAAAGTTCTGATTTTGAAATGATTTGGATTCGATTTTTAGGTACTTAATGGGGCTGCTCTACTTTACCACTGCAAATTTCCTTCTGACTTTTGTTGCTGCTGTTCTCTGTGTATACTTTGCTCCCACCGCAGCTGGGCCTGGCATACCAGAAATCAAAGCCTATCTCAATGGCATAGATACTCCTAACATGTTCGGTGCCACCACGTTGATCGTTAAGGTGCGTATATGTCCTGCGCTTTCTTTGTTGAATCTCGACGCAACAAACGTACACCGATCGAATCATCTCTTTGGATTTTGGATTGTCATGTCCTCATTTGCTTTTGATTGATTGCATATGATTAATATTTGAAACAAGTTCTGTAATGCCATGAATGTGAATGTCAATCATTGAACAATTCAACAAATAAATCAGACTGATCTGCAGCTCATTTATAGGATAAAAGCAAGTGGCATTATAAACTTTGATCCTTGTAGATAATTGGGAGCATTGGAGCAGTGTCAGCAGGGCTAGATCTTGGGAAAGAAGGGCCTCTAGTACACATTGGGAGCTGCATTGCCTCCTTACTAGGGCAGGGGGGTCCGGACAATTATCGAGTGAAATGGACGTGGCTACGGTATTTCAACAACGATCGGGATCGTCGGGATCTTATCACATGCGGGGCGTCGTCGGGGGTTTGCGCAGCTTTCCGAGCTCCAGTCGGGGGAGTTCTATTTGCACTAGAAGAGGTGGCTACTTGGTGGAGGAGTGCACTGCTGTGGAGGACATTTTTCAGCACAGCCATAGTTGTGGTGGTGCTAAGAACATTCATTGAAATATGCAAGGCAGGAGAATGTGGGCTGTTTGGAGAAGGAGGGCTTATAATGTTTGATGTGAGTGGAGTTTCTGTTAGTTACACTATCATGGACATTATACCAGTTGCTATCATTGGCCTTCTTGGTGGGTTCCTTGGAAGCCTTTACAATCATCTTTTGCACAAAGTCCTCAGACTTTACAACCTCATCAATCAGTAAGCAACTTTACTTTCACTATTCACTAATTCTCTCCCACATTGAAATCTATAGGAACTTTATAGTTGTGTTCTGCTTTAAAAACAACCTGATCAATTAGAGGCAACTATCTCACTCAAAGTTTTAACCTCAAAACTCTCTAAACAATCACACTACTTTTAGCTAAGTTTTTAAATTTTGTTATGATTTGTGACTAATTATGAAAATGGCAAGATTGATTGTTTTGGATATTACCCTTTGTGATTGTGTTAGATCTTTACAATTAGGTTTAACACATTTTATAGTTGAGTTTGATAACTTTTTATTTGGTTTTGTAGTTAAATATGAGCATTTTTATGATTTTATTAGAATATAGATTACAATTTTGGAATTGTAGATTCCAACTTTCCATTCAAAAAAGTTATTGGGATTTTTGGCCAGATGACCTTAAATTAAAGCTCATTTGAGGGATTGACTGACAATTTTTAAAAGTAGTCAAAATGATCTTTTGTTTAAATCACTCTCGTTGGATTTCTCTCACTCACGTTCACGAAAGCAAGAAATGCGAGAGCGAGACAAATTCTAGCGGCAAAGGGTTATTTTGACTACTTTTTGAAAGTGCCCGTCAATCTCTCATAGGCCTTAATTTAAGGCAATCTGACCAAATATCCTAAAGTTATTGGTATATTAACTATTTTTTTTTTCAACACAACCTTTGGAGTGAAGTGATTTAAATCTATGACCTCTTTTTTTTTTTTTTTTTTGATAGCTAAATCTATGACCTCTTGATCAAGGGCATAAGCCTTAATCAATTGATACTCAGGTAGGTTAGGCCAACAATTTAACAGTTTGTTGTTTATTATTTTTTTATTTATTATTATTATTTTTTTTTTTTTTTGACAACATGTGGGTGTTGGGATCGAACCTAAGACTTAGGTCACTGGCACAACCCTATGCCAATTGAGCTATGCTCGGTTTGACCATTAACTTCATTTTTTGGTGTTTGGTAGTTGAATGTTATGTGATTTAAGTGAATATTCAAAATTTGAGTTTCATTCATTGCAATTAGAAAAAACATGTTAAAAGACAATTTAGTATTTGAATTTTATTTGGTAATTTAATCCATTTATTTTTAATTATGTAACAATTTAGAGTAAATGATTAGAGTAAATTTTGCAGGAAGGGAAAAATTCCGAAGGTGTTACTGAGCTTAGGAGTATCACTGTTCACATCAATCTGCCAATACAGTCTTCCATACCTTGTCCAATGCACTCCCTGCAACCCTTCTCTTCCAGCTTCCTCCTGCCCCACCAATGGCCGCTCCGGCAACTTCAAGCAATTCAACTGTCCAAAAGGCCATTACAACGACCTCGCCACCCTCCTCCTCACCACCAACGACGACGCCGTTCGAAACATCTTCTCCGTCAACACTCCGGTCGAGTATCGGCCTCTCTCCCTCGTCATCTTCTTCCTCCTCTACTGCATTTTAGCCCTAATCACATTCGGCATTGCCGTCCCCTCCGGTCTCTTCCTTCCGATCATCCTCATGGGCTCCGGCTACGGCCGCCTCATCGGCCTCCTCATGAAACCCTACACCAATCTCGACCAAGGTCTCCTCGCCGTTCTCGGCGCTGCCTCGTTGATGTCCGGATCGATGAGGATGACGGTTTCTCTCTGCGTTATATTCCTCGAACTCACCAATAATCTCCTCCTCCTTCCGATTACGATGATTGTTCTTCTGATTGCCAAAACCGTCGGGGACAGTTTTAACCCTAGTATTTACGATATCATTCTGCATCTGAAGGGGCTTCCGTTCCTGGACGCGAATCCGGAGCCGTGGATGAGGAACATCACCGTCGGGGAGCTCGCCGACGCGAAGCCGGCGGTGGTGACGCTGCGGGGGTTGGAGAAAGTGTCGCGCATTGTGGAGGTTCTTAGGAACACCACGCACAATGGTTTCCCTGTGGTGGATGCGGATGCGGTGGTGCCGCCGGTGGGGATGGCGGTGGGGGCGACGGAGCTGCACGGGGTGGTGCTGAGAGCGCATTTGCTACAGGTACTGAAGAAGAAATGGTTCTTGAGAGAGCGGCGGAGGACGGAGGAGTGGGAGGTGAGGGAGAAATTTACATGGGTGGAATTGGCGGAGAGGGGAGAGAAGATTGAAGCGCTTGTAGTGACGAAGGAGGAGATGGAGATGTATGTTGATCTTCATCCTCTTACTAACACGACGCCGTATACGGTGCTGGAGAGCATGTCGGTGGCCAAAGCTCTGGTTCTGTTCCGGCAAGTCGGGCTCCGCCATTTGCTTATTGTGCCCAAATATGAAGCAGCTGGGGTAAGCTTCTTGAAATCGTTTATCATCATCTTCTTGTTCTTCCTTTTTACATATCAATTGCAGAGTTCTCTGTTTTATTCTTTGCTTAGAACTGAAAAACAGGGGACTTCTTCTACAAACACATTAGCATAAGCACTGAAGATAGTTTTGAAAAGTAATTTTAATGGGTTAGAAAACATTTTTTACTTCTTTCAAAAGTCATCCTAACTCTCATTTATTGCTTGATCCGATTGATAACTAGGTGGTCTTTTGATCTTTAAAATTGAGTTTGTTTTTTCACAATTTCTTTACTCTGCTTAACATCTTTCAAAGTACAGATTACACATTTGAATTTTTAACTAATTTAAAAAACAAAAACTATTTTTTTTTTTTTATAACCTATTGATAGTCCCTTTTTTTAAAATTAAGCTTATAAACAGACTTTTACCTGAGTGTGAGTTCTTTTGTTTTATTATCTATCATTAACAAGTATTTTAAAAATTCAAGTCAAATTTTGAAAACTAAGAAAAATAATTTATAAATTTTTTTTTTTTTTTTTAAAATTTGGTTGAGAGTTCTAATGTACTAAAAAAAAAAAAAAAAATTGAAAATCATAATAAAAAAAAATAGTGAAAAATTGTGAGAAAACAAACCCTATTTTCAAAAATAAAAAATAAAAAAATGGAGTCTAAATCTTTTGGTTTTGATTTGAACAAGTGGTTACCTTTAAACCATGTTGCTTAAATGCTATGTTGTGTACTGATTCGGCCTATAAGTTTTGGTTTGTAGATAAGGGAGTATAGTCCAACTGAACTGATTTTATCATTGAAAGGATAGAAGTTTCTTAAACTGAATTTTCTGACTTGGTGGCTCTTCTTTTACCCAACTAGCCTAGATTTGAATTTTCGAGGTCAATGATACATACGTTACGTTACTTTGATTGAGTTATGTTCATGATAGCAACTAGCCTATATTCTTATACATACGTTACGCTGATTAAGCTATGTTCATGATTGACAACTAACCTATATTTTTGTAATTTCTTGTATTACATTGTGTCAAATAATCATTTATTTGTTGGATGAAGTTGCCTTTCACATAAGCAATATCAAAGTTGTAATTTTGGGGGAAAGTGATTTGAAATTGAATGGTTGGTGCAGGTTCCGCCTGTAATTGGGATATTGACGAGGCAGGATTTAAGGCCATACAATATTCTTAGTGCATTTCCTCATCTCGCAAGAATCAAGAGCCATGAGAAATGGAACTGAAACTCTCAACCTTTCTCTCTGCATTCCATTATTTTCACCAATTTTGTGTTCCATTTATTAAATTTTACAATAAACAAATGGATTGTCCATTCAATTTTGATTTTCTTTTTTCTCCTTTTGTTGAAATATATAGTTGTGGTTAATAAAATTACCTCCATTTACTTCTAGTTTAGTCTTTTTGAGTTTTTAATTAGCAAGTTTCAATTTTAATTATGAAACAAATATGATATGATTTGTTTTATTATCGTTCAAAATCTGCATATAAGTTCATGATATGGAAATGCCAACTTATACATCACACAGAAAAGTTAATGAAGTTGGAAGATTTAAGAAGATCTTGCGACAAAATTTTGAATAATCATATGAAAGTGTTTCACCATAGATCACGAAACTTAGATTAAATTATAAGTTTAGTCTTTAAACTTTCATGTCTAATAGGTCCTAAACTTTCAATTGTGTTTCTAATAAGTTCTTAAACTTTAAATATGTCAACATATGAGGGTGGGAGATTTGAACCTCGCCTCTTGATTGAAGTATATACCTTAATCCCAATTGAGTTATGTTTTAACTAATGAAAGTAACTTGTTTTTCCTTAGTACACGAGAACGAAACAAAACACATAAATCGGTAGGACTGCCTTAGCCACCTATGGCGGGTGTTCTTCAACCTAAATCTATGAGCACTTGTAGCATTGAACGTGACAAAAGAAGAAGTGGAAAATGTACTATATACTCAACAACATTATCTCTTCCTCTATTCATATTCATAATCCATGTAAATATAATAAATTCCAAATAACAGGACAAGGGTCAAAAAAGAACCCCATAACAAAACCAAAAACTCCTTTTAACTCATATATAACCAAACACAAAAAGAATATAAGTCTAAGAAAACTCATTTAGGATATTACATTACAAAACCAATTAGCTAATAAGCATTTCACATGAAAGTGAAGGCATAGAAAGCCATGATGAGGAAGCAACCCAATAGAGAATAATGTGAAGTTGAAGAAGCATGAGATGTAGAAGCTGGTGATGGAGTTGAGGAAGCTGTGCCAGTGCCTATTTTGATCTTCACCTTCATTCCTTGGCTGCAATGCCCAATGGTGCCACATGCGAAGTATCGTGTTCCCGACTTCGTCAATTTGATCGCATCGTTCCCGCTACTCTTCGACTCTATCGCATTTCCAATATCGCACTTCTTATACGCACTCTCGTCTGGCAGCTCTACCACACTATGCAACCCCGAAGCATACTTGAAAACTGTTCAAAATACCACCATTTATCAAGCCAAGTTTCAAAGAAGGAGATCGAATGAAAGATAGTTTAGAAGGGAGAAATTGAAGATAACAAATATATACCAAGTTGATCACCAACTTTGAAGGTTTGAGCAGAAGACCAAGAGTTGAAATCAATGGATTCTTGCCAACCTTGGCTTCCCCCAACAATATGTCTTTGATCTGCCAAAGCCTTTTCTGTCATTGAAGCTGCAGCAGCAACCATAACAAACACAACTCTCCACAATCCCTCCATCTCTCTATCTGCTTTTACTCTTTAATTTTTGGTTGCTTGCCTTTTCATTTGGTGCCTTCTCCTCTATTTATACACATCTATTAACACCCATCCTAAAAGTTCCCTTTTCTTTTCTAGCCTAAAAGAAAGAGAGAAAAACTTCAAAATTTGGGGTCTACTATAAGCTTACTCTTCATTTCCAAAATTTGTATACAATTTTAGTAACATTTTTTTAAAAAAAGAAAAGTAAAAAACAGGGAACAATGTTCAAAAAACAAAAAAGTTAACAAACCTAATATCTAACCACGAAAGAAATGAATATTGTTCGACTGTCTCTTTGTCCTTGACCAAAAGGTTAGAAGTTTGAATTCTCATCTTCACATGTTTTTTTTCCTTTTGATCAAGTTCATCATTAAGTGAGGATGGAGAATTCAAACCTCTGACCCTATGGTCGAGGGCATATGTCTAAACTACTTGAGTTATGTTCAGGTTGGTCATTCCATATGTTGAACTAAAAAAAATACGGTTAAAATATTAATAGTCTCTATTAAAATATTAGACATTTGAATCACCGCCTTCCCTTTTTGTTTGAAGTAAAAAAAAGAAAATGGTTCTCAAAATAAAGGGCAGAAAAGGGTGTATTTTAATTGATGTTGAGATGTGTGGATTTGCCGCAAAGAAAAATGTGGTTGGTTTAAGGGATAAGAGAAATCTTGGAGTTGAAACAAAGCTATGTTGTGTATATGCCAACCTTATATTATTACCAAACCATTATTAGCTATCCTTTCTGTTTAAGCAACCAAATTGCATTGTCATTCCAAACCTAAACTTACATCACTAGTTTTTATGGAAGGTATTAGTGACTAAAACAAAGATAGCTTGTTTGCTAAATGATTACTATTTTATGTTAGTATGAACATAACTTGACAGTCAAGGCATCTGCTCCTTTTTTTGAGGTTGGGCGTTCATCTCATTTGTTGTACTAAATTAGTATTATACTTCATGATTGAATATATCAGTTAGTTTCTACAAGATGTGTCATTTTTCAATTATAAATTCATTGGATGACTAATATTGAAGATACAATAGATACATTTACAGAAATAAAATGACAAATAAATCTAATGAGAACATATAAAATCAAATTGTTAAAATTGCATATCTTGGTCACTAGTTCATACAGGTTGAGCTTAGAATTGGTCACGGATGAACGTTAGCAAAATCAATTTATGCTTGCCGTTCAAGTGAAGAAAATGTGATTGAAAAACCTCTTTAACCAGATTAATCATAATTTACTTGGATGACTAATGTTGAGGTCTAAATTCATGCATTTAATCTTATCAGAGTGCTCTTGTTAATTTTGATTTTGAAGGTTGTTAATTTACCTGAGAAATTGACCTCCTGTTCAGAATTCATTTAAATTGTTTCCCATCTCAAAAAAAAAAAAATCTTTGAGCAAAATGAACGACTTTTTGTGTCATTTTCATTCATGAATTTTCTCAAATTTTACATCAAATTTTCATAAATCTAATTCAGAATAAAGATTCTTGACAGTATATTGTCACATATTTCAACCAGAAAAAGCATTCATGGACCAAAAACTCTAGGCATTGCCTAACATTAAACAAATCTTGGTCAACGTTCACTCTAAAATATACAATATGCCTGTCCAAAAAGAAAAAGAAAAACATGATAATAAGCCGCGGGTCTTGTTCTCTTCAAATTTTCTCAATCACAGGACAATACACTGGCCATTGAAAGCTTCCCCTCCTCCAATGGCTTCCAAAATCATTATCCAGCTGCAATGCTTAACTTGACTTTGGCTGGAACAAACCTATAAAGAACAAAAACAATGGGGAATGGCATCATTTTAACTATTTTTTTCGTTGATTTTTTGCTAAGGCTATGTAGCTTCTCTGAGTTTTCATTTCTATCTAGAAGTTTTCCTCTTCTTTGCCTTATTTGCAGGCGAACGGGACTTTTTCTTTGATCCCATGGTGGCGCTTCGGGCTTCTGAATTTGCTTTCTAACAGGTTTGATGTCCTCATTGTCATCACTTTCAGCAGAAGTGTCACCACTTAAAGTCCATCATCCTCATCAAAACTGATCACCAAGTCCTCCACCACATCTTCATCTCTAGGAGCTGCCTTATCTTGTTTCTCTATCTTTCTTTTCTTCTGGATCTTTCGCGGCTTTCGCCCTAACAATTATAAAGTTTAACCATGGTTCATTTTGTGTGCTAAAAGCCAGCAAGAAAATCGTGTCCTTTGTAAAATAGACAATGATAAATGACATTTCCACCTATTCTTAGCCGTTCCATTGGGCTATGTAGCACAATTGGAATATCACATCATAAGGACCTTGAAAATTAAACATTAAGGAATTTGAAAGTTGGGAATACCTTTATGAACTTTCTTTGAAGGCTAGGAAATGCAACCAAAAACACAGAAGAATATTTGAGGCGTCGCAATGTGAATGATATAATCTCGGTATCTGTCATTTGGTTGAGAACGTGAAGGGAATTCCCAAGATATGACTTCACAATATGGTTGAAAGATTTCCACTGTTTTTTGGTCATCAGCTCTTGTATGGTCTCTTTCTTTCTAAGTATTCATCACCATAATGACATGCAGTCCTAAAAGCTTTCAAGAGCAACCAATTTTCCATTTTCTTCAATTGAATGACACTAAGAATCAACCATTTCCGAAGTTACAACTCTTTTAGATGGTTTTTCTTCCTTCTCAGAAACCTCAGGTTCTTCGTTCTTATAATTTTCATGTATCCCTGCATCTTCCACATCATCATCGTCGTCATCATCCTCCTGCACCAAATAGCAAAGGAATTAAGACAACACATTATGTAGCACATAGTTGAAGCATTGGAAGGTTGCAGCTCGAACAATTATCGTGTACGTACATCAATATCCTCATTAAATTCGAGAAACTCCTTGTCGTGCTCTTTCAAAAACTCGAAAAACTCTGGATCCTATAAACAACATAGCAAACAACTTCAATCAAAATGGAGAGAAAATGCATAGACGCAGAAAAGTAGATCTAAAATGTTCATTAGCTCCTTTTTCAATTATATAAACAACAATTTTCCAAAAGTGAATTCATTAACCAAAGGATGGATGGAAAAATGGGAGAATAAGACATTCCCCCAATCACCCATTGAGATAAAGAGAACTTTCCATGTGGCTTGAACATAAAAAAGAATTACAAATATTTGGACAAGACACTCCACAAAAATGACTGGTATATAATGATGGGTCCAACAAGTTGCTCAATCCAACCCAAGAACACTCCTACTCTATAACAATTAACATTTGACATAGAAATCGATCAAGAACTAAAAATAAGATCATAGCCCATGACTTTGCCTAAACCCTAGAAGTATTGTATTATAGTTAGCACTAACCAGAACAAATTTGTCATGGAGAGATTAGTTATATACAAAACCAGAATACCTTTTGTTGGAGTCTTTGCAATAATTGATCAATATGCTCTTTGGCTTGGCTTGGCCCAGTTTCTTCTTCTTCCTCCCCATGGTTTAGTCGGAGGTCCCGTTTCTTACCTGATATCAAAGCAATAGAGAGAATTACTGAAAATTGAAAAACACGGATGAACACGAAGAAGGACCAAACAAAATATTTACATATAGTCCCCATACTTTTATGTATTTAATATATATATATATTTTTTTAATAAATTTCTTTTATCTAATACATCTTCTAATATAATTTTTTTAATTTAAATTTTGGTTGGTTGCACAAACAGCAGTCAGACAAAAAATAATTGTAAATTTAGCAAAGTTTAAAACTTTTTTGCAAATATGACAAAAAAATCAGTTGTTATCACTGATAGACTTTATGACTATTACTGATAGACTTCTATCATTGATAGACTTCTATCATTGATAGACTATTATAACTGACAAAATTCTATAAAAAAAATACTACTATCAGACCATACTATTAGTGATAGGAATTGTCATATCCACAATATTTTTTTAAAAAGTGCTATATTTTTAATTATTTTACTCTAAATTGACATATGTTACAATTTTCTTTTAAATTTTGTGTTTAACCTTTTTTTTTTAAATTTAAGTACATCTATTAGACGTAAAATTAAAATTTCTTAGATTTATTATATATTTTTTAGGGGGAGTTGCAAGAATAGCAATAAAAAATAAAAATATAAAAAATAATCGGAGGTTAATCATTAACCTCAAAGTTGAAAAGTCGAAAATACCCCTCATGACACTTTAAAGTAATCACTAACTTAAATCATTACAAGTTGATACACATCTGATTTACAAGTCGAAAATACCCCTCATGGCACTTTAAAGTAATCACGGATTAATCACTAACCTAAATCATTACAAGTTGATACACATCTCATTTATCTTATATTTGGTTTATCACGTGTTAATCACTTTAAAGTAATCACATGTTAATCAATATTTGGTGTATCAGTTATACAATTGATTTACCTTATATTTGGTTTATCACGTGTTAATCACTTTAAAGTAATCACATGTTAATCAATATTTGGTGTATCAGTTATACAATTGATTTACCTTATATTTGGTGTTTAATAATTGTGACCGGTACACCAAAAATAAAAAATTAGGTATATTAATTATGCAACTAATAAACTTAATATTTGGTATATCAGTTACAACTGATATCATTGTTTGGTGTATCAGTCATATACCTGATTAACCTATTTGGTGTATCAATTATTTGATTTGTTTGACTATAATTCATAACTAGATCCTACTAGTTTCCTCACTAGGCACTATTGATGTGGAGGGCGAAAAATTAATAATGGTATTGGATGTGGAGTCATTTCAAATGTCCGAGTCATTTCAAATGTCCATGATTCCTCACTAATTCCATAACATCTCAAATGAGATGACAAATATAAAGGAAAATAAGGGTGACATCAAATGAGTTGGGTAAGTTTAATGGATTATCAAAGTGATCTTATCTTATCTTTATTATTTCATAAAAGTCCAAAGTTTAATTACGTGGAGAATATCTTACAAAATTCCAAAGACAGAAAAGGAAAAGGTTGAATAATTGTCATTACTCATCATCCCTCATCATGAATCAAAGAATTCAATTTCTAAACTTTTACTTTGATTTGATGTCACATTTTAATTCGATGATAGTTATTATTATTATAAAGAAAACAGTATTTAAACAATTATTCAAACAAAAAGAAAAAGAAAAAATTATTTCAATCAATAATGAGTTGATCTTTAAAATTAATATTTTACTATTATTATTATTGTTGTAAATTTATGCGGAAGTCAGTAACTCAATAAATAAAGTTCAATTTCAAATCTTGATTTTTATCGGTTGTTTTTTTGGCACATATTTATGTCTGCTCAATTTGACAATTGCTAAAAGAAAAACTATTATTGATTTTAAATTCTCAATTATAGTGTTATATGCATACTACAATCAATGAATATAGAGATTGATTTATGGCTATTTTTTAGCATGTGTTCGTGATTTCGAGAACTATAAGCTAGAGGATGATTTATTTGGGTTACATTATAAATTTGTCCCTATAATTTTAAAAGTTAGAATTATGTTTCTATGATTTGATAAAACCTCATAAATATATAGATGTCACAAATCATGACAGTTAGCTACCATGTGTAATAAAATGATACTGTGTTAGATCACATTTTCCTTGAGTGCTCCTTCAGGAAGCTAGTGTGGGACGAGGTCCTCGACCGAGTCGTCAGATTTGGAGGTTTGTCTAGTGTGCTGTCATTTACCATATCTGGAAAGAGGGTAAATTTCAAATTCATGGGGTTAGCCCCCGTTCCCACTCAGTATGTTCTCATAGGTGTCAAGACTGACATGACGTATAGATATTCTTCGTAGTTGAGTGTGTTGTCGGTGTCGACCTCTATTAGTATTTCTCCGTGATATTTGTTTAATTGAGTTGTGTTTTTTTGTCATTCTGGTTGTGTCCTTGAGCCTTGGTCAGACCCTCCCTATTTTACTTTAATAATATATTAATGTTGCAAAAAAAACCCTCTACCCTACCTATGTTCTACTAGAAAATGACAATTAATAAAACATATTAATTTTTTGGCTCAACGAATTAAGGTTCAATTTGAGATTATTGCAACTTTTAAAATAATGAACGACAAAAAATGAACAGATTAATGTTTGATAAATTTCAATTTTAGACCTAAAAAATATATTGATTTAATTATAATGACCAAAGATACCAAAATAATCCTAACTCAACTGTCACTCTTCTCCGTTGCAATTTTTTTTTTTTTGTATCATTGTGGAAAAATGTCACAAATTTAAATAGCTACACGGCCAAAAGCTAGCATGACTCATTCCCTCAGCTTATATATATTACGACAAGTAGGTTTATGGTTTGAATTTAGACCCTTGTATTGTTTTTAGAATTTAACTTTTATGATAATAATAATTAAGTATTCACATTTAATAATTCGTTCTTCAAAAGCTCCTCCCACTTTCTTCCAAAGCGGGAAAAAAACAAAAGATTTTCCATTACAGAGAAGCTGATTTATTTCAACTTAAACTTCAAGGTCCCACCTTTCCTCTGCAACTCTCCGCTGATTTTGCCCTAATCCATCGAATTTCCATTTGATTTAGGGCTCAAGATACGCCATTAACAGTCTTCAAATTCTCCTTCCTCTCGCTCGAACTGTGGCGCGAAACCAGCGGCGGGAGGCAACAGAGCTTCGACCCAAATCCGATCGGAATTTCATCACCGCCGGCGCCGGCGGTCCTCTCGCTGCTGCAGACAGACCCAGTTCCAGAAACATAAGGTTTATCGACTTGTCGATTGTCTTCGTGAACGTGATTTAGGAAAGCAAAACTCGCATCATCTCCGAGGCTCTCCCGGAACAGATCGGCCAGTTTCTTACTCCTCTTCGCCGGTAATGGCGGCGAGTTGAAAGCTCGGGGAGTTTCCGCCGGAAAGCGGTGGTGAAGTGGAGTGTTGCCGCAGGAAGGGGTGAAATCTATATATAAATAAATAATTCATCACATTTTTTTACCATAATTTTTGGAATGGTAATAAATAGATAGCATATGGACTATCACTTCTTAATTTATTTTTTTCCTGAATGTTTATTTAACGGTGTTTAAATTTTCAAGTTTTGTTGCAAACTTTCAAAATATTTATTTAATTAAGTAATCTTGATATGCGTATCAAAAATTAATTTTAAATACAAAAACCTTGATATACATAATGCGTGAATAATGTGTGAATGTGAATATATATTCTAACTAAATGGGTTGGAGGCGAGAATCTAATAATGACCAATTATATAACAATAATTAATTTTTTTTTTTTTTTTTTAAGTTCTTTGACTAATAAACAAAAATGAAACAAATTTGCAACTTCAAGATGAAAATCAAATTCAAATTCTATAATAATAAATTCGAAACTTTGACATTTTAGAGGGATGATTTGATATAATTATGTGACCGTGCCAACAACAACATAGCTTAAATGCATCGTCACTGTGAGGTCTTAGGTTCAATCCCCACTCCAACACGTTGTCGTGTTTAGTTATAAAATTTATAATCCTTGAAAATAGTGAGATCATTCTAATAAAAAAAATTATATATATTTTAATTTTTTTTTTACAGAGAAATCCACACTGAAGAACATCTTAATAAAGAAAATTATGATAAAGATTAAATCACATTAGATTGTTCCGTATTGAAATTTGAAGGATTGATATATTAGAAACTTTGAAGGATTATAAGTAAAAATGATTAAAAAAAAGTAATTATTTTTAAAGAAAAGAGATATATGATGATAAACAAGGCCCAGAAACAATGAGAAAACAGGGGTGGGAATAAAAATTGTGGTGACCTCCTTTGACACTGAAGAAATCTTCACAATCAGAATCCAACCACCCTCGAGAATCAAAGAACGATTCTTCCTTACTCCCTGTGAACAAACATCACTTCAATTTCAGATACATATGGATTCATCATTCGTCAGAATCACAAAACCCAGAAAAAAAAATGAAAGAAGAATCGAACCAGAAGGAGTCTTGTGGTGATGGGATATTACAGAGATGTCTTTAATGGCGGATTCTCTATTGTTGTGGACCCTAAACTGTTTGATCGGTGAAGGTGGAATCTCAAACTTCTCCGTCACAGTCTCCGGCGGCGGCGGCGGTTTCACGGCGGAGCATTCCGTTCTGCTGTAAAGGGAAGCACATGTACCCATTTCTATTCGCTTTAAAGCAATGGAAGGAAAAAACAAGACAGAGAGAGAAAAGGAAGAACAGAGAAATGAGGGAGAGGCATGGAAATGGGAGTTTGGTTGTTGGACAATTTTTTTTAATTTTTTTTAAATAATATATATATAATCACACCGAAATAATTGCTAGCAACTTTTAAAATATTTTGTAAATATAGCAACAAAAAAAAATAGTGACTATGGATAGAGTGCTATCACTCATATATGCTATCACTCATATATTAAACTACTATTACTGATATGAGGGTTAGTTACTGACAAAATTCTATAAAAAAACTGAGTTGATCTATCCGACCAGCAATAAACCGTAGTTAAAAATTGTCATATTTACAAATTTTTTTAAAAAATGATATATTTTTAATTATCTGAGTAGATATATTGGTTACAATTTTTCTATATTTTATATATATATATATATATATATATAATTAATATGAAAGAGGTTGATTAGTGTAATTGGAATGAAGTTTTTATGGGGAAGTGGTATCCAGTAAACAGAGAGAATTCAGAGATGAAAGTGATTTTTGGACTGAAATTTGTGAAAGTAACTGAACAAAAAAGCTGTGGAGGAGTTGTTGCCCATCTTGGGACATGAGACTCAATTATTTACATGTGCAACTTTAGATATCACAATCAAACCTTCTAAATGCCAATAATTTTCAACATTTAAATACAACTTCCAATTCATATACTTTGGTCTATAAAATTTAGGTTAAAATTTTGCAAATAAAGATCATATGGATCGCTTCTTAAAAGTTTATCAACCAAAATGAACAAAAGTTAAAACTACACCGACTAAAATGATTCAAATCTCTATCTTCTTTTAAAAGTGTAATGATCAGGTGATGAGATAACATTTTTTATTAAAAAAAAAAAAAAAATACTATATCAGTTTACCCACTTTATTATATTTCATTTAAAAAACAAAAAAAAAATCTAAAAAAAAAAGTCTAAAATGATACACTTGAAAGTTTAAGGATTTAATTGATAAAATCTCTTAAATTTAGGTATATAAATTATTTTGAAATGAAATGATGATCTATCCATTAATTTTGAATTGGCTCTAAATATAACACATTTGCCAAAGTGCTTTTTTGGGAAATGGGGGGTTTTAGAAAATTGAAGGGACGTCCCAAAAAAAGGGCTGAAACCTGAAGGAAACAAAAGTACATTTCTTTTAAGTTAAGAAAACAGGTAGGACAAGTAATTTATTTATTTGTTTATTATTATTATTATTATTATTTAACAGGTAGGACAAGTAAATAATGGTGAGTAACGTGTCCGGTAATTGACCGGTCAAACATACAGCCTTGACTTCACAGAGGAGGTTGACGTGGAGGTTTATTTATCTACTTATTTTTAAATAGTTAAAATTGTTAGTTTGCTCCCTCAATTTTAGAATTTAAATATTAACAAATATCTAATCAGTCTTTTAAATATTTAATTAATTTTATCTCTAGTGACTCACAAGTTTTGAATTTTGAAAAGGGTGAATAAGTCTTTTAAATATAGAAACCCAGTAAATAGTTTTTAAAGTTCATAAAATTAGATTTTGTTTTTTAAAAATATAATATTGTAAATGTAAAGTTTTATTTAATAATGATTAAATATCACTAAGGAGTGATATATAGAAATATCATTTACATGCTAATTTGAACCTGTCTAAATTAGGTGGAGTTTAAGGTTTAGGATTTAGGGTTGGTTTAATGTGAACCAATAAAATCAACTCCAAAGTAAAATTTATTAATTGTATAATACTTTTGATAATTTTTAGTGTATAACCATTTTTTAATTTTTGTACTGATGATCAAATAATTTGAAAAGATTCAAGTTTAATATCTACTTGAGAGATAGTTAATATTAAAACGATAGTTAATAAGATTGTGATTTTCTAAGAACACGCAAATAAATTCAATCATACTTCAAATTATATATTAATTGATTTTAAAAAGAAAAGAAATATTTATTTAACCAAACTTGCAAATAATTCCAAAATGTGCATTAAAATTAAACTTTGATTACGCGACTTTGCACGGTTTTTGAATATCTCATAATTTATCAATTATCTATAAAGAAAAAAGAAAAATTAGACTACGTGACAAATTATGACACATTCTCCCATGTTCTCAGGGACGCCTAATTATTATTTATTCAAAATAAAAACACAATATTGCCACATCAGCGTTAAGCCTTGCCCCTTTCTTTGTTTGGTCCACGTGGTACGCTGGCTATGGCTATGACTAAGGCAACACATTATATTATATTATTCAAATCAATCCATCTCCCTCTCTAAAAGAATGCTTTATTATTATTATTATTATTAAGGGCGTTTGATTCACGGAGTTAGAAAGGGTTAGAATTTTTTAATTTTGAGTCGTTTAATTTTGAGAATTCTAAAGTCTCTGGTGTGTTTGAGGTATAGAGTTGTGTTGAATTTGTATTTTTGAAGTCTGAGTTTATTTTAGATATTTTTTTTTTGCACAATTTTTCTGTTTTTTTACAAACTTTTAAAATTTTATTATTAAGGACTTCTTCTAACCCAATAAATTCTAAAAATGATTTTATTATATATATATATTTTTTTTATCTATTCTTTACAAAATTCTTTGAAAATAACAAAAAATAATTTTGACATAATACCTCACATTATTATCAAATATAAATATAAATATAAATATATATTTATGAGTAAAACTAGCTTGCCTGGGCTATAAGTAGGGAGAATTTCTAGTACATCGGTCGTATGAAATTTTTTCATACCACTGCCTTTAAATGAATGACACGTAGCGAAATAGTTGTTTGACTGAGACCCACTTTATTAAATGTATTATTTTTTTAAACCATTTTGCCAGACCCACTCTATTAAATGTATTATTTTTTTAAAACCATTTTGCCACGTGTCATTAGGCAGTGGTATGGAAAAACTCTATACCACCGATGTACTAAAAATTATATTTATATTTATTTACTCATAAACAAATATATATTTATATTTATATTTATATTTGATAATAATGTGAAAAAAATAATGTGAGGTTTTTTTTTTTTTTTTTAATTTTTTAAAATTTTTTTTTTTTTTAAGAAATTTGTAAAGAATAGATAAAAAAAAATAATAATAAAATCATTAATCTCATAAGTTTTTCATTGTTTTTACTTAAAAAAAAATATTTTTCTTTGGTTGTGCCAAGATTGCAACTTAGCTCGTAAGATGCGACAATTTTTGAGAAAAAGGTTGAAAAGTTGATCTTGATCAATTGAGCCGTCAGGGGTTGGTAAGATAATCTAAAGTTTGGGATTTGGGGTTCATCTGCAAAACCCTCGCAGTTGAATCGCTCGAGTTTTTGATCGGCTAAGCGACTAAAAAGGAGACGAAAATGGGAGTAGCTCCGAAAATCGCACCGTCGATGCTTTCCTCAGATTTTGCTAATTTAGCTTCGGAGGCCGAACGAATGCTTAGACTTGGTGCGGATTGGCTTCACATGGATATTATGGTATGGTAACCACATGATCTCTATTTCTGTTTCAGTTATAATCAGACGAAATACCCTTTTGATTCTTGCTCCCATTTGGTTTAGCTTCATAACCCAATAATTTGATCATAGTTTTTGCCTTCTAAGTCTCATTTCCCACCATTTAGTTCATAATCTACTTGACTTTAATTGTTTGAATCATATGATTTGTCTGTGCTCTTATGGGTCTTTAAAAATATCATATCTATGATATTTTACTACTTTATGATCTATAGTACTAATGGAAGGTAGTCCATGAATTGTTTCAAAAGTAAATTCATCTCATTTACAATGAGTAAACTTTTACCTCCACTAATGATTTCCTTACCATCCAACTTATAAAGGATGAGACATTTTTTAAATTCTCATAGAAGTACTACACTTCTCTCTGTGTTGCTAACATCTTCACTCCTTTTGTAACTTCTTTTGAACTAAATAGTTAAACGTACCATATTTTGCTCGTAAGTCTACCTTAAAGTTATACTTGTTCTAATCCCATCAAAACAGTATAATTTACTTTCTTGTTAATGGGTTGGTGAGAGTGTGAAGATAGGATCATGGAGGTGCATAATCCAATCAGTAATCTTATAATGACATGCTTTCGATATGCTAGAGTGTAAAGTTTCTCTCAAGTTGGCATGGGTTGTACAAAGTGCAATTTCTCTGATAAATTTATCTGCTATCGCATCTGATACATCTTGTTGGTTTATCTACAGGATGGGTAGGTTCATGCTTTGCTCATATCATGCTCTTGTTGCCCAGCAATGTGCTTCATGTGAATGGGTTTGATATTGTGGTTGATTTTACACCCGGCCACTTGTTAAATATAGGATTGAATTTTACCTCAAAATAACTTGACCGTGATCTATGCGGTGTTGATCATTCTGCTTATGTGTAAAAACTTGCTGAAGGAACTTAGGAAGCATCTAACTTTTTTTTCTTCTTAAAAAGAAGGCCCCAAAGAGTGTGCTTTGGCGTGCCTCATGCTTAGGTATGGTTGAGGTGCCTCGCCTTTTTGAGCATGAGCTTCTTCTGTGACACTTTTTTAATAAACTCAGGCTAAATTTTAAATAAAGGAAACTTGAACAAAAAGTCGCCATCATCTCCTTCAGTTGACTTTCTCACTCGAAGCTCTCTCCTTTTCTCTCCAAAAGGTATGGAGGAACTTGGAAATGAGACCAGGAGAAAGTTTTTTAGGTTTACAAGTCTAATGATGGAAAACATGATTGCAAAGACTTATTTAGCGGTAATAAGATTTAAATTTGTAGGTGTTTGTTATATGGTTTTATAGTTTTTTTTTAGTTCAACAACACGTGGGGGTAGGGAATCAAACCTTTGACCTTGTGGTCGAGGATATAATACCTTAGCTCAGACTGCGGATGTGATTTTATAGTTCTTTTTCATGATATTGTGGACTCTTTGTTATTGAAGGAGACTCATAATACTTAGAACCTTCTTTTTTTTAGTAGTTAATCCTCTGTTTCTCTATCTAACTCTTCATACTGTTTTTTAATATTATATGTATGTATCAGTGTGTGGATATATGTATAAATATTTGTATGCATACATCTTTTATTTATTGTGCGCTTCACCTCATTAAAACCTCCACTTTTCTTGCACCTTGTGCTTAAGCCCAAGAAGATTATTGCATGTTAGTGCACTTTGTGGTTAAAAGAACATTGATGTTGTTTCTATCTTCTATTGCATTGCATCAGTTCACTTCATATCATACTTTTTCAACAATTTAGTTTTAAGGTTTTTCTTCCTTCTTGCTTCTCTATCTCGATTGAGGAAAGCTTAGAAACTAGTCTTTTCATTGACTTGTTCTAGTCATTGCACTTTAGTTTTTTGTTTGCACCATTCCTCATCCCTACAGTACATATCACATCCATCAATTTTCTTCAATTTTTTCCTCTCTTCTTGACCTTTCTGCTTTCACCAGTTTAAAATTAACGACCATCTGTAAACTTTTAATTATCAAGAAAGTTACTAAGTTTTTTCTTTTTAAATACATCAACATGGTGGCCCCTTGAGAATTCATCCATGATCGTTTGGTTGAATTCACTCTGTAACAGGATTATGCATCATTTCTTGGTGGCGTGATTTGTGCATAATCTGGATTACACAATTTGGGCTTGCTTTACTAACTCTTAAAGTTTCCATTGGGTTTATTTCCTATGCCTAGCTAACAAAGTGATTATTTTGTTGTTTATGCATTTACCACAGGCACTTTGTCCCAAATCTTACAATTGGTGCTCCAGTCATCGAGAGTTTGAGAAAACATACGAAGTAACATCTTTGCTTCTTCAGTTTCAGGAATTTGGATTCACTGTTTTTTACTGGTCAAATATTAGAGTTTGATGACTTTACCTGGACTTAATGAGGAATCAATTCCTTGTCTTGCAGGGCATATCTTGATTGCCACCTTATGGTTACAAATCCACTTGATTACATTGAACCCTTGGCAAAAGCTGGCGCTTCAGGCTTTACATTTCACGTCGAAGTATCCAAAGGTACATTGTGTTTGGATTTCATATTTGTTCTCGTTCTATTGCGTCAATTTTTTTTAAAGTTTTCATTCCCTCCTCTTCTCTGGTAGACAATTGGCAACAATTGATCCAAGAAATTAAATCAAAGGGCATGAAGTCAGGGGTAGCGCTAAAACCTGGAACACCCATTGAAGAAGTTTATCCTCTGGTATGCAATTGATCTTTTTATCTTCTCCCCCAATTGTGAACCTTTCGTTTACGTGATTTTTTTATTCGGTTGATATGTTATAAGATCCTATTCATCTTATATAAAATAGCAAAGTGCTTTTTTGACCTTGTGCAAATGCTGCTGCACCAAAATTTTATACTTAAGTGATGCTTGTCTTGTTCTTTCTTTATTTTTCAGGTAGAAAGTGAAAATCCTGTGGAAATGGTCCTTGTTATGACAGTTGAACCTGGTTTTGGTGGCCAAAAGTTCATGCTAGAAACGATGGATAAGGTACCATTACTTGGACATTTTCAATATTCCTTGAGCATTGTTTGATTGGCGTCTCTTGTTGAATTTCCTTACTGATTTTAACTTATCCAGGTACGGAAGTTAAGACAGAAGTATCCATCTCTTGACATTGAGGTCTCTCTCTCTCTCTCTCTCTCCCCCCATATTAATATCTTTTAGTTTTCTGCACCCTTTTAATGAATTTTTCTTGAGGTTCTTGGTTACCTCAGAAAGTGTTTTTTTGTTTCTCTCACTAAAGGCCTTTTTTCTTCATTAAAATGCGTACTTTTGTCATCCATAAGCTATAAAAATTCTGCATGCTGGAGTGGAGATTAAAAACTCATTCCCAGTTAGTGATAGAATTTGTTCATATTTATTTTAACTTTGGCTGTATCCTTTCTTTGATTCCACTTCACTCTATATAGTATTTGATATAAGAAATCACTCTTTTCTGCTACAAACAGGGTTCCAATCACCAGTCTTTTAAGGCTTCATAAAAAATTTCCCATTTTAAAGGAATGTGGTTCAAAAGATCAAACTTATTTAGCTAGTAGACTATGGATGCAATCTTTGTATGCTACCAGAACTGTGCAAACTCTATGTAGCGTACTCGTCGCAGTTCAAATTCAGTGTACAGATATCTGTAAGAGGGATGGTGTCTGACTAGTCATTTTTGCTTTGGTCGGCAGGTGGACGGCGGGTTGGGACCTTCAACCATAGATGCAGCAGCTTCAGCTGGGGCAAACTGCATCGTTGCAGGAAGTTCGGTGTTTGGAGCTCCTGAGCCTTCCAAAGTTATATCCATTCTGAGGAAAAGTGTTGAGGAGGCCCAGCAGAACTTTTGATCCTTTAACAAGCTTCAAGAATCTGCCATCAAATCTTGTTTTACACTTTTGCAATCCATATGGGATATTTTTAGATTGACAGAAGTTGTTTTGATTCAAGTGGTTTGGTTTCAGTATAATCTGAACTACCATAAGGTCTGTGAGCCACCAATACATCACTAATAGAAGCAGAGGGTGAACAAGTTGATTTATATTTTGTATTTGTTTTAGCTTCTAGTGGAAAACTTTATGTATAATTTCCATGTAATAAGATGATTTTCGAATAAATTACAGAGAGTTGAAAAATAGGGCTCTACTTTCATATCAACTAGTAGATTTTAAGGATTCAGGGTCTTCTATGTGCTTTAAAAATCTTTTTAAGTATTTAGAAAGTCATTCCAAACAGAAGGGTCTCAGTGTGGTTGTTTATGAAGTTTTTGTTGCTTATATGAAATTCATGTCAGATATACGAGACTAGCACTGTCAACCGCTAATGGCACATGTTCTATGCTTTCTCCTCTCCAACATGGTTATAACCCTAAACCCTCTAGATACATGAAACTTAGAAGAATGACATATGAGTTGTGTTCTGATATCAATTATTGATACGAAATGAGCAAGAAAGAAATACAGGGGTTTGAATTCTCACAACTATCATATTTTGATATCATTTTAATATGTTTTCAAGGATGATTATGTACATAATATATTTGAGAAATTCATGGTGTTTGTTGAAGGAAAATAAGAATACATTGGAGTGGGCGTTGACCAGCTCAAAAAGTAAGGAATGAGCACATGAAGAGAAAAATGGTTGTGTTTCTTGACCAAGGGAGGAGCCCCTTTCATTCCTCGGCCGAAGGTATGTCTCTGACACCACTTCCCAAATATTGATATTCTTGTTTTTGTCTTCCAAGATTTTGCTTCCAGAGAGATTATTGCATGTGCCCTCACATGCCATCTGCTTCCCTCTTTCATTTTGTTTTGGAGGAATTTCTTTTAGTTCAACCACATATAGGACTAGGAGTGATGAATTTGAATCTCTGACTACTTGGACAAAGATATATGTCTTAATCTATTGAGTTATGTTGGGGTTGACCTCGATGATATTGTAAATTTGGTTCCTATGTTTTGTTATGTTGGATCTTCAATAATTAATGATAGAATAGCACACTGACACAAATCTTATACATAATTTGGATAAAGTGCTGTAGAAATAAAAATTGAAGTATAGTTGAAGTGTGAATCCCTGTCCCAGATGGTTGGTTAGGTTTAATGGGAATCCAATTCATGCACCCCAATACCAGAACATCCTCTTCCTAACACTTTTTGGAGAAACAACTTTTTGTTTATTATTATTTTCTTTTGCAGTTTCCATCTTCCACCTTTTTCTCAGTAAAGCTATGCCAACATCTTCAGTTCCACTGTCATATTAAGTTCTAACCATATATGATTTTATACAGATGTATTATAAGTTATAACCTTCCATTCAAAAAACGTTCAAGACAGATAGAGGATCCTCTCGGTTGAAGATCAAGTAGAATAAGATCAAAACTTGTAAAAATCTCAAAAGGATAGTTTGTGTTGATCTCACACACAAGCTCGAACTCGGATTTCGAGGATTTTTCTAGTGAGGAATGGAATAGGATTGAAATGAGAAGATTAGTAGGTTCTATTTCTATATGGTCATAATTAATTTATATATTCTATGGTATTGGTGCTGCTTGTCAACTTAGAGTAGTGATGGGGAATTTGACCTAAAAGGCATGTCCAATATTTCATGCCTTAGCTTTAGCATGCATGAAATAAATGCCTTTTCTTATCTTTCTTTTCTTTCTTTATTTTCAATTCTACATAATTTCATTTGGCATCTGACTTATTAAAACAAACACTTCTATCATCATTGACTTGATTCATTTAATTTCTTCTAAAATCTGTTACTTGCTTATAGGTTACTATGCATATTCAACATTGTATCTAACTTTTAAGTTTTAGTTGTCATAATTTTAGTACATTGGAGGTGGGAGATTCGAACCACAGACCTCTATGTCAGTTGAGACATGCTCGCTTTGGCTAGTTGTCATAATTTTAAAAGTTAAAATAACATTTAGGGCTTATACATGATGACTTATTTCATTTTAGTCCATATACTTTTAAATTTCTAAATTTAGTTATTGTATTTTCAATAAATCTTAAAATGAGTTGTTAGTTTAATTTCAACTTTTTTTTATTAGAAAAACGGATCTCTATTAGTTCACTCTATAAATTTTGAAAATAGTCTGTTTCTTGAACTAATTTTTTATTTATTTTCCTTAATCACTAAAAATTAACTTTAAGCTAGTAATAATGACTAATTATGTTTCTATTTAAGTCATTGTTGTGAACTACTTTTTTTTTTTTTTTGAAAAAATTGTTGCCAACACTGATGTGATATAGCTATTAGATATAGCTATTAAATAAATTTTGACCAAGTTAATGGTGATATGACAAATATAATTGCAGACAACTAGACAATCTTTTAACTCCTTGGCCCTTTGGCCAAATATTACTTAAACGGCCAAATCGAGCATAACTCAATTGACATAGAGTTGTGTCAGGGACCAAAAGGTCATGGGTTCAATTTCCGCATTAATTAAACTACCGTTGTAAAAAAAAAATATTACTTAAATGTCATGTCAATATATTAATGGTGTTAATGACAATATTGAAAGTCTACCGCTGGACCCACAATCTAGATTTTTTTTGTTTGATTTTATTTTATTTTATTTATTATTTTTTTTTTTGGATAACATGTTGGGGTGGGGATTGAACCTAGAATCTCATGCTCATGGTCACTAGGCGATACATCATGTCGTTGAACTATGCTCTTGTTTGACCGAACTGAATAATCAAATCATCTCACAAAAAAAAAAAAAAAAAAAAAATTAAAAATTAAAATTGAATAAGCCCCATCATATAACAAAGCATATAATTTTTTATTTTTTTTGAGAAAATAACAATGCATAACAAAGCATAGCATATTATTTAAAAAAAACAAACAAAGCATAGCATATCATAGCTTTGTAGAGAAAAAAGGCAGGTGGAATCAAATTAAATGCCTAAGTAGCTAGTGCTCTGATTCCTACCTTTTTTTCTTGAGGTTCTTCACAGTTCCTTTGGATTAATTATTGATGTGAAAATATAGTCCCATCTTAAACTTATAGCCATTGAGTTGGTATCTATTTTGCATCAATGTCGCTTTGTCACACACTATATTCAATTTTTAATTATTGAAGGATGAGTTGTTTATATACTTTAAAAAAAAATAAAATAAAAAAAAATAAACTTCTAAGATATTAGTGATGAAATTGAAAAATGTGGATAGTTTTACCATTCAAATTTTATACTTGGAGATAGTACTGCAATAACCACTGTTCACAATTCATTAATCAAAATTTTACTTGGACAAATCAACGGATTACCATTATTAATAACTACTAATTTACTCAACCTCGATATAATATTGTCTATTTTTAAAAATTATTTTATTTTTTCAACCATCTTCATAAGATTTACTTCTTAAATTGCCACCTCCCAAGAATGCTTCTTTAAAATTCCTATTTCCCAACACATGAAACTCCAACTCTTAAGGAGCTTCTACACAAAAGTTAGCATAGCGGATACTCTTTCTCTCGAAGTCGGAGGTTCAAATCTTCGCACCCAACATTCTAAAAATTACAACAAACAAAACAAAAAACAAAAATCTAAATGCTTCTTCAATCATATGGGATATGGACATCTGAACAATGAGTTAAACATGTGGTGGTTGTTTCCAGACAGAACCGCAATCTTAAAGCAATGTAATAACAAACGACGAAAAATCCAATGTTGTCTGTAAAAATATAGCAGCTATAAAGCTAAGCTTTTGATCACAACTCAACTGAGCAAAGAATACAAAGAACTTGGATAAATAACCATCATCTCTTATCAGATCAAATCGAATCAAAGTTGATTGGTTAAATGTATAAGCAATTCTTGTTTGTGTCTCCCAAAAAATATTGTTTGTTTCCCCCAAACAGCCATGACAAAATTTCTCATCTTTTCAAATACCAGCTTCTGGATCCAAGAGGGATAAATCTCCATAAATTTTTAACTCCAAGTTTTGTAATTTCTTGGTAATGGCTATTCTTATCAATGTGCTGTTCTTGGGAACTCTTGTTTTGTTCATCTGGTTGGTTTCCTCTGCATTTGGAGAGAGCTTGTTGAGCTGTGATTCGACGTCGCCGGATGCATTCGGCTTCCATTGCAATGGAAATGAGACTCTGGTGCAGTGTGGAACATTTGCAGTTCTTTTTGCGAATTCGGAGTTTTCGTCTCTCTTTAACCTCAGCTTTTACTTGGGGATCAACCAATTTTCCATTGCTGAAATCAATGGCTTCTCTGCTGACACAAAGTTTCTTCCTAAAAACCAGCCTTTGCTGATACCAATTCAGTGTAAGTGCAATGGCAGCTTCTTCCTAGCTGAGTTGACAAAAACTGCCATTAAAGGAGAGAGCTTTTACAGCATTGCTGAATCCTTGGAAGGCTTGACAACTTGCAAAGCGATAAAGGAGAAGAATCCCGGGGTGTCGCCGTGGGGTCTCAGAGACTCGGTTCGGTTACTGATACCAATGAGATGTGGCTGTCCATCTTCCTATGCAGGTGGTCCAAAACCAAGGCTCTTGATCTCTTACCCTGTGAGACAAGGTGACACAATTTTCAATTTAGCCACAAACTTCAATACAACTCCTGAATCTATTATATCTGCTAACAGCAGATCCTTAGCTGCCTTCAAACCACAAAGCCTTGCACGACTTTCAACTCTACTGATTCCGGTGAATGGTGAGCGAATCCTCGGTTCTTGGGCGAAACCAAATCAACCCAATTTACGTCTTCCTTCCACCAGCATCCCCACAATCAACTCACACAAGCACAAAGCAAAAATGTTGCATTTTGGAGTTTACATTGCACTTGGTGGAATCATACTTGGGGTATGCATTGCTGCAATAGCATGCTTCTTGGTAATCAAGCTGAAGAAAAACAAGCAGAAGAAGACACAGAAGTCATACGAAAAAGGCGAAATGGAGCTACAACAACTTAGTCTCAGTATTAGAACGGCAAGCGACAATAAATTCTCTTTCGAAGGATCCCAAGACACTTTTGATAGTCACCTTCTCGAATCGAATGCGAGCAAGATGCTCATTGCGATGTACACAGTTGAGGAGATTAGGAGAGCGACCGAGAATTTCAATCCGAGCAATCAGATAGAGGGATCGATGTATCAAGGACGTCTCAACGGGAAGAACATGGCGATCAAGAGGACGGAGAATGAAACTATCTCCAAGATTGAGTTTAGCCTTTTACATGATATCAAACATCCAACCATATTGAGGCTTTTGGGAATATGTTTAACTGAGGATCCTGATTCCTTTCTGGTTTTCGAGTATGCGAAAAATGGATCCTTGAAGGACTGGCTTCACGGTGGTTTGGCAATGAAAAACCAGTTCATCACCTCTTGCTATTGCTTCTTAACATGGAGTCAAAGGCTGCGTATCTGTCTCGACGTCGCTGCCGGTTTACAGCATATGCACCACGTTATGAAACCGGTTTACGTTCACCGGAACATCAAGAGCAGAAACATTTTCTTAGATGAGGATTTCAATGCAAAGATTGGGAATTTTGGAATGGCAAGATGTGTTATTGAAGATCCCAAATTCTGTTCATCCAATTCAGCCTCTTGGAGCTTAGGCTATTTAGCTCCTGAGTACATACACCAAGGTATAATTTCCCCAACCATTGATATATTTGCTTATGGGGTTGTTCTGTTGGAGGTATTGTCTGGTAAAACACCAATCACAAAGCCAAATGGCAATGGTGAAGGCAGTGTTTGGCTAACAGAGAAAATCAAGGCCATCATGGAATCAGATAATGCAGATGAACTGAGGGAATGGATGGACAGTGCATTGGGGGATAACTATCCATTTGAAGCAGCTGTCAAATTGGCTAAGCTTGCAAGAGCTTGTGTCGAGGAAGACCACTCGTTGCGTCCGAGCGCGGCAGACGTTTTCGACAAGTTATCGAGATTGGTCGAAGAATTGCCCGAAGGAGATCAGAGTGTGAGCTGTGAAAGTTCTACAAAGCCTCTTGTGAAGGGGCTGCAGGCTTCTGAAACAAATCCATGAAAACATCTTCATTTAACAAAAACAGCCTTCACTTGCAGTTACTATTTCAAGCCTTACTGTCCTGTAATTTAGTAATTAAGCTTATTTAATAGTTAATACAATGGCTTAGTTTTTTTTTTTTTTTTTTTTAATCTTATTCAACGACAAGATTCTCTACGCCAAACCGAGCATAGCTCAATTGACATAAAGTGTGCCTGTGACTAAGAGGTTATGGGCTCAACCCTAACATTAATTAAAAAATATCATTGCAAAAAAAAAGTTATTTTCCTTTGCAAAAAAAAAGAGTCTCTACCATTCCATATTATTTTACCATGTCAAATTGAGCATAGCTCAATTGGCATAAGGTTGTGCCCATGACTAAAAGGTATGATATTTTATTCTTTTCGGTTTGACGAAAATGTATCTTTACTTAGACATCATGAGTTTCATCACAAAATCAATGAGTGTATGAGAAGAGAAAAGTGAGAATTGGGAGAATGAGAGTCTTCTTTCAAAAACATTCTTCCAAGTGTTTTTCTCTTTCCTTTTGTGTTTAATTTATTCACCAAATTTCAAGTGTTTTTCGTCCTTTTTTTTAATGATAATTTTTGGGATTGGAATGACCTCACTCCATAGACTGTAGAATTACACGATTGTGTTGATTCAAAAACGTTCTTTCAAGTGTTTTTCTCTAATCAATTTATCGATTTACATATACGTAAGAAATATCAATCTTAACAATAATTTTCATGATAGAGATACAGCTGTTATAAATTTTAATGTAGGTGGACTAAATTGTTACCTACTAAATTCTTACAAAATTGAAAGGTACAAACACACAATAGTCACAAAGTTTAGGGACTAAAATAATTTTTTAACAAAGTTTTTAAATTTGTGTAGTGGAAGATGTAAAAATATATATATTTTTTTTTTTTTGTTGGAATGCGATTGAATCAGTTATGACCCGCTACGACGGGTTCGATACGGGGTCTCGCTAGTATGTTATTGTTGTAATTCTCTCTTATTTGTAATACAATTATTCTCTTCCTTTTGTTTGTGGACGTAGCTAACACAACGTTAGTGAACCACGTAAATTCTTTGTCGATTCTCTTTTGCTCTTTTATTCTTTGTCCAAATTGAACCCATAAAAAATCAAAGCATAAAGTGAGAGGGAGATGAATACATGTAAAATTTAAGCAGCTTCCAAGATTAGAAAGAGAATGCAAACAAACCATTGGATTCAAAAAGAGTAAAATCATGATATTACAAGTGGTGAACAAAATGAAAGTTGAGATTGAGAAGAAAATGAGTCAGGACATCATGAACTTGAACTCATCAAAGTTAAGAACACCATCAGAATTGAGATCAAATTTAGCAATCATTTTGTTGCAATCATCAACGCTTCTGGATTCCCCAAGCCTACTCAACATCCTCTTCAAACTCTTGGTGGTTATGAATCCACAGCCATCCATTTCATACATCTTAAACGCCGCCTTCAAATCATTCACTTTCTCTTCCTCTCCCACTCCTTCCACAAACGCAACAAATTCACTCCATCCCACCAGTCCGTCGCCGTCGGAATCCAGATTCTCCACCACCATCTCCGCCTCCTCCAGCGTCAAACTCCCCCCGACGGCCGCCATACATCTCTGCATCTCAGGCGGAGATAGCTTCCCGTCGCCGTCGCCGTCGACCTGCTTGAACACCTTCTCGTACAATGCGATCTTGTCCATAATTGTGAATGGAGGAAGAGAAATGATGAGCGTGAAGAATTAATTTGGAAGAATTGGGGATTATATTATGGAGGAAAGGGAAGGAATGCGCGTACCGATGTTTGACCGGCGGATTGGTAAATGAAAGTCGTCAACTCGTGGAGCAGATGGCCGACTATTTCTTATTTTCTTCTCCGGAGGAATTTCTCAGGAACCGTTGAATAATGAACAATGGATAAATTATCAAAAATACATCTCAAGCATGACTTCGGTTTCAAAAATGTCTTTAACAACACACAAAATGCTATCCATTCAATTTTAATTTATAACTCCTCCCTTCGTAATCACTAGCGTGTTTGAAATATCAATTTAGAGTTTGATAGACATTTAACCCGTTAACATTTGACTCACAGACTATTATAATTCACCGTCAATATAACTATATCAACTCAATATTATTTACTATTCACAAATTATTATAGCTCACGTACTATTATAACACCGATTATAATAACTCGCGCCCCAAACAACCCATAGATTAATCCTTGATTAAGGAGTAGAACAAACTGGGGTAAAATCAGTGAAGAGATTAGATGTCTACATTTTTATGATTTTTTTAACACCTCTCTCCATTTCCATGATTTCTTTAACACCTCATACGTACATTTTTTTAAGTGTGTCAGTATAAGTTAGAATTTAACCATTTCACATCAAAATTTGTTAATGTTGATGACATTTTTTTTAACTTATTTTCATAGTTCATTAATATTTTTAATTTTATTTATTTTTTTTTTTTGAAAGGAACTTTTGAAAGTTAAATAACTTTTATAGATGACAAATATTTTTTAAACTTTTAAAAATTGAGGTATATTTTTATAATTTAGGCCTTAATAATTATGATGATTTTTGTACTAAGGACCATTTATTTTCGCCCGTTTTCAGAATTTAGGGTTTAGGGACCCAAATTTTAAAAATAAGTCAAATTCACCTGACATCATCACCAATTTTTTATGGCTCTCTCATCTGAACTTATTTTCTTATTTCTAGTGTTTTTTTCTCTCCTCTATCACATTTTTTCTTCCTCCTATTCACCCATCGTCGGCGACTCTCCGGTGACGACTCTCATCGACAGCAACTCTCTCGTGACGATTCGAGAACCAATTTTTTTTCAGATCTGAAAAATCTACAAAAATGTAAAATTTTCAGATACGAAAAATGTTTCAAATCTTGAAATTCCCAGAACTGAAATGAAGCTAGAACTAGTGCGAGACAAGCGTGAGCTGAGAAAAATAAATTAAAAAAATAAGAAGATCAAATTGTCTTATTTTTAAAATTGAGTTATTTTGACAAACCAACAAAAATAGCTTCAACCGTACAAATTTCCCAACAATTATGGGTAAAAGATTGAGAGAGTGAAGGGAGGAGGAATGTTGGTTGAATTGAATTAAAAAAATGAGTGAAAAGTCTAGAAAACGTGGAAGAAGAAAGAGTCTTGGTAAGCTCTCCGCTTTCATCTGCGTTTTCTTTTCATTTCTCTGTCTAAAACGGTTGGCAAATGGCAACTTGTGAAAATATTAAATAATATAAATGGAAAGTTCTCTTTGATTTATTCTACAATTCTTTTTTATTGATTCTTTTGAGTTCTTCAAAAGGTTATTCATTTTTGTATAGCTAAGCCAAAGCAGACGTGGGTCAACCATCATGTGGCTTACCTTATAGGCCACCCACATCAATCATAATTTAGGAAGAAAAAAACACTTCTCTTTGGACATTATATACACAAAAGATGATGTTTAGTAGAAAGTATGTGAGAAGATTACATTGGCTACAACATTTGGAAGAACCCAATTTTCATTTTTGATATCAAACTTTTCCACTGAAAATTCTGTTTTAACTTAACTTCAAACAAACTCTAATGTACTGTAGTTTTAGCTCTACACATTTACAATTTTACATCAGTTGTGAACATGAAATGAAAGAAATGGCAGCTGCTCAAAAATATCGCCTACCTGTTTTTCTTATGCATGTGCGCCCAACTCATCTTCACGAAACTCTTTTTCGCCTCATTGCGACTGTAGGAAGACTCTTCAGGAGGACTCGGACTCGTATCGAGTTTCGATAACTTGTAATATTTACTTACATCTAAGATGTGGAATCAGACTTTTGCTCAGCATCAGCAGAGGCCTGGACTTGAGCAGCATACTGCAAGTTCCACAGCACATCCTCAAATGAGGGCCGAGATGATACGTCGGTAGATATGCATTTCTTCGTGATAGATAAAACTCTTGATAGCGACTCTTGGGAGCTAGTGGTCAACACGACTGGATCCACAATTCGTCTCCTGCCATCTGTGCTGCCAAAGGACGCCTAGAAACCACAAAGAACAGAATCAGCTCAAATAAGTTAACCAAGTTCTTCTGCTCTTTTAGTTTTAGTTGATGAACTTGAATGGAAAGAAAAGTTATATTGAACTTCCCAGTCATTGAATTGAAGAGCAGAAAACCATTTTAAGAAAGAAAAAAAAAATCTAAAATACCATGTCATTTAGAAGGAATGTTTCTTCTCTTCCAGTTACAATAGGCCCAATAAGTGATTCAAGCAATATATATCCAAAATTGTACACATCATCCTCCACCAAATTTTTCCTGTTGCTGCAACCAAAGACCATGAAAGTTATACGCTAACTACCGGAAAGTACCAGTGAATATTTGTTTTTTTTTTTATAAGGAACCAAACTTTCATCGAAAAAAAAAAGAATACAAGGGCCTCCAAAAAAATCAAGCCCACAAAAAGAACCCCACTGAAGAAAAAGAACCCCACTGAAGAAAGAGACTCCAATCAAGTAAAATCAAGTCTAACGGATAATTACAAAAAGTCGTCGTTACTGATGCCCAAAGAGAAACATAGAACCTAACGAGGGAACAAACATCAAAAGGAGATCTCTCCATTAAAATGAAGGAAATAACTGGAAGATCAAATCTTTTAGTCCAGGTTTCAAGATTCTTTGTTTTTGTTTTCTTAAGATTCTTCATATGACTAATTATAAACAAGACATGGAAAAATATTTGTGCTAAGCTCAGTTTTTTTCTTACCTTGATTTTGTGCCTTCTCCCTTTGCCTACAAAAAGAAAGGATATGGTATAAGTTCACTTAACAAAAGAAGCCAGTAAAAATCTCTCAATATTACTTGTAATGTTGAACCAAATTCCAAGGACTACAAGCTAACTTACCTCATATTTTTCAATTTCTTCAGTGATCATCGACGTGCCATAGTCACTAAGCTTTGGAATTCGGTGTTCATCAAGCAATATATTGTTTGTCTTCAATCGATTATTGAACGAACCAGGAATAACCCCTGTATGTAGAAAATGAATGGCCTTGGCAACTCCAATTAAAATTGTCAACCTATCTGACCACTTCAGAACCTTCTCTGGAAAAGTTTCTGCATTTTGATATCAAATAAATGAGGTAATGTGAACATTCCATCAATAAATTTAACGCTTAAGGCCAAACCGAGCATAGCTCAATTGACATAAGGTTGTGCCTTTGACTAGGAGGTCATGGGTTCAATCCTCGCATTAATTAAAATACAGTTGCAAAAAAAAAAATTAACGCTCAAGAGAACCTAAAACATGTTCAAGGCTGCATTTGGTTCAGGAATAAGAACTAAGTGACAGTGTCTACAAGTTTTACACTAAAACTGTTGTATAACAAAGATTTTCTTGCAACAACCAACGAAATTAATGTTACACAATTTTACTTTCAACTGTTTTGATGATGTACTAACCTGACAAAAGGGTACGGTAATTCCCATTTGACACGTGTTCGTACACGAGAAGAACTTGGTTGACACTTGAGTTATCATGTCCGTCTCCCTCAATACAGTGACCAATTAGTCCAACTAAATGGGGGTGGTGAAGCTTGGAAAGAACATCCAGCCGAACTTTAAGGTTTTGTACCGAATATTTTTTTGATAAAGCTAAACACCTTATAGCAACAAGGGTCCCATTCTCCAATTTTCCTCTATAGAGCTGAAGAAGAAAATCAAATAAGCTCCAAATGTGTGGTAAAGACCTTAAATTTTCAGAATTAAATACAACATCCTCAATACAGCTTCAGAATAAGATGTTTAAATGTGGATCTAAGCATCTTGGGGGATTTTTTCACATCCCTCGCATTAAAATTACTGAAAATCAAGTTTGTATACCAAACTACTAAAGGATTATTCAAAGAAGAGAGTTTAGGTGAAAAGTTGAAACCCCTTAATGAACTATATGAAACATCACTTGCAACAACTAATTTAAAAATGAGCTCGTAGATGAGAAAGACTAAGGTATAAAAAGATTTTGGTTGACATAACTCCCTAGAATCCAAGTGAAATAAAGATATTAAGTCTAAGAAAAACTGATATTTTTTTATAGAAATAAAGCACCACTTTGAAAGTATTCTCTTCAGAACCTCGTCTCATGGTTGAAGTTTTTGGGAATACCTTTCCTATAGAACCTTCTCCCAAGAGCATTGATTTATCAAAGTCTTTTGTAGCTTCCTTTACCTCTTGAAAAGAAAATGATCGACATACCGGAACAGTCTGAGCACCAAGCTTCATAGCTTGAGAAATAAGCCCTGCAAAAGAACAATTCCTCTAAGCTTTCATAGACAGTACAACCAGCCATAATAAATACTTCACAGACTAATATCATTTGTCCATTCAGCAAAATATCAAAATCTCAAGACATGAAATGTAGCCTACTGCCTGCAGACAACAAATCAGACAAACAAACACAGTTACTTACTGGCATTTGCTATTAGCTCAGATGGAACTGCAGCAGGTGAGTTTTCTTGTACAACTTTTGGCGGCAGCTCTTGTACCGTTCTTTTGCAGAGCCTTCGGTACAAAAAGATGAGTCCCAAGGCTAAAAGCACAATAACAATAATAGCTCCACTGATGAAGGCAACAATCAACAGTTTTTCTTTTCTAGACTTTGCTGTCCCTGAAACGGATTCTGCACAAAATGATGCTTCATGCTGGTGTTGCAAATCAGAAGCAAAACAATTCCCACCAAATTTAACCATTCTCTTGTCTAAAGAACTGCCCAAGCAAGTGGGAAGAGCACCAGTTAACTTGTTGTCAGAAATATCAACATACCCAAGTTTTGTACTGCAACTTAGATGATTTTGAAGAGATCCACTCATCATATTTGAAGCTAAATTCAGGTATGTGATATTTGGCAAATTGAACAAGAAAGAAGGTGGCGAACCCGTCAGTTGATTGGATGATAAATCAAGATGTTGAAGCTGAGGCAACTGACCAAAGTGCTTGGGAATTTCACCAGATAAAGCATTCTTGCTAAGTAGAAGTGTAACCAATCCTTTTGGCATGGCTGGAAGCAGGGAGTTTAACTTATTTTCTCTCATATCCAATACATACAAATTGGTCAAAGAACTCAAGTCAGGCAATTCCCCAGAAATTTCATTGTGAGACAGAGAAACATCAGCTAGTGTTCTAATTTTGCATAATGAAGAGGGAAATTGACCCTTCAGACGATTGCTTTTCAAGCTCAAAAAGGTAAGGTTTGTTAGAGAATCAAGCCAATCAGGGACTGTATCATTGAAGAAATTACCATCAAGAACCATTGAATAGAGTTGAACCATGGTAGAAATCTTAGGTGGGATTTGACCATGTATGAAATTAGAGCTCAAATCCAAGAACTCAAGAGAGGAGAGGCGATGAATCTTATCAGGAAGTGACCCCCAAATCCCCAAAGAAATTAAGCTGAGAACCCGCAAGCTACTTAACCTTGACAATGTGGTAACGAAGGAATCCATGGAAAATCTCTCAGAAAGAGTTTGATTCGGAATTGGAAACCCATTAAACCCTCTAAATTTGACAAGCTTATCCCCCATAATTCTGAGTTCAGTGACTACATTGTCCTGGCACGCAATGGCCATATCTCGAGATGGGGAAACATTACAGAGGTCGCCGTCGAAAGTGTTCATAACTTCCAACGAAGAAGGGTACTCCAAATGCTTCCTAATCTGCAACAGGATTTGGGTCTGAGAAGTTTGAAGCTGATGGGTATAGGGAAGGAATAAAATCCATGAAAGACTACCAATAAGGAAAAGTTGCAGAGAACCCATTTGAGAAAGCCTCCGAAACAAGCTGGTTAATCAACAAAATGATCGAAAACGAAGAACTAAAGCAAGAATTCTCAGTCTGAGCCACATGGTATAAATGAACCTGGAAAACTTTTGACCCAAATTAGCAAAAAAGCTAACTGTCTGGGGAAATTCCCCCAGTCGGGAATTATTCTCCACTGGAGAAGAAAATACAAAAGTAATGGTGAAACCCTCAAAAACAGAGCAAATAAGAGTAAAGAAGAGAATCTTCTAAACAAATGCTCAAAGATGAAAAAGCAGCAAGAGAATTGGAAGAGACAAGATACAAAGACTCAAGCTGGCGATTACAAACAATGTATTATTGGTAGGACAAAATCGAAGAAACCAAACAGAACAAAAAGGGGAAATGGTGGAAATACAGACAAATTGGAAAAAAGTAGAGTAAAGAAAGCACTAGCGTTGCTGTTCCATAAAAAGAAGGAGAAGAAGAAGAAGAAGAAGAAGGGGAGTTAAGGAGGATAAGAGATAATTGGTGGAGGTAGTTGAAAGGGTCCTCCAAAAACAAGAACGAACACTGAAAGAGCATTAAATACAGCTACAAGGTGGTCATCTCTGACATGAAAGAGGTCAAAATTCCTCCCTGGAGCAAATAAACCCAAGTGGGGATGGCTAAAATGGCGTTGGGTGTGAGCCGAAATGAACGAATTCAGTGAAGAAGAAAGAAAGTGAAGTGCGCTGGCGAGCTCTGTCGCGCTGCTAAATATGAACGCCATGCTTACTCTGTTTCGCTTGTTTGCTTCCTTCTTTTTTGTTTCTTTGGCTTTTTTTTCTTTTTTAATGGCAAGTTTAATCTCATAAATTGAACATTTTTTTTTCTCTAATAAATTCTTAAATTAGAATTTATAATTTTAAGGTGATTAAATTTCTAAACTTTTAAAAATGTTTAGAAATTTAAATTAGAATTTAAATTTCTAAACTTCTAAACTTTTAGGAGGATTGTATCACTTTGTAATTTGGTAGTTTGGTGTTTCTTCAATAAAAATATCTTGCATTCAAAAAAAAAAAAAAAATATTTAAATTTTGAATTTTGTGTTAATATATCTTCTAAATATTTTAATTTTATATATAATACATTTACATATTTAATTTTTTTTTAATTTATTATCTATCAAACATAAAATTTAAATTTTAAAAGGAAGAGACTTATTAAATACAAAATTAAAAATTTAAAAATTTATTAGATATACAATTAAAAATTTATGAACTAATTATTCTATGAGACACAATATTAAAATATTATGAATTTATTAACATTTTAAAAAATTGTGAGACTAGATACAAATTTAAAAAAGGGAAATTGTAGTAAATGACAATTTAAGACTTATTGTTTGCAAATATAGTATGTTTTTAAAAATTTTGCGGATATAGCAATTTCTATCGCTGATATCTTATGACTGATAGAAGTCTATCGCTGATCACCTCAGCTTTTTATAGATTTTTGTCAGTGATAATAGTCTATCAGAGATAATAGTCTATCACTGATAGAAGTCTATCAGTGATATAATAAAGTCTATCAGTGATAGAAACGGACTTTTTTGCCATATTTGCAAAACATTTTAAAGTTTGCTAATTTTGCAATTAGTTTGGGCCTGATTGCTATTTGTGCAACCAACCCTTTAAAAAATTAAGGATTAAATGTGTAATTTAATTAATTAATTAATTAATTTTTATATATATATTTCTGTTGTGTTGTTGATCATTGTCCTACAAAATTCGGGGTATTTACGATGTTGCCATCACGTGGTTTGATTTGTAGTTACCCGTTTTTATTATTTTGACTAAGTTGAGATGTTACCGTTATAAATGAACCGCCACAGTCACCAATCACGATTCCTTTCCCGCACGCATTTTATTTTTTTTAATTTCCTTAAAGTCCGTACAAGGCTTTTTTTTTTCCTTTTTTTTTAATTGTTCTTTTAATCTATAAAATGATTTCTTTTTCGCAATATTTGTAAGAGAGAATTATTTGAGGTGGTAGTCGTTATTCTAAAAATTAAGAAATATATTTTTTTTAAATAGTTTTAATACATGGATTAAATTCTCACTCCGTATTTATAAATACGGTTCATCATTAATTACTGAATAATCATAATTAATCTTTGGTATTAATTTTAAGTCATCTCTTATTTAGATTTTTTTTTCTTTTCCCAATTAAGCTGTCGGGATCTATATTTTATTAGATTACGAGGAATTTAACATTTTATCTCTTATCTTCTAAATTATATTTAGATTGACAACTCAACATATAAAAGTAGTGGTTAAATAACTTCTTTTGCCTTTTGACTTTATTTAGTTTCAATTTAGTCTAATAATTTTTAAGATTTTTTTTTGTTTGGTATCCATAGTTTGAGGTGAATTTAGTTTTTATGTGATTTTTATAGTTTGGTTAAATCTCACAAATCGGACATAAAATTATTCTTTTATCTATCTAAAAGTTCACTCGATTCTTTCTTTTTTTTGTTTTTTACTCAACCTTATATCTCTAATATAGCTAGCTAACATAATTAGTTAAATAGAAACAATCTAATCTAATCTAATTTTTTTTTTTTTTTTTTTTTTAACAATATGTGAAATGAGAGATTGAATCTTTAAACTTTTTGATGAGTAGTTGAGTTATGTTCATGTTGACAGAAACAACTTGAAATTAATAAAAATAAGATGTGAGACTTATCTAAACTATAAAATCAAATTGAAACTAAGCGTGATAACAATTTTAGACTAAAAATATATTAACTATCGAAACAAAGACGAAATTAGTAATTTAAACTTGAAATATATTGTGATATTTGATCAAAGTAAGGGATGGGTGAAAGAGGAGAGGGAGAAATGTGGAATTGGAAATGAATAGAAAGAATTAGGATATATATATATATATATATATGATTGATGAATTTTGATAGGAAAGTTAATGAGAGGATATATTCCAAAAAGGACAATCAAATGATGTGGGGGACCTAATTGGAAAGCCAGCCTGTTCCAAATGCAAATACAAACATTTTATATCAAAATCAAAATAAATAAAGGGACTCACAAATTAAAATTGAATTAAATTTTAGGTTTAAATTGCATTTTACCACTTCCTAAACTTTTAAATTTATTTTATTTTCGATCTAGACTTTAAAAAAATATTCACTTACTATTTTAAAAAAATAAATAAATTAACGATGTAGTTTTGAATATGTACACCATCATACTATTATGAGTTTGATTTCAAACTATATAATTTAGAGAGAAATAAATATTAGTTTATGAGTTTGATTTCAAACTATATAATTTAGAGAGAAATAAATATTAGTTGGAAATAGAAAGAATCTACCAATTGAGATTTTAAAAGTGACCAAAATAAGATTTAGGTTCCACAAGTGCAAAATGAAAATAAAAATAATAAAAACCAAACCGCCATTAATAAATAATAAGGTCAAAGTACCTGTGAGGCTGAGTCCAATTTAATATTACCTCTCATATATGCTTCACATGTCACACTCACTTATGCATTCACATGTCAATTCAACCGTTTTTCTTTTTCTTTTTCTTTTTTTGTTCTCTCTTTTTTCATTTAAAAAAAAAAAAAATTCAGTTCTAATTCTAACCTTAAGGGTAGCATAGTATTAAAGATCCTACGACGAAAAGATGAAAGGACTTCATTTTCAATATAACATACATAGACTACTCTTTTTATTGTTAATTGGTTTTAAAATAGAACATCGTGATGTCTAATATGGTATTAGAGCTTACGAAGCTCAAACGAATATTCGGTCCAATGGGATCTGATCCAATGGTGAACCCAAAGAGATAGCATCTTGATGTTGAGGATATCACATCGAAAAGATGAAATGACGTCATTCTCAATTGATTTTTAGGTGATGTTTAATACATAGCAACGCGCAAAAAAAAAAAAAAAAAAAAATACCTCATAATCTGAATGGTGTAATTTTGTATATGATGTATGTGGCATCTGACTGGTCAATCTTCTTCTTTAGACTTAAAAAAATATTCTAAAGAAATTGAGCTGTGTTTTTAAAGGCAAAACATTAGATTGAGAAATATGAAGATCTGTTACCAAAAGTTGTACAATATTTCTGTTATGCATAAGGAAATTAAATTTCCAAGTAAAAGCAACTCATTCACATACAAGCATTGCCTTTTCAACTTTTTGACTACTTCCCAACCTGCTGCAATCATTTGAATCTTACTTATGCTCCTAAATTTTCATGATTTTCTTATTTTTTTTTTTAAATTATACTCTCAATCTCTAAACTTTTATATATTTTATCAATAGATGTCTATATGAACAAGTGTTTAAAGATGGACGATTTAAGATAAATGTTAGACTTTTTATCTGATATTTTTGTTAGTTGATTAATAAAAAATTGTCTTGTCGCATCACATCAAAGAGGACGTCGAAACTAAATGATTTAGCTTTTGAAGTTAGCTAGACTCACAATTAGAGATATAATCAAGGTATAATTTGACATAAAAATGACCAAATCTAAAGTAAGATGAAGAAAAAGAACAAAAACATTTCCATCAAAGAAAGAGTCCAATCACAACCACAGTTGACTCAAATTGAAGATGATTATGTAATTATTATTAGAAATATGTACCCAATTTAGTTTTTTTTAAATAAAAATTTAGTTAAACTATGATTAGAAGAAAGTGGGATTAAGAAATCAGTGAAGTAGTGAGATTCCTTGGTCTCCATTTGGAGACAAAAGAGTGTTAAAGGAAAAAAGTGGGCTCTAATTTTCATGATAACCATATATTTCAACAAATATTCAGCAAAAAAAATAAAAAAATAGAAATTGAAAAAATCAGATTTAATTTTATAGATAAGAGAGCCAAACTTGTAATCTCCATACTTTTTCAATATAAAACAATCAAAAGGAAAAACAAAGGCTGTAAATGGGACCATCTTTGCCTACACAGATACTTCTATTAATTTTTATTCTTGCATGTTCTTTTCCTTTCATTTCTTTTAGCCATTTACATTATCTTCACCCTTATCCATTTCTTTATCTTCAATTCTTGAGGATTGTTATTTTACCTTCAACTTATTTTTTGTAGTTATTTTGGTAAACTACAAAGCAAAATAATAATAATAATAATGAAAAAAAAAAAAAATGGTAGATGGACATTCAAATTTTTTCATATAAAAATCCCTCTCTTGGTTCATAATGGTTTCAAAGCCATTAGGTCTCCATATAATGTTTTCAAAATTGTAATTGTCATCTTTCTTTTATTTTGGATAATCATTTGATTTTTAGTTTTTGATTTTTTGAAAATTGTGCTCATTTTCTTTCAATTTCTTACAATGATTTTCATCTTTATTAAGAAAATATTATAATTCTTAGCCAAAACGAAAACAATAACAAATTTTCCAAAGCTACTTTTTTTAGTTTTCAAAATTTAGTTTGAATTTTGAAAATACTTGCTAAAAATAGATAAGTATGGTTTATAAACTTAATTTTCAAAAACTAAATAATTACCAAATTAGCCCTTACCAACTAAATAAAAAACTTTGGCAAGTGATGGATTCAAAAAAAAAATTGATCCAAAGTTCAATGCACATTAATCTCTAATAATGATTGAATTTGATTCTATATCTCAATAATAAGCCCTCTAACTCAACATTTCTACCCTTGCTAAAAAAAAAAAATTAAAAATATCTATATTCAAGGAGAGTGTTTGAGATACCACTTTAGAGTTGGATGAACTTAATTATTATAATTTAGTCTATATTTAACTCCCTAATTATTTAAATTTAGAATAAATAAAGTAACTACATTAACAATATTTATCATTCACAAACTATTATAACTAGCAACTATTTTAAAACCTCAAAAACCGTCCAAATACCAAATCGCCTCAAATTAACACAACTTTTGAAAAGTACATTAAACATACACTAGTGAGTATATTAATTTTATCATTTACTTGTTGAGTTGTTTTTATAAATTAATTGGATGAAATTAAAGGTGTTAGAATATGAGGCATTGATGATAGAATAAGTAATTGTCAGAACCCAAATACAATAATGAGCGGAATCAGTCAAGAGTTTAAATGCAAAAATTTACCAAACTTTGACCTCTTTGACTATGACAACCATTAAATTAGATAGAAGACCTACCTAGTCTACTAAAATGTGATTCCCACATTGTGTTCGAGTTAAAATGGCTTCAAATAATTTACAAAAGCTTCAACTAATACCAAATTTTGAAAACTTTGTTTGTGAGGGTAAAAATCTTGCATATTCTCAGCATAAGTAGTAGACTAGGTCGGAAAATCGATATAAATAAGCATCGGCATATCTCTGAGATAAAAATCCCGAGTATCTTAAGCATTAGTATAAATGAGAGAAAAAAGTTTAAACCTACCATCTATAAAAAGAAACATTTAACACTTAACTATTTGAACTATACTCATGTTCACTACCCTACATTACTATTAGTTATTTAGTTTGGTTCAATTTTGTACACTTTGGATTTGTCATACTAAAAAGTTCAGGGTTTTCAATATATTAAAGATGAAATTGAAACTTTTAAAAGATTAGAGACTAAATTGAAAAAACGTCAAATATTAGAGACCAAAACATATATTTAGCATTAATTATAACTGATTTTTAAAGTAAATTATGAGTCTGACTGATGGTTAAAGTAAAATATGAACTTCCTTGCTTAATAGAGTTCCATATTTGCTACACCTGTATAACTAGCTTCGTAACTAACTGAAATCTATGGTGCCGAGAAAGTTTTTCTAGAAACTTAAAAGATGTTTGGGAGTGATTCTAGAATGATCAAAATCACTTTTTTTTCGTAGCTTTTTTTTAGTGAATAATGACCTGACATGACAAAAGTGATCTTAATCTTTTTCAAAATCACTCTAAAATATGCCCGTATTGTACCTGAAAAAGATGTAAAGTACCTTTTACCTCCAAAACAGGGCAAAAACATGAGTTGTTTGAGTTTGGAAAGAGCCTTAAGCTTTAAAACACTTTCCCTACATGAAATCCAAAAATAGACACAAGTACAATATGTGAGGCTTACGTCTACTCTTTTTGAAATGGCAAAATGAATAAGAAATTCCAATTTCAACTCCCAAGGCGGCGTTGAGACAGCCCAATATAATTAACAACAGAACAGAAGTAGTGGAATATCCATTTACTTGGTGGTGGGGTGAATAGGATCCAACGACACAAGGGTAGATCCACACTTAACGTGGTTCTATACAATGTTCATACAAACCAACTTGAAATAGTAAGGCCCCATTTAATAATCTATTTCATTTGAATTTTTAGTCAAAATTTAAAAAATAATAATAATAATAAATAATAAATAATAAATAAATTTCCAAAAACAAGAAAATCATAAAATGGTTTATAGCTTAATCGTGAAAAACCAAAAACTAAAAAACAAATGATTGTTAAATGGAGTCTAAAACACTATCTATACTTTTTCTTAAATGGTAGCTGGTTTTTTTTTGTCTTCTTCTTTTTTCGTGAGTGTCCAGGTAGTTTACACGTACATCGACTAATCTCACGAGACAGACCGTCTGACCCTACAACATTTGCCTGTCAAGGAAATCCATAAGAAATTAATTCCTAGGTAGGTGACTACCAAAGATTGAACTCATTCCCTCTAAGAAGACATTAATAGTCCTAAGACTCTTCATGACCATTAAGTTATCAAAAAAAATAGCTGGTTGTGCTACTGTTTAAGCACGCACGTGACAGTAGTATCAAGGACTTGCTCTTCAAATACCACAATAATTGAAGAGCGTGAGATTAACATAGTCCCAAAGTTCAATATTTGTAACCTCATAGGTAGGATTGGAGGGACAAATATATATTAATCTTATTTTTGTCTCTAAGTACCTATTCATCCGTTCATATTTAAATTGGAAAAAGGAAAAAGTAAAAGGTCAATGCAGAATATGAGAACTACACATTAGAAGTTGATGTTATGAGTCATAGTACAACTAATTAAAGTAGTGATCAGAAAATTACTTAGCAGATAATGGATGCTGATTCCTCCAACAGTTTGAGAGTCCCTGCACGCCAGCATAGGGGGGAAAAGGATATAAAAATGTAAAAAGGGAGAAACAAATAAGTTCTTGACTTTTCGTTTGTAATTTTACCCCAGCCCACCATAACACAGGAAAAGTGATCCTTGCATATATTCCTTATGCTATGCTAAGCATATTTGAGAGTGATTTTAAAATAATTAAAATTATTTTTGTCATATTTAAAATCACTTTGAAACATTAAATTGATTGTATATGAAAATCGCGTTAAGAGTGTAAAACCACATTAAAATGATTTTGAATGATCAAAGACAAGTTCAAAATGATTTTAAACACGACAAAAGTGATTTAAACCATTTCAAAATTACCCTCAAACATGTCTTAAGGCGCCATGAGAAAAGGGTAAAAATCACTCACTATGTATTGTAACAAGGGTGCACTTGCTATTTTTCCGATTTATGTTGTTGTTCAGCACATGGCTTGTCAGTAGAAGAAGACTCCAGATAAGAAATTACGAGATCAGCAGCTTTGCAACCGGAGGCTATAGCTTTCCCAACAGACAAACCATCCCTGTGGTTACCTACAACGTACGTGATTGATCATAAGGCTGAAAATCCACAACTCACAAGTTATTATAAGTATGCAAGATTTATTTATGTGCACCCATGCATGTGAAAGGTGCATGACCTGTTAGAAAATTAAATAACTGATACTGATTGATAGCACACCATTGTTGGAGAAAGTCAAAATATAATAATAATAATAATAACAAAAATACATGGACTGTGTAGCAGCTGCCAGAAATGCAATCGTTCGTCTTATTTGAGATTAGGAAAATTGAGAGTTACACACAGTAAGCATACGCTTCTCACATCACATCATAGGATTTTAACATTTTTTATAGATTCCAAATATGTAGGAAGCTAGCTGTAAGTAAAATAAAACAAAAACGAAAAACCGATATGGGGACGACGGAAAGTTTAAGGTCTAATATGATTTAAGAAAGTTCATACTTACCGGAGCTTATCAGAGAAAATTAGCTTAAAATTTTGAAACTAGTAATTATTCAACATAATATCAAAAAAGAGATTCTGAATTTGAATCTTCAAATGTTTTTCTAAGTCTAATATGATTTAAGAAAGTTCATACTTACCGGAGCTTATCAGAGAAAATTAGCTTAAAATTTTGAAACTAGTAATTATTTAACATAATATCAAAAAAGAGATTCTGAATTTGAATCTTCAAATGTTTCTCTTCAAGAAAAGAAAAATTGAATCTTGATATTAATATTATTTTTTCACCTCATATAAATAGTACTATGCCTTATGTTAGTTTTTTTTTTTTTTATCCGTGATTATCCGGATACAGGACAGCTTGCACACACCTCGACTAATCTCACGGGATAATCGTCTGACTCTACTACATTTGGTTGTCAAGGAAACTCGTAGGATTAAATTCTAGGTAGGTGACAACCATGGTTTGAAAACCTAATGTTGGATATTGTTAATCAAATTAATCATCAAATCCACATATAAGAGGGTGCGTTGAAAATAAATTAAAAAAAAAAAAAAATCGCTCGAAGTTTTAAGATTAACAGTTATTTAACCACCTCAAATTCTCATTCTAATTCAGAGCACTTAAACGCAAAAACAATTACTATAAATTATGGATGACCTGTAGTTACCTGCATAAAAGAAGCCCGGAAGATTTTCCTCCATTGTTTCAATTGCCTTCACAACTGAATCATAGTTATGACCATATAAAGGAAATGCTTTGCTCCAATAGCAGTGGCTGTCAGTATACATAAAATGGGCCAGAAGAAAGTGGGAACAAACGTGAAAGTTCTTGACATATTTATTTCTAATCAAAACCATTAAAAGTGATAAGTTGAAAATTGAGTGATAAATGAAAGTTTGTGTACTTGACAAAAGTGGGCTCCCCTTCAACTCCCAACAACTGTCTTAGATCCGATGTTACAATTTGCTTCAACTCATCTCTGGAAAGCAAGTGAAGGAAAGGTTAGTTGCAACTTTCAAGAATAAGATAATAATAAAAGATTTAAAAATTGTTGAACTAGATAATGGCAGCAAGAAATTTTTTGTTTTTATGTTTGTTTGTTTGCATAATAATGAAAACCAAGAAGCTCTCCTAACGTTGATGACTTTGCAAGCTCCCTGTTTCGACTCCCTCCAATAAAAGTAGTATACAGATACTCATCATTTGATGCACGATTTGGAAACATCATGGAGGAAAAGAGTGTACCTGTAGAGCAGAATTAGGCGTCTGTTTGGAGGAACAATGTAAATCTTCAGTAATCCAAAAGAACAAACAAATATTACCAATGGTTCTTAGACCATTTTGTTGTTCTAAGGAAGGTACGAGGACTCCAAATCCGTCAAGTGGTCGCTTAACACTTTCCTTTCTGAAGGTAGTTATCATGACCGACAAAGGCATATAAGCCACCTGCAATAAAAATAGTGAAGCTACTTCAGCTACCCTTAAACAAAGAATGTCAACTATACAATTTTCCTCACCAAATTTTACGACTTTCCAACAATATTTGTAAAAGAACTAAGACAGCAAAAGACAAAAGACTAAAGACATGTTTGTATCATCATTCTGAAATGGTTAAAATCACTTTTGTAATGTTTAAAATCACTCTGAAACAAGTCCTTAATAATTCAAAATCAAATTTGATTGTATGAAAATCACGTTTAAAAGTGTAAAATCAAACATAAAATTAATTTGGAAGGATTAAAAGCATATTTCGAGTTGATTTTTTTAAGCTAACAAAAGTGATTTTAGCCATTTTAAAATCACTCTCAAATATGCACTAACTCTTACTAAGTCGCTCTGTGGTTTTCGTAGACCCTAATACTTAATGTGTACCAAAGGAAGAAAGGGAAAAGTTGCGAGGAGGGGAGTTCAGGTGTTTAGTGACTCTGTGAGACCCTTGTAACCGTTGGGAATAGGAGTGTGATGTAAGTGAGGGGGAGTTTAGTTAGGAAGTACATAGATGTCACAAACATCCATCCAACTATTGCCTAATCTGGACATTCAAACAGAATTTGGCCAAGAATTCATGCTTCAGTTGGCTTAGATGTTACAAACATCCATCCAACTATTGCATCAGAGTAGACACAGAAGCACAGAAGTGGTTGAAGAGTTCTTTACATTTTCTGAAGATAATTTCTTAGATAATAAAGAGAACATGTCGAAATTTGACAAGAGCTTCACCACCTCAAACGAAAACAAAAGAAAAATTTGTACAATAATCTCTTTCTGGCAATAGTTTCTTTTTGTATAAACATTGTAAACAAGCATACCATATAACCCAAAGAAAAATTATGTTCTCCAAGAACTAACATTAGCAGTGTTACTTTTCTTGTCATAATTCAGCCTCAGCGCATGTTACCTCAGGAAGAAAATTTAGCGGAAATGGAATTCCTCCTTTCATAAACTTCATTTCTCTGACATTGCAAACAGGAGCCTGGGATAAGACAAGCTCCAGGTCAGCTACATTATCGCCTCATTAACTAAAAGTGTCATCAGATGCCTCAATGTGTTATTAATCAGCAAAACAAATACAAACAAATAAGAAGCTTTAGAAAATAAAAATCAATTGATAAAAGTATTTAGGGAAAAAAATAATTTATACCCCTAAACTTTGAGGGTTGTATCAATTAAAACCCTAAACTTTCAATTGTATCAATTAAAACCCTAAACTTTCATAAGTGTATCAATTTACACCCTCCATTAGAAAAATGTTAGTTTTCACACGTGTGGAGACTTGTAATTGATCAATTAAACCCCTAAACTTTCGTACAATTGATTCAATTATGAAAGTTTATGAGTTTAATTATTAAAATTATAAGTTTTCACTCGTTTAAATGGATTTTTTTTTCAAATAAGTTCTAATAGAAGGTGTAAATTGATACACTTATGAAAGTTCAGGGTTTAAATTGATATGATCGTTAGTTTAGGGTTTTAATTGATACAACCCTCAAAGTTTAGGGGTATAAACTGATTTTTTCCCTAGTATTTAAGTATTTGCCTCTACTCAAAATAATAAAGTTAGGTCCTGTTTGATAACCATTTCAGTTTTTAATTTTTGGTTTTTATTGTTTTATGTTTTTGGTTTTCCATATATGTTTGATAACTGATTTCTTTTTATGTTTTTAAAAAACAAAAAACCACAACTTTTTTTATAATAGTTTTTGGTTTTCAGTTTTTATTTCTAAACAAAAAAAAAATGTTTGACCAATTTTTTTTTTTGAAGGATAGTTTTTAAATTTTAAACAATTAATTCGAAGTTCAAGGGTTAAAATGAAAATTTTCAAAGTCTAAGGAGTAGAATTGAAACCTACCTCAAAGTTCAAGGATATTTTATATAATTTAACATATTTTAAAAGTGTTTTTCTAAAGAATATTTTAAAAAGTAAGGTTTCGCTTTAAAAAAAAAACGGAAACGCATTTTTTAAAACCTTTTTTTTTCGCTTTTAGTTTTTCTAAAGAATTTTAAAAACCAAAAACTGAATTAGTTATAAAAAAAACAAAAAAAGGCTATCAAAGAAGCGCTTAGTAATTGAACCAAAATAAAATTAAATTTAAAAACAATAATAATAAATAAATAAAGTTGTTCCCAGAAATGATCCCTGTCGGGCCAATCCAAATTTAAAGTTGTCTTTCAACCAGTGGGTATCCAGTTCTAAACTTGAAATGTCCCTAATATAGTCTAGTAGTCTAGTCACACAGATATGACTCAGATGAGATTTGACATATTTTTTGCTCGTTTCTTTTTAATTAAGGCAAGGTTATCACAGTATCTTCAGTAAAAGTCTTCTACCGTACAGAGAATTGTGCAAATCTAAAGAACTAGTAACCTAAGATACACATAAAATTAAACAAAAAATTTCAATGGGCCTAACCGTCATGATTACAGCATCAGCAATTAAATCCTTTGATTTCTGGTCATTAGCATAAGTGAGTGACCAGTTTTGTGATGTGGACTTCCCAGCATTGTAAGATAATGACAAAACTTCTGATCTTAACTTAAGCACGTCTTCACCAAGCTCTTTGCTTAGTGTATCAGTGAATGTCTGCCACAAGATAGATCAATCCAAGCATTTAGTTTCAGCTGAGGACCACACACACACCAATAATTCATGTAAAACAAGGCTTCTTGACATCTGTCAAGAGACAAGTTAGTAGAAAAAGAACTCAACAACAGTGAAACTAAATGAACAAGATCCTATAAAAGAAGGAAATTAAAGAAAAGGCCACAGAAAGTACCTGCATTCCGTTCAGAAAGGAAAATGAACCACGACGAGGTTTCCTTTTTCCTGTAGTACCATTTCTCACTCCATTGTTCTCCTTTTTGGTAGAAAATTTTGATTTCACTAATCCAGCTAAAATAGAACCAAACCTGAGGAAAGAAAAGGCTTACGCTTACTACTTACCAATCATCACATATTGTATAACAGGCATTACAATATCTTGTTTGCTGCTAATCATAGTCAGTTAAATTAATAAGGACCCAAATCTAGAAAACTTGCATGATATTCAGATCAAAAAGATTGACACGTATACAGCTAGAAAGGCTAGAAGCATTCAATTCTAGCAGTTTTGATATTTTTAACGTAAAAATATTCTTTTACAATGATTTTCTAGATAATGAAACTGCTCAGTTCAGTGCAATAAAATCTTTTAGATCCAGATTACAGAACGTGTAGAACCATCCATCAACATTCACTGATTACAATAGTCATAGAGACTTTAAATTTCGTCAATATGGAAATAGAGTTACAATGATATGTTTTCATACTCTTCCAATGTTTTTAGGGGCAAGTACATATATTCATGTTTACTGTAGAATCCTCTTCTAATCCTATGTGCATGATTTGAACCAGAATGACTTGATTGAAGCTCAATTAGTAAAATCATTACTCGTAATAAAGGAATTTAATGTGAAGATCTGTACTAATATTACCTTTTTTCTATGCTCCACAACTCCGGAAATGAATGACGCATCTGTTAACGAAAGTCAGAAAAGAATCAGAACTGGTTAAGTTGCAATAGGTTAATATAACACTTTTGCCCCTACTTATAAGTTGATTGATGGCAAATTTGCAGCATTTTACACACACAGTTGAAAGGTCAACTCAACCCTAAACATGTCTATTGTCAAACATGCAAATAAAGTAGAACATTTACTCGAGTTTATTGACTTCTATGATAAAAAAATAAAATAATAAATAACATGTTTGTTTTATAACTAAAAAAAGAAACAGGAAACCCAAATGTTAGTACTCACAGAAAGAGAGTCGGGATCTCCAGCACTTGTACCAGCAACAATAGGGTCAATTAGATAGTCAACAACCTTGAAATTCAGGACAAATAGAATAAAGAAGGCATTCCATATACAGTATAACAAACATTCAATTTACATGAAATAATATGAAGTATTAGGGCTCGTTTGGCAACCTGTTTACAAAAAAGTTTTTAAATTTTCGTTTCATACTAGTTTCAATAATACTGATCATATTAGTGCTATTGTGCACGTTGGAATTATTACTCACAAACTTGTGATTTACAAAGAAAGAATAACTTCAATTATTCTAAAACTCAGTTCATTCATGAAAGAAAACGAGAAAAACAACCATCCAAACATGCTTTTATTGAATTTTTGTTCTTTTTTTAATGAAGAAACAACTTTCATTCAGACGAAATGGAATTAAATGAAAAGAGTTCCCAAACAGGTCCTTATTTATCATATATATACGATCACCATATTTTACAAGTAACAAACTTATCATGATAAAAGCACAAAATTACCTCTTTTCCAAAATGGCGCTGAAAGAACCCACCCACACTGTGGATAAAAAACATTAGAAACCAGTACTAGGATCCCTTTCTCAAAAAGTGAGTACAAAAGAAGTGACTCAAGTGAGAAATTCGGTGCAGTTAGTTTTGCAATCTGGAGAAATGAAGTCATCACCTTTCGCCAGTATCATCATCTGACACTTTTGATGAATTATACTTTTTCCACAAAAATGGCTCCAAAATGATCTGGAACTGCAGATGACAAGTGAAACGGTAATATGGAAGAAAATTTGATAATTACGTGTTTGTGTTGCAATGCAATATTATTTGTACTAGGAATTACAAGAACTCGCTACTGAGAGAACTCTAGGGAATTCGAGTATCCTGGCAACGCTGCCCACTCCCAATCAAATACCAATTACACCGTCACCTCCCTCTCTCCTGCCAAGACTCTTTCATTTACATTTCAGTACCACCCATCCACCCACCTATAGCCAGCTCATAACATTTCAAAAATACTGTGTGCATAAAAGCACTAAAGAACTCTCTATAGCTATAGTTACTTCCTTTAAGCTGCTTCATAGCTTTTCTAACCTTTGTGCATATGTAAAACTCTCTGTGGGCTTATCATCACTACCCTCCATGCTTACTTTGCAGTTTGCACAAACTGCACTAAAGAGAGAGATGACAAGAGACTTCTAGCTTGAACACCATCATAAGTTGAGAAGACCACCATGGAGAATCAAACAGAGGAATATTTTGATTTTACAGGATTACTTATCCTTCTAAATAGCTTCTTCTTCTTCTTTTTTTGTGAAAACCCCCAACTCATTAAGCAAAATGAAAGAATATACAAGGGCATTAAAAAAAAACTGCCTCACGAAAGGAGTCCAAAGCCTAACTTCAAAAACATACTCCAATCCAAAAGAATAAAACCAAACTAAAAATTACAAAAAAGTTGAGAAATTGACGCCCACAAAGAGGTGCTAAAACTAACAACCTCTCAAACCTGCTCCCATGATCTCACAACCCCTCTAAAAAACCCTACTATTCCTCGAGTCAAAAAACAAGCATGCCAAAAGACTCTGCCCTTGTTCTGAAAGGGAGGATTTAAAAGAACCTCCCAAACAATGATTCCACAAAGACTGAGCAAACTGGCAACCTCACATCCCTCTAAATAGTGTGATACACAGATTACAGGATAAAGGTGCCATGAGGCCACAGAATAATGGCTTTCAAGAAGAAACGCATGAAGACTCAAAGTCAAGTGTCTGCACTCTTCTATCAAATATCGAACTTGTGTAAGTATTCATACATTTCTAAAACATCAATTCATTGTAAATAATTGTGACATAAATACTTCGTTGAACATGCCTCTGTTGTCAGGTGGAAAACAGACCTTTGACTTCGCCGAGAGAAAGTTGCTCTTGATCAGTGCAATGGGATTTGTAGGCACCTAATCTCAGTCATGAAAACAAAACAAGATAAAAGAAAGACTAATAATGTAAAACAAAATTCATGGTATACCTCAATTATTTATTAAAACTTAGAAGCACAAAAGCAAGGACTTACCAGTACCGGCACACCATTCCTCACTATATATCGTTTATTTTGAGAAATTGGCTGGATGAAGGGAAAACAATAAATCTACTTAGATACACTCCACTCAGTGATTGTTATGCATGTACACAAAGGAAAATTAAATTCTATCATACATAAAGAAAGAAATAACTATTACAAATTGTTGTTTCTCTCGAAGTCCAAGATCATCAAGTAAGCACTGGACCTCTGGTTCACTTTCAGTCTGCATAAGCTCAAGAAAATAGTTCAGCTAACTCAACAACAGAAAATTTTGAGAAGGTTTGAAAAATTGAAGGCAAGCCCTAGTGAAGAAAAATGCAAGTCAAATTATTGTCAAGGAAGCTTGCCATTGTATTGGCTCCTTCATCCCAGATAAGTCCATTGTATGAGACGCTTCTTAGCTTTCCTCCAGCTCTTGGATCAACTTCAAGCACCGTAACCGTGAAACCATGCGATTTCAATTTGTAGGCTGCAGCAAGCCCACTTAACCATAATAAATACAAAATCAAAGTCAGCCTCACTGAAGGATACTGAATTTACGCACGTCAAAGAAATGATCAAATTACAGATTTTTTATAAGAGACAATATTATTAACAAAGGCCAACATGAGCATAGCTCAACTGGCATAATGTATGAACTAGTGACCAAGAAGTCGGAGGTTCAATTCCCCACCCCACATGTTGTCAAAAAAAAAAATATTATTAACAAATAACACAACAATGAAATCACATGAGATCTTTCAGGAATTTTAGAAGCGTTGATATCCCGATCTCCTCCCAAGACCTCTCTATCCCTAAAAGTTCTTCGGTCTATTTCTATCCAAATATGTCATAACAAAGCTCTAGTTGCACTATTCTATAGGATTTTGTTAGACCTCCTATTACTAAACACTATGTACGAAGGGGTAAGATAGGAAATCCACTTGTGGTAGTTTAGCAAGGTAGTTATTAGTTTGTTGATTTGTATCTTTCTAACTGCTTATTGAAGTAGTTAGTGCTGTTAGTTGTTGTAGATGGTTATAGTTTCTTCCTTTAAATACACTTGTAATATGCATATGTGAATATGAAGAATTTGGATAAAGAAATCTCTTTGTAGATTGGGGGAGTCAAGAACCGATTCGGTCTTGCTTCAAGTTACTAATTCAATCAGGGCTAGGATCTTTCCATTTGGTATCAGAGCCAAATTCCAAGAAGCATCCGCAGCAATGGCACAGCGAAGAATCGAGGAAAGGCTAGATCAGGCCGATTTTGAGTTGGGAGGAATCCGGGCTCATCTGGAGAAGATGCCCGTTCTTGAAGAAAATGTGTCTGCTCTCACTTCGGTGGTGCAACAGATTTCGTTACAGCTTGGGGAGCAGAAGAGGGCGACGGAGGAGTCCACGGTAGTAATGTCTAACATTGTGTTAGAATTGGCCGCAATGAGTCGCAAAATGGCAGCCGTCGAACAGAAGCTCGGGATGGAAGGAAAAGTGGCTGAAGAAAATCGTCCCATGGTGGAGAAGGTCGATGAAGGAGCAACTGATCGGAGTAAGTTCAAGAAAGTTGAGATGCCCATTTTTGATGGAGAAGATCCCGACTCGTGGCTATTCAGAGCTGAAAGATATTTTCGAATTCATAAGCTCACCGATTTGGAGAAACTTACCGTGGCTGTTATCAGCTTTTCGGGCGCGGCTTTGCACTGGTTTCGTGGAGAAGAAGATCGGGATGAGTTTTCAACTTGGCCGGAACTAAAAGAGCAGATGCTGGAGAGGTTTCGTCCGACGCGAAAAGGAAGCCTGTGTGGTCAGTTTCTTGCTATCAAGCAGACCACGACGGTGGAGGCATATCGAAAGGAGTTCGATCGTTTGGCTGCGCCGCTGCCTCATTTACCGGCGGAGGTTTTGGTCGATACGTTCCTCAATGGGCTTGATCCAGTTGTCCGATCGGAGGTACGCTGCTTGAGACCAGTAGGACTGAAGGAGACTATGAAACTTGCGCAACTGGTGGAAGACGTTCAGTTGACGAAGATGGAGGTCCAAAAGCCAAGCAGCAGCGTTGCGAGTAGTTCAGGCCTGAAATCGTTAATGGGCCTCAAAACGGGTGATAAGTCATCCGGGTCAGTTCCGACCCGAATAATTACTTTGGTAAACCCGTCCCAGACAAACGTGCGAAGAGACGTTCCAACCCGAAGGATTTCCGACGCCGATTTTCGTTCAAGAAGAGAGAAAGGGCTCTGCTTCCGTTGCGAAGAGCCGTTCGCACCAGGGCACCGCTGTAAAGCCAAGGAACTGAGGGTGTTGGTGGTTCAGGCGGATTCAGAGGAGTTGGAAATTAAGGAAGAAGAAGAGCAGTTACCGAACATGGCGGCACTTCAAGCTATTGAAATAGGAGACGCGGTTGAGTTGTCGTTAAACTCGGTCATAGGGCTTTCTTCTCCGGGAACGATCAAGTTGAAGGGAACCGTTGGCGAGAAGGAAGTTGTGGTCCTAGTTGATTGCGGGGCCACACACAATTTCATCAGCCAGTCGTTGGTAGAGGAATTAAACTTGCCATTGTCTGAAACAAACCAGTATGGCGTCATCGTAGGTTCTGGGAAGACGTTGAAGGGTAAGGGGGTATGCAAGTCTGTGGTGCTATGCCTTGATCAACTTTCGATTGTGGAAGATTTCCTTCCTTTTGAGTTGGGAGGGGCTGTACAAGTTGTGTTGGGAATGAAGTGGCTGCACACTTTGGGTGTCACTGAAGTGGATTGGAGGCTGCTTACCATTCGCATTGGTAAAGGTAAGGAACAAGTAACACTCCGGGGGGATCCTAGCCTCACTAAATCTCAGGTATCGTTGAAAAGCATGGCGAAAACTTGGGAAACTGATGATCAGGGGTACTTGGTGGAGTTCCGTTCTTTGGAATCATCTTCAATTTTCCCTTCCTCGAGACCATTCCGGGACCCTTTGCCTATAGAGGTTCGGGAGTTGGTACAGAAGTATCAAGGGGTGTTTGAACCTCCAGCAGGGCTGCCTCCGCGACGCCTAATTGATCATCAAATTCATCTGCAAGAAGGAGTTACGAGTGTGAGTGTTAGGCCGTATCGATATGCATTCTCGCAAAAGACAGAAATTGAGAAAATGATAACGGAGATGTTACAAACAGGAATAATCCGCCCAAGTATCAGTCCCTTCTCCAGCCCTGTCTTATTGGTACGCAAGAAAACGGGAGGGTGGCGTTTTTGTGTTGACTACAGAGCTTTGAATAATGTGACAGTGGCCGATAAGTTTCCTATCCCTGTAGTCGAGGAGTTGTTTGATGTGTTGGATGGATCGAGTATATATTCTAAGCTGGATTTACGTTCAGGCTATCACCAAATCAGAGTTCGTGAAGAAGACATTAAGAAGACAGCCTTCCGTACTCATGAAGGCCAATATGAGTTCTTGGTAATGCCGTTTGGGTTAACCAATGCTCCTGCTACATTTCAATCATTGATGAATACAGTTTTTAAGCTTTATCTGAGGAAGTTTGTGTTAGTCTTTTTTGATGACATACTGGTGTATAGCAAGGATTTTGTTGAACATCTCCGACATCTGGAGATTGTATTTTCTGTTCTGAAAGCACATGAGTTGTTTGCGAATGGGGAGAAGTGTCAAATAGCTCAAGATCGCATTGAGTATCTTGGCCATTGGATAACGGCAAGGGGGGTTGAAGCTGACTCTGAAAAAATTCGAGCAATGCTTGATTGGCCACGTCCGGTAGGTATTCGGGAACTCAGGGGATTCCTTGGTTTAACAGGATACTATCGAAGGTTCGTGAAGGATTACGGATCGATTGCGGCCCCTTTAACGTCGCTACTTAAGAAAGGGGCGTTCTTGTGGAATGAGAAGGCGTCATTGGCTTTTGATAGCTTGAAAAGAGCCATGGTTACTCTTCCTGTTTTGGCAATGCCGGACTTTACACAACCATTTGTCGTTGAGACGGATGCATCAGGGACCGGATTGGGAGCTGTTCTTATGCAACAACAACGCCCCATTGCCTATTATAGTCACATTTTATCAACACGAGCCCAGGCGACCTCTATCTATGAAAGGGAATTAATGGCTATCGTTATGGCCGTACAACGCTGGCGTCCATATTTGTTGGGGCAAAGATTCATTGTTAAAACTGATCAGAGGGCTCTCAAGTTTCTATTAGAACAACGGGTGATTCAGCCACAATACCAGCGATGGCTTTCCAAGCTATTGGGTTACAACTTTGAAGTGCAGTATCGGTCTGGAGTTGAGAATAAGGCAGCTGATGCTCTGTCTCGAATTCCTCCAGATGCCCAGTTAACATCAATGTCAATTCCCAATCTGGTTGATATCAAGGTAGTTAGAGATGAAGTGTTAAGGGATCCCAAACTACAGGCTTTGGTCCAACAACTTACACTTGACAAAGATAGTCCAAACAAGTTCTCGCTATACAAGGGAACTTTATTATACAAAGGGCGTCTGGTTTTATCAGCAACTTCTTCCCTTATTAAAACGGTATTGCACACTTACCACAACTCAATTCTTGGTGGACATTCGGGTTTTCTCCGAACCTATAAGAGGCTTACGGGTGAATTATATTGGGAAGGCATGAAGTCGGATACAAAGCACCATGTTGAAAGTTGCCCAATTTGTCAGCAGAATAAGTCAGTAACGGCTTCTCCAAGTGGTCTGTTGCAGCCTTTGCCCATTCCCAACCAGATTTGGGAGGATATTTCAATGGATTTCATTGAGGGGTTACCTAAGTCTTCCGGATTCTCGGTAGTCTTTGTGGTTGTGGATCGCTTGAGCAAGTACGCGCACTTCCTACCATTGAAGCACCCTTTCTCGGCCATTTCTGTTGGCGAAGTTTTCACATCTGAAATAGTTCGTTTACATGGGTTTCCTAAAACTATTGTATCAGATCGAGATAAGGTGTTCCTCAGTAATTTTTGGAAAGAAACGTTTCGAATGGCAGGGACGCAGCTGTGCAGAAGTACCGCCTATCACCCCCAAACAGATGGCCAAACAGAGGTGGTTAACAAGAGCGTGGAGACATACCTCCGTTGTTTTTGCGGAGAAAAACCCAAACAATGGGTTAAGTGGTTAGGATGGGCTGAGTATTGGTATAATACATCTTTCCATATTTCCATTGGTATCACACCTTTCCAAGCCGTGTATGGACGTTTACCCCCTCCCTTGATAGCATACGATGGGATGAAAACGCCCAATGCCACACTTGACCAACAGCTGAGAGAAAGGGATAAAATGCTGCACCGACTAAAGAAAACTCTATTGTTAGCTCAGTCTCGTATGAAAAAGTATGCTGATCTCAAACGTCGGAATGTGGAGTTCGAAGTAGGGGATCTGGTCTATGTTAAGCTTAGACCTTATCGCCAAGCATCTGTGGCTAAAAGAAGGAACGAGAAATTGTCTCCTAAGTTTTTTTGGACCTTACAAGGTCCAGGAGCGTATAGGGGCAGTAGCCTATCGCCTCAGCTTGCCCTTGGGTGCGCAAATACATCCAGTGTTTCATGTTTCTCAGCTTAAAAAAGCCTTAGGGGCTGACATGGAGGCACAACAAGATCTACCAATACTCACTGAGGACTTCGAATGGGTGGCAGAACCAAAAGAGGTGTTTGCTTACCAAAGAAACGATCAAACCGGAGCTGTGGAGGCTTTAATCTCCTGGCAGGGACTTCCAGAGCACGAGGCGACATGGGAGAATGTTAGTAATATGCGAAGACAGTTTCCACACTTCAACCTTGAGGACAAGATTGACTTTGAGGCGACGGGTATTGTTAGACCTCCTATTACTAAACACTATGTACGAAGGGGTAAGATAGGAAATCCACTTGTGGTAGTTTAGCAAGGTAGTTATTAGTTTGTTGATTTGTATCTTTCTAACTGCTTATTGAAGTAGTTAGTGCTGTTAGTTGTTGTAGATGGTTATAGTTTCTTCCTTTAAATACACTTGTAATATGCATATGTGAATATGAAGAATTTGGATAAAGAAATCTCTTTGTAGATTGGGGGAGTCAAGAACCGATTCGGTCTTGCTTCAAGTTACTAATTCAATCAGGGCTAGGATCTTTCCAGATTTTAGATCTGTCTTTGAACCACCATCCGTGAAAACTTCAAGCAACCACTCAGCAATACTTTTTGGTAAGCAACGGTTTCACCATCAGCCTAAAGAACTCAAAATAAAGAGCCACCCTTCAACTGTAAAAAAACACTGAAGGAAGAAAGAGATGATCAACGGTTTCTCCGTCTAGTTTCACAACTCTAAATGATTTTAGCTCTGTCTTTCCAAGTCAACACTTAGGTCCCTGTGGGATAATCCATTGAATGGATGCTCATAGTCTCCAGTCGTGCATTACTTCTCTCAATTCATGCATCAATTCTCTTTTTAGATATTCCTATAGTCTTAAGATTGATGATATGAGCAAGGTGGTGGTAAAATCAGTGACAAAGATTGGGGGAGTATCGCAATGCACCAATAAGTAAAAATTCCTAACTATCTGATTGGCATATTCCCATTGATCTATTTACATCATATCTAATAAAATTTGGGTTTCGCACTAGTTTTATGCATATTTTTTTTAACAAGATCCGACACTTTTCATTGATTTAATGAAAAGAGACTAATGCTCGACACTAGTTTTATGCATATTCATTTATACTGACAGTCCAGAGAAACAAAGATACTTTACTTAAGAGTGTGTAGACCAATTTTCATTTTACCAACAAAAGTACTGGCCAGAGGGAAGGAAATTAAATTTGAATTTGAAACCAGATTCTGTATTAAAAGTGAAAAATACTAATCTAAAACAAATCAAACAGAGACAAGTAGACAACATTATTTACTTAAAGTAAACTAAATCTTCATAAACATAGATGCGATGAAATTATCGAACTATAAATATCACAGTTCAAAAAGAAGTACATAATTTTTATTTCTATGCCTCATCACTAACAACGCCGCCCGATAAGCAGAAGCTAGAAAAATCAAGGATATGGAAGATAACAACATACCTAACACCAGCACCAACAACAGCCACTTTTTTGCTGGAGGCTACAAAATCGAAGAAGATGCAAAGAATTAAGCTATCTCCAATCAAATTATAGCACAAAAAGTGAAAACACGATCTACATAGCTACAGAAACTGCTAAAAATGTAATAACTCAAGGAGATAAACGAAACTGCTGCAGAATCGTATAGCAAGAAAAGATAATGATAGTTACATTGTGAAGAATTCATAGTACAATCCAATTACAGAGTGACGATAATTAAAGAGAGTGATTAGTTTCTCGATGATCAATGCAATCAAGTGAGAATGTGTTCAGACTTCAGAGAGAGAGAGAGAGAGAGACTTCGCTGGTCTTGCTTGGACGGCGAGGCCATTTCCGTGTAGCTTTGGTTAAGCCGATGCTCTGTCAAAGTTCTTCTTCTTTAGAATCCTCCATGGGAGGAGACTTGGAAAACGATAAAGGGATAATTGTACAGACCAGACCACAGGAAATGTTGCCGCCGGTTTCTTTTGAATGGGCCATTATTTGTAGAAACATATTAATGGGCCATTGACGTCGATATTAATGGGCCTACATTGATATTGAATCCATATTCACACTTTTAAAGCATCTTTCTAGGTTATCTTCATAATTATAATGCTAAATTTCAACTATATATATACAAATACATACTATAGATTTAAAATTTGGGGTTTATTACAAATACATTATAGTTACAATTTGTAAAATTATAAATATTTTGTGTAATTGCACCTTGTAAAATTGCAAGGTACGAATATAATTGCAAAAGTATCTTCTACTGAGTATACCCTCAGGGAGCGTAATACCAAATGACTCATTTTTTTTTTGTTCTTTTGCCGATGTCTTCAGCATTACTAATCGCATGAAAAGTCATTCGTATCATTCGTTCGCGATTTTCGTTCACCTTCGTGATTCTCAAAAAATACGATTTTTTCTCTTTAGAAATTAAATGGCCAAGCACGAGGATTTTCAAAAAAATTGTATTTTAAATTTATGGGTCATTTAACATTACGCTCCTGAAAGGGTTATTAGTAGGAAAAGACTTAATATTTTTCTTTTTAATTCTATCACCCAAAAATGACTCTCCATTTTTTTATATTGATATTTTTTCTATAACTTGAAAAATATTAATCGTTTTTAAGTACAAATAATCTCAATTGCCAATTTAAAAAAAAAAAAAAAAAAAAAAAACTACAAACATTTTTATATCAATAATAGATTTTGAACCCAAAATAAACTAAAAGGCGGATTTTACATTTAGAATTCTTAAATTCTAAATCTATAAGAAGTCAAATAATAGGTGTACTTATCTATCATTTAATATAGTTTATTATAATTGAGAAATATTCAACTAAATTAAAATCATATAGATCTCATTATCCTACCAGAAACAATGATTTTTGGCTTTATACATAATTGAACTCTTTTCCTAAACTTTGGACATAACTCTCACCAAATTATTTAGTATCATTAGTCACTTGGTTTGGCCGTCACCTTATTTTTTCCGAATGTCATTAGTTACTTAATCTTGCCTCTTCCTCCATCCTTAAAGCCCACGCTATGTTGGAATTTGTTTAAACGTATTTAAAAACCGGAAAAAGTAAAATTTGGTTACTTAAAAAAATTGTTTGTATAATAAACTGTCTTATAAACACGAAATTAAACGAAATTTTGTTAAGGTGCAAACAAAATTTCACCGTTGATATATGTAGGAAAAATATGTTGCACCAGTTATAAAATATTTTCATTGATACAAGATTTTTTTTAAGTGAAATAAAAAATCCTAATAATATGATACTATTATCGAAATATGAACAAATTTTTGTTTAAGAAACATGATTATAGATTTAATTACAAAATATTATATTAATCTTCTCATTATTTTTAAGGGGCGATTTGGATTGACAACTAAATTTTTTTTCTTTTCAAGAATGTATATTTTAAAAAATATTTTTCATACAAATGTTTATAATTAAAATAATGTTTGTTACAATTTTTTTCAAAACTGTTTTTATACAAAACTTTGTTTGATTTACTATACATTAAAATGTTTCTACTAATGTCAAATTAAATGTCAAATTACTATAAATGATAACTATTAATAAACAATATGAGTTAATAAGTTCAAATTTGTATATAAAAAATTAACTAAGATTATTGTCGATGGTCGGTAATGGGGTGAGGGTGGTGGTGGTCGTCGGTAGTCGCCAGTGATCGATCGGAGACAGTCACTAGAGGTCGTTGTCAGTGATTGATCGAAGGTCGTCGCGATGATTTGTTGGAGGTAATCACTGGTGATTGGTCGCACGAGATCAACATCGGTGGTTGGAGGTGGTTGTTGGGGATCGACGACGGTGACCGAACGATTGTCGGTCGGAGGTCGTTAGCGATAATAATGGGTGAAAAATTGAAAGGGGTAGTGTTAGGATATTTGAGTAATTTTAATATACTATGAAAATTAGAGAGGATTCCAGTGTGTGTTTTGGATTGACTTACTAAGTGTTTAATTTTTGAATAAAAAAAAAAAACATTTTTAGCAAAAGTTGTGGTGTTTGGCAACCAGCCAAAATGACTTCTTACAAAAATGAGTTTTAGAAATAAATCAATTTGGGTGAAACATTTCTATTAGAAAAAATGATTTTTGGTGTTTAATTGAGAATTTTCTCTAATTTTTCATAGTATATTAAAATTACAAACAAAAATCTCACACTACTATTTTTAAATTCTCCACCCATGGTTGTCGTTGGCGACCACCATCACCCATCTTCGTCAACCTTTGAGTTTGGCCGATCAGCGACAACACATATGACCACCGTTGTCGATCTCGGCAACCACTTATGTTGGTCATTTTCGGTGACGACCACCACCGCAAACCTTCGACCTAACTCCAGTCGATCACCGACAATGCCTCCGACCTCCACCGATCAAACCGACTGCAGATCGAATTATTTAAAAAAAACGTACTTCTGCATTTGATTTGCGTGCGTGATTCATTGAAAATGAGAGTTTTAGACTGATGTATCAATCAATTGTCAAATGTGACTTCTAAATTCATTAAAAAAAAAAACCCACTTTTTTTTTTTCTTTTCATTTTTGATTTCTTCTCCTTATTCCCTCATCTTCTGCTCCATTTATCTCTTTCTTTTTCCTTCCTTCTTTCTTCGTTTCTTAATTTCTTTTTTTTACAAAAAGTTTGCACGCCTCAATAGTCTCTGCCTTCTTTCACACTTAATCGTTTCTTCGTAGTCGTCGGTCGTCTCTCACATTCACCTCCCTCTCACAGCGCGACTTCCTCATCTTGCCCCCGCCTCAAATTTTTCCGTGCCTCTACCTTGTCGATTTGGCATCGAAACCGACCGACCAAACGATCGGCCGGTGTAAAGAACTGGTAAAAAAACGATTTTAAGTTTTTCAAAAAATCGACTTGGTCGATTTGAACAAAAAACTAACTTCGATTGATCGATACTCACCCCTAATTAATAGAAACATTTGTAGTGTCAACGAGGAAATGAAGATTAAACTTAGGATCTCTTGATCATTAGTTCATTTGTTAAAGCTATGCAGCTATACTCATGTTAGCTAAAAAGTAAATATTTAAAAAGTAAATCCAAACAAACTCTAATATATTTAAAACTACTTCATTACATTTGTAAAAGAATCGTGCTACGTGCCCCATGAAAGATGAAAGATTGGAAAAAATAAAGGGTATTATTTGCTTGAGTTTGACGAAATTGAGACACAAGCAAAACTTGGGACTTTTTTGTTTTATCATATAGAAATATGATTAAAGTGGCCCTACTTTGTTAACAAAAGTTAATTTTCCATTATTGTTTGAATGTCGTTGCCTCCCTCTAGTTTTTTGTTCTTTTATATTTCAATTTCAAATATATTATTGCAATTTTTTTTTTAATATATATTTTTATAGTTAAACTTAGAAAAAAAAAAAGCAAAAAAGAGCCAAGGTAAAAACTTAAAAGAAGGCAAACTTAATATATATATTTTTTTTATTTAATTAATGCAATAAATCAAACCTGTCAATTGAATCATGTTGATATTGACAAAAAAAAATATATATATATATTTATTTATATTTGAAACTATATTAAAAAATTGTCCCACAAACTAACTAATATATCAACTAAAAAAAAATCAAAATCTAGCCATGTAAATGCAATGCCTAATCCAACTCACAAATAGAATTTAAATTAATTACTTATTTTATGACTAAAATAGAATTTTAATTAAGATTCCTCCTCCCATTGAGGAATTTTGGTTTACTTGATCTAAAACCATCCAAGTTTCGTTTTTATATTAAGAAGTGGCGTTTTTGTTTCAAACAAAAATAATAGTATATACACTCGTATGGATTTTATTATGGGGTTAGGTGCAATTATCATAAATTACTCGGTGCATCTATACTAACATGTGAAGCCTTTCATTCTATGAAGGTTTAAGTGATTCTCGTAGAAGTAATGACACTTTCTGATTGTCTTTCTAAGACCATTGACGCAAATTTGCATCATCTCTCGGTGAAAACATACTCATTGATTATTTGGAAAATGTTGATGGGTCAAAATTGTTACATGAATGAAGTCCAAAGCTTATGTGGACACGATCATTTGAAAACACCATTGCGGGATAGTTCAAAGTTTTCTCTATACCAACCAAAAGGGAAATTCAGCGCCAAACGATTTGGCGCGTCATGCACGAATCTCAAGACATTCTAAAATTTGAATTGAAGGCCACCAACTTTGGGTGTCGAAGGATATTCAAAATGTTTAGTTTTTTTTCCTCTTTTTTAACGATTTTCGATTACTATTCTAAAAAAAAGTCGAAACTTCTCACCGTATTTCAAAATAATAATAATAACAAGAGTTTATTTTCAAAAAAATATTTTTATTACCCAAAAAGAAAATAATAAAAATGACAAAAATAGTAATTATGTATTTTTTATTCTTAAAACATTTGCTTGGAAAAATAAGTTAACAAACAACTCGAGTTTCTCTAGTGAAGAGAATGTGTTGGGTTTAGTGGCAAATTTCTATTTTTAAAAACATAACAAACAATTTTTTTATGTAGAAAATTTATTCGGCATAATATAATTTTGAAAAACAAGATTTAAAACTTAAAACATTATAATAAAAAAAGTATATGAGAGAGAGAGGAAAGGAGGGTTTTGATGATTAATGGACCACAAAAGTTTGAAACTTGAAAAGCTCCAATAATCTTTTTATGTTGAGTTGAAGAGAAGGCTTTGGTTGCAATTTGAATTTGAATGGAGACAGGCGGTTGCCACTTACCAAATATCCTTCAAACTTAGCCTGCTTTCACACAAAAATCATACAACAAAATAAGCTGAAGACATATTCTTTATGAAACCAAATCTTTTTTTTACTCTATTTTCTTCTCTATTTTCTTAAGTTGGTTAATTCATTATTTCATATATTCACCTAAATCAACTAATGTGTTTGCCAATAAAAACATAATTCAATTGACATGATGTATGAACTAGCGATCAAAAGACGCTTACATGTTGTAAAAAAAAAACTAACTTATCCAATTAATATGCTCTTATTTTTTTAGTTCACTGTCACGTGTCACAATTTAATTGGTCAATATATATGTTTTCAAACCTATTTAATTCTTTCATGCTACCACTTTTACTCACAATCTCAAATTGTTTCTGTTTTCAAAAATAAAAAACTCAAAAGTTATTTTTTGCTTTGCTATTCATTTTTAATAGGAAAATTAGAGAAGAAGAGAAGGAAAAGGGAGAAAGGAGAAAATGAATTATGGTAGAAGAAAGAAATTAAATGAAATCTCTTCTTAGTGAGTGAATTATCTTCCTTCTTCTTCCTTCTGCCTCCTCCTTCATCGATGTTTTTCATTAGCGTTCTTCTTCTTCCTAAACAACAACAACACCAAGAGGTCTTAGGTTGGATCTCACTCCACATTAAAAAAAAACAACAACAAACATAATCTCCAAAAAGAAATTAAATAAGTTTTTTATTTTTTAAAACATACATAAATATTGACCAATTATAATGCGACACGTGATTGACGTGCAAATGATAGTTTTAATTCGGTATGTGTTGTGCTCTAATTATAATTAAATTGTCGTAGAGCCCTCCGTTTGTGTACACGCGTCGATTGTGGATTGGGTGGATGAATTCCCCTCGTACAGCCGGTGAAGCTTCCTAAGAAGGGAGAAACGAGAGTGTAACTGCCGGCAGACTCCGGCGCCATTTTTATAATATAGGGAAAAGTCCGGCAGAGATCTGAAAGTGGGCCCCATTTTCAATTTTTTTTTATCTCCTACGGTCAATCCTTCCTTACATCACGTTCCCGCCACGTGCGATCTCATGTGTCCCGCCAACTCCACTGTCGGCTTCGGCTCGGCTTGACCGTACGGTGAAATTTTCATTTTGAGAGGTCGTCGGGTAAGGCCGTGGGGCAGCTGGTGATTTTCCCGGATCTTCACAATCCGTACATCCACTTTCAGAATAAAATAAAATAGAAAAAAAATTAAAATACCATTTTAATTATATACTTGTGTTCCATTCAATTTAATTTTTTTTTTTGCAAACGTTTTTTTAATAAATGCGAGGATTGAACCCAAATCTTCTTAGTTACGTGCACAACCTTATGTCAATTGAGCTATGCTTTGTTTGACATTCAATTTAATCCTTGAACTTTCTAATTTTAATTCTTATAACATTAATAAATTTTTTAATTAATTGTTTTTTTAAATGTGAAATTAGTTTTTATTATTTTTTATGTAATAAATAATATAATGTAAACATATTTTTAAAATTGATAGAGGTGTCTAATTTTTTTAAATTTTTTTTATTAAAAAACAGGATTGTCATTTTTTTTTGCAACTGTATTTTAATTAATGCGAGGATTGAACCCATGATTTTTTAGTCACGCACAACCAATTAATGCGAGGATTGAACTCATGATTTCTTAGTCACAACCACAACCTTATGTCATACTTGGTTTGGCCACAAGATTGACATTTGGAACTATACAGACTATAGAACCAAACTCAAAATTCATGTATAAAAAATGATATTTTTTATTTAAAAATAAATAAATATATATATATTCTGAAATCGTTCTGGGCAGTGGGGCCCACATTCTGTTCATGTAAGCCACCTGATCGTGGGCCCCACATGATGTGCGGTCCTGATTTCATCATCTCCATATCATACTTTCGTGCCTCTTTACTTTACACAGAGAAGGAAAGAAAGACATGGAAATGGAAGCAGAATAAATGTTAAAAATACGGTGCGTTTTGTTTTAACCGAGGGATTCTTTTTTTTCCCCTTTGCTTGATGAGTACGCATTTGATTTCAGAATAGGTTATCCCACCAGGGAAAAAAAAGATAAAAATTAAATTGGATTTTTTTTTTTGTTTTGTTTTTTTTTTTTTACCTAAAGTGTGTACTGATATCTATAATTTACTCACTAATGTAGAGATTATAGCTTTAGCTTTTTAAATCTGTAAGGCATGGGAATGCTAAACAAGTCCTTTTTTGTGTATTTTTTGACTCTCTCATTGGGTTCAGAATCTTTGTAGGGGTCATAATTTGTCCTGTTTAATTACCCAAACGTCTTCATTTTTTTTTATCCAAATTTAACTTTGTCCTTGTCTAATGTTTTTTTAATTTTTATTTAATTAATAACAAACGTGGAAATGAAGATTAAACATTCATTCTCATCAAATATATTCTTCTAAAAATAAATCTCATAAAACTTAGCTAACAGCCTAAGATTAACACCTAATTCAATTGTTGTACACCTAATTCATGAGATTAGTATTGAGACTCTAAAAACTAAGTAGTTAAACAACATTTGTCAAATATTTGATAATAATCCAATTATAATTTGTTGTAGCACACAAACTCTCCCTTTATGGGTGAATGGATTCAAATGTATCACCTTTATAAGTCTTTAATCTTAGGTATTTTTAGAGATGAAATTATATTTTTTTTCGTTGGATTCTTCTTTATAAGAGACTTGATCTGGTCATGAGTGTCCTAGGCGGACTAGAGGCTTCTTAGCTAGAATTAGGGTAGAGCATCCTCATCTCATATGGTGTCTCGCTAACCTTTTGAAATTAATGCTAGAAGGTTGGTCCGGTGATCGAACCAACCTCCTTTTTTTTTTTTAGATGTGAGCTTAGATAAACAAGAAATTATGAACAATTATTGAAGAGATGGTTCCATTAATTAAAAGTTTTCTTTTTAGCTTGATAGCTTACAATATAGCGATTGAGTTGTTGATGTTGGCAATTTTTTTACATAATCTTTTCTAATAATAATTTCACTTTTAAATATATATAATATAGTTTTTTTTTTTTTTTTAATTTTCTTTCGTATTTTATTAAAAATATATCAAAACTAAATTATAAATAATAAAAATTCAACAATATTTATAATTTTGTATCTAAATATCTAACTATCTAAATATCTAACTTTCAAAATAAATTAAAGTTGAACACAACAAACTAATATAAAGAAGAAGAAAATAATAAAAGATACCACACAACTTAACCTTAGAAATTTCAATTTTAATAAACTCTAAGATATTTTTGATCTCCAAGGTCAAGTACCGAACACTTCAAAGCTTCAATAACTTCTATTGAGTTCGACTCAACGAAAAGATGATTGTTCTGACAACTCACCGTGGCTGACCGATCTCAAACTCTAAACTCTGGCAACTTGTACGAACATATTTTTGTCTCAGCCCATTAATTTATTTAATTTCTAACTCATCCAGACGAGTTTCTAGGATGCAAAATAATTATATGGTATGGGTGCAAGTTATGGGATTAAAAATGAAAAAAATGCAATGTATTTGATTTGTGTAATATGCTGCTTCTACCATGTTCCATTTAAAAACAACAGAATGTTTGTCCTATTGGGACAACCTCCTTTGTCACCATGTCCCTTTTCTCTTTTTATATCAACTCCAATGCTTGGTGAGAACAAAAATTGTCTCCTTTAGATCATGATGGATAATTGTAACATCAAATATTTTAATTCATTAAAGAGTTCATCCTATACTTTATTTGTAGATTTCGCTTCGCTAATAATTGTATGGTCTAAATTAAAACAATATCTTATGGTAAATTCAACTTCAATATAATATTTTACAAACTTGAGTTTTGTGACATGGTTGAATTCAAGTATTTTTTAGATTAATTCTAAAGTTGTTAAAATTAAGTCAAATATTTGACTAAAAATCTTTATTAATTTTGTTTGATTGTGTACTTTAAATAACAGGGGTAATAAGTTCAATTAATTATTTTCGAAAACTGAGCCAATAAAATACTTGATTAGGCTAAAAGATACTTGTTGTCTTTTAATGGAAAAAAGAAAGAAGTTTTAAAATAGTTATCATATCGAAAATATATAATTAGTTAGATACATTCTAAAACATTTATCTGATGCAGCTCCAAAAACAAGTATTCATACCTAAATAGTTATCTTCTACTATATGCATCTAAAAACAACATAAATTTTCTTTCCTCCAAGACATTCCAAACAAATTAAGGGGAGCTAAAAATAAAGTCATCAAAATTTAGATCTAAAATTGTTAATACTTATGTTATGGGTAAGTCTCATCTGACTACGAGGGACACAAATCCCGAGAGGCTCACGCAGCCCAATTGTCCAAAGAGGCATCTTTTGCCTTGGAAATTAGACTGCCTTGTCGAGTCGGCGATCCGACTATCCAATGGGGAAATCTAGCGGCCGACTTACTTGTCGGCTACTCCTCTTATACACACCAGAATAGGCGTACGACGTTGACATAGTTACCAATACAACTTACGCTATAAATATGAGGGTTCATCCCTCATAGATGATATGCAATTCAACCCTACCTGCTCTTCAACTCAGTTTAACCACACTTAAATTGTCTTATTAACTTAAGTATTAGAACATGTGGGATCAAGCACCACATCGGTGCAAGATCTCTTCTTTGAAGATAAGTTCGGGTCAGACTGCTTATCCAACCTCAGTTTTAGCAGGACGGAAATCAACACCTTTACCATATATATTGAAGATATACAAAGAGTAGTTAAAGTAAACGAACTAAATGGTAAGTCGGTAACCAAATTAAAATGGAGATAAAAAATTTGAAAAGAACCGACTAGACAAATCAATTGATCAAGGAGTTAGCGATTAATTGACTCCCTAGTAACCCACACACGATTGTAAAAAGAAAAAAGGACATGCTTTCGTGCCTAACTTAGAGGTTTTTTGGACCACACGTGGTCCAAGTAGAGACATATATATCTTGAAATATACCAAAACCGTTGAAGCGAGTGAGATTTTTTGGTATATAAACACTTTCAGAATCAACTTTTCAAAAACAAAAAGGTGGAGTAAATTTTTCCATCCATAGTAATAAAGAAAACTAACACGGTATATTTTAATGATAAAATTCAAACTTTTAACTTTTCGATATGGATTCAAGTATAAATACTATTATCTCGTACTAATATTTTTTTATTACTTATCATATTAATATGAGCTGTGTGTTTTGTGTTTTTGTCTCTCTAATTTTTTTTTTTACTTATTTAAAAAGAATTAAGTGATAATTTATTTTGTTAGTTTGATAGATTTTGAAGAAGAATAATTTTATAGATGTAATTTTATAGATGTAATTTTGATAGATGTAATTTTGATGTGATTTTAAATGGAATCAATGAAAATAGCTATAAAATCACTAACATAAAATCTAAATATGAAAATATACCATTTAAATTGATACCATCCTCACACTTTAGGAGGATAAATTGATTTTTTTTTCCTATTTTTTTTTTTTATGAAAGAACCTAATTGATATTTTCAACGCATAATAAATTTGATTTTTTTTCAAGACTGTAAACCCCATTGAAAATTAGCATGGTTTGATAACTATTTAGTTTTCTAATTTTATATTTTTGAAATTTATGTGTTTTCTATCAATTTTTTTACTATAATTTTCACATCTAGAAATCTTTGAATTCTTGGTCAAATTCAAAAAACAAAACACATCACATATATTTAAAAACTACTTTTTTTTAGTTTTTCAAAAGAAGATTTTGAAAACAATATTGAAAGTAGATAATACAACAAATAAACTCTAGGTAGAATTGTGAAAAGTAAAATTTATAACCTTGATTTTAAAAAACAGAAAATAAAGATTAATCCTAAATCTTGTATATTTAGCACATTATATTTTAGGCTAAATTATAAAAAGTACTCCGAAATTTATCATTTATTTTAAAAGTTGCAATATTATTACATAAATCATTCAAAACTGTTGTTGGAGTAGAAAATTGTTAGAACAATGGACCAAAAGTAGACGTTTCTAAATGACGATCTTCCAGACTTAATCCAGACAAATGTTCAAGTTACTACTACGTCATTTTACGTCATTGTCATGTCGACGTCAAATATTCTAAAGAATTTCCGCTCGAAGGATATTTTAAAAACATTTATGAAAGATAGAAAAATAATATAAAACAAAAGATTGAAGGGCATTTTTTTTTTTTTAATTTAGCCTATATTTAATCATACATTACTAATTTACAACAGCTGGTGGTGATCTTAGAACGAACCGGAAGGATCGGCCCCCGTGATTTTAGTAAGTATCATCGAAAGCCGAAGCCGATCAGCTATTCGGCGGCTCAAATTTTGAATAGTAGAAAGTGGACCCCACATCTTTAAATCTAAAAAATTGGCGTTAGGGACTGAGTCAAACACTATTTTTAATTTTTTTAATCAAAAGAAAAAAAAAATTAAAAAAAGAAAAGAAAAAAAAGGGATGGGGTAATAAATTCGCACGCTCGCTGTAGTTTTGTGCCTCTGCCGCTCACTTCTTTCAAGTTTTTCTGTATCTCTTTTCATTTCAAAAACTCACTCACTCTCAGGACTGAGCAACACCTCTCTTTCCGGCGGCGATTCTGTCGGACTGCCGGACCCCCGTCGTCTGAATCATGACGGTGTTCTCCGGAAAACAGGTGTTTCCGTTGAACTTCGAGGAGGAGGTCTCTCAGAGCCTCATTGAAGCTTCACACTCCGGAGATCTCACATCGGCTCTCGACTGCATTTCCAATCCTTGTGTCGACGTCAACTTCGTCGGCGCTGTGCATCTCAAGAACAGGAAGACTGAGTTGGTGCTCAGTGATGAATCCGCCTCGCAAGTTCGCGTCGAGTATGATGAGTTCAAAACGGACGTCACGGCCTTGTTCGTCGCTGTTCACACTGGAAATGTGGCTCTCGTGAAGAAATTGCTGGTATGTGTGTGTTTTTTTGTTTAATTTACATTTCTGTTGTTGATTATTTTCGCTGTTGTTGCTAAACCGAAGAAGAGATTTGATTTTTTTTTCGTCTCTTGAGCATTTAATGTCTTCTTGCTTTTTCGAAAAATATGTGCACGTTTTTCATCGTTGATTTTCGCGCATCTCTAAGTTGTTTGCATTAATTTTCCTCTGCATCATTGGCGCGATTTCAATGATTTGAATCTTCGATGCATTTCATTGAGAAGTGATTGTTGACTTCTAAATCCGGAGATTTCTAATTTCAGATAAGTTTTTCCTGAGTGTTCTTATATCGCATTGATGTTTTTTCTATTTTGAACTTCGGTGTTCAGATCGATTTTACGAGCTGAACTGAGACGTTTACACGTTTCCTCTACGAGAGATCGCCGATTTACTCTCTCAGTAAATGGTGAACCAATCACTTTCTCAGACCTTACGTTTTCGTGCTTTCTTATCTAATTTCTTTATATATATTTTCGATTTGCAACAGTGACAGGTTCTTTTTACTGATTTTTTTTAACAATTTCACTATTGCTTGCTGTTTGTCCATTCCGTATATTGTATATTTGTATTTTCCAGTGTTATGAGCGTCTACGGTGATAAAATTAGACATACATGTAATTTTTGGACATTCTTTTGCTTTTATCTCTTCCGCTTAGTCATTAGGATTTTATAATTTTTGGGAAGATGCGAAGTTTCTGAAATGATCACGTTATTATTCAACAATTAATGGCAATGAGTTCGTAGAATGCATGTGTCAAAACGCCTTCTTAGAGAATTTTATCATTGGGTTTCTGCTAAGACTTGAGTTTAATTTGAATGTCAGAGCGTAGGAGCTGATGTGAACCAGAAACTATTCAGGGGATTTGCGACAACAGCAGCAGTGAGGGAGGGCCATCTTGAGATACTCGAGATCTTGCTCAAGGCTGGGGCATCTCAGCCAGCCTGCGAGGAAGCTCTTCTCGAGTCGAGCTGCCATGGACAGGCAAGGTCTGCAGAGCTGCTCATGGGATCAGATTTTATTCGACCCCACATTGCAGTTCACGCTCTTGTGACTGCATGCTGCAGGGGTTTTGTTGATGTGGTGGACACCCTATTGAAGGTATCCTTCATATTCACTTGCTAATAAGTAATATTAAGTACAATTTCGTTTAGTTGTTGTTTTTTCCATCTTTAGGTAACGAGAATTTGTGGGCAGGAGCAATTTCGTTAATTGGTCTTGGAATTTCAGATTGGTTTTCTTTACTCTATCTGTTCTGATGTAATTTAGACTTCATTTTTCTGGTGACAGTGTGGTGTGGATGCAAATGCAACTGATAGAGTGCTACTCCAGTCCTCTAAGCCTTCTCTCCATACAAATGTTAACTGTACAGCACTAGTCGCTGCAGTAGTTAGTCGAAAGATCTCAATTGTTAGCTTTCTTCTTCAGGTGATTTTCTCAACTTCAAAGAAAAACGAAGATGGCACATGAATGGATTTTTTTCTTTTTTTTCTTCATTTTAATATATTTGCACTGCATGTCAAATCCCTGATGTTTTCAATGGGAAATAGGCTGGAGCTCGGACTGATATTAGCGTAAGGTTGGGAGCATGGTCGTGGGATATGGATACTGGAGAGGAGTTCCGAGTAGGTGCAGGACTGGCAGAGCCTTATGATGTTACCTGGTGTGCAGTCGAGTATTTTGAAAGCAGTGGTGCTATTTTACGCATGCTTCTTCGACATACGTCCCCCAATATTCTTCACTATGGAAGAACTCTCATTCATCATGCTATTCTTTGTGGAAATGCAGCTGCTGTCGACGTCCTTTCTAAATGTGGGGCTGATGTCGAATTCCCTGTCGAAACAACCGGAAAAACAGAATTCCGTCCGCTGCACATGGCTGCTCGATTGGGGATGTCAGCTGTCCTTAAATGTCTCATTGATGCTGGTTGTGATCTAAACTCAAAGACAGATTCAGGGGATACGGCACTTATGATATGTGCAAAACACAAGTATGAAGAATGTCTTGAAGTGTTGGGTGCAGCTGGTGCTGACTTTGGCTTGGTTAATGTTGCTGGTCAGTCCGTGAGTACAATTGCTGGCTCAAATTTGTGGTCCTTTGGTTTTCAAGAAACGGTGATTGATTTGATCAAAACTGGAAAACGACCGATTTCCAGCGATATGTCTGTCTTCTGTCCACTTATCTTAGCAGCTCAAATTGGTGGTACTGAAGCCTTGGAAGCTTTGATTGGCTGGGGAGGATATGATCTCGATTACCCGGACGATCATGGTTCTACAGCAGTCATGGTTGCTGCTTTGAATGGTCACGCCGAAGCTTTCCGGTTGCTGGTTTATGCTGGTGCTGATGTAAGGCTGAGCAATAAATCTGGTGAAACAGCAATCACCATGTATCAGTTGCACCCAAATCACGACCAATTTGAGAAGGTGATGCTTGAATTCGCCCTCGACATGGGCAACCGTAATGCAGCCGGTTTCTATGCCTTGCATTGTGCTGCAAGACGTGGGGACTTGGATGCAGTGAAGTTTTTGACAAATAAAGGCTACGATGTAAATGTTGTAGACACTGATGGCTACACTCCACTTATGTTAGCTGCAAGGGGTGGCTATGGATCAATGTGTAAACTTCTGATCTCATATGGCGCCCGTGCGGACACTCGAAGTACAAGAGGCGAAACCGCTCTCTCTCTTGCCAGGAAAAACGAGAAAACCGAAGCAGAGGAAGTGATACTAGACGAGCTAGCGCGTGGGGTGGTATTACATGGTGCTCATGTAAAGAAACACACCAGAGGAGGAAAAGGAAGCTCACATGGGAAAGAGTTGAGAATGATAGGGAGCATGGGGATGCTACGGTGGGGGAAGTCGAGCAGAAGAAACGTCGTATGCCGGGAGGTCGAGGTCGGGTCGAGCCCGAGATTCGTGAAGAATAGACGTAAGAAGGGAGATGGTAGTGAACCAGGACTGTTCAGGGTGGTGACTGTGAAGAACAAGGAGGTGCATTTTGTATGTGAGGAGGGATTTGAAATGGCTGAGTTGTGGGTGAGAGGCATCAGGCTAGTAACAAGAGAGGCCATAATAATTGGGGAGCGGAAGGAAATTTGAAGAGTGATTGTATACTCAAATTATTCTTGAATATAAACGGACAATTTCACGGGGACGGGACGGGGAATGGAAGGGGATGGGGACGGGAAAGGAATTCAAAGATATTGTATATAAACCAGTGTTTCTTAAGGTGTACTTCATCTCGAAGTATATATTTTTGCTTTTCTCTTTTTGAATCAAGGTTAGCAGTTGCTGTAAATGCTTTATTATTTTATCGTCTAATTATGATAGATAGAAAAGAAGTTGGTGGTTATACAGATTTTTCAGTCTTACCTCTTTCTTTCTAAGGCATTTTCTCTTTCCTCTTCGACGTCGTCTGAATATATTCTGGACAAGTGGTCCATGAGTAATGTTGTAAATTTCAAATTTTGAAAAGTAACTGTTTATTACTATTTTTTTTTTTTTAAAAATGTAATTTTTAAAACTTGGTTCGGATTTCAAAACTGTTTGAAATTTGAAAAGAAACAAAAGTTCGACTTTTTTTAAAGTAAAGGAGGATACTAAATCACATTTATGGTTCATTTAAGTTAAATATTTGTGATTTCTAAAAAAATCTAGGAAAATTACACTATTAAACTATGAGATTTGTTCCACTTAATTGAACTGTGACGACTCTGAACATCCCTTACTTTAGATACTATTTACTTCACGAACCTTCTGAAAAACTATCCATCGATGTGTCGATATATCCGTAAATCGAATGGTTCGATATAGATATTAACGATAAAGGGATATCTCCAATATATTTTATAAATACCCGTAAAACTTAAAAAATATCATATATTAATCTCAATATGGATATATATACTAATAACAAGATCTATAACTCGATATATCCATGGATATATTGTAAAATTGAACTCCCGATATGGATATGGATATTTTCGTCATTGATGGTAAGTGAGGTTGTTTGTCAATTTTTTCCTTAAATCTACAAGTGGTGCCATTCTATTAATCATAATTTTAAAAAAATAATAATAATACATTAGCCACATGCATAAGAATTGAAAATTTCATATAAACTTTAAAAAGCTTATAGCTTCCCACGTTGATAGAAATTAGAATAAGAATTGAAAAGAATTCAAATAATAAATAAGATTGAATTAAGCCTTGATAACGAGAAACGACAATTTCAACATCCATCTTTTGTGGAATCCATTAGGATTGTGTCAATGTCTCGAAGTATGACAGATCCTCATCTCACTGTTACATCCCTCCATATGGTTATGAAAAGCTCTATAATGGGACCAACTTAATTTCTTTTCTTTCTTTTTTCAAAAAAGATACAACAAATTATTTGAGAGATTCATTTGTCAAAATTGGGAACTTAATTTTTTTTTTTTCCAATCATTTAATTTAACCTCCAGTGATCTCCTTCTCCTTTGCCTTGCAGATATCTTCGGCTGACTTGATAAATTTCTTGGTCAATTCATCTACCTGGAAGCAGAAACGTAACAAGATTTAATTAATACAATGCAAGTTTGAACTATGATTTTATTAGGTAGAACGTATCCAACTCACTTCCTTTTCCAGTCTTTTCAAATCATCCTTCGGGTAGCTTGAGCTCAATTTTTTTACTGTATCCATTGCCTGCGAATCAACCACCACCAATCAACTCAAAATTCTGTAAAATAAAGTGCTTTTACGATGCACTCGCCAAAACCCGGGACTGTTTGCAGGCTAATTCAACTTGTCACACACATACATAAAACCACGGCATTGATTTGGAAGCTGGGAATGTGCAGTATCAGTTGTAATTGATTATAGAAACAGTTAGGGAAAAAAAAACGACAACTTAAATGGTAAAACATTTTTCTAAAAAACAACAAAAGATGATGAAGTTCCGTTCGATAACCATTTGTTTCCTGTTTTTGAGAAAAATAAGAGTTTGATGTAATAACATCATTGACTTCACACAGACCAGACCATATCGGGTGAAGTGAAGCTGGGGTTAATTTGTTGGCAGGCAAGAAACTTAGATTGTTTTGCATACAAAGTAATAGATGAGGTAAGTGCGACAAAAAAAATACTGTCCAGATGACTAGATAAATCCTGAGACTCCTACAACTATTGAGCTTTTACCACACGAGGTACGTCATTCTTTTTTATATCCATGAGTGTCTGGGTCAACTTGCGCACGACTAATCTCACAAGACAACCGTCTGACCCTACTACATTTGGTTGCCAAGGAAACTCGTAGAATATTAAATCTTAGGTAGCTGACCACTATAGTTTGAATCCATTTCGTCTAAGCCCTTTATTATTATCATGATCCTTATTGACTACTATCCCATAATGGTTCCACACGAGGTACATCAAGAATCAATAAGAACTGTTTGATATCTTTTATGCTCTAGATGATTATGTATAAAAATTTCTGAAAAAAGAAATGTAGTAGGTGAAGATATAGCTAAAATTACCTTTTGACGACCTCGTCTTATACTTTGCCTGGTATCTTCACAACACTTGGTGACCACCTTACATACAGCCTAGAAAAAATATCCACCATATAGGCATTATAGAAAGAAGAAAGGTGATAACAAGGAGAGATGAAAAAATATGAGATTACCTGGATATGCTCTTTGGTCAATCTGGTATACAAGCATAAAAAAGACAAATCAGAAAATAATATTGGTCAAGGTGTTAAGCTCGCGGATAGAATAAGCTTTAATATTTGGAGAAAAAAAAACAGCTTCAAGACAACTATTATTTCCTGATAATTCTTAGAGAAACAAAATCTAAACAATCATATCAACTTGATCTCTATAATCTCATCCTAAAGGCTTTATCACCCCAAACAGAATATATACAGTGGAAGAGCAAACTGAAAGCTTACGGTGGAATGACTGCAATTAACCTCTCTCCATCTACTCTTGGTGCTAAACCTAAAGGAGATGAAACTATAGCACTCTCTAAATTCTTTAGTGTCTGCATAGAAGAATAATTATCATAAGTATGACGTCTCAGATTATTATTTTCAAGTAAGAAGCCTAATAGATATGCCAAAGGTGTATACGAATTCTCACGTCAGGTAGAGTATAGAAACAAGAACTTTGTTATGACAATAATCTAATAAAACATAACTAAATAGAATATATTTCAAGAACTGTGAAAGGTGAAAATTATATAAGTTCACTAATCACTTCACAACATAGTCTCTATAACACAAATAATCATGAACCTGAGAAATTAATCACAACTCATGAAGAAGAAAACCAAGGAAACAACATAACAACAGGGTTTTGTAAGTTGATTACATTAGGATCATAAGGATTTATCGACAACGTTTTCGAATCCAAGACCGATACGACAGCAATCTGATTCAACGGCAACTTCACACCTGAAGTTTCTACTATAATGTGGTCAAGCATTCCTGTAAATACAAAGTACAAGAAGATAGTGTAAGCAATCATAATGACAGGCTAACATAACGGAACCTCAAAGTGTAAATGGTACATAATATGAAGGTTATGTACCAGATGATGCCCTTCCGGTTCGAAGTTTGCTCAATTCACCAGATAATGCAGCTATTGCAGCCTCCATCTGTGAGCTAGCGTTTGCTCTAATAGTGGGTCTAATATCAGGTAATGCCTCAGCCATACTTGTAGAAGAATCATCTTCCCAATAGACAAAATAAAGCGATTAAAAACCGGAGCTTATAAGAAACAGGGGGAACATGAACAACATAATGAACAAGTTCAACTAGAGATACAACGAGATTAAGATAAAAGTAGAAATTCCAATGAAAAATTGAAGCCAATGCAACAAAATTCCGAATTCATGAGAAATACTGACTTGACGATCACGAATGATAAGAGATTGAAAGAAGATTACTTGATTTTCGGCCCTTAGCAAATCCTCTACGACTTTCTCTGATGAAATTTGCAGGAGGAAGAGCAAAAACCCCAGGCGTCTCGGAGGTCCATGAGTTACTGAGATCGTTGTTAACGAAGAAGGACAACTTACGAGTTGGATTTGTAAAATTTCGGAGAAGATGGAGATTTCTGTAGGAGAATGAACGCTTCAGAAACGTAGCCATTGATGATTCGAAATCCCTATGACTTATTTCTTCATTTCGATGCCTAAGTTTTCTATTTAGGGTTTTTCGTTAAACCCAACGGTGAAGATTGGAGCAAAACCATCCAAAAAAATATTCAAGCGGAAACAAATAAGAAAAACATTTTTTTCCTTCCCTTTTTAATTCCAATTAAATATAAAATAAATTTGTTAAACATTGCTTTTTTTAGTTGAAATTATGATTTTTTTTTTTTTTTTTTTTTTTAATAATTCAGCCAAAAAAAAAAAAATGGTACATTAAATGGGATATGGGAGATTTGAACATCGAACTTGAAAAGAAGGAAATACATATCAATTATCGATGAATCATGTTCACTTCGACTTTTTAGTTCAACAATTTCGATTGAGATATCGAACCATAGTCAGGACAATACTATGAATCAAAGTCATCTCGAATCTACTTTATCCTTATTCAATATAATGTTTTAAAGTTCGATTGTTTTTTTCAACCCAATTTTACTATGTTTCTACAAAATATCTCATCATAGCAAACTCACATGTTACACTAGGTATACAAATAGCTTATCGTAATTGGTTTTTGTTACTCACGACTAACAATGTAAATAATCGATAAACTACAAACTTGAGAATAATTTAACTGATTATAACATTATGTATTTGTTTTAAAGATTGGATGTTGAAATCTTCATTTTCATATATTGTTGAACTCAACAAAAATCTACAAAACTCTTAATCAAATAGTAGGAGTCATAAGTAACCTTTAAGAAATACAAAGATTAAGATTAGAGTGATTTTGCGATTGAGATTGAGCGCGCAAGAGCGAGCAAATTGCGCGGTCTTGTTTTCAACGCGAATTAACTAAAAGACACTATTGCATTTTCACGAGGTTGTTGATGCTAGCAAAATGTTATACAATATTATTTTTTAAATTGGTGTCATTTAATTTCAACCTAAAATTTTGGATCCTTCATACAAAAATCTCAAACTTCAATGTCATTGGATAGGATCCTTCATACAAAAATCTCAAACTTCAATGTCATTGGATAAATACAATGATAATAAAAAAACAAAATAAAATAAGATAAAAGAAAAAAACGAAATTATGGTTTAACTCAACAGAGAAAAATAAACAAATAAATAAAGGTAAAAGTATAAGTTTAGTTCATTATTTTTTTTTTAAACTTTGAAAGTTGTTTAATAAGTCACTAAATTTTTTAAAATGTTTAATAAATCTATCATTTTTTTATTTTGCGTATTAAATATTGACATAATTCAACTTAACTAAAGTAAGAACTCGAGCCAAAATGGAGCATGACTCAGCTGACATAGGTATGTGTTTATGATCAAGAGGTCTGCCGTTCGAATCTACTAAAAAAAAATTAGTGACCCGAAGTTGAATTATCTTTCGTATCTTGTCAACTAAAAAAAAAAAAAAAAAAAACGTACCTTATAGGTGTCTGACATTATTATTATTATTTTTTTAAAATTTAAGAATAAATAAATAATTACGGTCGATATCCATGTAAAAAAAACGGTCGCTTGCTGTCGGTAGATTTCTTCTCACGACAGAATTTCGAAAACATTTACCTCAAATTGAATTCCACCCCTCAATTTATAAACTTTCCTTTTTCTCCCCAAAACTTTTCGTAAAATTCATTTCCGGACACTTTTTCCATTTCAGACTAATTTACAAAGCTTCCCGAGGACTCCATCTTCTTCTTCTTCTTCCATTTTGCATGAAAGTTCTGCACTCTCTCGCATTTTGAATTCCATAGCCGAAACCTTCACTGCCCTCTGGAGCTATGTTCCACTCACACTGCCTTCTTTTGAGGAAAGGCCCTTTAAGCGCCATTTGGGTCGCTGCTTACTGCTTCAAAAAGCTCAAGAAATCTCTGATTATGGAGACTGATATCCCCTCCTGTGTTGGTTCGTCTTCCCCCTTCTTCTTCCACTCGAAATTTCATTCTCCTTTTCATATCTGCATTTGGGTATGACAAAAATCTATACCAATATTGGGATTTGGGTATATCGACAATGTATCCCAATTCTGGCTTATGGAGTTGCTGCCTAGTATCTAAATGATTGTATTTCCTCACATATTGTGAATATATCTTGTTTGCTGTTACCAATTTGGAAGGAAGACAGCGGAAACAGTTTCTTTACTCGCAGTGCATTTGTCAATTTGATTATTGTTGTTTGTTTGTTTGTTTGTGAATTTCATTATAGGTTATCGTAAAGAGTTTGTTTGGATTGATTGAGTTTCTGGTTCTTTATTCTATAATTGGTCTGGATTTATGCTTTTAACAGATTATTCACCTAATTACTTAGTTGCGTTGTTCTAGAAAAACCTAAAACGTGAATTGAAAACCGTTTGGAATTTTCTCACAATTGATTTTTGTTGGTCTTGGTAATACTGTTCACTTTTTATTAGGAATTTATGCGTTAAAGTAATTGCACCTGTGTGTGCTTCGTGGAGAAGAACGAGTAGTGTTGTGGTTTGTGGATAATGAATTCCACTATCCAGAGGTTTGGTAGCCTAAGAATAGTAAAGTTGTTCAGAGAGCTTAGATAGCATGAACGAGAGGCCAACTAGCATCAATGTGTTTTTCAAAGCGATGACAAATAAGAGGAAATGAATCTATCTATATCTATAGAGCTCAGGCATAACCATATATGGAATCTCTATCTCAAACGACTGGTAAAGGCTCTATTTGTAACTAGCATTTTCTACTCTCAGTTCTGATCGCCATTTCCCCTATATCTTGTTTTCGTGTGTAGGTAAAATTTACTTGATTAGTTGAATGTTGTCACATACTGGGTGGTCCTTTATTTATTTTTTTAGATGAAAAAGCTGATGTTCTATTTACTGCAATTCATAATCTTTTAAAATTATCTTCTTTTTTTTATATTCTCCTATCAATCTGAAATTGCATATACACACCTTCCCTATTCATTTTCTAGTTGTTACTGCTATTTTATATTGGTTCTGATTGCTCTTTCCTCTCTGTCCTTTATTTATTTCCTCATGCAGATAAAATTATGCAAGATGAACTGAATGCTGTGACATATAGAGTAATGGCCTACCTCCTCCTTGGCATTGCCCGGATATATTCCAAAAAAGTTGAATATCTGTATATTGACTGCAATAAAGTGCTGACTGAAATCAATGAATTTGTGATCAGCACAAAGAAAAGCACAAGAAAGAAAACTTTGCAAGCATCTCATTATGCTATTACCCTTCCTAAAAGATTTGAACTTGATGCATTTGATCTGGGGATTCTTGAGGACCTTACTGGGTAGGCTATCTATCTAGTTTAGTTAATCTCTCTGTTAGGCTTATTTATCTTTTATTATAATTATTTCTAACTTGATGTTCCCTTAATTTTCAGAAGTAACATGGTATCCCAAGAAGAGATTACCCTTAAAGGTATGGTGTTTACTTTACATTCTTCTGCTAATTTTGTTTTCTTCCAACAATTCTATTCTGTATCTCATGTAATTTATGCAGATAATATGTGGGAAAATGACATCATGCTATTGCTTGATGAGGTAAGTGTTACATCATCATGTTTATCACTTAAATAAGTCAGATCTAAATTAATTTGACCGAGTGTTCACTGTTCATAAATAGTTGTTATGACATGAGATCCTCTAGTCAATTTAAGAGTTTAACTTCAGTAGTTTCAAAATTTATCAAATGTGCACGTAGTTGGAAATTTTATCTTACACTGTTGCAGAACCATGGCGAGGAAATCACTCCACTTCAAAGTATTTTCTATTCTGATGATACTTTATTCAAAGAGTATGTAGGCCAAGCTCCCTTGTTACTTCCTTAACCTTCAATATTCCATTTTCATTCTTTGTCGGCGAGGAAATTTGTAATATTCTTATTGCTCCAGTGTCTTTTCACCTCACCTCAAGGACATTGAGATGCAGACAAGCACATTACATCACTACATTATGCCAGAAAAATGTCAAGCGAGTACATTCTCAGATGAAAATTATGAGGTTGAGGTATCTACTGGAATTGAGAATGCACGTCTCAAAGCAATTGAACAATTTGATGAAGATCATCGATCTGATGAAGAAGAGATGAGGAAGGAGGAAATACTGCAATATGATAATGTAGTCCCCGAAGCAAGCATTGAAATGGTTTCGACTGATAGATTTTCTCACGAGGAAATTGTAATTGTCAAGACAGTTTCTATAATAGAGAGAGAATCTTCAGAGCATGTGAAATCATCTAATGAAGGTTATCAGGGTGAGGGAATGCACGGGGAACTAGTTCAATCAGAAAATGAACTTGAGTTCATGAATGGAGGCCATAATATCAGCACCTCAGAAAGAAGCATGGAGAAACTTAGAGATAATACTACAACTCTAGTGGATAACATGGGTATTGATATGTCTTGGGGTGCACAAAATGAACCTACAAAACTTATTGGAATGGATAGTGAAGGGGACAATTTGAAATATCTTGAAATGCAGTCACCCGAAATGAAAGACCGTGATGGTGCTAGAAATAATCTTCAACTATCTATTTCACTTGATGGAATGTTTGATTCCAAATTTCCAGATTTTACAGGTGGGTAAAATTTCTGAACGAAGTTCCATCATTTAAATGATTTATCTACAATTTTGTTATGTGCTATTGTATCTCCAATATTTCTGAGTTAAACAGATGCCCCTCCCCCTGTATTCTTTGACTACTTGAATCATGTGTTTTCTTAATCTATTCAATGTAAATTTATAATACTTGGGAGTTACAAATGTAGGCCTTCTGTGACATTTTTTTATTTTTTATCATGTAGGTACCAAGACAGCTGAGTTTACAACAATTTCGACACCAGCTAATAAGGAGAGACCTAGGACATCAAGGAAAAGAAAATGCACTGTCGATGACCCTATAGTTTTGCCTAATGAGTAAGTTACCATAACATCTAAGTTAGTTGTTGCAAATGTTCTATAGTTGATTTGGATTCCCAACTGATGTGTTTTCAACTGGCGTTGCAAGTTTTGAGGGTCTGGACTGTAGATGGTTTTTGAAGGGATTGTGAGGAAAAACTGTTTATATTTATAATATTTGAAGAGCGCCTTGTTGTAGTTGGTGCTTTGTAAAAAAACTGAAGAGAACCTCGTCATACTTAATATTTTACATGGTTATATTAGAAAAATAATATTTCTTATTTCGAGGTGTTTGCAAGCTGGCCCAAACACTCACAGATTAAAAAAAAAAAATCTTATATGCAAAAGCTCACATTAGTTTGAACAGTGGCTAAGAATTAAGGTCTATTATTCTGGCATATAAAGTGAATAGTGTTTTGCCCTCAAATTTTAAAAAATCAAAAGTCTAGCCTATTTTCTCTCTCATAGTTCTAGGTAGATCAGATTTATTGCTGAACTATTATCTTCTTTTGAGATACAAATGAGATAACATTTTGCTAAACTATATCAGGAAACTTAAGCAAAGCATATATGATGCTAGCGATTTGGTTTCGAAAAGAAGAAAATGTCCTTCTAGTGCTCTTACTACCTGGAGAGCTAGTCAAATTTCTAACCTCTCATTTGGCTTCTCAGTGCCTTTGATGTCCTGTAAGTTTACGAGGCTCTTGAGTGGGTTTTCTGAAAGTCATATTTAATCTTAAAAAGCAAAGAGTTAAAATTTGATTTTTAAGGACACTCTTTTGTCCTCTGATGATGGTTTTCTACAGGTGTTTCGTCTGAGCTTAGGTCTCTCCTTTCTGAGACCATAGTGAATATAACGAAATCTCCTGAACACTTGGATGATCCGAGCTCTCCAGCTTTTCACATGTTAGTGAAAATGGATAGCCCGGTCACAATTTTCAAAACTGGAGAACATTCAAATGAACCAGCGACTTCCGGATCTATAACTACCTACAGATCAGAACAAATCACTACTGGTGTGGATAGAGTTGCAGTTTCTGAAGCTTCTGTCCTGGATGAACAGTTGTCCACATCAGAACCTCAAACTTCAGATAGACTTGAGCAAATAGAAATAGCACCCGGCACACCTGTTCGTTGCTCAACATCAACTAGATTATTTGGGAGTCCAGATAGCCCTAAAGTTCCTAACTCAAATTCAGTAAGGCTTGTGAACTTTTTGAAATTGTATACCAAACATATATTTTGTCAACCCAGAGGGTTCAATCTTGATTCATGTCTTAAACGAATGAATATTACTCACACTTATAGATTGGATAACATCTTTGATCTTACCTTATCTGCTTGAGGCCAATGTGTAGGCCTTTTCTTTACAGTTTTCATATTGGATATTTGTCAGTATACCGTTTGATGATTCCCAATTTTCTCCCTTTGTTCAGCAGATAAGGTTTTGCGAAGTGGATGATGAGCCGGAGTCTGGTAAGGAGCACCTTCAAGTGATTTTATTATGCTATTCAAGAATCTATTTCTAGGTTGTATGTTTAATTATTGGATTTTTTTTTATTATAGATGGATGGTCTGGGAGAACCAGGTAAAGTGGATTGGGTTCACGCAACTGCTCTGCAATTCATTCCCACTTGCTTTAAACTTGTGAAATCTCTGATGGTACAGAATGGTAGCTGGATATCTTCTCCGAAATTTTACAAATCAAAGGGTGCAAAGTGTGGAAGAGGCTGTAAATTTGTCACACCTTCTTAGCGACAAAACGAGAAAAGAGAGTGCTAGTGTATTCTACGAGATATTGGTATGTTTCTTTCTTCTTCTTTCTTTTTGGTTTTCTTATTTTTAATCCTGAGAGTTCATAGTCTGATTCTTCATTTTTCTACTTGTGGTTTGATATGATAGTACATCTATGAAGTTCTGTTACCTTTTCTGAAAATGAAATTTGAAGCATTTTAGTCTTAGACATATGGGCTTTGTTATAGAATTTCTTTGAAAATGTCGACTAGCTATTTTATTAGATAATTGACTTGGTTTGGTAACCCCTCCAGCATTTTCAAAAAATCTCTCTCATCGAAACTGTACTGATTATTTCATTGAAGTAATGAAAGGTTCATAGTTCTTCTATTAGACCCTAAACCCTAAACCCCAAACCCCAAATCTTTGTAAACTTCGATTAGAAGAACTATGAACTTTGTCAAAGATCCTATAAAATCTGAAAAATTGCAAGAAAATAGAAAACTTGTATGTAAAGTAACTCTCAAAAGTTCAAACTTCAACAATCAGCAATGGAAGAAGAAAATTCAAACCCGAAATCTAACAAGTTACAACAAATAAATGGGGCCCGCCATGGTTTTCTATTGAACCACTACTGGACAAATCTAATAAAAATCTCCACCATCAAGCTATAACTGAAAAAGACAAACAAATTCTCTCTCTCTCTCTCTCTCTCTCTATATATATATATATATATTGACGAACCCTTGAAAATTACCCGAATAAACAATGCTCCTTTGCAGCAAAATTACCTGACTAAAAGAGAATTTCCATATAGTCGTGATCTTTAAAAAGGTTTCGAAAGACAGACGTTCAATGCAAGGCTGCTACAAGGATAAAAAATAAATGACGCTTTGAGAAAATTCAGTTATAAACTTTGAACCACCATACATAGTGGTCATTGGGCAAGTAAAGAACGTTGAAAGGATTGTTACAAATCCTAGGGTGGTGGTCACTTATCTAGTTATTAGAATCATACAAGTTCTCTGATATCCTAATTTTGTGGGTATGGCTGTCCTTGAAATTAGTAGGCAGTCGATAAGTTCACTGATATTATGAAAAATGATGCTTTGAAAAAGTTTAGCTATAAAAATTGATGTCGTGTGATTGTTTCCATATTGAATTATTAATATATTTGAGTTCTCAGATGTCTGTAGATTCATCATTCTGTAGTAAAAAACATGGCTGAAAACTTGTTGCTCATATTAAACCCTTCAAATATTATGGTACTGCAGGTACTGAAAACCAAAGACTGCGTGAATGTCAAACAAGATTGTGCCTACGGTGACATCTTAGTATGGAAATTACCAAACTGGGGCACAACCTTTGGAACTGGTTTGTCCATCACGTGTGAAGACTAGGTGTAAATTTGTAGGATAGAAATGAAATTAGCCGTATATGTTCCATGTTTAAAGGCTGAGGCCAGTTTTGATGTACAGTAACACTCTAGTAAGTTAACAGTCTCTGTAGGTGTTTTAGGTGGTGTTAAAAGCCTGAGGCCAATTTTGTTGTACAGTAACTTCCTTAAGTTAACAGTCTCTGTAGCCTTTGGGTGTAATTTTGATGTATAGATGGTGGTGGCTAAAAGTAAGCCTCATCTATGTATTGTGAACTTCTAACTTGTTATAAATAAAGGTGATCTTTTGATAAATCTATTTCCACGACCTAGTGACTAAGAGGTCACAGGTTCGATTCTCTCACCCCATATGTTGTCAAAAAAAAAAAAAAGTTTGTGGGAATGAAGTTGAAGATACACGGTCGAGTTTTCTGTGTTTTTTCTATGGAAGTTCTCGTGTGATCGACCTGGATCCGTCACATTAGCTCTGTTCGGTTCAGTTCAGTGGAGCTGGTTTGCATTTGTGGAGTTTTCTCAATTATTGAGGCAGGGAGTTTTATTTCCAGCGTTGAGTTTGAATAATTGCAGGTTGGCGGATGAAATTTTTTGTTTAACTTGTACTTCTAAGTTCTATACTTCTATCTACCCATCCATTTTTTTTTTCAGGGACTTGAATTTGAAGCCCTGTTTTTTCTCCCTTTGATAATAAGTTTGTACTTTTATTCTTTCATGAATAATTGCGTTAATGGCTCTTTGTATTAAAAGTGATCAACAACTAATTTTGTTTATTCAAAAAAAGAAAGAAAAAAACCACAAATTTTGTTTAAATCACCAGTTGGGGCCTTGGGGGTATGTTGTGAGTTAATTTGAAACCTGATAAAGCTCTCGTAGCACTTTTTTCTCTCTATATTTTTCATTTTTAAGGATTGTTTTTTAACTTGTATACCAGTTTTTGAAATAAAAAGGTCTGGTTTATGGGGAAATTCTCAAAATAAGACCAAATCGAAGAAGAAAATTTCTCTAACTATTTTAAATATAATAATGAAGAAACCTCGCGATGATTGAAAAATCGTTTTCCAACGTTTTGTTTTAAAAAGAAAAATTATTATTTATAAAAGGACAATTGTGATAAATAGGTAGAATAAAAAAGTCAAAACCATTTACAGAGGGATGGGAGTGAACATTTTTTTTTCTTATAAAGTTGATTCTAAAAAATATCTTATGAACAATTTCTCACTGAAATTTACTAGATTTTAAAAATAAATCTTCGACTTGAAGCTAAGTTTTATTGAAATTAGTGACAAACTCAACTGACATGATGTATAGTGACTATGAGGTAATAAAATTGATAGATGTAGTTTGTCTTTAAGTTATTTGCTAAACATTTCTTAGCAGATATTTGGAGTAGTTGCTTTCATTTTGAAATTTAGAATGTTTCTCGTATTGACATCAACACCGTTTGGCTCAGTTCAAATTGGCATGAAGTAAAGTTACCAGAACTTGAACCTTGTGTTGTATATTGACAAAATTGTTTGTTCTCGTAAAGAAGCAGTGAGCTGATCACTGTAAGTTGTGGCAGTTTGTCTCCATCTTCTTCTTCCTTTGGTGTTAAAAGGAGATTCTCTTCCGCTCCCTCTTTGACTCAAATATGCTCGACTTGAATTTGGGATTGAGATATTTTCTTCTTCAGCCTCAATGTTATTCATTTGTTCATATATTTTCAAGGCTCTAGATTCAATTGATTAAAGTAGTAGGATAGGGAGCTTTTGATAAAAAATTGTACTGATTGTCTAGGCATCTAGCTAGAGTAAACACCTTAATTGCATCATGTAGTGGTTTCTTCATTGCAATTTGCAACCAACTTATGACGTAGAGCCTTAAATTTCTTGATGTAATCTATCTTCAAAGAGATGAGTTTCATTCCTTAAGACAATAAAGAAACTCACTAACGTAAATTTCATTTTCTTTAGTTATACTTTGGAGTGTTTCTTCTGAGGATTTCAATCATTTCTAGAACTTCCTCTGAAATTATTCCAAGCATCCAAGATGTTAATAATCCATCATTGTTGAGCCAAATTTCATGCAATGGATTAGTTTGCGATTTTCCATCCTTGACTGTAATTGTTTTTGCCGGTGGTATCACTAAAAGTGTTGAATTGCAGTTAGGACATGATTTGCAGTTAGGACATGACTGTAATTGTTTTTGCCGGTGGTATCACTAAAAGTGTTGAATTGCAGTTAGGACATGATTTTTTTTGTTTCTTCAAATTGACAAAAAAAAAAAAAAAAAAAATATAGAGGAGAATTTGAAGTTAAAAAAAATCGTAGGGATCTTGTTGCAATCTCGAGATTTTTTTTTTCTCTCTCGTTTGGAATTTTCTTTACAAGAAAGTCCGATAAAACGTCATAATAGGATAATTTGTAAATAGATACAAAAACTTAGAGGAAACATGCTTATATATATAAAAAAAAATGTTTAATTAATTTATCTTTTAAAAGTATTGACTTTACTTCAAAGTCTATCTAAAATTCATATCCTAGTCATCCTTACAAATTTTCATAGTTCTTTTGGAAGAATATTTTAAAATGAAAAACATATGAAACATTACTTATTGATGGTACTTCGAAAAACACTTAAAATATTTTAATTTTTTTTTTTAATAAATATTTCTGGTCGATTTGAAGTTAAAAAATATATATATATATATTTTTTTTTTTTTTTTGATTACATTGGGGGTGGGAGGATTCGAACCACAGACCTCGTGGTCGTCAACTGATACATATGCCAGCTGAGCTATGCTCGCTTTGGCTATATATATATATATATATATGTATGGGTTGCAATCCGGTCAAAATTGCAATTAGGACCTAATATTTTTTTTCTTCAAATTGACAATTTTTTTTTTTAAGATGGGAATGTCGGGGATCTGGTAAAATGATAAAAATGATAGCTTGATAAATTGTTTGGCAATAACCGTATTTCCAACCATTACCCCCAAATTTTACTGATTTACGTCTGATTTCATTCATACAACTGTTGGATTATTGAATTGTATTGGTATAATCAGTTTTCGGTCAAGTTCCAGAAAATCCTACTGATGGCGAAAATGGCGACTACAGATGAATTTGTGGAAGCAGATAATGCAGAAGCCATAATCACCAGAATTGAGCACAAATCTCGCAAGATCGAGAGCTTACTTAAACAGTAATGGAATTCTCTATTCTCTACCTGTTCTTTGATTTATAGGATTTCAATTCTGAGTTCTTTCTGGCTTATTTGAAAACGCCCCAATTTCTCAATTTTTGATTCGTTAAGGTCTAGACCAATCGAAGCTCTTAAAACTGCTCTGGAAGGTTCCCCTCCAAATACCCGGGATGAGCGCTGCAAGGTATCCTTCCTATCTCTTCTTCTTTCTGTGATCAATTTGGTTTTTGATCCCTCGTGCTTTTTTCAGCGGCAATGGCGGTGTAGAATCGATATTAATGTTTTTTCTTGCGATTTTCTCTCATTAGTGGTTTTTATTTGTGGGTAATTCTACAATTTTTAAGGGAAATTACTGGAGAATCCCTGTTTTTCAGTTTTATCTATGATGAAGCCAATTAGAATTGCTGGCTGTTGATATAATTGTTGGAAATAGTTTGTTGTATTTGTTTGCAGCTACTCAAAATGAATAGAGTAGGCTTGCTGTTTATTTCGTGTTTATGTTTTGTTGGTGTGCTTGAGCTTGACTTGGGAGGAGGAATAAATCTGATGTGATTTTATTTGGACTTCTCCAGTCAGCAAATTGGATTGTGGTGCATAGGGCTCTCATGGCTATTAAGGATGTAGATGGGATGTTTTCTTCGTTGGATCCAGAGTACTATGATATTCTAATGAAGTGAGTTTACTTTCTGATATTATTCTTTTGCTATGAATTTTATATTCAAGTTGTGGCTCTGATCCTAATATGAGTTGTGCAAACAAACATGATTTTGTTTCGAACTCATCAAATTTCTACAGTTAGATGTGTCCATGTCAATAGTGCATGTGTTAGTCTTTAGTTACTTGGAAGATTTGTTGGCTGATATGAATTTATTTTTGTTAACCATTTAGCTAGAAATATCTCTTCACATCTTCTGAAGCTAGCTAGTCGCATCCAACCTTTCTCCCAGTAGCCTCTCAACTTCTTTTCCATAATGTTCAGAGATTCTGAACACCAACAAGAATATGCGAAGATGCTTGACAACACTGATTAGGCCAATGTTAATCCTACCCGTTGGAACATCGGGACTGTTTTCACGCGGATCGTTTTGCTGATATTAATGACAGGGTTTCAGAACCTCAGTGGCCTCGTTTGGCCTCCAGTCCAAGCATAGGCCCCAGTCCCACGTGGATCATTTGTGGGGAAGAAGTGGGATTTTTAGCATATTTGCTTCTGATCTACTACTTCTCAGTTTATAGATCCCTCCCAATTGAATCCTTTCCCAAATGATTATTAATCCTGAGGTTTCTGCAAGTAGTAAAAACCACTCTCAATAAAGAGTCAAAAGGGAGGTTTTCTCTCCTGAGTATAAGTTTGATCCTCTTGAGTCTTAAGTACCATAAAAAACAGTTTGCTCATGAGTTCTCTTTAACACTTGCTTTTTCCTTTTTTAGAAGGATTCACCAAGAGAGAAATTGAGAAAACCCTTAATATTTGAAGGAATAGCTAGAAACAAGCCAAACGAACTAAACAAAAAGGCCTGCATTTTAAGCATGGTTGCAATGAGGAAAAAGGTGATCTTTGTTTTCTTCTTATTATATGCACACGACATACCAACTTGGTGAAGGGGAGGATTCGGGTTTCTAGCTTGGACTTTTATTTTGGGTACTAATACCACCATGGAGAAGCTTCCATATAAACCAGGAGAGAGGGGAAACTTTGTGAGAGTCATGGAGACATTTCATAGTGAAAATTCTGGACTTTTCGTTGCACTAAGGCCATAATGTTTTTCTCAAAAAAAAAAAGACCATAATGTTTCCTAATATCAAACCTAGATTGGAACTTTGGAAGGTGCTCATGTATTAGTTTGTCTTTGGTAGGGGTTTCATCTGCCCTCCTCCTCTAGGTTGTATTATTTTTCGTGTTTTGAATGTATTGTTTCTAATACTTTTTTGTTTAAAAAAATCTAGAAAAAATTTCAATGATAGGGTTCCAAAAACTTTGAGATATCAGGTTACAATTAAGTGGTAGCCCTAGACAAGAAATGGACATACTCGCAACCTTGCAGCCAAAAGAGTTAACCATATCTTGAATTTTAGAAATAGATTGTTTCGATACCCTTCATGATTAGTTTTAGAGGATGCGTGTTTAGGTTAGTGGTTTCTTCTAAGACTTAAATAATATTGAATAAATCGCCCACCTTCTCAATATTCGTTGCTGGGTTCAGCATATTGGAGATGATGTATCATCATTTCCAACTTGAAAACCATCTATATAAAACCTGTGAGTAAGCCTCTAGGAAGGAGCATGATGAAGCAATCAGATACTAAAATGAATAGGAAGGAAAGAAAAGATTTCCATGTCTCACTCCTCTCATTGCAAGGGTTTTTTTTTCTAGGCTTGCTGCTAGTATGATAGAATAATTATCTTCCAAACACAAGCATGGATTCGCCTCCATTAACGAGCACGAAAACAACTTCAAGATAGCGTCAAGAAAGTTCCACTAATCAAGCATTCATGGCATTTTGGAAGAACTCGAGGACATGATGTTTGTTGTGGCAAACTGTTGTTTTTTTTTTTTTTAAATACCGCCATATCCAACTTTCATTGGCCATCTGTGCTGTTTTCTTGTCTTTTTTTTTTGAAAATATATGGAGGTGAGGGATTCGAACTTCCGACATCTTAGTCGAGGGTACATGTTTTATTCTAGTTGAGCTATGCTCATATTGGCGTGCTATTTTCTTATGGTTTCTTTCCAAAACTTGAGCATTGATACAGGTACTTGTATAGAGGCTTGTCAACTGGTGATCGTCCCACATGTGATCAATGTCTCAGAATACATGAAAAATTGACAGAAAGGGCTGGCTTAGGCTGCATTCTTCGTGCCCTTGCAGATACTGTTAATACAGTTTGATTTTTCTTAGGAGAACGTTGTGAGCAACATTTGGCTGATGTTGAAAATATTATTATTTTCTAAATGTCATGCTAGACCTGAAATGTACCCAATTCTATCTAATTTTGACGTGTAAATTGCTTTTCAGTTTGTGTGATGGTGCTCAGCAGGCTCAACGATAATTGACATGTACTATCTTCTTCAATGTTGGAGGTTCAATTCCCATGTTGTACTAAAAAAAGGCGGAGTAAACTTCTACATATGTTGCTTGAGTTGATAAGAAAACATAGGTACTGAATATAATTAAAATGGGTGAAGTTAGAAAAATAAGGTAGTGATAATAATTTTGTTAATCAGAAAGAAAGAATATAGTGTCTCGTTTAGAATCATATCACATTGTAAGATGAATACGTATTGAAGAGTTTGAACTACTTTATTATTTTGAACCAAGTAACTTTGTGATTTTTGTTTGGTTGACTGAATAATATTTTAGAATATTACATTCATTTTTCATAATTACGAACTTGTAAGAATTGCTTTCTGATTTTTAATAATAATAGCTTTCAATTATTTCAGTTGTAGTGTCGAGTTGTAGAACTTAGTTTACAAATTGATAATATATATTTTTTAATTTAAAATAATGTTTAATTAGGTCTCAATTATGTTTTCACTTTCTATAATACTTCTCATTTTAAAAATTTGTGCTCAATTTTAATTATGTTTCGAGAGTTCAAAACATGCAAATTAAAACCAGTTAACTTTCTAGTAAAACATGTTACTTTTAGAAACAATTAAAAAAATCACAATCATTATGTAATGGAAACTTCATCCATATGTGGAGTGAGAAAATTTGAACTTCTAAACTTGTGATATATGTCTTTTAACCAGTTGAGCTAGGCTCAATTTGTGAATAGTAAACTTCACCAAGCTCAACTGCAAATAGTAAACTTCACCAATTATTTTTCTTATACTTTATTAACGAAATAAAATTAGGTACAACAAATACAGAGCTCTCTCAAAGCTGCTTCCACCCTCCAGAGTTCTAGTAAACAAATTAAGAAATAGAATCGACCCATTCGCACCAAAACGACTGCAGAAATGAACCAAAAAAAGATCAAGCATTCCTATTGCAAAGAGAAGCTCTCTCAAAGTTTCTCAACATGCTCTTGTGATGAAAGACTGGGATATTATTGGTTAATGAAGCAGCAAATACAGAGCTCCAGAAAAATCCACATGGTTGTGTAAAATTTCAAAAGTTCCTGCTGTATCCAAATGTATAGATAAGATTCAGGCTGCCTCCACCCTCCAGAGTTCTATACTATCGACATCATGCAGTTTCTCGAGGGATTGCCATCTTATACTGCCAACAAGAAGAGCTATAATTTTCGTTCCCATGAAAAGTGATCAAATGGAAGTTCATATGACGACCTAGAAGTTCAAACTTATTCAGGCTGTCCTGAAATAATTCTCAAATAAGCAAAATGAGAAGCCAATCAACTTAATTTGGTACTAATTCCTAAGAGCTTAACAATGGTACAACTTTTATAATCTAGAGAAAGAGCTTGTAAAAACTAATGATGATTATAGATAAACAAAACAAACCTTTCAGATAGAAGGATATGCTTCGAAGTTGTCATGAGGCAGCAGCAAAAGATTATCTTGATGCAACAAAATTCTCCCAAATTCCAATGACTTTTTTCTTTCAAGTCTAACTCCACCATAAATTTAAAATGTGAGGAAGTGAGACTCAAAAGCTTGTGCTAAAGAGCATAACCTGTTTTGGAGATTAAATCTTCCTTCAATATATTGCTATGTATATTTAATCCTGATAGGTCAGAAAATATATCGATATCAGGAATCAAATAGTTATCATAACAAAAGAAAACAATGAGTTTTAGCAGCATTCTTCAACTTTTTTGGAATCTACTAAAATAAATTAGCCTTCAAAGAATGGATAGTGACTACAATAATATTTTTTTTATAGGAAACAGAAACAATTTCATTGATATTATGAAAAGTGACTACAACTATTATCGGAAAAGAATTTTCAAGACTTGAAGGCTTTACAATATTGTTCTAAGTAGTGATACCAGCAAGCTGGAACATAGTCCATAATAATTGGGATACAACTACTGCATCTTAGCAATAAAATTGGACAAGTAATATCTAGCCCGAACCTTCAAAAAGCGAAGGATTGTGTCATCCCAATCAATCTTATACGAACATAAGCTACTGAGTTACAAGTGAGGAGTGCTCACTAAGATTCTCACATTTACCTGTTAGCATCCTCTTCATAAACCACATGGTGTGCTGTTGTTAGGCTTTCTAGTATCAGCAGCTTCTTGATTTCAAGTTCCCAGCGCTTGACGAGGATAAAACCTTTAATTGATATGGTGAAAACTTTAGAAAGTACAAAGCCCCTTGGAGCTCACAAAAAAACACACTTCAATTAGAGTTAAATAAAAAGGGGGTGTAATTGCAAAAATGATGTGTAAAAGAACATTTTCAAAAATAAAATAATAAAAATAACCATTAAACCTAACCTTCTCCACTACATCCTCCCAAAAAAAAATTATTAGCAAAAGTTCTAAAATTTCTCTCATATCTCCAAGCAGTAGCCCAAAAGAGAACGCCAAAATTATATGGCAATAGGACACCACAAACCAAAGACAAAATTTCGTACAAAAGTAAAAATAAAAAAACCTGTAGCTAAGTTATGAGGTTGAAAAAAAATCTTAGTTTTCATCTTTTGTTGGTCTATGAATCTAAAAAATCTGCACCCTCTACATCTTATAATTATTCATTTCTTTATTAGAAAAGTTTTGTCCTCTCTGGTAATATTTCTCTAACCAATATATAATTGAAGTTTTCAATTGAAAAGAAAAATAGTCGCATATTTACTAGTTCATTCCATGATATAGCTGAAATTTTAGATATGAATATACAATTCTAGAATGTACATGAGATTCATAATTAATTGACAACTACCATGCAAAAATATTGATGAATTAACTGCCACAACAGTTTAGTTTCAAGGAGACCTTCCAAGATGAAAATGAAATGACAAGAACTCCTTTGTTCTGAATTAGTAAATTACCATTTAGGAATACTGGCAGCTACAAGGTTGAATAAGGTTGAATAGAAGGTGATTGACATGAAACAAATTCAACACTAGCACTTCTGAAAGGTCAAAAAACCATAGAGAAACCGGCAGTGCCAATTTACTAACCTTCTCAAGTATTTTCTGAAGTTCAAGGGAGAGATCTACCAGCCGCCACTACCATATTCTTCTTCAATTTTCTTTTGAAATTGAATCCTAGCAGCTCCACTTTCATTCCAGAAGTTCTGCCACTCTTGCTAGAAAAAGTCACAAGTTCTGACGAAAAGCAGTTTTCTACTATCAGGTTGTCCAATGCCTCAAACAAAACCAGCCCCCTAAAAGATTTCATTGAGTTGTTGACCCAAGTTGCTTGGTGTGTTATCATGAAACTTGCATCAATCCTGCAAACGTAATGGTGTAGGACATCCAAACAATAAAAATAGCTCTCAAGTAGTTGCTGAATGCTGATCGTGCCAATAGGTATAACATACACTCCAAAGTTTAAAGTTCCCATGGCACTAAGCAGGTAGCTTAGATTAGTAATCTATGGAATATTGGCTTGGCAGATGATGCATATAAAACTGAAAACCCATTTCCATGTTTTGATCATCATATAGATAAAAACATCAAACTAGGATCTTTCACTTTTATCTCTCACCAAGAAGACAATTCTCAATTGCTTCATCACAGAGATTAAGAGTTATCTCCATATTTCCTTCTTCATAGTAAATATCAACAAAGATATTGTATATTTCTCTATCAGCAACCAACCCATGTCCTCTCATCTCTTCAAAGAGATCCCTTGCCTCCAAAACTTTCTTTTTCTTGTAAAACCCCTTTATGAGTGCATTATATGAAGTAACAGTGGGAACATATCCTTTTTCGACCATTTCTTTATGTAAAAACCATGCCTCTTTCAGATTCCGTGCTTTACAATGCCCTTTTATTAAAATATTGTAGGTGTTACTATCAGACATGACTCCTTGATTATGCATCCCCTTGTAAATCTCAGTTGTAGCATTCATATTATTTCTAATGCAATATTGCTTCATGAGAGTATTGTATGTTATTGCATTAGGCACAATGCCCTTCTCTAGCATCCATCCCAAGAGCATATTACCATCTTCAAGCATTCCCAACATGCAAAATCCATTCATTAGAACATTAAATGTAACAACCGTTGGTTGAAGCCCTCTATCTAGCATCTCCTGAAGAAGTTTATGAGCCTTATCAATATCTCCTAATCTACAATAGGCATCAATGATTGTGGTATAAGTGATAGTATCAGGGTCAATCCCAGTCACCTCCATCTCTGTCATCAATCTTATTGCCTGTGCAATATTTCCAGCTTTGCAGATACCATTAATAATTGAGTTATAAGTGCACACATTCAGTTGAAGGCCCTTTTTGCGCATCTCATCCAAAAGCTCATTTGCTGTATCCAGTTCTCCACGCTTACATAGGCCATCAATCAGGGCACCGTAAGTAACAACATTGGGAGTCAGTCCCATTTGAACCATCTCATTGTGAAGAGAAAATGCCTTCATCATCTCACCTGCTTTGCAATAAACATCAATTACTGTTGTGTAAGTAACTTCATCAAGTTTTAAGCCTCTGCTAATCATTTCATAGAACAGATTTTGTGATTCTATTACCTTTCCACTTTGACCAAATCCCTGGATAAGAGTTGTATAGGTTATATAATCGGGACTGATCTTCTTAAACAGCATTTCATCAAACAATTTATTCGCAGTTTGAACATGTCCTAATTTGTAGAAACCATGTATGAGAGTGGTGTAGACAACATTATCAGGAATAATATTTTGAGACATCATCTCTCTCAATACTTTTTCTGCTTCAAATGGCTTCCCAATTTTACACAAAAGTAAAATTATGCTATTGTAGGTATAACGGTTTGGCTTCAGTCCTTTTATTTGCATGTCATCTATAAGCTGCAATCCCTTCTTCAATTCTCCCAAATGACAATATCCATCAATCACGGTACTATAACTAACAACATCAGGTGTAGAATTCCTAAAATCCATCTGCATGAGTAACCAATGGGCTTCTTTTACTTTACCCAATTGACATAAAGAATAAATAATGATGTTATAAGATGTAGTATTCCATCTAATACCATATTCACTAAAAACCTTTATTGCCATCTCTATTCCTTCAGAATTGTTGGCAATGCGACTAAGAAGAAAATTACAAGAATCAACTGTGACAACTAACCCGTAGCTCAACAATTTGTCCAATAGTTTTCTTGCTTCACTCAAAGAACCAATTTCAACTAGGACCTGAAACAATATATCAAATGCAATGGGATTTGATCCCCAAAACTTATATGTGTATATCAGTCGGTCGATAAATCGAGCCATTGTAACACCAACCTCCACTTTTGAGTTCAAGAAATAATCACGAACCAGCTCATGAGCCATTCTAAGATCATTTGACACCACGGCAATGTGAATAACAATGCAACGGGCTTCTAGTGATGGATCTCTACGAATCCGTGCCCAATCAAAGAAATCCAAAACCAGATTATAGTCATTCTTAATGTTCATCAAAACCCAAATCAGATAATCATGCCTAAAGTTGGATTCATGAGGCTTTAGAATGCGTCGGAGGGGCTCAGAACGACGCAACTTAATTGCAGCAGTGATGCCATGGATGAGTTCAGTATCTCTAATTGTAGGTTTCTTAGGAGAATAATCAGGAAACGGTCTGGTTTGAAGCAAAAATGGAGATGGGACTCTTTGATTTTGACTCAAACATCTTCTAGAGAAAACGAATGGAAGAAAATTACATGAAAAAACTGAATTAGAAGAAACCTGTAAACAGCGAAAAACATTCCCCCTTGTTGACATATATGTTCGAGAAGGAAATTGCCAATACCTATTAATTTGGTCTGTTACAGGAACCGATTGCCATGAAAGAACCAGCCAAACAACAAGACTTTTTCTGGGAAAATTGCAACTATTTAAAGAGATTTTGTCAACCCAAGGCAAGGTTGTTTGATAAATAATTGAGTGCATAGACCAAAGAAAACAAAAATAATATGTTTAAAAGCACAAACCAGCGACTGGGAAGGAGGTATGGCGAAGTGGCTCCAACTTGCGAGCAGAAAATGATGAACATTGAAATGTTTGGCGAATGAATCTTAGGAGAAAATGATGCGCGAGAGAGGGAGATGGAAGGGCTGAAGAATCGGTGAGAGATAGATTGAGCCTTGAGGATATTCAGAAATGGCCAAACTTTTCAGCTCACTTGAAATCCTACTACTTCATCAAATTTTCACAAATTTTGCAATTATTATTTGTTTAGCATTATTTGTTAATGGGTTAATGGGTTACAATGCATGTATCATCCCTACATTACCTTGTTTAATTGGGCATGGTTTAATTGACATAAAATATATATATATATTTTTAAATTTGATGAGAAACGCCATTTCTCTAAAATATTTTGACATTATTTTTTGGTACTAATCCCGATCATGATTAGGATCGGAATTTGTCATTTTTAACAAATCTCGGTCCCAATCTTGGTCGGGATTGGCACCGAACACGGTCAAAAATGATTTTTTTTTAAAGTGTGCCTCTCCTGAAATTAAAAAACAAAAAGATGTTTTTTTTTTGCAATTATTCATTCTCAACTAAGAGACAGAAGATTTGAATCTTCCACTCCATATTGTAAAAAAACCACAACAACATGAATCCTCAAAAAGTTCAAAAAAAATATTAAATTAGTTTATGAATTTTAAGGAGTATTTAATAAAATCTTAAACTCTAGACTTTAAGCACAAAAATTTAGACTTTTCAACAATTGCGGGATTGAGGATCGAACCATCCACCTTTTAAATGGTAATTAGTGTGTTTATCCGCTGAGTTATGCTCGTCTACAACTTTTCGTATCTAATAGATTTGTTGATGCCGACATTTGATACCAACTATGAATTTGTAATAGGAGAACGAGGAACTTACAAAATAAATAAGGGTGGGAGATTCACTATACTAGTGGTCATGAAAGGTCGGAAGACTATTAAAACTCTCCTAAAGAGATTGAGTTCAATATTTAGTAACCACCTATCCATGGGGGTCGCTCTTCCACGGCCGAGAGCTTGACCCCTATGCTTCGTGACTGACCTAGGGAGAATCGACCTTATTGGGTCGTGGGTGACCCCATGTTGGTCGACACTCCATGGTTGGGCCTTGGAGCCTTCGTGCTTTCCCTGAGCTTTGGATCCTTAAATATGTTATTGGGCCTTCAGCCGGAGCTAATAATTTCACTTTTAAAAAGATTAATAAATTTGATAAAACGTCAAACAAATAACCTATTAAACCAAACATTTAGAAATTTTAAAGTTCAACCACATGTTAGATGCTATTAAAGTAGAGATTTATTAAACACAAAGTTGAAATACAACTTTTTACACGGGAATTTAGAAATTAATTTATCGAATAAGCTTGTAATATAATCTCTACACATGCCAAATCGAGCATGACTCTGACATATGTATGTGTTGACGATCAAGAGATCTGTGTTCCAATCCCCACTATTAATGTTAGGGGTGTTCAAAAAACCCGCAACCCACGAAACCCAACCCAACCCAACCCAACTTTTCGGGTTGGGTTGAGTTTTTTTTTAATATGGGTTGGGTTGAGTTGCTATTTTGAAAAACCGAATTTTCGGGTTGGTTCGCGGGTTGAACCAAATTTAGCTCGGTTCAACCCGAACCAACCCGAATTCAATATATTAAAAAAAAAAAAAAATCATTGGGTGATTTTGAAAGGAAATCAAGGATTAATGATGATTTTGAAAGGAAAATCAAAGATTAAAGAATTTTATTAATGGTAATTTTGTAAGGAAAATAAGGATTAAGTAATTTCATTAACGGTCATTTTGAAGTTATAAAAAAATAAATATCTATTAATTAAAAAAAAAAAAAAAAAAAAACCCGCCAACCCAACCCGAAAATTGAAGGGTTGGGTTGAGAATTCACCAACCCGAAATTTTCGGGTTTGGTTGAAAAACCCTCAAACCCAACCCAACCCAACCCATGTACACCCCTAATTAATGTTCTAAAATATATATATATAGGGCTGGGAAATTGTAGTAAATGACAATTTAAGACTTATTGTTTGCAAATATAGCATGTTTTTAAAATTTTTGCGGATATAGCAATTTCTATCGCTGATATCTTATGACTGATAGAAGTCTATCGCTGATCACCTCAGCTTTTTATAGATTTTTGTCAGTGATAATAGTCTATCAGAGATAATAGTCTATCACTGATAGAAGTCTATAAGTGATATAATAAAGTCTATCAGTGATAGAAACGAGTTTTTTTTGCCATATTTGCAAAACATTTTAAAGTTTGCTAAATTTGCAATTAGTTTGGGCGTGATTGTTATTTGTGCAATCAACCCTATATATATATAATCTCTTCACATTTCTCATTTCTCCACATGCGAGAGAGATCACTCTCACTTTGGAAAAAAACCACAAATTATATATTTTCATTTTCATTTACTAAACAAAATTAATTTTTATAAATATGTTCTTGGATTGAAGCTAAGCTTATTGGGCCGGAGATCGGCCCGATGACATGGGCTCAGTTCAACCCCTTCTTCCTACGATCCATCCGGTATTCACCGTTCGGAAAGGAGCGATCGATCAAATAGAATTACAGAAGCTCCATTTCAATTTCCTCTCCTTCAGCCACTGTTTAGCTTCAACTGCGACCATGGGCACGGTTGAAGTTCTCGTCGCACAAATCCAAGGGCTGTCCAGTACCGCCGGCGATATCTCACGCCTCCACACTTTTCTCAAGCAATCAGAAGAACTGCTTCACTCCGACACCGCTCGTTTACATTCCGCATTGGCTCAACTTGATTCTTCCAAACATTCTTTAGGATATCTCTACATTCTGTAAGTTTCTCTGAATTCTTCTATCTGGGTATTGGTTGTTTAGGCAAATTAGGGCCTGCATATCCTGTTTGTTACACTACTATTGAGGATTTATTCCTATCAGTGAGAGAATTGGCGTTTGTATTGAGGGTTCAAGGATGGGATAACATTCATCTTGGATACGATGTCTAATGGTCGCGTCATCCTATGTAGTTATTTGAATTTTCCTTGCTTTGATTTCTAGTGTGTGGTTGGAGAAGAAATGGAAATGCTTATGATTACTGACAGGTTTGGGAGTGATTTTGATAGGGTTAAAATTTTGTTGATATGTAAACTGTGTTTCAAAGTGTAAAACCAAGCGTTAAATTGATTTTGAATGAAGTGAGTTTAAGCAAGCATGACAAAGTGATTTTAACCATTTCAAAATGACTCTTAAACATGCCTAAATCTTTTACTGTTTTAATTATCTGAATATGTATGCAGAGGAGATTGGTCAATAATGTTTTCTTTAAATATATTCGCAGAGAGGCATGCACATCTGTACCAATTTCACAAGAGCAATCTAGTTCAAATGTTCTGACTATCTCAAGATTTATATCTTCTTGCAACCCGGAGCAGATTCGTTTAGCACCTGAAAAATGTAAAGCATTGTGAAAATTGATCGTTATTATTAGTAACATGTGTGATTACTGCTATCTGGATTTTTTACTATCTATTATCACATTCTGCTGATTTTGCAGTCGTCTCTGTTTGCAAGAGGTTCAAAGACCAAGTTTTACTTCTTGAGGCTCCAATTAGAGGGGTGGCTCCACTTCTTACTGCTATTAGAAAACTCCAGACCTCTTCAGAACATTTAACCACTTTACATCCGGAGTTTCTTCTTCTTTGCTTATTATCCAAGTGCTACAAAACTGGCAGATCCATATTGGACAATGATATTCTCGAGGTTGATCAACCAAGAGACCTGTTTCTTTATTGTTATTACGGGTGAGATGCTTTTCTTCTTGACGGTGATTTCTCAATTGATGTTTTTCCTTCTTTGGTTGAGATGCATTTTATTATCTTCATGTGCTTAATTGAGTTTGGCTGCTTTTCTAGCAAAGCAGGAGAAATTTTATATTGCTCCTCTCGAAAGAAATTTGTATGTTGCGTGTGAAATATATTATGTAGTTAATATAGATTTTTTCTTCTTCTTATTTTCTATTAGGCTAATGAGTTTGCTACCATTTAGTAAAATTTTTCTACTGAACCCTTTTTTAGCTTTGCTGCTCTTGGGTAGTATCATATTTACTCTTTGTTGTATTCTTTCCTTTTTTTTTTTTTTTGTAGTGTCATGGGGGTTTGATACAGTTTGTGTGCAAGTTGACTAATCCTAGAGGACAACCTTTTGACCTTGCAACATTGGTGTCTTGAAACTTGTAAGATACGTAATAGGTGGCACTAAAGTTTAAACCCACAACCAGTGTTTTAAAAGGCGCGTCCAGGCGCGCGCAAGGCGCAAGCTTGGCGCCTCGCCTTGAAAAGGCGAGGCGCACTTAAAGAAGGTGCACGCCTGGGACGTTTATGCCCCAAGGCGCAAGGGTTTTTTTCAACCAGTCGTAGAGGTCATAATAGATTCAAGGCATTCCAACTAATCCTAAAGGTTTTTTTTCTTCATATTTTCACTTCAACCATGCTATCTCTTCTTTATAATTTTTTATATTTTTTTTTCTATCCAAAGTGCGTCTCGCAAAATAAAGCCCGCGCTTTATTATGCGCCTTGCGCCTAGGCTCCAGAGGGTCTTTGCGCCTTTTAAAACACTGCCCACAACCTCAAAGGCATCTCGGTCTATAGCTTGTTCCTTTTGACCATTCATCTAACTAGTAGTGTTTGTGTGGGTGTTTTGTTTTTATTTATTTATATTTTTCTTTTAGAAAAATCTTATCATCTCTTCTTTGGAATCTATTTATACATATGGTAATTCTATCCCCATCACAGAAAGGGGTAGGGAAATGTTGGAATAGATATGTACTTAGTTGAAAGGTTTATGATGGAAAGGATAAGGTTCACCATATCCACCTCCAATTTGCTAATCATGTTATGTTTTTCAAATTTAAAATGGAAGATTATTTTGTTAACTTGAACTAATTCCTAGTTCTTTAGGTCATTTTTAGGCTATGATCAAGTGGGAGAAACGTGTTTTGTCGCTGACATTAATTGTGACACTTTCACTACATTGGTGAGGCGTGAGGTTTTTTCATTATTTTCTTCTTAGGTTTCTTACTATGGCCTAATGGTCAATTGCATTTTGGAACCCTGTCATGATTATGGTTAAAAAAATCTCTCTTCTTAGAGGAAAACTAACTTTTGTTCAATTTGTTTTAAGTAGGAACTCTTCATATCCCTTAAAAGGGTGGATAAAATTATATCTCAAAGGCTAGTGGAGACAGTAGGTTGAAGATATGGAATTTGTTACTCTTGTGGTTAAGTGGTTATTGCAGTTCCTGTTAGAGCTTGGTACTTTGTGGCATAAGGCTATAGCGAGTGAGGAAATATAGGCGACATTTTGCTAAGTTGGAATGGAACATGACTATAGTGACTAAACCCTAAAGGCACTTTCAGGAACTCGTGGAAGGCTTTTTTTATGGGTCTCTCTTGCTTTTCCAAATTCTTGAAGTTTTCCATCGGAGAGGGATCCCAAGTGTGTTTTGGAAGGGTCATTGGATGGGTGATGGTCTTCTTTATTGCTTTTCCCACCTTTATAACCTTTCCCATGAGAAAGCAACATTCATTCCCTTAGTTCTCTCCATTTAGGAGTTCTACTTCAAATCATATGGTTTTCACTTTAAGAGGTCATTTTCTAATATAGAAGCTCGAGTTATCCTCTCTGCTTCCCCTTCTTCATGATTTTCCATCTTTTCCCGAGGTACAAAGATTTTCATGTTTGGACCCCAAGTCGCAGGGAGTGCTTTATTGTTAATCTTTTCTCGTTGATTGCCCTTCCTTTTCATCGATTTCCCTTTTGTGTCCTATGCTTTGCAAGGTTAAGTTTTCCTAAAATCTTGATTTTTTTTCATGTTTGGTAGTTTATAGGAGGATTAGCACCACTATCTTTGTTCAGAGATTGTTGTCTATGGTTCTGGATCTGTAGTAGTATCGTCCTTTGTAAACACGCATTAGAGGACTTAGATTACATCTCGTGGAGATTTCAATTTACCACAGCTATGTGGAATTGATTGTTGGACACTTGGGGGTGCGAAGTCGACCGTAAATTGGAAATGTCTTTCAGGACAATGGAAGCATGGGTTGCTTTTTTGTTGAATATTTGACTAGAGAGATGGGGCTAAATTTTTTAGGGTGTAAAGGAGTATTAGGAGGAGGAATGGTTTGGCCCATTTCAATGCTTCCCTTTGGGCGTTTGTCTTTGGCTAAAGTTTATTCTGTTTTTGTGACTCCCTTTTGTTTTAAGCTTTTATTTTTTGGTTAGGTTGTTAGTTCTATTTCCATTCCTTCCTAGTGAAAAATTGGTTTCTTATAATTTTTTTTGATAAAATAAGGCCTCTCGAGACTTCATTTATAAAATCATTTAACTGTTTTATAAAAGACATTTATTTAGTTGGGAATCACTAAACTATGTTTAAGCAAGCTCGTTGTTGTAAGTTGTGACAAATCTATCATCTCCCGAAGGACATTGTCCTTTTAATAAAATGTGATACATAATTTAATTTTATGAGATCATTCACACGCTGAGATTCATCGTAACACTCTGATCTTCACTGATAAGAAACAGAATACTTACGATTTCTACACATCAATTACGTATTTAGCTATGAATTGGTGTAAATTGTTGCCTCTTTTTGTGATTATATTCTAACTTCTCTCATTACTAATTGGAGAAGCTTTTTGTAACTCTTGGGTCCTTGTATCCTTTCATTATATCAATGAAATTCTTTGTTTCATATCAAAAAAAAAAAAAAAAAATTACACGCTGAGATTTAATTTTGTCTCTCTGTAAATAGGGATTTTCTGATGATATTTTTCTTGTGTGACAGGGGGATGATATGCATAGGACTAAAGCAATTTCATAAAGCGCTTGAGCTTCTTCATAATGTGCACCACCTAAATGGAACTCTTTCCTTTGATATTATTGATGTACATTTATTTAACATGCTTCTGGATGATCTGACAACGGACAACCTTATAGGTTGTAACTGCTCCAATGCCATCATTGAATGCAATAGCTGTTGAAGCATACAAAAAATACATTTTGCTCTCGCTCATTTACAATGGACAAGTATGCTATTCTTTCTATCTGCTTTATTATTAGTTTTTATTATTGATTCTAAGGCATCAAATATTTGGAAATGAAAAAGGAATATTTGGAGGTTGGTTCTTTAGATTTCATCATGTGAGCAGTATAAAATATGAATTATATTCTTGCTTCTTTCATATATATATATATATTCAATACTGGTACATTCGTCAGATCAGATCTTAGCATTAATAAATATTCTTGTATCTCATTTTTCTTTTTTAGCTTTTTATGGCTCTACTATCTCCATATTTGTCGCCTTTCTATTCGAAATTATTAGCCTCTACCTACAAAAAAAAATGAGATGTTCCATCAAGGAGGTGGAGGTGGCCACGAGTAATTATGCACTCAACAAAGGATGTAAATTGTGTGACGTTGGATTTTGACCAGCGGAGCAAATTATCTTGAATATTTGTATCATAGAATTTTAAACATAACAATACTTAGCAGCATAAAGTGGTTTTAGTTGCTTTTAGCTTTGAGTCACTTAGTAAAGCGTATATGTTCCTGTGATGTTATGGAGACTAATATTGCCATACATGCTTCTGGTGGCAGTTTTCGACCAGTCTCCCAAAGTACACTTCTTCAGTAGCACAGAGAAATTTAAAAAACTTCTGTCAGGTACTTTAAATTTAAAGTGAAGAGCTTCTCTTTGTTCATACCACTTCTTTCATGTTTGGTTTCAACAAAATGTGAAGGTACCCCGTTTTGAATGTGTAGGAATCAATGATTATTTTTGGGTTTAGTTATCAGATTTAGAAACTAAGATCATAATTATCAATGAAATGATGGATCCGGATTTTCTTGAAATTAGAAATTTTCTTTTAGGATAACTGGATAAAGATGCCATTTAGTAGTTTTCCTTATTCAATGCTGGGTATACAAATGCCATGAGCGATGCAGTTCTTTATTGCAATCCTGAAAAATTGAAAAATCATAGCCATCAAGGATCGGCCTAGTGGTCATGAAGGGCCTTGAGACTATTAAGGTCTTCCTAGAAGGGATGAGTTCAATCCTTGGTGGCCATCTACCTAGAATTAATTTCCTATGATTTTCCTTTGCAATCAAATGTTGTAGGGTCAAGCGGTTGTCTCGTGAGATTACTTAAGGTGCGCAAAAATGGCCCAGACACTCACGGATAAAAAAAAAAAAAAAAAAAATTGGCAATCAAGCTCTAGAGATAGATGCTATCTAGATTGTATTTAGGTGGAGCACAATCCTGTTTCTGATTGGTCTTAGCAACATTATCTGGGGAATATAAATATATTGCTTTAGAGTGGATGGTTTGGTGCTGGGTCTATTTTGGTATATTTTTGCAATCAGATTTATTTGTCAGGTTTCTTATCAAAAACAAAATTTACTGATTGGAAACTATGCATTTGGGTTAAAGGAAAATGTGTGACCAGATCCAGTTGCTATCCGTGTTCTTGTATCCCTCCCTCCCTCCCTCTCTGTGATCCAAATGATGTGTCGATGCTACTTTTATTTATTGATTGCTTCCTCTTTTACAGCCCTACATTGAATTGGCAAATAGTTATAGCACGGGAAATGTTAACGAATTAGACACTGTTTTTCAAACAAACAGGGAGAAATTTGAAAGTGTAAGAATTCCTATTTCCCTATGTTATCACTTCAGATTGGTCTTATTAAATGGTTACTTAGATCTTGGTTTGTCGATCTATCACCTGAATGCTTCTGGGTTCTTGATATGAGGTATTGGTTGTGTTATACCAGGAAAACAATCTTGGACTCGTAAAGCAGGCTGTGTCTTCTATGTATAAGCGCAACATTCAGAGATTGACGCAGACGTACTTGACCCTCTCTCTTCAAGATATAGCCAATACTGTTAAACTCAACAGCCCCAAGGAAGCTGAAATGCATGTGCTGCAAATGGTAATTTCAGAATCGCAGGATTTAATCTATTAATCAACCTCCATCTTTAGTAATATCAGTTTTTGGTACAATTTTAGATCCAGGACGGTGAGATTTTTGCAGCAATAAATCAGAAGGATGGAATGGTCAGATTTCTAGAGGATTCTGAACAGTACAAATCCTGCAAGATGATTGAGCATATTGACTCGTCGATCGAGAGGTATGATGTTTGGAATTGAATGATTGTGCGATGATAATATGGAGAGTCGGGGTTATTATATTGTGTGTTATCATGATAATGCATCCCGACTCCCTAAACACAAGTACCGGTGGCTGAATTGCCATATACATCACGATTATGACTGAACTGACTTATGATACTGTAATATATACTCGGTTTTTCATTGTTCTTTTCCCTGCTTCCTCTGTTCATTACAGGATAATGACACTTACGAAGAAATTGACTGCTATGGATGAAAATATATCATCTGATCCTCTGTATCTAGCAAAGGTGAGCATCTCTAAATCAAAATCTCATTTTCGAATTGTAGATAGGTGAACTAAAAAAAAGAAAATTGTTGTTTTCAGGCTGGAAGAGAGAGGCAGAGATTTGATTACGATGATTTTGACTCTGTTCCTCAAAAATTTAATATTTGAATGGATAACTACTACCCTATGTACTACTATGGGATATAGAACATGGAATTTTGACGGGAGCAATGCAAAGTGATTTGTATTTTTTTTCCTTCCAAAGGGACAAACCTGTCAAGGTCATTTGCTCCTTGTGAAAGAAGTGTATGTTTGTAATCCATCTTCTTTCCTCAAAAACTAATTTTGGGTTTGCTTTTTTGAAGTTTCTATTCCATGTAATATCCTGCACCTTTGATCAAATCCTCAAAATCTTCTTGAAGTAGACTTGCAATTTAGGATTTTGGACCTCGTATTTTTATGGTATAATATTAAAATCACGTCAAATATCCTAAACTTATATCAAATTAATATTAAGATAGATGCTCACAAATGGAACTTCTACCAGGAGAGATCTATAACTTGATATGAGGATCCGTTTTTGGCATTCGCCAACATCAGTATTTACCTATATAATGTGGGAATATGTTAACCCATGTGTATTATGTTTAAGCCATTTGGTTTACAGAAGTATCACTTTTGCCTTGAAACTAAAATTCTAAGATTATTTAATGTATTAGCAATTTAACAGGAACTCAAGTCTTTCACAATCTTAGATTTTGGCCTGGACAAAAAAAGTTATTTCATTTATTTTTTCAAGAAATCTTGTGACGAAGAAATATGAAAACAATATATTATATCAAGTTATTCAAGTCATTGTGCAGGTTGAGCACGTTCTTTGATCACAAGATCAATCAAATACTATTTTTTATGTAAAATTGCTTTAACCTTCTAGGATACACGTAAAATCATGTAAACAATAATTACCTAGGCCAAAAAAGCTAACTGTAAAAGGCATCTATGAGAAAAATTAAACCGAGTTACATATGCTTAAATTTTTAACTTGGTTCTCCACATATCTCCCACGACCTGCCTTGGCTGCGGGTTATCGGGTCCTCGGTCACGTTGCCCCGAGGTGAAGTACAAGTATCCATCCCAAAAACCAGCTAGCGTCGTCTTTATGCGGTAAGGAAGCTTGCCAATCACTGACCAAGTCTGCATTTGTTGGGGAACAAACAAACAGGATCAACACACAAACAACATTGTTTAAAGAGAGTTTTGTTCAAAGATAGACAAGTTCATACCAGTGAATCCAAATCAAATCGGAAGACCTCCCCAACCAAGATCATCCGTTTGGTAATTGGGTGCTTTTCCGTTGTGCCACCGGTGATGATAAGAGAGTTATTGACAATAACCCAAGCACACTCGATATGAGAATCGGGTTTTGGCATGGGAGCTAATGTTTTCCATTTCATTTCATCATCCAACATGTAAACATCACCATAAACAACCTGAAACATGAAAAAATAAATTCTATAAAGGATCAACATGGTAAAATCTGACCTACACTACACATGCATTCAACATGATATTAACATGATAAGCCAGCTTATCAGCTATCCAGATACAATTCACAACAAACTCTTGAGTTAACATTCAAATATACCTCATGCCTACGGGAGCACTTAAAAATAGGTGAACCAGGTTTGGCCATAAAGTCGCCTTCTTGACCACCGATAATGAAAAGCCGGTCATTGGCCACGACACAAGCCCTGGAGAATGTCAAATTGGAATACGTTAAAGGAAACATTTTCAAATATTTGGATTGCCTAAATCAACATCTTTTCATTTTGGATTGCAACTGTTGAATGACTAATTTGTCTTGTTTGTGAACAAAGTTTTGATTAAAATAAACAAAGGGCGTCCCAAAACCTGTGTGGTCCTCCACGGGGTATGGGCACTTCACTACGCCACTTCTTCTCCAATGCTTTTCCATCTTTTACAGCAATGCTCCAGTGTTCCAATCCAGGTGTGTGGCGATTCTCCTTGCTACCACCCATCACATGGAGTCTTCCTCTCCATAATTGTGTTGCTGGAGCATATCTGCAGACTGTTGTGTTAGATTTTTTTTTTTTTTTTGAAGAATGTGTAGAAAACTTTTAACTTGACATGTCAGAACGTTTTTTTTTCCTATCTTAAAGTTCAGCATTAAAAGCTAATACATTACAAAAATCTTTTGTCTGTTCAGATCAAGAACCAATTGCCAAGGTAGCATGTCTTTCAGGACCTTGCAAGCCTAGTAATCTCAAGTTGTTTTTCTATTAGATCTGCAATTTCTACTCTTTCAACTACACATTTAAACAAGCAAAAGGTCCAAGCCAATATAATAGGCCCGGTACCCTTCTCCATATTTCTAGATAATGTACCAAATGCCCAACCTCCTAAAAAATCAATCAACTCTCTGCTAACTTGTTTAATCGTTTGCTCCCATTCTTTTCTTCCTACATTTAGGGAGTGTTTAGCTCATAAGTTAGCTTTTTGTAACTTAGAGTTAAGAGGCCAGGCTTATATTTGATATGTGAGTTTGATTATCGCAAGATGCAGATATGCCAATCTCACAAACAACATAAACTTAGATCACCTGCATCTAAACTTGTGAAACCCATCTTTATACTATGAAGTACACACTAACTTTTAAAACCACAAACCAATAAACCAAGTTTTTATAATCCACTTATTTGCACAAACCAACACTCACGACCTAGACTTCATAAACTTAGGGTTTTAGTTAGGATGTGAAGATTAGATCACATATATGGATAAAAAGATACAATTACAAGGCAAGGAACACCGAACAATTAAACTGATCAAACAAAATACGGTTTCAGAAAACCTATGAGGACAATAATAAGTGAAAAATAAAATTTTGCCCGGAAATAGCATATAACCTTCTGTAGGAATAACAAGATGGTTTACATACTTCCTAGAAAAGTTGCATACCTAGGAGTAGGTAATGGAGGCATGTTGTTCCACTTCTTTGTCTCAGTGTCAAGCACAAATGTCCGGGCTGTTGGCCCTCTGCATTGAGGTCCATATTGTCCCGATACCACGTAAATGTATCTACCATCACTCGCTACTCCTAAATGTGAATGTCCCATCTCTTTTGGCATATCAAATTTCCCGACCCATGTATTATCAGTGAAATTGAACATGTCAACATGAGAATGCACCTACCAAAAAGAAATATAACATCAACAATGTAGTACTGGGATATTGCGGGTTGAACAAATATGATGACACTTTCAACACCCAATCACGATTCATCTAAGCTGAAAGTAGAAGAGGAGAAAAGTAAGATGTTCTTTCTTCTTTCTTAGGACTTCAGGTTTAGAACTGAATCGAAAGCAAATCAATACATAAACTCATACACAATCAAAGATGCATCACAAAGACTAGAAACAAGATTCTTACATAACTGATGTTTCCATATCCTGCAAACACGTAAAAGATATTCTTAATCTGAATGGCTGCTCCATCAAGACGAGGTACAGGTGCTGACGGCATCTCCTCCCATTCTAAATCAGGTGCAGGTAAATCAAAATAGGTTCCAGGTAAGATTCTTCTAGAATCAATCTCCTTTTCATCTACAGTAGATACTACCTATCAAAACGCGAAAAAGAATTCAAAAAAATGAAATCGCGCGCAAGAAACAGGGAAGAATCGAGAAGTCTAACCTGGGTAGCATTGTCAGTGGATGAATCTGGTATAACGAAAACCTTAGTTCTCCCGGTCGCCCAATTTGATGCAGTGGAAAAATAGGAAGAAGAGAAAGAGGAAGACGATGTCCAAAGGACATCTGCAATGAGAGCGGCTCCGAGAAGACCGACACAAGTGATGAGAAAGAGTAATTTCTTGGTAGAAGAAGCGTTCTTTTGATGAATTCTGGTCATTTCTGGTCCAAATTGTGGAAGCCATGGGAGAGAGAAGTAGAAGAAATAGGATGAAGAATGGAAAAAAAGAGAACCAAAAAGTTGGGTACCGCTGGTTTACAAGCCATTCTGCCAAATTGCCACACGCAGCTTTCTAGTTTTCTGCAAAACAAAAGCGGTGGAAATGGATTTTTTATTTTATTTTCATGGAAACTTGAAAAACACTTTTGTGAGCTTAGTTTATGTAATTTTAAATATTCAAAATTAGTCTGTGTATAAGATTTATTGAAATTATTCGACATTTGAAAGTATAAATATTAAAATAAAATCGAAAGTAAATGACGAAAATGATAGTCAAAATAAGCATAGATGAACTGTAATTGACATGTATTTTCTCTTTAAGGTATGAGAAATTCAAGTGACAAAAAAATTTCACCCATGAAGAATGTTCTTCAACTCAAATTTGTGATGTTTTGGTTCGTCATGGCCAACGAACTTATAGTCGGTTGTTGATAAGAAGAAAGCCTTCAATTATGTCATCGTGTTGTTTATTTCGAAGAGTTTCAACAAAAGACTATAACTCATTTTCAAAGGTATTATTTTTCGTTAAAAGATTCTAAAGAACAAGAGAATCTAACTCTGCCCATAAGAGATGAAGTCCGACCACATGAGCTTTGGAGATTTCGTCTCTTAAGGCAAGGAGAACAGTGGGGTGGTTTCCACCTTCCCTCAGCAGGAGGTGTAACGTTCGTTATAGACCGTTTGTCTAGCGTCATTATGGTTGTGGGTCCGCGAGGAGGTCGTGGAAGGGACCTTGCAAGGTTAGCATTTCACTCAGCTCCAACCGTGAACACCCATTGCATTGGGTCCGTGGAGATTTTTTGTTGTTCCCTGAAGAGAGAAACATTTCGTTTGTGCCACAAGCTGACGAAATGAAAACAAAAATGTATATCTCGCTCGGATCGCCTAAATTACCCTCCAAACCTAGCAATATAATAATAGTTTATATCAACTAACTTTTGACTTGATGATAAGTTAACCAACATTGTTTACTTCCTTTGTAATGTCATATGACGTGGATGATGTTTTATGGACCATGATGATAGTTATGACATTTTCGATCGTTATGATCCTTTTGTGCGCGAGTTTTTCACGGGTGGGCAGGGCATTCAAACATGATGTATATGACCACCACATCTTCTTTTGGTAAGAAGAGTTCCTCGATCTTCTTCATATTCTAGTGACATGTGTTAATCAAGCTACTTACAAGATTGTTAATCAAAGGCTTAGAAGGATATAACCGTTTGAACATGGATTCTCTGGGATCCACCGACCAGAGTACATATCAATAGACAAACCGTCTCCCACCCTTTATCTACTCCCTTCAATAGTCCGTTGTTGCCTCCACAAAATATTCTGCCACGTGTAGGAGGTCGGCCTCACAAGGTTGAATAAAGGTAATTGAAAAATATTTCGTTCCCATAGGGATTAGTCTCGGTGTAAAATTCGCCAAGTATGTTTTTGCAAGGAGAGCCTGATTGAACAAGTGGATATCCCTAAAACTCAAACTTCCTATGCTCTCTGGAGCCGTCAATCTCTTCCAACTAACCCAATGCATTTTTGTTACCGAATATGTAGACAAAAATAACTTGTGCCACCAAAAATTTGTCATGTGATAATTGTGTATTTTCATTCCCTTCATTTTCTTTATTATATTTGTATATTCATGAATTGAAATACCAAACAAATATTTGATTAAAAAATTAAAATAAATATTTTAAAAATAAAATAAAAATCATGTTGTAGGTTGGGTTTAAACTTTACAAGCCGAGTTGGAAGAATGATCTTGCTAGAATTAGAATTGAGGTAAGCAACCTACTGTTGGCTAGTCTTCGGGCTAGGTTGAGAACTTTTCCGATGTTTGTTTGAAATGTAAAATGTATTTTTGTATGTATCTTTGAATGCTTGTGTTATGTTGAGAAAATTATTCATGTGACGTCGTCGAGAAACTTATGAATGATGTAATGAGAAAGTTATGTCTTTATGAACTTTATGTTATGTCTATGCAATGTAGTGTGATAGTAAAGTTTGAATGTTGCTAAGATGAAATGTTTATGAATGAGATGCATTCTGAAATATGAGAGTTAATGCATGAGAGAAAATTACTCCATGTTGCATTGTTTTGTTTCTAGTATTTAAAATATTTTAGGTGGGACCCATGCATTTTTGTGTGATATATGAGTCATGAGATTTTAAGATAGCTACCCTTCATTTTTTGCGAGATTTGTCTGCATGACTGCATGGAAGTGATGCAAGTTTAGGGGTTCTAATCACATGAAAGTGATGTGCTTAGAGCCAGTGAGTACGAAAGTGATACTTACCTATGCCTGAAAGTGTTGCATACCTAGAGGTTGGCGTGCATGAAAGTGATGCATGCCTAGAGAGTTCCCAGTACATGAAATTGATGTACTTTAGACTGATGTGTATGAAATTGATGCACATTCAGAGGAGTAGGAATATAGTGGGTAAACTAAAGAGGCAGATTTAGGTCTCACTAGTTAAAGTCTTCAGTCAATTCATGATTGCATGTGATTGCATAGTCTAACAACGGTAGTGAGGTTGCTTACTGAGTATTTTCTTTCTCAAAGCTATTTTTTAAAAAATGCTAGCAACATACAAGGGGCTTGACGATGTGATCGGTTGATGAAGTCATTGGATATGAGAGCTAAGAGCTTCCGCATTTAGTTATTTATTCATTTGAGTCTCGTTACCTTGTTCTGCTAAGGATCAAGTGTGATAGTTTTAAAAAGTTTGTTTTAAATGAACTTGATTTAATTATTTAATGTTTGATTCCTTAAAATTTGCCTTTATAGGCAGTATATAATGCAGTTAAATATTTTTGAATCGAACCCCACTCTCTGCTATCTTAGGCGGAGCGCTCACCCACTGCACCAAGTGATTGTTTGATAATTTTTAAGAAAATCTATCCTAGGACAGCATCGAACCCCCACTCTCTGCTATCTTAGGCGGAGCGCTCACCCACTGCACCAAGTGGTTGTTCGATTAAATTTATTTGTTTTGATGTCTAGATATTCTGAAAAAATTATAGTTATGATTTCTTTATTTTTGAAATAAAATTTTAAATTATTTATTGGGATTTATGACGTTATCATATGTCATAGGAAGTCGGGTCGTGTACACGCCCTCTCACCGCCGTGCTTGGATCTGCTCATCTGCCTCGCCACACCATCGTAAATTGAATTCCCCCAGCAAACCGACAGACCCGACCACTGAGAACCAAACCGATTCACTTCGGTAGGTATTTCATATAAACCGGACCGACCGGTCCTCTATATGTTCATTTGTCGGCTTGGTTGGCGCCCTTTTGCTCAGTCTTTGGATCAAGCTCTTGAATTTATCGGCCATAACTTGGGTTTTTTCTTACTACATGAACAACTTCCTTTCAATTTTCTGGCGTCGTCACCTCATAAAGAGAGAAGGTTAAAATCCTGTGGGTCGATGTTTTGGGAAGTTTGGCTAGAAGGGTCTTTAAATTTGTAGTCTTAACCATATTTGTGTCACTCTTGAAAGTTTTTGATTCCTGGTTAAGCATATTGTGATGGGTTGATTTCTATCGATGGGTTTTAACTTTCTATGCTTAATTTGCTCATCTAGGCTATCTCTTCCCGTAATTGTGAGTGCATCGACAACAAGTTTCACTTCTCTTGATTCTCATGGAATTTGTAAGTTGCTCCTTAACATTTGCTATATTAGTTGAATGCTTGCATACATTTGAATTCATGGAAAGTATACAAATTTCATCCGATTCATTTAGTTTTTCCTTTTGTTGTTTCAGACTTGTTTAAGCAGAGGTGGATGTTTCTATTTCCCACCATGTCATATGCTCAATGTTTGCGGGTTTCGAATCCAATTTGATTGCCCTGTGGACTTTTCAGCTCTCCCTATCTTCTCTCCTGTTCCTTTTGATTTTGATGTTGTATCAGATGAAGAACTATCAAGTTATCCGGGCCATGGTTCTTTAAATTTGGAAAATGTGTCTGAGGAGAAAATTGAAAAGCCACTTGACGCGAGTTCTTTGATAAAAGCAGAGCCTTGGTACAGAATTGTCAAAAACTTGTGCCTCTGGAACCCATCTTTCACTAATATCATTTTGATTTCAAGTCCAATGGGCATGTTAGGACTACCCTTTTTGACTCGACAGAAGGGGTTCTCTTCAAAGGTAGATGATACCGTGTTCTTTGCATTTGATGGTGTGTAAATTAGGTTATGATAAATTTCACATTGCTGAGAAAACTTGATTTCACATACTTTTCATTGGATTGTCGTAGATATATGCGACAGAAGCAACAACAAGACTTGGGAAAATTATGATGGATGACCTTGTTGCAATGCATATGGAATTCAAACAGTTTTATGGATCTGAAGATGATGCTATCCCTCGGTGGATGAGGCAGGAAGAGCTAGAGGTGCTTCATCGTGCGCTAAGAGAAGTGGCTTGTGGGAAGGATGGAGCAGATCTTGGCAGTTGGATGCCCATGTACAGGTAAATTCATAGACTTTTTAAGAGGAAGGAATATCAAGTAATGATATTGATGTTGTTATTGTTGTTTCTTTTTTTGAGGCGGGGGGGATAAGAAACTGGTTGGTATTCATGGAGAAGAAGACCTTGGGTGGAATCCAAAGTGAAGAAATCTAGCTTTTTCCCAAAGTTCTTGGAACTCTATTTCCAGCCTTAAAAACTTAAGGAAGAGAAATACTATTGGGATTGGGAATGGGGTTAGGTTTTGGCTTGATCATTGGGTGTCTGATAGTCCGCTTTCTAAATATTTCCAAGAGCAAATTTACCACGGCTCATTTTGTTGGAATTCTCAATGATTGGTAGTTGTTGCTAAGGGGAAATCTGGATGATTAGGTGTTGGAGGAATGCTTATGCTTTTAGCCCATATTTGAAGGTGGCCTTTTCTCATTGAAGACGAGAATATAGTCTCTCAACCCTTCAGGCTTATTTCCTTATCGGATAGTTCTTTCCAAGGACTCCTATATGTGGAGGATCTGTTCGCTATGGTTTGGAAAGGTAAATGACCAAAGGAAATTAAAGTCTTCCCTTGGATTTTGTTCCATGAAGGCCTCAACACCAATGGTAAAATTGAAGATGAATAATCAATCAAATTGTGAGTTCTTTGCAAAGGCAATGTGGAAAGTGCTAACCATATCTTCTTGGACTGCCTATGCATTACCCACATTTTCTGGAAACTTGTATAGGTCTTTATTTTCTCTCTTGTCCTCCCTCAATCAGTTATTCAGCTGCCATCCTTTTAGTAGAAAGACTAAGGTTTTGTGGTCTAATGCTGTATGTGCTACTTTTTGGTATGTTTAGCTTGGAAGCAATAGAAGAATATTCTAAGACATGGCTTTAGATTGGCATGTTTGGCTAATTTCTTTTAATTGGAATTAATTTTTGCAAATTTATTGACAGTTTTGTACATCTCTTTACTTGATGAAAATTACTGTTTTTTTTTTTTTTTGCTTACCATCAGGTTGGAGTTCTCTCTTGTTAATCGGGTTATTGTTTTCCTCTCTTTGCTTCTGCTGTGGGGCTATTTGTGGGAATCATTTTAGAGTTCTTTAAGCTCCAATGGCCTGTTATGGAGTGAAGAATTCCTTGGATATTGTTTTCTTTTGCTTTCCTAACTATATAATTCTATAAAACTAGTGTTTTTCCCCTCTCTCTCAACTTGGGATTTGATCATATGTATATTGCTTTTCAATGTATTTTAGAAGTTAATTAGCAAAGACACTGAAGTAAGGAAGCTGCAATGTTCTAAAACAACTCAGAATCAATACATTTTGTGGTCTCGCTCACTGTTCATAAATGTGCTTGAATGTAATAAAGGGGCTTTTTTTCTCAGTGCAGCTGACGTTAAGGATTGCATGCAGAAGGTTGAAACTCTTAGATATGGTGAAGAAGCATGCTATAATGGTGCGCTAGTTATAAAGCCATTCAGCTCTGGTCTCGAAATTGGGGCTTGTAACTGGACCATTAATGGCCCAAAGAGAGACATTGCATATATTTCAAGTTCCATATTTTTTTCCTCTAATGCAATGAATTTTGATTACCCGGCTCTTCGAGATAAGGAGACAATTATTTATTCTGATTTCTCATCTCTGGAATTTATGAATGACATGGAGAATGATACAAGAGTTCCACTTACAGACAACTTATTGCCGCTCAGGTACTTTGCGCTTCTACTTTGATATCGTATCGTGTACTAAAAGTCTAGTCTGCTTAGATATCGATATTTTGTTTTCCACTCTTTTGGATAATTCATCAAATATTTTTCACGAGGGTATGTTTTTATGTTATTTTGCTTATGAGTAGTAATGAGGAAACTTTGGCTAATTTATTAAGTGATCCTGCTGAGAGCGTGGAGGAATCAGAAAAATTGTCTTTTATCTGTTCATGTGCTATCCAATCTGTTGAATCAGGAGGTTCAGTCCTTGTTCCTATCAATCGATTTGGTGTAACCCTGCAACTTCTAGAGCAGATATCAGCTTCTCTAGATTATTCAAACCTGAAGGTTAGCAAACTCTTTATTGTTTTTAGATTTGGACAACATATGAATGGTTAAACTCTTTTTAGGCTACAGCTGAGGTCAACATTGTCTAAATTGTACTTTTCAAAATCCGTTAATAGCCGATGGAGTAAACTTTGAGTAATTGACATGAATGAAGATAGAGCTTAGAGGATAAAAAGGGTATATATCATCAGAGCATGAAGCTTAGCTTATATATTTGTTGGTTCCTTTCTTTATACCAAATATGCAATTAAATTGTGTAGGTTCCTATATATTTGATTTCTTCTGTAGCAGAGGAGTTGTTGGCATTTGCCAATGTTATACCAGAATGGTTATGCAAGCAAAGACAACAAAAGGTTTGAATTTGTTTGTTTAGTGGTTTCAATCTACTTGGAGCATTTAGTCAAATCACAGTGGTAGTATTGCTCTTACACAATTGGTTGGTGTTGCAGTTATTTTCTGGAGAGCAGATGTTTGCATTTGTCGAGCTCCTTGAAGAGAAAAAGCTTCACGTCTTTCCTTCAGTTCATTCACCCAAATTATTGTATGATTTAGCCTAAGCTTTCTTCTCACCTACACATGCAAACACAATAATCTATAAATTTATTGTTAATGACATGCACTTTCAGCTTTTCAATTGTAGTAGTTCAATTTTGATTTAGTTTTAAAAGAGCCTGAGTATTTCAATGAATAATTAGGAATGTAGGACTATCTATTATGTGCCTTTTGAAGTTTCTTATCCTACCAGTTATCAGAATTAGAGAACCAACGAGGTCAGATTATGAACTGGTCTGCTATGTGGAGTGAACAACTATTTTCAAATCTTGTCAAATCTTTTATGTTTATTGGTCTCCATATTTTTTAGAATATACGCGTAGATCTTTCTTATCAATAATTGTCAACCACTTACAGATGTAAACTTTTATGAATAACTTTGGTTTCTAACCATGATAAACTTTGAGAATTTGACATTGTGTGTAGAATAAACTGGAAGGAACCGTGCATTGTATTTTGTCCTCACTGGAGCTTACGACTTGGTCCGGTTGTCCACTTTCTTCGACGTTGGTGTGGGGATCCTAGCTCTTTACTTGTTCTAGAGGTGCTTATAATCCTATGCACTTAATATTGTTTTTTACTACCAAGAGTGTATATCTTCAATGTTAATAGGAACATATAATATGCAGAAGGGACTTGATGCTGAGCTTGCTCTCTTACCGTTTAGGCCAATGACTATGAAGGTCCTTCAATGTACATTCCTATCTGGTATAAAGTATGGTTCATATTTCTCCTCGTTTTTTTTACTTATCCATCATTCTTGTGCACATACAGATTTAGTTGCTTTATTTGCTTCAATATGTTTGGTCTCCCACTTTGACCTTTCCTCCCTTCCCCCACGCCCCCTTCCGAGGAAAAAAATTTGATACCATCTTCTACAATAGGACCTTTAGAGGTTTGGAGAGGGAGCCTGGTGCTATTTGGTCCCTCATCAGATTTCAGGTTTATTTGTGGGTGTGGGTGACGCTGTTATTTTGTAATTATCCTATAGGTCTTTTATTACTTGATTGGGCTCATTTTCTTTAAGGGACCTTCTTTGGGCTTATCTTTTTTTGGATGTCCTTGTATTCTTTCATTTATTCCCAATGAAAGCTCGGTACCTTATCAAAAAAAAAAAAATCACTATTTTTTATTGAAGATAAGATTATACTTTCACTATTTTTTATTGAAGATAAGATTATACTTCATTTGTTTGTAAAACAGATAAAAAATTTGGAGCTCTCAACAATTGTTTGTAGGATTCTAATAGAACTCGACATGAAGTGAGACCAAAACTAATATCTTCTCTTGGTTTGTTTTCAAGGTTTTGAACTTGTGAAATACTTGAGTTCTATTGGTTAGTTTTCTTATTTCGTGTGCTTGTATATCCCATTTGAAGGTTGGAGAAGGTTCGACCGTTGCTGAAGGTCTTGCAGCCAAAAGTTGCTGTGGTAATGTATTTATTTACTCATTATCTCCTATTATTTTTTTGAGTTTATATATTTTCCAGACCTACATTTGCGTCCCCATGTGTTTTGCTTGATGCAGCTCCCTGAGAATTTGAACCGGCTGATCAATACAAACACAGAATCATTCGCGGTCTTTTCGTACACTGAAGGCGAAACCTTACGTGTACCAAACTTGAGAGACAGTGTAGAATTAGAGATCGCCTCTGACTTGGCTACAAGTTTGTCTTGGCGAAAGTTGCATCAGGAAAATATAAACATCACAAGATTGAAAGGGGAGCTCTCATTAAATTCTGGGAAATTCAAGTTGTTTCCTGAAAATGGGCAAGCAAGCTCAGATCAGAGGCCACTAATTTACTGGGGTCAGCCAGATTTGGAAAAGCTTCTGAATGTGTTATCAAAGATGGGCATTTCGGGATCTCTGGAGCGAGAAATGTCTGATGCCGAGTCGAACAATGTTCATGTAGTACGCATACATGACCCGACTGAAGCTGTGATAGAAATCCAAGAATCAAGGACTATAATTAGTGTTGCTGATAAGACATTATCTGCTCAAATTTTCGTCGCTCTAGATAGGGTTTTGGATGGTGTTTAGTATGGACTTGTGATGTAGGACAAATGATAGATTATTAGTATAGTTTAGTTGTTAATTTGAGATTTCTTAATTAATCTTTTAGGTTAGTTATTTGCTTATTTTCTAGTAAAACTATAAATACTCTTTAGATTTGTAATAGCCAATAGAAAGCTTTTGATCATTATCTTAATATAACTTTGTTTTTAAGAGGTTCTCTCAACCTTAGAGATGAACTTCCCTTGTTTGGCCTAATCCTAAATCTGCTGCATCAACTTGACTACTATGGACGGGTATGGCATTAAGAGATGAAGTTTGAATTGCAATGTCGTGGCGAAGTTTCGTGTTGCTCGTTTTTGGATATGAATATAACCAAGGAGAGTAAATGATGTTAGAAATGTTTAAGATAGTTCATGTTTGTATATGAATGTGTTTGATGAAAGTGCAGATATCGCATATGTAATGAAATTTTCCTTTGCTTATAAATAGAAATAATGCATGTTAAAGAACTCAAGGAACTGATGAAGAAATCAACTTGCAGACTGCAGTAGGTGTGTTCCTGGGTTGTGCTAGGTTAAGGAAATTTATTTATCTAACCTTATTGATTTGGGTTATAAATTTATTCTATTTAGCTCCATGTCAATTTTTATATTATGCAATTTTATACTCCAACCAACTTTAAACTTTATTTTCTAAAAGTTGCCAGACTACTAATCTAAGAAAAATGATTGAAGGAAAAATAAATAAAGTAGATGTATGCATGTGTAATCTTATTGTAAGTTGAAAATATTTTTTTTTAATTAATAACAAATTTAATTTGGTTTGATTCATTAAAAATCAACTCAATCTAAGTTGAAAAGAAAAGAAAAAAGAAAACTCAATCCAAGTTTAATCTATCATGATTCAAGCTAACCCATACAAATAGTTTGAGTTTTTTGATTGTGTTGAAAAGAATTTCTCCTCTACTTACATATTTACTACAAATCTTTGAGTGCTAGAGTCTTCAACCTAAATCTCTGAGTGCTTGTAGCGTCCAACATAGTAAATCAAAGTATGAGCAACGAAATTTAATTTCCTATTAATGAAGAGGAAGTCTGAGATGAAACCATTACGGGTGTTGTGTTTAAATAACATCAACGAAGGCTTGTGTTTCATTTGAGTACCGATCTTTCATTGTCAATATAATTTTTTTTTTTTTGATAGCGTCAATATAACTTCTATAGAATCAAAAAGTCAATTTTAGCCAAAAGAAGTGGAAGACCTACTTGGAAAGCTTTCGAGCATCCATCATAGAAGGCAAAAATTTCTGCAAGTTCGACAAATTCGTCCATGTGTCCATGTCGTGGAAAGCGGCCACTAAAAGCATAATTTCTCGAGAAGAATTTCTAACCATCGAACACAATCTCACAAAAATATCAATAATAGGTGTCTGAGTTCAACTTGAATATCAATAATAGGTGTCTGAGTTCAGCTTCAACGAGTGTGTAGGTGGAGTTAGCCACCTGTGAGGCTCATTTGATGTACAAAAGATACCATCTTGGTTTGTACTTTGAATCTCATCCTATTCTAGTCTTTGTACGGTTGTAAATTTAGTCATGTATTTTTCATGTATTTTTCATGTATTTTTTAATAAATATTAAATTTAATGGATAGTGTTAGTTTGAAATTAACTTTTATGATAGTTGGTAAAATAATAATAATAATTTTCATTCAAGAAATAACGCAATGTATATTTGGACTTATTTTTCTAAAATTTATAGAAGGATGGTTGACAAATACGGATATTTATTTTTCAAGAAAAATTAACCATAAATTAAAAGTAGAAATAATTTTAGGTAAATTGTAATAAATATCAATTTAGAATAAGGTAATTAAAAATATAGCATGTTTTTAAAAAATTTGCGGATATGGTAATTTCTATCGCTAATATCTTATGGCTGATAGAAGTCTATCGCTGATCACCTCAGCTTTTTATAGATTTTTGTCAGTGATAATAGTCTATCAGTGATAATAGTCTATCACTGATAGAAGTCTATCAGTGATATGATAAAGTCTATCAGTGATAGAAACACATTTTTTTTGCCATATTTGCAAAATATTTTAAAGTTTGTTAAATTTGCAACTATTTGTGCAATCAACCCATAATTTTAAAATTTATTGGAACTCCATGCACTAAAATTAAAAATTTGAAAGTACACATTTTTTTTTTTTTTTTTTTTTTTTTTTTTTTTTTTTTTTTTTTTTTTTTTTTTTAAGGAAAAAAATGTACATGAACTAAAACAATATAAGTCTATAATAAACTTGTTTAGTGGAGATGCTAATTTGTTGTTTAGTGGAGATGCTAATTTGTACACCTTCTTAAAAAAATATATTATCTTAAAATGCTTTTTATAAAAGTTGTTAAAATTAGAGTAGTTTAGTATTCAACTTTTTTTAATAGTGATTTACAAATTTATTTGATCCCACTATATTAAAAAAAAAATCATAAAGTGATTTTTCATCTATCAATTTGATGATTTCAAAAACAATTTAAAGTTAATTTGATGATTCCAAATATCATTTAAAAAAAAAAAAAAAAAAACTTTTTGACCCTCCAAAATCATTTAAGAAGTTAAACTAAACACACATGCTTATACGGGATAAAATTTCGATCAATATACTCCACCAAGAGTTACTGACATGAACAAAATGGTAATCATAATTATTTTAGTTGTCTTTTAATATTTTAAAAATTGAATTTTTGATATTGAATTTAATATTTTAAAAATATTATGAAAATTTAACAATCTCTTTTTTTAAAAAAATAACTACTAAACAAAACTTTTTTTTTTTTGGAAGACAAAACTATGCTCCCGTTCTAACAATGTGGTTTGGGTACACTGTACTTTTTTTAAAAAATATTCTAAAAGTGTTTTTAAGAATGTTAAAGTTATTTTTAAAGTATTCTGGAAGGTATTTCTTCAAAAGTGCTACCTTAAAAAGAATTTTAATCACGTTGTTATTACTTATCAGAGAAAATGATGTACTTTTCCAGTCGTGAATTAAAAAAAATGGGTTTAATAAATTCTTTCATTTTTTATTTTGTGTTTAATAGGTAATCCACCTATTAAACACTTATAAAAATTTACCAATCTATTAAATACAACATTAAAAATTCATAATTCATAAAATTTAATTTTATGCCTAACAAATTTATAAAATTAAAAATTATGGTAGATTCATTACCTATAATCTATTAGACACAAAATTAAAAGTTTAATAACCTATAATTATACACAAAAAAACTTTGTTAAACACACCATTGAAAGTGAGTGACTTATCAGATCCAACCTATAAACAGGGGTTGTTTGAATTATAATAGTCGGTGGGTCAAACATGGACTGAGTTATAATACTCAGTCCACCCAAACTCCAAGTTGGTACCCCAAACACCCCATTAATGATAAATAATCTTACTTTCAACCATACAAATTGTCAACCTGAGCATAACTCAAATGAGTTTCAATCCTCGACCCGAATTGCTGTTGTTGATGTAGATTTCTCGTCCTCCTCAGCTTGGTCTCAGATGATCAACACACATGTCCGAATAGACCTGCAAAGAAAGACTGGGAGAGACTTGCACCAATGTGGTACTTGGTCCAACACGCTCCGAGGATTAAGTCAGCGAAATGGTTGTAGAAAGTCGAGCTCAAGTGGAGTTAGGTAGAATTGCTTACCTGATATGGGGCAGGAGCCTCCATATTTATAGTCGTGGAGTGCGTTGGTCGTGGTATCAACAACGCATTCCTAGCTTGGTGTGTGTTAGGGGAGTAGCCGGTGGCCTGGTCAGCCATAACATTGCCTCATTCAGTAGTCGGCCTAGCCTAGTCGGCTCAGTGGACCAGAGAACAGGTCGAGCTTTGCCACTTTGGACAGATGGGCCTGTGGGCTTCTTGGGACCTGGAGCAAGCTCCTAGAGAACTGTGCCAGCAACACAGAATGAGCTTTTACCCATAACAGCAAAGGAGAATCTTGAGCAATGGATGAAAGTCGATTGAACATTCATTTTTTTACATTTCGATTCCGTCTTTAGACAAATTTAACATTTAGAATTCCTTGTGTGATCGAAATAAAATGATCAATTTCAGGTGAGAAAGAAAATTCTGAAAATGATATTATCCTATAGATCGAAACAAGAGATTTGGTCATGTTGCAAAGTCACCATTATTATGTTACAATTTTATGCCAATTGATGTAGTGGAACTTTGACCCGTAGTAGTAATAATAGTACAAACTAGTTTCTTTCTATCTTTCCATTGGACCATCATTCCACATCCCTTTGCTGTTAAAGATTTAAATTTTCATACCTCATATTTGTTGTACTCGAAAGAAAAGAAAAAAAGGCGATATTTCTTGGTGACGCATAATGCACACACGCTACGCGGTTCTTATTACATATTTAATTAGCTATATTTATTTACACTTTCTACTGCCAACTCCTTAGTTTGCTTTATACTTCATCTTCTTCCATATTATGACCTGCAAAATCATTCACAATGTGACTTCTAAATTCAAGATGAACAACAATATCCCAAATTATTATTTTTTTGGAAATGAGAGATTTAAACACATAATATCAAGCTAATTTCTAGATCACTACAATAATAATGTGCATTTGATCTCTAGTTAATTAGAAGTTTCTACATAAATTTATATATTTAGTAATAATACAGAAAGAATGCAATCCTCATGATTTTTGCACTTTTCTACTTAGGAAAGTGATGAAGAGAAGCTGAATCCAAACTATGATTTTTGGGCAATTGTAATTGAAGAAGCTAGCTGAGAGTCCAACACATAATTAAATAGCAGCAAAATGGAAGAACGAGAGAAAAACTAATATATTCAGTAATTCTTCCAAAATAAAGTTAATATGGGAATCCATCTCTTAAGCACAATGAAATATTCCTAAATCCTATATAATTCCCTCAAATTTCTTAAAAAAAAATAGACCAAATCAAACAAAATAACACCTCCATTTTGTTAGACCTTAAACTCATCTAACAAAGATAACATAATTCAACTGACATAATGTATGAACGAGTGACCAAAATTTTAGAGGTTGGAATCCATAAAAAAGAAATAAAAGTAAAAAACCCAATTGTTTTTAAATACATTAAAATAATCTAAGTTGCTACTTTAATTACTATTATAGAATAAGGATAGCTACTTATTTTTTTAAATTTTGGGTTAGTATAAATAGTTGTTGTAATTATTCTACTTTAACATCTTTATTTGATGCTTTTTGTTTGATTATCGTTGATTCTAAAACTGTAAGTAACACATCTTTTCATAATTTAAAAAGCATAGCTCAACGGCATGATATATCGCCTAGTAACCATGAGTTCTTATATTAATAATAATAATAATAAAAAAACTATATTGAAATAATTTGGTGCATAATGGTGGGAAAGAAAAACAGAATGTCCCTATCATAATATGATATATGTTGAGAGTTTTGGTTTGATAAGCAAAGGAAAGCAAAAGAAAAAAGAGAGAGCAATTTGATTGATACCTGAAATTTGGATTTGAATAATAATAATGAATGAATCAAAAATCTTCTTGAAGCAAAGGAGCCAAAGTGAGAGCAGCTTTGACGTCTAGTTTCCATGCAAATCCTCCACCGTTCAATCTCCACGCATCACAAGGCACTATTTTAGAGCTATTATTATTTTTGAATTGCAGCTTTATTTGGCTCGTAAATACTCTCTTTAAAGTACTCAATTTTGGCTTCCATATCAACCATACCCTTACTTTTCCTTCCCCTGCCGGTGACTCACAGTACTCACTATTCCTTTGCCTCACCATCCTCTTAAATGCCTTGTTTAACCACTCCACTCTATTCATACCGTCCGATACGAACCCTGGACACGTGTCTTCATCTAGTAATTTCTTTATCCTTTCCTCGTCCGTACAGTACTCTATCTCTTGATCTAGATCCTGATCCTCCATGCATGCCTCCGTCACGCATTCTACCGTCACCGACAACTCCACCGCCGCCCCACGATTACTCGGATCTGATATCAACACGACGTCGTTTTCGCCTCTTTCGTTATTATTATTATTATTCTCCCACCACTCAGATCTGCCGCCGCCGCCGCCGACGAACTCCACTTGTCGTTCCGGTAGAAGTTGTAGTGTCGTCGTCACGGCGGCATGATCGTCGGTAGTACTGACGGTGGTACTGGTGGTTTTCTTCTTCCTATTATATCTCCTAACCCTAACGTACTTCCTCTTCGTCCTTCCTTTGGAAATCGGCGAGTTCTTACTCTCAACAGACGATGCACCGCCGGAAACAGACCCTCCGACGACAGGCTTCGGCGCAATCGGCCGGAATCTCATCATTATTGGATTCATGATAAGGGGCTTACCAGTACAAGATCCAACCATCCGCCGCGCCGCTTCATCGCCATCCATCAGATTTTTACAAATTTACAACCGAAAAACAAAAAACAAAAACACCACGCGTTTTTCACAGAGAGAGAGATAGAAGCAACAAACAACAACAACACAACAAAAACAAAGCAAAACAGTACGGGTGAATTGAATACCAAAAGAAAATAAAAGAAAAAAGGACACGTGGCTCTAGGGCTTGGAAACTGAAATAGTCCGTGTATGTAGTTTTATCATACCACTGTCTTTAAATGAATGACACCTCTCGAAATGGTTTAAAAAAATAATACATTTAATAGAATGAGTCCAGTCCAACAACTATTTGGGCACGTGTCATTCATTTAAAGACACTAATATAGAAAAACTCCATACACCGATGTACTAGATATTCTCTCATAGTGAGGTGAGGAGACGTTAATTTAATTGGTTGAATATGTTTTTTTTTACTCTTCAACTATGAATTTGTTTTAAAATTTTTAAAAAATCATCCAAATATGAAAAATGTTTAAAAAATACTTATATTTACTTTCAATAGTTTAAGAAATACTTCTAAACTTTGAAAAAAGCGTCATAAATACCTTTAAATTATGAAAAAAAACGTTTCAAAAACACTCTCAACATTAACACGCATAAAATTCTGATGTGAATAGTTAAATTTTAACATATACTTGTGTGACATTGGAGAAAATGAAAATGTGAACATTTGAAGTACTAGACAAATCACGAAAACACACAGACATCTATCTATTCTCCACTAATTTTGCTTTATTCTATGATCTTCTTAACACTTCAGGCATCTATGCTTTCATTTTTTCTTGTCATACAACTGCAAAGTAGAATTTATCTGTCCACGTCAAAATTATATGTGTGTTAAAGGTAATTTTTGAAACGTTTTTCATAGTTGATGTGATATTTTTTAAACTGAATCGAGGATTGAATTGTATTTTTATTATTTTGTTTTTTTTAAAGAGAGAGTGGGAGCCACAGGAAGGGAGAAAGATGCAAAATCTGGTAGCAATCGGGTTCTGTTGGGGAGTGGGGACCACTGTGGACCAATAGGAAGCGAGGGAGTGTCAAGCACTGCCGAAAGGTAGGGCACACGTGGCTGCTCTTGGGGGAAGCGTAATGTTCCGTGAAGCGTGAAGTGGGAACCTCCCTTTTATTTTTTCTTCTGGTAGCTTCGAGAGAGCCAACACGTGGTTCTTTCTAATTAGAGGGTCGAAACTCTAGTTTTCCTCCACGCGATTTAAATGGGCGTGTGAGAGACGCGCTGTGTGGGATTTGTAGATGCAGGCGCGTGGATACGGCGCGCTTGGAGTGGGAGTTGGGAGGGAGGGTTTAAGATGAGGACGCGTGGAGGGTGGGATTTGGGGGAGGATCTAAGGAAAAGATTTAGTAAAATTGAGAGATGGGATTGGTCCTTCAAACACACACACCCATGTGCTTATTGGTGATGTGATGATGCTATCATAGCCAAACCTTGCTAATCAAAACTTTCTTCTTTCTTTTTTTTATTCCTTACCAAATTATTTTTCACTTTTCTTCCTTTGCAATCATACATACACAATCCTAGAATGGATACTTTCTTTTTTTTTAATTAAGTTTTTTACACAATAATTTCATTAAATTTTAAATCCATAACACTCCCTAATATTCATTTTATTTCAATAATATTTTAAAATATTTTCTATATAAGTGTACAAATGGTTATATTTCTATCTATTATGGGTAAAAATAGACCTACTTGAATACTGATAATGAAGAAAAACCTATGTTAGAAGCTTGAAAACAAAACAGATTCAAACCCACGTAGGCGAGACCTACTAGAATTTAGCCCTGGTGCACCTAGCCTAAGGCCCGGAGAAGACGTGCCTTTAGACCAAAAGCCTATGGTGTGGGGTCGACCTCACCCTGTCTTTCCCAAACAATACTACAAGAATTTTATGTTTTCTAAGAGAGCCAACTAACCATTGGGCCAACCAAACTCTATTTGCTGACCAACACTTGGGTCTAATAGCGTGAGGGATGAGTTGGTCAAGGTTTGAAAAAATTCTAGATCAACTCTTTCTCTTAGATAAAATGAGAACTCAAAATCAAATCCTTATAAATAATAGAGTAGGATAAGTACTCAAAGATAGTAAGTCCAATTGAATTCTCATAATTTTCTAAACCTAAGCTCGATACCTTTTTTCTCTCTGATCTGACTTAGGCATCATAACGTGTGTGAAAAACACCACATCGATGCACCTTTGTCTATTTTACAAGTCACCACTTCCTCTAATCTACAAATGTTGAAGCTCGTGAAAGTAATGTGAAATTTTCTCTAACTAAATATTGGCATCAACAATGTTGAAGCTTGTGAAAGTAATGTGAGATTTTCTCTAGCTAAATATTGACATCAACAATATTCTTACCAGAAATAAACAAATAGCTAATTCACACCAAAACATCGGCAAACAAATTAGTAAAACTAATTGACCCAAAAATTAACAACTAATATTAGTCAAATTAATAAATTAATATATTTATTAGGGTAAAATACACTTTTGATCATGAAGAAAGGAGAGAGAAACCGACCGCGGTGGCATGCATGGTGGAAGCGATGGGGAAGAGCTTATAGAAGATGGAAATGAGAAAGACAGAACGGGGATGACGAAGAAAGGAGAAAGTCCCCTCAAACCAAATCAACAAATAAAAAATTATTATATTTAGCCACCTCATTCAAAAAGGCATCTAGTCATTTTTTCTTACAATCATTAAGGGTGCGTTTGACCCCCTATTTTGGAATCAGAACCCTGGGGGGTTTGTCAGGGCGGGTTCTGAACCCTGGGAATCTAAAAACTGTGTTTGGGGTGCAAGGTTGGGAAGCCTCGGAATCAGAAACCAGTGTTTGGGGTGCAGTGTTCTGAACTCAACAGTTTTTATTTTATTTTTATTTTTTCCTTTTCCTTTTACTATTTCGTTTCTCTCTTATACCCTTCATTTTCTAGTGGTGAATTGTAAAATCCGACCTCACGTAACATGAGCAAAATTCTTTTGGAACTTAAAAATGAAGCATTTAATTTATGTTATATTCTAAGAATAAGAAAATAAATTGAACAATTTTCATATTTTGTACTCGTACAATTTTTTTTTATGAAATAGGATGAAAAAATATATCTTTTAAAAATTAAGAAAAACAAAAAAATAAAAGGAAAGGAAAAAAAGTTTTTACAACATGTTGGGGTTACGTTCATGGTCACTAAGCAATATATCATGTCGTTGGGCTACGCTTTTGTTGACACAAAAGAAAAAAAAAAAGTCATATTACTATGGATGAAAAAAGTTTTATGGAAAAATATATATTTTAATAAAATATTAAAAAAAAAACATTTAACAAAAACAACAAAAACAAAAAACAAGAAATAGAAGAAAGGAAAAAAAATACATTATTGATGAAAATTTTGTATATTCCAATTAAAAAAATATATTATAAAAGAAAAAAAGAAGTTACAAACACAACATTAATTTATAGAATACGGTTGAAAAAATACATAAAATAAACAAATAATAAAGAGGGAAAAAATTGAAAAAAAACCTTAGTTAGGATATAATGTAGATTCCCATAATTCCCTATTATTAATGAAAATTTTGTAATAATATTAAAATATATTCATTAGAAAGTAGTAAAAAAAATATTACAAAAGAATATCATTTTTCATAATAGAAAAAAAAATATTTTAACTAAAAAAACATTACTAACACCGTTAGTTAATGGAATAAGATGGGACAAAATATAAATATAAATATAAATATATATATATATATATATATATATATATATATAATATAAAGGAAAAATGAATAGACATATAGTAAAAATTGATGGCAAAATTGAAAAAGAGATAAAAAAAAAAAATTGTTGATGTTGGTGTCAAATGGATTAAGAGAGAGATAAAATTGTTGATGTGACGAAGAGAGAGAAACAAAATTGGAGAAGTGAGGGGTTTAGAACCCAAAACCATGAGTTTGGGTTCTAAACCCATAACTTTCTAATACATTCATCCCAACATGGGTTTGGCTTCAAAAGCCAAACCCACCCAAACACAAGACAGAGGGCCAAACGCCCCCTAATAGTCAAAAGTAATTTAGGAATCATTTTGAACTATTTTTCAAACATCCAAATTAAAGTTTTCTTTTTTTTTTTGAAACTTCACCGAATATCGATCTCAAATTTAAACTTCATGGATAAAAAAATATGTATTTTGCAGCTTTCATTATTAAAAGAAGAGAGATATTTTATTTTTTCTCGTAAAAATTTATCAAATTTTTAATAGAGGTTAGTTATAAGATTCTTACCATAAATAGTAATCTTTATTATTCCACATCAAATGCCTTTAGTCACTAAGTAATATTCATGTTGGTAATTATAATTATTTTGTTGGATATATAAAGGTAGTTGAGTGGATAATTTTTTTCAAAATGAATTTTATTTTGTAAGTGACTATTCAATGAAGGGACACATGGAGAGTTCATGAATATTTCACTTATATTGTCCAATTGGGAAAGAATAGCATCACTTTTACATTTCTTTTTCTTTTTATTTCAAATAAACACCCAACACTTCACCTCCAATCTCTTTCTGGCTTTTTTATTTTTTTATTTTTAAAGAAAATGACTAGGAGTTTAGTTTCAATATATATCAAGCTGAGCTAAAGCGAGTCTGGCTCAGCTGACATATGTATGTCTTGTTGGCCAAGAGTTCTGTGGTTCAAATCTCCCACTCCAATGTACTAAAAAAAAAAAAAACTAAATCTTTAAAATGAATTGCTAAAAATTACATATAATTAAAGTGGTTTTATGAGACTGTGCTAGAGGCGTCGTATATATCGGGATCTACCCGTAAATCTCGTATATACTATGACTATATTTTCAAGTCAGCACTTTATTTTCTATTATTGAGAATGACCAAAGGTATGAGTATATATACAGTCCTATAGTTCTAGGGAAGACTAACTACAACTTAAGTTGTAAATAGAAAGCTAAATATAGAAAATAAACCATCTTTTTTTATGAACTAATTATAAAATGAACCTATCTTTTTTATGGCTGGTTTATTGGGATCTAAACATGTTAGAACTAAAAATGTTTTATATTGAAGTGACCTCCATAGCCCCTAGGATGAGAATCAAAGAGATTTCAAAGCTAAATGCAAGGAGAAAATACTAATTAATTGATTCTAATTCTAATTCCTAATTCAAATATGTTAATCTCATTCTCAATAGAAAAATCAACTTCTTGAAAAACAAAAATGAACACAAATTCATGTTTAAACACTAATATATCAAAGGGATACATTAGTATGCATGAGTTTTAGGCTTTGGCATGTATAATATGTAGGTTTTTAAGAGTGTAAATTAGCTTATAATTATTATTGAAGGGACACACACAATTATGTAAGTTCAAGAGTAAAACTTGTAATCCTTGGATTGCAATATGATTGTTCTCAATCCACCAATGGGTGCTACGATCATCAAAAGCACTCCAAGGAATATGGATACCTGAAAAATAAAAGATAAAAGCAAAACAAAAGCTAACTTTAATTCAAGTTAAAACTTACCAAAAGATGCCCTAATAGTTTCATTGAATTTTAAAAAACATACCCAATTACTCCACCAAGACAAGCTATATTTCTTTGGTTTGTAGATGGCGAGCCACATGACGCAAGGCAGCTGGAAATTATATATAAGGAGAAGAAAATAAAATTAAACACATGAACTATCTGATCAATAATTTATGGTTGAAGATTTTTAAAAAGGGTTTGTGCAAAGTTATTGTGTAGCTTACAAAGTATGTGGTTGGGGCAAAGACAAAGCCACCAAAAAACCCTAGCAGCCCACCGAAGAAGGGGAAAGTAATGGCAATGAACATTGTCAATCCTATCCACAAAACATAGAGTAAAAGGCAATTTTGTTGAAACCCACATCAATAGTGTACAATATACAAAGATTAAAAGGAAAAGAATGATCAACTTCTGCCATCAAAATATATAAAGCTTAATACATCGAATATGTTGATAATTTTTTTGTCTAACATGAGCGAACTGACATACATATTAACTAATGACCAAAAGTTTAGAAGTTTTGATCTAATCATATTGTCCACTTTGAACATAAACTTCACGACTTTGTTTTTGGTTTTACCTAAAAAAAATCTCAATTGTCCCTTTATATACTAATGATCTTTTCTTTATATCTCTAGCCAATGTGGGATATTGTTTGTACTCCTAATAATTCATCTCCTCAAACAAAGTATCACATTTAAGGCTACTTTGTTACCAACACTCCGAAAGAAATAAGAAATACATTTTATTGATGGACATGTCAAAGTTTAGTTTCATGTTTTAAAATAATATCTAATAAAATACTCACCAACATATATATTTCGAGAGACAAAGCGAAGGAGAAACGAAGGGTTGAAGTGCAATCTCTTGACCAAGACCGTCTCGATCATGTCAAACACAGGCATCGCATAAATCTGCACATCCAAAACACAAAAGCATATTTTAGTTGAAAAGAAAAAGAACATAAGAAGATAAAAAAAGGCATAAGCATAGCGACCTGGTAACTGCCAATGACATGGACGACGACGAACATGTTGGCAGTGGCAATGAGCCAGGCAGGCTTGTCGAGGGAGAGAAGAATGTTGTCTTTAACAGAGTTACCGAACATCCAATAGCCAATGAGGGCGACGGGGAAGTAGCAGAGTGCGACAACAATGTAGGCGACAACCACACCTCTCCACATGGGGCCTTTGGAAGGCTTGTCGGGAGTGGAAGGGATTGTGGCCTGAATCTCAAGCACCACGTTGTGGCCTGCGTATGCGAACGCCACATCCCCCAACGCCGTGAAGAAGTTGAAAACCGTCCCTGCTGTTGACTGCGCTTTGTACCCGTATTGTACGTCCTCTTGTACCCCCTTGTGCACCGAAGCTGCCCATGCTATCGTCGAGTAACTAACCACGTACACCACAACCATAAAATTAAATGTTTAATTCTAACTCCTTAACATGTGTATCAGAAACAAATTATACAAACATCTAATATATATATATATATATATAGTTATTAGTTAGGGCTATTAGTTAGGGCTGGTTGCACAAATAGAAATCAGACTCAAACTAATTGCAAATTTAGCAAACTTTAAAATGTTTTGCAAATATGACAAAAAAAAATCTGTTTCTATCTTTATCATATCATGATAGACTTCTATTAGTGATAAACTATTATCTGATAGACTATTATCACTGACAACAATCTATAAAAAGCTGATGTGATGAGCAATACATTTCTATCAGCCATAAGATATCAGCCATAGAAATTGTCATATCCGCAATTTTTTTAAAAACATGCTATATTTTTAATTATTTTATTCTAAATTTACATGTGTTACAAAAATATCTCTATTCTTTCAAAATTAGTTACAATATATATGACCTTGACTTTTCATTGTCGTTTCAAAATTTAAAAATTTGTTAGAATGTAGTGCGCCAGAAACTCATTCTTCATATACTTGCAAGTAACTCAGTCACAGTCATGTAAACTTTTACTCTTAACATTTTAACGAATTTATACTCATTCTTCATATACTTGCATGCTTTTGAAAGAATAATGGTATTTTTGAAAAGTTAAAAAATATTTTTTTGTCCTTGACCAACTAGTCATGAAAGTAGCTCGATTTAGTCTAATAATGTAGGGACTAATATAAATAGTTACTTTCATGAATGTTCTGAGACTAAAAGTATTTTTTAACCAACTTTTTTATAGTTTAACCTATTAATTATTAGAAGATATATCGATTTTTCGAATCCACATCCAACCGTTGTTAAGAGTTAGAGTCTAAGTACCTCAAGGACATGACAGCGGCGGCGAGAGAGACAGCAGAGATGGAGTTGAAATTAGGAAGGTGAGAGAGAACAAAGTGGACAGAAGCAAATATGATAATGAAATAAGTCTGCTTGATTTTGATGCAGGAAGGACAGACAGTTTGGTAGAATTTCTTCAAGGATTGGCCGCCGGTGACCATATAGACGATGTTGACGCCGACCTCAACCACCAGCTGCTGAGGAACCACAATGTAAAGCCCGAGCTTGTCGCCGAACGCATACTGCCCAAGTTCATGGTACCTGTCGAACCGCCTGCCCGGAACCATCTCGTGCATTTCCACCATTTGCCACAGCGTGTACAGTGTCACCACCCATGACACCACCAGCACCGTCACGCCGGGGCCCCACCCGAGTGAAGCCATGGCGGAGGGGAGGCTGAGCACGCCCGCGCCGACCATGGCGGTGACGTTGTGGAAGGCGGAGTACCACCATTTTGCGTTCCTTGAAGATGTGATTGGAAGCCAATCGTCTATCTCCTTTTGTTTCTTTAGTTTCTCTTCATTCTGTCTCATTTCATTCATCACCAAATTAATCTTCATTTTCTTTCCTCACTCACTACTAATTTTAATTCTTTTTTGCTAGATTTAAATATATAATTTTTTTTTTTTTTTTTTATATTAATTGAGTGGGTAGAAATGTCGAGAAGAAATCAGATCAATTAAACAAGAAAATACACACGCTCTTAGTAAGTTTTTTTTTTTTTTTTTTTTTTTTAAACTCATGACATCTTAGTCAAAGCACAACCTTACGTCAATTGAGCTATACTGGTTTGATATCTCTATAATTTCTTTAAACATTATTAAATCATTTTATTTTTATCTCACCTTTTTCTTTCTTATTTTTCTAATTGACCTCTATAATAAGCACTCAACTAATATAATTAACTAAATTGAAAACATCAACTCTATAACATTATTAAACCATTTTATTTTTATCCTCCAACAATTCACCTTTTTCTTTCTTATTTTTCTAATTGACCTCTATAATATAAGCACTCAACTAATATAATTAACTAAATTGAAAACATCACCTCATTGTTAATGGGAAAAGAAAATGTCAATTTAATAATGATATGGTCCATTTGTAAGGCTCGACTAAATTATGAGGACAAAATTGAAACTAGATATGTTCTAGTTATAGGGATCAAATTTGTAATATTTAACAATTAAACTTATAAATTTATTTTTATTAAAAAAAATTTATAACTTCATTTGAAGAATGCATTAATTTTATAAAATTATAGGATTCAAGTAAATGTAGGACTTGTGATTGTTATTTTAATAAAACGAGACCGTATATATATATATATATAAAAAAAGAAAAATCTGGATAATATTATTTCTTAAATATAATTAATTTTAAAATGTGCCTATGATTAATGATTGGAATATGTACTTAATTTGGTAAAGTTGGCTTGACCCAAACTTAGGGTTAAATAATAGTTTGGTAGACTAATTGGGTAGAATTTCTTGTAGTTAATGAGCTACACACTAACTTAGCCGAATGGGGATGTGGATAAGACAAAGAACAAAAGTCTTTCAAGGTCGATTTCAACGATGTAGTAATTCAACCTCTTTTTTATTGATTTTTGTTTTTGGCATCTAGTGTTACTTTTAAATTATGATAAATAGTAATAATTAAAAAAAAAAATTGGAGCATTGAAGTCACGTGGCCCTCCATCTACGAACCTATTCATGCCAAATAATTTAACTTTTTTTCTTTTTGGAGAAGAAATCACTTAACTTATATCATTTGTATGTACATGAATTTGTTAATTTATTGGGTTTCCAATTATCAAACAGTATAAATTATTACAAGGAAATAAAGAAAACAACCCAATTATAATTCTAGGATATTAATATCATAATTTGAAAAGTATTTACCAACACGAAGCTAACTCAATTTAACAATAGTATGTATCTTTGACTAAAATGTTAGAGGTTCGATTCTCCCCTTTATATTGTTGTCAAAAAAAAAAAAAAAAAAAAAAAAAAAAAAAAAAAAAAAATCACCACTATTAAACATGGAGTTAAAATAAATTAGTGATAAGGACAACGTACATCCACCTATTTCCACATAATTAGTATTATATTGTCCACTTTGGACATAAACTTTCTTACGACCGTTCAATTTTTTGTTTCACCCAAACTAAGGTAAGACTTTGTTTACATTTTTAAACTATCGTAAGTTCAAATTTCTGAATTATAGCTTGTAAATTCATCAACTTTCTAAGTTCACAAACCTAAGTCATATATCTAAACAAACAAGATAGAAAATATATACTTTGTAGATATTGTGCAATATGATCTAGGCTCATCGATTAAGATCACATGTACTCGTTTCCTTAAGATTGATGGTTGAACTCGTAACCACACATTTGGTTTGGTTGTACTAAAAAGGGTTGATCTTGGGCACCCATAAAAGAATATATAAGTAAAGAAAAGAAGGTATGGAGGAATAACTTACAGAGAGATCTTTATAAGCCTTAGAATGAGCTTCAAATTCAGGAGCTTGAGTTCCCATATGACTTGTAATTTCTGAAACAAAACTCAGACCAATAATGAGTTATAAAAGGTAGTCAGTCACAGGCACAGCAAAGAAAATGATTCTCTTCTGCATTTCTATCTAAATACGAAAATACAAACAAATAATCAATTTGTTTTTTGTTTGACTTTGTTTTTTTTTTCTTTTTCTTTTTCTTTTTTAAAATAATAGGATTGATTCCAATTCAACAAGACCTATAAAAATAATAATTATTTGCCGGCAAAATTCTATTTTTCTCTATTGAAATTGTCTACAAATTTCTAATAATCCAAACAAAGCAATGAAGTTATTATAAGTTGCATAGGGTTTCTAGATTGAGGGAAACAAAGGCAGACCCCACTTTGTATATTTGTTCAAATATGCATTAGATGATACACTCTGATTCTTCTTCTTATTCTTTTATTTTATTTTTACAATTCTGATTCGGATTGTTAGGATATTTGAATTATTTTTGAAACCGTTTCAGTTAAAACGTTATGAGCGTTGGATGTTGTGTTGACCTTGGAGAGCAACAACAACCGACATAAACGAATTCATACCGAGGTCGTGCCGAATTTTGCTTTCAAGGCAGTGGTTTACCACGACACAACGATTGCCCTTTCGATTGATTTTCGGTTCTGGATTTCTTACAACTTTTAATCTCAAAATTGAGTGTTTTGTCGGTTGATATTTTTGTTTTTTTATTTATGTGTGAATAGAATATTGAACTTTTCTTAAAAAAATAAAATAAAATAAAATAAAATAAAAATAAAAAATAAAAATAAATTGAACATTTTGCCAAACATAACTCAACTGACATGATGACATGATGTATTGTCCGTGTCTAAGAGTTCGTGGTTCCAAATCCCTCTTCTAGCATTCAATAAGAAGACCGATTTCTACACAAACCCTAGTTTTATTGTGAGAGGGGGACGTGAGACAAGCTTCTTCAATTCTCTTTACTTACACCTTACACTTCCGCTGAGTCTAACGAGGCACCCTGGGAATGGGTTTCTCCCGAAGCATCGGATCAATGATCACCCATGACTATGGCGAGTCCTTCTCTTTCAGTTGTGGTGTAATTTCACCGCTATTTATTAGGCAAAAGGCGGTCCCCTTATTTTAGTAGGCGTCTATTGGACGGACACAAAAAAGAACGCAGGCAGCGGAAATGCAAAAGAGAAGAGCAAAGATTCTCGGGCCTCGATTCAGAAAGATGAAGGGGCTTTCATCCCTTCGCCTATAGGCGAAGGCTTGGCTTCGCTATCGCTCATGACTTGGTAGAGAGTCCGTGTAGTCGTCGGCCTTCCCACCGGAAGGCCTATGATATAGTGGTCGGCCTTTCGCCCGTGGAGGTGAGTGGAGGAAAGAATAAAAAAAGAGAAAGAAAAACGGCGCACACACCGTACTCAAGCTTCAAATCAATGTCAGTTTCAGTTAAAGACCCAGAGCGGACTACGGATCTATACCAAGCCCGTTACGCCATAATTCATTGAGGTTGATCTCGAAGTTTTGCGAATTCTCCCCGGAACTGGAAGATCATTTCGAGATTTTCGAACATATTCTAGCTTGAACTTCACTCGAGCTAGTCATTGGAATCGTCATGATAGACACAACCTTCACCTTAACTGGTGCTGCAACGGAAAGCTTATGTTGTCAAAAAAAAAAAAAAAATAAATAAATAAATAAATAAATAAATGAAAAAATGAACCTTTTATGGTTACATGTCATTTATTTTCCTAAAATATGTACATTAAAGTAGTGTCATGGCCAGCTGGCAATGTGGTGTGTATGAATAAAACAAAGTGGCTCATAGAATCACAACAATGACGATTTTTCTATAGTAAGAAGAAAGGTGGATGAAGGATTTTGGTGAAGAAGTTAGGAGAAGAAGTTAGGAGTGTTTTTGTGAGAGACATGTTTATTCTTGAGTCACTTTATTTTTTAAGTGGTGCCAGCTTCCTTTAATTTGTTTGGTTACTTTTCACTTTTAACACATGCACGCGCCCACACATACTAGTAAACAAAGCTTAGAAAAAAATGTAGACAATCTAGTAATTTTTTTTTTAGTACAAGAAATAGGAGAAATTATTTAGGGGCGGCCACAATGTGGTTGGCCCCTCCGATGATGTTACGTAGCATCCAATTTATTTTTTTTATTTTTTTTTTAGGATGCTTTTCAATTTATGTCTCCTTAAATTTTAGGGTTTATCGTTTAGTATTTAGGGTCTAAATTTTAGAGTTTATGGTTTAGCGTTTAGGATTTTGTAGTGAGAGTTTAGTATTTAGGGTTTACCATAATTTAAATTTAGAGTTTATGTTAAATCTAAACCCTTTTAAGCAAAATTCTAAACCGTAAATAAAACCCTAAAACCTAAACTCTAAATACTACATTCCTAAACCTTAAATTTTAAAATCTTAAACCCTAAAATTTAAGCCTCAAACGGTAAATATAAAACCCTAAATTTTAAAATCTAATTCCTAACCCTATAAGAAGAGATAAATTAGAAAGTATTTAATATATATATATATATATATATATATATTAAAAAATAGTAATAAATAAATAAATAAAATTTAAATGTCATCACTAACAGCTAGTCGCGGGAAGAATTTCTCCGAGAAATAGAGTTTCGAGGATTTAAACTTTGGCAAGAGAGTACACATGCTCATTTTGGCAAACAAGGTGTATTAAGTGTTTGGCCAACAAGAGCATAGTTCAACTGATGTAACGATTGTTTTAGGTTCGATCTCTCACTCCACATGTTGTAGTAGGAGGAAGAAGAAAAAAAAAAGTGTTTGTATTCCGTAACAAACTCATTTTTTCGAAAAAAGAAGAAAAAAGTTAAAAGCATTTTTTTTTAAAATTTTTTTTTTAGGAAAAAAAAGTTAAAAGCACTTAAAACTGCTTTTTAAAGAAGGGATTGAGATGGGTGCCAGTTTACAAACATTATCTCTCTGATTAGTCTCTACTCTTACACTTAACTCTTGTCCACACATTTTCATTCGAGACCTTTTGATCACACACATTCTCTCATAGGTTATTCTCACTTTTTTGCATACTCTCTCTACTTGATAATCTTTCTGACAATTTAAGACGACTTTTGAAAACAATACTTAAGTGAAACATTTTTTTTTCTACAAGCACTTTTGAAAGAAACTAATCAAGTGCTTCTCTTTTAACTGTTTTAAGTTCCAAGTCTTTTTTGTTTTTTTCAGTTACTTTTAATTAGGTAAAGACACTTATCCCAAACTCATTCTTACACAATTTCTCTCTTTTCTTAAAAAAATAATAATAATGGTATTATTTTATTTCATTTATTTTAGTAAGTTGGGAATTCTAATAATATTTATAAAGCAAATTTTCATCACCCAATAAATGACAATGTTAAGGTATTAAACATTTTTTATGAGTTTTATAATACAAGCAATTCTCATATATAAACACCTCTAAATAAGACTGAGATTAGTCACTTTAAAAAAAGATTAAACAAAATATACAAAATTAGATATGAAGAGAAGGCCCTGGAATATAATCACATGTTTTTCTGCAGTAAGTTACTTGGAAGTTGACTCTCTCTTAGTTATTGAAATCACATAATCCAACCACTATGTTATACCTTATACATGGCCCCTTCATCTCTTATTATACATCAACAGAGTTACCAGAAACAAAACCAAACTTCCAAACTACAACATATCACATGCCTACTTCGGTTAAGTTTGTTTCAATTTACAGAAACATACACATCAGACAGTTTGGCACCTGCTTTGCTACTCAGTTTAACTCCTCTTCTACGTTAAGTCCAGACATCGATGTTGCTCGTCTTCCCTCTTCTTCTCATCTATGTCACCGACACCACTGGAAGCTTGTAACTCTGGTGCTGCTGCTTGTTAACCGTGGTTTTCCCAATTAGGCTTCCTGCACCAAAACAGAAATACTGGCTCCTCAACTTCCTATCGACTGAGCCTTGTTTCCCGAGATTCGGTGTTTCATTGTCAATGGCTTGGTTTGAACAAGATGGCCCTGCACCATCACTGTCAAAACAAATGCCTTTCTGTTTATCTACTGAATTCGGTGAAGAAAGCGATGATTTTGAAAACGAGCTCATCGAGCTCGAGCGGGATCGATGGGCCGGAATGACTATGTGTGGCATGCCCTGAGTGACACCACGCATTAGACCAGTAGCGTGTTTCTTCTTAGCGGACGGGCTCGATTGATTGCTCCTGACCGAAAGTGTGCGTTTGTTGTTGGGAAGAGCCAATGGCTTTGAGAACCTTTGCCTCAAAGGAGTTGGAGCTTCATCTGAACTGCTGTATTTCTTGTGTGATTCTTCAATGGAGCCCTCATCCATTTGCTTCTTCGACGTCTCGTTTTTCTTCTTATCTTTGATTCGAGGCCAATGGAAGACGCTTTTCAATCGTTGTGCTGCAGAATTTACAGAACCAGATTTCTTAACAGTTGACGATGAGTTGTGATTCTCGTTGGTTGAATCGTATGGACTCAACTCGACCGAAGATGAGCTCATTCCTGCACTGCCATGATCGGGTATGGTATCTGAAGCATTCTCAAGGCCTGTATATAACAATATTTCAGTGTCCGAGACTCGAAACGATGTCCCAGGACTGCTTCCCATTCCCTGCATCTTCAACCGTGAAGCTATGGCCTTTCTCGTATTGTAGTCATGACAACCAAACATTCCTCCAGCAGAAATCAGCTGTCTAATTAATATGTCTGCTGATGCAGAATGTGTATTTTGCCTGAGATAATCAAGCGGCGTCATGCCATCCATGTCTCGAACATTCAAATCAATGGACCGAGCAATCATCAAAAGTTGCACGAGATCGGAATGAACATTCCCAATGGCAGCCATGTGAAGAGCAGTCCTTCCATCATTGTTTCTGGCATTGATAATGTCATCCATGTTATGAACTTTACCACAAATCATATTTTTCAGAAGATCGATTTGTCGGTCGAGTCGACGAAAAGCAGGAGTTTGGAAGCCAGAAATGGCTTTATGCAAAAAAGTTTCCCCCGCATTGTTTCTTAAAGAGATGGACGAGGGAGATGCTGCAATAAGAGCTTCAACTGCAGCCAACTGGCCCCTGCAAGCAGCAATATGCAATGCTGTATTTCCCTGATGATCTATGGAATTGATGATAGGGAATGTTTGGACAAGATATTTAACCACCTGCAATAATCAACAAAGTTTCAATTCCCACTTACAGTAAACCAAACAATTTCCTACCTTGACTTCCTTCTTTTCTTTTTCTCCTAAAAGTTCTAAACTAACATGCTAGTCAGTAGTCCCTAGCAATTTAATACTTCTTTTTTTTTATATTTGCGAGTGTCCAGACCAAGGATATCAAATCCTAGGTAGGCGGCCACTATGGCTTGAACCCATGACTCTTCTTGACCATCAGGTCAACCCAAAGGTTGGTTCTTAGCAATTGAAATACTTATAATTTGGTAAAATCTCCCAAAATTGATAGGATGTTAACAATTTTCTTTTACATAATATCTTCTCATTAAATGTTGTAGGTAGAGTGAGGCAATGAGATGACCATCAGTATAAACTATAAAGTATGTGTGAAAATTAAATTGGCTGATTATATTAGGTTGAATGTAATAAAGTTTGAAATGGGTAGAAAAGAGTGGAATAGGTAATGACAACCTAACCAAGCTAGCTAGCTAATTTACTCTTCACACATTCATTATCTTAAAGGCTTTTGTTCTGTTTAAAGAAAATGCACCTCTTCTACCACTTAATAAAAAAAAGAATATTTGAAGAGATTTAACTAAATAGCAGAAACCAAATCAAAACTAGAACATTATGAGAATTACATGGATCTAACACAATAATCATAAGAAACAAGGATGCATCCATGGAGGTTTATTGGCATGAACAATGATTAAGAAAGTAAGAAAACGACAGCAATTATAATATAGAATTATAGATCACCTCAACTTGTCCTCTTCCAGCAGCTGCATGTAAAATGGTGGATCCTTGGGCATCTCTGCAACCCAAAACGTCAGAGCAATCCGCAAGAAGGTCCTTCAAAACCTTCAAATTACCTCCTCGGGCGGCGGCATGAACACCCCTGTTCATCATTTCCCATTTATAAGCCGCCGGAATCTCTCCGATATGCTCCTCCAAAACCCCTCCTCTACCCGTCGAGAATCTCGGCGAGATTGCAAAATCATACAGAATTCGAAATACATCAGAGTTCTTACTCCGGGCGGCGGCGTAGAGAATATCAGTGACCCCATATTCCCCTTCTCCAAAAACAAGCAAAGGGTTTCTCTCGAGCAGTTCCTGAACGAACCCCAAATCGCCGGCGGAAGCGGCAGTGTAAATCAGCCATCCGCCGTAGCCGGCTCGGATTAAGGAGTTTTTTCCCTTCTTCGATTCGGACTCCATAAGGAGTTTTCGAGAAACTTCTGAGCGGCATTTTGCGACATCGTGGAACTGTTCTTCGTCGTCCCAAACGGTCTCGAGGCGACGAATCCGGCGGAGGGATGTGAGTTTGATGAGATGGTTGCCGTCGATTCGAAGAAGCTGCCGGACCAAATCGTAATGGCCATTGGCAGCCGCCCAATCGATCGGAGAAGCGTACCACCACTGGTCGCCGGTGCTCTCCCACCGGAGAGGAAAATACGTCGGAGGCATTGAAAAGAGCAGAAAGAAGCAGAGAAAAGGCAAAGGAGGCGACAGTTTGGAAACCCTTTTGAATATAAAGAAAAGTAGGAGTTTTTATGAGATTTTGAGAGAGACCCAGGATGAAATTAGGAAGGAGTTGACCTAGGTGCAGGGGAAGCCATGGAAGAAGAGGGTTTTGGCGGGAAATCAGAGGAGGGAGAAGGAAGTGGTGGAGCAGCCATTATTGGGAACACAAAAAGGTTTGAATTCAGAGAAAAGGAATCAGAGCTTGTTGTTTTTGTTGGAGGAGAAAGGAGAAAGGAGAAAGGAGAAAGGTGGAAGGTCGTGGGAGATATCGAAGCAAAACCAAATATTGAAATTGGTTGCTTCTTTGTTAACAGAAATTTCAATGGCGGAGAATAATGATACAATTCTGAGTTGAAATTGAAACTAGTAAGACGCCATCCATGGCCGACTAAATCAACAAATGTGGGTGGAGAACCCAAAACACCAATAGCGCCATGTTTTTAATCTTTATTATCATACTCAATTATTTCTATTTCTATTTCTATTTCTGTAAAATAAATTGCTTATGCAAATTAACTTTAATTTTTAAATTTTTAAATTAATTTTCTTAGCTACTTTAAGAACAAACCTCTATCTCTCATATGTATATATATATATTAGTACCGAAAAAAAAAAAAAAAAGTTGGATCTCTGGAAGGATTGCTGTCGACACCCATAATGGGTGGTCTTCGATCCATATCTCATGAGCGACAAAGTCGTATTTTCGGTTAATGAGAATGAAATCGTGAATCTGACCACTTCTTTGAAGGGATAAGAGGTCATCTACAAAAAATTGAATTTCGTTCATAAATCGATCCTGCTTAGTCAAAAGTTTCTAAAGTATATCAACAAATTTGTTTCTGCCCATGGAGGATAGAGGTCAACTTCAATGGTCTTAGTAATTCCTTCAAGCAAAGTCATTGTCTCGAGCGTTTGAATAGTAACTACCATAGAAAGGTAAGATTACATTGTAAAAATCGTTTCGTGGTCGGGATTCCTGACAACTGCATCAAGCCCAACATCAAGGTCAATCATAGCATCATTAGCGTTGAGCTTATAGCTGCTCGAAGGAGGGCTCCATCGAATGGGATAGTCGGCTCCCGTCTCAAAGAGATCATCTTCTATCATCAACCGGTAGCGTTCTGCGATGCTCAGGGCACGTTGCTCATCAGGGTCGCTTGGCGTAACGTCTGATACACCTCGCTTCTGCTCGTCCAACTCTTCCAATTTAGTGATCAAACCAAAGGATTTGTGGTTGTGAATTCGTGGCCATGAATCTAAAGATTTCGCCCATGCCCTAAGAACAAACCTATAGCATCTTTACCTTCCTCTTGACTTGTTAAAAAGTAAACAAAAATATTGTAGAAAAGACATTGATTTTTTATTTTTAATTGACCCAGATATTTTTATAATTAAATTTTAGTGAAAAAAAATAATTTAGACCCTAGACTTAGTAGGTTGTAAAAATTTAGTTTTAATTTTCAATTTCATCAAATTGAACCTCAAACTTGCATAAGTGTTGCAACGTACCTCCTATGTTAACTTTTCATTTGAATTTGTTAAAAGTAAGTGATCATCCACATGGGCCTACGACAAATCGACTCCAATGTCCTCGAACAAATCCTCTGAATCGTCGGTTGCTCGATCGTCTCCTTCCTCGAGGACCACTTCTTGGACGCTTACATTTTATCTAAATCGAGCCTCTTCATTTAATTATCTAACAAAAATCATCATCAAACACCTTGAATCACTCAGCTCCTCAAATCAATTTTCTTTTTCCTTAATCAAGCTTGCAATCAATTGATTTTGAGGAGTTGAGTGGTTGTGGTTTCACAAGTTTTGATGATGATTTTTGTTGGGTAAATGAAGAGGTTCTCGATTCAGATAAAACGTAAGCGTCGAAAAAGTAGTTCTCGATGAAGGAGACGACCAAGCAACCGATGGTTCGGAGGATTTGTTTGGGAAAATTAGAGTCAAATTTTTAGAGACCCATGTAGATGATCACTTGCTTTTAATAAATTCAAACTAAAAGTTAACTTATAGTCTACATTGTAACACTTATGCAAGTTTGTGATTCAATTTTATGAAATCGAAAGTTTAAGATCTGCATTGTAACACTTATGCAAGTTTGAGGTTTACATTATAACCCATATGCAAGTTTGAGGTTCAATTTGATGAAATTGAAAGTTCAGAGTGTACATTACAACATTTTTGCAAGTTCAATTTGAATGAATTCAGGGTTAAAATTGCTACAACCCCTAAGTTTAAGGTCTACCATGTTTTTTTCTTAAATTTTAAAGTCTAATAAGTTAATAAAATTAGAAATCTTAACATTCAACTTATAAAAATGATTATTTATTTATTGTTTGACAACATGTGGGTAGAGTGAAAATTGAACTCATAACCATTTAGTCACGATATATCATGTTGAATTATGTTTTTGTTGGCATAAAAATGATTATTAATTTGTTAACTAGCTCAACTTAATAATTACACTATAAAGTTTTTTTTTTTTTTTTTTTTTTTTTTTTTTTTTTTTTTTTTTTTTTTTTTTTTTGAAACATAATTACACTATAAAGTTGTGTCACTTTAGTTGGAATGATTTTGTATATTTACTAATTTTTTCCCCTAGTAATTTATGGGAAAAAAAGTATTAGAATTATATTCATGTTTATGATATAAGGAAGATAGGTTGTGATGTTACGTAGTGAAATATTCCTCTCCTCATAATTTAGAGAATTGAAATAGATATAATAAATATTGTGATAAACAGATTTTTATGTAAAAGGAAGATTGTGAGCAGATATAATAACTAATGAGAACCAATGAACAATTGAGTGGTTCATCATTCATAAAAAAAAAAAATAATAATAATAATAATAATAATAATAATTGAGTGGTTCCATTTACATGGAGGTGTAGATAATTAGATGTTTTTTTCATGAAACAAAATTTCAGTTTAAAAATAAATAAATGAAGTGATTTTATACTTCCAAACATTTTTGGCCAGTATTATTTAAAAAGAAAAAATAGTTTAAAATAATGAATTTTTTAAAAAAATATTTTAATTAATGTGAGAATTCAACTCACAACCTCATAACTAAGGATATAATCTTATGTCAATTGAATTATGTTCGGTTTGACAATTTAAAATAATGGTTATTGACATAATTTTTCAAACTAACAAATATGCATGCGTCAATATTTTTTTTTTATTGACCACATGCGGTGTCGTGAGATGCATACATCAATATTAATATGTAAAATTAACTAATTTAATCCAACATGAACATAACTCAACGTTAATTGATATTATTTTTTTTCTTTGAAGTCTTCAAATTTGTATACCGCACATTTTTATACTTAAAAATAATTAATTGAATAAATTTGATTTAATTAATTTAACGATGATTATTATTATTATTATTTTTTTATTTAATGTAGAAGATGAGAAATTCAAATTTCTCACTTTGATACAAATTCGTGTATTACTTCATTTTTTTTTATATTTTTTTTAGATAAATATTGTAGAAGATGAGAAATTCAATCTTCTCACTTTGATACAAATTTGTGTATTACCCATTTTTTTTTTTTTTTTTAGATAAATATTATGCTTACTTGAATTATGTTGGGTAAATATGATTCTTTTTAAATTTTATATTACTATAAAGCTGAAAATGTTTTAGAACTGAAAATTATGTAACTATTTTATTATTTTCAATTAACAAAATGTTGAGGGGCATGCCGATCCCAAAAATATTTTATTAATATTTATTTCGTTTACTTTTTCATTTAAAATAAACAATGAGGAGGCCTGCTCTCTATTTTTTTTTTCTCTTCAAATAAATGATAGGATAGTTCATAAAAATAAAAAAGCTTCAAATATTAGTTTTTGAACTTTTATTTATTATTTTTTTTAAGAATTATTTTTATTTCTAGTTCGTCTCCAAATTTCTAATATTTTTTATTTTAATCCCTCAAAACTCCTAATATTTAAAACCGACATGGATATAGTTCACATCAACCATTAGAGACTATCTCTATTTTTTTTAAAACTTAGTTTGCATCTCCACCCATGTTTGACACAATATTTTCATTAATATATATATATATAAAAGAGATTAATAACGAGGAGTAGAGCTAATTTTAGGTTAATTTAAAAAATTTGGGTAGAAATATTGAGAGAATAAGTTTAATTTAAAAATGAAAAGAAACATATCCGTACCCTTGGACATTACTAGTGTTGGTAGATGCAATGATGGAACAAACAAGCTGAATCAGTGGGGTGACAAAATATAACCTTTTTCTATGAAATGGAATAATGCAAAAGCAAACCAAATTAGCCAACTCTTAAAAAAAATATATATATATATTTTATTTTATTTTATTCTTCCAAAAAAAGATCTCATATCACACCTTGCATTATTATTTATTAATTTCATCTTAGGTTGATATTTCATATCATATGTGTTTATTTTTTACAAACACTACGTACGTGATAATGAGAGAATTTCAATCCTCACTCTCTTGATTCATATTTCATATTTTTCGCTTGCGAAATTGTTTATGAGAACAACAATGATGTGATTTTTTTTTTTTTTTTTTTTTTGGGTATGATCTAAGCCCGAAAAGAAGAGGAATGGGCGAAGTTTTTTTTGTATTTTTTTCTATATATTTTTTTTATTATTATTATGCAAGAATCTATGTATAATGTATATTTTTTATTTAATACTTTTGTGTTAGCTTTAGCTTTCTTTTCCATTTTTTGCAAAAGGTAAAAAACAGAAAAGAGAACTTTTTCATTGCAAATTGCACTTATATTGTGTCATATACTATGTATATGCATCATTTTCCTCTCTTTTATCAATAATGCCATTTTTTTTTTTAAATCCCTATTAGGTTTTTCTTCCTTTCAAACAAAAGTACAAATAGAAGGGGATGATTTGAATTTATAGTGAGCACTTTGATCCATCAATTAAACCTTTTTTTAGTACAATAATTGAGATAGTATTAGTAAAAAAGAGTGAATCTATATTAATTAGAGATAGTATAGTAAAAAAAAAGTGAATCTATATTAATTAGTGTTGAGTTCAATTTGACAATTAATTAAAGTTTAAAAAGTTTAATTTAACCATCACAAATATGATTTTATAATGAGTGAATCCTTTTAAAAAATATAACTAAAACTACTAAATGTAATTTTCTTAAATATTTTATCCTCTAATCAAAGTTTTTTTCTTTTTTCTTTTATGAATCAAACTCTTATTTTTTAAACTAGTTCTGTTTGTAGGTGGAATTTTAATTTATTTATTTTTTAAACAAGAAACATAGATGTGTCCAAATCAACCATGACAGGTTGCAAAATTAGGTCCACTTTTGTTTGAGTGCACAGAGAGCTGACTTCAAGAGGCATACCAAGGACAGAGTGATATATAAATTTCATATTGATCTCTAATTTTTTGAAATGTTTAATTAGTTTTTTTTTATAACTTTCTCATATTAAATTTATGCATTTATGTAAAAAATAAAAAATAAAAAATATATATATATAGGGACTGAACGCTCCACACATATTCACAATGTTATGATATTGTCCACTTTAAGCATAAGTCCTATGAAAAAAAAAATTAATCACCTAAAATGGTCGGGAGAAAAATAGTTGAGATAGATAAGAGTTAGACGAATATATAACTATTTGGCTTAATGACATTAGAATTGTTATGAATGCGGAGACTTTGTTCGAGGGGATAATTGTTATGAATGCGACCAAAGTCTCGTAAGGTTTATGCCCAAAGCAAACACATGATCATACCATTGTAGAGTTGTATCGTTGTTTTGTTGTCTTCAACAAAGTGGTATCAGAGTCATGTTCCTGACTTAGTTTTTTTTTTTTTTTGACAACATATTGGGGTGGGGGATTGAACCTAAGACCTCATAGTCACTAGGCAATACATCATGTCAGTTGAGTTATACTCTTGTTGGTTGTTCCTGACTTAGTTGTGTCAGTAGAATCCTCGGAGTCGAGAAAAAAAGTTGTGAGCCTTGAAGACGACGCAGTCATGGTGGACATTCATGGTTGCAAGAGAAAAAAGAGTTGGTATAGATAAGAGTTAGATGGATAGATTACTATTTGAGGAAAAGTTCAGTGACACTTTGTTCGAGATGATTGTTGAGAATGTGACCAAAGTCCCACATTATCTACATAAGGTGGAAATCATAGGTATATAAGTGAGAACAACAATCTTCATTGTATGAAGCATTTTAGGTGATTTCAAAAACAAAACAGCAAGAGCTCACTATCCGAAAAGTTATAAAAATATGGGGTCAAATATATATATTTATATTGATTTTGATTAATGCATGAATTATCATATATATTTATTTTTTTATTAATGCATGAATTATTTTCATTATATTACACGTTATTTTCTTCCCTTAATGCTTGCAATTGTTTGACCTATTATTACTCATCAAATTCTTTAGAAAGATGACATTGTGTATCTTAATAAGAGGGGATGAGATTAAATACTTCTACTAAAGGCATGTGCAAGTTTTAATAAGTGTTTTAAATGTACATGCACCTCAAGATATAAGCAATGCATTCAAAAAAATCATAAAAAAAAATAATTCTGTCATCTCATATGAAACTATAATATATATATATATATATATATATATATCAACTTCATTTGATGAAGTCTTTAATTTTTTAGTGGAGAATATAAAATATTTATCGTTATTATGGAAAGTAAATGATGTATTTGAGAGGGAGAGAGAAGAAATAATGAAAGGTGTGGGTAAAGAGGAAGATTTGGTGTGATTGGGAATGGGATGGCCAAAGGAAAAGGAAGTGGGCATGTGAGTAAGCAGCTTTAACTTTAAAAGCACTCACTTTTTTAATCAAGCTTGGCTTGGCCTGCCCTGGCCTGGCCTCACCACCTGCCTTCTTGCTTCCTTGCTTCCTTTACCACCAATAATGCACCACCACATCTCTCTCTTCACCAGTCTTTTTCTTTGCTTTTATGGCATCTTCACATGGTTGTGTAAAAATAAAAAATGTACAATAATCTCTATGGATATACCACATAATTATTTCAGATGCGCTCAGTTGAGCTGAAGTCAACCCTATTGGTATGTACTACTTTCTAAATAGTCGGAGCTTCAATTCTCATCATTTAAAAACTAAAAAGTCTTATAAGTATAAAGACAAAGTGAACAATATTATATCATTATAAAAGATGCGAAACAAAAAATGCTCTTTTAATTTACATGATTTTAGTGGATGTTTTTTTAAGAAAAATAAATTTTAAAATAATGTTAAATTTAAGATAAGTTCTCTTTAAGAAAGGCGATTTTTATGCCTCAAGTTTTCTTTTCTTTTGTAGAGATGATATTGGATAAAAAGTCTTTATTGACATATACGACATAGTTTAGAATAATGTAACAAAGTTCATATTTGTGTAATCTAAAATCCATACAAGCTATGAAGAAGCTATATATAGGAGGAGCATTTACCAAATGCATGTTCAATAATTTAGTTGGCCAACCCATTTTGTCTCTCTAAATTTTGAAACTTTGGTATTAATTTCTAAATACAATCTAAAAAAAACTTGTAAGTAATGAGATGTTTTGATGTAGATTCCATATATAACTATTAATATATATATATATATATATATATATACGTATTTTTTTTGACAACGTGTGAGGTGGAATATTAAACATGTGACTTCTTGGTCACTAGTTTATATACAATATGTTGATTGAGTTATGCTCATGTTGGCATATTCATTAATACATTAATGAATAAAGATTTGTATTTGATATATAGTTAAATTTCGGCATTAGTTAAAATATTAATAACATATATCTCTTAAATATATATATCTAAAGTGAGACTTGGAACTAAAAAAAAATGTTTTATTTGGAGCACCTCATATGGATGAATAGTATATACTTTATGATTTGTGGAGGTTGTAGGTGTACATTATATAAAAGCGACATAAAATTAAATAACACTTCAACCCTACATTTGAAATTAATAGTGTGAGGTACCTAACTATATTTCAATTTTACATTAATATCATAAATAGGATCTCATTTCATTTTTATAAAAATTAATTGTGTACTACTAGTCTACTACTAATCATTCTTTCTTTTTGTCTTCTACTTTTTAGAAACACTTCTAAAATCTTAATTAAACTACAAAAATATGGTTTTTAAATTATGGATTTATAAAATAAAGAAATTGTTATTTCTATGAGTTTATATACTGAAGTAAAAACAAAATGACTATATAAATGAAGTCGTAGAGACAATATCATTGTGTATATAAAAGTTCATTTCTAGCTCGACTTGTTCTTCTCCTTCCAAAATAAAAATATCCACATCGAAAGATAATTTAAAAAAAATGTCAAAATAAATATATATATATATATATATAGTCTATGATGTTTGAGTTTGATGTCTATTTGATCCTCAAAATTGAAAGTGCGACACTTTAAATTTTTTAATTTTCAAAAATGATTTTAAATGGTTCATGTAATTAGTTGATTAATGAAAAGATGAAATAACAATTACCTACTAATTAGACTATGGTTATATATTAATTTTAAAGTTTACTTTCTAAACGAGTCAGAACTCAGAATATCTATTAAGATATATTCTGGACATTTTTAATATTTTTTGGACATTTTTAATAGATCGAAAATATAGAAACATTGATTGAAAATTTAGGCCACAGGAAATTGTTTATTTGAAAAGCAAAGTAAGTGTTTTATTAAAAGACCTATATGTAACAATACTAGTAGTGAATGTCAGAGAGTAAAAAGGACCCACTTTTTATAACCAATTGGTACCATTGTCTTCTCTTGTTATCAAATAATTGCAATTCATTATAACATTCTGAAATTTAGTGACTTATTTATTTATTTATTTATTTTCTTGTTGTAGTCAAACAGGTGGGGAACCATAGAAGCTAAAGAAAGATGCCAAGAAACATCAAGTCAAATCTAACAACAAAAGATTGGTAAATATCCAAATCATAACAAAGTAAAGCAAAAAAAAAGAAGAAAAAAACAGACTTCTTTTTCCCTTTTGTTATGGAATAGCAAATGCAATGTACTTTCCCCTATTTTTTAATAACTATTTTTTTTTTTTAAGTACAATATAGATGGACTGAATTCGAACCACAACTCTCAGTAGTTAACACATATTTTATATCCGTTAAACTATCATCACTTCGAGACAAAAAAACTGTAGAACATTGACCAAATGGAAGGAAGATAATGGTTGATGCTTTGGAAGTTTTGGGAGTGGTTGGCAATAATGATGTTTGTAAATTAAAAGATTTTATGTGCTTTCTTGCAAATAATGAATCAAGGTTTGGCTGCAAAAATTATCATATTCATTCTGTTTTTCATTTTGGTCAACATCAAGTTTATAATATCATGTTCCACCTTGCATTATTTTTAGTTTAAAAACCTTCTTATTTTCTCTCTTCTTTTTTACAAATAAGTTTCTTTAGAGACTGTTTTTATATTAAAAATTGTTAAGACAGTTTTGTTTTTAAGAAGCTGTTAGACAATGTTCTATATTAGTCTAAAAAAACCTCAAATGAAGCCATGATCATAGATTCATAGGTGAAAAGGGAGTCCTCAACCAGACAAAAACTCATGAAAACTGTTGCTAAGTAAGAATCGGTTCGATCATCAAACTGATACGAGACAAAATAAGTTATTAATTCTATGATATTCATTTACCAATTACGATGCGATGGAAGAGAAGTCATCCAGCAGATCATCCTTCTGAGAGAAGGCCGCCTTCAGGAAAATCTGCAAGTAAATACAAGTCTTCTGTAAAACTAAAGATCAAATGGGAATACTCACTTGTCAGAAAGACAACATCATACAAGTCTCTAGATTGAGTTAGAGGAATAATAAGATGATAAAAAGAACTAAAAGATGCATCAACACCAAAGGAATCGGGTGTTTGCCTTGCAACTCCGAACAAAAACTTGCAATAAGTCTTAATCATCGTTTCAATAAAACCGTTATATCACAAGTCAGTATAATATATCACTTCTTTACGCGTTCAATCCAATGATAAGCCGAAAACGTCCACCATCACCATCACCATCACCATCAATTAGAAAGGAATGTTAATGGACCAGTTTTGAGTTTAGCATTAGCACTAATCTCACAAGACTTCTTACCTATAAGTCCAACTCTTGGAATGGAATTGGTAAATCAGCAAGATATTTATATCCTAAGACAAAAAGAATACAAGACTTCATAATCTATATAAGTATATTGGCCTAGGCATTCAATTGTTCGATCCCTACTCTTCCTAAACTCACTGAACTGAGTATTCCAGCAGAAGGAACTGAATTCACATTGAAAAAACAGATGATTTCGACTTTCATCATCCAAACGATAGGATTCAAAACAATCTTCAGTCATCTTTTTTTTCATAAGCCTCCCATATTAACTCTACTAAGGAGCAGTTATATCCATTAAAAGATTGTTTTCTTGACATCTTATATTTTGACCTTCACAAAGCTTCTCGAGTGGGGTCGTCAACCAACTGCTCCAAAATCTTCACTCTTTTATCAGGGCAATTGGTCAAACATATTACCAGCAAACCAGCTTGGCAGCTTCTACCTAGCCTCTTCAATTTCAGTCCATCAAATTTCTTTTGACAACACCTAGGGTCCAAAGAACTCACATGCCTTCACACACTTCGTATTAGAAACAATAATCCAGAGTTGTTTTGGGTTCATATGTTTTGATGTTTTTGCCATTTTCTTTATTTACACCATAAATACAACAATAATCCAGAGTTGTTTTCTAGAACAGAGGCAACATTCAATTCTAGTACTAAAAGAATGCCAAGTGACAAGCTCAATCAAACACATTCCAGAATAAATCAACAACAGAGAGAAATCTATTTATGATCAATAACGTCGTCAAGTAAGTTCATTACTTTACCAATTCATTCACCGAGACGGGTTCAGACCAAAAAGCAAGTTCTGACCACCAGGCAAGTAGGACACATTCGACGACCTGGAGAGTGTGGACGCGATCTCCCTCGATGCTTCAATTCTCCTGAGCTCAATCAAACCCATACCTGCGGCCGACGTAGCATCAGAAATCAATTTCGCCGACTCGCTCTCACCCTCGGCCCTAATAATTGCCGCCCTTCTTTCTTGTTCCGCCTTCGCCACAACAAATTTTGACCGCTCTGCCTCTTGCTGCGCAACCTGCTTCTGCTCAACTGCCTTAGAGAACTCCCGGCTGTAGGACAAATGAGTAATGGCAACGTCATCTAGCACAATGTTGAAATCCTTAGCACGCTGAGTGAGGCTCTCACGCACAAGAGCCGAAACGTGAGGCCGCTCGGTCAAAAGTTGATCGGCGTTAAATTGAGCGACGACGGACTTCAGAACCTCATTTCCAATAGAATTGAGGACCTTCGAGTCGTAATCTAGACCAAGGGTTTTGAAAATGTCGGGGAGGCGAGAGGTTTCAGGGCGAGAGAGAACACGCAGGGTCAAATTTACCATCTGAAGATCTTTGGTGCCGGATTCAGAGGAGTAAGTGTGATATCTAGTACGAATATCAAATATGAAGGGCTTTTGAAGCCATGGAATCAAGAAGTGCATTCCTTCACCGACAGACTCATCGATTACACCACGAAACCGATCGAAGATGACGGCTCTTTCACCACCGTCGACGGTGTACAGCGAGGCATTCGCAACCCACGCGGCGGCGCCGAGACCGAAAGCAGCGCGAGCAAGATTGGAGAGGAAAGACATAGCAGCTTGGCTACTACCCATTTTTGAGAAGAATCAAGAAATGAGAATTTAGTTGACGCCGAGGTACAAGGTTTAGAGAGAGGGTTTAGGAGGAAGCGAAACTTGTTGTGCAAGTATTATTCTTATTATTATCTTTTTTTTTAGAACCAAAGGAAATTATATGAGCCATTTTTTTTATTTCCTATTTATAAAATACTTTATTGAACAGAAATTGAACCTTTATATTGAAATATTGGTGCTAAATTGTTTGATGATTTATTTTATGTATGACCAAGATGAGCCCCATATTTTACTTCTCTTGAAATTATTTTTATTATTTTAAGAACAATTTATTGAAATAATATATTCACTGATTCGTGTTAATTGCAGAAGTATAAGAAAAAATAAATTCAAGTGTGTGATTTTTTTTTTTTTTTTTGAGATTTTAATTTCTGCACAATTGTGAGCAATGCACCAGGTGGTGTTTGATAATTCAAGTGTGTAAATGTGATAACTAATAACTGAAATAATTAAGCAAACAAATACAATTATGAATAATTAAAAAAAAAGTGTGAAAAAAAAGGAAAAGGGATTTGTTGAATATAATTTTTGTTGTACAAGAGACTTTATTGAGCAATTTTTTATCACATTCACACTTGAATTTTTTCATTTGTCCTTGTAATCAATGACCATGGAGAGATTGCTAGTTAATTGGTTTTATTCTCGATTAATTAATTTTAATTCATTATATTTTGATGACAACAAACAAGCTTAATACTAATTAAATTTAGTGTTCTAGTATTGTGATTGTACAACATTAAATTTCGAGCACAAAATTTTTGGTTCCGTCACACTTGAATCCAAAACAAGATAATTTATGAATAAAAATCATGTAGAGAATAATAAAGTACTTAGACAAAATAAGTTCAATCCATGGTAGCCAACTACCTAAGAATTAATTTCCTAGGGATATCTTTGACAACCAAATGTTGCAAGGTTGGACGGTTGTTAAACAAAATGTGTATGCTAGAGCGGACTCAACGGGTGAATTGCTCACCCTAAAGAACAGCATGTAAAGCAATGAATTTTGTTATGGCCCAAAACGCTTCCCATCCTACTTCCCACAAACGATGTTACTTTGAACTTCCCCTCAAGCCACAGCTACCCAAGAGCAAGAGTGCACAAACTGCATTCATTCATTTGTTCAACCACAACCCTAACCAATTCGAGCATAGCTAATACAGTCGAAAAATAAAATCAAGAATAGCTAAGCTAAGTAGATAAGACACCAATTAATATCACCACTGCAATTATTGAACTAAAAAAAAATGTTCGACCCTATTCATCCTAAACTCCGAGAACTCAGCATTCCAGCAGAAGGAATTAGATTCACTTTGAAAAAATCGATGATTTCAACTTACATCATACTGTAAAAAAACAATACGATTCAAAACAATCTTCAGCCATCTTTCTTCAAATAAACCTCCCACATCAACTCCCAAATTCGTGACATCTTATGTTTCCACTTTCCCAAAGCTTAGGCTCTTCAATTTCACAATCCATCAGATTCCTTTTGATAAACAAGTTTCAATTCCTCCCTAAACAATCACATAAATATTACTACGTTCTTATAATAATCAATAGTGTTAGGAAGTATATAAAGTTGTGCCTGAAACTTGAGCGTTCACATCACACTTTGTATTTAGAAACAAGAATCTAAGATTATGTACCTTGTGCCTGGGGTAATTATCTCTTGATATCCCTAGTTGATGAACTAAACTATATAATGGCAATCTGCTGCTTAACAATAAAACTACCATAAGGCCAAAAATAATCATAGATATAAAACAAGGGACTTTTAGAGAGATCGAGAGGGAGCGTGTGCTATTTGGTCTCTTATCAGGTTTCATGTTTCTTTGTGGGCGTGTGCTATTTGGTCTCTCATCAGGTTTCATGTTTCTTTGTGGGTGTGCTATTTGGTCTCTCATCAGGTTTCATGTTTCTTTGTGGGCGTGTGCTATTTGGTCTGATGTTTCTTTGTGGGCGTCATAGACGATGGCGTGGTATTCTGGTGGGTTTGGTTCGGGTTTAGGGTTGAAACCCTTTTGGGGGGGGGGGGGGGGGGGGGGGGGGGGGGGGGGGGGGGGTGGATGCTTTGTTTTCTTTCATTTTTTCTTAATGAAACCTTGGTTCTTTAAAAAACATAAAAATAAAACAGGGGCTGCTTTTATTGATTCAGCTAACAACAAAACGAAGATGTAATACCATGGACGTAGGCACTACAAACTACAGATCAGTCTCATCAATAATGAAATCATATTTGGATGGACCAAGTGACAAGTTCAGCCATAATTTCAAGAATTCAAACATATTCCATTACAGAATAAAAACAACAGAAACATCTATTCAATTATGATCAAAAACCTAATGTAAGTTCATAATAATCTTACCAATTCATTCAACGAGACGGGTTCAGAGCCAAGAGCATGTTCTGACCACCGGGCAAGTACGACACATTCGGCGACTTGGCGAGTGTGGATGCGATCTCCCTCGATGCTTCAATTCTCCTGAGCTCGATCAAACCCATACCAGCGGCCGACGTAGCATCAGAAATCAATTTCGCCGACTCGCTCTCACCCTCAGCCCTAATAATAGCCGCCCTCCTTTCTTGTTCCGCCTTGGCCACCACAAATTTTGACCGCTCAGCCTCTTGCTGCGCTACCTGCTTCTGCTCCACTGCCTTAGAGAACTCCATGCTGTAGGACAAATGAGTGATGGCAACGTCATCCAGAACAATGTTGAAGTCCTTAGCCCGCCGAATCAGGCTCTCACGAACGAGAGCCGAAACGTGAGGCCGCTCGGTCAAAAGCTGATCGGCGTTGAATTGGGCGACGACGGACTTCAGAACCTCATTTCCGATAGAAGGGAGGACCTTCTCGTCGTACTCTAGACCTAGGGTTTTGAAAATTTCGGGGAGACGAGACATCTCAGGGCGAGAGAGAACACGCAGGGTCAGATTTACCATCTGAAGATCTTTGGTACCGGAAATCGACGAGAAAGTGTGAGGTCTGGTACGGATGTCAAATATAAAGGGCTTTTGCAGCCATGGAATCAAGAAGTGTGTTCCTTCGCCGATGGTGTCGTCAATTACACCCCGAAAACGATCGAAGAGGACGGCCCTTTCGCCACCGTCGACGGTGTACAGAGAGGCATTGAGAGCCGATGCGGCGGCGCCGAAACCGAAAGCAGCACGAGCAAGATTGCTGAGAAAGGATACGGCGGCTTGGCTGCTACCCATAGTGGAAACGGAAAGCTGAGAGGGGCAGAGAAAAGGGTTTGAGAAGAAGAGGTTTGGGGTTTCTGAGTTGTGCGGTGACACTGAGCGATCACAAAACCTCATTTCTCAGAATTTATGGGCTGGACTTAACCAATATGGGCTCCGCTAATAATAACCTAACAACTCAACCTAGGCCCATTGTTTTATATATATATATATATATATATATATCCAATGAACTAATTTGCTATTTTAATCAAAATTAATAATTAAACTAGATTGTAAAATATTTATAAAATAATAATATAACTTAAAATAAATTTTATGATTGATTAAAACAAATTTATATTATTTAAAAAAATGTCTAACTTAATTCTATAGTACAACAACTGTAAAAGCATATATAAAAAATTAAACTCAAGTTTTGTAAAATTCAGAAGAAAAAAAAAACAACAATGTAGAAAAAAATATATAACTTTTTTTTTTCATTTTAATAAAAAAAAAAAAAAAAAATTAAAAAACTATGTGCAATTGAATTATACTATCTCTGAAACTAGCCTTTGAGAATTTAAAATATCATATTTAGATTTGTTTAAATTAATGCATTAAAATATTTCAAACTCAATGTAATATTTAAAATATTTATGGTAAAGGCTTTTGTTTTTAACTTATTAAAATAAAATGAATAATTAATGGTAGTGATATTAAAAAAGAATGTGATGTATTGTGGTTAAAATGTTGGGTTGGTTGCATAAACAACAATTTCGCATATATGACAAAAAAATCAGTGTCTATAACTGATAGACTGCTATAGTTGATATATGACTATTATTGATAGACTACCATCACTGACAAAATTCTATAAAAAAAAAAAAAACTGAGGTGATAGACTACTATCAGTCCGTGATAGATTACTTGACTACTATCAGGGATATAAATTGCCATATTTGCAATTTTTAAAAAAAAATGTTATATTTTTAATTATTTCAATCTAAATTGACATACAATTTCCCTAAAATGTTGTCTTAAAAAAAAACTTGTAAATGATATAAAAAAAAGTTTAAAAAAAAATTACATTCTTATAATTTATTGAAATAGTTCTTTAATAATGAATTTTTGAAAAATTGTAGAACAAAATTATACGTAACAAATAGTCAAAATAAACTCTGAACTTTAACAACTTCTTGCCCCCAAAATTTTAAGGGAACAAAAAACCCTTCTCAAACCCTTTTGTCGTAAACAATTAAAACGACAAAATTTTAAGGGAGCAGAAAACCTCCCCTGAATTTTGCTTCTGAATCCTTCGAATCGCCCCGAACCGGCTTAAATTTGCTCTAGGATCCCTTTCCGAACCTCTAAAGGTTCTGTTGTTTCTTTCCCCATAAACCCCATAAAACATATCACAGCCACAAAAACTTCAATCTAACATTTGTTTTCTATTATTTGTTTATTTATGTGCAATTAATATTGGTTAATGTGACAGCTTAATCAATTTAATATTAATTGTTCATGTATGCTATGTTTGTAATAATCACTATATCGAGTCCCTTGTTCAAGACCTAGAGTCAGCACTTAGGGACAACCTATCTACTATCCCTAGAGACGGGTATGAGTGATAATATTAATTGTTCATGTATGCTATGTTTGTAATAATCACTATATCGAGTCCCTTGTTCAAGACCTAGAGTCAGCACTTAGGGACAACCTATCTACTATCCCTAGAGACGGGTATGAGTGAATTCCATGAGTTGTATGTTTAAGAGCATAATCGATATAAGTGTTATATTGATTATGAAGTTAAATATCCAACTTGTCGTGCCTTAATGAAAATACTTTGACCTTGCCAATAGTAGGGCCAATAGTAGGGTCTTTCCTATTTACTCTCTGACCCAGATCCCTTCTGGAATTTCATAGAAGTAGCAACATTAGCTTTCTTCTCCTTTCCTTTTGAGGTATGCAAAGATTGGTAAATTTGAAGCTCGTTCAGCTAGGCGGGCGCGGGGATCCTCGCATTAATTAAAATATCGTTGCAAAAAAAAAATGATATATACAAAATATCCAAAGAAAAAAAAAACAAAGAAAGCATCTATTTCCAAAAGATTACAAAAAGATTTGGGTACATGAATATTTTCTCTCGAAATTATTAAAATGATACACTAAACAACTTCAAACTTATTAACTCTTACTCCCTGTAATTTGTTTGCCCCAAACATCCCCTTTAGGTGCAATCGCACTAGAACCAAGAATGGTGGTGGTCGTCGTGCGGAGATCGACATTGTGGCCTACCCCTTTAGGTGCAATCGCACTAGAACCAAGAATGGTGGTGGTCGTCGTGCGGAGATCGACATTGTGGCCTACACCCCAAACAGAGACTTCAAAACTCCCCAGACTAACTAATTCCGATCGACGATGTGGCCTACACCCCAAACAGAGACTTCAAAACTCTCCAGACTAACTAACTCCGACTAAACAACTTCAGACTTTATCATTTTCATAGTATATTAAAATTATCAAAATATCCTCACACTATCCCTTTAAATTTTCTCCACCCATGGTTGTTGTCGGCGACTATCGTCAACGACTTTCGGTGACCACCTCCGACCATTGCTTCGATAAAATGTGGTGTTTGACAACCCCAAAATGATTTCTCACTCTAAAAGAAAGATATAGAATATCAAAACTATTTAAATCTAAAAGATACTTACGAGTATTTTCCTCCCAACAATAAGGTATTTCCGCAAACATGGTTAGGAATATGATGTGCTAACATGTTGCAATCGCTTTGCTCCTAGGAAAGTAAATTTAGCCTCCCCAAGTAATTTGACCTCTTTTGGAGGCTAAGTGTTGGGCTATATATATAATTCAGTAGTCATGATCTTGCCCATTCACAAAAACTTAAGGCATGTTTGGGAGTCATTTTGGCATGGTCAAAATCAATTTTTCCATTGTCAAAACCACTTCCCTTACAATAGAGATGTTTGGCAAAAGATTAACTTGATTTGGGAAGAATTTAAAATTATTTAAAATTGATTTTTTGATAGGTGATTTTGGATGAGGTGATGGACCGAAAATGTTGCAATGACGAGAGGAACTTTCATGAGAGAGAGAAGTGATTAAAGACTGAAAATTTTCTCTTAAATAGAGGGGTAATATTAGTATTTCGACTGAGTTTTTAAAATTAATTTTTAAATCATTACTAGATAATTTTGGGTGGAGTGATTGATTGAGAATCACCACTCAATTTTGTCCAAATTGTACTCAAATATGGAAATACCAATATTTCTCAATCAAACCCCACCCAAAATTAATTTTAAATGTTTTTAAAATTAATTGTCTTTTACCAAATATACTTATTTTAAAGGAACGTAGTTTTAACAATAAAAAAAAATAATTTTAACATGATCAAAATCATTCTCAGACATATTCTCAAACATGTAAAGGCTAATGTGTTGTGATACATCCACAACAAACAGTGATGAGTCACTCCAACTATTAGTGTGATCTATTAGTGATGCTTGTACTATGTGGAATCACAACTTATCTTCCACTCATACATACCCAAAGGCCACAAATGATGTGGATTTGCATTGTCATTGTTATATTCAAAACAGTATGCCAGGGTTTAGTATGAGTTTCCAAACTCAAAAAATCCTTAAATACATTATTAATCTTTCAAATCCTAATATTTCTTGGTTGAATCTATACTTAGATAAATCCATATGTTTTCATTTAAGATACATGAAATAAATTGATTAAAAAAGTTGCCTAACTTAGAATAAATCATGAATGGATAAACCAGAGAAAAAAGTACCAACTTATCATTTGATAGGAAAAAAACAGGGTTTCAAATTCGTCCCCTGGGAGGGTACAAAATACAAAGTTCCAACAAAAATTCCATCCAAAACCCTAAACCTCCAATTATTCAAACTCAACACTAAAATTAAAACTCCCTGCTCTGAACGACAGGGCCTATTAACTGGGAAAATCCACAAATCCAAACGCTTCCTCCACGCTTCTTAGACAGAGTGAATGTGACGGATCAGGTCGATCACACGTGAACTGCATAACAAAAAACACAAGCAAACTCAATCTCTACTTCTACAATTGCAATGTATAATATCAAAAAATAAGAGGTTCATTTCTTACCTGTATCCCCACTCGTTATCATACCAAGTGACGAGTTTCACAAAGTTGTCGTTCAAAGCAATTCCAGCCTTCGCATCAAAGATGCTTGACCTGTGACAACAATAACAAAAAGAATTTATAAAAACCAAGTTCACATCATATCTTGTAATAACCGTGTATTGTTTAATATACTAACCTGCTGTCACCAATAAAGTCGGTTGAAACAACATCATCTTCGGTGTATCCAAGAATTCCCTTCAGCTTGCCCTCGGATTCTTCCCTGTTAAACAAAGGAAGTCCATTGTGAGAATCTAAGATTCTACAAAATGGATAGAGGATAAAGTTAGAAATTCGTTGATACTTACTTAATGGCAGCCTTAATCTCTTCATAAGTGGCCTTCTTTTCAAGCCTAACAGTAAGGTCGACAACGGAGACATCAACGGTGGGAACACGGAAAGCCATTCCTGTCAACTTCCCATTTAGTTCTGGCAGAACTTTTCCTACAGCCTACACATTTTAATAGAAAGCAATGATCTTAGTCAAATTATTGAATACATCAACAACGATGATTATTACAATGCCCAGATATTAAATTGCAAGTACTTAAACTAGTATCGCAAGAGCATGCAAAAATCAAGGAAAAACTACCTTGGCTGCACCAGTGCTGCTGGGAATGATGTTGAAGGAAGCGGCTCTTCCACCTCTCCAGTCCTTGCTTGATGGTCCATCAACAGTCTTCTGGGTGGCTGCATATATATGAAAATGGTGAGCAAAAGTTGAACATGGAACACACTACACATTTAATCAGGATGTTTGGTACATGATAGTACATACCAGTCATGGAATGGACGGTGGTCATGAGTCCTTCAAGAATACCAAATCTATCATTGATAACCTGATACGGAAAACTAGGTTAGCTTCTGCAAAAGTCCATTTCTGATTTCCTTCAAAATGAATTAAGAACGCTTTATAAGATAAATAAACTACCTTAGCTAATGGAGCAAGACAGTTGGTAGTACAACTGGCATTGGACACAATGTTGAGATCTGACTTGTACTCCTTCTCATTAACACCAACAACAAACATTGGGGCATCCTTGCTTGGTGCGGAGATGATAACCTTCTTGGCACCACCCTGAAAAATCATCAGAGAATCTAGTCTGAGGGAACCAAGCAGGTGAAAATGGGCAAAACAAACTAAACCAGATTCTATTTTGTAGAGAAGCATCAAAGTAAACAAGAATTTAGTGCACCTTCTAATTTTTTTATTACAAAACAATAGTTCACTTCAAAAATAAAAGATTCAACATCAAGTATACTTTCTATTTAGATTTCTATTTAGCATCTTCAAACTCTGCAGCTACAAGGATATTACTAGTGAAAATTATAATACCGAATATGAATGTTTCCTTGAAATATGTAGAGCTAACATCTAAGCAACATGAAAACATTATAGTAACATAAATGATCATGAATATTCGAATTGGATATTTTAAACAAACCTTCAAATGTGCGGCAGCTTTGTCCTTGTCAGTGAAAACTCCAGTGGATTCCACAACATAATCAGCTCCAGCCTCACCCCATGGGATCTCCTCCGGGTTCCTAATGAATTAGCAAGTCAAATAAATGATCAATTGTTCTAAAAATTGATATTATTAAGAAAAATATCAAAGTAGAAGAAGAAAGAACATGAAAATACCTGGTACCAAAAACGGTGACTGATTTTTCACCAAAGAGAAGAGTCTTGCCGTCTTTAACCTTGATATCATGGTGCTTCCACTGGCCGTGAACACTGTCATACTTGAACATGTAGGTCTGCCATAGAAAACAGTAAAATTACATTTCGAAAATGAAAACGGTCTGGAATTGTGCAATGATCTAAATGATACGGATGCTAAATAAGAGATCGAACACAAGAAGACAAAATTAACGTAACGAAAAGATGTAAATGAAGCTTCAGTCTTCAACGACTCTAACAATGCTTAAATAGTTAAAGAAGTAAGAGAAATGAGTTCAGATCTAGATCATGAAAACATAAACGTAAAAATCTAGAAGCAGATCCGTAAGTTTACCATGTAATCAGTGGTGATGAAGGGATCATTAACAGCAACGAGCTCGATATCATCACTCTGCAGGGCGACTCTAGCAACAAGGCGACCGATCCTTCCGAATCCTTGATGATTATAAGCAAAATGCAATAGATGATATTAGATCGAGATCCAGAAAACTCATAATCGGAAAGGAAAAAGATAAACAAACAGAAGAAAAAGAAGGAGAAATGAATACCATTGATCCCGATCTTAATTTTGGCCATGATTGTGAGTTGGAAATGGAGAATAAACAGATCAAAAGGAAGGAGATCGGAGAGAAAATAAAAAGGCAGTGTATGAAATGAATGAAGGGTTGAAAGGTGGAATATATAGGGAGCGAGATTGGTGAGTGGTAACCTAAGGACTGGGAAAAAAAATGGAAAAATAAAATAGAAAAAATAGAAAAAATGGAAAAATGGAAATGGAAATTGTGGGGCGGATTTGTCGATGAAATTGAAAGAGTGGGGACCACAAGTAGAACTAGAGATTCGGATATTCTCTTAACTTGCTGGTGGTGTGATCGATTAATCACCGTTGATTTCTCGTCGGAGAAAGGACTTTTTTGTAACTTTGCTTCTTCATGGCCATCATTTAGTCAAACGAAGGAAGAAAATATATCCATATTCACATTGTAATTTCTATTTTACTGATCGATTTATTTAAATTAATAATTAATTTTTTCTTACCTCCAAAATAAGTTAAGTAATTATTAGTATATATATTCATATTGTAATCAATAGGTTATCTTTTTTTTTTTTTTTTTTTTTTTTTTTTATGTTTTACCGATTAATTTTTAATATCTATATCGAACATCTGATTTACGATATTTTCATCACTACATAATATATATATATAGTTAAATTACCTTAGAAATGGGATCTCAACTCTAAAGTTTTGAACCTCCGAACTCAATGGAGTACTGAGTAGTGCAGGTCAAATTATGATTTGTGAATTCTGTATTTGGTTAAGTTAATTGTTATTTTTATGAAATAAATAAAAGTTGTTTGTTATTTGTTATGATTTTTTTTTCAATATTTTAATATGGTTTTAAAAAAAATTACAGAATAAGGTTGAAAGAGAAAAAAACTTCAACTTAAAATTCTCATAGATTGCAATTTATTTGAATCATGAGGAATTGATTTCAAATTGAAAATTTGAGAAGGAAGAAAACACACAATTGGTTAGGAGTTAGGAATGCTACTTAGAAAATGTAAGAAAATATTGAGATTTATCATGAAGCCTAAGATTGAAAAACTTGAATTTGTGCAACACGTGTTTTTTTTTTTTTTTTATCACAACATGTTGGAGTAAGAAATTGAACCTAAGATTATCACAACATGTTGGAGTAAGAAATTGAACCTAAGATCTCATGGTCACTAAGCAATACATCATGTCATTGAACTATGCTCTTGTTGGCATAGTATCTTGGGGGTGCAACATGTGTTAAATATTGTATAAAAGAATGAATTATACAAATATAAGTACATATTTTGTGAGGTAATGATCTAAAAAGTAGGAGGTTTAAAGGATTCTTGAGATATACTCATTCCTATAGCATAAACAAAAACCTTGATTAAGTTTTAACCATAAATTGAAATGATAAACACCTAAAAATGGAGCAAGATCTACTACCAACCATTTGCAACTTAAAAAGGATAGAACACAAAAGAAGAAAAGTTGGAAGAAAATCCATTATCATCATTGAAGATAGATAGAATAACAGGGTATTAACAAGTTAAAACAAACAGACAAGAAAAAGAGCCAACTCCTTTCAACCAAACACAATTTCTGGATGATTTCTCTGTCCACTCTCTCATATTGACTTCGAACTGCCTCTCAACCAGCGCGTCGAAGCTCGTCAGAAGTAGTTTACTTATGAGCAGGACTCTTTACATTTTCAGCCACTTGGGTTTGACAGTTTTCTTATCACTAGGCTTGGTTTCCTTGACAACAGGGGTAGGGGCAGGGGGAGGGGCTGCTGTTTCGGGCTCTGCAACAGCCGATACAGGCTCCTCTTCTTCACTCGCGATTTCAAGACCTTTCAAAGACATGACATCTTCATTAAGGTAAGAGACTGAACCAACTGCCTCGCCTGCGTTCAACGTAACAATTCTGAGAAGCAGTTGCATCACAGTTCAAAGCAATCCCAAGGGTCAAAAGAAGAAAATAATCGTATTAGGAAACAACAAAAAGATATTAGAACCAGAAATGCACCTTTAACGACATTACCATATCATTTCCATTTATACAGAGTGGAGAATAAGAAAACACTTGTCTGAAATCATATACTTAAGGAAAATAAATGCATCAACATCAGATCTCCATCATGTAGGAAGCTCTATAAACTCAAAGAAAAAAAAATAGCAACACACACACAATACATATCTATATAAGAAGCTCTATATCGCAGGATGTCACATTTAGGAAACATGAAGCAAATGAAGAATATAGTTAATGCATATTCAAACTTAATTTGGAACAGTAATCTGAATTACATACAAGTTTAAAGATTTTTAAAGAACTGTAAGGTCCAGTTCTTTTAGGAAGAATTTAATTAAATTCTAGCCAATCCCAAACCAATTAGAGAACAACCACTGTCCTAAGTGTACATCTACCCGAGATTTTTAGCTTTCAGACAGATGTGTAATTCGATTTCAAACCACAATGTTTGGGGAATTATTTTGCAGATAAAGTTCGAACGACTTCTTAACTTACTTTTGTTGCTATGGTGTTCTGTATTTTTCAAGACATCAAAAGTTAATCACTCTTTTTGTTTCCTTCATTTTCTCATTTTGTTTTAAAATCTAGACAACAATATATTGAAACCTATATGCGAAATGTCCATCTCCCTAAAACCTCTGTAATTGACTTCTCAAGTTGTCTGCTAAGAAGCACCGACACTTTAAAAATGGAAAAGTGTCGGTCTCATACGCGTGTCCGACACGACACGCCCCCGACACGTGTCTTCTTTAAAATTATTATTTTTATTTTTTGACACTTCTGCGACACTTCTGCCACACGGATGGCTGATTTGTTCTGGGTCTTTAAAAACATAACCCTCGAGGCCCATTTTGAAGTCCATTTACTTTTAATGAAATTATTAGGGCAGGGACAAAAGTAATTTATTTTTCTCCAACTCCAACTTTTCTTACGATTTCCCTTCCCACCCAAATAACTTATTGGATTTTGGATGGCTGAACATTGTTGATAATTTTGGTTATCTTATGATTTATATCTATATTTTTAATGAATTGTATGTTGTTTTGATGTTTAAAGGTAGAATTTTTTTTATTAAAAGTATTAAATATTAACCATATGACAAATAATAAAAAAAAAAAATATATATATATATTAAAATATTAACGTGTCCCCAACGTGTCGTGTCCTACTTTTTTGGGAGTTGGCGTGTCGCCGTGTCGTATCATGTCCCGTGTCAGTGCTTCTTAGGTTGTCTATACAACTTACAGAAATATTGATGTTTGCCCTTAGCACAAAATAAATTTACTATTGAAATTAGTAGCCTGTTTTAAAAGTCCAAAGCCCCATAACAACAGCTTAATTCTTATCTCTCATTCTACTAAGGGAAAAAGGAGTTCATATTGTTAGGATTTAGGGTTTAGTTTAGGGATTATTCTTTCCTTATTTGTTATTGGTTATTCTATCCTTATTTGTATTTGTTCTTTCCTTATTTCGTCATAGCAATCTCTATATATATCTCAATGTAATTCTCTCTCAATACAATGAATAATATACTTTTCCATATATTATAACATGGTATCAGAGCTCCTCCTGAAACCCTAAGAAATCAAAAAACCCTAGGGCGGCGGCTTGCGCTTGGCAGCCGTCGCCCCTCGCCCAATTTTGTTCTTCTCCGATCTTTGTTCATATGATTTCGTTAGTTTTTTATTTGGCTTTTCTTTCTTCGGCTGTCGTCGCACCCATCGCTTTCCGCGCCGGAATCAACCGTTGCCCGCTGCCCAGATTCGTTCGCTGTCCACCATTTGTCGTCGTTCAGCCGCTGCCCGCTGCCCAGATTCGTTTGTTGTCCACCATTTGTCGCCGTTCAGCTGCTGCCCGCCGCCCAGATTCGTCCGCTGTCCACCACCTGCAGTCGGCCCAGATATGCCGCTCAGGTTCGTTCGCCGCCGCCGTTGTTTCCTCCGCATGCCGCCGCCGCGGCTGCCGCTGCCGTTTCTTGGGCACGCCGCCACCACCAAAGAGCTCTTCCTCTCTTCCTTCAGATTAGTTGCCGCAGTCCTCCTCCATTTGGCACCTCTTCCTTCGATCCAATGAAAGACCTATTTTGGTCTCGGTTTATTTCAGTTCAATGTTCGGTTTTGGTTCAAATCGGTTCAACCCCGATTCGGTTCTGGTTCAAATCGGTTCAACCCCGATTCAGTTTTGTTTCAGTCCGGTTCAGCCCGGTTTCGTTTCAGCCTGGTTCATTCCAGTTCGTTTCGTTTCAACCCCGGTTCAATCCGGTTTGGTTTCGTTAAATCTTATTCAGTTTACTCTGATTCGGTTCTGGTTCAAATCGGTTCAACCCCGATTCAGTTTTGTTTCAGTCCGGTTCAGCCCGGTTTCGTTTCAACCCCGGTTCAATCCGGTTTGGTTTCGTTTCAACCCCGGTTCAATCCGGTTTGGTTTCGTTAAATCTTATTCAGTTTACTCTGATTCGGTTCGGTTTATTTTGGTTCACTATGTTCGTTGTGCATCTGCCTCCGCATGTTCGCGCAAACTCTCCGTCATGAAGATTCAAATCTGCATTTGTTCGTCCAAAATTATCTAACAAACTCAATTTGGTTTCTCAACTACCATCTTGAGTTTGAGGGAGGGTGTTAGGATTTAGGGTTTAGTTTAGGGATTATTCTTTCCTTATTTGTTATTGGTTATTCTATCCTTATTTGTATTTGTTCTTTCCTTATTTCGTCATAGCAATCTCTATATATATCTCAATGTAATTCTCTCTCAATACAATGAATAATATACTTTTCCATATATTATAACACATATCTTTGAAAAATGAATCATAATCTCATGCCAATCAGACATATATTATTCTTTTTGGAAGGCAATTAATCTAAAAAAAAAGGTCCATTTTTTAAAGTTCATCCAGAGATTGATTTCCATTCAAGGATGACTCTGAACAAACTATAAATAACATTGATGCTGAAGTAATATCACAAAAAATTTAAGAGAAGCAAAAAGATAACAATAAACCAACACATAGAAGCATTATGAGAAACTACAACCATGAGTAACTGAGAGTAAAGTATGTCAAGTAGGGATCATTATTGTATTACGAATCATGCTGCCTCCGGAAACTCAATAGCTTTGATTTTTATTTTTTTTTATTCACGAGTGTGAGGGCGAGCTTACGTGCACCTCCACTAATCTCACGGGACAACCGTCTGACCCTACATTCTACAACATTTGGTTGACAAGGAAACCCGTAGAAAATTAATTCCTAGGTAGGTGGCCACCAAGGATTGAACTCATTCCATCTAGGAGGACTTTATTAGTCCCAAGACCCTTCATGCCCACTAGGCCAACCCTTGATGGTTTCAATAGCTTTGAGATAGTCTCCTTAAACTGAAAGTTATCCTCTCCACCACAATTTGGGCTGCTATATACCTTCTATAAACACCCAATAATTTTCTAAGTGACTCCAATTTTCTCTTATATGCCCCACTGATAATTGTCACATTTGTCCTGAACAGCCCTTACCACAATCATCCTAGATGGTTAAAACTCCAATTTTCTCACATCTACCATAAGTAAAATGTGAGGGTGGAGTCCTAACGAACTATATAAAATACTAGAAATCGACAGGACAAGAATGAGAATTCAAGCATCCAAGTTGATATCATGTTGAATACCACACCACACGTATAAGTAAACCTAATTTTTAAAATTAAAGCTCCTATAGTACTTAGAAGGTCAAGCCACACAAATTTCAAATAAGCATGGAGAAAGTTGCATTCCGAACCTTCAGGTAGATCGTACGAAAAGTAGACGATTGCACCAGGAACAAAGCCAGCAGAATAAAAATCCTGTGTCAAGTCTTTTATCTGTTTCTTGGGAGGCGTGGTATCTGCAATGTAAGGTAGGTAATGATGAATCAACTCTTAAGAAACAAAGAAATCTTTAAAGCAACAACAAAAGGTAGGTATAGATTGTTCTAAGTTCTTCAGAGTTCAGACATACAAATATAAAATGGTAGTTCTGGTTGAGCAACTACTTCGGTAAGAAGATCAACTAGGGTCTGCATTGTTTCGGATGGATGAAAAGTTGCCTCTAATGTGTGATTATCAGGAAAGCGAATCCGTACACTAACCTGCAGCACAATGGCCAGACTCAGTCCTAAAAAAATATTTTAGACGTTGCAATCCACTGAGCATACCAATGCTATTAAAAATTAATAATAATATTTTTTTATTAAAACAAAAGAACAAAAAAACCAGGATAGTCAAGTAGAAGTTTAGCTAAAAAAAACTTTGTTGCACCTTTGTTATCCTTGACCTGCGGGCTGCTTCTTCTGCCTCTCTGATCTTCCGTGTTTTTAAATATTTCTCTGCTGGGATGGAATCATAGTGCTTTACTATGTGTGTATAGATATATGTGTTGACAGTAACACTGTTTCACCTATATAAATATTTGAATGCATTCCTAAAGGATGCCAACTTTCCAAGTATCCTACAATCTTCCCAAATAATCATTGGGGTTTTTAGAGTTAAAAGTGACATAATAAGCTGACTAGCTAGACTTCTGATAAAGCGATAAAAATAAAGATCAACTCAAAAATGACTGAAATAACATGTTTCAAAACACCTATCCAATGTAAAAAATGCTCCACCTAAATGATAATGTCAACCATATCAATGGAAAAAGTGGCAAGCATCAAAGCTTGGTATGCTACTACAAATATTAGGGACCAAAAGAAAATTGCGTGCTTCAATTACTACTGCTCAGCAGCTCAAGTAATGAAAATAACAACAAATTACCGTCCTTTCTTGTTGCTAGAGTTCGAAAGTAGTCTTCCGCTGTAAATTCATAAAAACCATCTGTCTCTTCTCCTAAAAAGAACAAGGGCATGTAGAAGGAGTTACTTGCAAGGATGATCTAAATCAAAAAATCCGTTTATCTGTAATCTATGTCTAGTTCTATCCAAGGATGCAAACTTAGATTAATTAGTACCAGTGTTGGGCAACTCGTCAGTTGATGAAGACGGTGGTAATGTTTCAAAGACACGGATCTCTCGTCCAAATTTCTCTTTCGCACCCAGGAACTTGGCCTAACCTCAAAAATCCCAGGGGGGAAGAATAAAAAAGAGTGAGCATTCTATACCATTCAAATTTCCACCAGAAGTCGCCTTATAAGAGAACAAAATTATAGTTTTGAACCAGACAGAGAGTGTACACCTAATAATTCAAGAAGGTTACCAATAAAACTCGATCAATATAATTTGTTTAAAGCACATAAGCTTGATCCTTCTCCTTCCCTCCAAATAAACTAAAAAAAAATCCTAATTCAATAAGCAATGTAAACCCAGTTGAAGAAAGGGAAAAAGAGGCATTATGTCCACAATCATAGAGTAAAACAAGGGAAAAGATCCGAAAAACACAATACCATAACAATAGAAAGAGAAAAATAGCAATCTAAAGAATACCCAGAATCCCCAATCAACAATATCAAATTACTGGATCAATTGCAATCAGAAAGGTGTAAGCAAGTGGAAGAGAGAGAGAGGCAAGAAATGTAATTCGTGGGTAAAGACCTTAGCTGATTGGTCAGCCATGGAGTTGATGTTGCTGTAGGTAAACCTCCTTCTCTTAAGTGCTAGAGAGTAAGAATCATCACAAACCATCAGCAAAGAAAACTGAGTTTGAAAGGAAGAAGAAAGGCGAGTGTCTCATATAAATAGTTCCCCTTTTTCTTCTGGTTTCGCTTCCGTTTCTTGCTGGTTGATGCGGGCACTCTCAAGGGAATCAGAATTCCTCGCTTGCCACCCCCTTTCGCAAGTTTCTTCACACGTGCCTATCACACGTTTAAATTGAAGCTCCTGAGCTGGGCCGGAATGAGCCCACCCCAAAATAGTCCAAATCCCAAGGCCCAAAGCCCAATCTCATTTTCAAACCCTAAAGCTCACAAGCTTATCTCTCTCCTCTCTCCCTAAACATAAACATAAAACTTTCTAATATGCCTTTGTATGTGAAAATGTGAAGCACACCAAAGTTTGTAACTAAGCTTTTAAGAGTAATTGTGGTGGTGTTTAAAGAAAATATAATAAAAATAAAAATGTTAAACAAAGAGCAATCAGTCAATTTTCTTCATCCTCCGGGCCGAAATTGGAAATGGAAAATTTTTCTCGAACCTCGGGTTTGGTATGTTCATCTTTATCACCGTTCATCTTACCGAAACCTTTTTCAAAATACTTATCCAACCGAGTACTAATTCTGGTTAGGTATGACTGTTCAACTTCAATGAGAAATCCGTTTGAAATATATATGTTGAAGGTACATAATTAGAGTTAATGCAATAATCAATGATATTTCAATTGAAGCATAAGAGCAACACAATTGGAATACAAGACACTATCGTTATTGGACTTTTCTTTCTTGGTAAGTTGGTATGCACCAAGAACACGTCTAATGCACCAAAGGTTATATAACTTTTATTATAGTTTCTTATTATTATGTTTTTTAAACAATATAATTTTGTGTTATAATTTGTTTGACTCCCTAGAATAAATTATTGATGCGGCTCCCAAAAGTCGACAATGGAGATGATGATAATAATTTGCATTTCATTAAAATAAAGTTCGACAATTGTAAGGATGACGATCAAACAAAAAAAAATAGATAATAATTTGTGTCTTATTCACCGAGTTATGTTTGGATTGATGTTCATCATAGTATATGCATAGAAAGGAATAAGTGTGCCTATTCAATAGTAAAGTATAGCGTTGTTTTATTATTTGTTTCCTTTTATATCAACTAGTTTTCTATTATAAAGAGCAAATGTGTGAATTCATGTATAGAACAAACAAAATTAAAGTGACATAAACCAATTTCCTTACTTATATTTACCAAAGTTTTATTTGGTAATGAATTTGTATTTTATATTATTTATCTGATTTTATGGATACATGAATTAGGTTTATATTTGAGTAAAAATGAGTAGATTTGTTTTAGTGAGTAAAAGATAATTTACTAAGTTTAATAAAATCATAAGAACCCAATTGAAAAAATCATAAGAAACAAATACAATTTTTTTTTTTTGTAAAGTTATGTAATTAATGCGTGGTGAGTAATTGAATTACTACGTTTTAGTCACAACTTTATGCTAATTTTCTATGTTGTGTTTGGCAATTCAAACTAATCTTAGACCATAACAACTAAATTTAGGGACCAAATGAAATATAGTCCGTGGTAAAACATACGGTTCAAAGAATAAGGTTAAGGTTATTTATAAAGATAATTTCCTTACTAATAAAAAAAAATAGAGTCACGAATAAGGATGTAAAATACACGGTGAATATTTGTTCAAAATTCCTGGAATTGACAATATAATAAGAAGGAAGAATAATAATTAAAAAAAAAAAAAAAAAAAAAAAAAAAACCTTTGACTTTTGAATTTAACAAAAATCTGCTTGGCCTTTCGACATAATAGATTTTTTTTATTATTTTTTTTGCAACGAAAAAAAAAAAAAAAAAAAATCTAATATGTCCAAATAGGTATAGGGATTGGAACTTCGATCTATGTCAATTACCACTAAACTTATTTTGACAGATATACTAGTATATTACCCATCACATTTAAAATATGGAAGAAGAAGAAATATAATTTAACTAAAAATAAAATATGTAAATGACTGAATTTTTAAATTTTAGTCGAAATTAGAGAGATTTAAAATATATAATTTCCAAGTATGCATACGTTCCAAATACGAATAATAAATAATAATTTTGTACGAATTAAGAAACTTAAAAATTATAAAAATGTGTACAGATAAAAGAATAAAAAGAAGGAGATAAAACTCAAATTGGTGTTGAAAATGAGAGAGTTAGAAGACTTTTGCAATTCTACAACTTTTGATATTATACTATTAAATATAATTAAATAATAAAGTTGAAATTGTTCATATTCAAATATTTTAAATGATTTGGTATCAAAAAAAAAAAAAAAAATTTAAATGATTTTAGTAAAATGGTAGAAATTAAAAGTTTTTTTTTAAAGACATTTTAATTAAAACGAACTCTTAGTCAATGCAGAATCAATTGAGTTAGGTTCAGTTTGATTTTTATTATAAATTAATAAAAAGACAATCTTAAAAAAATTGGTTTTAAAATGTAAAAAAAAAGCGCCCACACACAACTATTATTTATTATTAATTAATGTTATTATTTTAATACCCTAATTTATTAGGAGCCGGTATTTAGTAACAATAAAATAAGGTTAATGTCATTCACATGAGCCGGTATTTAGTAACAATAAAATAAGGTTAATGTCATTCCACATGTGGTGAGTCTGTCTTAATGTTATTCCCACGAGGTAGAATCTCCTTCACCGTGGGATAATTCTATATGTCAAGTGCCTGCAGTGTCATAACCAGGCTGAAAATGGAATCCACGCGCTATGGAATTGCAAGGGAAGTAAAAAAAAAAAAAATCGTCTCTTTGGCCTTCCTATGGAAAATTGAACGATACTTATTATTCTTATATTTGTTCCCTTTTTTGCAGAATCATACAAGATTTGGAGAATATGGAAGTGCTCCCTTTTTTGCAGGGACATACAAGATTTGGAGAATATGGAAGTGCGCTCTTTTGTTCTAATTGCTTCGGTCATATGGAACAATATAAATAAAGCTTTCTTTGGAGGTAGACCAACTCATGCTCTTAAGAAGTCCCCAATTCAATGAGAGCTTGATTGCATAGATGAGACCCTTTTTTGCAGGGCCATACAAGATTTGGAGAATATGGAAGTGCGCTTTTTTGTTCTAATTGCTTCGGTCATATGGAACAATATAAATGAAGCTTTCTTTGGAAGTAGACCAACTCATGCTCTTAAGAAGTCCCCAATTCAATGAGAGCATGATTGCATAGATGAGATGGATGGTGATCGAACCCCTTTGGTGCAGTTACGACGGCGACTTCCACGATGAAAGAGACGTTGATGTAGTTGTGACTTCCACGATGGTTCGAGCGGAGTTTTGGAACCCTCCTCCATTGCACTCCTTTAAATTAAAACACATGTTACTCTGTTGGATGATGCAATGGAAATGGGGGCAATTATTCGTGACTCGGCGGACAACATTATTCTATCGACAGATAAATTTCAGGTGCGAAGAATATCAGTTGATCTTGCTGAAATGATGTTGAAACCCTCAAACAGAGGGTGTGGATCTCACTATTGTTGTAGGCCTCACTTCTTTATTATGAAAACAAAATACAATTTTTGGTCGACGATTAACGCACCAAAAAAAGTACGAGACTTATCTAGAATTTTTGCTTCGTACTGAGATATTGTAACTCTATGGCTCACGACCTAGCTAGTCATGCTCGAAGAACACATACCTCAAAAAATTGGATGAAAAAAACTCATCCCTAAACGACCAAGTCTGTCCTATCTAATTTATCGTTCATTTTCATTTTTATTCATCACTCTTAATGTTTACTTTACTTTTTGGTTTTTCTTTTCTTTGCACTAAAAAAATAAAAAGAGAGAGATTACAGATTGTACCTAACATAATTTCAATGAGATCTGCTTTCCTCATTGCTCTTACCAGGCATATTTGTAATAATTATAAGAAGTGAACATTTTTATGTACAGAACAAGATGGCCCCAAAAGAAGGAAAAAGAAAAAAAAAAAAAGAACTCAATTATATTCATAGGTTATCACTTATGATCAAGAATCTCAAGCGACCAGATCTGACATAAAAGGAGGATAAGCAAAGAGAGAGAGATAAAGGCTTTCTTCTGTGTTTCTTTCTGCAAACAGAGTCCAAACAAACCAGCCATTGCAGAACTTCTGTCTGAGTAAAAAAAAAAAAAAAGAAGCTAAACATATACCTCCCCTTTGAATATCCTTTAGATTCCAAGAGTATTATATCCTTTGCTGAAACAAATTGAAATCCAAAGATAACCAGAAAGAGACACAAAAAACAATAACTTCAATTACAGAAGCAGGAAACTACAAGGGACCATCATCCAGATATTGATGAGCACAATTATGAAAAATTGAACTTCGTTCTTGCTATTTCACCCATTCAACAACAAAACAGGAATTTCCCAAGGTACCCGGGGCTCGGCAGACCCGAATCCTTCTCCCCCAATCACATATACACAGAGAAAATGCAATGCAATGCAAAATAGAAATTTGAGCTTTTTCATGAAATGCATAGCAGCAGTAATCAATGTCAACTTTCTCGACTGCACCTTAATCCAATTTGTTCAAAATGGGACCACGAATTTAACTGCTGCTGCTGCTTTCATCACATGGTGAGGTGAGGTGATTAGATTACCTTTTATGCCCACATACCCAATTGGAATATCAAATCTGCTGAACACCCATTTCAAGATCTCTTGTTAGCTAGCTAGCCAGATGAAGCTCGTAAGCCTACTTTGGAAGAGACAAGGACTGCTTCGTTACTCGCAGCTTTCACGGCAGCTATCTCTTCTAAGCGTTTCCACTTAGCCTCACGCTTAGATTTCATATCCTTCTCGTGTGTCTCTTCTTCTTGAAATTTGAGCAAACATTCCTCAAACAGCTCAGGGTCAGCATCCGAGAAGATCTTGCGGACGTTTTGTGTCAAGTTTTGTACAGCCTGGTTCCAGTGGTTTCTTGAATTTCTCTCCAGCGAAGGAAATATAATCGGTAAAATGACTTTGCGGTTCTGTTTGATTAGGTTCTCAATGTGATTATTGTTCCATAAAAATAGAGTCCTTTCAGCCACCTGAAAATGAACAAGATACACACGGTACAGTCAGATACGCGATGTAGAAGACTAATTTTCTTTCTACTTGAAAATAATTAAATAAAAATCCTCAGAGATTACTTAACAATCAAAATTATTCAAGAAAAAATATTTGCTATGACCAAAATATTGTGGTCAGTGTATGAGAAGAAATAAAATGAGAGAGATTAGCTAACAATAGCTATATTTAAATGGTACTTGTGAGTCCACAAGGATATCTCACTAATCCTCTCTAGATTCACAGGTTACTAAAACATTTGTCAGCAACATACCCTGCTTCAGAAACTGCATCTAGGCGCACCCATGAGGGAAGTGACCTCGTTCAGGTGCACACAGGCACCTTTCTGCCTAAGCTTCAGCCTTTTAGAAGAAGGAAAAAGAACTAAGGTAGAGAACTGTTGGGATGCCTAGAGTAAAGACAATCACTCTCTGACTAAATTAAAGCCTTAAACAAAGCCTTCGGCCCAGAGCTATCTTTTGTAGTGCCTAAACTTTGTATGAAAAATCATTTTAGCCATTGACATTAACTATTTTCAAAATGTATTGAGAAATTTCACATGATCGCATTTTTAATTTACTACCCTGATGAGTAGATGTTTGTATGGATAAATATCGAAAACCACATGCAGTAAGTCTAATGTTGAATTTCGGGACTAAAAGTAATCTTTTATGCAAAGTTTACACTAAAACAGATATTTTGAAAGGTGTTTGAATGTTTGAGACTAAAATAGAATAAGCATAAGAGATCAATGAACATAATCTCACGCTTCATAAGATAAGATAATTATTATTTTCACCTGGCACTTAAGCTCCAACAAGCTATTGTTCTCTGGTGTGCCTTATGCTTTAAAAGATATTTCCAGAATGAAAGAAAACAAACAAGAGTGCTAACAGATCAAGGTCCCCTGACCTTTTTCATTAGTGGGATAATATTTGTGAGTGTCCGGGTCAGCTTACGCGCACCTCGACTAATCTCACGAGACAGACCGCCTGACCCCTACAACATTTGGCTACCAAGGAAACTCGTAGGAAATTAATTCCTAGGTAGGTGGCCACCAAGGATTGAACTCATTCCCACTAAGAGGGCATTAATACTCCAAAGGCCCTTCATGACCACTAAGCCAACCCTTGATGGTTCCTTTTTTTCATTAGTTTTTTTTTTTTTTTTTGATAAGGTATTAGTTTATATTAAATATGAAGAACTATATTTAAAGTAAAAAATAATAAATATGAAAGAACAATAATTAAAGTCATATATATGAACTCAGAACTCAGTTTCTAAAGTTATGAACTATGATCTCACAGGTCAATTAGCCAACCTTAAAACTCAATGACACACACAGTTATACAACCTACAGAATAGATCTGTTCAAGCAAAGTCGTAGGTCACTTAGCCAACCCAAGTACCTGTCCATATCATAATTTTGTTCATTTGTGTAAGCCACAACACCTTTTTATCTCTTAAAAGATGTGTAATCACTTTAGAAATTGGGATAATTATTTTAGTTATTATTTGGCCTAGCATATGAAAATATTGTTCTTATCACCCAAGAAACAAGCACATATTGCACTTCCATTACTCTCACATCTAACTTTTTATATCTATTTTATTTATGTATTTAACCTATAAATCAATTTTCTGAATATTGATTACTATAGGCATAAACAAAATCTAATCTGAAACATTATATAAAGGATACACTTAAAGAAAGTCTAATGCTAAATTAAGTTTCCAGCAAAACCGGACCATTGTAGGCAAAGAATAATCATTATAATTGTAGGAAAAGCACTATCGAAGTTAACCTTAACCAAACTTGCCATGGAATTTAGTCTAAGAACATATGGAGTGTTTAAGTGCATTGAGTTGTACTTTATTTTATAATTATTATTTTTAATATCCGTGAGGGTCTGGGTCTGCTTGCGTCCATTTTGACTATTCTCACGGGACAAATGTCTAGTCTAACCTCACTACATTTGTTTACCATGGTAACTCATAGGATATGAAATCCTAGGTAGATGACCACTATGACTTACACTCATTCCCTTTAAACCCTTTATTATTTACATTTGCTCTTATTAGCTACTAGGTCAATCCATGGTGGTTGTATTGAGTTGTACTTTAAAAAATAACAACTCTATTTACAACATACTAATCCATAAAATTGCGACAATGAATTCATGAATTTATGTAAGTCCCTTTCAAATTAAAATAATGAATCCACCACTGCACAAGAGCCAAAACAAATAACCTCATCAACATTAATAGTTGAGGCCATATATATTATACTTCAATCCCAGATATTCGTGAAAATAAATAAAAAATCATGCAAGTAAAATCGTTTGTGCAATATGTACCCAATTTTAGGCGGGCAAAAGTGGACAAAAAAAAACAATTAGCATCAAATCTCGAGTCCTTGATGCCCTTTATTCTACTTACCAGCGTAGGAACGTGTTTGGATTCAGGAACCATTGTTAAGCTAAAAAAGGAAATTGAGTGAAAACAAAAAACTGAAAAAGAACTGTCACACAGTCTACCTGAAAATGTGAACTGCTCAAGCAACGTCCAATCTGGCGAAACAAGGGTACCATGGACCGCTGAAACTCGGCAGGCTGAGTTGCTTCTAAGACTTCTTCAAGTTCACCTAAGAACATCACCTCCTTAGAACTGTTTGTAATTGGCCAATATTTAAGTAATCCCCTTATGATTGTATCAGCAAGCTTGCAATCTTTCTCCACAAATTGTGTTATACAGTAAGATAACTGCTGGTGATACATGGGTATGCATTTAGGTTTGTGAAGAGGAATAAGTGCTCGAACGAGAAAGAGTTTATGCTCTTCTTTTAGAGGAAGAGCAAATCCATTGATTATACTTCCCAAGATCTCTAAAAGCTCTGCAATCCCATTATGCTTCTCAGTTTCAAAAATAAACCGATAGAAAATGTTGTTGATTGATTTCCTGATGAATGGTCTATGTACCATAAATTTCCCATAGATGCGGTGCAGAACTGTTTTCAAATAATCCCTCTCTCTGGGATCCTCAGAATCAAAAAGATCTAACAGCCTGAGAACAAAAGAGTGATCAATGTACCTCTTTGCCAACTTCGCATCTGTTTCAGGCGATGCCACAAACCTGAGCAGAAACTCATAAACAACTTGTAAGTGTGGCCAAGTGGGGTCCATTGAGGGCTCCTCTTCTTCAAGATCAAACGCTTCTAAAGCTTTGTTATCTCGAGATGGGATAGTAGGTGTTCGAAATAAATTCGAGGACACCATCTTTACAATTTCTTGTATAACATTTTCTGGCAGCTTTCCATTGGCAGATGCAACATAATCAACAAGCTCTATTAGTGTCTGTCGCTTGATATCCTTTTCCTTGAGGTTCTTTGATGGGTCGGTGAAGTCAAACAACACACAACACATGTTCAGCTTTTTAATGAACAAACTCTGCTTCTCAGAACTAGGAACATCTTTGAAACCTGGCAGTGCCTCATAAGAAGCTTGGGAGTTACCATTTGACTTTGAATTGAGCCCTTGAGGTAGCTTACTGCCATGATTTAGTCCAACATTCAAAGCAGAATTGGGGCCAGAAAAAGATCCAGTTCCAGTGTTGGCGTGGTGGTTAGCTGCTGAATCATTGCTCCTCGAACTAGTAGAAGCATTCGAAGACGAGACATTCGTCCCTGCTCCTTCACGATGCTCAGTTGACTTGGAAGGTTTTCGTGGAAGCCTATTAAGTATTTGTTTAATCATGACTTCAATGGAAAAACAAAAGATTTTCCTTGTTCACTTCAAAACAGTCGCTGACTCTCTAGTTGCTTCAAAGCAAATACAGCTTCTAATGCATGGAACAATGAACAACCTACAACAAAACAAGAAATTCCCAAATGTACTCAGCCAAATTCCATCTTAAAAATGGAGAAATAGAATAATAAGCATAAGATTTAACATCATTTCAATACCAATACCAGTGGCATTTAACCTTTCCGAAAAATGATGCAATCAAATGGGGGAAATTCCCATCCTAATTGAGAAACTAAATCCATTTAGCATTTCAATTATAGAACCTTCAAATCTTCGTTTTCTAATTGTCATTGACTTCACGACAAAAAAAAATGCCTACTCTTCCACCAAGAAGACAACAGCAGGTTTACTCTTCTGGGGTTATATCAACAACCCCAGATGGCCAGAGATGGCCAGATGCAAAGAAAAATAAAATTAAAAGAAACCCAAGATCATTTAAAGCAGAATCGCAAAACCAAACTCCAGAAACATTGACTTCCATCTTCAACCACATAAACAAAGAGAAGGGGCAGTTGAAAATCACCTGGGTCTCCTCTATTCGCCTTCAGTATATTAAGGTGGAGAAGATAAGCAAGTGGATCAAGATAAAACAAGATCTGGGTATGATCTATTGACCCACCACAGCAATCTCCAGCAAAAGCAGCCTGCAAAATTCCCAAAAAGGAAGGAGATGAGAAACCTGAGCCACATTGAAATTAGATTCGAAATAAAAAAAAGGGGAAAAGTGGGAAGCTCGAGAAGTTACATGTGAGGCAAGTGAAATTAAAGAGAAGTCGGAAATTGGAATTACATATTAATAGAAGACATGGATGGGGATTTAGGATGTGAAAGAAGAGCTGCGATTGTTATGTTAATAGAAGAAATGAAGAAACAGGGGAAGAAAGAGAGATTTAAAGAAGGAAAGAGAAGGAGGAAGAAGAAGAAGAAGATTGGAAACCAGTCAGTAAGCAAAAGGGTTAGGTTAGAGAACAGCAATCCATAGCTGCTGCTGTTCTGATCGTTGTTGTTCCAAATGCTTTGTTTAGCAAAAGAACAGTTTTTTTGATAATACCCTTTTCCATTTTTTCTTCCTTACTTTCCCTTCCTACTATCTTTGGAATTTCAACCTCTATTTTTTACTTCTTTTTTTTTTTTTTTTTTTTTTTTTAGCTTTTCAATTTTTATTTATTTCATTGAGTAATTTCTCTGTTGATATTTGATAATGGCTTCCCTCTATCTTTGAATAATATCTCTATTTGTCAAAAGAATTTCGCAGAGAAGGGGGAAAAAATCAGGCTTATAACTTTTTTTTAAATAAATTAAAAATATATCAGCAAAAAATATTTCATTATATATTAGCTTAAAACCAATTAAGTTTATAAAAATATGGTTAAATTATAAACATGAATTTTTTTTAATAATGATTTTTAAAAAAAAAGTTTTGATTTTGAGGATCATATCTATTTCAAAATATTTAGGATTCTCCACGTGTTTTATTTATTAAAAACAATTATCGATTCACCACCTTGATTTTGTGTTCAATAAATTTATGTTAACTTAATTAATTTTGTTTAGTCTTTAGTGGTAGTCTATACAATAAATTTTAATTATGACTTTTTTTTTTCTTTTAATTCAGTGTGGAGATTCGAATTTCTGACATTTTGATATATATATATATTTTTTAGTTAATTGAGTTATGAATTATGGTCCGATTAGCAACCATTATCTTAACGAGTCCTTTAAATGTAATTATAGTTAGTATATTTATTTTAATATTTCGCCACATGTAAGTCCAACCACATGTAATTGGTTAACCCAACATTTTGTATTGAAGCCAAATGGAGCATAGCTCAATTGGCATAAGGTTGTGTTCGTGATTAAGAGGTCATGGGTTCAATCCTCGCATTTAGCATTTATTAAAATACCGTTGCAAAAAAAAAAAAACATTTTGTATTGAAAGTGAATCATTTTTCTTTTTGTAAGATATTAATTAATGTTGTGGGTAGTCAAATTTGGTCATTAATTCATATTTCATGTGAGTTGAGATATGTTTATGTTGGTAACTACCATATTTTTGTTATTTGCTTAAAAAATAATCATATTTTTTAAATTATTTTTAAAAAACTTAGTGGTTTTGTTTATAAAAATGGCAAAAATCAATTTATACCTTAAACTTGGGAGGTTGTATTAATTAAACCATAAACTAATAATTGTATCAATTTACACCCTCATAAAAATGTTAGTCTATACATGCGTGGAGACTTATCATTTATCAATTAAACCTCTAAACTTTCATAAATTGATTCACTTATGAAAGTTGAGGGGTTTAATTGCTAAAATTATATGTTTAAATTAGCGTTTTTTAAAATAAAATTCTAACCGAATGTGTAAATTAATACAATTTTAAAAATTCAATAATTTAAAGATTAAATTGATACAACCTCCTCTAAAGTTTAAGGTTGTAAATTGATTTATGAACTTAAAAAAAATAATCTTCAAACCTAGGGAAGAAAAAATGTGGGTTGAAATGTTCTTAAGGTAATGTTTGGCACGCGCTTTGGATTGCTTATTTGGGCTATGTCTAATTATTCAATAAATGAATTTGTCCTTCCTTCCTCACCCCTCACTCATGGATTATAGTTTCACGAATCTCTTCCTCTTTTAAATGCATCACTTTTCTTTTTCTCTAAAAATTTTTAGTTGTTTTTTTAGGAGTTCAAATTTCTGACCCCTTGATCACTAGTTCATACAATATATGAGTTACGCTCATGTTGGCGTTGCAAAATTTATTTATAATTATAAAAAGTATAATAAAATGCATTTTTTATTTATTTAAACGTATGAATGATCTATGGTCACTCTGCATGCATAAAGTAGAATTTTTCATAAACTTGAGAGAAACACAATGTGTTTAATATATGTTAGATAACTTATATCTATTTTTGAGAAATGGATGAAAATAGAGGAAGCCTCAAGAAATGGGTTAGTAGCCAAAGAAGGTAAATTTCACTTTTTAGATTTAGGGTACAAAAATCTTAGTCCCCAAAGAAACAAAAGATGAAATTAAAAGGAAAGGCACAACACCTCAAGTTTAGCATAACCTATCAAATTATTTTGGTTGCATATAGCAATTTTAGCACCTGATATGTCATCATCCTAGCATCTCACTTATTAAACCAGCAAGCCTCAACCAACATGATTGTATTTCTCCTATAATTTGCACGAATCAAGACTTTATAAAGTTGAACCGTTGCGTAACAACACTATCTAATCCAAAATTCTACTATGATTTAATTGTCAATATATGATTGATATGCATTATATTGGTGCTATCACATGCACCTTGTCAACTAGGATCATTGAAATGAAAAAAAATTTCTAATAGCCGTGAATAGTAAGTACTATTAAAGTCATTATAGTTATTTTATTGACGGTGAGTTATAATAGTCGGTGGGTCAAACGTAGACGGAGTTATAATAAAACAGTCCACTCAATTTCAAGTTGGTGCCCCAAACACCCCTTAAAGAATTATTCGTTCAACTCTTCCTTTACGGAACAATATATGTAAACAATACAAAATTAAATAAATCCATACAAAATAAGGTTGTTTCAAAACAATTGAAGAGAAGATCTCTTGATACGACTTTTCACCTAAGGCTTCCTCACATCCACCTTTTTTTTCTCTTTTTTATCCACGAGTGTCCGGACTGAATTAGTTTGCCCGCACCTAGACTAATCTCACACGACTATATTTGGTTGACGAGAAAACTCAGGTTACTAGGATATTAAATCTAAAGTAGGTTGCCATCATGGTTTGCTCAAGTTCACCTCTATTAACAGCTGAGTTAACAAGTTAGAAAAATATATGCAGAAGATATCACAAATTGCACAAGCTGTTGTATAAAAACTCTTCAACTGCGTTATATACTATACCACTGCTAAAAGAATTGCTCCTCTATCAATTATCATCACCTAACAAGAATAAATTATATCATTCAAACAAACAAAAAAAAACTACCATGTTCAATTCAATACCAAAGTCATAAGAACACCGCCTTGTGCTTCCCCTTCTTCTTGGCGCGCCCGTGCTCTTCTTGCCATGGCAAAAGAAGGGTTTTTTGATTGACCAATGTGTTTAGCACCAGCTCCCTTAGTCCAGTGTCATTGACCTCACAGAAACGGCTCGACCAGTCCTCTGGTTTCACTGCCTTTGTCCCCAGTCCGGGCGCTCTATCCTTCGACCCCACATTCTGCTCCTCCTGCCAATCTGCTACATACGTCGCCACTCGCCGATAGAATTTCTCCTTAAACACTTCCCAAACTTGGTACTTGTAATGGTTTATAACCATCTCTGCCCTCCCCAAATGCATATACTGAAACCCATCTCTCAAGTGGAAATGATGCACCACATTGATCAATGTGGAGTTCAATGCCTCCGGATTCACTATGCTCTTGTGCCGCTCCCGCTCCGCTTTCCTGCACGTGTACCCCACCGTCACCCCCTGCACCGGCCTCCTTACCAGCCCGGATGGCCCGAAGCTGTGGCAGGACACGCGTATCTCCCCAACGGTGTCGTTTTTGGCTTGGTTTCTCAGCACATCCAGCAGAGACAAACCATTTGGCAGGTAGAAGAACTCATCCACATCAATGAATCCGACCCACTTACAAGAATCTCGAGCCCGTAAAGCACAATGTGCAAAACCAGATTCTTGGGTCTTAACCCAGGGCCAGATATGTCGAGAAATGTTGTGTTTGGCACTGGAGATTGATGCAATTACGTCTTCAATGTCGTCATCGCTGTTGTTGTCGTAGATGAACCAGCGGCCGACGCCGATATGGGCGTGGTAAATGATCCATTCTTTAAGGAACTGCGCTTGGTTTCGCAGCATTGTGCATATGCACATCTCATGGGGCTTCCGGTGAGGTGTTGTTGTGGATCCTGATGAGAGCAATGGGCGGGCTACTGAATGCAAAGTTCCTCTGCCTTTAACTCTAATGGAGACTTTAATTGAATCATGGGTTCTATTGGGATTGCTGAGCAAACTCAGGGGTGTTCTACAGCGCGCAATTTCTTGAGCAATCGACATGACTTCAGACCTTAGCAGAAACTTGACCTTCCGAAAATCCCAGCCGAAAACACACTCGAATTTGGAGGCGTTGGAAGGCCGTTCAGGGCGGAGATTGAGGCCTTTGACGAAGACCACGGTGGTGTTATCTCGGTCGATTAGTGCTTCGTACACAAGAGAATCCCAGCGGTGCGAGTGGCCACCTTGGAGATGGGCGTTGGATCTCACTCTAATTGAAACTGTAAATCCACGAGGTGGGAGTGGGCACCGGACTATTTGCTTGTGAAGACGATCCTGACCATCGACGTCTATAACCCGCCGCAGCAGCAGGGACTCCGACGATTTCCCGGCGAAATAAACACAGTCGATATCCTGTTTGGCAAATGGTCGAACAGTTGGTGGGTGGTTGAGAAAAATGAGAGCCTGATCGGGGAGGATCACCGTTTCTTGAAGCGAGGACCGAAAATGAACAGAGGGGTCATTGGAAACGGCTTTATTCACCGGAGTTCGCCGCGTGTGAACCAGCTCTGGATGATACGTATCTGTTACAAATTTTACATGCATAAAACGAAATCGAAACAAAATCAGAATTCCCAACAAAGAGACAGAATGGAATTCCGGAAGCACAGCAAACATCCAGGCAGAAATCAAACAATGGGGGGATGGAGATCGAAATCAAAATAGAAATTAAAAAAAAACAAAAAGAAAACATACCAGCGAGGAAGGGGCGAAAAGGGGAGAAGGTGAAAGTGGTGAAGAGGACGCAAGAGAGAACGACGAAGAGGGTGCACCAGAAGAGGGCGCTCCAAGAAACGACAATGCGTTTCCTCCGATCTCTCATGGCGGCGCCGGGAACATAGAGGGAATTGAGGAGGGAAAATGTTGGGAAGTGGGTTCATTCATTCATGCGATTGGGAGGAGGGCTGGTTCAGATCTTGGGTTCTGCATTGGCAATGGACTTGACGAAGAAGAAGAAGAAGAAGTTTGTGCTTTTGTTAGAAATGGTTTGATGGGAGAGAAAGATAGAGAGGACTGCCGCTTTTGGTGGCTTATAGGAGGAGGAGGTTCGTTAATGCTAACAAATGAAATTAAAGGGAGATTCTAATGCTTCCTATACTTTTTAAAACTAGTCGTTTTGGTCAACATTTTTCTTTTTATTATTATTTTTTTAATAAAATCTCATTCTTTTTCCGATCTTAATTTTAGTATAAATATTATAATCAATAAATTTATTGATTTTTTAGTTTGTATTAAATGATTTTCATTAGGTATAGTTGAAATTTTGCAAACATTCACCAAGTTTAAGATCAAATGCACATTTTGAAAGTATGATAACAAAATAAACAAAAACTAAAAATATAAAAGACTAAAATAGTATTTAACTATAAAATATATAGATAAATGTTTTAAAATGTATAATGAATTTATGATAGTTTTGAGTTTTTTTTTTTTTCGAGTACATTTGATAGGTATATAAACTTAAAAATTGTGAATAGTTTATTGCTCTCCATCTAAGTTAATGGCTCTTTGGAGGGATATTTTTCGGGGTGTCGGGGTTTACGTCAGGGAGACTCCCTTTCACTCTATCTGTTTGTGATGGTTAAGGAAGTCTTCTCCCGGATGTTGAACGCTCATCCTGCGGGTTTTTCCTTTCTACGTCGGTGTGAGCGTATCCGGCTGACGCATATTTATTTTTTTGATGACCTAATGATCTTTTTATGGTGGTGATTATACTTATCTTGTCTTTATTCAATATGTACTTATCAAGTTATAGCATTTGTCATGTCTTTGTGCTAATACGGCCAAAAGCTCTATGTTTTGTGTTGAGATTTTTCCAGTTTGTGGCGAGAGGTTTGGCTCGTGTTGTTAATAAGGTGGATCGTGTGCTTCGTGCTTATTTGTTGTAGGGAAACACTTCGAGTAGGGAAGGCGATAAGATGACATGGGATGATGTTTGATTGCCTCGTAGTGAGGGGGCTTAGGCATCTGTCATGTTCGATCCTGAAACTCAACGATAATGAAGCTTCTTTGACTTTTGTTTACGCAGTTTGGGTTTGTTTACGGAGTTTGGGTCATTATGGGTCGCATAGATGAATGCTTACATTTTGTGGGGGGGAACCATTATGGATTGTCTGTCAGTTGTCCAATTGGTCTTGGTGTACTCGGGCCATTTTCTGCTTCGTGAGTTGTTTTGTCCGTCCGTTCGGGTCGTTATTGGTGACCGCCGGCGTTGCATGTTTTTATGGATTTTGGCTTCCTAGGGGTTCTTTTATTCAGCGGTATGGCGCATGACTGGTGCATGAGGCATATAGTACTGAGTTTTCACTCGTGTCAAAATTCCTCCTTCCTGATGGATGTTGACATTGGTCTTGTGTGATTATGGAGATGGAGGAGGTTCTTCATTTAGTTCAGGTTGTCATCCCCCACCTTCATCGGGTGTTGATAGGGTTATTTGGGATCCTAAGAGAGCATATGAGTTCTTGGTGGCTAGTGTTTGGGAGGCTTTGCGCCTTCGTCAAACTTGTGTACGTTGGGCGAGTCTAGTATGGTTTTAGGCTAATATCCATCGTCACTCTTTTATTGTTTGGCTGGTTATTCGTGATCGTTGGTATACATAAGCTTGACTTCATGCTTGGGATCACTTGGTTACTTTTAGTTGTGTTTTGTGCTCGAATGCGGAGAAGGCGACGGACCATCTTGTCTTTGAGTGCTCGTTCTGTAAGCATGTGTAGATTGGTCTGCTGAGATGGGGTCATTCGTCTTTGCTTTCTGGTCCACTGAGTTGGAGTGGGTATGTCGTATGAGGCGGGGTGATCAACGCAACCTTGGGTTTGAAGACTTGTTTGGTGTGCAACCATTTACCATATTTGGAGGTAGCGTAACTCGGAGTTCATAGGACTTGTCCCCGTTCCCCTCCGTTCTAAGTATTGTTATGTCGATATGACTTATAGGTGTGTTTCTTGGTTGAGAGTGATGTTGACTCCGACCTCAGTTAGTCTTGAGATATTTTTGCTTGGGTGGTGTTTTTTATTCTTTGTGATGTGTTTTAATATGTTATCGTTGTAAAAAATAATAATAATAATAATTTAAAAGAAAAATAGTTTGAACCAAAATAAAATTATAATCTAATACATTTTTTAATGGGATTAAAATATTAAAATTACGTTTAGAAATTTTATTTTTTTTTGAAAAAATCGTGAATATTATAAGTATTATAAGCTTTTAATTTCTTTAAAACCTGTACTAAAAAAAATCTTAAAAATGGCTATTTTAGGGGGACATGACAGGTAATAGATTAATTTGAGTAGAAATGGAATTACGTGGAAGGAGGAGATTGGATGATACAAAAGGTTAACAGTGGCGGCGAGTGTAGAGTATTATTTAATATGTTTCCGTGTTACATCGTGCAGTTCGTTATCAAAGGCTGTCGTATATTTGAATTCAATCGTGCCGTTCAAATGTTGTCCCTTTTGTAAATCAGTGGGTCCCACTTTATTTTATTGTAATTTTACAATTTTATTTATGGCTATGGTTTTTTTTTGTGGTTATGTAATTTATAATTTTGTTTTCGACAAATATGTGAAACATGTGAACTGAAGGATTCGATGGAACCCTCTGATCTTTTAATCACTCCTAATTAGATAAATTGAATTATGCTAATATTTTTCTTTTTTTTGAGAAATTGAATTATGCTAATATTCACATATAAAAGTGAGAAAAAAAAATTAGATTAAAATAATATTGTACTTTATTTCACCAATTCTATTCATAAATTCTCTCTTCTTTTCATGTGCTTCTTTTTCTATTGTGCTTCTTTTTCTATGATTTTTTTTTTAATTTTAAAATATCATGTTCAATTAATCTAATAAAACATTATTCATGTTTACTTAGATTTAAGTTGACTACTAAAAAAATCTTTAACAACTTTATGTGTTTAGAAAGAAAAATTGAGATCATGCTCAAGTAAAATATATTAAGAATGAATCTATTAAATATATTCAAATACATTATTCATGTTTATTTAGATTTAGGTAAATTATTCATGTTTATTTAGATTTAGGTTGATTACGAAAAAATCTTAACAACTTTGTGTGTGTAGTAAAATATATTATGAATAATCTATTAAAAATCGCTTAAGTTGTTAAAACAAAAAAAGTCAAAATCAGTTTCTAAACACGGGTTGATTCACATTATTATTATTATTATTTTTTATTTTATTTTATTTTATTTTTTATTTTATTTTTTTTAATTTTTTTTTTTTTTAGATTTTGTGGAATCATACACCAATTCTTAATAAAATTTTAAATTTCAAATTTATTTTATCCTTCAATAAATTTATATATACTTTTTATATTAATATCTCTCTCACCAAACCAAATTAGATATCTTAATTTTTCAATTTGATGGGTTGAGTGTAACCATTTAAAAAAAAAAATCATATTTAGAAGAAAACAATTGCAGATACTTCTCTTACACAAACAAATAATCTAGAGTCACTGGAAAAAAAAAAAAAAATCTAAAACAAACAAAATATGAATTTAAGTTAAACCTACATATGATATTTCATTTAAAATATTTATATAAATTTTGATGTTGTTTTTTTCTTTACGGTGCGGATTCAAACTTTTAACTCTTGGTGGAAGATATATATATTTTATGTTAGTCAAATATTTTAATCTATTTTTTACATGTTTAAAGCAAAAATTTATCAAACACAAATTACTTCATTTTATTGGTGATTTTTCTAAAAGTATAATTACTAACAATTATTTTAAAATTGACATCATTTCAATCAAAGCCTAAAGTTTGGACTCACTTGTGTTTTTTTCTTGTAAAATTCTATCTAACACAAAAAATATTAAAAATCAATCTATTATAATTCAACTATTTAAGATATTTACGTTGATACGAATAGAATAAATTATTTTATAAAATGTTTATATATATTATATATATATTTCACAATCACTTTTTTTTTTTTTTTTTTTTTTTTGCAAAAGAATATATATTACGAAAAGCAAGTGAGGGGGGCCCACAACCCGGGGCCAAGGCACTCAAAAACACAAAACGAAGAAACATAAAAAAACTCACGGAAACAAGTCCCACGGAGGGGAACTAATAGACAAATGAGTCATATATCGACGCCCCTAGCCACGAGGCACACCTGTACGACAAATCAGCCTGGACACTTATTAAAACATACTGAGGGGAACGGAGCCTACCTCGTGAACACGAGAATTCCGCTCTCCCCAGATATGATAAATGGCCGCACTCCAAGCAAGCCTCCAAACATGACGCCTACGACGATCGCCCCGCCCCATGCCACAAATCCACATCAACTCAGTGGACCAAACAGTTATACGATGAGAGGAGTGACTCCACCGAATAAGACCCAACCACCAATGCTCACTGAACGGACACTCAAAGAAAAGATGATCTCTCGTCTCTAAGGCATCGGAACACAACACACATCATGACGGAATTAGGGGATCCCAGCCATGGAGACGGGCCTTAGTAAATAAGCGATCTCGAATCGCCAACCATGCAATGAAGGCGTGTCGGGGTATGTTACCTTCAAACCACAATAAGCTAGCCCACCCTACACAATCACGACGAGGACGCAGAACCTCCCAAGCACTAGCTGCCGAGAAGACATCAAATATGTCAGGATCCCAAATAACTCGATCGGGCAGAAACAAATTGGGAACAATAGCCTGGACTAGGGGACGCAACTCCTCCATCTCCCAAGACACGCAGGGTCACTGCCAAGACCCATCCGAGAGGAGGAAATCCGACACCAGTGCATGAGTCGTGCTACCAACAATATCAACTAAACCAACCTCAAATCGCTGATTAATGGGACCCCCTAGAAGCCATGAGTCTGTCCACACATGATAACGTCGCCTATCCCCAATGGCGATCCAGACAAGAGGACGAAATTGCTTCAGAGATGGAAAATGGCTCGAGTACACCACGACCAACTGGCCAACAACGGAACAGACCACAATCATTTTATATGTTATAACTCTCGTAATCAACATAAACAATCCCAAACGAGGAGATGATTTTATCAGTTGATATTTTGGAGGTGGTGTAAATAATATCAACAAGAATATTATAAATACCACAAATTTACAATTTTTTTTAAATTAATTATATATACATATATTTTTTAATCTAAGGCAAACCAGAAGGGAGTGTATTATATATTTATGTAACCTATATATGTCATATGATAATATTCATTTTGTTTGTATTTATAGATTGTCCAACCAAGTCACCATATATCTATCTCCAAAAAAAAAAAGTGACCATCCAAATATGTGATTTATGTTTTTTTTTTAAGTTTTAAATTTGTCTATAGTTGAATGTGAAAGAACCAACCCAAAAAGTTCTAACAAAAAAAAAAAAACATAAATATATATATATATATATTTATTTATTTATTGTAGATATAAAATAAAATTTATTCAATGAGATTTATATTCTTACAATTCCCAAAGCCTAAATCCTAAACCCTAAACTCTAAACTCACAATTCATTTATATAAAGTGTCAAACTGAGCATAGCTCAATTGATATAAGGTTGTGTCCTTGACTAAGAGGTCATGAGTTCAATTGTAAAAAAAAATAAACTAAGAACAAAACGCCATGTTTTGACGTTTCATATCATCGTAATCTTGAAAAGTAAGCTTTGTTACATTGACTCCAGCCCAAAAATACCTAACAAAAATAAAATCACTAACAATCTTATCCTCAAAAGAAATACTAAACTCATTGAATTAAGAAAAGCAAAGCACTAACCTAATAACTAATTAACTTATCCAAACATATAAGTATAACAACTAACTAATAGCTTGACACAAAAACATAAATCTAACAACTAAATTTAACTTTAATTTTTCAACGGAGTGAACTTTTAACACTATCTTTTCAAAATTAATAGCTTGACATAAGGCATAAACCTAAAAATTAAATTTATTTCAACTTTTCAAAGCTAATGAATTTTTAAAATTTAATATAAAAATCACATAAAAATATGGTAATATCCAAATTTATAAACATAACAACTAAATCAACTTTTCAAAATTAATAAACAACCCATTAAATTAAAGTAATCAAACAAAATCACTAAATTTAACTTAGAAAAAATTATAAACATAATAACTAAACAAACTTATTTAGAGAAGTCGTAAACATAATGACTAAACTAAAAAACAATAAAAAAAGAAAAAAACAACATATTCATACTCCCTCAAATATACAACTTGAACCACAATATAAACGAATTTAGCCATACAAATTAAACAAATATAAAGAGTCAAACTTTTACTAGATTTAAATATCTTTTTGAAATTTGGATCTTTCAAAAAGTTAAATTTCGCCAAAAGATGCAACTCTTCTTTAATCTACAATAAAGAAACAAAAATCAAGAATTATAAGACCGAAGAAAAAATAAAACAAAATTATGATAAAGGACATCAAAATACATAAATCATAATAAACATGAGTTCACACTTTGACTAAAAGACTAAAACAATACATTTGATAAAAGTAACACAATTTTAAGTTATAAACAAATGAGAGAAACATAACAAAATACGAAATTCAGAGCTAGAAAATACGAAATTCAAAACTCCCAGTCTTGTTCTAGATCATAAATTTCAATCCTATATAAATTTGAGGGTTCAAACTAATTAAACAATTAATTGAAAAAAATAAATAAAACAAAACTAAATATTCAACATTTACAGAACATACAAAAAAAACGAAAAAGAGGGAGAAAGAAAGAAAAAAATTTATAGTGGGAGGAGAAGAGCAGCGGTGGAGGCAACGACATTAGTGGTGGTTGGAGAAGAGGAAGAAGAAAAAAAACGAAGAGGAAGAAGAAAACAAAAAAGAAAAGAAAAAAGATCTTACCGTGGGCGAAAAAAAGCTGCGACTATGGCGAAGAACGGTGGCGGAGAGAAGTGGTGGAAGCAACGACGGTGGTGAAGGACGACGGTGGAGGGACAAAGAAAGAGTCATATGGGCGGAGGTGGAATGCAGAGAAGAAGAAGAAAATCGAAGAACCCGAAGAAAAGGGAAAAAAAAAAAAGGAAAAAAAAGAAGGAACAAGTTAGAATTTTAAAAAATGAGAACTTTTTTCCGACGCCTACAACATGATGTCGAAAAAAACCAAAATTCTTGTAGTGCCTAACTACTTCCCTTTGAGCACGTCTCATTTTTTTTTTGTTGTCTTACTAATGTAATAGTCAAAGTAGCATTCAACCGGTGCAAGTTAATTCACATCTGATTTTTTTTTTTTTCTTTTTTTGAGTACATTGGGGTGGAGGATTCGAACCACAACCATCTTAGTCGTCAATACATACATATGTCATTTGAGTCATGCTCGCTTTCACTATTTCTCCCGAATATAAGTTTCTATTGTTCCACCCAATATATTTATTGAGACTCAAAACTTAGAATACAATTTGTTATTAAAATAGTTTTATGTACTCAAACTGCGTCGTATTGAAGCAAATGTTACACGTCCGGTCCCTTCACACGTGCGGTCTGACATTGGGGTTAAACCAGCGCAATTCTTCCAAATGAGGGCTCTATCCCCCGTTGCTTATGGCCGCCAGCAGACGCGACGATCCGACCCGCACCCGAAACATCGTCTCAGAATCGGCCCGACTCCCAAATTTCCACTTCTGGGTTCGTAAATTTCCAACCCTCTCCGCTCAAATTCACAGTTTTCAATCTTGATTTCAGAATATATGACTTCGTGGTTGTAAAATTTCATTTCTGTTAAGTTTTCTGCCCAAGGGTAAAGGAATCCAAATGAATTGGGATTGAATGGAGTGAACTGTGGAACTTTGAAGTTTGATGAAAGGGGAAATTCTCTCAATTGTCAGAAGTTGATTCTTGTTTTGGTTTTGCATCTACTTTTCTATGTACATTTTCTTGCATCTATATCAAATTCCAGTTTGTTCCCATTCTTTTAATGTCTTAATGCTTGTGCGTTTTATCTTTGGTTTTCATTTTCTTTTTTGGCTGTTATTCTTGGTCTTTGGTGCAAGAATTAGGAGAAAAATATTTAACTTCTTGTTTTACATTTTAATTACTCAGTTCTTGAAGTTTCTGTAGAACCCCAGTTGTAGATTTTTTCTTAGCTGCATTAGGAACTTCATTTCCACTCGTTTGGTGCCCGTTTTGCAGTCATATTTTAACAGATTAGAGTTCCAAAGAATGGACTTTGTACGTGTATGGTTTGGGCTGCTTTGCTTGATGATGGTCTTGTCTGATCAACTAGAAATTGTTCTAAACAAATGGTGTCTTGCTTGAAACTTTGCCTAGTTCTGATAAATCCCTGTTGGTTTATTTGATCCAGTACGTTTGCATTTGGTGAGCAATGAGCGATACGATAGACTTAACGGGGAATGGAGGTGTTGTGAAGACAATCGTAAGGCATGCCAAAGCCAATGCTGATGCTCCAACAGATGACCTTCCTCTTGTTGATGGTACTTTTTTCTTAGAAAAAACATGGTTTACTTTTCCACTGACATTACATTACTAACGACTGACTGATAGTATATGAGAAAAGTTCAAGAGGAAGACTTAAATGAGTTACCTTCGAGCTTTGGCTACATAGTGTTTCTGGCAAGCCTTTCAAGTAGTCAATGGATAGAAGCTTCCCTTTTTGTCATTTAACTTGAGTTTCTTCGGTTCTTCCACTGTGGATATAATTTGTGCCGTATATGGATGTGCTATTGTTTTAAAGGATCACATATCCCCCATCATGAATTGGCTGTCTAACGAGTAATGACTTGACTTTTTAATTATGCTTTCATTCACACTGCTTTTTTTTTTTGTTTATTTATGATTGACGTTCCCATGAGTTAGAATATACAACTCATTAACCTGCCTCTCAGTCTTTTAACAGATCTCCCTTCACTCCATTCTGGCCCCTTCACATTTATTTTTGAATTATCCTTGCTGACAAATTCTTAAAACTTTTTAATTAACTTTTGTCATATGTTGAGTCGAGCAGTACATTATGAAGGAAGTCTAGCAGTTTCTGGCGAAGTATTTGATTCAACTCGTGAGGATAATACTGTCTTCTCTTTTGAGCTTGGAAAAGGATCCGTGATCCAGGCTTGGGAAATTGCTGTGAAGACAATGAAGGTAAAAAAACATGCTTTTCATCAGAAATATCTGGAGTATTTTGTTATTTTTTGTTCTCTTTTGAATACTGTTCTGTATTGTTCCAACAGGTGGGAGAGGTTGCAAAAATCACTTGCAAGTCAGAATATGCTTATGGAAGTGCTGGTTCTCCACCAGACATCCCACCAAAGTAATGTCCTCCTCCTTCTTCTCCCATTTGTTATAAATGAGACACCAGAGTTGGTAATGGCTTTATAATAAGAAATGTATCAAATTCATTCAAGTATACAAGTGATTACTGTTGATAATAGTATTCTGCTTTGGCTTCGACCGGACCTTCCAGCCCCCATTTCACTTGAAAATTTTGCTCATGAAGTATGTTGGACATTGCAATTGCAATGGATTCCTCTATTCAAATGGCTCTTGTATGTGTGCTGCTCCATTTTAGGAGATAAATTCATAAGCCATGTCTCACTCTCATGCAGTGCAACTCTTATTTTCGAGGTGGAATTAGTGGCCTGCAAGCCACGGAAAGGTTCAAGTCTAGGCAGTGTTTCTGAGGAGAGGGCTAGGCTCGAGTAAGTAATCCACTACTTCAATGATCAACTTTTCTCAAACATTGTTGATATTGATTTACATTTTACAACATTGTTGAATCAGTGAATTGAAAAGGCAAAGGGAGGCTACTGCTGCATTAAAAGAGGAAGAGAAGAAAAAGAGAGATGAAGCCAAAGCAGCTGCCGCTGCCCGCATTCAAGCCAAGTTAGACTCCAAGAAGGGTCAGGGAAAGGGGAAGAACAAAGCTAAATAATGTCCGGTACCCCCCGTATCGCACTTGCCAGTTAAACAAAATAAAATGAGCCGTGGGTTTGTAATATATTTGAATTTGCTGCAGCAAATAGGATGATACAGAAATTGGTATTTTGAACGTATGCTGGATATCAACTTAGCGTTTTGCTTTTAATTTGACTGATTAGACTTGGCTGATGATACAGAAATTGGTATTTTGAACGTATGCTGGATATTCAAGCGTGAGCAACAACAAGAATGACCCTTTTTAGTTTTTACAATATTACACCACAAATGAGCAAGGAAGAAAATTTTCTTTGTTGTGTTCTAAATACAAGCGGCATCGGTTTTAGAATCATGAAATGGCTATATCATCACAACAATTGACCAACTTTCAAGAATACAATCAAATGGCTCGTCAAAGTTCAAAGATACAGCACGGTATGACAACGGCAATTCCTGTAATTCCTACCCTCGACCTAATTACATTACACCACGTCGTATATCCATATTCTCTGCTCTTTAATTAGGCTTCAAGCATTGTTTGATTACTTGTTTCGAGAATCCAATTAAACCATATAAGCATCGGTTTCCCCTTGCCCCTGTTCTGACCACCCGGTCACCGCTCTGAATTTACAAACAGGGCACGTTCCCTGCTGCCGCAGCCATGGATCTATGCAGTTGGCATGGAACTACAAGATCAAAATCATGTATAACCAAATTCAAATTAAAAGAAGTATTGGAATGCAAGCAGATAGAAAATGTATCAAAATTTAAGGAAAGAGGGACTGCAAGAGGGCTTCGAATACTAAAACAAAACGACAACTAATAAGAACTAAGAAGAATAAACCATGCCCATGAATTTTCGACATGAAATATTGGCAACCATTTTTGTCCAGAAGGAACAGCGGCATAGAGATAGAGATAAACCTGATGCAAACATGGCAAACTACGTATGAGTTCACCAACATTTACTTGCTCCAAGCAAACACTGCATGTAAGTTCATGTTCATCCTCTGAGGTCTTAGTACCGCCAACAGCATTAACTGAATCTTGTCTTTTCTGCAGTCAAATTTACAAGCATACGTACTTGAAAACTGATAACTAATGAGTAGAGTAGGTGGAATACAAATAAGAAGCTAAAAAACTGGAAAAAAAAATTGGCCTTCTCTGTTCTACATTACATTACATTTTCTTCTAAAATGAGTAATTATTGTATTTGTACGCACCATTTAAGGCAAGATAAAATAATCAAACATGTAGGGAAGGGAAAAGAAATCTGATAGATACCTCATTAGATTCTGAAGATGAAGCTTGCTGATTCACAGGGTCACTGCAAGTAATTTAATGAAAACCTGATTTTAGTTTTTGTTTGACAAGCTGGAGTAATATGGATTTCATCGTTGAAAAAACTTTCAGCACAGAAAATGTGGCTTCCAAGCAAAACTTAAAATAAAGTAACAGATACCCACGACTAATTCTGGAATGTAGACTAATATGGGAATACCTTTGAGGACCAGAAACCTTGTATTTATGAACAGGGAGAGCATTTATTTGTTCCTCACTCATAGAAGGTGTTGTCGGAACATTGTCAGAATCCAAAGCTCTCAAAGTTTCATAGTCTGAAGATGAACAATAAGTTAATGCAGTATCATCAACAATAATATAAACGAAACTTTGGTACCTTACAAAAAACGTGATATGATGAGCTAAAAAAAGAAAAAGAATGAGGTTAAGATAAGAATTGACAACATGAAAAACACTAGATAAGAATTCCCCAAATTTGGCAATGAAAGGAGTGGATTTCTTGCATTTTAAAAACCCCACATTAAAATGGCTACATGTCAGAATCATGCCAAAGAAATTCGATCCGATCAATAACCAACACCTAAATCATCAAATTTGAAGCTAACTTTTTTTTTTTTTTTTTGCAAAGGATGAAGCTAAGAACTTGCATTGTATAGATTTGAACCACACCTAAATCATCGAATTCCCGATCAAGTAGAGCAAGTTGAAGCCTTAACCCTTGTAAACGCCCCCTAGTTGCAAGTGCTATTGATGGTGGCATATGTAACCTCAATTCAGTGTGACCAAGAAGGCCACTGGCCGCCATAGCTCTAGCTTGGGCTTGAGCCTGAAGTTGTTGACAAGTCGCGTACATCCTTAATGTTGTAGCCATCAGAAAGACACCAAGCACAAGCCAGAGCTAAATATGCATGTTCAGAAGAAGAAAATGTAAAGATTTGCATCAAGGGTGAGAGAGTAAGACCAGTCTACTAGTCATTCACAGAGTGGAATATGAAACTTACCAGAAAGTTTGGTGACATCTGGTGAGAGTTTAATATCATGAATAACAAAAGGACTGCAACAAAATCAAGGAGTTAAAGCAATGAAATAGATCAAAATGATCACATGAAACAGATATCAGTCTGTACTACCACACGTAAAATGGTACCTGTGACAAGAAAGGCAAGCGAGTTCGAGTTAACAGGACGTGCTGCATGAACCCGCTGATTGGGAGCAGGAAAAAAGAGATTTTAAAGAAAAATCATCACAAGTGCAATATCTACAAATTTCTGAGCATTGGTACTAAACAAGTAAAATCTGTAAAATATCGAGCATACCATTGCACGCCTTTCAGGTATAAATCCAGATAGACCATTTTCAATGTCTGGAACTCTTGTTCCACGAAAAACAAAACTCATGTCTGAAAAAGTTGCAACAGCTAGTTGAAGAAAGATAAATGTGAATCTACAGAAAGAAAGTCATATGAACTTATGGCAATAATCTGCAGAACTCATAAAGAAAGAGGCTCCAGTATCTTAATAGACAAACAAAATGAAGCCGGCATCTCCTTACTACAACTAACCCATCATTCATCATTCTCAGCCCCAATAGATTATTCAACGAACAAATAACATAATAAGTGAAGTTTGAAGGATCAAAGACTCATAATAGCCTAAGCTTTGTCATTCCTTAACCATATAAATGTAAAGATGTAATGTCCAAGCCTAAACAATGAACCACTCATATAACAAAAATATAATCACGAGTAATTTCAAAGAGTTTGAAGCTCTTCTAAGCATTGGCATGTTCGTACCCTTAACACGGTACATTCCGGAACATGTGCAATTCAACAAGAAGAGCATAGAATTCCCAATTAATTGTTTCTTAGTTGTCAAATTCAATGCATAAGCCACATTCATGAGCTGACCATCTGCTTCATACAGATTAGATAACTCAAATTTATTGATTTCCTCAGACAACATAGACGGCAATAATTATTCCTGAAAACCCTATAAGGAATGAAACTGCATTGTCTGAAAAGACATCCAGAAGCACACAAGACAGTTTCTCATCATCTGGGCATCCAATGGAGACCAAAAGACTGTAAGATGACTGTACTCAAACTCAAGTGCATACATACATCCAATATCTAAAAGATTGAGGCCACCACTCAAATGCAAATGCTCAAAATTAGAATTGACAACTTCCAGTCGATTGTATTGTACCAGATCAGCTTTGAATTCTTTTCATCTAAATTCCCAATTCTCGACATTCCCAGCCAAGTCCCACAGATAATTAAATGCAGCGAAAACATGAATCGATAAACAGAATCAGACAGACGCAAGAATCCCACAGCCCCATAAGCTTCGATGACAGTTAAACAAGTGAAATTCAAACGATAAAAAAAACCCACTGAATTAAAGAACCCCAGCAAGCGAATCCCAAAAAGAGAACAGCGATCAGAAAATAATCGAATCAGAATGATCGTTGGTGAGAGAAATCAGAGACTTACAGAAGAAAATCGAGTAAATGGGGTTGATTTTGTAAGTCGAAAAGCGAAGAAGATTGCTTGGAATCGAAAAATTAGGATGATGTGAAAAAGAAAACCCGGCTGTGGCTATGGCTGTGGTGTGGCGACGGAGAAGATGGGGGAGCGAGTCGAGTGGGGGAGGTGACTCGGACGCGTTGAGTTGGTTTGTGAATGCACTAAACGACGTAGTATTTTGGTTTGGTCAAATTCTAACGCCTGCTTTTGCATCTTCTCTAATCTCTACACTTTTCTCAAGCGTGACCGAACCAACCTTATATCCTTCCAAAAACGACATCACCCCATCCATTCTTTCTACCGCCTATTTTTTTTTCTTTTTTTTTTTTTCTTTTAATATTAAATACAAATTTTATATCTAAGTCTAACCTTCTACATCCGGTAGACATTAAACTTTTAATAGGTCCATAAAATTTAGCTACGGTTTTTTTCTTTTTAAAAAAAAAAATTATATGATTATTACTCAGGAAACGCATTGAAATTCTTAGATTTCAAAACTTTAAAAATATAATTACATTTGAGTTTGTGATTTGATATTTCTTTAAATAATATTTTTTAATATTAAAATTTTAAAAATATAATTACAAGTTTCTTAAAAAGTTTGATTATGCAATTTTTATTTTGAGTTCAAATAATTATCAACATGAAATCATCGATTTTGAGACGGTAATTAATGTTTTATCCACTAAACTATGTTTGGATTGACAAAACTTGTTTATGTTTGGTTGCATTATTTTTATTAGTTATTTTAAAATTCATTTTTTTTTAAATCAACCAGGGTGGAGATTCAAATTACTTCAACCTTTAAAAATGTTAGTAATATCTAGTCACCTAGACTATGTTTATATAGGTTATTTCAAGACATGTGTTTAATCATAATCGACTTAACTTTATTTTTATTGTTTTTTTTTAATTCTAACATTTTGAAATTAGACTTTTTGTACATTTCTTAATTGCATCTACAAATACTTTTACAATTCAAGTGTCATAAGAACATATTATGCCTTATGGGGTGGCAGTGAGTATAATTTAACTCAACTTGTCAAAACATAGGTACAAGTAATACCTTTAATTAACTCCTTAAATAAAAATACCTTAACCAACTTCTAAGAAATTATATTAATTAACATAAACGAGTGATTCTAAACAATGAAATCATTAGGATTCAATGAACTTAAAAAAAAAAAAAAAAAATCATTGAAGATTCAACTTCTCCAATGGCGGTGATGGATAGTTCTACACCTCATATGTGTCACTCATATATGTGTTGAGGCTCGTGCTATATACTTGAGAGTTTTTGCCTTGCTCATCGTATAGGTATTAGAAAAATTTATGTGTATTATGATTCACTAGCGAAGATCACCATGCTCGACGCTAGGAGATTAGAGACGATTGATGAAGCTCATGCATTAATCATGATATCGTTGTCATTTCAGAATTCTTCCAAAAGACTTATTGTAATCATATTTGAAGATCAGGTTAAAATGGGATGGAAGATGCATTAGCTAATAACTAGATTCATGAACTAAAGAATGTCAAATTAGATAATTTTTAATTGTATTTATATGACATAATTTGGGACCAAACAATACTATTTGTCTACCTCCTAAAGGTTGAAGATCGCTACATATATATATATATATAAAAGTTAGATTGATTATATAGCAAATAAATTTTTTTTTTAATACAATAAATGAAATATAAAAGATTTGAACATTTGACTTCAAGAGAAGATGAGTACATATGAGAGGGCAGATCAACCCAACTAAAATCTCCAAAATTTCAATTTGAATCACAAATTCACACTACAATCATTTTTTATTTTTATTATTTTTTAACTCCGGACTGTTTAATTTTTTCACCTATGTAGTTTTCATTTCGGAAAATATATCTTAAAAAAAATATATTTTTCATTCATCATAACAATTTTTTTTTTTTTTTTTAATAAGTAGCTTATAGTTTTCAATATTTTTTACTTTTGTCTAAAAAATATATATAAAAAATAAGATGATATCATAGGGTAATTGACACGTTTAATTTAAATTCGATTTTTTTTTAAAATTAATAAAAAAAAAACAACGACCAAGCGGTGGGGACCCTTGTGATAAAACGACGGTAACAGACTTTGTCGTTGACGAATGCGTAGTAAACACTCAAAAGGCTTATTCTACTGCCACGTGTCTAATATATTGACTCTGATTGATTGGGGAAATTGCGATTTGCAACATCTTTCCCTTAAAGCAATCCACACGTGTGTGCTGCCCCCCTCGTGATTTTCATCTACCAACTTTTTCCCCCTTGTCTAATGCAAACATTACTTTATTTTATTTCACCAAACAAATCCAAACACATTCAATCAATGAATTATAAACTATATAAACTATATACTAGGTATCAAATTCATACAACTTTTTTTAAAAAAAAAAAACAAACATACACTCATTTTCATAGAGAATAACCAACCCAAATCAAAATAAGGACAATTGTCTTTCTAGGCGCGCAAAAAAAAAAAAAAAAAAAATTGTGCTACTCCATTGTTCAATCTATAAACATTTAAGAAGAAGACTACGTTCATCAAATCAACCAAGATGTCGACATCTTCAGCTATATTGCTGATTTTCGAAAGGTCAACTGAGATTTTGTTCAGGAGATTGATCACCTTGGCAGCATCAAATTCGACGAAAAAATTGGGAGAGAAGATAAAGCCTTATGATGCAATGTGCCTCGACTCCTCCCTAATAGTTGTAGTTTCCAAAAGTTTAACTTATCAGTTCTTGTTGATAGAAGTGTATCCAATTGGAGTCTCGTACCATACCCACCCAATTCTACCTTGGTCCTTGGCTCCACTATACGATACATCTAAATTGTTTTATCTTGAATTTTTATTTAGAATAAGATGAGTATATATACTCTAAAATTAAACCTAATTTTCATGTCAAGTATGAGAAAAAAATTAAAACGTAAATATAAATATATATTTGTCTAAAATAAATAAATTTCTTAATAATACCATCAAAATGTTTCGTCTTACATCTTTTCGCTTGCAAAAAAGATATCTTTTCGCTTGAAAAATATGAAATTAAAAGTTTAGGACTATACCGAGTTAACTAGTTTATTTTAGCGTGTATAAAATAACTTTTCACTTTCACATCTCAATTAAAAATTAATTATTTTCCATCCATCTTATATCTTAATATAGTCAACTAAACCGAAGTTGATTGCCATGTCACACTGAAGAAGACAAAATCAATAGTTATAAGGTAAAAAAGAGGCGGCAGGTGGAGGTGGGCTAAGGAGGTCATTCAAAGGGTGCGCTGCCAAATTAGCAACTTTATCTTTATCAAACATTCAAAAGTCAGAACTTGAAGAAAAACAACACCATTTATGTTTCGTTTATTTTTATTATTTTATATACATTTCAAAATTGTACTAACTGACCCAACACCAAACCCAATAAATAAATTCAAAAAAATAACTGACATTACCACTACCCTCCAATGTGTTCTTCAGAGAATCTCACAGAGTAATAAAAATAAAACCCTCTCCTGTCGTTTTACAAGAGACACTGTAGTTCTGTTCGATCCATGGATCACCCCGTTTTGATTATTGGATAAGGTGAGCCATAGATTGAACGGTAATTCAATGAGATCGTCACAATATAATTGATTAATAAAATTCGAATGTAAAAAGTTAGAGGCCCAACCCGAGCCGTTGACCAGCCAAATCACACCTGGTTTCTACAAATCCCACCCTTGATTTCACCAAATCAAATTCCATCCACACGTTCTGTTGATGATGATGCCCAATCACAAACGCTTCCATTCCTAACAAATCCGAATTCCCAAACGTCAAGCAATACACCCAATCACTACCCCTCACCATTCCCGGTACTCTATACATCAGCAACTCCCCGGAAACCACCATCTCCGCCCCACGAAACATCAAACTCACAGCCGGCAACGGCGGCAGTTTCCCCCCCGCCGCCACTCTGTAGCACAAATCCATCGCTCCTTGAAACACAAAGTTCGGATCGTTCAGTGGGGTCAAAACCCCCTTCGTCTGCAACAGAAACTCGTTCTTCAAAGCCGTGTACACCGGTCCGAGAAGAAACGTGAACTGGGTGCCGGAATCCACCATGGTCTGCCCGGCGCCGGTGTGGTCCGGCGCGAAATTCGATTTCGAGAGCGCCAGAATCTTGCTCCCGACTTTAATTCCGTCGAGTTGGACCGTGTAGGCGACCCGGTCGTAATACGGCAACGGCGTCGACATTTGAACAAGAGGCGTGTAAGTCAAATTCCCAAGCCAAGAAATACTCGCTTCCCCAAAAAGCAGAACGCCGGAAGAATCAACACCCGATATGCAGTAAGAGAATTTCGGCAAACCCAATTGAGTAACAAACGAGAGCGACCCTCTGTTCATCCCCATCAGCCCGGTGGTTTTCGCATCCTCTTCCGAATTCGAACTGAAACCCGAATCCATACAGCCGAATAAAGATCCGGGTTGAGCTAACGAGCCGATTCGAAAGGTGTCAGATGCGAGATTGCCCTCGATGGAGGAGGCATCGGCGTATGAGAGAATGGTGTGGCAGAGTTGATTCGGGTCGCAAGTGACCGGGTTGGATAAGTCTCGGGTTCGGGTCCGGCAAATGGGGGAGGAGCAGGGGATTGTCGAGTAAGAAGAGGAAGAAAGTGGGTTGAAAACAGAGGTTAAATTAGGGGATTTTTTGCAGTGAAGCCATGAGAGTTCACTCCCAGTATCGAGAACCATGGTGACAGTTTGCGGCGGAGACCCGACGGTCAAGGAAACGGTCAAGGTGACATTATAGTGGAAAGTGAGCTTGTTGGTGGAAGGCTTTGAAACCATGAGGGGCAAAACCAATGGCTGAGTTGCAGGAAAACAGAGGGTATGTTGTAGAGAGAGAGAATAGATGAGAAATTGCAGAAGGTAGAAGAAGAAGATCATCATGGTTTGGTTTGGTAATGGAAACGAATCTAATTCATAGAGAAGAGAAGAGAATGTATTTGTATGTTCGTTTGGGACTGAAAATAGTGCGTTTTTTTTAGAGAGAGAGAACTGTTTCTGAGTTTCTTAAATAGTGCGTTTTTGTGTACCAAACGTGCATTAAGGAGTTACACAAAAATATTGCACCATTAATTTACAATGTTATATTTTTATTTGTATTTAAGGTATTTACGATATCCGCATTTAAACACAAAAATATTGTACCATTAATTTACAATGTTATATTTTATTTTTTTGTATTTAAGGTATTTACGGTACCCGCATTTAATTTTTTAACACGAAAAAAGAGGCATGTATATCTTTTAAATGACAAACTTTTGTAAAATAAAATGGAGAAATTACCGTAAAATGTCCTTTTTTTTTTTTTTTTTTTCTCAAAATTTTCAAATAATTTATTTTAATTTTGTGTTGTTATTTAATATGTCACGTCAATTTTTTTATTTATAGTATTTTGTCTGAGACTATCACCATATTAGCATTACAGATAGTAGTATAATAGTCATATATTAGTGATAATCACTCATTTTTTGTCATAAATTTTCTTCTATTTGCCATTATTTTGTACCACATTGCTCTTTATGCAATCCGCTATATATATATATATATTAATCAAAATTTGAAATAATATGACAAATTTTATATTTCATTATTAGATGTATACTCATTTATTCCTTATTTACCTTTTACAATTTGTTTTTCCTTATTTACATACTTTGTTATTACATGAGTCAAAACATGAGATAAGGAATGAATGTAAATAATCTAACATTTTTTTCCTTATTTAAATTTTATATCTCATTTCTTCAAATAATATATATTTTTCAATCTATATTCTTCCTTTATGTACTATAATCTAACATATATATATATTACAATCTAGTATATACTCGTTTATATATTATAATTCTTTTTTTTCTTTTTTTTTTTTTTAATAATTTTCAAAATCTCATTCAATTTTCAAAATTATCAAATAATTTTGTATATTTTATATTCTATGTTTATATTGTCTATATTTTTTTATTAAATAAAATTTGAATTATTTATATTGTTCATTAATTTTTTTTTTCTATATTTATCTTATTTACCATTTTTCAAAAATTTCAATCAAAATTTGAATAAAGAAAAAATGAATTAAAATTTATATAAAATCACTCTCAAAATCGTTTGATTTTGAGAATCTTTTAATTATAGCTTTAGCTTTTAGCTTCTCGATTAATCTTTTCTAATAAAATATTTTCTTAACCATTTATATCCTTCCACATCCTTTATTTTCTCATCCAACCAATTTCTCCTCTTTGGACACCATTAATGAAGTAAATTATGTAAAAACATCAAAATTATTTTAGTTATTTATATGTTTTTTTTAGAACAATTATTTATAGGTTAATATACAATATATGAAGGATTATAATTAAGTTAATTATTTATAATTTTTATAGTTTAAATTATAAATAATATTTTGATATTTCTTTAGATCTATATGATAAAATGCTAGGAAAAATAATTGGAACATCAAATAGTATCTAAAACAAATTTTGAGTGACCATCCATCCAAATGTATGTAGAAAGAAAGTAAAAAAATCATGTAATTTGCTTCAAGTTCATATAAAACTCAACCATTAAATAGTGTCGCGGGACTGAAAGGAGAAGTTGGTTGCATGAAAAAATAAAGGATGTGGAAGGATATAAGTGGTGAGGAGAAATTAGTTGCATAAAGAAGAAGAAAAAAAATGTAGAATGATATGAGTGATCAGAAAAATATTTTAATAGAATAAGAACCTATATTAATGGATAAGCTAAAAGCTTTGAGAGAGTCTGAAAATCAATTTACAATCCCAAAATAAGACCATTAATCTCATTTTAAAGTTTTTAATCAGATTTTCGATAAAGAAAGAAAAGAAAAACTTTATATCTTTAGTTATTTTTAAATTTTGGAGAGACAAAATATATTCACCAATTATTTTTTAGAATTGGTTGCATAAACAACCATAAAATAAAAAAAAATGACAAATATACCAAAATTTAAAATATTTTGTAAATATGTCAAAAAAATCAATAATTATCACTTATACACACTATATAGTCGTCACTGACAAAGTTCTATAAAAAACTGAGGTGATAGATTACTATCAATCATAGAAATTACCATATTTACAATTTTTTTAAAAAGTGTTATATTTTTAATTATTTTACTTTGACATCGGTTATAATTTCTCTATTTTTTTTTTTAAAATATTAGTGGATTTTTTTTTATAGTTTTGTAATTAATATTAGGTTAGATTTTAGTAAGGTAATTTCTAAGTTTGTATCTATTTGATCCATGTATTTACAAAAGTGTTTAATAAGTTTTTGAACTTGTCTAATTAAATTTTAAAAATATTGAATATGTCCCAAAACTTTTAATTTTATGTCTAATAGATCTTTAATGTATTCAAAATTTTACAAAATTAATTGATCTATTATATATAAAGCTTCATTTGATGTCTAATGGGACCTTAAATATTCAGTTTTGTGTACAATAAATTCATAGTTTTTTTTTTTTTTTTTTTTTTTTTTTTTTAATATTGAATAGGTCAATGACTTCTATTTTATTTTTATTTTATTATTTTTCGAGTTCAACTCGAGGTGGGGGTTTCGAACCTCAAACTTCATGATCGAGAGCACATCTCTATGTCAATTGAGTTATGCTCGGCAGGTCGATGACCTTTTAGGCACAAAATAAAAATAAAAAACTAGAGATCTATGATACACAAATTTGAAAGTTTAAGAATCTAATAGACACTTTTCAAAATTTAGGGACTAATTAGATATAAATTGAAAGTTTAAGAACCTATTAGACATATTTTTTAAATTAAAAGATCAAATAGAAACAAATTTAAAAGTTTAAGAACTAAATTTTTAATTTCAATTTAATATTACTTAATTTGTACAATATATAAATAGAGAAATTGCACAAATTAAAAATATAGCACTTTTTAAGAGATTTGTAAATATATCAATTTTTATACGTAATAACCACCCATAGTTTATAGTGATAATCACTAATAGCAAATTAATGTTCATTAGTGATAGTTACTAATATAATTTTTTTTTTTTTTTTTTATAGAATTTTGTGAATAACTACTGTTGACAATAGTTTATTAGTGATAGTTAGTGATAACAGTCTATTAGTGACTAATTGTCATATTTACAAAATATTTTATATTTTTATTATATTTATTATTATTTTTAGTCTGTTGGTTATTTATTCAATCTAAATATTTATATATATACATGTATCTAGGTAAAACAGTGATATATATATATAAAAGATTTTTTTTTTTTTTTTTTTTTTTTTTTTTTTTTTTTTTTTTTTTTTTTTTTTTTTTTTGTAGTAGTTGATGAGTGATTGACGGATACTGCTTACAAATATACCTCTTGTAGTCTTATATTAAATATTTTGTTTTTTTTTGTTATTTTGTTTTTTGTATCAAATTATTATAATTTTATTTTTCTTCTTCCTGTCGAAAATGGGATCCAACTGTTCAGTCATTTGAATTTTCAATTTGTTGTTTTTCGATGACCAAACATCTCCTAGTATTAGGTGCCCTCTACAACTTACAGCTGGACACAATTTTTCATAATTTATTATCATAAATATATGAAAAATTGTAAGAGATGTCCGAATAAGATAATTAGAATTATAACATGTTTTTAAAAAATTTGTGGATATGACAATTTCTATCGCTGATATCTTATGGCTGATAAAAATTTATCGCTGATCACTTCAACTTTTTATAAATTTTTGTCAGTGATAATAGTCTATCACTGATACTATTAGTGATATGATAAAGTCTATCAGGGATAGAAACAGATTTTTTTGCCATATTTGCAAAACATTTTAAAATTTGCTAAATTTGCAATTAGTTTGGACATGATTGCTATTTGTTCAACCAATCCTAAATATATATATATATATATATATATATATATATATATATATATTTTCATATCTTACTTTAAATATATTACTCTTTTTTTTTTTTTTTTTTGTATTTATTTTGTTTTCATATCTTACTTTCAACTATTTTTTCTTTTCTCTCAATTTCGTATAAACAATTAGTTTACTTGTCGCGATTCATATTCTTAATTAATTATTTTTCATAATTTTATTCTAAATTTAAATTTAACCCATTACATATTAACTTTATATTTGTTTTTTTTTAAACAAAAAAGATGACAATGGCTAGAATTTCACTATTACATCATTTATTTTATATACAATATAAAATATATATACAAAAATTATATAGCTTCTAAAGAAAGTAAAATCCAAATGAGCAAATGAATGGGAAATGAAACTAATTGAAATAATATAATGTAATATTAGAAAAAGGTATATAGTTTTTGCTTTGACAACATGTTGGATTGGGGTGTGGGATTGAACCTAAGAACTCCGACTGAACGATATACCGTTGAGTTATGAAAAAAAAAAGGATTTTTTATTTTTATTTTTATTTTTTTATGAAGTTGGTGAGATATATAATATGGATTGTGATAAATATGTAAAAGTTGATTAAAGAAAGAAGGTTGACAATTAAATGCAATTTATACTTCCCAAATAAGACCTGCATTTTAATTTTGAGGTAAGGTAGCTAGTGGGGAACAGCCCACCTCATGCTCAACTTACCAAATCACATCCATTCACTCAAATCAAATTACAACTTTTTAACTCTAAAGCCTTTCTTTTTTTTTAATATTTTTTTTTTTATTGTGATATTAGTCACTCTAAATATATATGTTATTATCGATATTCTGTTAACGATAAATTACTGACATCAACATGATTTTGCTGACAAAAATATGACACGTATGAATTATTTAGTGACAATGTTTAACTGTCACAAAATAACGTCTCTTGACGATCAAACATTATCATTAATCATATTATGAAAAAGGAAATAAAGTGTCAATAAAAATATTGACATTTTTTTGTTTATGTCATTTATAGACTAAAGAGGGTAGCAAATATGACGACTAAAAAAAGTTGTCATCAAATGAGTTGTTAATAATTTTTATTTATTATTATATCTCATATGTATAGTAGTGATTATTAAATAACAATGAATCGTTTGAGTTGATTTATTAAAACTCCTATGATCATGTGTTTTATATTAAGAAACTCTTCCAATATTAAACCATCTAATTTATTAACTTAAAAAAAAAATTATAAAACACGGAAAAATTACACTAGGTGTCAATTTAAAGGTAAAATAATTGAAAGTAATATTCACTAATAAAAGATTAATAACTATCAGTGCTGTCTATTTATTTTTTACATAGAATTTTGTCTTATTTTATCAGATTTGATTTTGTTTACCAGATTTGATGACTATTTATGCAACCAACCCTAAAACACAACTATAAAACTTAGATTTCAATACTAGTTATTATGTAAGAACCATTTTTTTTTTACCATACTTGATATATAAATTAATTTGAATTTAATCATCAATGTTAAAATAGATAATAATATGTTCGGATTCGGATGGACATATTGGTAATATTTTTTTTTTTTATAACATGTTGGAGTGGGAGATTGAACCTAAGACCTCATAGTCACATCATGTCGTTGAACTATGCTCTTATTGGCTATTCGTAATCAATTTGAGACTTCAAATATTGGTAAAATATCACAATTTTGAGGGAGTTTGGTCAAATTTGTGTTTGTCATTTTTAACAATCAACTCAATTCAATGTATCAACAAGGTCCAATGAGATGATTTGATATATCATATATGCATATGTCAAATTAAAAAGGAAATTAAGAAAGCTTCCTCCAACCAAATTTGTGAAGAAGAATCATTTTCAGTAGGAAAATCATTAAAAGTAAATTCCCTAATAAAAAAAACAACCATAAACATCCATGTTGAATTATTAGTGGACTATGTATAAAAGTTGAAAGACATACACAAACATGACATTATTTACAACATAATTTATAAAAATTGATGTTGCGTTTTGATGCATATAAATTAATTTTTGTAAATGACGCGATTAATATCTTTTGAGTCGAAAGAAATGGTAACGATATTTCTAATTTTTTTATATAAAAATGAAAATTAAATTCTAAATGACGGTTATGTACGCACACTTTTCACATAATTGAATTTTGTCTTAATTCACGACTATTTTGTATAATTTAACAAACAAAAAAAAAGGAAAAAGATATTATCTTTACTTATATAATATGTTGATGTTAGACTATGTTCACGTCACACAAATTTATTTATAGAAATGTTATAATTTTTAACTTTTTTTTTTTAATATATGAAGATGAAAAGAATCAAACATGTGACTTCTTAATTACTAAGTTGTGTGTTATCGATTAAGCGCCATGTTTTTTACAAAATTTAGACCATAATAAAACATTTTGTTACTTTTTAGGAAGGTGGGAAGTATTTAAATCAGAAAAAATTAAAAGAAAAAGAAGAATGAAAAAGAAATAATTGATGTGGAATGAAACATTAAGGAAAAAAAAAAAAAAAAAAACATTTGAGCGAAAAGGAAATATGGTGGCTTTTGTTTTCCTCGTGCTTTCCAATAACACATTGCCAAATAAGTTGACAGCGCCTGACAAAGTTGAAACTCTTTAAAAAATAAAAGTTCTTATCAAATTCTAAGGGATCGTCGGTAATCTCTCTTTTTCTGTCATATAAAATATTATGCCTATTTTATTCACCCAATTAAATTGTAATATATAATCAATTGTTCCTTAAATTTAGAAATTTATCTCTTTCACTTATATAACATTTCAAATCATTTATTCATATTCTTTACTGTTTTTTTTTTCCTTCTTTAATATCACCTTTTGACTTTGTTGAGAGTTTCGGGTTTTAATTATAAGTGACAATTTTAAATATAATTGATGAAGAGGTAAAAAAATTGAATTTTTTTATATATTGTCAATTTTTTTTTTAAATTTAATTTAAAAAAATTTATAATACTTGAAAATACAATATCAATATGCATAAATTGAATCCATTTTTTTAATTTTTTTTATCTATTACTTAAATTAATTAATTGTAAAAAAAAAAAAATCAAAATATTGATGGTTAGAATTCTACTAATGAATAACATGTAAGTAACAAAAAAAAAAAAAAAAAAAAAAATCATCATCTTCTCGTTTGGTAAGTTAAGGAGGTCCCTAAAAGTTACGAAATGACCATAGAATCTGAGAGACGCACTAAATAAATAGTTTAATTTAAATGTGATAGACAACATGAACATAACTCAATTAACATAATGTACGATTTAGTGACTAAGAGGTCACATGTACGATTCTTCTTCATTCTAATGTTGGAAAAAAAACAAAAATTAAAGGTGAATAGGAATTAGAAACTTTAAATTAAGAGTAAAATTGAAATATGAATATGAATGATAGCTGGAAAATTAGGTTTTGGCTTCAAAAAGAGTTGTTGGCCATAGCTTTCACAAGCCAGGAAGAAAAAAATGACAAATGAAATTAAAAAACAAAATTGTCTTAGCTTTCAAATTAAAAATCACATCAAATATATTTATTTATCACAACTTGTCTTTAGGCAAAATGAAACAAAATTTGAGCTAACAATTTTTGTATACACTACACAAGACAACACATGAATATTTCTCTTAGTTGTCTCTTTTAATAAATATACATGTCTTATACCATTTATTTTTATAGCTCTTTTCTACACTTGGGAAATGTATTCAAAATGTCTCATCATCATATCCCATGCATGGCTCAAATTGGCCATTCATGCTTATCCATGAATTCCCATTCAACTACTTTTGATCAAGACATGTATGATGACTATTGACTATATATCAAATGTTATTTTCTTACTTTTCTCATTTCATAAGACTTCAATTTGTTTATATATATATATATTTTTTTATAATGAAAGTGCAACGAATATTCTTTTAAGATCAAGTAAGAGTTAGTATTCGACATATCTCTTTATTCACTCTAAAATGACTCCATAAATTTTAGAAGTTTAATATGTTTAAAAAATGTTTGTCTAAAGTCGCTTTGATCATTTGACTGTCCATGCTGAGTGAAACGATATCCTTGTATATTGAGTAATCCAGTTAAATGATTTAAGAGATTGATAAACCTTTGTGACATTCCTAACTTGTTGCTTGATCGAAAACAGAGTACAACGTACTGGTCTCCCCTCGTAAGTACAATACATATACAAAATGACATCAATTGCAATTCCGCTCACCAAAAAAACAGACTGAGCATGGCTGTGCCAATCCAGACACACACACAAAAAAAAGAAAAAAAAAAAAAAAAAAAAATATCTAATCCACAAGTGTTGCAATCCTAATTGTTAAATTTGGAGTTATCCAAAGAATTAAAACTACACCCATTGGAACATAAGTTGAAAAACCTTAATTTATATATGAAAATTTGATACATTAGTTTTAATTGCTTAGAAACTAGAGGCTAGAGGAGATGATTTTTTTTTTTTTTTTTTTTGGGAGTACATATTGGGGTGGGAGATTTGAACCACAGACCTCTTGGTCATCAACTCATACATATGTCCGCTGAGCTATGCTCGCTTTGACGAAAAGATGAATTGAATGGTGAGAATTCTAAAGTTGCTTGATGGGTCAGTTGGGTTTCTTGATGGGTCAGTTGGGTTTGACAAATTTAGTTGGTTCAAAATTAGAAACACAAGATAGTGAGCTTAAAGTTAAAGCAGTACACTCAAGTTGCTGCCATGGATAAGCACACACAGTAGCATTTGAATGTGGGGAGTTTGCTTGTGCTTTCATCAAAAGCATAAACTAGGGGAGTTTTATTTGTTGAGCTTTCACCATCAAAGTAGCTACAAATGGTGTCATGCTAAGAACTAATTTGGTTCAATCTTTTTCATCGATATTATCATAGATATTATATTGCACAAAATCAACACGTAACTAAATAAAACTCAATTATGAAGCTCACTAATTCACAATTCATAATCCACCAATCATTGTTTTGTTTCCTTTTCACATATTTAATTATAGTGTAATATGCGAATCAAGTTATAGTTGTTAAATTGGATAATCCTACCTATTTAATTCATTTGATTTTAGCTTTTGCTTTAGACTACACCTCATCACCTACCTATAATAATTCATTATCACATCTTTTCATTTTTGCTTTAGTCCAAGTTTGTGTTACTAATAAAAATTAAATGGGATAGATGACAATAACATCCATATGTTTAATCTTAGGAAGAAAAGAAAAATAACAAAATACAGTAAAAAAAAACCGGACTCTAAGTATTACTCTCGTGACATGTATAATTTTTTTGGATGCTTACTATTCGAATTTTAAAATCTTTCTTTGCTGGTTCCAAATCATTTGCTCGTTCCTTTTATAAAAAGAACTAATTTTACTTTTGATGTGATTTATTTTTAATAAATAAAAATTATTAATGAGAATATTTTATTTATTATTGAAGGTGTTATAAATAAATGAACATAAATAGACAACTTAAAAAAACAAGATGAAACTGGTTTATTCTTAAATAATTCTAACAAGTATTGGAATTTAAAATTTAAAATTTAGTGTCATGAATATAACTCAACTGACATATTGTAAAAAATAGAGTTCAATGGTTGGAATCTCGTATGGGTTTGTCAATTTTAATACCAATAAAACATTGACTTCAAAGGCACTATCAATTCATAAATGTAGAGGACACACATGGTGGATTATCACTAGTGGGTAATCTTATCAAAAAGAAATTAGTGATTAATCTTAATTATCCCACCAGAGCGCCATTCGCCACTAATAAAGATATTTAATAAGACAAATTACTCTATCAGATTTGAGTTTGATAGCATTTGAGTCTTTAAAGTTTCAAAATCCAATGAATTTAATTCGTTTTTGGTATCTCTATCAAAATTGTTGTTAAGTCCTAACAGAATATTGAAATAACACCTATTTTTAATTAATTTTTTTTTTTCAATTATTAATTTTTTTTTTTTTCAAAATGAAAAGAGAAAAGAAGATATATATATATATATATATATATATATATATATATATATATATATATATTTTATAATAATTTTAATAATAATAAAAATAAAAAATATGTGATACGCCATTATTCGGTTAGGACTTAATATAAATTTTGACAAAAAAACGAACCCAATTCAAACACAAATATAATTGTTAGATTTGAAACCTTAAGACTCAAGTGCTACCAAATATTAAACATTTTTTTTATAAGGTATTCTGAGACAAATATTTTTAAACTAAAAATATATATATATATATATTTTTTTTTTTTTTAAAAAAAACTAGCAGGTATACCGTGAAACTCATCCTTTGTATGGTATAAATCATTTAAAGGTCAAATTTTATTTAATGCAAGAATTTGGACTTCCTGGACAACGAGCTGCAGATGACTGAGTTCGTCGTGTGGTCCGAAGCCGACCTACGGCTGACCGAGTTCATTTATAGTGCGCATTAATTGTTGCACCTTTTTTTTTACGAACATGCATTAATTGTTTTTACTATATAGATTGTCTATTACTCTATTATATTATTTTTAAGAAAATGTGGAGTTAGACGAGTTCTTAAGCCCACTCTGCGTTTGGCCTGCACTGATGTTAAATGCATGAATATTTGATCCTACTCTTTGGAGTTCAACAATAGAGTATTGTTGCACTCATCATGATTCTCTCTCGTTTCTGGTGTTCTCTTTGTCTTTCTTCAATGATTGTGTGGCTTTCTTCCACAAACATCGATTAAATAACTAGACAGACTAAACAACTACATGTTAAATAATTATAATCTTTGCTCCAACACTCCCTAGAGGCCAACCCATAACTTCACTCAGCAACATTCTCAAACCCCAACAAACAATGGGCTTTGCCATTAAGAACAGATCTTTTAGTTTAGTAAACATTTGTCTTCCTGAAGAAGAAATCAAAGCATTAAACACAAATTTAGTCTTAAAAAAAACAAAATGCAGGGTGTTTCAAATTGAAGTAGGAGGGCAAAATTTAATAAGATATATGGGAGCCCTACACATTTTAAGCCCTGTAGATTCATCATACGCATAGCTATAAGCCATAGGGCATATGGCCTTAAACAAATGCCCAAATATCGATGGCTTACAAATTTTGGGATCTGCAAATTCCCCTCTGCAGCAATACTTGTCCGATTTCGCAGCCAAACAACCGCTTTTGCAACCCACGATTCTCCCCTCTCTCTTCACCTCCAGCGCCGACGGGCAGCACCGGTTCAAATCCGCCGCACACGCCGCAACCCCACACCCGACACCGCCGCCGATCGGAACCATCGTCACCGGAATGTTGAACCCATCCACCAGACTCACGTCGTAGTAATGCATTGATGATTTTGAGGTCCCCAATGTCATCTCCACCACCGTCGCCGGTGGTACGCCGCCGGTGCCTCTGCAGTGGAGGAGTCCGGCACAGTCGCCGGTCTGGCAGGATCCCCGGCCGGTTTTTGGGTCGAAATAACAGCCCTGTCTCGGCCAGAGTCTGCCGGACCATCTCTTTGGCATTTGAAGCACCGTCTGTTCTCCACCGGAGAGATGGAATCCGCCGTCTCTGGGAATTGGGTGGCCGGCGTTCCCTAAAATTCCAGGCCATATGCTCTGTTTGCAGTTGTTCACAATGATCAATTGAACCCCATCTGAAAATGAAAACATTAGACTACATAAAGAAGAGAAAACAAAAGTTCCTCCATTAAAGGATTGAATGATGAACCTGCAAATGAGAAGAAGAGCAGAGAGAAGAAGAATGAGTAATTAGACATTTGATTAAGATTAATTTAGTGAAGGAAATTGGTATTTGGTAGTGGGCTCTGTAAATGAATAAGAAGAAACTTGAAAGTGGGTTCCTAATTTAGAGGCACCATGATTTTGAGTTTAAGCAACTGTAATTCCTCAAACGGTTTTAAAACAAATTCACAACTAAAACTAATCATTTTTTTTAATATTATGATGGATAATTTTTAAAGGAAGATGTTAGTTCTAAAATTTGATACTTGTATTTATATTTATTTCTTATTTATATTCAGCTTCTCAAAATACCTTCGTTTTTACAAGTTTTTTTTTTTTTTTTAACCACTAAAAGGAATAGTTAGATGATGATTGCAAATTTCAATTTTTTAGTCAAATTTCAATTTTTTTTTTTTTTTTTTTTTTTTTTTTTTTTTTTTTTTTTTTTTTTTTTTTTTTTTTTTTTAAGTTTTTTTAGTTTTCAAAACTTAGTTTGAATTTTTAAAATATTTGTAAAATGTAGATAACAAAACAAAGGAACTCGCAGCTAGAAATATACTTAATTTTTAAAAAATAAAATAAAATACAAAATGGTTATCAAGCGGACCTTAGTTATCACTATTATTTTAACGTTAATTATTTAATTGGTAACATGTTTTTGAATATATCATGTTGATGTATGTAAGTATCCAAGCAAGCACTAAGATAGATATTAGGTAGATAGTTGTAAAGGGAAAGAATAACGATTAACGTAAATATTTAGAAAGTTCGAAGACTAAGATTTAACCAATTTGAACATCGTTCCATAAATAAGACATTTATTAACATCTTAAATGTTGGTAGTTGGGAAATCAAACTCTATAATTGTGTTGAACTAAAAAAAAAAAATAATAATAATAAAAAAAAATAATAATAATAATAATGATGATGATGATAACTCTATAGACTCCATATTTGGTCCAATTCGTAATTTTAATATATATACTTGAGGAACTAAAAAAAGAAAAAAAGAAAAATTGAGGGTATATATTGAATATAGGAAAATTGTAGTAAATGACAATTTAAGACTTATTGTTTGCAAATATAGCATGTTTTTAAAAATTTTGCGGATATAGCAATTTCTATCGCTGATATCTTATGACTGATAGAAGTCTATCGTTGATCACCTCAGCTTTTTATAGATTTTTGTCAGTGATAATAGTCTATCAGATAAAATAGTCTATCACTGATAGAAGTCTATCAGTGATATAATAAAGTCTATCAGTGATAGAAACGAGTTTTTTTGCCATATTTGCAAAACATTTTAAAGTTTGCTAAATTTGCAATTAGTTTGGGCCTGATTGCTATTTGTGCAACCAGCCCTTGAATATATTTGTTTTATGTTAATAATGTGATTAAATTTATATATGCCAAAAAGTTGTACGTATATATATGTGCATATTTATGGCCAAATTTGGATAGGGTAATGGTAGATGACCTTCAGCGTGTACCATTTGTAAGAATTGAGGAAAATTGTGACATTAAAAAAAAAAAAATTAATAACAATAAAAAAAAATAAAATTACATGTCACCTACATTTCGATGCTTAAGTTAGTATAGAGAAATAGTGTAGCAAACTTAGTTTTAGGATATAATACATTTTTTTTTTCTCTGTGAGTGTCCGGGCCAGCTTACTCGCACCACGACTAATCTCACGGGACAAACTGCTTGACCCTACAACATTTAGCTATCAAGGAAACCCGTAGAAAATTAATTTCTTAGTATTCTCTACTAGAAATTAATTCCTAGTAGAGAATACGTGATTTCACTTACAACCTCTAATTTATAATATTGTATCTATACGACAGTTTCTTAGAGTTCTCGTTCCTGACTTTTCTCTTAGAATCAAACCTAAGAGGGTCGACCAGACCCGTTTGGATTGTGTCTTCTTTAGTGCTTACTTGGACTTTTGGGCTTGGCCATCTAAGAGAGGCAAAGTCGACCTCAAGCTAACCTTACGTCTTGGACTTTTGGCCTAAGACACACCTTCTCCATGGCCTACTTGAGCCTTTTACTAAGTGGATTAGACTTCAATTCTTATAGGTCTTCCTTTATTTTTCGATATTTTGATAGGTCCGTTTTTATCCGTGAGAGTGCATTTTTTTTTTTTTGTTTTAGGTTATCATTTTAAAAATCAAAATGTATATCTTTTCAAAAAAATTAAAATGTATATCTTTCCAAAAAAAAAATTAAAATGTATATATTAATATTATCAATTTTTAAAAAGAGGTTTAGGAAAAAAAAAAAAAAAAGGAAGAAAGAATCACATCACTGGTTTAGCCGAGTATGGCTTCCGGTTGCCTTTTCAACAAATCCGGTTCGACGGAAAAATCTGACAGGTAATAACCGGATCATTCGGTTGGGCAACCCTAAAACGAGTAAACTTAACCGGCCCATCCGGTTGCGAAAACCAGCGTTTTTTGTGCCCTCAAAACTCAAACCCTAAACCCAACTCGGTTTCTTTCGTTTTTCACCAAGCCGAACCCGCCTTTCTCCTTCAAAGTATTCAACTTCGAGTAAGCTTCAATCTCATCTCTCTGTTATACTGTTCGATTTCGTAGATTTCTTAGCTTTCGATTAATGTTTAATTATGACATTCATGCTTCTAATTGTTTATGAACTACCCTGAGATTGAACCTCTTCGTTTTCGACAAATTTGGGTTTTTTTTTTTTTCTTTTCCATTTTTTTGCAACGGAAATTTAATCAACCTGTGTGTTTTTTTCTTTTCTGGGAAGGTTTTCTGTTGAGATTGCACCAATGAGCTCCGGTTTGCAACCAATTCCCATCACGCCCCAAAAACACGACCCCGCATGGAAGCACTGTCAAATGTTTAAAAATGGGGATAGAGTGCAGCTCAAATGTTTGTACTGTCACAAACTTTTTAAGGGTGGTGGGATTCATAGAATAAAAGAACATCTTGCTGGTCATAAGGGTAATGCTTCTACTTGCCATAGTGTTCCTCCTGAGGTTCAGAATTTAATGCAAGAGAGTTTAGATGGGGTAATGATGAAGAAGAAGAAAAGACAGAAGCTTGATGAAGAAATGACTAATGTGAATGCCATGTCTGGTGAGGTTGAGGCAATTTCAAATCATATGAATATGGATTCTAGTATTCAATTGATTGAAATTGCCGAGCCAATTGAAATCAGTTCAGGTTTGCCGCTAAATCATGAGGAAGGAACAAGTAATAAAGTTGGAAGGAAAAAGGGTAGTAAAGTTAAGAGTTCTTGCATGGAAAGAGAACTGATTGTTATTCCAAATGGTGGTGGTATATTAGATTCTAGTAAGGTCAATAATCAAGTGCATATGGCAGTTGGGAGATTTTTGTATGACATTGGTGCATCTCTAGAAGCAGTAAACTCAGCCTATTTCCAGCCAATGATAGACTCAATTGTTTCAACAGGTGCTGGGATTATACCACCCTCATACCATGATATTCGGGGCTGGATATTGAAGAATTCAGTGGAAGAAGTGAGGAGTGATTTTGACAGATGCAAAGCCACATGGGGAAGGACTGGTTGTTCTGTCATGGTCGATCAGTGGCGTACCGAAGCAGGTCGAACCATGCTGATTTTTTTGGTGTACTGCCCTGAGGGAATAGTGTTTTTGGAATCTGTCGATGCATCTGGAATTATGGATTCCCCAGATTTGCTTTACGAACTATTCAAAAAGGTGGTTGAACAAGTAGGGGTAAAACATGTACTGCAGGTGATTACTAAGTATGAAGAAAATTATGCTATTGCTGGTAAAAAGCTTTCTGATACGTATCCAACCCTCTATTGGACCCCATGTGCTGTTAGTTGTGTGGATTTGATTCTTGGGGATTTTGGAAACATTGAGGGTGTAAATACTGTTATTGAGCAGGCTCGATCAATTACTAGATTTGTCTATAACAATAGTATGGTTTTAAACATAGTCAGAAGGTATACCTATGGGAATGATATCTTAGAACCTTGTGCCACAAGATCTGCCACAAACTTCGCCACACTGAATCGTATGGTTGAACTGAAACGATGTCTGCAGACCATGGTTACTTCTCAAGAATGGATGGACAGCCCATATTCAAAGAGGCCAGGGGGATTGGAAATGCTGGATTTAATCAGCAGTGAATCATTTTGGTCCTCATGCAATTCAATTATTCGTTTGACAAACCCTCTCTTGAGAGTTTTGAGAATAGTGGGTAGTGGGAAGAGACCTGGGATGGGATACGTTTATGCAGCAATATATAATGCTAAACTAGCAATTAAGACAGAACTTGTTGACAGAGAGCGTTACATGGTCTACTGGAACATTATAGATCAGAGATGGAAACACCAGTGGCATCATCCTCTTCATGCTGCTGGATTCTATCTGAACCCCAAGTTCTTTTATAGCATTGAAGGAGATATGCATAGTGAAGTCGTATCAGGGATGTTTGATTGCATAGAAAGACTGGTTTCTGATACAAAAATTCAAGATCAAATAATAAAAGACATAAACTCGTACAAGAGTGCTGCTGGAGATTTGGGAAGAAAGATGGCTATTAGGGCAAGAGAGACACTGCTTCCAGGTGAGGATCTAATCTATTGCTATTCCGCAGCTTTTCCATTATGCACTTCACCAGCTTGTTTATGGACTGACTTGCGTTTCTGAAAAGCGCTTGGAACCTAGAACAAGGCAACGGCAGCTACACGGCTGATTCTACATTCTAAGATTGTTCATATAACTTGCATGCTAAGGACTTGGGAAGCATCTATGTTTAGCATAATGATATTGGAAAATGGTTTTTAGGCAAAAAAAATTTCTTATCATACTGACCATTAAATTTCATTCTGCATGACTCTCATGTCCCAGTCAGATACACTTTTAATTTGGAGCATATCTGTTCATTTTAGCGACCCTTTATCTTCATGGTCATCTTCATTTTGGTCTCTTAGTTGAGTGATCTTTTGGTTTGTTTATATTTCTTGTAGCTGAGTGGTGGTCAACATATGGAGGAAACTACCCAAGTTTAACTCGCTTGGCCATTCGAATTCTTAGTCAAACCTGCTCCTCAGTTGGGTTTAAGCAAAATCAAGTCCTTTTTGATAAGTTACATGACACTAGGAATCACATTGAACATCAACGTCTTAGTGACCTTGTATTTGTGCGCTTCAACTTGCAACTTAAACAAATGTAAGTCAAATGAAATATTTATTACACAATGAGTCTCATGTTTGAAAGTTAGGGACATTGCTGAAGTTTTTTCCGATTAATTTATCGGCAGGGCTGCTAAAGCTAATGAAAAGTATCCTGTTGACCCCCTTTCCTTTGATGGGCTCGGTATTGTTGACGACTGGATTTGGAGAAGGGATTTATGTGCAGAGGATTGTGGGAATCTGGAATGGACAGTACTTGATAATCCTCCCTCCGGTTCCACCATGCTTTTACCCCTGAATGATGACTATGATGAATTGGTTACAGGTGATTAATTTATAATGGTTTTATTACTTACCATGAAACCACAATTCTTACTGAAGTTGTCCCTCAAATGTGCAGGGTTTGATGACTTGGAGGTTTTTAAAAGGCAGAGAGTGAAGAGTGAGGATGACAATATTTCATAACATGAAGCTACTAATGCCTTCAAGCAAGCCACACCATTTCTGTTGGTTGATGATCTTACTTGTGACTATTTATCTTGCATGGAAGGAATGACGAGATGGTATGATTTAGTCAAGCTCTTCAAAAGCAGATTAAATGTTGTATTATGTATGCTTCTCTAGTAGAGTAGGTCACTTGGTCACTGTATCGTATAACTAGGCGAGTAGTTTTGTAGATTACAAGGCTTTTAGGTAACTTATGATTTAGATTGTTAAAATTAAAGCTGTATATGCAAACGAGGGAGGGAGACACCCTTCAATTAAATTTTAATGATATCTTAGTTGAGCTTTCCATTCAGAAAATTCTATGCATCCCTTCGAGATTGCCATCACATGAACTTTATGAATGAAACTGTTAGATCAAACACTCATTGTGAAATTCTTTCCCATTGCTTTTAATCGTAAGAGTCTCGTTAGAATTGTGGTTTTTTTTTGCCTTCTGTCATACTCCAGATCAATTCTATCGATAAAATAAATTTAAGAGGCGCTGCTGTATTTTTGTTCTGATAGAACAGTTCCATCATCTCTATAGATATTTTATGATGCTGTTCTTGACTTCTTGTAAATCTGTTTGCCTTTAAGGCTTTCAACCCTGAATGATTTTGCATTCATTTTCTGGATGTATGGTATAACCAAGACTGAGAAAAGATCTCAATATCACAAAAACCTTCGAGACACCAGATTATGTTCTTTATCTACAGGAACAAAAGATCTCAATATCGTGGCAACAAAGGGAAAAAAGAAAAAGAAATGAGAACTGAACACCTGTCCCCACCAACTTTGAAGTATAGAGTAGAGCAAACCAGTGGATATTTTCATACAAACAGGTGCAGTATTCTCCTTATCAAACATGAGTGGAAAGGGATTTTCCACTTTAACAGTTAAAGGGAAGGCTTATAATTGATAATTGCAGCTTCCATCATCACTCCTAGCAGTTGGGTCGAAGTTTCCTGCATTTGGGTCTGTGCAGCCTTCAGGGACAGGAAAATTCACCTGCTGAGCGGCTTTGCCTGCAACAAACAGAAGCAACAGCTTAGGAGAAGCTGCTATATGTTTTGTACATTTCTTAACGATCTATAAAAGATCTCAAGAGAGAGAGCTACCGTAGAATGCTCCAGTTTTTATAGCGTCATCATTGGCATCGCCAAGAGAAGCCTCGCTCAAGTACTTGTCAGCCAATTGGACTCTCTTCACGTTCTCTTGCTCCTGAACAAGCATGTTTCCATACTCGAGGAGCTTCTGTAAAGTCATCTTTGGCTGCTCGAATGTCGGTGGTCCTTCCTTTGAGTTGACGAGCCTCTTAGAGATATTCTCAACTCCGACCGAAGCAGCCCACTTCCTCACTTCATCATCGTAAACTCTCGCCCTCAGGGCACCAAAGAAATCTGTATATGATCATGGTTTAGTTTATTAGGTTGGAATATATACAGAAGGGAAATGAATCATTCTTAATATTTATGTATTTGATTCATAGTTTACACTTGAAAGCTTACCAATGGATTGGCCAGGGAAGGTATCAACAAGCTTGACCATGTCTTCTTTAGGAACATTGTCAATCCTAAAGATTCCTGAGCAGACACCAATTCGATCTTCTCGAGTTGGTGCCCAATAGAATTTTTCCATGCGTCCATCACGGATGAGAGGAGCATACAATGTCGAGAAGTCGTTACCCGTAACAATGATGGGAACACGAGGGTTCTCCTCTTTGTTGTACATACCAGGAAGCTGGACATTGGTTGGGTTATCAGCCATGTTCATGAGAGTAGCGTTAACCATCTGGTTGTTCACAGTGTATTGGGTGGTGCCACCGAGACGACCAGCCCCTGCATCGAGATCGTTGATGAAGAGGACACACATTTTCCCCTTCTTGATAATGTCTGCTGCTTCACGGTACCTCTGTCGAATCAATTTCGCAGGTTCTCCTGCATTTCCACTCTCCAGTTCTCCTGCACTCATCATTATGGGGCTGAAATAATGAAACAGAGCATTAGCATGAAGCAGTGTGAAGAAATACAAATGTCAAGAACATTGTATGCACCACAACCAGGAAAATGATCTGAAATGGCTAAAACAAACAGAATGGAGAAGGATGAAACTCACTTGATTCCCATCTTGGCTAAGACAAGTTCACACTGGAAGGATTTTCCTTGACCTTTGCCTCCCCAAATACCCAAAATCAAGGGAACCTAAGGCAGAATGATTAGATCAATCAATAAGTAAAGGAAATAGCCAAACCCATTAATTGAACCAATCAACAGTAAATCAGTTTTTTGTTGAACCTTGATGTTGGGAAGTTTCATGAAGTTCTTAGAGATGTGAACAACTAGTTTGTCCATGAAGGCAGGAGCAATGTAAAAGCCATCCACATTGTTGTCTAAGTTGTACCTACATTCAAGATCATCAGTTTCTCCATTGCTGATCATAGATCAACACAACAAAATCAAGCCTTTTTCGAATACTTACTGACGAAGTCCGGCACTTAAATATTCATAAGAACTTAGAACAGGGTCGTGAGTTCCTGCGCCGGTAGGAGCTTGGAAGAGCGAGCTGACCATTCCCTTTCCTCTGGTGATGTCTTGTTGATCATCAGAGATATCACGAGCAAGGCCCTTCCATCTATCCTTATGAGTTTGCTTCTTTTCATCAATCTCCTCTGCAACTGCAACTACCTTCAAGCTGCTTCCTGAGGAGATCTTTGAATTAGGGAATCTCAAGTTCACTTTCTTCAAGCTGCTGCCTAAGAATGCAGAGCTCTGAACTGAAGAAGCTCCAGAGATGGCGCCATTTAAACTCACCTGCAATAAACAAACCCAATTAACCATTCTTCTTCTTCTTCTTCACCCCCTCTAAGTTTTTTAATCTAAGACGAGCTAAGGAGAAATTGTTCCCCTCCAACTTGACAAGAAGTACAAAAGTTGAAATCTTTGAGATGATCTTTAAGAAATCCATAAGACCCAACAATTCTAATAAAAAACAGAGAAGAAAAGGCAAAGTGTGATCAACATTTGAGTGAGTTGTTGTAATGGCGGGAAAGATTTCAATTACCGGAATTCTGTTGGCGGCTCCGGCGGTGGAGACAGCGGTGGCCATCGGAGTGAAAGCAAGTGAGTCGTAGGAAGTTTCGAGTGTTCAAAGTTCGAGGTAGGCAGTGCCTGCCAATGGATAGCCTTTCAAATTGTTAACGACCACACAATCAAGGTTGTTGGCATGACACGTGGCATCCGGGAGATGGACTAAAACTGTGTCGTTTTGGGGATGTGGTTTTTGCTTATCCACTAAAATTAAGGCTTTTACTTCAACAGTAATAATAAGCTTCTTTTATATTTGCATTCTAAGGATATACATAAGTTTTGGGCTGAATATATATATATATTTCAATTTGATTCCAATTTAAAAAATAAAAAAATTGTCGCCTTACTATCACTAAATGTTGAAAGAATGACTTTATATATGAATTAAAAATAATAATTTCAAAGGATCGATTTTCAATAATGACGAGAGCAATTTCAAGTCAAGTAAATTACTATGTACTAATTATGTACTAATGTTATATGAAATGAGTAAGTTTTTATTTGGTGGGTGGTTGTGATGTGATATTCCTATTTTATCGATTAGAATCTAGAATGTTTTCAACTCAATTAATTGATGAGGTGTATTATGAAATTAATTATAAGAGTTTTTAATGTTTTGTGACAATATAGACTTGAATGAAAAAAAAAGTCAATTAGTAAAAGATTCAATTATATTAGGGTATATATTTGGCCTAAGTTTAAGTTAATGTACTTATAGTTATAATTTGAAGGACATTAAAATAGACCACCATTTAGTATATATATATATATATATATATATATATATATATATATATATATTTTTTTTTGAGGTAGTTCAATCATAAATAAATTAAATTATTTTTTTAAAGAGAAATTCATTAACCAACAACAACACGACATCAAGGCCCTCAGAAAGGGTCGAGGCAACCCACAGAAATCGCGCCACAGGAGAAGAAGAAGAAGGGAGAAAGGCTAAAGACTACTCCATCGCCCCTCTAACTAAGGAGTGGGCAACGAAATTACAAGCTCTAGGACAAACATTAAAGGACACACAACCTAACATGGACGATTCCTCCACAATACAATCCAAATTGTTTTTGGTTTAAGACATATCCAACCTCGGTTGATTCAGAGCTCCAACCACCTCCATAAAGTCAGATTCCACGAAGATGTGGCTGTAATCCGAAGCATCACAACGGCTAACAGATCTCAGGCTAGCTAAAATAGTCTTGTCTTCCAACGCCTTGATAGGCCACTTCCTACAGAGTTTAAAACCAACACAGTTGGGAGATCCCCGAGAGTCACGAACAACAACTTTTTTCTGCCTATCCTCGCTCCATGTCGCATTCGTATTCATCTTCCAGCAGTTGGGTGGCGGAGGGCACCACCTATCCTGACGAAGGCTCTTCGCTAAATGATACGCATTTTTAACTGAGAATGAGCCTTTTTTTTTTTTTGTCTAGATTCCAAATAATCTCATCTTTTGCCTTCCCGTTTCCCATGGGAGAGAGCAAAATGCCATTCCTATCTGAAGCCCTGAAATTAAAACTAATTAACTCCTATTTTCAGTCACCCTCCTCATCCAGATGGGTACACACTCTTTTGTCACGAGACCGACAACCGATTTCCCCCTTGCAATCCAAGGGTCTTGATCAAGAATAATCTGTTTTTCATAGCCCACTTTCCACTTATACCCACCTTTGAATAACTCTCTACCCCAAACAATGTTCTTCCAAATCAAATAGGGATTAGCTCCTAAAGGAGCATTAAGAAAATCACCATTTTTAAAATACCTCCCTCTAAGCGTTTTGGACAGAAGACTTTACGGGTTCCTTAGAATCCTCCAACTATGTTTAGCAAGTTTTGCTTGGTTAAATAACGATAGGCCCCTGGACCTCACCCTCCTGCCGCTTTGCTAACACAAAGGTTCTTTCAGCTCTCCAATGGATGCATTTTTTTTTGTCCTTTAAGGATCCCATCAAAAGTGAGCACAACACTTATTAATATTGTAGCAGATGTCTTTGGGGGAGACAAAAGCAATTCATTGTGTAAATCGGAAGTTGAACAAAAAGTAAAGAAATATACCACTACGGTGGGGTTTAATTCCAATATATAAAACACCATTATAGGACTTTTTTTTGTTTTTTTTTTTTTAATTTCAATATTCAATTAAAAGTAAGATTTTATAAACCTTCAGAAGGTTGAAAAATTCTGACCCTAAGCACAACACAAGACTTCTAGATTAAACATTAATAAATTTGGTTTATAAATTTCATTTTTTTTAGTGTATTGAGGTGAAGATTCGACATACTTTTTGGTCGTCAACACATACCTATGTCAGCTAGTCATGTTTGCTTTGACAATTTAATATATAAATTTCATATAGAGATGGAAATGGTTGTGTTTTATAATTATTTGTTAAAAAAATAGCTACCTTTTGAATTATTTCCTCAAAGAAAAGCATAAGCTATAATTTCTGATTCATGAATCAGGCACATGTCAAAGCATGTTAATTACAAGCCAATTTGTATTAAAAAAAAGTCAATAATTTAGGGTGTGTTGGAGGTGTCTTTGAAATTATGCATCAATAAAAAGTATTTTAATGATACAACTTTATTGATTTCTTTTTAACGTTTCGAATGTTCTTTTACTTTTATCGGTACAAACACTTTAGAATCATTATTAATATATCCTTAACAAATTGCTAATTTTTTTTTTTTAAATGAAATAACGTGTTAAAAAAACTCATTATTATTTTTTATTTTTTTTTGCAAAGATTAATTAATTAATTTATAAAGATTTGGCTCATAGCTCAAGTTAACGAGCTTCTATATTAAATTTTAGGTTGAAATCTTATTTTTATTTTTATCTTTTTGAACCGAACACACTAAAACAATAACGCATTTAAAATACAATGTACTAAGCAGCTGCACCAAATAATAGTTGTTTGATTGTTATTTTTTAAATTTTAAGTCAACATACTAAAAAAATATATATATATTTAAAACAATGATCAATAAAGAGAATGTTTGGCCAAAGTGAACATAATTTTAAATGTAATATGCCTTAAAAAGATACTAGAAATTAATGCAAGATAAAGAAATTAGAAATCATATCATTATGTTTATGTGGAGGATTAGATAGAGTAAGTTCTAAAACACATTATGACAATTAGGTAAAAAAAAAAAATCAGTTCTTTGAGCTAAATATCAACGACCCTATTAGTTAATATCCAACCAATACCAAACCCACCTTTTGACTCCATCAAAATTCAAAACTAAAACCCCATCGAAAAATATAAAATAAAAGATTTAGGGTGAAATAATGAGTAATGAAATTGGCCCCATCGAAAAATATAAAATAAAAGATTTAGGGTGAAATAATGAGTAATGAAATTGGCCGGAGTGAGCTTAAGTTGTAATTAACACTAATTGACATGTACTATTGTACTACTTATGATCAAAGGTGACTTCCTACTTAAATACGCCGTCAATTACATAAATTGACACATACTAACTTGCCAAAGTGAGCACGGCTCAACTGACATATGTATGTCTTGATGACCAAGAAGTTTGTGGTTCGAATCTCCTCACACCCAATGAGCACTGTGGTTCGAATCCCTCACACCCAATGTACTAAAAAAAAAAAAACACTAAATTCAATGAGATAGGAGATTCAATCTCAGTACCCAAAAAAGATGAATGGAATAGAAAATAAAGTAAGAAGAAGTGAAGAAGGAAGGCATAGACATAGAGGTAGACATTATTTAAAATGGCAAGTGTCAAATAGCTAATTTTGCAGAAAAAGAGAGCCTAGTTTTCTCTATTTATAATAAATAAATAAAAAAAAAAACCCTAAGACCATAGGAAGCAAGTGTAAAGCATACAAAAGAAACCCTGTAGAGATAGGTGTTCCAGTTCCTGTGTACTTTTCCACATGAATGAAACATCACATTTCACATTTGAATAAATTAATAATATCAATCATTCTCGATCATTTCAACATATTTATTCATTCATTAATCCACCGCCATATCCTCAACTCCTCCCACCTAATTCTTCCTTTTTCCTTCAATATGTACAATGCATGCACATTTCACATTATATCCCAACATTCAAATCGAACTAATAACTAAGAGGTCAGAGGTTCGAACAACAAAGTTAAACCAGGTTCGAACAACAAAGTTAAACCATGTTCAGATTGAGACCTGGTCGTAATAATTGAAGTATTTTGAGATGCAGTATATTTACATTAAGTATGTTCTTGAAGGTGAAGAAGGTAAGAGACAAAACACCCATGAATTTGAACACACACAAACAAACATTGTCCAAGAGATTGAAAAAAGTAACAAAAGGGTTGTTCTTGTTAGTTAGTGGGAAATTAACAAAATTAACAATATTATGATGCATGCCTATATTTACCATTAATAAGATGGAGCAAGAGGAGCCCAAAACATATGATCTTCTTCTGTAATTTGATTATAAACTTGCAAAGCTCCTCCTCCTCCTGCTGATTCTCTTTCTCCCATTGAATTATTTCCATCATCTTCCGCTTCTTGCATTTCTTCAATCGGCAATCTTTCAAAAATCGCATTCGTAAACGAAGCTGCAATTACTATAACCGGGCCGGCGGCGATGAGCGGACCTGCCACCAGCCCGCCAACCACCCGCCCCTGGCCTCCGGCGAGATACACGGTCAACCCAGTAGCTCCATAGGGGGACGGCGCAGGTAGGAAAGCGCCGGAGAGGGATAGGATCTCGAAGCGTTCGTGGAAGGTAATGACGCCGCCGGGAGCAGCGGGCTGGCGGAGAGTGACGTTGGCGACGAGACCGGTGCCGCTGAGAATGGAGACGCCGAGGTGGCGGCGGTGGGCGAAGGTGGAAATGGAGTGAGCTATGTCGGTGGCGGTGGTGATTTCGAAGACGTGGCTGTGGAGGGCGTTGGGGGTGTTTTTTGTGATGACAATGGGTGGCTTGGGTTTGTTTTTAGAGCCGGGTGGTCGCCCTCGTGGGCGCCTGTTGTTCTTAGGTACATGCTGTTGAATTTGAGTGTGATGTTGTTGGGTGGTGGAATTAGGGTTGGTAAGAGGAGCTGGTTTTTGTTCTTGTTGTGGGTTTTTTGAATCGATTCCAGTCCACCAACGATTGGCCATAGCCTTGATTTTTCAGATCATATAGAGAAGAAGTTATTTGGGTTAAAAGAGTAGTGAAAAGAAGAAGAACAAGAAGCGAAGAGAGAGTAAAAAGAGAAGAAAAGAAGAGAGCTTTGTTATAAATTGGAAGTGATAGATAGAGAGAAAAGGGAGGTGGGGGTCCGTGTTTCGAAGCTGAAGTGAGTGACAGCTTCTTAAAGATATTGCAGTAACCCTGATTGCACTCCAAAAATATAATAATAAAAAAGGTGTGTTTGATTCCACTGTGGCCTGGCCTGTGTTCCCTATTCAAAGAATTTGTTTTTATAGAATAAAATAATGTTTGGTTTGCGGTGTTCAAGTTCCAAGCAAATAGAGGAAGCCAACATTATTTTGTTTTGAGAGTGTAGGAATATTGAAATTGTAGAAATGGGTTTGAGTAAAGAGATGAAGATGTTGTGTTTGGAATTGAATGTCAGTAAGCAGAGGTGCAGAAACGGCGAGCCCTAGGCAGTAAGCAGTAAGCAGTAAGCAGTAGGGCAGTAGGGGCAGGCGGCGAACTGAAGATAAAGGTCAAGAGGTATGTCTTGACGCGCCGCCCGGGAATCCACGCACCTCCATTCCATCCCTATCTCATCACACATAATTGTTTCATGTGCCTCATTCATTATTTTATCATTTTTTTTTTTTAATATTTAATTATTATTCTTTTTAATATAATAAATCTAAACTACGAAGGTTAAACTTTTAACTTTCAATACATGAATGAAATGTTTACCCTTAGTCATGGGCGGACCTCTGAAGGGACTAGGGGGCCACGGCCCCCCCAAATTTTTTTATTTTCTCATACTCGTAGGTAAAATTAATGCCTTAAATATATTCTGTTGTTATTAAATACATTTTGGCCCCCCCAAATTAATAAAATCTTGTTTTGCTGCAGTGGTCATGTGTATGATTTATATTTTGTTGTGCCTGAGTTCGAAACTCTAAAAAAAAATTGTTCTCTTTTAATGTTTTGTTTATATATATTTAAAAATATATAAATTTCATTCTTAAAAATAATTAAGATTTTTTTTTTTTTTTTGTAAGAGTTATATTATTTTAGTCATTGTAATTTCAAATATCTAAATTTAGTATTCTTCATATTTTAAAAAAATTTATTAACTCTTAATATTAATTTATTTATTAACATTTTCAAAAGTAATTTAGACTATATTAACCTTCCTTTTATAAATTTTTGTAAACAAATTCATGTTATATTGTGTTTTTTTTAATAATTTTTTTTTAAAAAATGTCTAATAAATCTTAAAAGAGTTCAATATATTTTTTAACTTTCAATTTTGTATTTAATTGGTCCTCAAAATTTCAATTTTAAGTCTAATATATCCTTGTATTTATTTGACATTTTTTAAAATCTAGGAATTCATTAGAAACAAAATTGAAAGTATAGGGATCATTAAACACTTTTTAGAGTTAGACTCAATTTATTTATTATTATTTTTTTTTAGATGAACAAAATTATATGATGGTATTAAGTTTATTTAAACTTAGTCCGTAAGTCTTTGATACACTCACATATGTTTATTACTGATAACTTTTTTTTAATGTTAACATAGTGAATTCGAACCTCTGTATTTTTTGCGATCTTTTTTTAATATTTATATACTCTAATTTTTTGGCCCCCCCAAACATCAATGTCTGGATCCGCCCCTGCCCTTAGTCGTTTGACACAAGGAGTTAAAGAAGTTAGAATTGCTATTTAGCTCAGGAGTTATGAAATATGTGTGTTAGAGACAGTTATTTAGTCTAGAGTTATGAAGTCTGTGGTATGTTTAGGGCAAGGAGTTGTTGAAGTTCTGACGTCTAAGTTTATTTTAACTGTTTTCTTGTGCACGATCTTTTTCTACAAATTTTCATTATTACTTCTTCCAATTCCAATAATTTTTTTTTAAAAAAAAATTATTATTTTTTAATACAAATAAAAACATTGTGCACAATCTCTCACATTATTTTTTCACATTGATTATAAAAATATATATATATATATATTCATTTTTGTTAGGACGCATAAGATTTTTTTTTTGTTTTTATTAATGCATGTATATTTTACAAACTTTTTTAAAGCAAAAAAAAATAACACGTAAGTATAATAAGTATAGTCTTACTCTAACTCATGTGTCAAACACATTTTTCTCCGTCTCCACCCTCTTATACTCGTCATTCCATCTCAATCTACTACATCTGAAAACCAGCATCTTCGCAATGACGGTTTATTTTAGTTTTTTTTTTTTTTTTTTTTTTTTTTGTACAATCTTTCCTATAATTTAAAGATTAAATTGACAATTAATATAGAAAGTTACAATAACAAAATTTTAAAGGCCTATTAGAATCCTTTGAAAATTTAAGGCATATGTTATGGGTAGGATTTGGGGCCTAATTGCCCACAATCCACGTAGGCCCTTCGACACCCGGTGGATCGCTCATACGATTGATAAACCCCCGAGATGAGGCTTAGAGTGAGGATCGAGCCGAGGAGGTGCCATCGAATAAAGGCAAGGCAAGCGACTTACCTACCAAGCTCGATACTAACTGGAACGACCCGACTACTTATGACATCACTCTAGGACCGTTATTACATACATGACATCATAAACCTCAATTAAAAATATTTATATGAGAATTAGAAAAAATAAATACATAAATGTTCATAAACATCTCTAAAATCGATGCAAATACATTTGCTTTGGGATCCCAATAAAAACATAAAAATAATTAATTAAGTTCATTAAAGACAAAATTTAAAATCAAAACTATCAATTCTAATTCTGAGTAAAACCGATTGAGTTGACTCAATGAAATAAGAATAAATAAATAAATGCGGAAGCTCGACTTCTCAGATCTCATGACATCATCAAAAAAATCACTTCGTCAAGCGTCTTGTATGTTCCTTACATTACCTGAAAAAATGTTTTAAGAAAGAATGAGCATTTTAAAGAAAATACTCAGTAAGCAACCCCACTATCGGGGTCCGGCTATGCAATCACATGCAACATGAACTGACTGAGACTTTTAACTAGTGAGACCTAAACTTGATTGTTCTGTAATTTTCCATTATGCCATCAGAGTGAACAATTAACCGAGTCCCGCAATAACCCTCTCAACTACTCAGTGTAGTAGACTTCTCTAGAGACTTACCCCTATTGATGGTTAGTTGAAGTCCAGTTTGTGGAGCAGAGCCTCAGTCTACTAGGTACCAAACATGACTAGGGGATGTGTAATTATCACTAAATTGTCATGACGGATAAATGTGACATGCAATCAATAAGCTCCCAGAATATACATGGTCACCATGATAACAACATAGCATTCTCATAACTCTATTCATACATTTCTCTTCTAACATCATAAATACACTTTTCTTAACTTACAAGAGCTTTGAGAGCTACACATAAACTCATATTCGAAATTCATAAAGAATTCAATTCAACCTCTTCAACATTCAATTCAATCAACTCAACAATATCAGAAAAATTCCCAACCTAGCACGAAGACTGCCCAACAGTAAGGTCACTTACCTTAACACGAAGCTGCACGAATTACTAAAGTCGCTTACGAAAGCTCTTGGTCTCGACCTACAATAATTTCCAGTATTTAACACTACTTCTGAAACTAGAAAGAGTACTGAAAAATTTGTCCAAAAAGTAAAATAAAGCTTACCTACGCAGTCTCGGCTCGCTGTCACTTCTAGGTTAAATTACTTCAACCCGAACTTGGTTCACTAAAATAAAGAGATTTTCCAAGGTTAAGACAAATTTGGACAATTGAAACAAATCCTAAATCTTATATTTAGAATTCCAACATTTGAAATTAATTTGAAAAGAAGATGGAGCTTCGTTACCCACTAAAACTCACGGCGAAGATGTTAATCCTTACTGGACAGCACGCTTAAAGGCTAAGTTTCGTGAATCTAACGTTGGAACAAAGTGGTATTGAATATCGAAGTTAAATAGAATGTTTGTGAACTACAAAATCGAAGTTGAAAGGGGTTGTAGTCAAAATTGATACTTAACCGAACAAGACAAGAAATCGTCGGAAGAGGAAACGCTTACCCGCTGCCCAAGACATGTTTTCGTTGCCGCTCACGTCGCGCCGCCGGCAGAGACAAAGTCGAGTGATCGTCGTTGCTCGAAAGTCGCCTGTTAGGATACAAACAATATCCCACATTTGCTAGAAAAAGGGAAAGATCATGGGTATATAAGGAGGGGGGTCAATTATCTCCAATGGTATGAAGCCTTTTGGGTTAAACCAAAAGCAAAGCCATGAGGGTTTAGGCCCAAAGTGGACAATATCATATCATTGTGGAGATGTCTGGGTCCTGTTGTCCTTAATAAGTGGTATCAGAGCTTTGTCCCTGACTACTTAGTCATGTTTGTAAAATCCTTGAGTGTTAAAATCGAATAAAGATATTGATGGATGACTATTTGATGGTCGTGGTTGAACTTTCCGGGTTGCTCAAGGATCCTCTATGTGGGGAGGTCATGGTACTTTGTTCGAGGAGAGGATTGTTGGGAACAAAGTAGAAGATGGGACAATTATCTCTAGGAGATCTTTTAGGTGAAACCAAAAACAAAACCACTCGAGTTTAAGCCCAAAGTGGACAATATCATACCATTGTGGGGATGTCTAGGTACTGTTGTCCTTAATACCGCTGGAAGACTGTTGTTCGCTACACTGCTGGAACCGTTAGAGAAACGTTGTCGTCGCTGGAACGTCTGAGATGATGTCGTTGGAGATTGGGGAGGAGAGAGGCGCGCAGTCAGAGGAAGAGAGAGCGGCAACTGAGGGAGGGAGAAGAAGAGCGGTGGGCGGTTTGGGGCTTCATTTTTTTTTTTTTACTTAATTATTATTTTTTCCATTTAATTACTTTTCAAAACCAACTAATCCTAGTTGACTTAGGCTCCGTTTGGGATTGCGGTAGTTTTTAAAATAATTGCTTCCAAGTTTGCTTTTAAAAAAATCAATGAATCAAATTTGTGTTTGGTAAATTTTAGTTGTAGACTTAAATAAGTTGGTTATCGTGTTTGGTAAATAAGTATTAAATTATTGTAATTTAACTATAATCACTAAAATAGACATATTATAAAAAATTGTATAAATTATTTTAAGAAAAAAATAGTAAAGTATTATTTTTAAAAAAATATTTGCATTTGATTTATTAATTTAAAAATTATAAAATAAGATTTGGGGTGAGAAATAGATACTAGATATATAAAATAATTTTTAATTTTGAAAAGATTTGAAAATTTGTTAAAAAAATTATTGTTAGAGAATCTAAAAGCTACAAATAACCACTTAAGCCGTGCAAAATGAACGTGTCATGCAAAATTGATTTTAACAAATTATAAAATAATTTGTTTTATCAAACACAAAAAACCGTTAAGATTTATTTTTAATCACTTCTAATTCTTTCAAACGCAATGGGAAACGGAGCCTTAGTCAGACACCTAAGTCCAATCTATTTTTAAACTCAAATTTTACATAATCATTCCACCTAAACCCACAATCAACCCTGATAACAATAACAATTAAATAAACTTCTCTTACCTAGAATTCGGGTCGTCACACTAACCTTCAACTGACATAAAACATTTATCACCAATCAAGAAGTCAGAAGTAAACCTTTGCAACATTTATAAGAAAGAAAAAATATGTACATAAGGTACAAATTGCAATACTCTACCAAATTTTAAAAAAATATTACAATATTTATCGAACTTTATCCGTCTTCCTAAATTTAAGGGTACAAATTTACGGTCTTCCTAAGTTTAAGGATAGAAGCTAGTATAACTAGTTTTAAGAAAAGAAGGTAAAAATACATGTTTCTTCTTCCAATAAATATATATACATCAAGCTATATAGTATTTTGGACGAAATTTATACATCTCAAACTGATGTTGATATTTATATTTATATTTATATTTATATTTTTTTCCCATTTTAGACCGGTACAAATTAAAATTTAACTGTTTATATTAAATTTTTGTGTGTATTATTAACGATGATGACATTTTTAAAACGTTTTTTTTTATAGTTCGAAAATATTTTTTAAATGTAACTTATAGTTGAAGGGTATTTTTTTTTTTTTAATATAATTTATCTTTCGTTGAATTTCAATTAAATTCTCATGCCAAATTTTTACTGTAAAAATTCTCAAAGATCACTAATTTAAACAAAAATAACACAAAATTAAGCGTTGTGCTCAAAATATGTTTCTCTTCCAATAAATCTATATACATCAGTCATCACCCTATATGGTATTTTGGATTAAATTTATAAATCTCAAACCGATGTTCATATCCATCAGTACCTCCTAAATTAATTGTGTGCCACCAGTAATATTATTCATCCATTCACATTATTTTAGAAGGAAAAAAAAAACTCTTTTTAAGTTTAAAATTATGTAAATAATAAACCGACTTGCACATATAGTTTTTTTTTTGTTTTTTTTATTATTTATTTATTTTAACTTTAATGAGCACGAGAATTTGAAACTACCACTTAAAAGAAATAAGAAAATTTTTAAAAGATGTCAATTTAAAGTAAAATAATTAAAAATATAACACTTTTTTTTTAAAAAATTGACAATTTCTATCACTGATAGTACGGTTTATGGCTGATAGTAGTATTTTTTAAAAAAATTTGTTAGTGATAATAGTCTATCAATGATAGGCGCCTATCATTGATAGAAGTCTATAATAGTCCTAAAGTCTATCAGTCACCCATTTTTTTCTATATTTGCAAAATGTTTTAAACTCTCCTAAATTTGCAATTATTTTGGGCTTGATGGCGTGCAACCAGCCCAAAAAATAAATACATTGTAATTTTTTTATTTTTTTTAATGGGAGAGAAATTTGAACTTGAAATCTCTTATTCAAGTTTCATCTATTATGTCAATTAAACTATGTTGGTGTTGATTTATTTTAATAATTATTAACCCTAACATTCTAAGTATAAAGATGATCCTTAAAATTATATATTTCACTAAATTGAATGAAGATTACAATAGAGATCCACACAATCTCACAAACATTTATTTATTTATATCTTTAGAAAAGAACATCTAAAACACATTTGCAAGGTTCTCATAAACATCCTCTAATATTACCTCTCTTTTCTACCACACACTACTTTACTTTACAAATGAATGAAAAACATCATTTGAATGGGTGAATCCCATAGCTTTGTTGGTTGTGCATGTCATAGCCATGGCTTTATGATGGAGCTCTATGGTGCTTCAAGTTTTTCTTCCTAATTTTAACAGTCTAATACTATAATAACATTTTTTTTTTTTTTTAACAATATGTAAAGTGAGAGATTCGAACCACAAATTTCTTGATCAAGTTTACTGTATACATATTTTATGTTGGTTGAACTATGTTCATGTTGACAATGCCAGTTGGAACCTAATTTAATCTTTTTCTCTATTTTTCCAATATGCCCTTCAAGTAGAATTGGTAGAAGTTTCAACAATTTCTTGAGTGGTCTTAGTTAGCACCACATGGCACAAAATTAGTAGAGGAAGGAGCAGAAGAAAGATGTGAGCGGCTGCAGAGAAACACAACTCATAATCCGTTTCCAGAATACGTGGCCATATTATCCAATCCGAAAAGGAAATAAAAAAATATATATAAGGAAACAATTCTGCGCAGAATTGCAGCTTCGGAAATGGCTCTGCTCAACGTTTCATTATGTTCTTCCACTTCCAGACCTCACCTTCCTCTTCCTCTCTCCATTTCATCTTCCCCAACGCCTCAGGTAAATTCCTCACTCCATTTCCCCTCTCAATTTCTTCTCTAATTTGTACTGAAATGCTATGATTTTTATCCAAAAAACTCAAGGTACTAAGGCAGCAAGTGGAAGCTACTCGGAGTTTTGTTCTTTCCGTCGGAGAATCCGCCTCTAAAGCCACCGTCCTCGCCTTGCTTTCCGCCTCTTTGTTCCTCGCCGATCCTGCGCTAGCTTTTAAGGTTCATTTTCCACTGAAATTCTTAAGAGATTTATCCGATGAGAATCTGTTTTTCAATTTGTATATTGATTGATTTTTGCTGAACGGATTCAATTTCTAGGGCGGAGGTCCTTACGGCGCCGGGGTTACTAGAGGTCAGGATCTCACCGGGAAAGATTTCAGTGGGAAGACGTTAATCAAGCAAGATTTCAAAACGGTTTCTCCCTTCTCAAACAAATTACACTATTTCTGATGTTGTTGTAGTACTACAGTATTATGTGTTTGTGAAATGGCTTTATGTTTCTTTTTTTTTATTTTTTTTTTATTTCCAGTCTATATTACGGCAAGCTAATTTTAAAGGTGCAAAGTTATTAGGTGCTAGCTTCTTCGATGCTGATTTAACAGGTTCATTGTTTCAGTGTTTTTAAGTAATATAATGAACTGCAAAGTCATCTTGATGATCTTCTCTTTGGAGAACATAATTCGATAATAGCTGAGTTCAATTGTTTCTTTTCTTTGCCTGATTGTTAGGGGCGGATCTTTCAGATGCTGATCTCAGAAGTGCAGACTTTTCTCTTGCCAATGTTACAAAGGTGATGATTATTTGATACGTTTGTAATGAAATGCTTTCTTATTAATCCTCTTGCAATGGTGCAACGGAAGATTCTAAGTCAACAAAAACATTATTCTTAGAGATATGTTTCTTTAGAGATATGTTTCTTTGGTTATGTTCCTGTTAGCTAGCAATGTCATACTTAGTTGATCTCAATCTCATTCTTGAATGTCCAACATTTTGATCAAATCGAGAAATGTGATAGGAAACTACTCCGCAAACACTAGGGATGTGATGAAATACCCTTGAACTGTGTATGCAGTTGCAGTAACCTTCAGATTCTTTATGAGTTTTCCATTCCCGTTTTTGTTTGCTAGAGTATTGATATAATTAAACTTATCATAACCCGCTTAAGATTTTGGGTTGATTGGTGATTTAACATGATATTAAAGTGGGAAGTCTTGTGTTCGAACTCCTGTAATGTCATTTACTCTCCTATTAATATTGATTTTCAATATAATTAATTTTACCGTAACCCATTAGGATGGTTCATTTTGTGCTTTGATATTAGAATGCCCTGAAATTATTATCTCCATTCTTGATGGTTTGTTTTTCTGCTTTGGGCAGGCAAATTTAAGCAATGCCAACTTAGAAGGTGCGCTTGCCACAGGAAATACTTCTTTCCGTGGATCAACAATAAATGGAGCTGGTATGTAAATCCAACATTTGTGTAGCTTTTAATATTTCATTGGTGATCCTCTCTTGAAAATTGTTTTAGATGCCAAAATACATTATGTAAGTTGTTATTACAACCTCTCTAGTTTTCTTAAATTTGAAATTCTACTGATAGTGGATATGATTTCCTTCATGACATTAAGAAAAAATGACGATTGCGTTGTGTTACGATGAAATACTCATGCTTAATTTACCTCATAATGCCAGACTTCACCGACGTGCCTTTGAGAGAGGATCAGCGGGTGTACCTTTGCAAAGTTGCAGATGGGTAAAAAGACAAATTCCTCTGTTTCTTAGGTTGACTGTAAATTGATTCATGACAAATAAACTAGGAAACATGGTCCTTTTTGTTCACAGGGTGAACCCAACAACTGGAAATGCAACCCGGGAGACCTTGCTCTGCGATTGAGACTTAATCGCAGACTTGAATTATATGGGGAACCATTGAGGTACAAGAATCACTTAAAAATGTAAAGAATTGAATAACCATATATCAGTATCCAATCCAATGAGTTCAATTTTTCATTGATCTGTTAATGTCTCCTTTATACCATATTTTCTTTCACGTGGCTTGTCGATATCATAAAGCTTGTCAAACGTAACAAATTCAAAGAATCAGAATCAGAACACATTGGATTTCCTTGCTATAGAATTCAACATCCCGTTGCTTTAGAAACAACCCTTAGAAAGTCATTTTAAATAGGCCGACATTGATTTTGAAAGGCATAGAAGTTGATGTACAGGAACCATATCTAAAAATCACTAGGATTTTCCATCATTACCCTGTTGGTATTTTTTACTTCAACCCACTAATGGACAATGGTAGCAGCAGAAGTTGCAAAGCTCCACTACAAAGCGCACATATATAAACGATTGACTTCCACTGTCAATTTCTTAGTGTTTATTCCACTTCAGTAAAAATATTTGTTCTTATCAACTTTAATAATTTAGCTGATTTTGTCTTACCCACTCAGCATAAGATGTATATATATATTTTGAGAAAATAAGATGTATATTAGAATATGGTTTAGTAGTCTCTGATTCTGCTGAATATACTGATATTTTTCTATATGTGAATATTAGAACTGTGATATTTACAACAGGGGCAATCAGCCATCATTATTCTGAGGCCTAAAACTCAATTCAAATCAGAAAAATATTCTTCCAAAAATGGGAGTCTATATGGTAATTGTTTCACCCTTGCTGCATTTCCTAATCCTAATCCAGATATTCTCATTGTTTCCCCGATCCATAATCTCGCAACACTGTCTTTGCGGTGCCTGTACATTCAATCAAATTGAAAACATCAACGACATGTCGAAATGACAATGTTATAAATGACTATTAGAGGGAGAGAGAGAGATTACCTTCATCCATAGCTGAGTGTCCATCTTCATTGAGGAGACAGTAACTTCTTTCACAGTCATGACCCGAGCGTAATCACCCGTCTTGCATACTTTCCCGTCATTGGCCTTGAACCTTTCGTAACTAGTTTCAGTCCCCCTCGTGTCGACCTCCTTAACTCGATTCAAATTATAAACAACTGGTCGCCAGCACGGGTCAGAACTCATAGGTCGTGTATTGAAGTTGAAGGGTCCATCGCTCCAGCTCCTCCATGTCTTGAACGTCTGAAATGGAATCTGCAAGTCCGTGGCCGTCACCATGAAAGGATATATCTGAACAGTGTAGCCCCATGCGATGGAGACAGACCATTTTTTCCTCCGATCAAAGCATAAACTTTGCTGAAGAATTCGACTCGAGTCAACTCGGTATGCTTGCATAAGTAATTTCAATGAATCAATCCTAGTTTGGTGAGGAAACAAGGGATCCACATTGTCAAGGTGATGAAGTGATACAAGTGGCGCCAATGGATGCGCTGCCAAAATCCCATACGGGTCACCTCTAATATCAAACTGCACAAATTTGACCCGAAATTACCTCATCAGAAAACAAAAGCCATCAACAAATTAGGTCAACGAACCGTATTTTGGTTTGAACTTTGACTTCTATCGCTTTATGATCCATTTTGTATTCTAATATAAAATTCTTATCAGAAGCACTATATAAAAATAGCAACTTTACGTTTTGGTATTTTTTTTTAATTTTCTCGAGTACTAGGAAAATCCAAGATGTTTAATAATATAAATTTGAGTTTCGACCTGCAAAATAGAAACTTCAACCGTATAACAAATTGAAGGGACAGAGGATAGTACAATTCATTGACAGCTTACGCAATCATAGAAGAAAAAGAAGACGACAAAATTAACTTTCAAGGTCCTCCTTCAAACCTAACCCGACCAATACAATAAATAAAATAAAAATTTAGTACTACCGATAATTTGACAATATCAATATAATTCAACAGACATAATGTACAAGATGTTCAATGTTACATTGTCACACCTAAAATTTTACATTTTTTTTTTTTTAAATAAATTTATTTATTAAAAAACGTTCTAGATTATCTAAAATAACCAACATTCTAGTATTCCATCCTGGAAATGGTATATTAAAAAAATTGATCTAAATTAAATACAAGTAATTTCCATATTCATTAATTGTTGTTTTTGTTTTTTAATTGAATCCTATTTTGACAGATTTTTTTTCCACATAGACGTGAGGAGAGGGGTAACTATCCTATGATCCTATCTCTGGCTGATTACACGTGTCAGTAAATAGTCTTTCAACCAGTAAAAAACCGCCACGTGAAAGAAAAAACTGACCTGGTGGAAGCCACGCTCTGTTGTGAGTGGCACACCGAGCTCGCTACTACACGCCCACACCCTTTGATCAGAGCCGTAGAAAAAATGGTAGCGTTGAAGGCAGCCGTCCATGGCGTCGGCCAATCGGGCGGCGAGTGGGTAACTAATCGCGAATCCGCCGCCGCCGAAGGCCATGTCGTAGGAGTGCATCTGATCTTGCTCGACGCTCTCGGAGTTTCCACCAATGTAATACATCTGATTGTGATCGTATTTAGCCAACACCGAAACTAAATTCTGAGCGAAAAACACCGTATCATCGTCTCCCATCACGAACCACCTCACGTTTTTCAAACCCAATTTGTAACTCTCCACTACAATTCGTGCAATTCGAACCGCCGCCGTCTTGCACGTGTAATCCGGCCCACTGCACCACTCCGACACCCGATGCGGAACCGTCCGGGATTGGGTTTTTTTTATCGGCTCCCCGTCGAGCCAAGCGAACCCGCGAGTCCGGTTCGGGTCCCACCAGAGATGGGTGTAGAGGCTACGTTCATGCCACGTTTGAACCGACGCGCCGATTCCGAATACGATGTGGGATATGTTGGTGTCGCCGCTGTCAGTGGAGTTGTCGTCCGGTTCGGAGACGGAGATTCGGGTGGGGTTTGGGAGGATGAAGCGGCGGGACTGAGAGGTGAAAGCAGAGCGGAGGGCGAGTGACATGGAGGCGACGAGGCAGAGGAGGAGGCCGGCTCTGGCTAAGAGAAGTAAAAAATCGGATGCTTTTTCTGGAAATACAAAGGAGTAGTTTTTGAAAGTCTGAATTAGACCATCTTGATTGGGTTTCGGACCAGTCTGACTCGTTTGCATGATGAATTCTGAAATGCAAGAGAAGAGAACAGGGGAAATGAATTAAATTGAAGAATTGGGTTTCATGGATGAAGGAAATCAGAAGACAATTCTGAATTTAGGAAAGGAGTGGAAAAGGAGAGGACGGCAAAGTCGTTAGCTTTTTGTTTTTGGTTTTTGGTTTTTCGTTTTAAGGGTTAATGGAGAGTGATTTTAAGATGGTGTGTGTATGTGGGCGGAGAAGAGATTCCTGCCTTTCAAAAGAAATGGTAAAGTGGGTTTTTTCCACTAACTGTAAAAAGCAATTACTCTGTTTTTCTCATTCATGATTCAACTAATTCCTTTTATCCATCTTACTACATTTCAATTCTTTCAATTGCTTCCAATCCAATTCCAACTCTCTTTTTTAAAGAATCCTAACAATACATTAACTTATAGAACAAAAACAATATGGCAAAATACACTTTTAGTTTTTTTTTTTTTTAATGTTTGTGGTTAATATCTATTTGATTTTCACTGGTTTCAAATATCAAATAACATAAGATTTTATCTTAAAACTAATTGGTAATAGGAAGAGTAACCTATGTATCTTATATTGTGAGTGAGATCGATTCCTCTCTCCGATATGAGATCCTTAACATCAAAAGTTACACATTTAGTTAATGAATTTGAACTCAAATAAACTATTTATTTTTTCTGCAACGGTATTTTAATTAATGCGATGATTGAACTCATGACCTCTTAGTCACGAGTTCAACCTTATGTCAATTGAGCTATGCTCGGTTTGACAAATAAACTATTTATTGACTTCATAATATAAACTATTTTCATGTCGATATGTCAATAGGCTCAATCGATATCTCGAATGAGGGGAAAAATTGATTTTTCTTTAATATTGTCGACATTTTCAAAATATCACAATATCTCGACATTTCAACAAAATATAGTCGTTATTTGCTGATTTGATAGATTATTTTTCGTTCCATTCAAATCTGAACAAAGGGAGCTTCGTATCGGAACAAAAGGGAGAAGTTAGTTCATCCCCATTCAAATTTGAACTGAAGTTCTCCCCTGTTTAGATCTGAAACGAAGAAAAAAGAATGAAGAATGAGAGGCCAACGTGATGCGTGCAAACCTAGTGTTTAACCTGATTATCCTCACGGATAAATTGAAACATAAACACTAATCCAGAAACGATCGTCAATCAACTCAAAGGACAAGTTAGGAATCAAAATTACCTTTGTCAAGATCTCTAAGACATTAATCACAAACACATTCACTAAGAAACACTCACAAGGTTAATGACCAATCTTTTTCATAAAAAAAAAAGTTAATGACCAATCAACCTTGAATGCTTCTAGACATGTAATCCTAAACTACACATATTTTTTTTTTTTTAGGCTCACAAGGATAGACAAGTCAAAAGAGTTAAAACGTTTATCAATTCATCATCTTCTCCTCAACTCATTAAATGGGAGACATTCATTAAGCTTTGAAAAAAATATAACTTGTTCAATTAACTAATTAACCATACAAACGGTTAAAGCGAGCATGACTCAGCTGACATATGTATGATTTGATGACCAAAAGGTCTTAGTTTGAATCCCTCCACCCCAATGTACTAAAAAAAACTAACCATACAAACTTAAGAAAATGAATCACAAAATAGTTAAGGAAAAATAAATAAATAAAACGACTATTTCCTTTATTTTTATTTTTTAGAAAAAAGTTCGAGAGATAATTGTTGTTTTGTTTGTAAAGATATTTTAATTAATGCAGAGATTGAACTCATGCTCTCTTAATCACATTCACAACTTTACGCTAATTGAGTTATGTTCGATTTGGTAAAAAAAAATTGTTTGTATAGTTGTATAAGTTAAATAAAGTTGACCTAAATTCAATTATTAATTAGAGTTAAAGCCATAAATGTTTTATTATTGTACTTAAAAAAATGTTTTGATTAGAGATTTTTTTTTTTGTATAATCAATCTTTTATATTCTATTTTTTCACGATATTATCCCTGATTTTTTTTTTTTGAGGAGGATATTATCCCTGATTAGTTGTATATTAATTTTAATGTATTTTTTTATATTTTTATTTTACGATTTTATCTAAATTATTTAAATTATTCATTTTAGAATTTCAAAGTTATAAATTTTAGAATTTTTTTTTTCATAATTGTGTCGCGGTTCTTTTTTTCATAAGCGCTCCGCCTAAGATAGCAGAAGTGGGGGTTCGATTCTGCCCTAGGGCAGATTTTCATAAAAATTATCAAACAACCACTTGGTGCAACGGGTGAGTGAGCGCATCACCTAGATAGCCCAGGGGTTGATTGATCCTGCACCGTGCAAACGGGGCATGGATGATTTAAAATATTTAACTGCATTATATACCGCCTGACAAATTTTTGCCAAACCGAGCATAGCTCAATTGGCATAGGGTTGAGCCAGTGACCAATAGGTCATGGGTTCAATCCCCGCATTAATTAAAACTACCGTTGCAAAAAAAATGAATAAAAATATTCAAAGAACAATTTAGGTGTGATGTAAAAAAATAAGGTTAATATTGTCTAGATATGGTTTCTTCTCCATTCAAAACTTTATATAGATTACAAATTTAATTTTAACATTAAATTTTACTACAATACTTAAATTATAATTTAAACGTAAGGTTTTAGTAGACATTTTTACCCTAATAATAGTGATTACTTAAATAAATATAAATTTAAGTTTGAAGTAACAAGTTTTTTTATTTATAAATATTACATCGGACATGGATGATGAGTACATTGAATGACCTAACTACTTGATCAACTTGAACATAACTCAACTGACATAATGTACGAATTAGTCACCAAGAGGTCTGAGGTTCGAATCTCTCACCCCACGTGTTGTTAAAAAATAATTACCCGACTACTTGAAATATATTCAAAACGCATCTGTGTGTACTTCAAATGGCTTAGTGTAATCTGACAACTGCAATACGGAGTCATCAATCACTGTCTGCTTGTAAGCTTTGTAGTAAAAAGTTATTGTCAAAATAGTAACTTTTTTTAAGAGAAAAAACAAGTAGAGAAAGAGATGACACTACATCATTAACTTCCATAGTCGACATATTGATTAATAGATGATGTGTCGCACCCACTATTGACCGTCTTCGAGCCAGATTTGTGAATGCATAGTTTGTTGTGCATGAATAGCTAACGTGTGTGCGCTTCGTTGCCTTCCTAGGAAGTTAGGAGAAAACTTTTGATGTGATATTTTGTTGTGAGGTCACTACAAGGATTTTGTCAGACGCAACAAAGCGTCGGGAAAAAGCCAAAAACACGTTGGAATAGGCTATATAGACACCATTTTATGCGTCAACATCATCGTCGGGATAGATACATCGGGGAAGGCATTACCGACGCTGTAGAATGGTTCATTGCTAAAGATTACCTCTCCCGACGTGATGAACGAGACTTTCAGTCGAGGACCTTTCCCGACGCTGAAATTATGGCATCAGGAAAAGTGGCATATGTCGACGCCTTGATCACGACGTCGATAAAAATGTTTTTTTAGGTGTCGGAAAAAGGTGTCTATCCCGACGTCGCTAATATGGTGTCGGGAATTGGTACTTCTCCCGACGAAATTTTTGGCATCAGAAAGCCGAAAATTCTTGTAGTGAGTGTTATAGTCGATCAATAAGAAGTGCAATCTCATTTTAATTCTCCACAGTTACTATCGACTCGTCTATGGAATCGCAAATAAACATTTCAAAACTCACATCTCCGTTAAGTGACAATAACTTCATTAAATTCTAAATATTTTATATGACAAAAGATGATTTTAACCGTTTTAATTTAATTAAAATAACTCTTATGTCTTTAATTTTATAATAAAATAGTAAAAAAATTAAAGATGGATTACTAAAATAGAATTAAGTTGGTGGTATTAGATTTAGTATAATGAAAATGTAAATGAATTTTTTTTTTTTTTGACAACATGTTGGGGTGGGGGATTGAACCTAGGAGGACCTCATGGTCTCTAGGCGGTACATCATGCCGTTAAGCTATGCTCTTGTCTCTAGGCGGTACATCGTGCCGTTGAGCTATGGATTTCTTTTAAACCTCAATATGGAAATGTATATCTATGAAATCTAAGAACATTAATTTAAGGCCCTTATTGTCATTTCGTTAGCATGGAGAGGGCCCACTTTCTGTCAGAGCTTTTATGGTTCTTGTATACGTGCTTCTTCAAAGTGGGCCGCAAAGGGTCTTTTCGTAATTTCGTATATGTCACTTATATTCCCTTCGTTGTGGATGGGTTTTACTCTCAAGTCTAATCAACTAATCTTTTTTTAATTAATTAATTTATTTATTTGAAAAATATTCTTATCAAGATTACGAGTTTCTTCGTTAAAAAAATATTCATATCAAGATTACGAGTTTCTATATTAAATGTTAGGTTTAAGTTTGTATTTTTTTTGGAACGAAATACACTAAAAAAAAATTAAGTTATTGGACAACTAAAGAGAACTTCAGAGAACCACACATTAAGACGGTAGAAACAAACGCGATGAACCAAAGTATGGACGACTCTATTTTGGTTTCTAGATATATGACTAGTCTTCCAATTTGAAGTTAAGTGTTGAATTTCGATTGCGACGAACATCCCTATTGCGGTAAGATTGACCTCTTCATCTTCTTTAATGAGTCAAATTATAATCTTTAGACCGTCAGATTCAACCTGGATGAATTTTTTTATAGGAATTTAGGATGAATTTCATACCTGCACAACAAATGATTTGAGTATAAAAACAAAAAAATCAATCATTTCTCCTTTGAAAATCGAAAACTAGCTTTGATGAAACCACCCCTCTTGTCGGTCTTGCTCCACAAGGCGTCACAATTCGTCTTCCAACATTCATTGGACGCACAAAACCAATAGAGCTGGTTTATTTCTCTCCCCGCAGATGTGATTCCCACATTAGTTGCCTCTTCTGTATTCAAAATGTTAAGACATCGGTTTAGGGTAATGACCAAACTCTGAGCATGCATTTGGCCTTGTGTCTATTGTAAAAGATCTGAATTATGTATTATCAAATCTTCCAAATAATTGTTAGAATTTCCTCCATAGCTTTATCGTTCACTCTTTTCCATAACATAACGTAGTAATCTATCGAGTTCTAGCCTTGTCTGTTAACATTAAAAAAAAAAAAAAATCAAATTAGGAGTAAGATAATTCAACGAAAGATGTTTATTGAATTTGCAATTCCATATGAGATGAGTAGTTGTATTCTCATGTAAATTATATAAAGCACATCCCTTTACCATTCTCATTTATTTTTTAGTGAGATTAGATCTAGAAGTAATGATATCCTTATAAACTTTCCAGAACAAATCTTGACTTTTGGAGAAACTTGGACCTCCCAAAAGCTCTTCCATTTTGGATTAAAGTTATTACCGCTTGAAGTCGGTTCATCCAGGTCCTTGATAGTCATGCCCAATTTATAGGCACTTTTGACTTTGAAAATCTCTATTTTGTCTAAGGCCCAGATGATTTCATCCCGAAACCTTAATCTAGATCACAAAAGAATGCTCAAAATCAAATATGCATCATCATTCGAGAAAAGATTCAGATTAGAGGAACTTTCCAAATACTGTCTTTTGTCATCAGGTTGTCCTTTAAACAATCTTGGGTAGGATTGAGAATAAAAGTGGGGAGTCGTCCCTCACTAAGTAATTAACCAATGGTCTAAACCAACAGTAACATCCAGGTCATTGTCAATCCACCAACTATACCCTTTACTAAAAAGACCCTTTCCCTAGAGAATAGTGTCACACAAATGAAGGATTATGCCCCAATTTTGTCTTGAAAAAGTTGTTGCGGTGATAATATTGACCCCGTTTACTTGGCCAAAGAGGCTATCAGAGTTTTTGAGCAGTCACCAACTTTGTTTTGCTAACATAATTTGGTTTAAAGTCGTTAATTCTCTAAAATTTCAACATCCTTGATCTTTATGTATATAAAGTTTCTTTCAGCTTCTTCAATGAATTTTGCTTTCTACACTGAACATATTTTTCCAAACATTTATTTTTATTTTTGTATTTTTAAAACCTAAAATTGTGATTTTGATCCATTTGTTTTATTTTGATTTTATATATATTTTTAAATATTGTAATTTGAATTAAAGAGTTTCCAATGATATATATAATTTGTGTTGGAATTTAAAAAATAAGGATAAAATTGTTACTTTTGAAAGCATACCAAAATAAATAAAAAATTTAAAGTACAATCCTACCAGTATGAAAAAATGATTTTGTTTTGGGTGAAAATAGACGGAAGAATCATAACTTGAAAGGGGAGAAGAATGTTGCCAAGCCCAAATCAAACAAGCTCGGGTAAAATCGAACTCAACTTAAGAGAAGAGAATTTGGGTCGAGATCAAACTCATCACCTCGGCCTCGACAAGAAAGGATCTGATGCCGAGCCCAACACAAGCCCATTGAGGCCCGTGATTGGAAAAAACCCAACATGAGAAATATGAAGAGGGAGAGGATCCCTAAGTCTTTGGGCCCTACAAATACTATAGGAGAGTCAATATAAAGGTAATTGGAAACGAATTCAACTTAAGAGAAGAGAATTCAGAGCGTGTGAGTACCACACCAGTGGTGTTCATCTATTCTTCTTTGCAAGTGATCTCGTGCATGTCAAATGCATTTATTCCCGAATTTTGGTATTACATGCATGTCAAATGCATTTATCCCCGAATTTTGGTATCAACATATTTAAACATTAAAGTTTAAATGTTAATTTTTTTTTTTGGTATTACAGTAATATGTATAAATTTCTTAATTTTTAAAATAATTTTAGAAATATCCACCATTGGCATCAAAATTAATATTTGATAAAGAAATTTAAAAAACTTTCATAAAACTGAGACGAATATTTTGACCATATCCACGTCATGTCAATTCTTACATTTCATTTTCTTTCCCGTAGCGTGGAACGTGGAACGTTGATCTTAACTTCTAAACTTCTAACTTCTAATTAAGCCTACCGTTCTTATCTTACATTTTGTAGAGGTAGGACCCACATTTTATCTGACACAGCCAATTGGCAATAACCACGTGTCAGATATATTTACCTTAAAAAAAATATTTCCAAATAATGTAATTTTATCTGATCTGGCATTTTTTTTGCTGACGTGACGCATGGGTTTGGGCTTTGATATAAATTCCCAAATTTCTAACATCGCAACTGCACTCGAAGCCCAATTCCATCCAAAATTGGTATTATTTTTTTTAGATTGAAGGTTGCCCTAAAATTACACAACCCTAAATCCTTTACTTTCACATATTTTCTACTATTTTTTTAAGAGGCTCAAGAGATTTGAAATTGGATTGAATCTACGGGCTTATTTATACGGATGATCCTTCCCTCGCAGTGTGCAAATTTTTTTGACCTTCTGTTCAAAATTTATGTTTTTTTGACCTTTTGTCGTGATAAACAAGTGTTCTTCCCCTGTGAAAAGTCATTTGTATCATTCGTTTAGCACAAGACCATTATACTTGTCTCCTCGTGATCGTGCTCAGTGAAGGGTACTACAGACTTTGTGCACTTGGTTATCAGAAGAGGTCAAAAAACATAAATTTTAAAAAATCGGATTATAAAACCTTACGCCCGAAGGGAGGGTCATCCGTACAAATATCCCTTGAATCTACTCACTTCAACCACTTTAAAAAAACAAAAAAAAATTCTCCCAACAAATCAACACAAGGCTTTATGTTTTTAGCATATTTGCATGCATGCAAAATAAAATTCTTTGAAGGTTAAAAAAAAAATAGAACCATAAAATTTATGGTGGATAAGCTACCCAAACGAAAAGTGCATCCCTTACTCCTTCCTTAATATAGAGGTTAGCTATCAAGTTTTCCTCAACCATCTTTGTATAGTTTTTATATCTCTTTCAGTATGATACGATGTCACATCTAATAATATAAAATTACTTTAAATTAAACATATTTAATTCTTTCTTTTTGGTGATAAACATGTTTAATTATTGAGATTTGGACTAAAAAAAAAAAGATTCTTGATATAGATATATGGATAATTATTTTAAAGGTTGTTTCTAGTTGTAATATATTTTCACAATCTATCCCTTTTTCAAGTATATTATTCTTTGTTCTTTGTGCAGGAATCAGATAGAGTTGTCGGGTCATTTGCTCTATGTGTAAAGTTTCTAAGAAGGTTTGGCTGGAGCTATTACCATCCTTATGAAATTTGTTTGCTGTTTGCAGGGATTCGTGGATGGCTAGGGATTTCTGGAGCTGGATGGACGTGAACCTGAGTTCGGAGTAGATGTCGAAAGCGATTTCAATTCTCTGGTGTATCTGGAACTACAGGAATTTGGCCATCCAGAAAGAAGGGATCCGGTTCTCGGTTAATCCGTGTGATATTATCAACTTTGTTTGCAAGTACTGGGATGAGCTTCAAGGCTTTATTGGAGTGCATCCCTCAAAAGCAAGATTAGAGAGTCGCATGAGTCAGGATTGTTGGTGCCCTCCGCCGCCCAACTGCTGGAAGATGAATACAGATGCGACTTAGAGCGAGGATATGCAGAAATGAGCTGTTGGGTGGGTTGTTCATGACTCATGGGGATCTCCGCCATTTGTGCAGACTTTAAATTCTGTTTGAGGAAGTGGCCTATCAAGGCTTTTGAAGACATGACTATCTTAGCTGGCCTGAGATCTGTTAGCCGTTGTGATGCTTCGGATTTCAGCCATATCTTCGTGGAATCTGACTTTATGGAGGTGGCTGGAGCTCTGAATCAACTGGGGCTGGGATCTGTCTGAAACCAAAAATATCTTGAATTGTGTTGGAGAGGAAGTGACGAGATTAGGCTGTGTATCCTTTAATTTTTGTCCAAGAGCTTGTAATTATGTTGCCCACTCCTTAGCTAGAGGGGCGGTGGAGCAGTCTTTAACTATTCCTCCTTATTCGGCTTCTGTGGTTGAAGCTGATGTGTTCTTTTGACGGCATGATTTTTCCTTATGGGTTGCCTCGGCCCTTTCTGAAGGTCTTGATAATGTTGTGTTTTCTCTTGGTTAATGAAGTTCTCTTTTAATATATATATATATATATATATATATTTTTTTTTTTTTCACAATCTATCTCATATCAATAAGATGCCATGCATCATCACTTCATCTCTAAATATATTAAAAGTCACATTTTGTCCGTTTTATTTTTCATATGGATTACTCTTCGCTCTCTTGGTTCTTTTCACATTGCTATTTATAATTATTTAAAAAAAAAAAAGCCTTGTGGAAGTATTTTCTATAATCAAGAATCAATAAAGCTCACTTTATATACCAATGATATTTTTTACATGATTAATTATAATAGGCAATAGTATGTGTTTAGAGTAGCATTGAATTTTTCTAAGGCGTTGATTTCTGTCCAACATCCATAGGCTAAAGAGGATAATAGGTCAAACTTAATCTTTACAATGAAGATATGCAAAAGAAAAAAACTTAAGGAATTTATAAAGTAATTAATGACTTAATTGTTAGTGACAACGTAATTCCACATATCTCAACATTGGTATGATATTGTCCACTTTAAACTTAAACTCTCATGACTTTGATTTTGGTTCCACTCAAAAAGTTTCATACCAAGAGTGAATGTTGTCCCTCTTTATATATATCCATGATCTTCCTCTCTTACTCTCAACAATTCTCTCCTCGAACGAAGTACCACCGAGAGGTTCCATCTCCAAGATCATGGGTATATGAGGAGGGACAAGATTCTCCCTTGGTATGAAGCCTTTTGAGTAGAACCAAAAGCAATTAAAACCATGAGAGTTTAGGTCCAAAGTGAACAATATCATACCAATGTGGAGATATGTGGAGTTATGTTGTCATTTACAAGTGGTATCAAAGTCATGCCCCTAACTTAGCCGTGTCGGTAGAATCCTCGAGTGCCGAACAAAGACATGGTGAGCCTCAAAAGACATAGTCATTGGTGGAGATTCGTGGTTGAGCTCTATTGGACTTGCGGTATGCTCCGATAAAGGAGTTGGTCTGAATAAGAGCTAGACGTAGATGACTATTTGAGGGGAGACTTGGTGGGACTTCGTTCGAGGGGAAGATTGTTGGGAGTACGACCAAAGTCTCACATTAGTTGAAGAGAGGGAGATCATGTGTATATAAGGAAGGACAACATTCTCCTTTGGTATGCGGTCTTTTGAGTGGAACCAAAAGCAAAATGATGAAAGTTTAGGCTCAAAGTGGACAATATGATACTAATGTGGAGATATGTAGAGCTACGTTGTCCCTAACATTAACTACATGATTGAAAATTTAATTTAAAGTATGCAATAATCGATGGAGTTAAATAAAAATGATCGAATTTTCTTGTTCGAAATAATTTAATATTTTATATTATAGACATATTGTGTTATAAAAAAAATCATTTGCATGTAATTGATTTAAGGGCTGGTTGCACAAACAACAATCAGACTCAAAATAATTGCAAATTTAGCAAAGTTTAAAACTTTTTGCAAATATGACAAAAAATCAGTGGCTATCACTGATAGACTTTATGACTATTACGGATAGACTTTTATCAGTGATAGACTTTTATCACTAATGGACTATTATCACTGACAAAATTCTATAATAAAAAAGATTACTATCAGCGATAGACCATACTATAAGTGATAGAAATTGCTATATCTGCAATTTTTTTAAAAAAAGTGTTCTATTTTTAATTATTTTACTCTAAATTTACATCCGTTACAATTTTTTAAATTTTATTTTCATCCAAAGATTTTCGTGATTATTTTCTATTAGGGGGCGTTTGGCCCCCGTAATGGGTTGAGGTGATTTTGGATTTAGAATCCAAAACCATGTTTGGGGCAAGGGGTTGGGAACCCCGAGTTTGGGAAACCAAACCCATGGGTTACACCTCCCAAACCAATGGTTTTTCTTAAAATTACAATATATTGGTGGGGTCCACTATTTCTCTCTCCACCTTTTTCATAATTATAGTGGGTCCCAACATTTTTCACAATTTTTCTCATTATTATGGTGGGTCCCACCATTTTTCTTCCAATTTTAATTATATAGTTTTCTAATTATATTTATCTAAATAAAATTATTTTTTTTAATTTATTTATATTTAATCTAATTTACAATAGCTCAAAATATGTTTAATTTTTTAGTTGTAAGATAAAATAAAATATGTGAGGTGTCATGTTAATATTTAATTTTTAAGTTAACAAATTAAAAATTAAAAATTAATAATTATTAACAATATTCAATTGATTTTAATATAGAATGTGATTTTTCTCTAATTACAAAATTAAAAACAAAAAAATCTCGTTTTATAATTCATGTGAAGCTTAATCTTATGAAATGTTTGAAATAGCAGAAAGATTATGATTTAAATTAAGATTTTCTTCCAATGCTTTATTTTCAAGTTCTTGAGTGTAAATTCATATTTATATCAATAGTAATCTGAAGCATGAATTTTTCGTAAGAGAATAGTCAAATCTTCACTTTGTGTTTGATGATAGGAATATGAAACAATAATTGATTGCAAGATAGAAATTTGCACATTGATTTGGTGCTAGCACCAAATATTTTGTTGCCTCATTCATACTAGATTTGTGTTTAGCGAAAATTATGGTTAGACATATACATACCTCATGCGTGAGACATCTACTCCTATCAATAAGAAGTAATTATAAGGTTTTATGGTTGTCTTCACCTGGTTTGACGCGATCCTTTGAATTCCCTAAAACGCATGAACACTGCACTACCTCAAGGTCAAGCCACCTTTGAACTACAACACGTATAACTCGACCAATGGAGGGCTGACTTGCTAGGTTTGTCTCAAAATATAGGAGGTTTAGCATATGAGCTTTAACCCTACAACCTGGCCCCATTTGGGTTTAGCTCGACCAACTTCGGTTGGATTCAGCCCAAGTAGGCTTGATTCAGTGTCGTTTTTGGTCTTTTTTGGGTTTTCTTCATGGCTTGTTAATAGACTGAGTATAATTTCACCCATAGAAAATAGAAGGGGTGATATTAAAAATCGAATCGTGTCGTGGTTCGATTTTTTTCCTGAAATTAGACATGTCGGTTTAGAATTTGACAAAATCAATCAAAACCGAACTGAATTAAAGGTATATGTATCCTTAAAAACCCTAATATCCTTTCATTTTCCTCATCTTCTACGCCGCATTTTCTTTTTCCCCTCCCATAAATCCTTCATTGTTTTCCTTTCCATTGTCGCACCATATTACCATTTGCCACACCTTGCACATCGTCATACCTCTCTCATCTCTCATCTTCATTCCAATTTCTTCGACTCGTCTTCATTCCACAAACTGTCTACTTTGCCTCTTCGTCGTTGCACATTGTCACACTTATCTCTCTCCTCTTGTTTTTATCCCAACCGGATGTCAAATCGCAACCACTCACTTTGATTTCGTCCCACCATTGTCGCATCTCCATCTCCTTTCATCTTCGTCCCCTTGGTTTTCAATCGCACGTCATTTCGTTGGACAAAACAAAACCTAATAGTTCACAAATTTGAGAACCGAACCGACTAATAACTGAACCGAGCGTAACCGAACTGGTCAATTATGCAACTTATTGGATATCGGTTCATTCCTTTTTTTTTTACAAAATCGACCAGTTCGGTTATCGGTTGTGCCCAAAATCGAAGAAACCGAAACGACTATCACCCCTAGCAAGTATAATAAAAATGGTAAATCAATGATAACTAGATGAGATAGTTGCTTATATAACTATATGGTTTAAAATAATATCAAATCTAGCACGAAAGAAAAAAAATATATTTGTAATTGTTGATGCAAGAATATTCCTTGCTTGACTGACCGAAGATTTTTCCGTAGAAAAAACACAAAATATAAATAACGTGGAATATCAAACTAAATTATATCTCACTTTCTCATTTCACATGTTAGAACTAAATAATCACATGTTAGAACTAAATAAGTAGTTATCGATCACAAAAATATAATAATAAAGTTAAGAAGAAGAAAAAAAAAACGACACTAAGAGTTATATTGGTTCGCCTAGATCATGAGACTAGGTATAGTCTTATGAAGGTTTCTACAATAGGGAGATTACAAAAGGTCCCTTAAACTTCCGCTACAAATTTCTCAATCCAACTAAAACTATTTGTTTTCAAGTATGTGGTAACTTGGAATAAATAAGAAAGAAAAACTCCAACCCAATACGAAGTAGAACACTGTATTTTCTCAATTCAATTATTGTCACACCACAACTTCAAAATTCACCAAAGACTTAAAAACTAATCGCGCCGAGATGAAAATCGAAAAAGACATGCGAATTGTGTTTCAACCGCAAAGGTCATTAAAATATATATATATATATATATTTTGCATTTGACCTAGTCCACAAGTGGGCCTTAACCTAATGTTTGGCCCAAAGCTTCAAGTAGCTTTAATTTACATAACATTTTGTGCACGCGTGTTTACAGAAATTTGTCTCCACAAAAGAAAAATTCTACAAGGATGAGTTGTCACGTCCAAAATGACATGGAGATAAAATAGAAACTTTGTATGGTGTGATCCGCACCCCTACACACTTTGATGTTTAAGTTAATAGAAAAATTAAGCGGTATTAAACTTAACTTAGTATAGATTAAAGAGTAAAACTTGGTTGCTGTTTAGGCTACAAGTATCTTTTGCAGTCCAGCCACCTCTCATGATTTGATTGGCTAATATTTAAATCATTTTTAAATAATAAAAAAAAATTTCAAGCCTTTTATTTTCAGTAACTTTCCTTTTCTTATTCCAGCAAATTAACAATTTTTTCTATTTTCTCTCTCTTCATTTCTCTACACTCCAAATTTAAGGCCATGAAATTTCAATTGAAATTATTTGAAATTTGCAGAATTGATTGTGTGTTATATAGATATAAATTTTCAAGTGGGTTTTAGAGAAAATGAAGGAAAGAATAGGAAATTTCACGATTGGATATGGATTCATCCGAGGTTAGTAAAGGAGAAGGTAGATTGGAATTTTTTTTTATAAGAAAAAATCCCAAAAAAAAAAATGATAACAATTTTTTTTTATTTGTCTAGAGATATCCTTTAGAGTATTACAAATCTTACTGCCTTAAAAAATAGTTAACAAAAAAAAAAAGAAAAAAAATACTTATTGTAGAGTAAGGAAGAGAGAGTGAGAGATGAAATTGAAAACAAAGGTCATGGCAGATAAAAATGGAGGAAAGAGAGAGAAAATAGGAGAAGTTGTTTATCGGACGAAGAAGAAAGGGAAAGTTACAGAAGAAAAAAATCTAAGTAAACGGACGTGAAGAGTTTTTTTTATTTAAAAAATAATATAAATATTCAGCAAATTAAATCGTGACACTTGTTGGGCTGCAAAAGATACTCGAGCTGTAAACAAGTTTTACTCTAGAATAAATACTTTTTATGAGCCAAAGCGAGCATGGCTCAGCGGGCATATGTATGTGTTAACGACCACGAAGTCTGTGGTTCGAATCCCCCACCCCCAATGTACTCAAAAAAAAAAAAAAAAATACTTTTTATGAAGAATGATCCCAATATTTATAGTGAATTGCATGGATAATGATATTAATGGGTCGTACATCTATTGTGACATGTCAGACGAGTAGGTGTCGGATGAGTCATTTCCCTCCTGTATAATGACAGTCCTATTATCAAGGTAATTGTTGTCGCTTTGAGCGAGCATATGAGTCGTGTGGGCCTCTCGAGATGTGTGTCTTTAGATTTAAATGGGCGTTGTCATAATAATAAGAGACTCTTTACGTAGATAGACATTTTATAAATTCGAATTACATAAATGTATGTAAATCTTCTACTCAAATTTCAATTTGGTTATCAACTTAACTATGGTCAACACAGATTTGAAATGACATAAATGTCCATATATAAGGTTTAGTTGTAATTATAATTAATTGATTAAAAATATTAAAAAACATAGTTGATTATTTAGAAAATTAAAAAAAAAATCTCCTAATTTTAATAAGATACAACCCGCTCTCTTTTTTTCTTAAAAAAAAAAAAATTAAATTCTTAAAATTAATTTTTAGATTCGACGTGTTCACGACAACGAAAAAAATTAAATATTTTAAAATTTATTGAATTATAGTATATAAACGAATGATGATAAAATGTAAATATGAAAAAAAAATTAGACATTCAAATATTGATTATAAAATTTATTGCAATAATTTAAATTTTATTGAAATTTTCAAAAAATGATGATAAGTATTAGCATAATAGTTATTTTTTTTATAAAAAAATAAAAAAATTAACAACAGATAAGATAGAAGACGGAGGTTTCCAACTTTCAAACTTTTATTCAATATTTTAAATATTATGTGAGATTATAACTATGTTAATCAGCTCATATTTTTTTTTTAAAGGTATTTTAATTAATGTGAAAATTCTTACCCATAATCTCTTTATAAAAAATATAATTTTATGGCAATAAAAACATAGTTTAATGACCTGATATATGGGAGAATTTCTAATACATCCATGGTATGGAGTTTCTCTATACCACTGCCTTTCAATGACGGACACGATTCTTTTAAAATTAAAAAACAGTTAATTTTCATGTGGGTTCTACCAATTTTTCTTCTCTTTCATCTTTTTTGTTTTTCTCTTCCACTTCTTCTTTCATTTTCTTCCTTGGTTTATAATAAAAAAGAAAATCAAAATCAAATCACCATCTTTTTTTCATTCTCCTTCTTCTCTCTTTCTTTCATTTTATCCAAACACAGTTGTTATTTAAACAATTTCATGAGTTGAAATTTGTTAATAATTTTTTCTCATATTTATGTGATTTTTGTGTATTGTATAATCATTCCAGTATTTAACTTGATTAACACTTTGACAATGAAAAATCCAGATTACATTCTGAATTTAAAAACCAACAAAATTAAAATGTCCCTGTGTTAATAATTTTCTCAACTATTTCTTCAATTTTTTTATTAGTACTTAACATTAAAATACGTGTGTGCTAATTGTTGGATTATCTCTTGAATTTAGAAACCAACCAAATTTGATTTTAATTTTGATTCTGTTGTTATAAACGGAGAAAATGAAGGGATGAGTGAAACAGAATAACGAAAAAGATGAAAGAGAAGAAAAAATAGTTAATTAAAAAATTGGTGGAGCCGACATGAAAATTAACGATTTTTCAATTTTAAAAGAATCAACACGTGTCAGCCATTGAAAGACAATGGTGGGAGAAACTTCATACTACGGATGTACTAGAAATTCTCCCGATATATATTGTCTAGTGATTATTAAAACTTAATTACTATTTTTTTTTTATAATATGTTGGGATGAGAGATTAAAAAAAAAGAGTAAAATTAGTTGTAAGTTGGACTACAACTATCTTTTGCAGTTCAGCCCCATATCACAATTTTATTGGCTAAATATTTATGTTATTTTAAAATTAAAAAAATCTTATTAATTTTTCACGTTTATTTTTATTTTTTTTTCTCTGTGAGTTAATTTTTTTAATTAAAGGAGGAGAGTTACATTGAAGTACATTGGGAGTGAGAAGATTCGAACCACAAATTTTTTAGTCGTCAATTCATACACATGAAAGTTGAAGCTGAGTTATGATAGTTTTGATTTTTTTTTTGCATTAAAAGTTAAATTGAAGTATTGAGTATTGAAGATAGAATTTAAACAAGAAATGTTCAGTCGGCGTGATTTGATTAGTCTTAAGTTGGAGACTGTGCCACACTTCCACGTGTGGGAGAATAATCTGGGTGGGGCCTACGGGGCCGTGTTTGTTTCCAAGAAGGGGCAAGAGTTGGGTGACCGAATGATGCCACGTATTAAATTCTATTGAACTTCTAAACTCGAAACGGCAAATGGAATAATTAAAAATAAAAATTAGCGGTCGGCTTAGGAGCAGAGGCGTGTCAGTCGTGGAAGCACCCGCTGTTGAGTCCTCATTCAGCCACGTGTACTCTTCCTTAACTTTGCCACCTCCTCCCAAAGTTTTTTTTTTTTAATACAAAATATTATTCCTCAAACTTGGTACATTTTTCAATTATGTCTACAAAATTTAAATACTTCAGTCTCATCTTTATCCTTAAAGTTTGATGTGATTGTTTGTACGTAAAAATTGGAGTATACATGGACAGGTCATCATTATTTACCACATTATTAATTTATCAATGCAAATTAACAATATATATAATCATAAATTAACCGACTAATTTTAAAATTAATTAAAATCATAAAAATTTATTTTAAAATTTATTGAAAATACATATTAAAATAGGTCTGGTTGCACAAATAGCAGGCCCAAACTAATTACAAATTTAGCAAACTTTAAAATGTTTTGCAAATATGGCAAAAAAACCCATTTCTATCACTGATAGACTTTATTATATCATTGATAGACTTCTATCAGTGATAGACTATTATCTCTAATAGACTATTATCACTAACAAAAATCTATAAAAAGCTGAGGTGATCAGCGATAGACTTCTATCAGTCATAAGATATCAGCAATAGAAATTGCTATATCCGCAAAATTTTTAAAAACATGCTATATTTGCAAACAATAAGTCTTAAATTGTCATTTACTACAATTTTCCTATTAAAATATGATGATATTTTAAATTAATCATAAAGATTAATTTAAAAATTTATTAAAAATATGATGACTAAGTTTAGATATTTGAAAGTATATGAAATAAATTGAACGTTTTAAAATAATATTTTAATCATACCAGTAAAATACACGTGCGATGCATGCGAAATCTTGTAGTTTTTAATTTTTTTTTTTAAATATATATCTTTTTATTATTATTTTTAAACTTATCCTAAAAAATGATGTAAATAGACTGGTTCAATAATATCTAAAGAAACTCTTATGAATTTTTTAGGTCAGGAGGTAGATACTCTTATTTTTAAATCAAATTCAATAGCTTGATTAAATAATAATAATTAAAAAAAAAAGTAATTATATGTGTTGTTTGGTTAATTTAGAATAGATATGAATTTGACAAAAATGCAATATTTGTAAAAGTAAAGATATTTTTTTTTTTTTTTTTTTTTGACTTGTTAAGGTTAGGAATTTAACATAAGAGTCTCTTGAAGAAAAAAAAATAAAAAAAATAAAAATTAATTAAATGAAAACTCAAACAATTCTAATTTAATTCATTATAACTCGATAATACTTTTAATTTTTAATTTATTCATATTAATTCAATTCATTATATCTTTTTTTTTTTTGAACCAATCAATTCATTATATCTTAATAACACATCATTGGTTATTTTCAATTTTGTAGAATTAATTTTAAACAAAAATTTAATAACTATTCAAAATTTGAAATAAATTTGATCAAAAGTTTGAAAATAGTATTGTTTTAGGTTACTTGTGACATTCTAATATTTTTTTAATTGGATATGACAATTTCATCCAACAATAATACTTCTGATTTGAAAAGTTAGTTAATAGAATTTGAAAATTATGTTTAGATTTCTATTTTTATAAATAGATTATTTTTTAATCATGAATCTTGTCATTTGTTGAAATATTTATTTATCTTCTCTAGATGTATTTGTTTGTTGAAGATGTTTATTAAATTAAATACGAAACAAAATATTTCCAACCTCACACAAAATAAATTTTTGGAGAATATCCCACCTACATTTGCAAATAAACAAATAAAAATTAAAAAAAAATCTTATTATACACATTATAAAGTTGTAATTAAAAAGGGAGAAGCCGAATAAAGATCATGATGACCCTACCATGTCAAATACACTCTACATAGAGAGCACAGTTAATAATGTTTTAAAAAAAAACATATTTAAAAATGAGTGATTAAAAAAAAGGCAGTTTTATTTTTATAGCTACAAAATCTCAAAGCCCAAGCCCAAATTCAGTTTTTTTTTTTTTTTTTTTTTTAAATCATTTAAATTAAGATTTTAATTTACCTTGAAATTTGAAAAGCCCTCAAATTATGTTTTATCTCTCATTCTCCATGTGTCTTCTTCAACAGGGTGCAACATTTCCATCTTAAATTATGTTTGATCTCTAATTCTCCATCTGTCTTCTTCAGGCGACAACATTTCCATCTTAAATTAGGTTTTATCTCTAATTATCCATCTGTCATCTTAAATTAGGTTTTATCTTTAATTCTCCATCTGTCTTCTTCAACCGGCGACAACATTTCCATCTTAAATTAGGTTTTATCTCTAATTCTCCATCTGTCTTCTTCAACAGGCGACAACATTTCCATCTTAAATTAGGGTTTTATTCTCCATATGTCTTCTTCAACCGGGGACAACATTTCCATTTTAAATTAGGTTTTATCTCTCATTCTCCATCTGTCTTGCAACATTTTTATCTTTCTCTTTCAACATCTCCATCTTTCTCTTATTTTTCACATTTGTTTTATCTCTCATTCTCCAGCTGTCTGTTTTCTTCAACAGGCAGCAACATTTTCATCTTTCTCTTTTTTCACATTGCAGTGCTGTGCATAATTATGTTCGATGTGGTTAAGGTGGTCGGAAAGGTGGTGGTGCCATTGCCACACAGAAGAAATCGGTAATGACTAATTCATTTGCAATCGGTCATGTCATAGATATTACCTTCTGTCGATTTATCTCCCATACTCTGTATGTCTTCTTCAATGGGTGACTCTGCGAAATCTTCCAATCTGACAACTTTGGCTTTAAACTCGTTGTCCTTTACTTCGTTCTAGTCCTCAGATGCGTTGTATTGCTTCTTCACTAATCTTTTATTCATCTCTTTGCCCTGGCCACAACTTTGATGCTAAAAAACTAAGGGTAAACTTAATCTACACACTTTCAAAATATATTGGGAAGGCCAAAGATTATTTTGAAATTGAATGGGTTGGAAGGTTGGATTTATGTATGATATGAGGAAGATGAAAGATTAACAATGAAAAAAGGTAAATGAAAGAGTAATATGAAAGATGAAAAGGCAAAAAAAAAAACTGTTAAGATCAGGAAAGCAGAGAGATTAAAGGGTAACATTGACACATTTTAAAAACGCAAAGAGAAGGAAAGCAGATAGATTAAAGGGTAACATTGACACATATTTTAAAAACCCAAAGAGAAGGAAAACAGAGAGATTAAAGGGTAACACATATTTTAAAAACCTAAAGAGAAGGAAAGCAGAGAGATCAAAGGGTAACATTGACACATATTTTAAAAACCCAAAGAGAAGAAATCACATATTTTAAAAACCTAAAGAGAAGGAAAGCAGAGAGATCAAAGGGTAACATTGACACATATTTTAAAAACCCAAAGAGAAGAAATCACTTTACGACTCTTTAAAGCTATGTTGATCTGAGGTGAGGGTGTCGACCACCCAAAAGGGAAAGTTGTTTACCCGAGGTGGGTATGATCGAGTCGATGACCCGATTAATCTTTCCCCCATATGATTATTGTCGACCAAGATCTTTCTTCTAGAGTTTCAACCAAGGGTACCCGAGGTGGGTAGGATCGAGTCGATGACCCGATTAATCCTTCCCCCATATGATTATTGTCAACTAAAATCTTTCTTCTAGAGTTTCAACTAAGAGTACCAGAGGTGGGTAGGATCGAGTCGATGACCCGATTAATCTTTCCCCCATATAATTATTGTCGACCAAGATCTTTCTTCTAGAGTTTCAACCAAGGGTACCTGAGGTGGGTAGGATCGAGTCGATGACCCGATTAATCTTTCCCCCATATAATTATTGTCGACCAAGATCTTTCTTCTAGAGTTTCAACGAAGGGTAACCCCTCATAAATGCTAGTATGCAATATCACTATGTTCTGCTTTAAACCCATTTACATAAGCACGGGCACAACATCACATTGTTACGAGTATCTTTCTTGCAGGTTACATCGACCACGTGTTCAACCACTTCGGCCGCATTATAAGGATCTCATCTTAAGACAGGCGAGTTCGGTCACATTACCAACATATCAGAACGACCATATGACCTTTACCTATGAACTAAATTCGATGTTTTTTTTTTTTTTGATAACATGTTGGGATGGGGGATTGAACCTAAGATCTCATGGTCACTAGGTGATACATCATGTCGTTGAGCAATGCTCTTGTTGGCTTAAATGGGGTTAATTGTAAGCATTTAGTGTAGAGATTTAATTGAAAATGAAAAAGTAAATTATATTTTGGTGTTTCTTTTTTTTTTAATTTAGTATATATTATTTAAAAAAAAAAATAATCTCTTATGTTTTAAGATTTTTTTAATTTAGTATCTATATTAAAAATTATTTATTTTCTAATCAAATGAAGATAAACTTAAATGATAGAGTACTTAGTAAAATGATAGAAATTTAGAAAAGAAAAAATATCATTCTTATAGAGAAAAGCTTGTAATTTATCTTCTAAGTTCTTTTAAAAAAAAATGAGTTTGAGTTTTAATTATTACTATTATTGAAGTGAAAGGTTCGATCCATCCCTCATATTTGTTAGAATATTAAAATAAAATTAAAAAAAAAAAAAAAAAAAATATGGTGGATTGAATTGAAATAAAAATGAAAAAAAAAAAGAAAAAAAAAAAAAAGAAGTTGCTGGGTGTCAGGCTGATCAGAAAACCTTTGGGTTGGGTATCTTAAGCCTTACATGTGTCTTTTTTTATTATTTTAATGTTAATTTGAGTTTCTTTGAGGCGGATGTTTCCATTATAAACCTTCGTGGGTTGTTCAGAAACATTCACATTTATTCCAAATTTTGCAATAATAAACCTCTCTCTAAAAACCCCATGGCCGATATTTGCTTTGTTGGAGATGGCGAACCCTCTGACGGGTCGTCAAAATCTCGTCCTCGCCGGAAAATGGAATCTGTTCAGCAGCAGAATACCGGCGCCGAACATGTCACTGCTTCTCCGCCGCCGCCACCGCCGCATAACGGACGAAAACGGCGCAGTGTGCATCAACATGTGACGGGGCCGTCCGAAAATGCAGAGGAGCTGCAGAAGAGGGTGATGAGGAATAATTATAGAATTAAATATGGAGTGACGTCTGTTTGCGGAAGGAGGAGAGAAATGGAGGATACGGTTTCGGTTCATCCTTGCTTCGCTACTTTCAAAAATCAACCCAAGATTCCTCTTCACTTTCTTGGGGTCTTCGACGGCCACGGTTGCTCTCATGTACGTATAACACACTCACTTCTACTTTTTATTATCATTCAAATCAGCCCATAATTCAAAGATTGAATTTGGGGTTTGTGTTTAATTTTGTAGGTGTCAGTTTGCTGTGAGAATCGAATGCATGAGATAGTGAAGGAAGAGATTATTGGAAGGGAGTTGGGAGATGAATCGGAGGAGTGGAAGATTTTGATGCAACGAAGCTTTGGTCGTATGGACGACGAAGTCAAGGAGTATCGCCGTGATATCGATCCAAAAGACGATGCTTCCTCCAGTCTTATTACTTGCAGCTGCGAACTCCAGAACTCTCATCAATACGACACCGTTGGCTCCACCGCTCTCGTTGTCGTTGTTTCACCCGACAAATTCATCATCTCCAACTGCGGCGATTCTCGCGCCGTGCTTTGCCAGAAAACCACCGTCCTCCCTCTCTCTTCCGATCATAAGGTCAATTATAAACCTTTAACATGGTATCAGAACAACGCCTTTTTAAATATATTATTTTTTAAACTATTTCGACACGTGTCATTTTGCAGCCAGATCGGCCAGACGAGAGGTCGCGGATAGAATCCATGGGCGGTTGTGTGATATACTGGGACGGGGCGAGAGTGCTGGGAGTTTTAGCGACGTCGAGAGCGATAGGAGATGGATATCTAAAACCGTACGTGATATCAGAGCCGGAGGTCGTGGTAAGGGATCGAAGCGCGGAGGATGAGTTCATAATTATAGCGAGTGACGGTTTGTGGGACGTGATGTCTAATGAAAGTGCATGCGAGGCAGTACGAACATGCATGCGGATGCAGCGGTCGACGTCATCGGGATTGAGCCGGGGAGGCTCCGACAGAACTTGCTCGGACGCGTCCATTGTGCTCACCAAGTTGGCTATGGCCAAGCATGGTTCGGATAACATTAGCGTGGTGGTCATAGATTTGAGAAGGGATCATCATCATCATCGCAAGTAAACACCAGTGAGTGATCAGAGAGTTGATTGGATTGGAAAACACCAATACAAAAAGTAATAGTTTTGGTTTGGTTTAGGGTTTGACTTTTAAGGATAATGGAAATGAGTAAGGGAAGAGGAAGAGATTAGTGTGTTTAGTTTAAGTATATTTTGATCACAAGTTAATGGAGTAACATTAGTATGTGTGTTTTTTTTGTTTTGTTTTTTTGTTTTGAAGCATGTAACATTAGTGGTTAATCTTTGCTTAGATTCTAAATAAAATGGTACTTTTTTTTAACTCTCTATGGTGTGCTGGGTGTGGATATTATAGGGCATGAATTTTGTTACTATAAAATTGAATAACAAAGATTTTAAAAAAAATGAAATTTTTATACCTCTATTATTAATTTTGTTATACATAGATTTAAAAAAAATGAAATTTTTATAACTCTATTATTAATTTTGTTATACAAAGATTTAAAAAACATGAAATTTTTATAACTATTATTAATTTTGTTATGATAAAATTGAATAACAAATAATGAAAGTGAAAAAAAAAAAATCAATTGTTTTATGTAGTATGTAGTTCACAACACTACTTTTACAGAAATAATATTATTACAAGAAAAAAAAATATTATTAATGAATAAGAGAATAAAAAAGAAAATAATATTATTATGAATGGAAAAAAATTACATATTATTATGAATGAAAAAGAATTACAAATGATAAAAAGAATTACAAATGATAATTAGGGGTTTAGAAGATTTATGTACGATTATTGACTTAATACAAAATGAAATAAAATTTGAATAATAAAAGTCATAATAACAAAATGAGTTAAAATTTGAATTATAAAAGTCATAACATTCTAACAAATTATTTACTTTTCTTCTAACTACACTTTGAGCATCACCGTGGATTCAAGCTCTATATCATTTTTTTTTTCTCCCTCCAATTTTGGAGAAATTATTTGTAGATATCTTAAGGTGACTAATAATTTTACAAAAAAAAAATTAAATAAATATTTTAATTTTGTATTCAATAATCATGCAGCTGATAAATTTTAATTTAATTTTAAGATGTACACAACTCACTGTCATGAAATTAAGTTATATATATATATATATATATATATATATATATATATATATATATATTTTGGTGGAGATGAATATCATCACCATCTCATCTCTAAGAAAAAGTTGACAATTCTGATTAGAAAGTACTCCCCTACTTACACTTGCAATCAATCCTATCACCATTTCTTAAACCTATAGCATTTTAACAATATTTAATATTCTAAAAGTAAAATCACAAATCTCTCTTGTTTTTTTTTTTAATACTTTTGAATTATTGGGTGGTTACAATTTAACTCAATTTTTTTTAACTATATAAAATTTAGAACTATAATATTAATTATTAAGAAATCTATTTTTATAAGATTAATTATGAAGAAATTAGATTAATATTGAGCTACCATCTTGACCCATTTCTTTTATTGTGTTTCATAATTCATGAAAGTGGTTTTTGCTATTTTTTAAATGGTAATAATATGAGTACAAAAAGTATTTAGGTTAAATTATAAGTTTAGTATTCGAACTTTAGTTCGTATCTAGCTACTTAGGTCATGAATTTTTTAAAATGTCTAATAGATCCTTCTAAATTTTAAATTTGTGTGCTTAATTTATTTTTAAACTTTTAATTTTGTGTAATAGATACCTAACAAATTTGAAAGTTTTAAAAATGACTTAATTTATTAAATTTAAATTTAAATTTTATGTGTAATGAAACTCTCAATTTTAATTTTGTGTTTAGGAGATTAGTAAGTTTTTTTATAATTAAATTTGTAATTATTAATTATTAATTATATTTATAATAAGTTTTTGATTTCAAAATTTGAAGGATGTTTTTTTGGAAAAATTATAACGAATGTCAATTTAGAGTAAAATAATTAAAAATATAGCAATTTCTATAACTGATGTATGGTCTATCGCTGATAGACTCAATTTTTGATAGAATTTTATCGGATAGTAGTCTATCAGTGATAGAAGTCTATCACTTGATTTTTTGCCATATTTATAAAATGTTTTAAACTTTGCTAAATTTACAATTATTTTGGGCATGATTGCTGTTTGTGAACCAACCTTTTTTTTTTCTCTCAATTTTATTTAAATTGTCAACAAATAAGATATAGTTATTGAAATTAAATTATTTATTTATTTATTGAAATTTGAATCAAATTGTTATTTATTTATTTGCAATGGAATTTGTAATTAATATTATTAGTATATTCTAAAAAAAAAAATATTATTAATTTTATTAAATAATTTTTTTCTAGTATATTATATTTTAATATTATTGTGATGTTACACCAATATATCGGGCTGTTTTTTAATAATATTGTAATTTTTAAATTTTTTTATAAAAATAGGGTAGGTTTGAAACTATTTTTAAAAATAATGTTGGTTCAAGGGGAGGTTGTATTTTCAAAAGACGACCTCTACACGCGATCAAAGGTCGTCTTGAAAAGACGATCTTGCTCCACATGGATATCGACATCTACGTTCCTTTCGTTAAAAAAATTATATATTTTTACCTAGATATTCAAAAATTTCGAAAAAGGTATGGTTTGAAACTATCTATTCACTTTACACAATTAACCTATTTTATCTTTCTGACTTTAGGGTTGATAAACGTCATTGTCTAATATATTAAACTATAGACAAAATAAATTCTTTTTATTTTAGGTAAAATCATTTTTTATCCTAAATTTTCAATTTCATCAAATAATTGGACCTTAATTAAATTTTGATAAATATTGCATTTTTTACATTCTAATAAATTAACATTATTTTAGAAAAAAATATTTTTTATTTTATAAAAAAAATACAAAACAAATAATAATTATCCAACCACTTCGAATTTTTATATTTTAAAAAACTAAAAAAAAAAAAAAAAAAAAAAAAAAAAAAAAAAAAAAAAATGTGTTAAGACCTAAAGAATCAAATAAATACAAATTTTTAAATTTAAACAACTATGGACTCAAAGCACAGACTTTATAACTCTCAACTAACTAACTTTCCAGATTATAACTTTTCAGATTTACTAATCTCTATTCTCAGGTCCAAACTCAAATCCGACACAGATTTCAGGTTAAACAACTCTCTACTCCAAATACAAATAAACTAACTAATTCTCCTGACTTAATATCTCCGGACTTAAAAACTTATTAACTCATGGGTCTCAAACCACTCTTAAAAAGTGATGAGGATAAGAATAAGTATGATGTTAGAAGAGTAGATGATTTTATTAAATTCACATTCCCGTGACATTAACTAGTATGGAATTAATTGTTAATGAATAACCGACTGACCTCCTTCAAAGCTCTATCAATTTGGGCTTAATTTAAGGTGAATTTCAATTTATCAATCTTGGAATTCTCCAGAAAGTGGATTATAATAATAATGATTTAACTTTTTCCCCTGACTCGAAGAGAACAGAACAACGACGGAGACAAAGTTTAAAATTTCGAAGATGTCAGTGTTCTACATACAGAGAACATAGAAACAATAATCTACTTCTTGTTCATGTCTGTAAGTGTAGGAATCAAATCCACCACCTGCTTCTTGGCAGCCTTAATAAAAGTGCTTCACAGAGCCAAATCCCAAGCAATAAATGGAGTGACGTCTCTTCTTATCCATCTATTCAACACAAAGATTCCACTTTGTTAATTCTTATTATAATTCCTGAATCTAATACTCTGCATATGAAACCAAGCATTTTCAGATTTTCGCTAATATAAAGCAGCTCTCTATGTTGGATGGGAGAATCGAACCTGGTCGTAGTTACTAGTGGGAGGGTTACATTCACAAATTAAAAAAACCTAGAATGAGTTAAGTTTGCAATCAGAAGAATGAGTTTAATAATATTAGATTTAGATAGATATCAGAATGTGTAGTCATGAGGATAACATTAAATAAACTTCACTTTCCAACTCCAAGTTACACAAGTGCAGTATGCATAGGCATATCCCACAGTGGACAATTACAAACAGTGAATTGTTTACCGCTAATTAGCAAAATTACAAACAGTGAAACGTTTACAGTTGAGTGACAAAAATTAATACAACAAATTTGGCTCTCATTTTGAAGCCAGTTTCAAGAATTTATAACAGAATAGAATGAACTATATCAGCTATTGTAACTGTCAGCTATAATGAAGGTATAAGAGAGAGTAGAGTACCTATGTGATTGTGATTACAAGTTGGAATTGGTAAATCAAGGGCATCCAGAAGTCTTCACTCTCGAGATGATCTCTAAGTAGACATCTATTATTGCTTCTTAAGACGATGGTAACTAATCTGGCCTTAGATACGGGGTTAGTAATGTGTAGAGACTAAAACGTTTTCACTTCTTTTTTATGCATTTAGGAGGAGCTTATCTGACATCATGATCTTATAACTTGCATGAGGACCTTCTGATGTATCCCGAACACTCACGCGCCAACCCATGGCCTTTCCAATGTCTTCAAGCTCATCCATGACTGCGACGGAGTCTCGAATGTATACTCGTCCACCCGGTCTCAGTATTCTATCCATCTCAAGCATTATGGTTGACATATTGCACCTGAAACACACACATCAATTGAACAGTTGGCACCCATCAGGCCATCACAATGTTTTCAAATTCATTCCATTGATCTCATTGGAATACATTGTCACGAATAAGGAGAAGGAAAGGAGTGTAAACCAGGAATAAAGTAATCTAAAGAAACCCAAACAGATAATTCGAATAAATTCGGGATACCTTTTCCTTTCGACTGAGAACAACCCAGCTGCGTGCAATAAATCGTAAGTTCTTGGATATGTATCAAATGGTTCACACCTGACATGTTACAATATTATTTGCTCTGTTATATATTATCATCGTTTCTTATATATCACTGCACTGCAGCTTAAAGCATGCATTCAAAAGCTTGATGCTAATCAATTTAGGAGAAGTTTTGTGTGTTACCAATCGTGCATAACTCCGATAAGTCCACGATCATAAATAACAGGCAATGTGTTGGACCCACTAACAGGAACAACATTCAACACCCAGCAATCTAGTTTAAGATCGATCAATGCCGCTGCAAATCTGTTAACGCACAAGATATTAACCACATATATCAGGGGAAGAATGAAAAAATGGCAGATCAGTGGTAGAGTGGCTGATAAACATACCCTCCAAATCCAGCTTTCATATCCATTACATTTCGTAGTCTAAACGTCTTCCAATGAAATGCGCTAACGTAGCTGTCTATTATCTCATTCCAGTATTTAGATTCTGCCTTGAAGAGCTCATTTCTGGAAATGTAGGCATCGTATTGAATTGTCTGAAGCCTGCCAGGTGGTGTATGCAACCGCGCAGGCCAAACAGTGATATTTGCCCCGTAACCATCTTCTGGAAGACGAGAGATGCATGCCTTAAGATCTACATTCCTGTCTCCAAAGAAGTAATCAAATATTATGCACAAAAATCACATAGCAATAAAGAAAGGAAAACACAACACACACTACAATTCTCTAATAACCTTAGAATTGCATTCATACCATACTCTGTCTGGGTCGTCATTTTGGTCACAAAGTGGAGGTTTAGTTGCTGCCTCACGATTTAGATAACAACTATTATTTAATGGCTTCTGCCAAATTGCTATATATCCATCTTTTTTCACGAAATCCCAACATAGTCGGGTGGTCAAATTGAGCATCTCTGGCAACCAAAAAGAAAAAAGAACACACATAAACCACACTTGAAAGTTCAGAGATAAGATCAGGCCAATTTCACCCGAAGTAACAAAAAGTAGGCACAAACAAGATACAAGTTGCCACGGTAATCTTAGATGTTTGTACTTATCATCTTAAAACTTGCATCAAACAGGTTCTATTACTTATTCAAGAGAACAAAAAGAATTTGCTAGAGAAGAATGTTTGTGTTCCTGAGAGAGCAAATAGTGCGTGCAAGAGTGTACAGTGCAGAATTTCAAAGCTCTAGGTAAGAATTGCCCATCCAGACCAAACTTCAAAGGCTAAAACATATCATTAGCAGGAGATCTTAAGAAAACGTTTAGTTACCTTCCCACTGTTCCTCCAAAACTTCTTCATGCTTATAAACAGGTTGTGCAGCCCATGCAAAGTATCCACCAGCCCTGAGCATTCGGTTAACCTCAAGCAGCAAAATGCCATCTTCATAAGAACAAGTTGAAGATTAAAAATCAACAGCCATAAGATTAACCTAAAGTAAATATGCTTCATAGAGCAAGGCTTCACTAGGAAAATAATTTAACTAGACAATGTCTGGCACATTGTAAACATGAATTTCAAGAAAACTATTTGAAATCCACTGAGGTCTTCATGAGCAACAAAGTAAAAAGGGAAATCATGATGTTTATCTTTGACAAGAATGATTTATGGCCCGAGGGTCAAGAATAAGAAGTTTCATTCTGCAAAAGTATTAGGGTGTTTAAGTTATACTACTTAGTTCCCTAACAAGAATATTAATTTAAATAAAATAGTACTCGTTTGCCCATTGAGTCTGATATCAAGCACTGGTAATGAATGTCTAGAATAGTTCTAGCAAAGAAAAATATTTTCCTTAAATTGAGTACCAAAGAGAACTCCACTCTTTACCCTGTTCATATTTACGTGATTAATAATGGATGAGATAGAAAGAAAGTACCATCACGAGTCCAGTTGATTCTGCATCGCGAACAATGTATCAAGTCAAAAGCTTGACTGGGATACAATAAGCGATGAGTTGCAAATGCAGCAACCATTGCAGGCACACCACGTTCAAGAGCAAACTGAATCTGATTCTCATGAACATCTTTTGGAGCAATAGACATCGTAACGACATTCCGTGACAGCAAATAGGCGCCATAACTTGCAACACCACATCCGATATCCAAGACAACGCGGGTATGATGACCAAACGCAATATCAGGGATCATCTAGTCAATATAAAGAGAGACAGCATCAGATGCCGAATGCTTAATTTCTATACTGAACTTTCAGGATTACAGTCTTGTTTACCTTTGAAATATGATCCAAATATTCATCTGCGCCATGTATAAACTGTGTACCACCTCCAGGAAACCTAAACTTATCATTGTCTCTAGTAATCCAGTTTTGGCCCCCTTTATCCTCAACTAGACGAGTATGAGGAACATTGCTGAACCAGACCTAACAACCAATGATATCCCTAAGTTAAGAAAACTCCAAATACTTTCAACAAAGAAGCAACTCTTAATTAGTTGCATTGCAGTAGTTTCAAATCATTTAATTTCTGTAATTACTTATTACTGTAAGCTAGCAATACCTCGTCTCTGCTTCTTGGCCAAGGGATTGGGGTTTGATACCCCTTCGGCGGCGGAATCAAGCAATCTAAACCTCCACCGGCAACTGGGCAATGCCTCTCGAACTTTTCCCCTTTCTCCGTCGACTTCAGTTTTGCAATTGCCTCTGCATTATCCAGACAAGGTATATACTCGCTCATGTTCTGAGGGCAGAGCCCAAACTTCTTAATCCGGAAATTCTGAGAACCGCCGTCGCCATTATCAACCTCAGTGGAATTCCCCCAGTTCTCCACATATTCAGGATCCAAATCACCAACCTCAAATTGATCCGACATTGTTCCATTCTCGTCCACAATTCCAAATCTCTGCAGCGAATCGGACGGCGGAGGAGGAGGATTAGTAGCAAGCAACGGCGATGGAGTTGGGTCGAGATTCAATGTCTTATCAGGAAGCGTCTGCGTATCATTCTGATCAATAAGATCAGAGATATTGAAGTGCTTATTGTAATTCGGCGAAAGTGAAAGGGAAGGAGCTTGAGCGGTGCTCGTGAAGAAGATAAGCTGTTGGTAGCCATCGGACCAATGCTTCCCAAAGTAAAAGAAGGTGACAGCAACAAGAACGAAGGTAACGATCTTGAATAATGGAGGAGTTCGAAATGAATCGCCACTCACCAGGGAATCGGATCTCATTGTTCTTCAATTGCAGAGCTCCAGATCTAAGATCTTCGCGGAATCGGAGATTTTCGCAACGTATAATATGGGAGTGACGATGAGAATGATTTGTCCGAAAAGGGAAGTGAATTTTTCTCACCCAGAGATGCACAGAGTTTAGGAAGAGCCTGCCTGAAAAGATGCCACGTATACAGATGGAGTTCATAAATGGAAGGCAGTTTCCATTACCATAGGGCTTACAAATGGCGTTACAAATATACCACACGGCTTTGGGAAAAGGGAAGAATGATTGATCAAATATTCACTCATTTTTCTCATTGTTGCTTTAATATACCATTCTTTTTTATTGTATAATTATTACACTATGAGTAAAGAATTATTCTAAAAACAGAAATGGAAATGGTACTAGTTGTTGAATTTAACATTTCAATTTTGTAGGTATAGCTTCTTTTCAAAAGTTTTACAAATATGATGTCACAGTTCTGCTTTCTCGTCTTGCTTCTGGCAAACCTTCGACTTTGTTTGCTTGTGCAAAGTTTTCTCTTCCGTTCAAACAGGGAGGGATTACGGTGATGAGAAAGAGGACATATGAATTTGAGAGAAGAAATTGAGGAAGGTTGTTGTGTCATAAGCATTAAGCTGAATCTCATGGCGGCGGTAGGGGAATAATCCAAAAACAAAAACAAGGATTCTCAGTTTTTGAAGCTCCGATTTCGATTTCATAATTCAAAAGAGTTGTTGTCTTGTTGTTGTTGTTGTTCTTCTTCGTCGTTGGAAATCCGAGTTGTGATTGCTTACGAGATCACTTCGAATCTACGAGAGTTCAACCTTTTCGGAAACTCTTTTAGCGAAGTCGATTTAACCTTCAACCGTAAACGACCTCAAATAATATTTCACCTCCTTTTTCTACCTCTTTGTACTCGTAATTCATTAGTTTAAGCCTCTAGAACACAAAAGAACCGAATAAAAAATCATTGATTCTCCACACAAAAAAACTCAGTCTCGTAATCGGTAAGAGCACCAGTTGTTTAATATCAATAAGCTATCACTGATAGCATTCTATCAACGATAGTAATCTATCATTAATAGTATTATATCAACGACATAATTAGTTGTTTAATATCTTTAAGCTTTCACTGATAGCATTCTATCAACGATAGTATTCTATCAGCGACATAATCAATTGTTTAATATCAATAAGTTATCACTGATAGTATTCTATCACTCATGGTAATTAATCTATTAGCGATAGATTGTAGAAGACTGCTAGAAAATGCCATAATTTTTTTTTCTTCGCAACAATCCGTTTGAAATTATAGTTTTTCCAATAGTTGTTTATCAATAGCTATGATAGATAGACTTCTATTTAAATAAAAAAAAAATTATCAATAATTATCATTTACAGAATTCTATATGTAATAATAGGTCTATCAATGATAGTCACTAATAGATTTATATCTATGGTTATCGCGGATAGAATTTTAAAGAAAATATGCCTAAACAATGACAATATTATGATTTTTTTCCCTCTTAATTACTGAGTATCAAGTACAAATTACCAACAAAGTAGTATATTTAATTATCAATCAATTTTCATAGTTACTCCATTGTCAGTTTAATATTATGTTGTATTTGATATTACTCTCCGAAAAATATAATTTTGTTTTCTCAGACTTCTCTCATTTCTCTTTCTTTTATTTGGGTATGTGGTTATTAAATTATTTGTTCCTCCGTACTCTTAAACCAAATGAATATTCTTTTGGTTTCTTCCACAAGTCCTTATCATGGAGAATTTTGGTCGCTAATTATTATCCCACATGATACCGTATTTTTTCGCGCTGAGTCGGTTATTATAGTCGGTGATTATGATAGTATGTGGGTTATAATAGTCGGTGGGCCCAACTTAAACTGAGTTATAATAACTCAGTCCACCCAACTCCAAGTTGGTGCCCCAAACGCCCCATATTCACTCTATGTTTACTATTTTTTTTATAACTCGTAATTTGAAAGTTTCAAAGGTAAACTACCGCAAACTTAGGTAGGACTCAAGCGATTCAGATATTATAATTCCAACTAAATGAAGAAAAGTTCAAATAATAAGAAAATATTAAAATATATCATTACAATTTAAAATGAAGTTAAACGAAGCGAGAAAAAAAGCGATAGTATTCTATCATTGATAGTACTTTTCCGATTTTACAAACTAATGCAATATTTATTCTAAAATTTACGAAAAAGAAAAATTATTTATATCATTCTATCACTAATAGTATCAATAAACTATCACTGCATTCTATCAGCAATAGTATTTTATTATTAGTACTCCTTCGATTTTAATCGGCTGATTTTGGAACGGTTAATTAGGTTTGAGTTTTTTGGCGGAGTTTTTTTATTATTATTATTATTATTATTTTTTTATTATTATTATTATTATTATTTTTTTATTATTATTATTATTATTATTATTTTTTTTTTTTCGCTATATTTGGAAAAGGTTTTATATTTTGGTATGAAATCAGCCCAAACAAAAATGTAAGGAAAGGAATTCAGAAACATTCGGTTCATGAAATAAAGACTAATAGTTGAACTAATATTGACTATTAGGTTTTCTTTTTAAATGTACTAAAAAGGGGGAAAATTACTTCTTAAATTATTAAATTGGTTTCTAAACTTTTAAAATTGTACTTTTTTAGTATTTTAAATTTTGTCTAATAAGACTCAAAACTTCAAGTGTTATGCAAGTTTAATTCATGTGGTGTGGCCTTGTGAGTTAAATTATCGACAAAGTCTAAAACTCGTGAAATATCTAAAAGTTTCAAAAATAGATGTCGATCATTACGAGAATCGACCCAAGCCTCAAAAGCCAAAAACCCCATGAGGGTAGGCCACACTAAGAAGGGTTGACCCCTACACCAAGAAGAAGGGTACGGTCTACATTGACCATCCTCGATAGAGGCCGACCTCGATACCATGATTTTGGAAATCGAATCTCACGGGAGTTGGCCACGTCTTGAGTTGATGAAAACCGTTATGAATTAAGTTTGTAATGGCACCCTTAAAGAAGAAGCGTTTTGGCATATAATCAAGACGCTCACTCATTACAAACATGGTTGTGACGACTTGATACCCTATAAATAGTGAAGGAGAACGACATGGAGAGGTACGTCCAAAATAGTATAATTCTACCGTCTAAAACATTCTCAAGCTCGATATTAGAAGTTGAGAAGATTTAAACAATGATTTTTTTTTTTTTTTTTTTGTTCAAATCCCAAAGAAATGAGTAAATGAGTAAATGGTTTAATTGCGATGTTGGAGTTTCTTAATTAAGACATTATAAGTTGAGAGAATAAAGAGTCTCCGTTCTTGAAATTTTTTCTACACGCATAGCACTCGCCTATTGAACTCTTACACATTTATAAACCAAAGACAGAAAAAAGTGGGTGAGAAAGATAGGTGCAAGGGCTTTAACTTTAACTACATAACTTTCTTATTAAGAAGAGAGGGATCTTTAAAGCTATGGTGGAAATTAGGCCAAAGGAAAGCACCCATTGCGAACTGGCGTTTGTAGGGCAAGTCGCCGAGTGTCGGGAGGCCATACTCGACGAGAAGGCGGTCGAGCTTCCATTCAGGCATGTCCTCGTAGTCCTTCTTCGAATATCTCGGATAGTGAAGTGGCATTTGAAAGAAGCCTCCTCCTCCTCCTCCTCTATTTTTATCTTTGTTCTCCATCTATTGAATGTGGTGTTTGATGGCGGCTAGGAGGTGTTTTATAGGCAGGGGGTTCGGAGAGTGCGGCACAAGAGGCATGGACTGTGTCACAAGGATTGCTTGATGTAACTTCTCATGCTATGCTTTTGCTCATGACACAAACACAACTTGGCTAACATTTATGTTCATGAACTTTTTAAATGGGCCTGTCCAAACCTAAATATGGGCCAAGCCCATTTTGAACCAGCACCAAAATCTCCAATTCTTCTTCTGGATTTGGACTTTTTATTGGGCTTTTTATAACAGCTACGAGAAAAGATAAAGACTAGTCAACACAATTAGTTAAATAAAAAGAAAATCAATTCAAAATAGTTATGACTTGTAAGAGTATGAACATACATACATAGGATTTGACCAAACATAAATACCAAATTAAAACAAGTCTAAATTATAATTACAAAATTCAAAGTTTAACTTATTTTGTGTTGAGCCTATGGTAGTTATAATTGTATATATTTATTAATACGAAACTTCAATCAATGATAGAGTTTATTTTATCGTTGAGTGAGGCTTCATTTATTATTTATTTATATTTTTTTTAATTCAATTAAACGAAATAAGTTCTATCATTGATGGTCACTTTGGTCACCTACCTAAGAATTAATTTCCAACATGTTTTTTTTTACAGTTAAATGTTGTAGGATTAGACAGTCTGTCGTCCAGTGAGATTAGTCGAAATGCACGTAAGCTGAACTGGACAATCATGAATATATATAATAATAATAAAATAAAATAAAAATTGATATGTGGAGTGGGAAAATTCAAAACTCTGATTAGTAATGTTGTGGTTGATCCAGAAAAATGATATGTAATGGAATTGAATCAAATACCATAAAATTAAAATATATTACAATTTTTACATACTATTGTGGTTGATCCATAAAAATGCTAACGAGGTCCAATTTTTTCAAAGAGAAAATGTTAATGCGACTGCTCGGCCACCGAACGGTACAGAACAGTCGACCACCTAAAAAAGGAATATGTTTTATCGACCCGACACTTATCAAATAAAATCATTATGAATACAAAGATTAAACCATCATTTAAGGTATCCAACTATGAACTATGTTCAATAACCAAGAATAAGAAAGCGTAGAAGAATCAACAACACAGATTTACGTGGTTCACTAACGTCGTGTTAGCTACGTCCACGGGCAGAAGAGACAGTAGTATTATTACGAAGTAGGAGAGATTACAAATGAACAGATAATGGACGGCTGCAAGTCATTAGAAGGTTATATATGACACCCTTCTAATGACCTAATACAAAATGGGTCAAAGCCCAAAATAGATAAGTAAAACTCAAATCAGATTTTTCCTTTAGGAGCGTTGCCCCCATACCCCACCAGGGCCCTCCGTCCCTGGACCCCGACTCGCTGACCGGTCAGCGAGACCCCGTATCAACCTCTCCTAGAGGGTATCATAACATATTCAAGGCATTCCAACAAATTAAACTATCCACTCTACTTCTCAATTAAATCACTATGCTAGCTTTGATATTGGAACGTGTGTTGAGTACGCACCACATCGATGCTCGAATTTATTTTGCTGGTCGAAATAGTTAGAATGATGACGAAGTTTGAATCAATAATGATCAAAAGGAAGATTTGAAGATGGAGTTGCGAATCTCTGGTCAAATTCAAGCCTCAACACGGACATTGGAGAAAGATCCTTCTGGAAGCCCACGGGGTGGATGAGAATGCTGGTTAAGGAAATACAGTGGGCGCGGAATTTTGGGTTTGATTAAGAGGTTAAATTTCAAAACCAAGACATTTTTATTTACTTTTTTTTTTTTGTTGTCATTTTCACATGCCAAGTCTTTTAGATAAATTATATCTTTAAGATATGCACGATCAATCTCTGTCCTGTTGGAAATTGTGATGTGATATATAATAATTCAACAAGTCAAATGTAATACACTTGCTATATTCAATAACTTTTGTGGCTCAAAAAAAAAAAAAACACAAAACAACTCAACCCAAATCATTTTAGTCAACAGATAACTTATTTCTAAACAAAATTAATAGAAGTTTAAGAAACTCTAAAGAAGTATAAATATTAAAAAAAATTACGAAGTATTAGCATAATTTAACTTTAAATATCTAATAATAATAGAAAGTTTTAGCCAACATAAATATAGCGACCGACATAAATTATAATTGTACTGTATAGTTTATGGTGAATGTAAAGAAATTAGCTTCGGGTATTTAAAATTCACAAAATTGAGGTAATATGGTCAACATTTTAAGATATAAAATTGACAAAACAAATTTCATCAACGAAAACAGCTCAACAAAGCTTTCAATTACGCCCATGTCACTTAGTTTGACTTTGACTATTCTAATTTCTACCCAACTTAAATAATATATATCTTGAATTTTTAATCTTCTACTTATTTCAACCCACCAGCATTTCAGCTTCCATATCGTCAATGGCATCAATTTCCAGGCGGCTACTCCTCTTCGCGGTGGCGCTACTCGCCGCCGCACGAATCGCAACCTCCGTCACCCGATGCCCGGACTGCGGCGGAGCTGCAGTCCCCTACCCTCTGAGCACCAGCCCCACATGTGGGGACCAATCGTACAAGATCCGGTGCGACACGAGCTCACTGAAATTCGACACGCTGAACAACACGTACCCGATCATCTCGATCAACCCGTCGATCCAACGACTGGTGGTTCGCCCCTCTAACTTCCTCCCAAACACGTGCGTCACAGAGGATATCGCCCACGACGGGATCAAACTGAACAGCACTCTACCCTTCAACGTGACGAGCGGGAACACGATCCTCTACTTCAACTGCACGGATTCGCTCTTGCGCTCGCCGTTGAACTGCTCGTCGACGAGTCTGTGCCATTCGTACACCAACGGCTCGAGAGGCGCAGCGGCGTGCGAGGCGGCGCCGCTGTGCTGCACGTTTCGAGCCGGTGGGTCGTCGAATTCGTACATGATTCGGGTGAGGGAGTCGGGTTGTAGCGCGTACACGAGCTTTGTGAACTTGAATCCGGATTCGGGATTGTTGCAGTGGCCTGAACCGGGGTTGGAATTGCAGTGGCTGTTGCCGGTGGAGCCGGTTTGTAATACGCCGGCTGATTGCGATGGGAACGCCGGTTGTCGGGTTGACCCGAATGGGACCGGGTTGAGAAGGTGTCTTTGTAATTCTGGGTTCGTGTGGGACCCGGTTGCTGGGGTCTGCTCTCAAAGTGAGTTCCTGCTGCATTTGACTTTCTCTCTATGTTTACTAAACTTGATCCTGATGGTTGATTTGGTTGTGCAGATACGTGTCATGATCCCGATGGTTGTAAAAAGTCCTGGACTGCACTAATAGCCGGTAATTTTTCTCTCTCTCCCTCCATCTCTTTTTTCCTTTCAACCTAGTTGAAGTAAAAATTCAAGAAACAAGCAAATTTGCTGAATTTGGATTATTTTATCTTATTTAATTTCTAAAGTAAAGTTTCAAATCTATATCCCTAAACTTTAAATTTTGATAATGATAGGTTTTTTTATTATTTATTTATTTATTATTATTATTATTATTAATTAAGTTATCACACTAAAATTCGATTAGGAAAACTCTCACTTGACTTTCACGTGTTGATAAATTTTTAATTTGAGAAAAGAGCGGCCTGCAAAACAGAAATAACTGCACACATGTATAATTACTTGTCACTAGGTTACGATGCTTTAAATTACCTAAAATGTTGTAGAGTATAGCAATGGTCATTAGAGAAGGTAAGGAATAACTTACTTTAAATAGGTTATAATGAAGTATTTATATGAGAGTTGTCCTAAGAATTATCGTTTTTTTCTTGAATTTGGATCGGAGAAAATAAAAATGGGTAACTGAGGGCGTCATCGGTCAGGGGCATGCTCCTAGAGGTGAAGAGGTCACCTCGAACACGGCCTAATATCGAGGCTGAGGTGAGAAATTGGGTAGTTACCTCTTGGATTTAGGTTTCATCTCGTTTTCAAATTCGACTTTAATTGGGCTTATTTCGCTTTGACTTTGTTCTTGATTTTTTTCTTTTTCTTTTTGGACTTGTCCTTTTAAGTCTAAAATTACTTATAACAATACAATTATTTTAAATGTTGATGAGTATGCTAATTAAATTAATTAATAATTAATTAGTGTTAATTTAACCCACTAGTCAAACTAGAGAGAGTAAACTAACTGAAAAATGAGGATAGATTAGCAAGTCAAGTAGGGAACATATACATTCTGAACTGATTTTTCTAGTTAATTTACTTAAATTTTATTTCGTTGCCCTATATTTTTTTTACTCTCAGCATGCCAAATCTAGTCATTTTTAGACTAATCTACCTGTCACATTAACATTTAAGTAACAATAGTACTAAAAAGATATATTTGAATCCTAATTAAAAGTCGACATAATTAAAACTTTGTATATGTTTGGTAGCTTATGGACTAAATAGATATTCTAAAAGTTGTTATATAACAGTTATTTTGATTTTGGAAAGATTAAAATTCTGTGACTGTTTGGTAATTTGAGCATAGTTTGACGGCATATTGTATCAACTATGAACAAGAGATCTGTTCCAATAACCTACCACATATGGTAAAAAAAAGCTGACTGTTGAGCAATTATTGTTAGTTACTAATATTTTTCTCAATTTGAAACTTGTATTATCATAGTGTTTTTAAATTAAAAATATTTTTTCCATTTTTAGAATTTCTCAAACTACTTGATTAAAAAAAAAAAAAGCCTCTCTTTAATTTTTGTACCAAATCACTTATTCTATTTCTATCAAACATGCTAAATATATGTAGAATTATAATCTGTGTAGGCATAGTATCCAGCGTGGTCGCGGCGGCGATCGTGTCAACAATAGCCATGTTAGTGTACAACCGGCACAGACGAGCGAAAGAAGCTCAAGAGCGTTTAACAAGGGAGCGTGAAGCAATTCTGAACTCCAACGGCGGAGCAGGAAGAGCCGCAAAGGTCTTCACTGGCAAAGAAATCAAGAGGGCCACCCACAACTTCTCCATCGACCGCCTTCTCGGTGTCGGCGGCTACGGCGAGGTCTACAAAGGCGTCATCGGCGACGGCACCAGCGTCGCCGTCAAGTGCGCCAAGCTCGGAAACGCCAAAGGCACCGACCAAGTCCTCAATGAGGTCCGAATCCTCTGCCAAGTGAACCACCGGAGCCTTGTTCGCCTCCTTGGCTGCTGCGTCGAACTAGAACAACCAATTTTGGTGTACGAGTATATCCCCAATGGCACTCTTCTCGACTATTTACAAGGTACGTACTATTACTATACAATCAATAATTCATATTCATTATGTCAAAGCGAGCATAGTTTAGTTGGCATATGTATGTGTTGACGACTAAGAGGTCTGTAGTTCGATTATCTCACAAATTATCTTAAATTTTTGATAGGTACTAATGACACGATCCCATTATCATGGGAGCAACGGCTCCGGATCGCGCAGGGTACGGCGGAGGGACTATCATACCTTCATTTCTCAGCAGTTACACCAATCTACCACCGTGACGTAAAATCCAGCAACATTCTCCTAGATGAGAAGCTGATTCCCAAAGTTGCAGATTTTGGGCTGTCGAGATTAGCCGAAACAGACCTAAGCCACATCTCAACTTGCGCTCAAGGAACTCTCGGGTACCTAGACCCGGAATACTACCGCAACTACCAGTTGACAGACAAGAGTGACGTGTATAGTTTTGGAGTGGTTTTACTGGAACTGTTGACGTCGCAAAAGGCGATCGACTTCAATAGGGAACCGGACGACGTGAACTTGGCTGTTTACGTGCAGCGGATGGTGGAGGAGGAGAAATTGGTGGATGCCATTGATCCGAGGCTGAAGAAGGGAGCGAGTGATATGGTGGTTGAGACTATGAAGGCTTTGGGATTTTTGGCATTGGGATGCTTGGAAGAGAGGAGACAGAATCGGCCTTCCATGAAAGAAGTGGTGGAGGAGATTGATTACATCATTAGCATCGCCTCTGCCAAGGTTACTTTAAGTAGTTAAGCTCTGAGATGCCAATGACTTTAGCAACAAATTTAAGGCATATTCAAATTGCTTTATGATGGAAACAAAAAAGACCACGTGGAAGGTTACTTGGTCCATTTGATGAAAACACATATTCTCAATCTCTTTACCAAATTATCAAGTAACGTGTGAGAAAGTAGTATTTGGCCAAAATCACTTTTTGTCCCCTCCAAAATCATTTCCATTTGGAAATGGTGATATTTGGCAACAAAAGATTAGAGATTTTGGAAAAGAAAAAAAAAATCAAAATCACTTAAGTAATTCCTTATCAATCACTTCGAAGGTACTTTTTGTCTAACCATGTTTGAGAGGAATTTTTTTTTTTTGCAACGGATGTTTGAGAGGAATTTTTTGTACCAACCAAATTGCTCTCATTATTTTTGAAATAGTGATATTTGACAATAATAGTAATTCATAGTGGTTTAAATTGATTCTCGATCTCTCATTTGAGAGATGATTTCTCCATAAGTGATTGGCCAAGAATCATTTAAGAAAAATATTGTTATTTGGAAAGTAATTTTTAGGAATTTGATGTTTCTAAAATTATTTTGTAAATTATCAAACATTAATAATTCAAATTTATTATCTCTAAAAAAAAATAAAAAAAATATGATATCCAACATATTATATATATATATATATAAATGATTTATTATTAAATATTTTGTTTTAAAAAAATACTTCTAATTAAATTACCTTGGTCAAAATTACCTTATTGAAAAGCAGTACAAAATATGTCTTTAATTTTATTTTTAGTTCAACAACATTAATGGAGAATTTGAGTCTGAATCTCTTAATCGAAGGTATATACTTTAATTATAAGAATTATGTTTAAGTTAATAAATATGACCTTAACTTGACTTCTTGAATTTTTAAATATTTTTTGCTTCTATTTTTTTTATTATATAAAATAGATTTTTAAAGGAGTGCAACACTAGCTTCTTAGTGGATCATTCAACTTAGTACTCTGGCTTAAATACGCCTAACTGAGTACTTATGTTCATAACCCACCACCAAATCACTATATGGAATTTAAATAAATGTCTAACTAAAATAGAGAGATTGATGGATGAATAGCACCATTAAAATTAATTTCATAAAACTAAAATATGTAATTAAAAAACTAAGATGTTGATTAGATAACTAATTTATAATAAAATATTAAAGTAGTTCAATCCTTTAATTAAAGAAAAAAAAAATTAAGTACAATTTATTCGGTCCATCACACCTTTTTTTTTTTCAAACTTCTAACATCTTAATCATTAGTTCATACTTTATGCATATTAATTTACACTTATGTGGGTTCAATCTCAATTTTTAACTAACATATCATATTTTTATTCTTATTTTAACATAAAATTATTTTGAAAAGAAAATAGAAATAAAGATTAGGAGTAAAATTGAAACATTCGACAGTTTAAACGCATATAATTTAAATTTATTTTGAAATTCATAGACACTTGTATAATTTAACCATATAATATACAAAAAAGTGTCTTCGCCTGCAAGAGGTTCGATCCACCAGAAGGTTCCATCGAGTTATCGTTCAAAATGGGAGAAGGCGACCGAATTGTAACGATGATGGTCGAGTTCGTGGTGATCAATGAAACATCAACCTACAATGTGATCCTACTTTTTTTTCTAACTGTCCTTATGTTAATATAATTTAACCATCACTATTGATATTTTATCTACAAAGCTATGATTGGAAGTTTATATCTTTGATATCTTGTATAAATACTCATAAAATAATTTTTCAAAAAAAAAAAAACAATTAGTCATCAACACGAGTACGGTTGATAATTTTTATTTATTTACAACAACAAAAATTCTTTTTTTTTTTTTTTTTTTTTTTGAGTATAAAGAAAAGGAAAACAGAAAACAAACCAAACATTAAGAGTGATCATTAAAAAAAGTAAAGGATGATAAATCAGATTGGACAGACTTGGTCGTCCAGGTAGGAGCTTCTTCCATCCAAACTTCTGAGGTATGTGTTCTTCGAGCATGGCCAGCAAGGTCGTGAGCCACAGAGTTACAACATCTCGGTACGAAGCAGAAACCCCTTATAAGTCCCATACTTTCCTTTTTGCGTAAATCGTCGACAAAAGGTTGTATTTCATTTTCATAACGATCTAGACCCATTAGTAGTTTCCATAGTATTTGAGAATCAACTTCTGCCCACAAAGGCGTGAGGCCCACATCTATAGCGAGATCCACACCTTCTCTTAATGCGAGAGTTTCAGCAAGATCTACTGATATCCTTCGCACCTGGAACTTTTCTGTCGAAAGCATAATGTTGCCCAACGAGTCACGGATAATTGCCCCCGTCCCCATTGCATCATCCAACACGGCAGCATCTGTGTTTAATTTAAAAGAGTGCAATGGAGGAGGGTGCCAAAACTCCGCATGATCCATCGTGGAAGCCGCACCTGCACCAATGTCTCTTTCGCGGTGGAGATGAATATTTGGTGTTAGCTCGCATGCCCTCAAAGTGGTCTGATCACCGTCTATCTCTTCTATGTAATCATACGCCCATTGGACTGGTGATTTCTTCAGAGCATGAGCATGTCTACCTCCATAGAGAGCTTCATTTCTATTGTTCCATATGGCTGAAGCAATAAGAACAAAAGACCGCACATCCAAATCCTCCAAAACTTGTATGGCCCTGCAAAAAAGAGAACAAATATCAGGATAACAAATATCATTTAATTTTACATACGAAGGCCAAAAAGACCAAATTTGTTTACTTCCCTTGCAATTCCATAACGCATGGATTCCATTTTCAGCCTGGTTATGACACTGCGGGCACTCGGCATCTAGGATTATCCCACGGTGAAGGAGATTTTGCCTTGTGGGAAGAGCATTAAGGCAGACTCGCCACATGAAGATCTTTACTTTTGTAGGAATGTTTAGATCCCAAAGAGTTTTCCACATTCCCAGATTTTCCTCGTCCAAGGAGGATGAAGAATCGATGATGGACTGTCGAGCAAGTTTATAACCACTTTTAACAGAATAACGTTCGCGTTTATCATAATGCCAGAAAAAGGAATCTGAACAAGGAAGATTGTTTAAAGGAATCCCTTTGATCATCGCGGCATCATCAGGTAAAAACAGATTCTCAATCCGATCCTCGAGCCAAGCTCCATTGTTGATCAAACAACTTACCCTGGTATTCGAGAGGGGGCGGAGGGGAGAAAATAATTTGAAAGTTGATTCTCGGGGAATCCACTGATCGCAGTAAATATCAATAGATTGTCCATCCCCAACTCTCCATCTACCCCCCTTTTAAAGCCAACTCTCGACCCCACAGAATGCCTCTCCAAGTGTAAGAGGGTCGACTGCCTAAACCTGCACACATAAAATTTGTAGAGGGAAAATACTTAGCCTTGAGAATCTGGGCCATCAAAGAATGACCATTTGTCAGAATTCGCCAGGAATGCTTAGCTAGAAGAGCTTGGTTGAAAAGACGTATGTCCCGGAAACCCAAGCCCCCTTTGTCCTTTGGCGCAGTCATTCTTTTCCAACTTATCCAGTGAAGTTTGTTCCCGCTCTCTGAGCTTCCCCACCAGAAATTTGCCATAAGCTGGTTAAGCTCATTGCACAAGCCTAATGGTAACTTGAAGCAGCTGAGTGTATAAGTTGGGATGGCCTGGGCCACTGCTTTAATTAACACTTCCTTCCCTGCCTTAGAGAAAAGTCTCCCCTTCCAACCCTGCAAAGCTTTGGAAACTTCTTCTGTAATATAATTCAGAGATGCACACTACAACAACAAAAATTCGTGAGATCGATATTTGAATCTTTGGATTAAACATAATAATAAAACTTTATATATATTTTTTTAAAAAATAATATTTATGATTGATGATGCTTAAAAAATGAGCACCAACAAGATGGTGGGGCTTGAAGTTTGAACTGTCTGTCTTTGTTTCTGCCAGCCGTCTCCTTAATTATATGATTAACAACTCCGCCCAATCTGTTCCATTGGCTTCTTATCAACTCAGCATTTTCCTTTTTCAAATAGCTCAATGACGGTGATGCATTTTTTATTTGTTTTTTTTTTTTAAATAAAAAAAACACATTTTTAATGATAACTACCACTATTTTAATATCTATAAATATATATTATAAAATACATTTTAAACCATTATTTAAATTTAGTTTCAGTTTTTAAATCTACCACACATGTTTTGAATATATTAAAAATTGTACCCAAATTTAAAGGTTTATAATTTTTTTAATATATATATATAATTTTCAAGATTTGACTACTAGATTTTTTTTTAAAAAAAAAACATAATTCAACTGTCATAATGTATGATCAAGAGGTCCTAAACTCAATCATTTAAAAAAAAAAAAAAAATTAATTTTTTTTTTATAAGAGAGATCGAACTTATTGGTCATTAGTTCTTAATGACTTGAGTTATGTTCACGTTGGCACTATCAAACTTATGAAGTGTATCATATCTTTAAAAATAAGCAAGCATATGTTTTTTTTTTTTTTTTTTTTTTTTTTTTTTTTTTTTTTTATTTTAAACAAAGAAAGACAAGTTCATCAACTAAAGAAACAAAAGGTCTGAAGACAAAGTTTCGGAAAGCCACTCAGGTGGACTTCCTCCCCACTCTGCTGTCATCCCCTCCGCACTAGAATGAAGAGCCAAGACATGAGTGGCTTGATTCTGAGACCTAGAAATATGACCAAAATAAAAAGTTGCACCAGAGGCAACCTGCCGATGAATTTCGGCAACAAAAAGACTCACTTATGAGAGGTCCTTTTCTACACCCTGGATGAGTTTAATCACTTGTAAGCAATCAGAATCCACGTGAATAAAATCAGGACAACTCAATGGAAAAGACTCAAGACCCACACAAATAGCTTGAGCTTCAATAACATTATCGGTCATTCTTCTTTGGACAATCGACAACCAGCCGAAATGACCGACCCGGTTGAGTCTCGAATGACCCATGCAATTGCACCTCGCTTATTGGTCGTATCCCAAGATGCATCACAATTCAGTTTCCAATGACCTCGGGGAGGAAAAATCTATCGATCATCTCTTAAAAGCGTCGTATTCGCCACCTACTCAGTTAGAAACTCTCGGTTCGTCTCGACCTTATCTCCTAGTTCTCGGATACTTGACTCTATTAAGACCAATAACGATTGAAAGTTTGGATTCCATCCTCCATGGAGCATTTTGTTCCGATACTCCCAAATTTTACAAACTACGATGAACATAATCTTCCTAGGCGAATCATCTGCCTGAGCCCACATCCAATCAAAATGATCCTTCTCGGTCCACCTGTCCATGTTAACACCAAATAAACACAAATTAAGACGTCCAAAACTTAGTCCACAAATGTTTTGTAAATTTACATTTCCAAAACAGGTGAGAGGTTGTTTCCTCAAAAGAGTTACAGAGAACGCATTCTTTTGTGATATGCAGTCCTTTGGAGGCAAGGTTGGATCTAGTCGATATAATGTCATGATACACCTTCCAGCCGCACATCTTGATTTTAGAGGGTAGTTGGATCTTCCAAAAGCTCTTTCACATTGCCTTAACATGAGTTTGACTAGATTGGGAGGCTTCACATCACATCATAATCTCCATCCTCAACCTGTAAGCACTTTTAACTTTGAAAATACCTTTATTATCCAAAGCCGAGATGATCTCGTCAGAAGGCTTAAGCTTGGATAGAGGAATGTTCAAAATCAAATCAGAGACATCTTTTGAAAACAAAAGGCGAATCAATTAGACATTCCAATTGTTATCTCTTGTAATCAAATTCGCCACTAATTCGTCACGAACATTATTAAGAATATTGGAAGGGAAATGGAAGCCCTCCCATGGAAGCCATGGATCTTCACCAACCACCACGCTCAAACCGTTACCGATCCTCCATCAATAACCATGTTGGAAGAGGTTCCGACCCCACAAGATATTGTGCCACACGTAAGAAGGTTGATAGCCCAACGTGACTTTAATGTAATTGTTGCTCTGAAAGTAGCGCCCTCTCATGACTTTACCTAAGAGGTTGTTAGGGTATCTTATCAGTCTACAACTTTGCTTAGCGCGAGCATAGCTTGGTTGAAGATTGATAAATCACGAAACTCCATACCATCCTGATCTTTGTGGATGCACAACTTCTTCCAACTTCGGCAATGAATTTTTCTTTTGTCTTTTGTGACCCTCCACCAGAACCTAGCACAAAGAGAATTAATTTCATTACAAAAATTATTAGTCAAATTTAAACACCTGTATACGTAGGAATAGTTTGTGCCACTACTTTAATTAACACTTCTATTCCGCCCTGAGAGAACAATTTCGCCTTCCAGCCTTGGAGCGTCTTCCACATCTGGTCCTTTAGCCTACTGAAAATCTGTTTTTTACTCCAGAAAATTTAGGACAGGAGCCCTAGATATAGATGTGGCACAGTTGATAAATGAGAATTTAAATAACATTTCATTTACTATTTACATCAAGGGGTGGTGGCGCAGTTGGCTAGCGCGTAGGTCTCATAGCTGAAGAGTTATCCTGAGGTCGAGAGTTCGAGCCTCTCTCACCCCAAATACATTTTTCTCACTGAAGATCGCAACGTTGTGTGCATCTTCTCAAATAATTTCTTCCTAATTTTGAGATGTCAAAAAAGTTCAGCTGGCGGCGTGACTGAATAGTTTCGGTCCAAATCCAAATATATTATTTATTTTTTTTAAGAAAAAAAAAAACTTAAATCCCAGATATATACATTCGGTCAATTTTTGCGCTTAAATAAAAATATATTAAAGGAAAAAGAAAAAGGCTAAAAGTTGGTAATGGGCGTTGTTCCGTCAACAACGGATTTTTCAAAACAGTCAACAAATTGGGGTTAGGTTTCCGGTAATATTCCATATTCAATTTCCCCATAAATCACGATCACCTTTTTTTTTTTTTTCTATTTAATTATTTTCTCAAAATTAAATTGTAAATTAAAAACAAATTTCATTAATTTTACTTCTGTTTTTGTACTTTTATTTTAATTAATGCAAGAATTGAAACATGACTCGGCACAATCTTATGCCAATTGAAATATTGTTTGGTTAATTTTATTTTTGTATAGAATTTATAAGAGAATTTTTTTCTTTTTCCAACTGTAATTTTGTTCGTAATTGAGTATATCATTAATTTGAGCCTTATAAATTGAGGACATGATATATAAACTTCAAAAGAGAAATATGGGTGCACACCAATTTTATTAATGAAACTTGGTTCTATCTATAAAACATTTTTATTCAAGAAAACCTAAAAGCAATATTTTCTATTTACAAAAATAATAATAATAAGATGTTAGAGGCTAAGACATCTTTCAAATTATCTCCTCCGCCCTATTGACGTACCATTCTATAATTAAAAAGAAAAAATCAACGTGGTCCTTATAGTATTACAAATTTCATTTCCATCCATTTAATTTAAATTCTAGCCGTTAAACCTAATAAATTGTTCCTAAATCATTTGTTGTCCTATTCAAATTTCACATTTTCTCTATTTGTTATACAACTCTAAATCTCAATATAATTTAATAAACATGGTCAATAAAATTAAAAAATATTGTTAATGATCAATAGTGTAAAATATGTATTAGTAGGTGTTGAATAAGAAATTTCGGCCAATCACAAATCATGTCCTCAAATGAAATCAAAAGACATGAAAACGGGCAAATCAAATCATGCCAGGTCTAATATTATCCATTGGACAACTCAAGCTAGTCCAATCAAACCTTGCCACAGGGCCCCGAAGCTATTTAGCCCAAGATCGCTAAACTGATATTGGGCCAAATTTAAATAATTCAAGCTATTTGGATTAATCCAGATAAATAAAATGTCAAAAGTTGGGCCAAAATTCAACTGGGTCAAACTCATACTAGGTTCATCAAACTCAGAGGAGGAAACCATTCATTTGAGCATTGAGCCATAATCCAAAGAATTCAGAGGCATCAAAGACCCAGAGTTCAGAAGATCCGAAGATCAACAACTTCAAAATCAACAGACCGCCTCCAAAGACAATAACTTCAAGATCAACATGCCACTCCAAAGATCAACAAACCGACAAGCTGAAGACATTCAATAAGCTACAAGTCGAAAACCTTCAATAAGCTACAAGCGAAGATCTCAAAGAAGCTACAAGCCGAAGATCCTCAATAAGCTACGAGTCTTCAAGAAACTACAAGCTGAAGATCTTCAAGAAACTACGAGTCGAAAACCTTCAAGAAGCTACAAGTCGAAGACCTTCAAGAAGCTACAAGTCGAAGATACGAAGATCAACAAGCTAGTAGGCTGATCCAAAAAGATCGACAAGTCAAAGGCCAATCCAAGCAAATCAACAAGCTAGAGACCCATCCAATAAAATCAACAAGTCAGAGACTGATCATCCAATAAGATCAACAAGTCAGACACTGATCATCCAAGAAGATCAAAAAGTCCAAAGGTTGATTCCCACATGAAGATAAGTCGACATACTCGAGAAAAAACAACAGAAGATAAATATTAGAGATTGTAGCACTCATACAAAATCAATAAAATTCAAGTTCATTTTCGCGTATTAAATTTCTCTTAAGCGTGAATACTACGATAGAATATTTAAAAAATTTGACCCAATCACTCAACGAGTTTAATATAATTAATGGCAATTTAAAAGTCGTCTTAAAAGTCGTCTTAGTAATATTATTTATGTAAACCAATTTAAGGTGGTTTTGTTTTATTTTCCTAAAAGAAGTTGACAATGAGAAAAGTATAAAGGAGAAGAAGGATGAATATGAATGATGCGCATTTGGAGGCTGGATCTACTGCCAAACCTAAGCTAATTCTTTTTTACTCCATCAAACACAATTAATCCCAATTTTATTTTGCTTCCTATTTTATCAAAGCATCATTTCAAAGTCAAACTATCAACCCATATTTAAAAAAGCAAAAACAAATATGAAAATTAAATATATTTCTTTCTATAAAAAAAGAATTAAATATATTTCTATTTCAACCAACATTTGCCAACCTAATCATAAACATAATTCAATTAACATAATTTATAAACGAGTAAATCTCCCCTCCCACAATTTAAAAAAAAAAAAAAATTAATTGCCTGGAATTAGCTTTCCAGAATTTGGGCAGCTTTGGTTTGCTTGCCCAATGAGTAATTCGATCTCTTTGGCCATTAAAATAAGCAAAGATTGAACATAAGATGCAGTAAGGAATACGCTTAATAAACTTTTATTTATTCACTCATTTTTTATTTTAAAAGTATTTTATTTTATTCATAACGTATATAATATTTTTTTCTTTCTTTCTAAAAAATAAATATGATAATATATTTTAAGCCCTTAAATAAAATTTTAATTTTGTGTCTAAGTTACTGACAAATATAAAAAAATTAAAATTTGATTGATCATCCGTGAATTTCTAAAATTTCAAAAATAACTAAATTTATAATTTTGAAAGTTTAGAGACTAGACGAACACAAAGACTAAATTTATATATATTTTTTAGCAAAAAAAACAGAAAACAAAAAAACTTTAAAACGAGGATAATCATAACATAAAGTTGACGTCACCCATGATGGATGGTCCTCCATCTAGATTGGTGAGAACTTTTTCTTCTACATGGATAACTAACTCAAGAGCCAATTAATCAAAAGGAACCAATATATCAACCCGTCTCGGTGCATTTCTCAAAGAGTCAACGAATGCTTGTAATTCATCTGCGAATTGATCTCTACTCATTAGTAACTTCTAGAGTATCATAAAGTCAGTTTCTGCTCAGAGGTGATGGAGACCGACTTCTAATGCTTTGGAGACGCTTTCGTGGAGAGCTAATGCTTCAGTGAGTTCCACCGATGTGTCACTGCATTTTGAAATTTTTCCACCATCATCATCAATTTGTCCTTGGAGTCGCGCACGGTTGAAAATACAAACAAAATCTCACATTGGTTATAAGAGAAAGATTATGTTTATATAAGTGCGGACAAGTACTATCTTCTATATTTTAGGTGAAACAAAAAAACGAAGTCACTAGGGTTTATGCCTAAAAGGACCAGCCCCGATACCTACATGGTTGTCGATAACGACCACATTCAAGTCCACCTAGTATGAGGAGAGATGGGGCCAATCACATCCATCTAAATTTATAATTTAATATATATTAAACGACAAGCAAAAATAAAAAGCATATTCCCTTTCGTAGTCCATCGATAACCATTGTGAACCCGCAACCGACACTTTCTTTTCATCCTTTTTTCACTCGCTAGATTTAACGCCTGACTGTGATTCTACGAGCATCACAGCCAATCACATGAAGCCACGTCACCCGATATTTTAAGCTTTTACGGCTATGTCCACGGAAATTTTGATGAGCTGGCTGGCCATATTTGAAACCACCTTCCCAAACAGGGGCATGGCGGACGTGAACCACCTCCTTCAACCACTAGTAAGTAAAAACGTGACAGAAACCAATCAGAAATTGAATTAATTAATTCTAAATTTGAAATCCGCGAAGCGCATATTTAATGGAACCCGATAAGGCCTTTTGTTTTCCTGAGCAGGCGTCCTTTGTTTTCGATCAGAACCCGACGGAACCCAACCGTTAAGGTCCTCCTACCGCGGGAAAAACTCTGAAAACGAGCGCTCTCGCGGTCCCTTGACTAGTTGCAACTCGGTCTTCCTTTCCGATTCAGCTCGGGTTCTGATCCGCTCAGATCTAAGGTAATTTTCGCCTTTAATTCTTCTTCGTTTCTCTCTAGATCCATGCTTTAATTGCTTGTTCTATGATGTTTGGTGATTTTGAAAGCGTTGTTTGGTGTTAATGTTAAGGTTGAATTTGACAATGTGGTTGCGGTTTCATTGGAATTTGAAATCATGACCTCCGTACTCTGTCTTTGACTGTTCTGATTTGATTTCTTTGCCGTAGAAACTTTTGAATTGGATCTTCTTTATTGATGTCTTTTGTTTCGAATGAATGCTTTGATAATTGAGTTGCTTGGCATTTTGAGATGACAGATCTGATAAGATTGCGGCTATTCTACCAAGTTTACCTTTCGGATTATTCATATTACTATGTTTTTTCGCCTCGATTCGTTGCTTATTGGTTATATATAGAATTTATTATACGAGATGGAACGATGAATGATTCTGGCAAGGTTAGGATCATTTTCTCGCATTCAGATCTGTACTTCATTCTACATTCTCTTTTCGTTTGTGTTCTGTTAATTATTTAAATGATTCAAGTAAGGTGCTTCGGATTAACCGTGTATCTTTTATGATTCGCCTGTTAAAAAAAGACTCTGTACAGCATCTTTGCTTTAGTTTCCATGAAAAGATGGGAAAATGTTTTGTTTGGCATGTTCTTTTAAACTATCTGTCGATCTGAATTCTGATGTTTACTGCATTTCAATCCTTTTGGTGGAGAAGGAAGTTGTAAGAGATTGTTTCAAATACTGTTTTCAGAGTGATTTCCTGTTTTTGGTTTTAAAACAAATCGTGAAGTTCAATGTTATTGTGCATGCTGAAGTTTACGAATTTGTTATCTTGAAAAAGGAAGAACAGCTTCATTTGTTCTAAAAAACCAAGTGGATGATAGAAAACTTTTAAAAAACAACTATCTAAACCTGTTTTGACTAAATTTTTTATTCTGAGAAACATTATATTTTGAAAATTATTTCCAAAATAACTCTACCCTTTTGTGAGATGGTTTTTGTTGTTTATTCGGGGGTAAGGTTGGACAGGGTGGTAAATTTGGAATTGGACTGTTTAGATCTTCAACGATGTTAAAAGCCAACCATCCATATGTGTGGAGACGTTCAAATACTTGAAGCAGTATATGTTATGCTACAAGGTTCTTCCGAGTTCTCATTGACAGCTAAATGTTTTGTGTTTACTGTGGCAATCACATAGATAAATGTTTAATCTCTTGGCTTCCTTTCATATTTTGGGGATTCCTTCAAACTTTTGTCGGTCTCTCGTCTCTTTAGCTTTTCCCAAGTTCTTAGGAGTCTCTTATTTTCTCTCTCTCTAGCTCCCTCAGTGGATGGTGCTGACTGCTGAGTGTCATATGAGTCCATTTTTCTTTGCTAAGATACATGTACAAGCACATGCATGCGTATGTACATCTTTCTTTGCTAATGTATGAACATGCATGTGTACAAGGGATAATCGATTTTTTTTCCCATCGTACTTCACATTGGATATTCTCGTCTTCTTTAATGAGTCAAAGCTATTTCCATTTTCATTGTCTACAGGAAGCAGAAATTACCTCATCACAATGAAGGCACTTATTCTTGTTGGAGGATTTGGAACACGTTTGAGGCCATTGACCCTCAGTGTTCCCAAGCCACTTGTTGACTTTGCTAATAAACCCATGATCCTGCACCAGGTTTATTTTATTTTCTTCTCTTTACCCTCCTCTTACATTTGGTAACAAATCAAGGACCCCTTTGTTCAGAAGTTCTTAGTACACTCAGCTAATATGATACTTTAAGGAATCTATTAAATTTTTGCCGTTTATTTGAAAATATTATTGAGATTAAATTAGTTATGTTCTAATTCTAGTTGTAATATATATTAGAGTGACTATTATATATTTGTATACCGGCAAACTCGAAACAAATATAAATTACAAAATGTCGCAAACTTAGCTGCCTTTAAGAAGATGATTTTGTTTAATCATGCTGCTATTCTGAAAAGCCGTCTTCTCCCTCACTGTCCAGATTGAAGCTCTCAAGGCTATTGGAGTGGAAGAAGTAGTTCTGGCAATCAATTATCAGCCAGAAGTAAGGACATAGAACTCTTTTATTCACTTACTTTACTTGAGGTTTGCAGTAATGATAGATGCAATAAATCTTTATTTCTGCAGGTAATGTTGAATTTCTTGAAAGATTTTGAGAAAAAGCTTGGGATCAAAATCACATGCTCCCAGGAGACAGAACCACTTGGAACAGCTGGCCCTCTAGCCCTTGCAAGGGACAAACTGGTAGATGATAAAGGCGAGCCATTTTTTGTCCTCAATAGCGACGTTATCAGTGAGTACCCACTTAAACAAATGATTGAATTCCACAAGAGTCATGGAGGAGAGGCTTCAATCATGGTAACCAAGGTAAAACACACTCAAGTTCAGATATATTTTTCTTCGATAGGTGCTTCGTCAAGATTCTATTCATTGTCTGGCAGTTTCTTCCTTCAAGTTAGTAGTTGATATATTTTCTTCTTCTAGGTGGATGAGCCTTCCAAATATGGTGTGGTGGTCATGGAAGAATCTACAGGGAAAGTTGAGAAATTTGTGGAGAAACCAAAACTATTTGTCGGCAACAAAATCAATGCAGGAATTTACCTGTTAAACCCGTCTGTTCTGGACAGAATTCAACTGAGGCCAACATCAATTGAGAAAGAAGTGTTCCCAAGCATCGCAGCAGCGCAACAGCTTTATGCAATGGTACTTCCAGGGTTTTGGATGGACATTGGACAGCCAAAAGACTACATTACAGGACTAAGACTCTATCTAAACTCCTTGAGGAAGAACTCTCCATCAAAGTTAGCCGTTGGATCTCACATTGTAGGGAATGTTCTGGTGGATGAGACTGCTACGATTGGTGAAGGATGTCTAATTGGACCAGATGTTGCCATTGGTCCTGGTTGTGTTGTTGAGTCGGGAGTTAGGCTATCTCGATGTACTGTAATGCGTGGAGTGCGCATCAAGAAGCACGCTTGCATATCGAGCAGTATCATAGGCTGGCACTCTACCGTCGGGCAATGGGCACGGGTAGAGAATATGACAATACTAGGAGAAGATGTTCATGTGGGTGATGAAATTTACAGTAATGGTGGAGTAGTGTTGCCGCACAAAGAAATCAAATCTAGCATTTTGAAGCCTGAAATAGTCATGTAAAGGTGTGTGTATTTGCAAATTAGTGGAATCCTTTTTGAGAGCAGAAACGTAACGTTGTCATGAGTGAATTTTACTTAGTTTTTTTTTTGTTTTGTTTTGTTTCTTTCCTTTTTATCTTCCTCTTCATGGACGCAGCATAATGTCAGTGTCTGCTAGTTCAAGTTCTGTGAGTGAAGGGGTCAATCTCCTTTCCTTTATCAAGGGCGTTTCTTGTCATTGTCATACTATGTAATATTTTTGTGTATATAGGGAAATAATTTATCAATTAATTTTCATCTTCATCGATAATCGTCACTCCTCCGGAAATTTGTGGTGCATTGTATATTGCATTACCTATGAAATTATGATATGTGTCAGCTTGCGTGCATCTCGACTAATCTAACGAGACAATTATATGACTATTACAATTTGATTGTAAGGAAATTTATAGGATATTAAATCCAAGATAGATGGTCATATGATTTGAATCATTCATTCTGAAATCTTTTATATTTTCAAGATCTTATTAACTACTGGGTCAATTCATGACGGCGGAAAAGCTTTCGAAGAAGATGAAGTCAGAGGTTTTAATCTAGATACTCCTTGTACTTGGAAAAAAATATATTTTATATGAACCTTATTTTAAAGTAACTTTTCTTTTATGAGGTCGGAGGTTCAAATCTACTTGTCATTGCAAAAGAATAGGTGGTACATTTCATAAGTAGTCTACTTTTGTTATATGAGCCAAATAGTTTAAATATTTGTAATAGTACACAATCACTATGAAGTATTTTTTGTTTATATGATGGTGATGATCCTGTAGATAAATACATTTCACTACTGCAAACCTCAAGTAAAGTAGGTGAATAAAAAAGAGTGGTCTGCTCCATTAAAAATACGCAGGGCACGAGTCTATGTTGCAAATATATCATTAATTTACAAAAGGGAAGGTTAGGACTGTAGGGGAGGAGAGGAGACTACGATATCAAAAACAGAGAGATTTCTAGACTCATTTACGTTTAAGGAGAAAGCCTCAGAGAAAATGGCGGTGTGATGTTATTATACTGTGCCCAAGAGCCAAAATGTTACTAGCGATGATATTGCAAGTAGGAACCATGAGATAAAAGCAAAGGCCACAGATATTTCGATCTTGCTACATGGAATATGAGGAGGTAATCTGCAGTAGTCCAAGTCCCTTGAATACAGAATGACCACCCCAGCAGACGACGATGCAGCCGCGAGCGAAAGCGTAGCTACAACCTGCATTTCATGTAGATGAAATTTATTTTGAGAACTCAGTGTGGTTGCAAGAATTACAAATGCACCTATACCAAGTACCAGAAGAAATGCAACAAATTATTGATTGAGTTCAATGAGATTTCCAGGTTGAGATTCAAACTTCTCACCTTTGGTTGAGGATATAATGTCTTCACCAACCGAGTTATGCTCAAGTTGACAACAAAACGTAAATCCTATTGTGTTTGCCTATCCTGCAGAATTTATCTTCCTGGTGAAGAGGAAGTTTTTTTTTTTTTTTGATATTCGTGAGTGTAGGCCAGCTTGCGTGCACCTCAATTAATCTCACGGGACAACCGTTTGACCCTACTGCATTTAGTTGTCAAGGAGACACATAGTCCATTAAATCTTAGAAAGGTGGAACCATGGATTGAACCCTTTTCCTCTAAACTCTTTATTATTTTCAAGACCCTTATTGACTTACTAGGCTAACCCATGATAGTTGGAAGTAAGAAAATTCTCAATCGGTGAATCACTGTATTTGTAACTTTGACATGGGAATTTCTATCGTTTTATGATTGATTTTCAGCTCGTATATTTATGAGTGTGCAAATTCTTCGATGACAAAGTTTTCTAGTGTTTTAAATGATGAATAACATTGACCTCCTGTGATGTGGATTCATCAATAAAGCAGCCTTCCATAAGGCAATAATATTCTTGATTGGTTTTATTATTTGGCTCCAAAATCCGAATCCTATTAATACATTTGTAGATAAAAGCGCTGCTATACTATGCTGGAAAGTTATAGGTCTCTAAATGCCACTCCGGAATATGCTTCCATCTATTGGCTTGACGTCCTAGACAGTTGACACTACCTAACCGACAGCTATATTCTAGAAGTCCTAGTATATGCATCATCAGGTCCAAGTTGTTGTAATATTTATTGGAATGTCTATAGTGGCTTTATAATTGCACTGATCTCCATAATTTGTTCAGAATTTTAGTTGCCAAGTGAAGTTGTGAAAGTTCATACAATTTCTTCGAAGAAAATATCACATTAGCAATGTCAATTCAGCTTATTGAGGTCACCAAATGCTCTAGCGTACATTCACAATCTTTTATTTTTTTTATATTCATGAGTGTCCAGGCTAGCTTGCGCGCACTTCAAGTAATCTCACGGGACAACCGCTTGACCCTACTACATTTGGTTGCCAAGGAAACACGTAGGATATTAAATTCTGGCTAGGTGGCCCCCATGGTTTGAACTCATTCCCTCTAAATCCTTTATTATTTTCAAGGTCATTATTGACCACTAGGTCAACCCATGATGGTTACACATTCACAAATTTAAGAAAAACGCTCCAGGCTAGAGAGCTCTGCATGGTCTGCATCGACTTAAATTTAGAAGATCCCTCTAATAAGCCATAATATTTATGGTCCCACATACCATCTGAAAGTCCTTTAAATTTGGCAGGTAAATGACATTGGGAGCCTGGGATGGACTAAGTTGTTTCAGGGTCTTTTCCACCATTGCAATCTTTAGACTTTTGATGTAATTAATTCCTTAAACTATCACACCAAAAATATGTGCCCAATGTCTTCATGCATATGGTGAAGGTCCTTCTTCACTTGCTGTTCCAAGGTAGAGGAAAGTTTTTGTGATAAAAGTGTTCTTCTTTCTGATATTTGAAATATTTAATTAGAAAAACAGATAAATCAATTTTCTCATTTTCTCCTTTTATTCTTCTCAATGAAAGTTAGTTTCTTCCATAAAAAAAAATGTCTTCATGCATCCAAGGTAATTAAATTTATAAACACTTCACTACAGTAGCAAATGCTTAATAAAGGCAACTAGCAAGTACTTTACGAAACTAAAAACATAAAATGATATTAACAAGATTCACTAGTTCTAGTCCATTATATTGTGATATTCATGTAGTTGGTAAGTCCAATGACAGAAATACTCACCCAATCTCCAATGGCAAATAGACATAATAGAACTGAATTCCTCAGACTTTTCTTCATACGCAAAGCATGCAAATCAAGGCATGCTAGTCCAAAGCTCCAAAGAATTTGAAGCCCCATGGAAGCAATTAGGTAACTGATCAAAATAAACAGTGCGAAAATTAGACAAGAACCACCGCCTTGCAATAGAAAGAACTACAGATAGAGTGGTTAATGCTGACACATAGAACCATGAAAATATGAAGTAAAAATCAGAGGAAGTAGTTTAATCATCATTTGAAGGGGAGAGTTTAAAATTGAACTGGAAAATTGCAGCACCAGAAAAGTTCCATATATTATATGGAAGGAACAGTGGATTCCCCTAACTACACCAAGTTGCAAATTACCACACATCCAAACAGAAATAAGATTCTGAAAAGTAAGTTCATATGAAAAAGAAGATTTTAGGTGGGGAAATCCACTGTGGAGAGAGTAAAGGATGCAAATCTACATTATTCTACCAATGGGGGCCCAAACACTTGGTTCGTTGAAGGACCATTGCCACATAAAACAGTAACATTATGACAAAACAAATGGGCAACCTAGACTCGTAGCCTAAAGAAATAAAGATGGAGGGTAGGATGGACTCTCAAGACTAAGAACAATGACATTGCTCGTGGGGTCTGCCTAAAAAATAGCTCAGCACATGTATTAAATTTTAACAACTTTCAGTCAGATCTACAACGCAGGAATGTAATGACACCAAGTTAGGATTTCCTAGGGCCATGAAGAATGAAGTAAATTAAACATACTAGAGAAAAGAAGTGTTACAGCATGATGCAAGGGATTAGTACAGAAGAATGGACCTTAAAAACAAATAATGATTCATTATTTCCAATGTTAATTTTTTTCTGATATCCCTGCCGAGCCAGCTCCCCTTGACTAATCTCACGGGACAATCTTGGTTGTCAAGAAAATTCGTAGCATATTTAATCCTCGGTAGGTGGCCACCATGGTTTGAATCCATTCACTCCAAACCCATTATTATTTGTCAATGCCCTTATTGATCACTAGGTCAACCCATCCTCTGCGAATTCTTATTATTCTCGGAACTAAAGAACATAATCTAGTTTGCAGTAAATTCGTGGTCAATCTTTTCTAACATTGGGTTCATTTTATCAGAAAAACTTGCTCAATATGGAAAATATAAGTCAACAGTTTCAGCTGAATGAACTGAAAAACAACAACAACCCAAAATCAGGGAAGTAAGAAGAATGAAAAATCAAAGGCAAAGCATACAATATTTTCGTTTGTTTCCCGTATTGAATTGAATTCCTATTTTGAGAAACACCGAGAATACAAACAAGTCCGGCAAAAGGGAAGGAGCAGGTGATCCACATTTCTGAGTCGAACAAAAGAAATGGCAAAAGGGGAAATAGGTTAGGAATATTACCAGAAGGCAGTGGAGTTGAAGAAGCCAGGAGCAGTAAGCATAACCCCAATCGAGGCAGCAGCGAAAACCCATTGCGCACATCTGAGTGCAAGGCCGCTCATTCTTCCTGGACTCCCAAACATCTCTACCAGCTTCTCCTTCTGAAGAGAGAAGATTAGGAAGAAGAACAATGTCTTCCTTTCAATGGGTTGAGAGTTGAATCTGAAAGGCTGGGTTTGTTTGAGAGAAAGAATTAGATAAAGAAGAAAATTGGAATGCTGCAATCGGAAGATCTTTGACTCCCAATGGGGAATGTTCTTTTCCATTCAAATTTTACTACGAGCTGTCTGTCACCCTTTTTTTCTTTTTCTGGAATCGTAATGACGTGGCGCAACCGGATTGGCGGTGATATTGCGTTCCGGTGAACCGATATGCAGAGTTATCTCCGCTCGCAATCACGGGAGGGTTTTCGACAAAAGCAAAAGTAACTTTTTACAAAATACCGAATTGGTCCTTCTTCCATTTTATGAAAGGGTTTAGGTCCCGCCGCCGCCGCCGCCGCAGTTCACCGGAATTTTGAAAGGGTTTTCAACATTGACAGATTTAGCTCCCGCCGCCGCCGCCGCAGCTGAACTGAACGATGCAGTTTGCAGAGCAGAATCGTCATCTTCAGTTCAAATTCGAAGGAGGAACAAGATTGAACCCGATCAGTAACTTATTTTAAACCCCTAAACTTCTAATTTATTATTATTTTTTTTTTTTTTTTTATTATAGTAAAATGTTAGGGTGGGACAATTTCCCATTTTACCCCTTAATTTTAAGTCTACTCCGTCGAAAATCCTTTCTTAAACCCTAAACCCCCTGTTCTTCCTCTTCCTTGCTGCTGTTCACTACCATCCATCGCACATTTGCATACAAAAAATGGCTCTTACATCAATTATCAGAAAATCCGCCTCCTCTCTTTGCCCCTTAGCGAGTCGTCTCTTTCAAGGCCAACGAGTTTACAGTACTTCCATTTTCAATGCCTTGAACAATCACTCGAATTTCTATTCCCGGCTGCCTTTGGGTCCCTTGGTGAGCTCTTTCCGAGAGTTTTCCTCGTCGAAGCGCCCAAGTTCCGACGAGTCTCTCATACGCATCATTGAATCCGAGATCAAATGCGCCTCGGAAACAGACGACTACGATCGGGTGAGTTTCAATTTCTTTGTTTTTCTTCTTCTTCTTCTTCTATGGTTTAGTTCTTGGGTAATTATTGTTGTGAAGAATGGCAGTAATGATTCAACTAGTCTGAGAAAGAAATGCGAATGTTAGATAAGAATGAAGGGTTGTTTTTAAATGTTTTTTATTGATGAAATTTGATTTGGGTTTATGAAATTAAAGCGAAATATTCAGAAGAATCATAACACCAATAATTAGAAATGTAATGGAGTCAAAAGAAAAAAGATGTAAAATTCATAGGAATTGGACGTTGTTTTTGAATCCTTAAAGAACAAGGATATGGACTCGAGCTTTTTCGAATTTGACTCAACTTTTCTAGTATTGTATTTGTAATGAGACTTTATATATAATTCAGTATTAAGAAAATCAAAGCACTATAATAACAAGTAAAGAGCAAATGAGAGCTTCATAAGATATTACTGGCTTCTCTTCGCCTGCCTGTTCAAAATGTCTGTACATTACTATAGATTTATTAGCATGGAGAGTTTTCCATCTCCAACTTTTGTAGAGTTTTCTAGAGCTAGTTATTGAATGATTCCTTTGAGTGTGATTTTTCTGGGGTAAGAAATCGAGTTTTCATCGACCAAAAGGATAGAAGGTACAAGCGCATACAAACATAATACTCTAATTTAAGAGAATCAAACTAAGCTCATAAGTACAGAATCGCATTAAATCTAGCTACCGCCCATAAGGACTCGTTCCTTTGGGTGTGATTGCAAAATGAATCTAGTAGGTTGGACCTGTGCTTCGACATGCTAACTTTTTAATTGCTCTTGATATGGTATTTGTTATCTTAAGCTGTTTCTTTGTGTTTTTTTTTTTTTTTTTTGACGTGACAGGTTGAAGATGTGCCCCAAGGATTCCCATTTGAGATTCAAGATAACCCTGGTTTGCAAACTGTAACTTTGAAAAGAACATATCAAGATGAAGTCATTAGTGTTGAAGTTCACATGCCAGATCTAGTTACCGGTCAAACTATGAATGACAATGACGACGATGACGATGAAGATGGTGGTAGGAAAGCAAATCAGTCTAGTATCCCGTTGGTTGTTAGTGTCTCCAAGAAGAGTGGACCTTCCCTAGAGTTTAGTTGCAGCGCTTTCCCTGAGGAGATTTCCATAGACAGCTTGATAGTTAAACATCCAGAGCATTCTGAGGATCAAATTGCCTATGAAGGCCCAGATTTCCAGTAAGCATTTACATCTCAGTTTTTCTAGTTTTATATCGTTTTCAAGTTTCCCATGTTCTCACAAATTCCTCTTTACAAGGAGGAACTCATAGGTAGAAGTGATGTTTATAGGTTTAATTTTCAAAAATAAAAAATCAAATGGTTATCTAACGGGGCCTTAATTTTTAGTTTTTGAAAATTGTGTTTGTTTTCTCCCCATTTATTAACAATGATTTTCATCTTTATTAAGGGAAATTAGAATTCTTAGCCAAATTCCAAAAACAAAAACAAGTTATCAAAAATTACTATTTTTAGTTTTCAAACGTGGAATGAGTGTTTATGGGCTTAATTTTCAAAAACAAAAAATATGACTTTAATTTTTCATTAGTATATGAATTAGTATATAATGATCATGTCTGCTCTGCCATTTTCCTTTTCAGTGATATGGATGAGAACCTTCAGAAGGCCTTCCACAAGTATTTGGAGATTAGAGGTATTAAGCCGAGCACAACAAATTTCTTGCACGAGTACATGATCAATAAAGACAGCAAAGAATTTTTGATATGGCTGACCAAACTCAAGGGCTTTGTTGAGGCATAAACTTCTAACAAATCTTTGTTCAACAAACTTCTTCAACTTCAATTTCTTATTTATTTTTCTGCCAGAATGAACGTTTGTCTTGTAATTTATCTACGTTTTATAAGAAAGTAGATTATTATTTTGTTGTCAATCTAACATATATTTCATATTAAAAAAAATTGTAATTTCAAAACTGAAGATTTTTTGTACTCACAATTTTTTTTTTTTTTTCCAACAATACGCGCTCATGTTGGCCAGGAATATCAAATCCATTACCTGTATTTTGTATATTGATTTATTGTAAATATATGATTTGCCATAATAATTGAAGTGGTGGATTACCAAATGAAAATTACATAATACTTGTAATTTTGTATACTGTTTTGCTAAAGAAAATTAAAAACTGTTATTCATTTACAGACATATAGTAGCAAATCCACTGAAATCCACTGCTTAAACACGACTGATATTTTTAGATGCCAAGCCAACTTCAATTGTCTAACAGTAAACAACAAAACAATTCCAAGTGTAATGCACCTGATCTATTTAAATGGTCATACCTCAAGATTTAAGACCTATAAGCTACAACTAAACTCTGGATTTCCAGTACTTGAAGAAAGGTTCTAAGCTACTAAAATAGAAATGGCCATTGTTATAGGAAAATTAGCCGCTTCCGAACTCTAATTAAACCACATTATTTCTCCAAGTAACACACTGAAACTCGAAGGGAGAAGATAATAACCTTATTTTTTACATTCTCCACCAGACTCATAAATAGCCAGCGCCGCAGATTTTGGGGCGGGAATAAAAAAAAACCAGCGCCACAAATTCTTGGGCGGGAATCAATCGACGAGTTGAGACTCAATCTTGATATTCCTGTGTGTGTAAACAACGGCTCTGTCACCATCCACGACTTGCCCGCTTCCCCTAAGAATCCTGTATAACAAACGCAAATTTAAGTACAATGCTGATCTTCTACATGCATATGTAATGAAATAGATGTCACAGAAACAACAGATCTGTGTTCGTATAGTATGTGCAGACATGTAAGTATATATGTAAAATATTGAATTACTCAGAACAATATGATTTGTTCGTACCATCTAGTCGTTAATAATCCTTCAACTCCTACCGGACCCCGCGCATGGATCCGACTTGTGCTAATCCCAACCTGTTAAACAACGGATGTGTAAAAAGCAAGCAACAATCTTAACCGTTTGATAACTGACAATTATAGGAGCATATCATACCTCAGCACCTAGACCAAATCGAGCCCCATCACTAAATCTGGTGCTCGCATTATGGAAAACAGCAGCACTGCCATTAGAACATAGCAAACAGCATTAATAAGCTATCAAGGTGAAAGCATTATTCTTCGGTACAATCTGTCTCACGCACACAAGTGCTAATGAAAAGATCATAAAAGAATGGAGGAAGCTGGAAGATTGCCAAATAAGGTTAACAGTAAAGTTACCTGTCGACTTGACGTAAGAAAACTTCAGCAACTTCATGGTCTTCTCCAACAATACAATCAGTATGTGCACTGCCAATATACAGAGAAACACTTTTATGAGCAACATATGAAGTATTGATCAATATACACAGTGCTTGCTCGCCTTGAAACATATATAAATGCAGACAATTAGCAATTTGAAATGCTCTTTCAACAAGAAATATTAGCATGCCTTCCATGTTCATGTATATGATCGATGGCAGCAAAAACATCATCCACAATTTCAATAGTGCAAGTCAATGAATTGTATTCATGATGAAACGTCCGTGCCTCAGGAATATTCAACAGAGAGCTCGCCGTTGGTCCACCGTACAAAGTAACACCTGGAAAAGAGACAATTGACTACTCTTTTAATTTATAGATGTCATGTACTCCTGGAGTTGCACGTACAACAGAGTAAAAATCATTTGTAGATGTTGAAATTATGCCATCAATTTTCATCATTAATACTCGTTTTAGGATTTTAGCCCTTCTGTTCTTCAAAAGAAAAGAAGGGTGTATCTAGGGTTCTGCTCTAATAACTTTAACAACTCCCCTGTGATGGAATTGGTGATCAAAAGCATAAAATAGTCTGCATTGCAGAAAATTGCAGCAAGGCTAGACAATTATCCAGTAATTGTGATAACACATGCGTTCTGAGGAAGAAGGGGGCAAAGTTAGACCTTCGGTACGGAGATTTACAACAAGCTCATTCAATCCACCAGTAGGGACCAAGTCCTTGTGAACAAGAAGAGTTTCCTGCAATTAAGAAATAAGAGGATCATAAGAGAATCTAAATCGTGAATAAGACAAAATGCTTCAATTAGGTATAAGATTATCCAATAAAGGGGCGAAGGAATAAAGGAAAGCTAATTGATAAATCATATACCATTGCATTACAGGCTGCTGGATAATCTATTTTTGCATCCAGTACAATTCTCTTTGCCATTTCCAAATTAGCAGACTTGTCAACATAAACATGGCAGATTCCATCTGCATAGCAAAGAGCACATGTTTTTACGACCATTATGGTTTGATTCAGGAAAACAAAAAGCAATGTAAGAGATAAATATATTGAAATAGAATGGTCAATTCAATCCCTTACCAGCGTGACCAAGAACAGGAATTTTGGTGGAATCCTTAATTTGAGAGACCAGTTTGTTGCTGCCTCTTGGGATCACCAAATCAATAACGTCATCCAGCTGCCATTATTGACAATTAATCACTTCAACTGAACTGAAGTATATTATTTATTTATCTTTTTGTTCTACTGAATTGAAGTATATTGATCATTGTCATTATTAACGGGGAAGAAACATTTTTGACAGTTATGTCATCTTCACTTTCAGGATTTTTAATAAACAAAAATAGTATCTTTATTTTTGTTTCTATTCATCAAATGGCCTTTCCATCATATTTATTTTTCATTATTTTCCCTATACTAATACACAAAAAATCAATGCTTTACCATAATAAAGATTAAAAAAATTATGACTGTGAAAACTCGTAAGATATTAAATTCTAGGTACACGACCACCATAGTTAGAACTTATTTCCTCACAACTCTATCTTTTTCATTGACCCAATGACCATTATAACAACCCATGGTCACAAAAAGTAAGAATTTAAGTATGGTTTTGAACCCAACGCACCTTGAGTAGATCAGGTATTTCCTCCCTTGAAGTTACAAGTCCAATTAGGGTCCCACCAACACTCTCTGGAATGGCTTCCGTGATAACCTATATATTGCACAAGAAAAGTGAACCGATGTGCCAATGTCATTATAATTTGACCACGAAGGAAATAGCATACCTTGTGCAATATTGCATTTGATCGCCTTGCTTCCTTTCCCCCTTTTAAGAGAAGACCATTTCCACTACGGATTGCTAATGAAGCTATCTGTATAAATCAAAAATCAAGGGGCTAAGATTAGAGGAAAAAAATCAGCACTGTAAATACCCAATGGAGACTCAAACACCCAATGAGGACAACGATTTGATTCTCTACAAGCAATTTATACTAACCTGTACCAGAGCATCTGGACGAGACTCAAACACAATCAATAGAACACCCAATGGAGACGACGTTTTCTCAAGAATTAGCCCATCTGAAACCTGAGTGCAAAAACCACCATCTCAAGTTGAGGAAAAAATAGAATGTCCGTAAGAAATCCAGGATTTCAACAATTTCATTACAAATTAGTCAAAAGAATATTTTTCACTTCTTTGATTCACAAATACCATGAGACCTGGTTCAATTTCAGTCCACCTGAAAAAAGCTATATTGTTGCATTATGTATTAACATTAGTCCATAATTTGTTACCTCAGTTCTCTTCAAAACGTGACCAATTGGATCTTCCATGTTTGCAAGTGTACGAATGGAGTTGGCAAGGCTGGATATCTGTTCATATATAATTATAATTAGTATAAAAAAGACAGGCTTTAAGAGTTTATAGGGAAATATCTAATGTTATATATTTGAGTAAATGTGTAATCAGTGCTGGGTGTATGCTGAAGGAAATAAGCAGTATGGAAACTGTTATTATACAAAATCATGCAATCAGCAGAATTAAAGAGATCTCGAGTCTTGCCTTTCCAGGTTTCAGTGCCAATCGTGATACTAGGGCCTTTTCATATCCAGTCTGTTCAGCTTCAGTAACATCAGCTCCATTTTCAGTACTGATCAGTTTTTCATTTGCTTCAAGGGCATCAGCTATATCCAGCAAAATTTTTCTTCTCTCTTGAGAAGAGATTGCCTATGGAATTTAAACTTCGTATAAAAAACCATCCTAACTTTGCATGAAAAGCAATGAGCAATTACCTGCAGCTTTCTCGAACTTTCCCTTGCTGCAACAGCCATATCACGAGCACCGACATCCTTATATGGGGCCCACAAATGAGCATCTCGATGGAAGAGGGTACCAATACGATCTCCTTTGAGGACCTTAAGGATATTCCCAGGAGCGTATCCACTTCAAATGAATATGGAAAAGACCGTTTTAAATTGAATCAACATTCATATTAAATTTATTAAAATAAATAAATAAAAGATTTGAATGGAAAATCCATTCATCCTAGGCTACATTCAGTTTCTTAGAAGCACGCTATTGTAAACTAGGAAGCATTTCATCCTTTTCACAAGTGCACGTGATATTGCATTTTTTATTTGTTATGCCACCTGAAATAACCTGCCATTGTCTTGCATATATGAGATGAAAAACATGGGGTGGATTAAATTTTGCATTTCCCCTCATTTAGTGGTATAGTGAGTAACTGAGTATATTAGTGGAATTATTATTATTAGATGTAGAGAAAGGGCAAAGGAGATTCTTGAGGCACTCAGCAATGAAGCCTACCTAGTGATAATAACAGGAATGCCAGCATCTGCAGCACCGGTAGCAGCTTTAACTTTAGCAGTCATACCACCTCTTCCCACCCTAGACTTGTCCCCAAAGGTAATTTCACCTTGATGGTGTTCCTTAACGTATGTATGGATTAACTTTGAGTGAGGATCACTTGGTGGACCACTATATAGACCGTCTACATCACTTAACAAAACAAGGAGATCAGCTTTTAGCTCCAAAGCTAAAAGAGCTGCCAAACTGTCATTGTCCCAAAATATACCAGAAGAATCCTGAGAAGAGTTGTAAAACAAAAAAATAGTGAGCTAAGTGAAAAAGAAACCGGAAAGCAAAGAAACAAATCCATTATGTTTGAAGACCACCCCCCCTAAAAATAAAGAAGCTTTAAATTATTTTTCACAATCACAAAGAAAGTCTTATTCAAATACAAAACTACCAATCCCAAAGCAGATCAAATGAATAATTAAAAAGCAAGTCTCACACCTCATAGGGAGCTTTCCTGGTGCTGACTGCATCATTCTCATTGAAGACAGGAATAACCTTAAGAGAGATCAATGATTTCACTGTATCACTAAGTTGGCTTCTAAAATCTTTATCCCTAAAATCAGTATCTGTAACCAGCAGCTGAGCAGATGTAACATCCAGCTGCCAAAAAAAAAATAAAAAAAAAACATGTCAAACAGAAGTTCATTTATTGGCAAGTAATAAAGGTGTCATATCAGAGTACACAAAATATTGACTGGTGAGATGTGGAAAAAAAGGACTGCAACTGGGGTAACAGTGAACACAGTAGCAACCCAACAGCTATCTAGCCTAAACAAATAATGCTAATGAGCTAGAAGCAATTCTTAAGTAATAAAATTGAAAAATAAAACTAAATTAAAAGTGGTCATCACCTGACTAAATAATGTATCATAGAGAGCCATAAGACTATTTTGACCAACAGCTGCGCATGCTTTTCCATCAAGATCAACTTGTGGCTTTTGAAGGTCAGCAAAACTACATTATTCATGGTACAATCTTAGAAAATCCGCTTCTTTTTATCAAGCAAAAGTTTGATATAAGTAGATCAAAACTTGAATTGATTTCAGATCTCCAACGAATTTCATTGTCCTCTTAAGCAATAAATCAATTCAATAGATCAAAAGTACCTGCTATTAACAAGCTTCCTATATCGGAGCCTTTGACGACCGATGCCAACAGCACCAGATGAAACCAAAATAACCTCGAATTCTTGAGAGTTCAATTCCTTGATCTGCATTTCCGATTGAAAAAATAAATAAAGAGGCTGATAAACTTATTGAAGAGTCGAGTTATGAGTGCAAGGTAAATAAATACCTGCTCACACAATGCTCCTAGTCTGCCTAAGGCTAATCTTCCATCACTTCGCGTTACCACCGCCGTCCCAACCTTGAACAACAAAAGCACGACATCCAAGGACAGGTAAGTCAATCAAATTACCAATGATTTCATGATCCAAAATTGAGAAATCGAATCGGCAAACATGCATAAATAAATATGAAGTATTCAGATGTAAAACTCTAAATCGAATCAAAATGCACAAAACAATAGAAATCAGAATAAAAAGAAGAATCCAAACAAAATAGGACAATCTCTTGGTAAATCAAAGGAAGAAAAAGAATAAGAACAGCAAGAAACATGAAAATGTGAATGAAAATTAGAGATACGATTCGATACCTTGATAACGAGGCGCTTAACATCCCGAAGGAAAGCTCGAGAGCGATCCATGGAGTCCATGAGGAAGAGTGTAGCGAGTCAACTCGAACGAAACACAAAACAACTCTGCAAAGTTAGCGAGGGTTTCGTTTGTAAAACTAATATTTTGAAGTTGGAGCAGTTGTTGTTTGTAGTTGTTGATATATATAAAATGGTAGGCGGGGGGAATCAGCCATCAGGATTGGGAAGCAGAGTTTTTACTGATTTTTATTTATTTTATTTATTTTTTTTTACTTTATTCTCGGATTCGATTTTAAACATTTTTTTCTCTGACCAATGCAACTCCACAGTTATATTTATATTTATTGGCTGCATGTCTTTTCCTCACTGGATGAGGGTTCAGTAGGCCCACCCCAAGACTTGTCTGCCTCAAATTTTCTTATTTTTTTCATTTTTGTTTCCGATTTAATTTATTGCCTTTTCAAATAATTGATACTTTCAAAAATTAAAAAAAAAAAAAAAAATTGTAATACGAAATAAATAATTCATAAATTTGAAAATTAAAAGTGAAAAAGTAAATAGATATGAAGAAAATGATTTAGATTAAATTAATTTATAATCCGATTTACTAAACTATACAAATATTTTTAAAAAATCCTTATTTTATTTTTATTTATATATTTATTTTAGTGCCAACATGAACTGTACGACCCCACTAAGAAGTCACAGGTTCGATTCTCGTGGTAAAAAAAATAGACTTAAAAATCCAATAAAATTGTGTGAAATTATGTTTTATAAATGTCATAGTAAATGAATCTATTGAAACCACACAGTTTTTTTTTTTTTTTTTTTTTTTTTTTTTTTTTTTTTTTTCAAGTATGTTGATTTACAAAATCAACCATCAACAAAAAAAAAAAAAAAATCAACCATCAACTAAAAAAAAAAAAAAAAAAAGATTCTCAAATTAGGAGTTTCTAACTAACAAATTTAAAAATCATAACTTTATTCTTTTTTTTTTTCGAGGAAAATTATAACTTTATTCTTAAGATTAACAAATTATATTCTTAAAAACAATTTTATGATCACATATCCTTTCTCCATTATTTTTTATTATTTTTTATTTTTTTTTTGTGGAGAAAAGTTGAGTGAAAGTTTTTATAATACAGTTTCAATATGGTAACAAATATAAATTCAAGGAGTCTCAATCCTAGAATATTTAAAAGCACAATATTCTTAGATTTATATTTTGTTTATAAGAAAGTTATTGAGAAAAAAAAACATGGTGAACATATATGTGATATATGAAGTCAATCTTAAGAAATAAAGTTGCAATTTTAAAATTGGTTAGTAAAATACACATGATATTTAGAGAATCTACTTTTATTATATGGTTGTTAAACTATGTTTTAACTTTTAACAAGTTATTTTAAATGGATCTATCTAAAAGATTGATAAAAACATGAAATTAAAATTATATTATAATCGCTTTCCCAAACATAGTCTAAATAATGATTGTTTGAAATACAAATTGAAAGTGATAAATTGGTATTTAAAAAATTGAAAAATACTATTATGGTAAGTAACCAATGGTGAAATAACAGAATTCAAAATATAATTGAAGCAATTTAAAGCATACAGTTATTGGGAAGAGAAAAAAGTAGAAGTTCATTGAAGGGTGGCGGAACATTTGGCAACTTGTTATTGACTTTAAAAACGGCGGAAAGAAGGCTCCACCCTAGAGGATTTCACGTTTCTTGGAAATTAGTGGAGGGTCACAATCCCTCAATCCCAAAACAAAAATTAATTAATTAATAAATTAAGAGAAAAAGATTTGTTGAATTAAATATGTTGAATTGGCAAAAATATATATATATATATATATATGTATATGTATATATATATATATATATGTATATGTATATGTATATGAAAGACCAAAAATTCAATGGATGCTCACCTGGTGCTAGGGTAGGGCGTAATTTAAAATGATTTGAAGTTTGATTTTATATTTTTTAAAACGATTTTCATTTTATCAAATTGATTTTTAATTATTAAAAAGATGTTTCTAAGTATTTTTTTTAATATGATAAAAATTAGAGTCATTTTGAATATGACGAAAATGATTTTACCCATTTCAAATTTACTCACAAACATAACTTTAGTTCATGTCACTACTTCGGCTATTGTCAAATCATTTATCAACAGTAATATTTGTTTTTTGTCACTATCAATTTTAGTTTTTTCGATGCAATAAGGATCCAGCACCAAGGTTTTAATTTTTTTTCATTTAAAAAATAATAATAAATAAGGTATTGGTTGCAATTGGTCAGGAGTGGCCAACATTGCAACCCTTTTTTTTTTTTTTTTTTTTTTTTTTTTTTTTTTTTTTTTTTTTTTTTTTTTTTTTTTTTTTTTTTTTTGTATTTGTTCTTTAACTTCAAAATATTTCTTAAAAAACTGTTAAGTATTGGTTGAATTACAAGTACCGTCAAAAGTAATGTTTCATAGGTATTGGTTGCAATTATTAGATAGATTCTGAAATAAAGACGGACACTTCAAAAAGATAAATTAATTATAGATTCTGAAATAAACACTCACACTTCATAAAGATATATTAATTAAACATTCTTTTTTTATAAACACATTCACTTTTTTAAAAAGAAAAATTAAAAAATAGAAATCTCAATGGTCGATCTTAGCCAAGATTACACCGAGGATGATCACATTTGCGTGGCAGTAAAAAAAAGAATTACCCACAAATAGTCTATTCTCTCATGAAGGGGCATAATCTTTTAGATCCATTTGATTGTCTAGTGGTTTTTGAATTGGAGTTGTATTTGTCATGTGCTCGTTAACATAAACCTGGCTAATCCAGAGCTCTCACGCCAGCTTACGCTTACTGATGGAAATCTGGCATCGCCATCAGTAAAATGGCTATTAATATTGGCGCAAGAAAATCAAAGAACCTATACATTTGACCTGCACGTCATGTGATACTCCAAAGAAATTGATCATATCCTGTAATTCTCAAAAGTCTTAAGAAAGAAGCATGCTTTTGAGAGTTGTATTCAAATTCTATTACATCAAAGTACATTCTTTAACAACATCTATTTACAATGACGTCCGTGTTCGAGTGGAATACTAAGACGGAAGTTTATAATCAAAGAAAAATCAACAGATTCCGCTCTCCTCGAACAATATTCATAAAGAGGGGAAGGCCATCTGAGAACTCTGCAAACAATACCGTGTTGTTACGACAAAATCATCACTTCCAATCACAAAAACTACGATTGTCGACATTCTTTTCTGTTGATCCCTTCTGTGATTCATCACAAAAACTACAGGGACCGAGAACTTCCAACACCAACCAAGAGTAAATCATTCTTTAGTTAAGAGGTCAGCACTCAGAAACAAAGCAAACATACATGGTCTGAAGACAGCAAAAAGCCGAGTGAGCTTTCTCAAGGAAAGAACCACACTTTGATGAAGATTGCCAAAGCCATTTGCAAGAAAAATGCAGCAACTATCAGAACCGAAAGATTATTTCCCTCAATATAGGACCTCAGGTTCAAAGTAACAAAACTTGCTGAGGCAGCACCGGAAAGAAGTATAATGAACCAGCGCAGAATTTCAACCGGGATGAGCAACAGGAACTAGAAAAGAAAAAGAGATGTAAAAATCATGCAGTTATATTGCCATTAAAATGGATATTTTCTGAATAAAACTCATGTAAGTCCTCTGGAAATGAAAACGTCTAGTCTAGGCAACAGTATTATTTAGTAGTCCTTTCTTTCTTCTAGTATGCTCATTGCAATATTCACTAAAAGAAGTACAGTTATTTGCAAATAAAAAGAAACTGAACGTCATCATAACAAGGAAATAGTAAAGATATGGAAAAAATCAAATGCTGCAAAGTCATGTATGGAGTTGTTACTAACGGATAAAAGTAGAGAATAAAACTGCAGTAGAGATTCCAGAAGCTTACAGATGCCAGAATAAAAATGAACAGAGAGTATCCCCACAAGCACCAAAATCTTATGAGGCTAGAATTTGACCCCAAGTATTGAAGTGAAAAGTAAAATGCCATGGGCACCACGATCGCATAACCATAAACAGACCCGGCGGCCACATTCACAAAGCTGACATCAAAGCTCCATGCAGTACCATTATTACTTCGCTTTTGCATGAGGAAGGTTGCGCAGTTTCCAAGTGCCGCAAGGACAAAGACCAATGTAGTGGTGATCCACACAAGCCCATATCTAAATCATGGCAAAATCCAATTAAAGGAGTTTGATAATCCATTTAGTTTCAAGAACAAGATTAACATCCATATAAATTATTGAAAGACCAGGTAGAGAGGCACAAAAAATTGAAAAAGAAAAAAAAAGGACACCAAAAGTTAGGCGTTCAAAGCTCTCAGACAATCCCATAGTCATCAGATAAACAGAGAGAGAGAAAATATTAGGGTAAAGAGAGGAAACAAGAAACTCACAGATCAGGGTTTGCATCGATCTTGCTAGTAAAATCTCCACCAATAGGATACAAGGAACTAATCAATCTATTCAACACAATGTCTGTATCCACATTGAAATATTGAGTGTAAGAAGATACACTAAACATCCCCTTCCAGTCATTTGATGGTTGCGGCTGAGTATCTGCACATAAGTAAATGGAGTCAAATGTATGGTTCACGAATCACCCTACCAACCGCATATAAAAATGCATGCTTGAAAGAAATCAGATCTCCAGAAGCTTTATAATGTGGCAGTCTATTTTTTTGGAACAGGTTTTACTTTCTAATATCCAAAAATCAGCTATCTTCTCTGTATCTAGGGGTTTGAAACTAGAAAGGTGGCTTCAACCTTCAATATCCAAGAATTTTACAAGGGGTCTGGGAATTTGGAAGAAACAAACACTAATAAAAAGCTTGATTTTGCAGCATAACCCAAGTTTTGTTCTTTTGCAAGAAACCAAAAAAGAAGAAATGGACAGCTTGACAGTCCAAGCTTTATGGAGCTCTCTCCACATTGGGTGGGCTGCCCTTGACGCTGTGGGCTCAAAGGGGGGTGTTCTTATTATGTGGAATGAACTGGATGTTACCATAACTGACACTATCAAAGGCCTATTTACCATTTCTCTACATATCCTTTTGGCGGATGGTTTCTACTTTCTTCTTACAGCTGTTTATGGTCCGTCTAAAAGGAAGCATCGTGAAAATTATTGGCAGGAAATGCACGATTTGGCTGGTTTAGGGGGTGATAGATGGATCATTGGAGGTGATTTTAATGTCACCCGCTGGTCATGGGAGAAATCATGCAACAGATCAGTTACCAAAAGCATGAGAATTTTTAATGATTGGATAGTTGATCACAATCTTCTCGACATTCCTCTACAAAATGGAAGTTACACTTGGACCAGCTCAGATGGTAATTACTTATCCTTAATTGATAGGTTTTTTCTAACTAATGTTTGTCTTGCAAAGTTTGGATCAGCAATTGTCAGGCGCCTCGCCAGAGTCACATCAGATCACTATCCTTTAGCTCTGACCTTCGGGGACATCACCTGGGGCCCCTGTCCCTTTCGTTTTGAGAACTCTTGGCTACAACTTGACACATTTCGACCTCGTTTGGAGGATTGGTGGAACCGAAATCCCTCTCCAGGTCGGCCAGGCCACGGGTTGATGATGAAGCTTAAGGCTTTAAAATCTGAATTGAGAAGTTGGCAGCTACACTTGAACAACATTACCATTCATCTTCGCTCCCTCTTGACACAGTTGAAGGAGTTGGATAATGCTGAAGATCTGTGTATCCTTAGTATTGAACAAAGAGATGAGAGACGGTTAATCCGAGGACAGATAGAGGATTATACCGCTCGGGAACATATCCAATGGCGTCAACGATGTAAGCTAAACTGGCTAAAAGAAGGTGATGAAAATTCGAAATTTTTCCATCGCATTATGGCTGCCCGCAAGAGGCGAAATTCCATCCTTGAGGTTCTTTCCCGAGAAGGAATTAGTTTACTTACTGCATCAGATATTGAAACAGAATTCATTGACTATTATCGCTCATTGTTTACCAAAGATAATCATGACCGCTTCCTTCCGAATCATGTGGATTGGTCTCCGATTTCTAAAGAACAAGCTGAGGCTTTGGAACTTGAATTCTCCGAGGAAGAGGTTAGACTTGCAGTTTCTTCTTTGGGCTCTTGTAAGTCCCCTGGCCCTGATGGTTTTACTGCTGAATTTTTCAAGTTCTCCTGGAATTTTGTCAAAAAGGATGTCTTGGCTATGGTTAGAGACTTCTTCTCCACAGGTATCATTAATGTTTCAGTTAATGAAACCTATATTTGTTTGATTCCCAAGAAGGTTGACTCCTCTTCGGTTTCTGACTACCGGCCCATCAGTCTCACTACTTGTGCTTACAAAATCATTGCTAGGGTCCTTTCAAACAGATTAAAGGTTGTTCTCCCATCTACTATTGCTGAGAACCAAATGGCTTTTGTGGCTGGTCGCCAAATCATTGACGCATCCCTTGTGGCTAATGAGATAATTGATGATTGGCAGAAATTGGGAAAAAAAGGAGTGGTAGTCAAGTTGGACCTTGAAAAGGCCTTTGATAAGATGGATTGGGATTTTCTGGACAAGATTCTTTGTGCAAAAGGTTTTGGGTGCCTTTGGAGGAAATGGATCCGCGGTTGTATCTCGAGTGTCAATTACTCGATTATCATCAATGGCCGGCCTAGAGGAAAGATTATCCCGAGTCGCGGCATCCGTCAAGGTGATCCTCTCTCCCCTTTCTTGTTTATCATTGTTGCTGATGTCTTGAGTAGACTCCTCATTAACGAAGCTAAAATTGGTCGAATTGTATCTCCTGGCATTGGCACTTCAAATGTTAGTCTGAATCATTTACAATTTGCTGATGACACGCTCCTTTTCTCTACTTTTGATCGGGCTGCATTGACAAACTTATTTGACACCATCAGAGTTTTTGAGCAGGCTTCGGGTTTGAATGTTAATTTGGCGAAAAGTGAGATTCTAGGCGTCCATTTAGACTCTGAGGAGATGAATTTCATTGTATCTACCTTTGGGTGCAAACAGGGGCTTTGGCCGGCAGTTTATCTTGGTCTCCCCTTAGGTGGTAATCCAAAAGCATCTCAGTTTTGGTTTCCCGTTGTTGAAAGGGTTCAACAAAAGCTTCATAATTGGAAGTATGCCTTTATCTCGAAAGGAGGAAGACTCACTCTTATACAATCGGTGTTGTCTAGCCTGCCTACTTATTATTTTTCGATCTTCAAAGTTCCCAACAAGATCGCTAGCACACTAGACAAACTTATTCGAACATTTTTCTGGGAAGGTGCTAGGGGGGAGGGAGGTATACACAATGTTAATTGGCAACAGACCCAACTTCCTAAATTGATGGGTGGTTTAGGTATTGGAAATTTCCAGCAGAGAAATTTGGCTCTCTTAGCTAAGTGGATTTGGCGGTTCGCCCATGAACCTGATGCTCTTTGGCGTAAGGTTATTGTAGCAAAGTTCTACTCGGTTAACATGGATACTTGGCCTCGCTCTGTTCACCAAGGCTCTTCGAAATCGCCTTGGAAGTTTATTTGCACTACTGCTGCCCTTATCTCCTCCAGGGCCAAAAGGAAATTAGGTAATGGCTGTTCGACTAGCTTCTGGAATGATGATTGGCTCGATTGTGGGGTTATTGCCTCTGCTTACCCTCGGATTTTTAGACTCACCTCTCGTCCTGAGTTGCGGGTAATTGAAGCGTGGGGGGTTGATTCCCATGCTTGGAATCTATCTCTCCGTCGTAATTTAAACGACTTGGAAACGGTTGAATGGGCCTCCCTTTCTCATCTTTTATCTGTGGTCTCCCTGCGACAGTGTAATGATTCTTGGATCTGGCCATTGGATCCTTCGAACCATTTCACTGTTAAATCTCTAGTTGAAAATTTGGTGGCTACATCGGATAATGTGAGATCGGGCATTTATAAAGCTATTTGGTCTGATTTCTATCCTAAGAAGATTAAGGTTTTTTTATGGGAATTAAGCCTTGGTGCTATTAATACGGCAGATAGATTACAACGTCGTATGCCATATATGAGTCTTTCTCCTTCTTGGTGTGTTATGTGTCAGGCTCACAACGAACGACCAGCTCATCTTTTTCTTCACTGCTCCTTTGCCTCTCATTTTTGGGCCTTCATCTTACGTGCTTTCGATTGGTCATTGGTTTTTCCAAATAATATGAATGACTTTTTGATTACCATCTTTGTCCACCACCCTTTCCATAAAGAGGCTAGGACTTTATGGCTGGCTTTTATTCGGGTTTTTCTGTGGTTTCTGTGGAAAGAAAGAAATGCTCGTATCTTTAGGGAGGAGTTTTCTCCTTTTGGTAGGGTGTTGGATTTAATTATTTTCAATGCATTGTATTGGTGTAAGAATAAACACCCCTTTTCGGAGTATAGTTTTTCCCATTTGACCGCTAATTGGTCCGCTTTCTTGTAATCACCTTCGGGTGCTCGAGCTTTTGCTCTTTTCTTCATTTATCAATGAATCGTTTCCTTTCAAAAAAAAAGAATTTTACAAACATTTGACCTCTTGGGTTAGATTCAAGAGCCTTGTACCTCAGTAATAAACCATGTCAAAACATTGAGTAGTCATGACATACAACAGTCAAGTTTCAACCTTCATAGTCAAAAGATAAGAAGAAAGGAAAATTTCAGGCACAAAGACAATAATTAACTAGTTAAAACAAAGTACAACACATTTCAATCCCATATAAGTTCGTGCCTTGCTTCTTCTTCTTCTTTTTTTTTTTTCTGATGTCCGTGAGTGCTCAGGCCAACTTACGTGCACCTCAACTAATCTCAAGGGACAACCGTCAAACCCTACAACATTTGGTTTTAGCATGTCCAAAACTAGCTAGTAGAAGATATAAAATAATTTGTTGAAATTATCAAATAGTTAAAAGATCTATAAAAGTAAATATAAAACCCCTAGTTTCTTTTTATTTATTTTTTTAAACTGTGGTGTGGGGTGGGGATTCGACCACTGACCTTTTGGACACTAGTCCATACATTATGTCAGTTGAGTTATATTCATGTTGGCAAATATAAAACCCCTAGTTGAGAGAAACAAAGGAAAAAACTAAAGGAACGATCTCTAATCATTATTTTCACAAATTGCACTTCTATCATAACAGACTATTCTATAGCCTAGTGGGAAATACTAATCTTTTACTTGACCGGCATACCACTTGGACCTTCAAGAGTTTGATAACCTCTCCCTCTGCCCCCTCCATTATTTGGGGGGAATGTCTGCATAATTGCTTCTGGTGCTGCATATAATTCAGAAGCCATTCCTCAGAGATGAAATATAAATTTGTTTATGTGAAAATTGAATAGGAAAATAGAATAATCTTGTGTGCGACTTATTATTGAACACAGAATAAAATAAGATTACAAAGAAGAAAATACTGGAATTTGTTCTTACTTTCATGGTCTGTGCCATTCTTCTTGTCATTGATTACAGCCTATTGATCCAAAAAAAACGGATATATAATATATGAAGACAAAGGAGCTTTGAAAACGGAGACAAGGATAAAGAAGGCCATAAATTTTAAAACTAAACAGAATGCATTCACAATAACATTTAAAACACACACGGATTCAAGGTGCAACCAAGAAATAATTACAAATATATAATCCAAAAAAAAAAAAAAAACAGCAGCAGCATATTAAGAACTGCAGTTGAAACTTGTATTACTTGGTATTAGAGGAGTGCTATTGTAGGTATAACTATAAGGCATAATACAAGGGTGAGAATCAATGCAAACATGCTAAAATACCAGATCCCCTCAATGATATAATAACATTGAATCTCCCTTCTCACCAAAATGCGTTTTTAACCTTGTAAATCCAGAAGGAGCAAAATCTAGCCAGCTTGATATTTGTTCCAGCTCTTTGGAAATCCAACCCAGCTAAACTAGATGGGGGCAGAACCTATACTCTGAATTAAAGCGAAAAACAACTACAATAAAACACGCCAACTGCTAAAGGCATTATCCAGAAGACGCAACTGGAAGTAGCAACTCAACTTCCCTGTAAAATTACACATGTATTGCACTCATATTCAACAATTATTCACTGACTGTTCTTTTTTCCAGATACCACCAAAGAAAAAAAATCTCAAAATGAACAATAATTTCCTGATTTGACTCCATAACCTCGATGGCCGCCTGAAAAGAATAGTCATCCGATTTCCTTATACTTGCGATGAATTCTGAAAAACAGCACAACATACATACGAGAAGCAACCAAACCATGCACTTTCCACCTTATTCCTCATCTTAAAAAGCCAAAAAAAAAAAAAAAAAAAAAAAATGGAATGACGAAATCGAACCGATTCACATCACAAAGCAGATCAATCATGGCGAAGAATGACGCAGATATTCCAAATTTCCAGATACAAAATAGAATAAATCAGAGGTAAATTGAAGAAGTAGATAAAATAAAAGGAGCAAAGGTGAGTGAAAAAGTGCGTACAGGGACTGAGCCAAGCAAATGGCTAGTAGGGAGATTTGTGTAGGTCTCGTCCATGGAGGAAGCAGCAATCAATCACCAAAGCGAAAGGAAGAGGAAAAGTGAAACTGATAGCTGAGCTCAGAAATTCATCGATGAGAGAGACAATTGACTGAGATGGAAACGTCTGGGTTTGAGCCCTAATGTTGGATCATTTCTTCGCAGTTCAAGCTGGAGTTGTGCACAGTGGAGGCCATCATGCATGATCCCACGTGCCTTCCTTTTGACTATCCTTTTACACACGTGCTGGAACTAATGGGCTGCCAATGGGCCACAGCATTTTAGACCCTGCCTTCAAAAAGCCCATAAAGAATTACGCATTACGAAAATGAAATTGAAATACAAAAAAGAAATTTGTCTGAGCCCGGGTTCGAACCGGGGACTTCTAGTGTGTGAGACTAGCGTGATAACCGACTACACCACCCAGACAATTTGTTGATGAATGTATGTTTTGTTTGTACCTATTCTATAAATTAAATAAATTGTAAAAACAAATTTAAAGTTAATAATTTTAATCTTTACAGCTAGTTTTCATAATTACACCTGAAAAGAAACACCAATAATCTTCAATATTTCATTTTTAATAATGAAATAGCATGAGTTTCCTTCTAAATTGTCAACATAGGAACATAGCTCAGCTGACATAAAATGTGTACTTTCGACCGAGGTTACGAGTTTGAATCATCCCACATATTAAAAAAGAAAAAAGAAAAAGAAAAAAAAAAAAAAACTCTCTTTTAAGTTATAAACTTATAACCAATTGGAGAAGTTTTTTTTTAAACTTCTTTGGCGTGGTTTTCTCCAAAAATAAATGATTAATAATGAAAATGTAGGTCAAACAATTAAATATCAAGTTAACAACACAAAATTTCTGAATAAAATTGACAAGGTGAGAGATTGAACAATTTTTAAAAAAAAAAAAAAAAAAAAAAAAAAAATTGAACCATTAAACTTTTAAAATTGTAATAGATGGTTTATCAAATTCCAGCATAGGATTGACACATAATTTTTCTTTTATGGCAAAAGCTTGTACAGTGCAAAATATATGTTTTCTTCATCATTTTTGCTGGCGCCATCTCCAATGGAATATGATTTATTAAAGAGCTATCTATGCGAAATATGAATGATGATCCCCATCCATGCTCCATTTCAATATTAAATTCTGATGGTACTGAGAAATCAAACCTAAAATTCTCTGGAACAAGAGTGGTTAGTAAAGATTCTGAAGCAAATGTGCTGGTATTCCATTTTGACATCTAGGAAGGGAAGTCCAAATATCATTAGTCACGCTGTGAACTTGCAGCTGATTGAAGACTGGTGACGAATTTCTTCCTATACAGTGTTGTTTAGATTAGAATGACTATCTAAGTGCTTGAAAAAAAGTTTTAAAACGTTAAAAATATGTTTTTAAGCACTTGAAAAGTCATTGCAAACGAAAAAATGAAAATGTTAGGGAATTTACCTTCAAGCCCCACGTAGACAAAATGATATCAACAGATGACATATTCATGATATGATTTATATACTCTATGAGAATGTTTAGATGTGTTACACATCTATTCGTAAATTTTAATATTTCAGTGGTGGACGGGGATGCAAAAAAGAAAACTTGAACTGCACCGAAAAAAGCTCACAGAAATGCATCTACTATCTCTGTTAAATGAATACACTCAGTGGGTTGTATATAGGCTAAGAAAATACAATATTCCTTTGATGAGCTGAAAATCATATTTCTGTACACGTTCAAAAAAAGAAGAAGAAAAAATGAAAACCATTCACCTGTGCTGGGAAGCAACAAAATGGCCAAGTGCAAGCTGAAAGAAAGACAAATCCCAATTCTAAACGAATTTGACCCTTTGAACTCCTAGGATCCAAGCAAATCTCGAAGCTGCTGGTTTTCTTTCCTTAGAGACTTGACCTCTTTTATCAGCTCAGCTTGATTTTCCAAAATGGAACTCATCACACTTGACATTTCCATCTGTGCACAGATTTCGGGATATAAATGAGACATAACACGAGCAAAAGAAGTGTAGGGGCCTATTTGAAATGAATTTTCAAGTGCTTAAAAATACTTTTAGAAAGTCATTCCAAACCGGCCCTAGATGACAAAACCCTGTTTAGGTTTGGTGTTATCTGAAATAAAGTACCTCCTGCATATGAAACTGTCTCAGAATCTCTAAATGAAGGTTCCTCATGTCGTCATGTATGGATCTCTGAAAGGAATCAAGAGTTTCTTCCAAAGTGCGTTGAAAAAGCTGAAGTGTAAACGAATTTCCTTGTTGGGCATCTGACTGCAATGCCTTCTGGGGTTGCAAGGATCCTCCTCCCTGCCACAAATAGTTAGATCAGAGACCAACATTTTTCATTTCAAGTGACCCCAATAAAAACGTGCATAATTAAAAAGCACTAGAATGTAAACAACGAAGTTAAAGAAAAATAATAATGCCTAGAATCAAAACATATAACATATAAAAGCATACGTTCATTGCAGGAAGAATCCCTGATTCCGTGACTGACAATGTATCAAACTTTGACAAGTTATTCAAAACCTCTTCCCTGGTCTCAGAACCCATTTTCTTTGTTTTCGGTGAGCCCGCTGGAAGTCCATCACTGAAAGATGAAGTGGAACTTAACCTCTCCGCGTATGTAGAAAATCTACGAGGCAGGGTCATAGTTGTGGTCCTAGGTGAATCTGCGTTGCTCAGTCCAATGGTTCCTCTGGTACCAAGAGACAAAGATGCAGCAGCAGTAGATAAGTGTTCAGGAATTGACAATGTAACCTCCTGTGAGGTTACATCTTTTGTGCGCAAATTTGGGTAGCTGAAATTCAAATTTGTCAAGGAAGTGATGCTGCTTTGGCTAACTGATGAGGACGGATCTTGTAATCCAGAAATCATTGAACTTGACGTCTGACTACTTGAACTTGAAGCCATCATCCCAAAACGTGATGGTAAAGTCATTGGCTGCCTCAGTTGGACAAATTTATCAGATAATTTCTCGCCACCCCAAGCTTCCGGAGGAGTAATGGATGAGACTTCATTCTTAGAATTTAGGGTTGGAGCAGGAGTAGAACTCAATCGAGAATCCTCCTGCCAAAAATCAAGTATTAATGATTAAAAATCACCATTTCTCAGGCTGTGTAACTGGCCCTAAAGGAAAGCTCTTGCCAGAATTTACTCGTTCAATCAAAAGAGACTGAAATCAGTAACCTCAAATGTGAAGAATAAATGTATACTTCTCCATACATGCCAAACAAGTATCATCATATTCACTTCATTGTGCTAAAAAGTGTCGGGGTATCCAATATATGTCGGACACAGACATGTTACCCAAACTAAAGGAACCATGCTTCTTAGGAAACTCTTACCAATTAGTTTGAATCTATTATACCATGTAGGTCGTTAATTTTTTCTTGAACATTTGGTCTACCACCATTGAGATGAATGTGTGATTAAGAAATCTATATAACATAATTTCTCTCACTTACATGAGTAATAATGATAGCAGAACCTAAGGCTATACCTCAACAACCAACCCTATGAATATCTAGCTTCCATATCTCTGAACTATAAAGCAATCGAGATTGCTGAAAGGTGATCTAGAATATTGAATATGACCAAGTACAATCGGCATTCATTATGGCACAGTACCAGTGCATCTTGCACTGAAAGATCGTTCTTTTATCAGATATGAAAAATAACTAGCATAAAAGAATAGCAACACCTGTTTGGAAGTCGAAGATTTCCAATGAAATATTGGGTGATCACTTGTCTCATGGTCGATAGAAGAGAACCTCCTGCTTGATGAAGGAAACAACAGAGATAGAGGTTTCTTGTCAAAGGGATGGTCCTTCTTCATTCCATTATGCTCATCCCACAGCTTATCCAGTGAAGGTGTGATTGGTTGAACATCCACAAGAGGAGAAAAAACCTCCATATCATCCTTGAAGTTGTAACTGGAGCGAGGAGCATGTAATCTGGCTAAGCTTCCCCCTGGCCGCAAATGGCTACGGAGTGGTGTTTCCTCTGCAGTTGAGAATGTGCTGGAAGTTTCTGTCAGTGAAGCTTCAAAAGTTGGACCTGAACGGCCAGGATTCCGAGAACTGGATATTGTTGTGGACTGAGCAATGGTGGATGAAGTCACAGACGGAAGTGGATCGGGCATGAGAATTGAATCTTCCATGGCACCTCCCAAAAGAGCAACCTCAGCAGTGCAATTTCCTTCATTTACAATTACAGGTTTTAGCCTCTGCCATGATAAACTTGTAACTGCCTGGATTGTACTGCAAATAATTAGTAAACCTAGCATGCAATCAATACTGCTTACAAATAATAGTGATAATGAGTGAAAAAAACGAGATTGGGCTAGAGTCGGTTGAACATGAATTTAATAAGCATATGAACAAACAAAAACCATTTTCGATGGCTGTTTCCAATTTCTCTTAACACCATATGTATTGCACAAATAAAAATAAATAATAAAATAATAATAAAAACAAGGCCGATGATGGAAAAAAATGAAATTGATGAACAAAATTTATGATTCATGAGCCTACAAGCACACAATATAACATAATGGTAAAGAAAAATCCAGCAAAGTGTACCCCAACTTAGAGAGCAGAGAAGGAGTCTATAAAACACTGGGGGAATACCTCTGAACTACTATAAGCGCGAAGAACAATGTAAGGCTCTGGTTTCCCACGGACATCATAGAAAACCACACGTCCATTGCTTGTTCCAGCAGCAAGTATCAAACCATCATCTCTGAAAGCCATTGATGAGAAAGGAGCCTCATAAGCAATGAAAGAAGACGGTCTCCTTGATCCTGAGTCGTAAGTGTACAACTTCTTATCGAGCCCAACACTAGCAAAAGTCTGTAATCAGAAAAAATAATTTGAATGATTCTACACGTAAGTCGTATGGACATACAACTTACCCCAAGACTTTTTTTGCTTCCGCTAATCATATAATTCTTGAATATACTTAAGCAAGATATCACTGATCAAATAAGAATGAGACCTTATCATTAGATGGTGAGAAGCCAATACCAGCAGTTGGTGCAGAATGTTGTTTCTGCCAAGAAACCTACAAAAAAATCAAAAGTATGCAACTCCTTATTGCAACATAAATTATGAAATAAAGGCTACAGTGAAACATAAAACCCAAAGAATAGAATGAAATAAAAAGCTCATCACATAACATGTCAACACTAGAAAATAGTGAAATATAATGAGGAAGACCAAATTAAATTAATGCCATGGACTATGGTTGGAACACAAAAAAAATTATTCCATTGAGTACCAGAAGGCAAATAAAAGGTTTTAAAAGGTTATTCGTACTTCCAAGTACTGAATGGAAGATTTCAAAATTCTGACTAGTACTCCATTACTGTTGGCCAAAATCTGGTAATCTAACTGACAAATAGTCTTGCCATGCCCAAAAAACAAGATTCAAGGAATGGAGATTTCATTTTTGTTCCCCTGATCAATCCAGGAGTTGATCAGGTAGAGTTTAAAGATCCCCTGGAAAAAAATTCCTTACTAATAGCAATAGAAACCATAATCCAAATGGAATCTATCCATCATTATTGAAGACTTACAGCGGAAACCAAGGCAGTTCAAGTGTCTTATAAGTTATAACATGAAAAGATGTGGGTATAACAAAGGCCACAAAAAATGTCGTTCAAATCAATTTTTTATGTTTTAATGATAAGTAACTAGCCATGGTATTCCTACAACAAGATAGTTGAGGTTAACCTTAGGATTGCGTCCGGTTGTATCCCATAGATGTACAGTTCCATCATCACCTGCAGTCACCAAAAGGTGTCTGCTAATACGAGAATAGTCAAGCACCCTCAATACCTGGTCTTAACAGCCATCAGAAAAGACAATTAATTGAAAAATCAGATCATCTGACTAAATAAATCTTAAAAATGAACTAAGATGCAATAAACTTCGACAACCTGTTCATTAGGATCCTTAAGTTCAGCAGCCCTCGCGCCAGATGCAAGATTGTGAAGTATAAGATCCCCACTAAGACTGATTGAAGCAAGGTGCTCATCTTTGCAATTGTACATAGCTCCTGTTATAGTATTGGTATGTCCTCTCAACCATTTTATACATCGTTTTCTCTGCAAATCCCATATTCTAACAACATGACCGCTCCCTCCTGTACACATATACCTGGATACCTTGTTGCTGAAACTTATAGAAGATATGGATTCCTGTAGAAAAGTTCAGCCATGTATAGTCTAAACAATTAATCATCCCTTTCAATACATCATAGGAAAATAAAATAAATCTGTAGGATGTTATGAAAATTGAAAACACATCCCAACATTTCCTTGAACTCCTTATATCCAAATAAAAAAGAGAAACGAAATAAGAAGTAACTGCATTAAACAATCAACCAACCTCTATGTTATCTCCACTATCACTACCAGCAATTGGAATAGTCCCCATGCTCTGACCATTCTTACGCCACAAGGAGATCTTCTTATCATCTCCAGCACTGGCCACAACCAAATCTACAAAAACAAAATCCCAGTTGAATCTAGAGAAAACAGAATCTAAAAATGCTTACCCGTCATGATAACAAAAACAACGGTCCCACCACTCACTGAGTTCTTCAAAAATTTAATTCATACGAAAACCAAAAACCAAAACTTTCATTTCTATAAAAAAAACACAAATGCATAACTCAAGAAAATGTTGACAATTAGACCAAAACTCTCATTTCCACACAGCAAGAAACTCTAAAAGACAAAAAGCCGATAAGAGAGAAAGAATGTAAGAGACTCACTGGTGTGATTCCACTTGAGTGAATTGACTTGGTAACCCGGAGAAGGAGTGTAGCTCAAAGTGCAGGGATCGCCCAGATCGTTGGAATGAACAGAGACATCAAAAAGCTTAACAGTATCTCCAGCACTTGCAGCCAGTAATGCCATTGATGGATCAGCCGAATTCATGAATTCTCTCTGCAAAACGAAGAACAAAATCTAGAGGAGCCACCAACCCTCCCAATTACCGAGAATATAGAAGAAGAAATCGGAAATTACTATTCTCGGAAGACAATATAACAATAAGAACGGATTAGAGAAATGGGAAATGGATTTTCAAATTGTTCTTTTTTTTCTTTTTTTTTTTCACTGGATTGAAACCCTTTTTTCCATTCTTTTTTTTTTTTTTTTTTTTTTTTTTTTTCTTCTTCTGGTAAAGGAGAAACCCTACCAGTAGAAGCCGGGAAGAAAGAGGGATGGAAATTTAAATGGATGAGTAATAAATGGGCGCCATTTTAATGTACCCGATTCAAGGCCCATCTATTTATTTTGTCAATTTTTGTTCAAATATTTCCCATGCTCATGGGCTGGGCTCTCTTTCTATTTACATTTTCGTCCCTGTATTTTGGGATCATTCAATTTCTGTCTTTCTACTTGCAATAAATCTTTAAAAAAAAAAAAAAAAAAAAAAAATTGGTTAGATTATATATATAACTAACCAATTTTGATTAAAAAAAAAGAAACTTCAAAATAGATTTTTTTTTTAAAATGAGATTTATTAAAAGTATTTTAAACTTCCATTTTTTATTTAAAAAATAATGATAAATATAAAAACAATAGTATTGACATGACAATTAGTTCTTTTTTTAGTTCAACTTGAAGTGGAGAGATTTGAACCTTAGACCTCATGATTGAAGACACATTTTTATGTTGGTTGTACTATGGAGATATTTTGAACATCAACTTGAAGTTGGGTGGACTGGATTATTATAACTCAGAGACTATTATAACCACCGACTATAATAACATACTCATAGTCCCAAAATCCCAAACATTGTCCTAACCTAAACTTCATATTTAAAAAAAAAAAAAAAAAAAAATTGAAGGATGGAATTCTCTAACCATTTTCTTGTAATGTCATATCTTTTAAGAAAAATACTTCTTTTAATAGCATCAAGATTATTATTTATTTTTTATTTTTTTTTTATTTATTTTTTTTTTTTTTTTATATGACAACATGTAAGAGTTATTTTCAAAACTAAATCTGAAAATTTGAACGTGAGATTGTTGTACATGTACTCATAGTATTAAATTTTCGTCGACATTTTCACATATCCATAGATTCGACATAGAAGTGAATCGGCATTTTCATCATACGGTAAAAAATCGATGAAATATTAAAAAAAAAAAAACACACAACAAAATGTAACCTAACGTGAATATAATATTATAATAAATGTATTTTAACTCATTTAAAAATGTAAATGTTAATTTATTAATTTAAATATATATTTTTTTAAATCTTCCAAAAATATCCATCGACATTTTATCTATATTTCCATTGACATCTCCATAAAATTGAGTTCGACATTTAAATCATTTTTAAAGTTAACTTCTCGTTTTAAAATTTAATTATAAAAACTAAAAAAAAAAAAATCTTAAAATGTATTTGGAATCTTAAAATGTATTTGGTATGATGATTTATTAAACCTTAACCAAATGAAAAATAACAACTAATACTTCCTTGTAAAAGCACAAATACTAACCATGACCATGACCATGACCATTCATTCGTTATATATATAGAATTTTATTATCATTTATTGTTTAAATATATTATCATCTTATTATCTCGAGTCAATGGTTTCATTCCTGACAACAAATAGTCAAATACATAGATTTTATTCCTCTACAACTATAATAGAGACGATCAGACGAATATATTCTCTATTTATTTTGGAGCAAGAACCAACCATTCTTTAACGAATAGCTCGAACTTTTAATTACATCCATCATCTTCCTGCTGTGATTTATTCTTAAATATCCATCAATAATCAAATCAATATATCCATAAATATAAACTATCAACATCTAAGTCTTCATCTTCAACATCAAGCTCAGCAAGCTGATGGCAAAAAAACATACAACAAAGCTTCCTTTAAAGAACAAAGAAAAAGAGGCCAATAATTGAATTTGGTACCAACACCAATCTATAACATACATACCATATCCCTTTCTGTATAGAAAATCAAGTTGCTGTTACCAGAAAATCAAAAAAGACAGTCCCGTATATCAATAATGTAATTTTGGGACCATCTAATTCCAGAAAAAAAGCATAAGAAATGGTACAAACTCACATGAACAATGCTGGTTCCAGTAGGAAAATTAGTAAAGTTGGAAAAATGCTACTGTAGCTCGAGAAAAAGCGAGAAGAAATCTCGAGAGGATGATTGAACCAATCTGTTGCCCAAAGTGGGAAGTCGACGTTGCCAAACAGAATACACTACAAAAGTGAAATTAAGTACAAGAAAAAAGTGAAAATCTAGAAGTTTCTGCCCGTCTTTGGCAATCGACTCAATCGACTCATTTTTATGCAGTGTTCTTCACTTTCCATTTTGAATACCTCCCCCACTTCACTTAACCAACCATCAAAATGAAAAAAGAACAAAAGAAAAGAAAAGGCAGCACCATTCTTCTTCACTTCACAGATACAATAATGTGTTGAAGCTTTGCAATCTTCTACAATTACTTCTTTCCAGAGAAAATGAGTCATCAAATGCCTGCATAAATTATCTATTAAATCAAATTCAGATTGTAAATGAACGTATAGGATTGAGAAAACTATACAATCAGCAAGGCCAGGCCCCACTCATCTTCCAGGAAGAGAAAAGTTTCACCAACCTCATAAACTTGTAATTCATCAAAGAAATGCTCAAGAAAAATACTGAAGGGAATTAGCATGACAGAAACTTTCACTCCACTCCGTGACCCATAAATAAAGATAACAAGTAACCTTCTATTTTACACAGTGTTCTGTATATTTTCCCATGAACTAAACAAATTCCTTAGTGTCAACAAAACCAGTCTTGAAATTCACATAAGCATCCTATCCAAACAATTCCACAATGAAGTGAAGACACTCACAAATATAGGATTTTATCATAAGATCTTTCAAATAAAACAAATATATATCAGGCTTCTCTACATTTCTGCAATAAACATTACTGACAAAAAAAAAAAATTCTACATCTATTGTTGCAAGATAAAACAGCTTAATCCAGACTAGTAATTCACTTTACTTACCAGGGAAAAGCAGTGTACATCACAAGATTTTGTTGGAAATCATGAGATCATTAGAAAGAAACCAGGAAAGTCTTTTTACTTGAATGAACATGAATTCCAAATAAAAAATTTATATCAAGCTCATAATGACAGCAGCCTAAAGAGATGGCACAATAATAGAAATGGGAACTTGCTGAGACAGAGCGTGTATGAACCAAATTGGAAAAACCACACAACAAAAGCATTTATGAGGAGAAAGGTGAAATATTAATCAGCTGACCTTGGCTAAACTTTAAAGACTAATAATAATTGACTTGCAACCATCACATTTTCGTTGTCATCATGAACTTATTGCCTTTTTTCTCTGCAGGCTTTAGAATCTGGAATGAGCACATCAAGTTTTCATCAACACTCATCATTGCACCAGCATTATCAAATTCACCGCAATAGTTGGGGGCTGAGAATATTGTGACAAGTTGCCTGTCGGCAAAAAATTCATAACCATCCTCCACAACCTAGGTCAAAACACACACACCAGAATGAGGACCAAGTAGTAATAAGTCACAAGAATAAGTATGAAAATTAACGAGTTTGAAGGAGGGGAAGAAGAAGCAACAACCTGATGAGCACGACATACGAGATCCAGGTCGTGCTTATTTAAAAATTCTTCCACCTTATCAGGACCAAAGGTGTAAGAGACTCCTCTATCATTCATCCCCCATCCTTTAACATCTCTACAAGGATCTGACCAAAGCAAATCACATAGCAAACCAGTATCTGGGATAGGGGTTGGTCTACTTAAGTTTCTTATTTGATCCAAGTTCGTAAGATCTGGGGAGAGACCACCATGCATGCACAAAATTTTGTCATCAATAAGAGCAGCCACAGGAAGACAGTTAAAAGAATCAGTAAACGCCTTCCAGAGTCTCACATTAAACCGTCGCTTACATTCGTCATAAAACCCATATATCCTATTAATTGAAGCACATTCATGATTTCCTCTTAAGAGAAAAAAGTTCTCAGGGTACTTGATCTTATAGGCAAGCAAGAGACATATTGTTTCTAAGCTCTGCTTGCCACGGTCAACATAGTCTCCTAAAAACAGATAATTGGCACTAGGTGGAAAACCCCCATACTCAAAAAGCCTTAGTAAATCACTATACTGCCCATGAATATCACCTGAAAATTGCAAAGAACCAGTACAAAATATTAGAAGACTAACTCCATAAAATTATGATAAGTAAGATCATCAAAAAAGTTGAAACTAGTATAGTATATATACTCATTGCTCTAGGAGCTCTATAGTCAAGTGCCAAACTTGTATTGAAATCATATCAGAAACCATCTTGAGTTAAATACTTTCAATATGGGAAATACAAGAAAGTAAAACACTGTAATTTTTTTTTCATATCCGTGAGTGGTCCGGTCAGCTTACGCGCACCTCGACTAATCTCACACCGCTGATCCTACACAACATTTCGTTGCCAAATAAAGACGTAGGAAATTATAGATGTACCACCAAGGATTGAACTCTGCTTTCCCTCTAGGAGTTTTTAATACCACCAAGGATTGAACTCTGCTTTCCCTCTAGGAGTTTTTAATAGTCCAAAGACCTTCATGACCACTAGGTCATCATTAAGTAAAACACTGTAATTGCAATTGAATTTAGGTTTTAAAGGGATTGACTGCAGACCCAATAATGGAACTGGCAAGAATTCTTCAGGGTAATTGAAAAGAAAAAATCAAAGAAGATTCGGTAAGGAGAACGAGAAGATTAAGAAAGACAACATAATATATTTTTTCTTACGGCCTGTCCCAAATTTGGCAAAGTTGAGTCATTCCACAAAGTTCCATCTTAAAATTATAAAGATAAACTTCATGTTCTCTTCTATAACTCAGATTGAGTGAGAATTTATCAGTTCACATTTATCTATACAAAAAAAAAAAAAATAGCACAAGCATAGAAACGTAGTTAACAAACAAATAGCAAACTCCCCCCCAAAAAAAATTGGAACGTCAAATGTTTGAACCAAAACAACGAAGAACAGAAGAAGATGGGGGGAATTTCTAGCTAAGCAACAGAAGCAGCATACCGCAAATTTTAATAGGGGCTTCAAGCTCGAGTAAATTAGGCTGGTGCATAAAAACCTCTCTTGAAGCAAGACAGAGCTGTTTGATTTCATTCTCTGAAAGCTGAACTTGCTTGCCCGGCCGGGATGATCGGACTTCGGTGAGCCGTCTAATTATGTCGTCGAGTACAGCGGGGTCAATACTTCCCTGTCCTTGCGACGCCATTAGGATTTAAAGATTCTCGGATCTTCTTCTTCCCAAAAGAAACGGAGAAAAATCGCAGAGAAACCCTAGTTAATCGAAAACCAGCAAGAACTTGAAACAACTTTCTTATAATTTTCCCTCTTAAAACCTTCCTTTTATTTTCTCTCTTTCTCTCTCGCTCTCCTCTTTCCGACTTCTATCTGTCTCTAACTTCCTCTATTTTCTCCGCAATTATAAAAAATTCAAAAAATAAATAAATAAAAAGACAAGACTTTTCTCGTAAAGGAAAGACTTTAAAATAATAGTTTTTATATATATAATTTCTATTCTATGTGGTGGAGCGGCCATTTAAATTACATTGATTAAATTTCCAAAAGCTTACGCCTTGGACACTTTTCATTTCATAATAATTTTCCATTTCTTCGACAATTGAGTTGTTATACACTCTCTAGAGATTTCAACGTTTATGACCACCATATTCGAGACTAACATAACATTCTTTGTAAAATCTAGGTTAACGTATAGTTTAGACACCGTAACAATTTTCAATTTCATTCCGCATAAATAATTTTGCTTAAATTAAATCAACATAACAAACTCTAAATTAACAAAATAATAAAATTAATTTATTGTCATTCCAAAGTGTTTCAACATATCACACAGCACTAAAGATTCATTGATAAAATATGAATCTCATATACAAATAAATCTACATTACAAAATTGAAAAAATGAAAAAAAGGTAGTAGTAGTTGCTTGTAGTTGTCTTTCATCAATGGGGGGCCCCTCTCATCCACTTGAAAGAAACAAAAACTATTAATTAAGAATTTATTGAAAAACAAAAATGATAAAGACATAAACAATTAAAAAAAAAGAATGACAATGATAATAATAATAGAAGAAGCTACATCCTGGATGAAAAATCTCCCATTATCCACAGAAACAAACAGAAGTTCAGATAGAAATAGAAGAAGCAGTCTGAGTTAACTTTGATTCTCTCTCTCAACTCTTTCCATCTATAAAACAAACAAAAAATACTGAAAAGGGTTATCTCATTTTTCTCTCTATTCACCATTCCTTTTACAACAAAAACTCCTTTTTTTTTTTTCCTTTTTTTTTGGTTTGGTTTGGTTTGGTTTCCCTCAAATCATCATCATCATCATCAATTAGAGCAACAACTTCTCTTGTTGTAATTGCCTTGAATACTAGCGACGTTAATGGTGGTGCCGTGCGGGAGGCCGGGGGTGGAAGCGGCCTCCTGCGCGGCCAAAGCTTTCTTGCTAATGATGTGATAAATGTCAAGCAAAATGGTCTGAAATGCCTTCTCAACATTCAAGGCCTCTAAAGCCGAGGTCTCGAGAAATGACAGCCCTTCTTTCTCCGCCAAAGACTGAGCATCATCGCAGGAAACTGCCCGGAGATGGTTCAGATCTGCCTTGTTTCCGGCCATCATGATCACAATGTTGGAATCAGCATGGTCTCTCAGTTCGCGTAACCATCTTTGGACATTGTCAAAGGTTTGTCTCTTGGTAATATCATATACCAAAAGTGCTCCCACTGCTCCTCTGTAATAAGCACTTGTAATCGCTCGGTATCTCTCTTGCCCTGCTGTGTCCCATATTTGAGCCTTCACTGTCTTCCCTTCTACCTGTCTCAAACCAATTCCAACACAATCATCTACTTGAATAATGTATTCAGAATCAATTTTTCAATTCAAAAATATGAGAATCAATTTGACTTCCTCCATAAACCACATGTTTGAGAGTGGTTTTGAAAGGGTTAAAATCACTTTTGTCATTTTCAGTCCTTAGAAACTTGTTTCTAAACCTTTGAAAACAAAACATTAAATTGATTACAGATGATTGATATGTTTCACATTCATTTTGAATATATGACAAAAGTGATTTTAACTATTTCAAAATCACTCTCAAACATATCATTCAATTTATCAATTCAAAAAGATGAGAATCAATTTGACAACTTACTCCACATACGACATGTTTGTGAGTCATTTTGAAATTGTTCCAAAACATACTTCTAAACATTCGAAATGACTTTTGAAGGTATGAAAATTGCATTTAAAAGTACAAAATCAAACATTAAATTGATTCTAAATGATTCACATGTTTAATAGTGATTCTCAATATCATAAAAGTGGTTTCTCAAATCATACATGTCAATGGTTCATATTGCAGACAAATGGTTTTAAACATCTACTTGAATACAGAATCAATTTTTCAATTAAAAAAGATGAGAATCAATTTGACTTCCTCCCATTGATTGTTGTTTTCTGTTATAAGGTTTCCTGCCATTTGTAATTAGTCAAATTCTAAACACTTTTGCCTCAAATCAGTTCGTGAACAATTGTAAGGGAAGAAAAATGTGCGTCAAATCATCGTTTCCGAGTCAGATTCAAAATTGGGGGAAATGAAATTGGAAATAAGGAAAAAAAATTCAATCCAGGCCTATTAGTAAAATTATGATAGCAATATATTCTAATTTATTCGAAATCTCCTGATCTAAGATTCTGATCCGTCGGAATCAAACTCCTCAAATAGTAAATTAAGTAACGTTAAAAATACGATGAACGATCGAAAGTAACTTGCAATCGAGATTAATACTTAATACTAATATGAATATGACTTCGATTCGAAGGAGAAGGGAAAAAAAAAAAGGAATAAAATATGGCGGTAGCGTAGCCAACCTGCAAAGTCCTTGTAGCGAATTCGACTCCAATCGTGGACTTGGACTCCAAACAGAACTCGTTCCTAGTGAACCTGGAGAGAATATTGGACTTTCCAACGCCAGAATCACCGATCAAGACGATCTTGAAGAGATAATCGTATTCATGATCCACCTTGTAAGCCATTTGATCAAATTCCTAATAAAATTCGAAGCCTAACACCTGCCAGATCGAAGAACATAGGATGATTCAGAACAAATAAACGCATTTTCTGAGCATAATGAGTTTGATTCTGGAGAAAAAGAAAAACAAAAAACAGAGAAGGAAGAAGAAGAACTAACCATAAAGAAAATGGTGAATGGATTTTGGGAAGGGAGAGTGGTAATTGGATTAGGAATTAATTTTTTTTTGAAATTTCTTGGGAAATTTTATTAGCGAGTTTTAAGGGAAGAGGGAAAGAAGAAAACGGAGGGATTTTACTGAACCAATGAAAATAAAACAGAATAACGGAGGGAAAGGCACTGAAGCCGGCATTTCATGTGGCACAAATTTATTGTATAACTATTTTAAATAATCGCCGTTACTATTTTCTAAATCACATTTTTCATTAACAAACATTATAAATATCAAAGCTCTTCTTTCGTAACCTGTGTTGTTTATTGTGCATAACGCCTCCCTTCACAAATCACAACCATCCCTTCTCCGATTTCCTTCTTTTCTATATAAATAAAACGGTAATTGACATATAATTCTTTGCCGCCTAAAATTTGAGTTAAAAAAAAAATGCACATATCTCTATGGAAAAAACAATAAATAAAAGTCTGATATTTAACCAATAGGTGAAAGGTTTAAAATTTTCAACCTCACATATTGCCTTTAAATAAAGATTTTTTTTTTTTTTTATAAAAATGTAACTTCTGATACAAACAAACACACATTGAATAAGTTTGTGTACACAATTTGTGATAGTGAAGATGTTGTAATCTTTAATCATTAACACTCCTTATATGATAACCATTTGAAAATTAAGCTTATAAATAAAAAAAAATCACGTGTTTTTTTTTTTTTTTTTGTGATCTACTTTATAAATATGTTTTCAAAATTCAAACAAAATTTTGGAAACTAAAAATATAGGTCGATAACTATTTAGTTTTTAGTTTTTTTTTTAAAAAAAAATTAAGCTTATAAACACTACTTTCACCTATAATTTAGTTTTTATCAATGTTTTCAAAAATCAAGTCAATTTTAAAAACTAAAAAACATAACTTTCAACAAAAAGTAGCTTTTGTTTTTTGAATTTTACTAGGAATCCAAATGTTTCTAAAGTGTAACCATAATGAAGAAATTAGGAGAAAACAAGCCTAAATTTAAAAAATATAAAACTAAAAACGAAATAGTTACGGGGCCATAATTTTTTAAATTTTGTTTTTACTTTTTAAATTTGGCTAGAAACTTAAATCTTTTTTTTTAGTACAATGAAAAAGAAAAAACAGAAAACAACCAAATATTAGGAGTGATCAATAAAAATGGAAATAGATGATAAGTCAGGACAGACTTGGTTGTCCGAGGAGCTTCTTTCATCCAAATTTCTGAGGTATGTGTCCTTCGAGCATGGCCAACTAGGTCGTGAGCCATAGAGTTACAACATCTCGGTACGAAGCAAAACCTCCTGATAAGTCTCATACTTCCTAGGGGTAAGTCTCATACTTTCCTAAACTATCTACAAATGGTTGTATTTCATTTTCATAACAATTTAGACCCATTAGTAGTTTCTATAGGATTTGAGAATCAACTTCTGCCCACAGAGAAGTGAGTCCCACAGCGAAAGCGAGATTCACACCTCTATATAAAGAATTTGTGAGAACCCAGTATAATTTTCAAAATCATAAAATAAAAAATGGGTAACCTAATTAAGTGACACCATCTTTACATCTCAAGGGTCATTTTAAACTATTTTTTGATTTTTTAGAAGTATGATGTCAAATTTGGCCAGAAACTTAAATGTTTCATGTCATTTTCAACTTCTTTTGCTAAGAGTAGAACCTACTTGGTATTTTTTCCCCTCTTTTTTTTAAGGTTTTGGTCAATCTTTAATTAAAAAAGGAAGAGTAAAGGAAAAAAAAATATGCTTGCATGAGGGATTAAAAAACAAATTGAAATTGGATAAATTATAAATTTAATGCATAAACTTTAAGTTTTTGAAATTTTGTTTTTACTTTGAAAATTTGGCCAATACTTCAAAGTTTGATGGATGAAAACCATAATAAAAAAAAGCGTAGTAAAGTCTAAATAGAACTCAAAATAGTAAACATGTCCAAAGCAAAAAAAAAAAAACATTTTTTAAAAAAAATTGGTTGGCTTAAGAATTCAAAGCAAAGCACGCATGGTACTCTAAAATCTAAATAGAACTCAAAATAGTAAACATGTCAAAATATTACTAATTTCATTAATATAAATTCTAAGTTTTTTTGAGTTCTACAATTGTGACAATTGTGGGGGATAAAATTGATATCTTACCCACTAAATTAGACTAGCATTTACTAAATAATTCTAAGTTAAAATGTTCATGTGCTTGAATTGCAATATTCAAAATAAATAAACAACAACCTCATAATCTCCTAGTTTCAAGGCCACTGCATAACCTTCCAAACAAATTCACTGTTGGTTTTAATGAATATATGTACAGTTATAGCTGTTGTTTAGCCTGTTTTATAACTGCTAGAATCTGTTTGGGAGGGTGGGGTGAAATAAAATAATATGGAGTTTACAATTAAAATAGTCTTCCATAGATGGTTTCATTCAAGATCCTAGACTTTCATCATGCTACTAGGCATTTGATTAGGACATTGCACAATGATCCGAACATTTTGTCGCATCTCTTCGATACGAATACAGTAACGATCATAGTGATCTCCTCTCGTACCTACTGGTACGTCAAGAGCGAAGCCGCTTTACCGAGTTTACGAAAGGAAGGGGTGCTCACCTGTTTTTTTTTTTGCTGAGTCGTATCTTGCTGGGTGGGACCAGTCTTGACCGAAAAGCTTTCAGACCCCTGTGTGAGCAAGTTATACTAGCAACTTGTGTCATATCCGTTTTCGTTACACATACTGAGATCTCTTTTACTACTAGTACAATCACTTCTCTCGAGATTGAAGCAGAGCCAAACTATTGAATTCAGTAAATAACTCAGTCTTCCCAACTCTAAATTCGTGGGTCAAACGTGAACTGAATTATAATAACTCATTTCACTAAACTTTAAGTTGATGGCTCAAACACCCATAGTTAGAAGAAAAAAAATGATTAGTTCATTTGGATAATTTATGGCTTAATTAATTAAAATAAAAATGTGTTAAAATTGATAAATTAACCTCCATAACTAGTCTCCGTCATTTTTTTTTTTTTGTTTCACCCATCCATCAAATCACTTGATTTTAACATTTTATTTAATAAGTTTATTATTGAATATAATATTTTATTATTAAGATAATGACAACTTTTGTTTTATAAACACAACAAACGCAGTCTTTTTATTCATTGCTTGAAGTGACTGTCTCCGTCACTATAGAGATTTACAAGAAACACAATCTTTTGTTTTCCTTAAACTTCCAACATAATGGTGCGCAGAGAATGCACCTCATAGACACCTTTCTACTTGCTTCGATCAAGGTAGTTCGTAACCTACAAAATGCAAAATATATGGTAGTTAATATTTTGTACTCATATCAAATTACAAGTGAATCAATTTTCAAGTGTGTTCATTTTAAAAAGGAAATACAACTAAAGATAATATTAGAGGGAGATTAATATAAAAATGCTATCATTTTTTTTTAGGTTATTTTCACAAATGACCCCTCAACAATTTTCATAACGTTTTGGACCACCGCCTCGAAAATAATGTTTTTTTTATCATTTTGATGATGTCATCTGCGCTTCCCTTTACTGGGCACGAGCATCATCGCAAAGAAAAAATTTGTAATACCATTTGTCAAACACGAGGATACTATAGCCAGGGTATTTGTACGGACGACCCTCCCTTCGAGAGACGTAAATTTTTTTGACCTTCTCTTGTGATAAGCAAGTGTCATTTCCATGTGAAAAGTTATTTGTACCATTCGCTTATCACGAGGGCACCATAGTTGTCTCTTCGTGATCGTGTTCAGTGAAGGGTACTACAGACTTTGTGCACTTGTTTATCACGAGAGAAGGTCAAAAAACATAAATTTTAAAAAATCGAGTTAAAAAACCTCACCCACCCTGAAGGGTGGGTCATCCGTACAAAATCCCCTACTATAGTTGTCTCTTCGTGATCGTGCTCAGCGAAGGATATTAACATACTTTTTTCTCGCGATCGATCTCACCAAACGCGACGTGCTCGTGCTTGACAAAAATAAAAAAACACGCATTTTCAAAAGTTGGGTCAATTGACGTTACGACACCCAAAAGAGGAATCTCTATGAAAATACTCATTTTTCTTTCTAATAGTGATTCAAATGCAAGGTTTATGTTTCATTAAAAAAATGAAGAAATGAAAGAATTTGGATGTACAAACCTCCGCAGTTGTAGCCAACAGGGCGTTCAAGAATGTTACAACGTTTTGGAATGGTAATAGCAATTTCAGGCTTAGATCCAACCAATTGAGCTGTTTTGGACAACATAACAGCACAAAGACAACTAGTGCTTTGACCTAATTTCCTCACTTGATCACAACATCTCTGAGAAACTGGAGCATAAGGATCTTTTGAAGCAGATACACAAGGAATCATTTTAAAGGCCTCTCTTTCAGGTGTAGATGGGGCACACTCACCCTTTGATTCAACATGAGCACACCTTGTACTAACAAAAAATAGTGCAACAAAGAGCACAAAGCAAGTGTATTTTCTTGAAGACTCCATTCTCTTCTTATTCTTCTTCAATCTGATGAATAAATGGCTTCCCAAACCCCACTTTTATACTATTCTTGGAGGACTTTGGGCTTTGTGTGTGAAACCCACAAGATTAAGTGGATATACCACTTTCAACAACTTTGATTATTGTATTTTCCACATTGCACTATAAATCATGATAAAAGATTTTAAATACTACCTCTATCTCTATCAACTATCCTGTATTAATCGTCAAAATGAACATAGTTCAATTGACATAAAGTTTGTACTATCAACTTCGAAGTTAGAGGTTTGATTTTCCTGCTCTACCGTTTTTAAAAATATATTTTAATTTTATTTTCAAAATTATTTAAAATGGATCTAATAGAAGTTTATATATTGGTGGATTAGCTCAATTATCCCTAAAAAGTTATAGCTTATTTTTTTTAATTAATATTGTTCATCAATTGTAGGTGAAACCCACTTAATAAAGTGAAGATATCACTTGAAGAAATGACATTAGTTAATTTCAGCACCACTATCTCCACTTAATGATTAGGCCATTTATCTTGGGCCTAAATGACATTCCATTTTGAAACCGACTTACCACATTCCATTACTAAAATATAATCTCTCACTTGGAGTTATCTTCTCCCAATCCTTCATAAACATATTTAAAGTTTAAACTATTATAAAAAAAAAAAAGTTTACAGCCATGATTTATAGTGGACCCAAATCAACTTAATTAGTGATATATGAATTCATTATTTTTTCAAAATTATTTAATTAATGCGATGGATGAGAATTAAATTTTTAACGTTTGACCATCCATTCATACTTTATATTTGTTCAACTATGTTTTGTTAACTATTTTAATGTTTATTGGAACATAGAAGGAAAATAAGTGAGAGATCTATTTAGTTACTTCTCATATTTTTCTTTACCGCACACCACTTTATTTATTTATAACAATAATTTTTTAAAAAGATTATTTAATTTGATTGAATAAACTAATCTAAACATGATTTAGTGGATAAGATACCTATAATATTCTCTAAAGTTCAAGGTCCAGTTCTTACTTCTATATTTGTTGAACTACAAAAAAAAAAAAAAAAGAACGTCGAATCAAATATTTTTATCCAGTTTGATTTAAAAATGATAAAAGTTATTCGATTCGAACAAAAACATAACAAAGTGAAAAGTACCCGACGCTCATTGTCCTCTCACGCAGCAACGAGAGCATACTTCAAAGGTGTAAGAGCCTTATTGCCAACCATTACTGAATGCATATGCCTCCATCCACCACCTCCAAATATTTTTGAAATGTTTCGACATGCTCTAGCTAATGAATTTCATTGATTAGTTTTAATTCAACAATTGTAGAGTCGGTGATTGAAATAATTGACCTTTAAAATGATAATTTGTGTCTTTATTCACTAAGTTATGTTTGGATTGACGACTTCATTAAACTTAGTCAGACCCAAAAAAGACACTATAAGCATTAATAATTTAGTAGTAGGACGGTTATAAAAGCAACTTCATGAGAATTACTATTATAGTTCAAAGTAATTTGAATTGCAAATGGCTTACATTTTTTGGACGTTTTGTAGCAAGTGGAGTGGACTTGGAAGGTTCTTGAGTTCTCTTTTTTCTAGTTCAAAAAGACCATTTGCTCTCATATTAGTCTTCATTGGCTTTTAATGATTCACAATAGGTAATGAAATTGAAAGTTAGGACATCAAAAAAAAAAAAAAAAAAAAAAAAAAAAAAAAAAAAAAAAAAAAAAAAAAAAGTCCAAGAACTAAATAATAATTACAAAAAAGCTGGATCAACGCCCATAAATAAACTCAAGCGACCAAATAGTCTCACGTTCCCTTTCCAAACCTCTAAAAATTCTATTGTTTCTTTTCCTCCATAAATTTCAAAGGACCGCGCAGATCCCAGCCTGCCACAAAAATTTTCATTTCTCCCGAAAAGGCGGATAGAGAAGAAACTCCTCGATCATCTCTCTAAGGCGTCTGTGCCTAGCAAACTAGACGCCGAACACTTCAAAAAAGAAGTTCCACACATCCCGCGCGAACTCACAGTTCCATAACAAGTGATTCAGGTCTTCCTCCACCCTCCAACAAAGAATACAACATAAAAAACCAACCTACGACAAACCTTCAACCGAGATAGTTGAATGGATAAGACATCAATTAAAATGATTAATCTCTACCCAAACAAAAAAAATAAATAAATAAATTCTTCCCAGTCAAAGCAAAATGGACTGAAACAGAATCCTAAACAATTAACAGTGATCTCGTGGGTAAGACAAACCAGTTTCCAGTTGTGATTTTAATCCTCTAAACAATCGTAAGATCAGGGAGTCGATTCAATCTAATCAAACAAAATTATTCAAACGCAGTCCGACGAGAAGATTGATAATCATATTGAAGCAGCAGCAGATTTAGAATTCTTCTATGATAATGGTAAACTCATTCTAAAGACTACACGCAACACAAATCAACCTATGGAAATCAAGATTCGTCGTATATTCAGTAAACACGCAATGTTCTAATTGATAAAAGCGTAAGAAACAAGGCAGATGTAGATCACAAGAGCAATCGGAACCAAAATCACGAGCGGAACCACCGCCGCGTAAGTCTGAGAGGAGTTGCCGCAGCTCAGAGTACCAAGCTTGATCTGAACAACATTGATGAGCGCCATCATAAGAAACCCACAGCCGCAAACCGAGCCGATTCCCGAAACCAGCATCCCGATTCGGAGCGCCGTTTTGTTGACGCGAACGAAAAACTCAGTCGGATGATAGAAGGGGCTTTTGGTGATCCGAATGGCCTGCTTGAGGCCGAGGGCGATTAAGCTGGAGAAGAGGAAGGAGCTGAAGGAATAGACATGGAAGGCGACGAGATTCTCGCCAACGGAAGGGGCGGCCAAGCAATTAGGGCTTTGGACGAGGTTGTTCGTCGGATCGTTGGGGTTCCAGGCTAAACCTAAGAAGACGGCGAGAGTGAACATGGAATTGACGTTTACGATACCGTCTAGGGCTGTAATGTGAATGCTCGTGCCGGCCGGCATTTTGCAGACGGCGGAGGAAGGGTGGATTCCGGCAGGAGTGGAGTGGAGTGGAGATCGGGATTGAAATGCAATTGGTAAAGTGGGTAAAGGAATTGAAAAAAGTGAGAGGATTCAGGATAGGGGAGAAAATTGCGCACTTCTTCTTGTCGGAAGAAAACTTTGGTCTTTATTGGAACGACATGACGTTTTCGTTGAACACAAACAAAAATGCTAACGACAAGTCGTATTGAAACCATGAAGAAGGAAAAAATAAAAAAATTACGCCGTTGCCGGGGATCGAACCCGGGTCACCCGCGTGACAGGCGGGAATACTTACCACTATACTACAACGACTTGATGTTTATTTTTCTTGAAATAATGATTATGATTTAATTATTTTCTACTTAAGCAATTGTATTTAAGTGAAAAATATTAGAAAATAAGGAAAAATACTTAGGCTCGGAATGGAATCTGAGTCGTCTGCGTGACAAGAAAAATACTTATCATTATACAAGTATTTATTATTTTTTTTTTTTTTTTGCAACGGTATTTTAATTAAAGCGAGGATTGAATTCATGACCTTTTAGTCACGGACACAACCTTTGGCACGACTATGAATTAATGACGGTTGAGAAAAAAATATGAATTAATTAATCTACTACATATAGGATGGAAGTATGTATAAAAAAAGAATGGAAGTAAGAATTTTACTTTTTCCCATGGAGAATGGGGTGGAGGGGGGAAGAAATTTGTCTCATTGCCTAAATGAGAGTAGAAAAGAAAAAACCTTAAACCTCTAATGCCTCATAATCATTTGATTGTTGGCTTTTTTTAAAAAAAAAAAAAAAATTGTGTTTTATTTTCTTCCAATTTCCTATGATAGTTCTCATATTTGTTTATAAATCATTAAATTTTTTAGCTAAATTCTCAAAATTTAGCTTGGATTTTGAAAACACTTGTAAAATGTAGATAACACAACAAAATAACTCAAATGTGGAAGTATTGTTTATAGACTTAATTTACAAAAACCAACCACCAAAAATCAAATAGTTATCAAAGCGGGAACTAAACTATTGTTGACTTGGTGCGATAACTAATATGCTTACATTTTGAATTTTATTTATATGGATATTTTATATTTAAGGTTTATGCACTTTAGTTTATTTTGACAGCGAATTTTAAGGAGAATTTTGCAAGAACGGGGAATGAACCGAGTGGCGGGGATAGGGACGAGGAAGCCATCTCCGCCCCGGCCTAATAACATCCCTATATAGGAATAGTTTTTGTGAAGCAAACAAAAGAAATATATATTGCTCAAGAACAATTTAGCACAAACCAATCAATTCTAAAAATTCATGTTCCATCTGCTTTTAGTTACATTAGAACCACATACATGTATGGTTTTAATATGGGGTGGCTGTAGCCTGTAACAGCTTTAGGTTCTAAGAAAGCAGAACTCAAGCATCATCAAATAAATAGAAATAATTTCTTACAGAAAGAGTTTTTCTAACAAATTGATTCTACTCTAATTCTGTATACTATGTTCTTTATCTTTTTCCTCCTCTCAAGGAAAACAAGAAGTTGCCTATTTGATCTTGTCAGCGAGTAATTTGCTGCAACTTACTACACTTTGATCTGCAGAAGAGCTCTTTCTGTGTTCAGAACTTTCATTCACAATAATATTCTGAATTGAAGCAGGCCCTTCAATTGAATTTGTGCAAGTTTTCGCTTTCGTCTCCACGCCAAGATAATTCGTCAAGGCTCTTTTCACTCCGAAGCCGCGCCGGGGAGGCCTGCTGATGTTTTTGTTGTTGAGAAATGGTATTCTTTCGGTCTTGGCAGGACTAACCAATGGAGCTGGTGAAAAGCTTGGAGTTGTGGATGTTAGTTTATACGGAGTGCTCGAGAGATGCACCGCGTAAGCAGCCTTCTTGTGACCGACTACATTAACCGTGCCGACCGATGTCAACCTATCCGAATGCTTAGTTAAGTCGTCAACGTAGAGCAAATCGTCGATTCGAGCAATGATGTTGAATGCAAGACTCTCTAGAACCCTTGAGTAGCTTTCAAGAATGGACTTTCCAACATCCTGAAATGTGCATATATGAGGTGAAACACATGGGAATAGAAAATGAACCGTAATGGCAAAGTGGAAGAATGAACATTGTTAGTTACCTTGTTGAATTGGATTTTGCTGGTGTCTAAAGTAGTTTGTGTTAGAGTAGGAAACCGCTGCTTCAAAGAATTCAAGAGGCCCTCAGCTCTTTCTGCTAAAAACTCTCTCTTGTCACCATCAATCATTAGGTCCTTCACCATCTCCCAAGATGATCTGGATCTTGCAGTAGAACGAGTTGGATTGATTTGTGGCTTCGAATGAGCTCGACGCCGCCAGACATAGATCGCAGACTCGACGCGGTTGGCAACATCAAGGGCGACATGTTCGGAGGATAAGTCGAGGCAATCGAGCAAGTACTCGGATGAAAAATGCTCCGACGTAATATACCGGTATATAACATCCCCTAGACAAGCTCTCCCATTCTGCAGCAATTAGTGAAAATCAAAGTTTTAAGATTATGCAATTGTTCAAATTCATGCTGTGTTTTCACACAAATGAAAACAATGCCATCCAAACCTTGGGAAGAGTTTCCAAGTATGATTCAGGAACCTCCATGTCAGCCAAGACAATGTTGTTGATTGCCATTACAGCTTTCAATATCTGGTTTGTGCAATCTCTAGTATGATGCAATTGCTTTCTCGAATCTTCACCGAGACCACCCGCAGGGACTCGGGGCACCGGTAGCCACCACTTCTCCTGCTGCCTCTGAACTATTTTCCGAAAAGACGACGATCCATCGCCATCGGAAGCTACAATGCCTTGATCGACATACCAAAACTCGGTAGCGGCAAAACTCTCTAGAATTTCCTATAAACAAGGCCAAAGATCTTAAATTCTTTGATCACCAATGGAAATTGAACAGCATAATGTGCAGCAAAAACAAAGTCAATCTTACAAGCAACATGTTGTCCAATTTTCTGAGAGCTGGAAGGTTGATGAAGATATCAGATCTAGGCCTGGAAGTCATAACCTATAGAACAAACAGTGAACCTTTTTCACACCAATTCTTCTCAAAAGAAATTCATCAAACAAATCAATCAAATAAGAAGTAGAAAAATTACCTCAAGCTTGCTTCCATCAGGGAATGTTTGGAAAGAGGGGATTAATTCAACTATGTGGTCACTCACACAAAGAAGCCACTCCATTTCTCTTCTCCACATTGATTTTTTCTCCTTTGGCATAGGCTCTAATCTCCACAGTTGCCCAAAAATGGTAGCTTCAAGTTGAACAAAAACAGAATAAATACCAATTTAAACAAGAAGAACAGAAAATTCCATAGATTTAAAGCTAAGAGAAAGCTTACCACAGAGATTAGTAATGGAATTTGAAATGGCCAATGCAGTGCAAACCCCTTTTCCAGAACCTGACATGTCTTCTCCAAGCAACAATTTCGAAAATCTCTCCTTCATCATCTCCATCTCTGTTCAAAAAGTTCATCAAAACCCTCAAAATCAAAATGGGTTGATCCAAAAATAGAAACTAAGAAATGGGTTCTGATCCTAATTGATAAATCAAACTAACCGGAAACTTTGGGGACAGTTTTGCTGAGCTTTGAATCATTGGAATTGGGTTTTTGTTCAACTTCACGAGCTCTTGAGTTTGAACTTTTGCAAAGCTGAGCCTTGCGAATCGGCCAGCCGAGTTGCGGCGGTGAAGAACACTCGACAGCCTTCAAGTCAGCGGCGGAGTTGTCGGAGCTCGACCGGCTTGAGCTGCTCTCGCCGGAAACTGCACTGGACTCTGTGAACAACTCGGCTCCACTTCCAGCTCCATTAGAACCAAAAGATGCACCAATTTTTCGAACATTTTCGGTCCTCTTGACCGAAGCTTCCATTTTGAAAAGAGAGTGATTTTGAAGCTCAAAAGCCAAAGAAAATAGTGGGTTTAAAGATTATTGAATGCTTCAGCTGGTACGAACATGGCGGAAGAAGATCACGAGAATTGGTGAAGTGGGTCTGAGGAAGAATTCATTGTTACTTGGTTCACTTGTATGGGGAAGATGAGGACAGAGGATTTTGATTTCAAATTTTTCTCTCTTTCTTTCTCTTTCTCTCACTTTCCCCAAATTTGATTTTAAAGGTAACTGCCAAAGTGCAACAGGACAGACCAACGTTTAAAAAAAATAGCATTAAAAAAATTGTAAAATTGCTTCTATCTAACGGTGATGTCAACTCACTTTTGGTTTTTGAATCCGATTTCACCTGCCTCTCTCTGAACCAAAGTTCAAATTTTATTCTTTTTCACAAGGATTTTTTTCTTCTTCTTCTTTTTTGTCATTGAATTGTATTTGTACTGTTGTACATCAATTTTTTTTTTTTTTCAAACTAAAATAATTTATTTCAAAAATAGAAAACAGGGAAGACAGAAAATAGTTTCCTTTAAAAAAAAAAAAAAAAATAAAATTGTTTCCCCACGTTATTATTATTTTTTTTTAATTTTATTTTAGATGTGTTGGGAATTTAAATTAATAGATAAATTAAAGATCTTAAAAATATAAAAATATTTATTCAAACATGAATATAGCTCAATTGGGTTTAATGTACCAACCATTAAATAGGTAAGAGTTTTGAATCTCCACTTGTAATTTGTTTAAAAAAAAAAAATGTACAAAACTATTTGTACTCAACCTAAATTGTTGAATAAACAAATAATTTCTATACATGAATATAAGGTTGTTTGCATAAATAACAATCAGACTCAAAATAATGACAAATATAGCAAACATATAAAACATTTTGTAAATATGACAAAAAAATCAATAATAATTGATATAACTGATAGACATTGATAAAATTTTTAATAAAACATAAATATATTAGTAGCTATCATTGATGATTTTGTAAATATAGTAAAAAAATCAATAATAATCACTAATAAACATTAATAAATTTTTATAAAAAAAACAGAAACATAGGTTATCATTTACCTAGTGACTAATAGATTGATATCACTCATAGATTGATAAAATTCTTTAAAAAAAAATAAAATAATATATTACTAGCTACTGATAGGAGGTTGTCTCAGTCATAAAAATTCTCATATTTGTAAATTTTTTTAAAAAATATTATATTTTTAATTATTTTATAAATTGACACCAGTGGAATTTTCTTCGAATAGTTGTGTATAATCTATTTTTTTCATTTCAAATCTTTTAAAAGTTTGAATTTCATTTTCTAAATATTGATTTTTATTTAGCCATTGTATTAATTCAAAATTTGATTTTTAGTTTAAAAGTTTGTAAATCTTTTTAAAAGTTTGAATAATCTTTTAAATTTGTCCTTACACTTTAAACTTTGTTGCTTTTTTAATTTTTTTTTTATCGTTTTTATCATTTCATTAATAGATTGCTATCGCTGAAATATGACTATTACTAGTAGATTATTACCATCATTCTTATCATTTCACTAATAGACTGTTATTGTTGATATATGACTATCGCTGATAGACTATTACCAGCGATAGCCATTGAAAAAATTATATAAAAGACTGAGATGATAGACTACTATCGACGATAGATTACTATCAGTGATAAAAATTGTCATATTTGTAATTTTTTTAAAAAAATGTTATAATTTTAACTACTTTACTCTAAATTGACATCGGTTACAATTTCTAAAAAATAAACGAGTTTCTAGATATAAATTTGACAAATCATATTTTGCTTTACATAAATTTAGATAGGGTTTTAGATATTATTTTGATCAAAAAGCAAAAAGAAACTAAAGGTATCTTTATTTTGAAATGGAACCAACAATACATGTGTACATTTTTGTGACTACTACTTTTTGTTCTACTGAATGAAGTATATAGTTGTAAAAAGTGAGTCTAAAATATTTCTTTCCACTTGAAACTTCACTATCCAATTCCTAACTCAATGAAGTATAGAGTTGTACAATCCAACATCTCTATAATGAACCTAGATTGGATGGACCAATTGTGACCATAGTGTAGTCTTCCAACTTGCTATAGTGATAGGGCTACTCCATTATTCTCTACTTAAGCAAAACTCACCATGTGACGAATATAACAAAATTGCGAAAGTGAAGATTTGATCTTCTAATTTCAAAGGAATAAATAGATGTCTTAATTATTGAGTTATTTTCATATTTTCACAACATTTTTCTTTCGACGAGTTCAACAACATACCGGATAGAAAATTTGAATCTCTAATCTCTAGGTGGAAAATATACGTCTTAACCAGTTGAATTATGCTCCAGTTATCATATTGACACAAAGTTATCAACAAATAACTCAATAAATAAATAATATAATACTATTTTTAGTTTAAAGTAATGGAATTTAAGTTTCAATACATAAACAATAGTCTCACTAGTTGAGTTAAGCAATACTCTCACGAGTTGAGTCCAGTTGAGTTATGTTCATCTTGACATGTATTATTTATTTTAATACCATAAATGTGAAGTATGAAGATTTGAACCTTCTGACCGAACAAAAATAAAAATAAAAATAAATATCGATTACTGTTTAGCTATGTTCATATATTGACATTTTGTGTCTATTTTTTATTAACAATGAAAATTAGTAAATAATTAAATTAAATTTTCTCAAACGTCTTAATATAATCTTAGCATCTAGATCATCTAACTAGTATTAAAAAAATAATAAAATTTCAAAATAAATTAACAAAACTTAAAAATAAAATATACTTAAATATCATTAAAAAAAAAAAAAAAACAGTTGGAAGAGAGCATTAATTAGAGTAGAAACAATGTGAGATGATATTAAATAGTAGCTTGGAATTGGATCTCTACAAGGAAATTTGATCTTCCCAACGAGAAGATTCATCCATTACAATGATGAATTATTCTCGTCCATGAGAGAATTTCTAGTACATTGGTATGAAAAAACTTCATACGTCTTTAAAAATTGACACGTGGCGAAATGATTGTTTAACTGCGATCCACCCTATTAAATATATTATTTTTTTAAACTATTTTACCACGTGTCATTTTTTTTAAAGGTAATTGTATGAAATTTTTCCATAACACAGATGTATTAGAAATTCTCTCTGGTCCATGATATTGACCCTAGGGACAGAATCAAAATTACAAGAGTTTTTTCTTTTTTTTTTTAAAGAAAAAAAATTAGAATAGTTAGGCAAAAATGAAAGTTGATTTGTTTGCAGGACCAAAAGGACTGTACTTTTTAGTGAATAATGCACCATGTCACTTTTCAATTGCATGAAATGAATTATTTTGACCATATAGTATAAAATATTGAGATAAGAGATAACAACGTTAATGGTTGCAGTTTTTTAAGGCAAAGCGACAAAAGCATTTTTTAAGAGAGCCCCATCTTCACTCTCTGCTACTGCTACACATATATATGCAGACAATTTTTCTTTTGTAATATGCTTATTTTATAATATTCTCTAGGTATATTTATTTATTATTGTTGTTTATATTTTGGTATTGTTAATAAATTTACAAGTAATCAACACTTTTTTGTGTCATTTGCTGCAATTTTAGATCATCTCCATGAAAATTTTATATATTATTTTAGCTCGTTTATTATTATTATTTTCCCCCTCTCATCATACTCATTCATTTTAATCAGATCTTCCGGGCCTTGCCCTTAGAAAGAGGAAAATAAATAGACACAAAATGCCAATGAGCATAGCTAATTTTAATAACAAACATCTTCTTTAATAATTTTAATGAATGTATCTTTAAGAGCAATTTAAATTGTTATTTCAATATATTATGGATCATGACTCAAGTAACTAATAACAAAATGTTGTTTTGAAAATTATTTAAGCCATGTTTGGATTGTATACTTAAAAAAAAAAAACTGTTTATAATTAAAAAACTTTGTTTGGTTACAATTTTTTTTTCAAAACTGTTTTTATATCAAAGTTTGTTGGGTTTGTTTTACACTAAAAATGTTCCCCTCATGTCAAATTACTATTAAAAAAACGACTATTAATAAATAATATGAATTAATAAGTTCAAATTTGCATTTAAAACATGATAATAATCAATGTTGACTACTGTCGACGGTCGACAAGAGGGAGAGCGGTGGTGGTCGGCTCAACCAAAGATGGTCACCGACGATAGTGGTCGCACTACAAGAATTTATTGTTTTCCAGACGAACGCTAACCCGACGCCTGGACCGGGCGTCGGGTTAGATATGTCTAACCCGACGCATGAACCATGCGTCGGGTTAGACATATTAAACCCTAAAGACTTTCGCATTTTTCTCAAATCCATCCGACCTTTGCCGTTCGCCCTTCGCCCTTCGCCCTTTGCCGTTCGCCGTTCGTCCCCCGCCGCCCTCCGTCGTTCGTCCTCCGCCGCCGCCGCCCTCCGTCGTTCGTCCTCCGCCGCCCCCGCCCTCCGCCGCTCGCCTTTCGCCGTGGGTAATGTCTACTGCCGCTCTGTTTTTTGTTCGTTCTTTCTTTTTCTTCGTGTTCGTTCTTGGTTAGATCCTATGTAGTTGAATCGTTAATTTCATTTGCAAGTTTGCATGTTTAGAATGGTAAACCATACGGACCTTGGTTATGTTGATTGTGAGGAATTCGTTTAATTTAGAGTTTTTCTTTATGAATAACCAAACTTTCTTTATGAATAACCATACGGACCTTAGCTGAATTACAAAGAGAGCCCTAAGAAACAAACCAAACTACATCATAAGAGTCAATATTACATTCTTCAAATGGTAAATAGAGTTTTTCTTTATGAATAACCAAACTTTCTTTGACAAAAGTTAAAGAATACAGGGGCAGTGATTTCTGTGCTTGACGAGAACAAATTGTATTTTTAAGAAGCCAGTGATTTCTGTGCTTGATGTAGTTGTCAACATTCACAATGGCACCCTTGAGCCTCAGTATATGCGTTGGAACTTTCTGAGCGTTGTTAAGGAGTCGAATCAAATGTATGGATGATTGAGAATGTGGATATATTTTCTTTTCAATTTGGAAGGGCATAGAAATAACTCAATAATTATGATGATTATTTTATATTTTGTTCGCGGACATAGTGCATTATTCATAATGTTTGGATCTGTATCTTCCTGCAATTCTATTCATAAGAAATGTTTATCAAACCCATATATAGTGACTGGATATAAGTCTACTTATAGTGGTGTCAATCACTGTTTTTCTTCATATTTTTTGGTTGTTTCCAGTCATTAGCGTTTTCGTTTTTCCCGTATTTGTTAGATGAGATAAATTTTATTGATTATTTTCTAATTATTTCAACTTTTCTGTTTTTTCAAAATTTTGGGGCCATATTTTTGATCTATGTATCTTGTTAATTGTAGGTCGATTTTATGCATTTGAGAAAGCCCATAGGTTAGATCCAACTTCTAGTGGGCGTGGTGTTCGACAATTTAAAACTGCTCTACTTCAACGGCTTGAAAGGGTTAGCTCTCTCTTCTTATATACATTTTTTTCTTTTGAATAAAAAAACACTTCTCATAAGTAGTTTTGATCTATATTATTGTTTTTATTTATTTTGAAGTGAGTTAGATGATTAATTTCCAGATTTGTTGTCTACTGTACTGTAGCTATATGCTCAAGTGCACCCTGTTTTTGAGAAGCAGAAGACTACTTTGACTCTCAACTAAATCATAGAAACATCATCTACTTAGATTATTTTGTTGGAAAGGAATAGATTATTTTGTTAGAAGAAGAATAAAAGAGTCTTTAGAACTGTGAAGAAGAATAAAGGAATAGATTATTTTGTCCTGCACAAGGTTAGTCTCTCTTTGAAACTTCAAATTAAAAGGCCTACAGTCTGTTGTCCGCTTTAATTTAGAACTTGATCGGTATTCCTGTTTTAGTTGTACCATACCTTTGAAAAACTGCATCTTCTAACTATGAATGATTGAGCGAAATTCCGGTATATGGGTTGTTCTTGTTCATAGTCATTAAAATAGTGATATTGACTGAATTAGCTGGGCATATTTGGCTTGCACATATTTAGTGTTCATAGTCATCTTGTTACCACCTAATTGAGTTTATTGATTTCATTCATGTATTTTGTTTCATACTTGGATTTGTTATGGGTAGCCCCTTTTTAGTCTTATCATCTTGTTACCACCTAATTGAGTTTATTGATTTCATTCATGTATTTTGTTTCGTACTTTGAAAAATTCGTATTTAGTGTCAAAATTGCTTTCTCCCACAGTGGCACCATTCCCATAAACGGTATTGAGAAATATTTATTTGATAAGCAGATAATGTTTTTATTTGTTAAGTATTTTGTTAAAAAACAATTGATAAGATAAATAATATATGGAATTATTACAAAGCAATTTCTATGAAAAAATTTAGAGAGGATCGGACAATTTCATTCTGTAGTAGTTTTATTTCCTTTATGTATCTTTTGGATTGTTTACTTGTAGATTATTTAAGGAGCTGCAATCTCAATTCATATCAACTATGATGTTTAGAAAACTAATTTAAGTTTTCTAACTTTCTTTTTCATATAAGTTGCCTACTCTAAACCTCTTGTTGTCATTGTTGGTCGTCACTCTAGTTGTCGATTCTTGTTGTCGTTGCTCCTCTCTCAATTGAAACTCTCTTGTCATTTGTTGTTGTTCTGTAAGTCGAATTATTTATTTTGTCGATTCTTGTTCTTGCTTCCTTTTTCACTTAATTTTGATGTACAAGGAATTCCAACAAATCATCAAATATAACCAACAATTTATTTCCCACCTCCAATTTATTTCGTAGTAAATCTGCTCTTCCCTGCTTGCTTTCAGCCTTATTTAACTCCAACCCTAACTTATCTCCCATTTGTGCTTGGATGTCTTCTACACTCACAGTTTGGCCTATTGTCACTTTAATCACTTGATCAAATAATTTGTGGCGCAACACTAATTCCTGGACTTCATGAAGTAATGTAGTTTTTCCAACACCTCCCATACCAAATAACCCAATCCTGTTGAAATCAGAACTTGCAAGTGCATCCTTAATTTTGTTGGCAATCAACGTTCTGGAATTTGAAAATTGATAATTTTCAGGTATATTATCAGAAGTTCCAATACCTGAAAGCGGGATAACCAACTGTGTCGAACTTGTCTTTTTTCATTATTAATTCAGAAAATTCTTTCTCCTTCTTCTTTGCTTTCCTACTTCTTTTATATCGTTGGACAACGTTAAAGAAGGAAGGAGTTTCATTTTGTTGATCTTCAGAGATTGCATTGTCCACTTTTTCCAACCATCTTGAAACCACAGATTTAATTTTACATCCTTGGTTTGTTGCCTCATCAACTTTTATTTATTTATTTATTCAAAGGTTTATGTTTCCAGTGAATGTTTTTAATCCGAATGCATTATGTTTCAAAGTATAATTTTTGTTAATTACTTTTGTATACCTCCTTGAAGAATTCTGTGAGTAAATTCAACATTATAGTTAAAACAACAGAGATGCTTCTTGATTGATCTGGATTTGACATCAAGCATTTTGGTATTATCTCTTCGTGTATTGTGTTATATTGAACATGTTAAATCTTTGATGTAGGACTTTCAAGGAAGGGCTATGAAACAAGAATTTTTGAAGTCGATGTGCAAATGGTCGCTTTTTTAGGTGGTTTTGATGGTAGGACTATGTATTTTGATGTATGAAGAACAAGTGTAACTTAATTCTGATTGTAGCTTAATTGATTTTGGAGTGTAACTTTTATGAAGAACAAATGTAACTTAATTGTGATTGTAGCTTAACTGATTTTGGAGTGTAACTTTTATGAAGAACAAGTGTAACTTAAGTGATTTTGAAGTGTTATTTGACTGATTGTAGTTGATCATAAGAGAGTTTTATGTCCATTTTAAAAGTTTAAAATGATTGTTTAAATTCTGTAATTATTTTATGTCAATTAAAAAAAAAAAAAAAAAAAAAAAAAAAAGCACCTAACCCGACGCGTTCTTGACGCGTCGGATTAGATAGACTACCCGACGCATACTTAACGCGTCGGGTTAGTCTAACCCGACGCTCAATCAAAGCGTCGGGTTATATATCTTTATCCGACGCTTGGATTAAGCGTCGGATAAAGTCATCTAACCCGACGCTTTGATTTAGCGTCGGGTTAGACCAAAAAAGCCGACGCGTTGCGTCGGATGTTAATCATCCGACTGGTCTATTGCGACTCTCTATCCCGACGCATTGGTGCGTCGGGACAGAGTTTACCCGACGCAAAAGGCATCTATTCCGACGCTTGATGGCGTCGGGTAAAGTGTAAATTCTTGTAGTGTCGGTCGGCGGGTGGTAGTCAACCGAAGTTCAACAATGAAAGTTGTCATAGGTGGTGATTAGCCGGAAGTCGTATATGTGGTGGTCGGTGACGTCGATAAAACTATGGTGAAAGTGAATGTTGAGATTTGAGGGATGTTGTAAAGATATTTTGGACATTTTCATATACTAGAAAAATTTGAGAAGGTTTCCAATTAAACACTAATAAAACTAGTTTTTTTCTTGTTAAGTCGATATCAAGTCCCTCACTCTAAATGACTTATTTGTAAAACTCGTTTTCTTACAAGCCATTTTCAGTGGTTGTCAAACACCACAACGATTGATAATTAAATTGATATTTTTTTTTCGAAATTAAACACTTGAAAAGTCAATCCAAACACGCCCTTAAACCCTAATTACCGTTATTGCCTACTAAAAAAAAGTGTTTTTCAAAAATCTATTTATTTTTAAACATATTTTACATACATGTTATTTATAATTAAAACACTTTTGATTACATTTTCTCAAAATATTTTTATAAGCAAGTTTTGTTTGGTTTGTTTCACAAAAAAAAAAAAAAAAAATGTTTGTACTAATGTCAAATTACTATAAAGAACGACTATTAATAAACAATAAAAATTAATAAATTTAAATTTGTATTCAAAACACTATGACTAACCGTTAACTATCGTCGGTAGTTGTCGAAGGTAGTTGTGTGGTGGTCGCCGACGACAGCCATAATAGGAGTGAAGGTGGAGAGATTTGAGAGAGGTAATGTGAAACTATTTTAGTCATTTTCATATATTAAGAAGTTTTGGAGGAATTCTCAATTAAACACTAAAAAATATATTTTTTTTTTAAATTGATTTTAAGTGTTTTTCTTATAATTATTTATTTCTAAAACTGGTTTTCAAATGTCATTTTGAGTGGTTACCAAATAACACATATAAAATTTTTCAAAATTAAACACTTAGAAAAATCAATAAAAAAAATAGCATGAATTTGTTAATTTGAGTCCATTTCAACGATATTTTAAAAACTCTTTTATCAGTCTAAAAATTGATTTTTCACTCCGAAGTCCTACTTATCTCATGTTAGATGTTAAAATGAAAATAAGGACATCAATATTTTTTTTTTGTCAAGGTCGTACCATTTTAAACTGAAAAAAACTTTCTAATATTGTATGTGTTATGTCTATATATATATATACACATTGGACATCAAACCCTCTGCGTAACTTTATGTTTAATTCCCATAATCCCAACTTTCAATAAAGGAGAAGAAAAAAAACCTAGATCAAACGGTAACGGCATGGTTGGATGTCCCATATAATAGTAAAAATATCAATAGAGAGACCATAGACGGAGAAGCACGTTATTGAAATAGCCGTTTGAGATGGGCCAACCCAAACAAAGTGTTGAAATATCATTGACTTTTGTGGCTACTTTTTCCTAACTTCATCATGAAATTTAAATATATACTTCTTTTTCCCTCCATTTACATTTCAACTTTCCTTTATTAATTTTATGGAATTTTACCTTCAACTTTCAGCTTACTCTTAGAATGTTCTTTCTAAAATACCAAAAGTTCTCTCTTCCTCAGGGAACCTATCAGTCAAAGTAAACAAAAATCAATAAATATAATTTAATTGAAATAGAAATACAACCTTTCATTTTTGTAATCATTTTTGTAATCGAAACAATCAGAAAATAATTTGTTGCGCCGTAGATACCACTCCCTTGAAAGCAATTGCGGTAAAATTTCGGTATGAATCGTCTGTCGCCGGTTGCTCTCTAAAGTTAACACAACACCCTCTCACTGACGTCCACTCGCCAGATAGGGATTGGACTCACGAGAAAACTTTGCTCATAATTTGTAATTTGTTTGAGAATGAAAAACTGAATGATTGAATCTCCAACCTCCCTTCTAAATACAAAATTAAATATTAAAGCAAATAAACGAGTAATAAAATCAAATCAATTCATAAACGTTTTTTTTGCAAACGGTAATAGTTAAAAATAGATTAAGGGTGGTAAAAAGACCATCATTTTTCACGCATAGGGCGGTTTAACCGAAAGCGGCGCGTGTGGGGAGGGAGAATATTCCTCCACACTAACCAAACTCGTTCTCCTATTTATACCCATTTCCCAATTGAAAATCTTACAATGTGAGATTCTTGGGAAAAAATTTCATTAATTGTTACAAATGGTTAAGACCTATGAACTAGTCATTTCCAACAATTTTATCAACATCAACATAATTCAATTGATTAAGACATATATAATCAACTATGAAATATTATAAGTTCTATTTTTTTAAAAATTGTCAGAAATTTAAAATCTCCATCATCACATATTTAGGTATTTTCTATAATTTAGCCTAATTTTTATATAAATATTAATTATGTATTTTTTTTTTTTAAATACAAACATACAACTGCTTTTAAATTTTTAAAAATTTTAAAAAAATAACTTCTGACAATCTTTTAAAAGTCTTTTTAATTAACTAAGTAAAATAAGATTCAAAAAAATCATATTAATTTTGTACGGTATAATTTTACTTTTGAATTCTACATAAAATACATTATACCACCATACTTTTTTTTTTCTTTTTCGTTCTAAGTTCTAACCAATACATGACTCTAATAGTCCATCAACTAAAGTTCGATCTATTTTTTTTCTTCTTTCATTAAAGTTCGAATAATCTCACTCTCTATTAATTATATATATATATATTTCATTTAGTAGAAGAAATGATTTTTGGGATATAATAACATTCAATGAATAATAAATAATTGGTCATTTAGAAAAATAATTTTTGTGCTATAATTAATGACATTCAATGAATAATAAAGAATTGCTGATTACTTTACTACCACCAACATATGGACCACTACTTTAATTAACCTAACTTTTTATTTTATTTTTTATTTATAGTAATATATAAATATATAGTTTAAACCTAACCATTGAATATACAAAGTTAAAAGAACATAATACAATATACATTAGTATGAATTATTGACTAAAAGATCAAATGTTTGAATTTTTCACCTCGCATATTTTTTAAAAATATCGTTTTTTCTTGAAATTCGTGTAAATATCTATTATGAGGAGTTTGTTAAAAAAAAAAAACCAAATTTTAATATTGGGGCATGGTTTTAGATTATAGTTTTTTTTTTAAGACCAATTTTAAAATAAACCGGTTCTTCCCATATAGGCCGGGCCTTAGCCCACTATATTTGGGGCCTTAGACATCACTCTGGACCAGTTTATTCAGTAATGGGCTCTGCATTTTCCACACGACATCAGCCTCCGACTCCGACCATCAGCGATTCAAGATTCGCGGCTCTGTGTTTCTCATCGGCGACTCAAAGCTTCAAGCTCTCGTCTAGTCTCCATTTCTCTCGTTGACTCCAGGTATTGAACATACATCTCCAACTTTAGATCTTCCAAGTTTCCTTCAGCCTCTCGTATCATATACTGTTTGTAATCTCTTTCTCGCGATCTTACTCTATTGTTTTCGATCTATTTCACCATCTCTTGTAAGGTTTTTTTTTTCTTTCCATTTTCTAATACTAATTTCTTGGTGAATGGTATAATTTAAGTTTCTGGTTTCAACTTGCTGCTGCAATTGGTTAGTTTGTGTGTCTGCCACGTCCATTTCTGGTATTTGATTGCTGCTATAACGTTATTTATGTTGTTTTTTAGTTTTTATGTGTATAAATTGCATTGGCGGAGACAGTAGGATGTAAATTATGGTATCTACTTGCTGCTGTAGCCACATTCGTGTGTGTATATAATACAGTTGCTGGTGGTTGTGTTCTAATTTGCTTTGCCCTTTGTCTCTTCCATGTTTGTTCTGGTTTCTGCTATTTGCTACTTGCTTCTGTTCAATTTCTTTATCTCTATAGTACTCTACAATCTCCTATTTTGTGCTAATTTTTATAGAGTTTCAAGAGATGATTAGTCGTAGTACTCATGGAATTTTGAGAGAACTTTTTACATTTGTAAGTATCAAAACTGGTCCTGTGAAAAAAATGTGGAGTAAAAGTTAGCACTAAGCGTGATATTCTAAATTTTAAATCTAATACATTTTCTTTTCCACCTATGGGTTTAGTTTGCATTCAGTCAAAGTATGTGTTAGGATTCAGGTAAGTAATATTCTGAAGATTAATTCATACCAACCTACCTAACCGGTGAACAGAGATCAGAATAAGCTTGCTTAATCTTTGCCCAATGGTATCACCAAGCTCGTGTTATTTGAGGAAATAGAAGAGGATTACAACTTACAAGATCATTCAGAATACATAGAAGACCATACAAAATTATAATGAGCAGAAAGAAATTTAAGTAACTACTATAAATGATTGGTATGGTGACAGCAAAACCTCTTAGTACCATAGTAAAGTCTTATTCACAATGGAGAACATAAACTGACAGTAAAGTTTGTATACTAGGATAAGATACCTACTTGAGTTGTGGTTACACATTGAATGACCAAGAAGTATTGAAAATTCCCATGGTCCTTGAGTGCCAGGATCCAAGAACAAAAATATCAGCGTTCTTCAGCATGATCCGTGAAGTGTATTAAAAAAGAATAAGGAAGATGTTAGACTAGGATTGCTTAAAACCCTAGGAGTGTAAAGTAGATTGAGCTTGTTATACTGCAGACAAGGGGCTTGCTTCAAGCCATAAAGAAATCCAATAAGTTTGCAAGCATTGTGGGGCTTAGATGACTCTTGATAACCGCCAAACCAAGCATAGCTCAATTGGCATAAGGTTGTGTCCTTGACTAAGAGGTCATGGGTTTAATCCTCGCATTAATTAAATACCTTTGCAAAAAAAAAATGGCTCTTGATAACCTAGATATTGATGCATATAAACCTCTTCTCAAAGAGTTCCATGAAGAAAAATGTTAATGCTACCTAATTAAGTAGAGTAAACATAAACATTAAGGGGTTTAGTGATAACATTATAAATGGTTTAATCACAAAACTGGAGGCATCTTTGTGCCTCAATGCGAATCAAACAAACTGTAAGTGGGCTAATCACAGAACTGGCAGCATCTGCCATCGTTTATTGATAACGTTATAGGAGCCAAGAGGGGAAGGGGAAACATATATCCAAATTTAATTTGGAAGGAGAACAATATGTTCAACATCCATTATCTACTGGACTACTGTCAGTTAAGTAGAGTAACAACATAAACATAAAGGGGTTTAGTAGTAGACTAATATGAAGAAGGAAGATCATTAAGAAAATTGTTTCAGTCGGATACCAAATTGGGATGAGTATTTAGAAGAGTAGTTGGTGCCTGGTGGTTGAGCGTACTTATCCAGACTTGAGAGAACATCTCAGACATTTTTCATTGATGAACCAAAAGATTACAAGTGATATTAAACACCCCTCAACCAAATTATCAGGTCTTTCCAAAAGATTAAATAAGCTTTACAATGAGCTTGTAATAATGTTGAGGATCGTCTGTCTAAAAGATTAAATTAGCTTTATACCCTAAGGATTGAATAACCAATTACAAGCTTTATCCAAATGATTTTTTTTTTTATAGGAAACATAAATCATTCATTGATAATATGAAATGTGTTACAGAAGATAGTCCTATCGGATGTCAATTACAAAAACACCTCCATCGATTAATGAGGGTGGTGATGCTTTATACAAATGATTATGACATGGGGTTACACAGACATCCCCAGGGAGTTGGTTTGCTGCAATGCAAGTATTGTATTCGAGACTTAGGATAAGAAAATTGCATGTCTGTCCCTAGGATTAAGGATGTGGAGCAAAGGACATCCCATGCACTTTCTTACTCTCGTGACATGTCCTTCCAAGGACTGGGGGGTGTGATTTGAGCAGAGGTTATTGTACTGATTAAGTTTGTGATAAGGTTACTTGGTTGCGAAGTTGCAAAAGGGAGGGCCTTCCAATAGGAAAATATCCAGTGAACACTCGAACAACATTTGTATTACCTGCTTAGATGGTACGTGGGAGTCTGATGCTTCTTCTTCATCAATGGTAGTAGGGTCTCTTTTAACCCAACAGACTCCAGATAAGGATGAGCTTTCTTCCGCTAATAAAAACCCTTTGAACCTCATACCAAGATAAAGGTAGGTGCATAAGGTTGATTTGTGCTCCAGTCCTTTTGAGCTTGTGCAGTTGCAGTTATTGGGCTTATTATTGCTTTCATGAGTTCAATTTTCTTCTAATGCAACCTCATGCCAAACCTAGATTCTGTTGAATAAAATGGTTTGTATTTCATCTTTTAATGTCAGATATATATATTATTGGATGACATGTAATGTCAGATTTTGTAATTGAAAGATTCTTTTATTTGGAGGATTAGTTCCCTGATTATTGAAAAAAAGAGAAGCTAGGCCAAATTATTGGAAAACTCAAATTTTGTGTTTGGAATTGCTTGTCAAGAATATAATTTGGAAACGCAAGGAAAGAATGAGGCCGACTATATGGGGAATCCGAAGAACACATTCCTGAAATGTGTTTCCATGGTAAGTCCAGAACCTTCTACAGCATGGTTTGAATAACCTGAAGTCCTTTGGAATGCTATATTTGCTGCAGAAGTTTGGAGCTTATATTAAAAAAGGAATATTTTTTTTAGGATATGATAGCTGATTTGCCTTCCTTGTTTGACAATATTATTTCTCTGCGTTTAGATGGAGTCTAGTTCTTTTGCAGTTATTCTCTTCTGGTTGCCGAATCAAAGGAGAGTGATCCATTGGTTGATGAAATGCCCCTTGCTCTTTGTTTTCTTATTTTTCTTTTGTTTGTTGCATTATTTTCCTCCTTCCACTTTGTTGCGATCATTTGTAAATTAGATGTTTATTTTAATTACTCTAGCTTTTGTGTTATAATTAAACGGATTTGTTATTCTCCTAGTTCATGCCCTTATTTGAAGGTTGTTTCATTTGAGCTTCATAGGCAAGTTTGTCTCACTGCTAGAATCTCATGTCTCTAAATCCTTCTTTGAACAATTGCTTACCTTGTATATTCAAAATACAGCAGACAAGAACACTTTCAGTACAAAGGAATCCGTAGAGTCAAAACCCTCTGAAGCGCGTTTCGAGTAAATTTGAGGTCAGGTAAATGGGTCTGTGGACACTACTAGAGGGTTGTCTGCTTCTTGCTAACGCGCTAGCAATTCTAAACGAAGATCGGTTTCTTGCTCCTCGAGGATTTAGCTTCTCTGATTTCTCAGGAGGCAGAACAAAGTCGTTGAAGGGGCAGCTTATTGGCCTTATCTACGCAACACAATATTTAAGAGTTCCTCTCATGATGCTAAATGCAATCTGTATCTTTGTAAAGTTGGTATCTGGATGATGAGAATGCTGAGGTGAGAATGAGATGTCGACTTCAACTCTGGAAAAGTATAATCTACCATATTATTCTTGATTTCTCTGTTGTAATATAACAATGGGCTGCTGTAACTTCTGAATTTGTTTGAAACAAATGTTGCACACTTAGCGAGTTCTTTTGGGACAAGTCAAGGTAGGAGGAAAGAAGATGTGGCTAAATTTCCTTTTTCTTTTTGAAGTGAGACATGACTAGTTTGATTTCATATTTGTCTTGCATCAACCATCATGATTACATTATTTGATTGTTACGCTAATAGGTATATTTTTTGTTAGATAATATTAAAGAGAGATGTTGTGCATCTACGTCCTCGTTACTTACATTCCAAATTTTAAAATCTTCTCTTTAATTAAAAAAAAGCTTGTTATTATAATGAATAATAGTATGATAGTGATAGTAAACATGGTTATAAATGAAATGTTAAAACTTTTTATTTTTATTTTTTTTATTTAACTTCTTTGGTATGATTTTCCCCATTCTTAAAGAAAGAATTTGAATTCTGCAAATTAAAAAAATAAAAACATTTTTTTCATTTTTTTTTTAATTTTATACTTGGCTTGAATTTAAAAATATTTCTAGAAAGTAAATAACAAAGCAAGAAAATTCATGGGTAAAGTCGTTTATAAAATAAATTTTCATGGGTAAAGTCGTTGTTTATAAATTAAATTTTCAGAAAACTAACTCTACCTGAAATTTCTATAAAGGGTTTGTTTTCTTTAGAGCATTAAATGGAAACCTAGGTTTCACGTGAAGATTTCAAGACTGAAATTAGAAAAAAGAAAAGGAAAATGGGTATAAATGGTAAAAAAAAAAGAGGGTATAAATGGTCAAAAAAACTGACATTATTTTGAAAAAATGCTAGTTTTTTTTTAATGGTCAAAATTGAAGTGAAATTTTACCGTATTTGTAGAGATTTAGTGTTTATGGTTTAAAGTTTGGAGGAGTACTCTAGTTCAGGACATCATTTTGAATTTTAGTATATGACTTTTTTTCTAAATAAAAAAATATGATTGACTTTTCAAAACTGACGGTTTATTTGATTGCTTTAAAAGAAAAAATTTAAAAGATACTGGGCCCTTAAAATTTCATATCCCACCATTTTTGAACCTTCAAAACGACAAGTCGTAACAGAACTAGTTCATTCAATAATGGGCTGGGCTGGGCTGGAATGATTGTTTCGTCATGTCGTTGAGAATGCTCAGCACGCGCGAACGGGAGAATTTTTCCAGAACAGGCGAAATACAGAGCCAACAATAATATCCTTCTTCAACGACCTTCAGCGAATAGGATCGGCGCCATTGTATTTTGTTTCAGCCGGAGAAGGTAATTACAGCTTGATTTCTGCTCATCGCTTTCTGTTTTTGATCGGAAACTCTCAAGGTTGATCGGATTCTGATTTGCATTAGTTTATCTTTGATGTATTGAATTCTGTCAGGTTTGTACTTGTTCTGTAATTGATAATATTTTAAGTCCAAGAGTTGTCAGTCTGTTTATTTGTTTGTTTGTGCTTGAATATTTTACTTTCTTTACATTTCTCGAATCCTTCGTTTACTTGACTTTTTGTTCTTATTACGATTTTCATTCTTGCTAGTTTCCAAGAATCGAAATAAATTCAAGCATGGACGCCTTTGTATTTTGTTTTCAGCTTCATTTTAACAACCGTTCGGTTTAGTTTCCTAAGAATAAGTGTTTTTCAAGGATTGAAAACGATGGATTGTTCGTAATTCTGGCTTTGGGATCTAGAATCTTGCAGCTCGTTGTTTTTATTATTTATTTTATTCTATATTATCCAACGCGAAGATCGTACTATTTTTTACTTGGAGGCTGTAGAAATGGCTTTAGTAGATTGGAAGGCTGGAGCTACAGACGTGATTGATTGAAGCATATTCCCGTTTCTGATTGTTATGAACATAAGCTTTCTTTTGCCCAAACTTATAGTTTATGTTCTTTGATATTTTTGTTTGTTATTCATAGTACAAGTCGTGTTGATAAAAATGAGCTCTCTTACACAAAAAGCTTCTAGTTTATAGTTTTTGTTGAAATTGTGCACGTCGATGTAGCATGTCCTCGAGTGTTGATGTTGATGAGCTATCTCCTGGCATAAGTTTATAATTTATGTCATTTGATAATATTCCTCAGTAATATCCAGACTCGGGATCTTACTTTCTATTTGTTTGAAAAGTAGTAGAAATCATGTTCCTGGAATTAGGTCGAATAACAAATAAAAGTCGTAGCCTAACCCTGTTCAAAGCCAATAAACGTGAGCTTTTCATTATGTGGTGACTTCTTGCAGCTGAATTGGTCTCTCATGTGGCCATTCTATCTTCTCTTCAACAAGATTCTCAAGCTAGAGGAACCAAGAGAATTGGGGGGAGATGATTTGAGTTTAGTAGAATTGTACTCATTTGAGAAGTTTCTACGTAGAATAAAATGTGATGCTCCAATTCTGCCCCGCTCCCAGTTTATTGAAGTAAGCTTGTTTGATTTTGTTTCTTGCATCCTAATTTTTTCACCAAGTCAGTGCCATGATTCTGGCGTGGACTAAAAAGTTGAAGTGACACTATGTGGCAGCATAACTTGTTTTCTTGCTTTGCTGAGTTTTTTTTTTTTTTTTTTTTTTTGCTTTCCTGCCAGGTACCACACATAAACCAGCTACAACAATGGGATTGTGGCCTTGCTTGTGTTTTGATGGTTCTAAACACTGTTGGTATACATGATTGCCATATTCAATCATTGGCAGATCTATGCTCCACAACAAGGTGTTTTATTTTTAAATATGATACTTTTTTTTCATTATGAATATATAACATTCTTTACAGAGCTGAATATATATGTATGCATAAGTGGAAGGGAGTTCAAATTCACTATGTAGTCTAAGAGGAACATGAAATCCGCCTGCAAATTGCAAGATGTCCAAAGAAGAATTCCCATAAGTTTCAGCATTTATAATATTTGAAAAATGACTTCACCTGATTTGAAATTCAGAATAGAGTAGATATTGTGTACCTCCATGATGCCTCTTTGTAAGCTCTTTCACATGATGAATATATGTAGAATGAAACAAATGCTTTCAGAAAAAAAACCAGCATCCACCAAACTCATTATTAAGAAGTTCAGCCACATCACACCAGTGTGACAATTCAATGTTAATTGATTAACTATCATGTTTGCATGATATAGTCCAAGAAATAGGTAAATGATATTGTGGAATATCTCTCATAGGATCAAAATTGGAATTGAAAAAGCCAAAGAAAGACATCAATTTTAGTTGGGATTCTCATCAAGTTGTATTTTGGTGAATTCTTTTTTTTGATAATATATATATATATATATATATATATATATATATATATATATATATATATATATATTTTGGTGAATTCTAGAATTGAGAAAAACTTCAGACATTAAAATTTTCTAGTGCGTGTAAGCAACTGGAAATGTACTTTCCAAGGATTGGAAGCCTAACAGTGAGATTCTCTTAGATATTCTGTTCACATAAAGAGAGATATGAGAAACAGTTTGGCAATTTTAGTTTTGATTCAATCTTTTTTTTTTTTAAACATTTTGATTCAATCTGCGAGCTTCAATGTTATGCTGCAGTATGCTCTGGCAAAGAAACTAAATAGGTGCAGCCCAAACTTCAGAGTTTTATTGACGATAGGAAAGTAGTAAAAACATAATTTCAGGTTAGAAATGATTATACTGTTCATGAGATTTTTATATGTTATCATATTAGGTTTGCATATCGATAAGGATTTTGATAGCATTAGCAATGGAAAACCTGAAATGAAAATAACAGAAGCTTTTTTTTTTTTGGAATCCAAGTTTTCAGAAAGGCTTGGGCTCTCGTTAAGGGTCTTGTTACTTTTCCATTCCTCTCCTCTCCTTTTACTATAGTTGATATATCAGCATACAACCAATCAACTAACTAACCACTTTCCTATCTAAATTCAGTTATCATAATCGCGAGATCAGAAGAATTCAGTTATCATAATCAATAGAACTACTCACTCAACCTCATTGAGCTCTAGGATTTATTTTCTCAGATAGGTAAAACGGACCGGGGGCTTTATCCTGGTGATACCCTTTGTCCAAACCTTGTCTTTAAGATGAAAAGTTGGGAGCTGACTGCAAATAACCTCAAAAGGCTCCCATGAAGCATTTTGGTGAGACCTTGTCTTCCTCTTGATATCAATACATCGTAAGGGAATACCTTACATGAGCAAAATCTTCATAACGATGAGAGTTTTAATCTTGCCCAACCTCCTAAGTCCTATCAATCACCTTCCATCTATCCATTGAAACCACACCAATGCTTCTTCTTCCAAATTATTGATCATAACATCTTTGAGCTACTTTGGTACTGTGTAGAGATTAGAGAACCACTTCGAATGTTAAATTCACTAATTTGGTTATTTACCTCCAAAAACTGGTAATGCCACTTTTCCACCCCTCATTGCCTCTTGAGTTCTTTTTCCATATGCTGAATCCATGAAGTCTACTTTTTATGCTATAGAATTTGATGGTTGCATCTTCTTGCTCTAGCTCCTTCATATTTTATGCATTCTCTGCCTCCTTTGCTTCTTTTATGCACACGAAGCCATTTCTTCATGCCTTCCAAAAACATGTCAGCATTCTTCTTTGTTGCAGGAATTTTCCGTGGCTCACTGTACATGAGCTTAATCCTTTATTAATTTTCTCATAAAGTGATTTGAGTCTATTCTCCATGGATCCTTGTTGTTTCAGAGAGAAGAGAAATGGAGAATACAACTACATTTTCATTCAATAACAACTGAGCTTAATACACTTTCTAAATGCTAAATATAGCTTACTTAACTCCATAAAAAACAACCACTAACTCCACTAACTGTAACTCCAAAAAACTAGCCACTTACTCCACTAACTTCAAATATAGCAACTGACTAAAAATAGACTTGTAGCTTTTGAGTTAACTAACATACTCCTCCTAACTTAAATGCTGCAAACATCTAGCTTGCTCCTAACACAACTACACTACTTCTCTCATATACCTCACTCAGCGGTCTAGTCCCTCTAACTGGTCCATCATCAACCGGTTCATCAGTATCCAGAGAAACTTCTTGTTGCTTCACTTCTTCTTCTTTTGTCCAGTCTCACTTCTCATCCTCCAAGAATCGAACATCCCTATTAATCACCATCTTCTTTTTGTGAGGATGATAGATCTTGTACGCTTTGGACATCACGGTGTAGCCTACAAAGATTCTTGGTTTTGCCTTTTCACTCAACTTGTCTCTCTTCACCTGTAGAACATGAGAAAAGCACAAAGAACCAAACACTTTCAAATTTTTCAGTTTTGGTTTAGTATTAAACCAAACTTCATAGGGCGTCTTCTTCTCCAATACCCGTGTAGGTAGTCTATTCAATAAAAAAACTGATGTGTTTGCTGCTTCAGCCCAAAACTCCTTTGACAAGTTCTTCTCATGCAACATGCATCTTGTCATCTCCATGATACTCTTGTTTTTCCTCTCACTAACTCCATTTTTTTAACGAGTATATGAAGCAGTGAACTGGTGCTCTATTCCAGCTTCTTCACAAAAGAAATTGAACCTTTGTGATGTGTATTCAGTCCCTTATCGGACCTCACCACCTGAATCTGACAACCACTCTGATTCTCAACCCATCTTTTAAACTTTAGAAACATTTCAGCTACTTCAGACTTATGCTTCATGAAGTAAATCCAACACATTCTAGTATAATCATTAATAAAGATAATGAAATACTTGCTACCATTCAGTGAGAGAGTTGGTTGTGGTCCACACAAGTCAGTGTGGATGAGTTGCAACTTCTCTGTTGCTTTCCAAATTGACTTCTTGAATGACAGTCTTGTTTGCTTCCTTGTCAAACAAGCTTTGCAGTTTGTTTTCAGCTCCTCCACAACTAGTACTCCAACTGTCATCTCATTCTTCTGCAAATACTGCAACCCTTTCTGATGAAAATGCCCCAACCTCTTGTGCCATAGCTCAGTGTCACTCACTTGACACTTGAAAGCTATTTGTTCCTTCTCGAGTGGATCCAATAAGAAACTCTTGTGCTGCATTTTTATTTTGAACAACTTATTCCCATTGGAATCGAAAACAAGGCATTTTCCTTCTTCAAATAACACTTTGAATCCCTTCTCTACTAGTTGACCAACACTTAACAAGTTTTGATCAATCTCTGGAACTAGGAGCAGTTCAGTAATCAACTTGGTTCCTGCACAACTCTCTATTGACACTGCGCCCTTCCCCTTCACTTCTAGATACTCACCATTCCCTATCTTCACCCTTGACTTGAATGACTTGTCAAGGTCTTTGAAGAACTCCTTGTCACCTGTCATGTGATTGGTACACCCACTATCAACCAACCAACTATCACATTGAGTGACTGATGAGAAACATGTAGCCACAAATAGTTGATCTCCTTCTTGTTGTACTGCAACATGTGCTCCTCCTTGCTGTTGAGACCCCTTACAGAATCTCTCAATGTGCCCCATTAAATTACACCTTCTACACTTCACATATGGCCTTCTCCAGCATCTGAAGTGTGGATGATTATGCTTCCCGCAGTGCTTGCATGCACTGCCTTTGCTGGAACCTGCACTTCCATCATCCTTTACTGCATAATCTGCTACTGCTGCCACTTTCCTTTCTCCCTCTCCACTTCTTCTCTCTTCCACCTTCTCCCTGCTGCATTTTGACTTTCAGTGCCCCCTCAATGCTTCCTTCTTGCCTCATCAACCTCCTTTGCTCTTGTGCTTGAAAAGCACTTACTAACTCTATCACTTTGAGTTTAGAGAGGTCTTTAGTATTTTCTAAGGAAGCAATGGTTGCTTCATATCTCTCCGGCACTGAAACTAGAATTTTCTGAACCAATCTATTGTCAGATAAATCAGTTCCTAATGCTTTTGCCTTGTCAACAATCGCAATCAACTTATCTGAGTATTCTTTAATGGACTCAGAATCCTTCATTTGCATTCTCTCGAATTCCCTCACCAAGTTCAACACTTTCATGCCTTTAATCCTTTCATCACCTTCATGCTCACCTTTGAGGAACTCTCAAATCTCCTTTGCTGACTTCAAGGCCATAATTTTGTTGAACATGGATGAAGACACAGCTGCATATAGGCAAGCTCTAGCCTTTGCCTTCCTGGTGACCCTCTCCCTGTGAGTCTTGATCTGGTTGATTGTTGAATTATCTGGAAGTGCAGCAACCTCATAGTCGCTCTCAACTGCTTCCCAATAATCACAAGTCTCCATGTAGGCTTGCATTCTGATAGCCCATGCTTGGTAGTTTTCGCCATCAAACACTGGTGGTGCCAATGAAGAAAGACCGCTCGATCTTGACTCCATCTGACTCAATTCTCAAAAGTGTATCACTCGGTTTCACTAAGGGATATCTTACTAACTCTCACTCACAGGCCCCTTAAGAATTCAACTTTGATACCACTGTTGTTTCAGAGAGAAGAGAAATGGGGAATACAATTACATTTTCATTCAATAACAACTGAGCTTAAATACAGTTTCTAAATGCTAAATATAGCTTACTTAACTCCATAAAAAACAACCACTAACTCCACTAACTCTAACTCCACAAAACTAGCCACTTACTCCACTAACTCTAAATATATTAACAGTTGCCCCACTAACTTCAAATATAGCAACTGACTAAAAATAGACTTGTAGCTTTTGAGTTAACTAACAATCCTTTTTTTCTTCTTCTTTCCCATTAGCATAATTTGGAAATTGACACTCCAATTCTAAAGTCAATAGAACTAGCAAGTGGAAAACCAGGAATAAGTACATATAAAGAAGTTTATTGAGTTCCATGCTTTCGAGAGGTTTGGACTCTTTTAAAGTCTAATTTCCTGCCATTCATCCCATCTCCCTCTTCGTCTCACAGCGAGTTAACTGTCATTACGAGCATAACCATTCACTTAACCTCCTTACAGCTTTAGGTCTTCACTTCCTTAGTATAGTAAACAGGGAGCCTTATGGGTTTCTATAATGGAAGTGAATGAGATTACTAGTTCAAGTGTTTCTTGACTTTTATATATCAGTTTTTTTTTTTTTATCTCTTTTGATTATAAACAGTGCAGTTTTATCAGTATATAAAAGTTGAAGCTGATAATTTCTAGTTGCAACTTTTTTTCGGCAGCATATGGACTGTCGATCTGGCATATTTGTTGCAGAGTTTTTCAGTCAGCTTCTCCTACTACACCGTGACCTTTGGTGCTGACCCTAATTATTCTGTTGAATCATTTTATAAGGTGAAATTTTAGTGTTTTCTGCGCTGTTTATTTCTTGCATAGAAACTACTTGGCTGTCTCTATTGTGCCATTTACCACTGTGCCTATCCACAAGATTTGTTGCTTGGTCATATGTTTAATTAGCTATGGAAGTCATACAAGGTTTGAATTAAACTAAAAGCTATTTCTTGTGAACAAGCCTCTTTGTTTTATTGGATGAATATTAATTTTTTAAAAACTACATTTTGTTGGGCAACGATATTTTGGCATGGCCCTTTCTTTTTTCTGTAGCAGTGCTCCTAAACACAGTTTTCTGCAGGAGGAACTAGCGAATGATCTTGTGCGAGTTGATAGGCTATTTCAAAAGGCGTTGGATGCCGGAATCAAGATTGAGGTGTGGTCACTCACCTCTTCTAACTGTTTCTTTCTGTAAGATTAAAATATATATTACATTTTTTTATTGCTATGATGATATATGAAGTATATTTTTTGTATGCTTCTAATTTCACTGTATTTATTTTATGTTAAATTCAAACCATCTTATTTGAGAAAGATATGGATAATCACCCGGGCCATGTTATGGTGTCTTTCAAAGCTTCCAGCAGAAGCATATAAATAATATATTTGTTGCTTAGAATTTCTCATTCTTTTTCTAGTTGATCCTTGGCTGGTTTAAAGCATAAACTTTTGTTGGCTGTGTTCAAAGTTTATGTTTGAGAAAGTGTGGTAATCTCTGGTTATTTGTGTTACTCCAACCATATGTCAAGGAATGTTAGATTGTCGTGTTTGTTATATTGAAATTGTCTGGCAGAAGTTGCATATTAAAATATTAATTTTAAATTAATCCATCAAAACTATGTATTTTTTTTTGTCATGTAAATTAATCTAACTGAAGATAATAAGTTATGGTAAAAGAGCTCAAATAGAAGATTCTCATTTACCCTTAACTGTGAGAAGATACTAAAGAAAACCAATCGCAAAAGGGGAAGGGGATTGATGCTTTCATAGAGATGGGTATCTTGGAGGCGGTCATTGGATATCTCTACCATATAAATCAAAATTGTGAACATAACGTAGTTGTATATTTTCATTCTCTTAAATTGTAGTCGATGAATTGGATACTTGGTGTGTAGGAATACACATTCAAAATACCTATACACGAGTGTAGTTTTGTGTCATTTTATCTACCCAAAATAGGAAGCAAATGGTCTTTTGATATTAAGTTAATGATCCTTGAATTAACAGTGCAGATCTATCAGCAAAGAAGAAATTTCTCTCTTAATGTTATCTGGGATATATGTTGCTATTGTGTTAGTTGATCAGCATATATTGAGGTATAGTACATTTATAATGCTTTTAAATTGTTCACTGTTTCTTCTCGAAGTAACTGCTTTATCAGCATTTCACGTAGCAGCCATATCAATCCAACTACAGTCTTCACTTTTTCATCATAGATTGCCTCTGTTTAGATTTAGTTCTGAAATACACTAGTCAAAATTTTCTTATAACTGGAATGCTCATGGGGATATTTCTGTCACAGTCGGTCTTGGCTGGAAGATGTACTTGTGTCAGGCGTCTGCGATAGCAACTCCAGCTATACTGGTTAGTGTGGCAACTTTTCACTAGATACACTGCTTATGAATGTTTGTTATGTATTACTCTCTCTGGACACTGCAGATATTTTAGTTAGTTACCAAATGAATATATTCTTCAGGTCACTATATTGTGGTATGTGGCTATGATGCTGATGCGGATGAATTTGAAATCAGAGATCCTGCCATAACTAGGTTTTATCCTCCCTTTAGTTTATAATAAATCTCTTCATTTTATTAAATAATCGCTAGCATTTTTTATTCAAGAGTTAAATAGGATGAGTAGATTTCATCGCCAATATGTTCAGATGAATGGTACAGTTCCAGCACTGTCCATACGTTTCAATTAATCAAGTTCTAAAGAGTTGAATAATGCAGATTCAAAAAAAAAAAAAAAATTGAATAATGCATAGTTTGATCCAAGGATATATAAGGCAAATGTACCGATGCAAACTAACTAACCTCGTATTATTTCCTTTACAGAAACCCAGATAAGTGCTCTTAGATCAATTGAGATGAGCCTCAAGATTAGATTAGCATATTGATAGCAATAAAGTTCTCAAGATTTTATGACCTATCATAATTAAAACTACAGTCTTTAACAAGATACTCTATTCTTAAGACAACTCAAAGATTTCTCTTGTAATTACTCGCTTTCCATGATTATTACAAATTTGAAAGCCTTTTTGTGATAATCTTAGGCTGTCCTCTTTTGTGGTTTTAATATATCCCTGATAGTGATAGGTTTCATATTTTTTTAAAAAAGAATATTGTATTCTTAAGACTTCGATCTGATTTATGGATGTTGATAAATGACTTAAGCTAGCTATAAAAATTTAGAAGCATTAATTCCACAAAGTTTTGCAGAAAGCATGTGAGGATCTCATCGAAGTGTCTAGATGATGCACGCAAATGCTTCGGTACTGATGAAGATATCCTATTGGTACTTTTTTACTAACTTCACCTTGTTATCTGTACCATGTCAATTTGAAAATAGAAAATAACACACTTAGTTCTATCTTCCTCCTGGTCTGTTTTTGCTTTGACTTTGACATTTTTTGGGAGAGACTCGATAGCTTTGCTGGTCCATCTCAACCTATTGCGACTTTGATTAGGAATGTTATTAGAGAGGAATTAGGGATTCTTAGAGTATATTAGTTATTAGTTAGAGAGCTTTTTTATGCTATTTGGTTATAAATAGAGGGGGTGTGGAAGGAGGAATGCAAGCAATATTTGGTGAGTAAATTAAGGTTCAAAGATTTATTTATTTATTTATTTATTATTATTTTTTTTTTTTAAGAAACCAAACTTTCATTGAGAATAATGAAAACATAGGACATACAAAAAATAAGCCCAACAAAACAGGGCCCAAACTACAAAAAGGGCCTCCAATCTAGCAAAATCAAACTAAGACCATAATTAAAAAAGGTCTAGTGACCGACGCCCACAAGGAAGCATTAAACCTAGCCACCTCCCACACCTCATCACAAGACCGCTCTACCTCTCTAAAAACCCTATCGTTTCTCTCAATCCAAATCCCCCACAAAATTGCAAAGAAACTAGCATGCCATAAAATTTTGTCATTCTCGCGTAACAATCACCCTGCCAAGCGAAACTGAAACCAAACGAATTCAACCACCAAGCCCAAATGGACTGAACAGATGGCGAACTCAGGGCTTGAGAGATATCTCAAGAAAGGGAGGGTCCAAGTACCTCGAACACTTAGATTTGTTACCTGATTTAACACAATCTGAAATTGTGTTGTGATTGACAATAGAATAGGACAACAACAATTAAACAGCTCAAGTCGTTGATGAACTATTATATTTTGTTTTGGGTTTGATTGTTTGTATAGGTATCTTTGGCGAAGAGCGGGAAGCAAAGGACCCCCTCACCAAAGCTTTCTCCAAATGTCAACATCAACTGCTGAGTATATATCTCTGTTATATTGAAATGTCTTTAATACCACCAGAGTATTGAAACTTCCGTGTTCTACACTGTATATTTCATTGATTTTTTTCTTCCATTTTATATATAGTGAATATATGTATGTATATATATATAATCTGTGTTTAGACGGGTATAGTGATTGTAAAAATGGGCTCATGTTTTTACTCATATTATAATTCTCTTCAGGGTGTTTTTCATCAATTCAATGACGACAATGTCCTGCTGTTCACTTCATGTCATAAGGTACGAGTTTGTCCCTCAATGCTCATTCTTTTTGCAGTCCCCATATAAATCTCCCACTTTAGCTGCCCTCACGCTACTACTCCCTTTGTAATTAATGAAAATAGATGATATTTATAGTCAACCTTGACAATATCAACTAGTTAAGACATTAAAAAAAAAAACTAGTTAAAACATATATCTTCGACTAAGCGGTCAAATGTTCAAATTCCCCCACCTCGACATCTTGTTGAACTAAAAAAATAGATATATTTTTTAATTTATACATTTAACAAAATTGGGCTACAAAGAATTCTAATTTAGTCTAACATTTTTTTTGTTTTTGACAAGGGTGAGATTGAACCTAGGACTTCATAGTTACTAGTCCATACATCATGTCAGTTAAGTTATGATCTTGTTGGCTAATTTAGGCTAACATAAGTATAACGCAACGGGTTAAACATATATTATGGATCACGAGGTTAGATGTTCGAATCTCCACCTCCACATATTGTTGAACTAACTCTAGTTTAGGCCCTACTTATTTCTACCTGAGTTATGATATTGTCTTACCTTTTTCACTCATTAATAGTTTGCTTTATTTGGCAATGGTGCTATTTTTTGTTATTTTTGTAAGCATTAGGCAGACTTGTAAAAACTTCTTATACTTTTGTTTTTATTGTTTTTTTTTTCCTTTTCATTTAAAAAAATTATTTGGAGTTTTAATCAATTTTTTATATACAAAAAATGAACTACAATTTCCAAATTTTAGCTATGGTTTAAATAATGTTTAAAAGAAGTAAAGTAGAAAAAAACAAAGAAAAATATTAGGAAATAAATATAACTTTTATAAACAAAAGTTCAAAGCCATAAACATTATTAAGAATCCATAAACATTATTAAGAATTTAGAACCTCAAGCTTTTTATTATTATTATTATTTTATTGTTTTTATTTAATCTATTGTTCCATAAAAATAATTTGTACAATTCTAAAGATTTTTAGTTTTTTTTAATTACATAATAATAAAGCCCTAATGAATATGTTTAGAAATTAAAATTATAATGAGTGTACGTAGATAGAAATGTATAAGGATGGAATAAGGTACGTATGAAAAGATTGTACCAAGCAATAAAAAAAAATAAACAAAATGAATCAGCCATACAAATGTTAATAATTATGTTCCTAGATTTAATGTGACAACTGTTATAGAAATGATTCTTAAATTGAAGCAAATATACAAAATATAATTTGAGAAAATAATTTTTATGAAAGGTTAATCTTATTCTTGTTTCAAAAAAAAAAAAAAAAAAAAGGTTAATCTTATTCCTAATTTTAGTATGGCACCCACCCACCCGCCATAAAGATGATTCTTAATAAGCAAATATGGCTATAGTGGCAAGTTTTACCATTTGATAAGAACAATGGAAATGCAACACTTTAATTTCCATAAAAATTGATACACAAATCACGTTGAATTACAAAGATAAACTTTGCTTTCCTTTTTTGGATGACATTTATCTAGTTATAGATTATTGGCCCAGTTTTATGGACAGAGAGGGAGATCAAAACAGAAACTGATTTAAAGTACTAGAAAAAACTTAGGGGGTAAGAATTTTATTTTTATTTTTTATTTATTATGAAATCTGGGTAATGAAAAGAATCCTTATTTTTCAAACTACATTTTTTACCACTGTATTTTTACTCTTATAACAATTTCGTTTCTAATTTTTACAACAATTGGTTCATTGTACTGTCAATTAGTTAAATATGTTCATCATGTCCTTCCATTTGTAAAAAAACAAAATGTTTTTTTTTTAGTAACAAAATGACTAATGCATATGGAACTTGAAAGTTTGAAAATCGAAACTTTATTGTAGTCAAAATGCAAGAATTAAAGCTATGTTTAACCAAAGTTCACTAATAAAATTATATTTGGATCAAGCTTCATAGTTAAGTTTACTGCTCCTTTTCTTTTTCTTTTTCCCCCAATAACTCAATAAGTGATTCAGTTGGTAATTGTTGTAACTTAATTTTTTTTTTTCTTTTGATAATTTCAATAACTCTCTCGTTACTAAAAGGGAAAACATAAAAATAATTAGAAAAAGAGGAGAAGTAGTCTTTAAAAAGGTAAAGCAACAGAAAAAAGAGAAATAGATACAGTTGGGAATTGGTGGGATTCATCATTCATGGCATGTGGGGATGAATGGATGGATGTTGAGTCTATGGGTTGGCCTATAATGAGGATCAACGTGACACGTGGAGGGATCTAAATAGTTGAACATGTTATGAATTATGATCATCTTCTCTAGGCAAAAAGAAAAAAATTAAACAAAATAAATCATAAGACTCTAACGCCTGATCTTTTGTTAAAGAGATGAATGGGCCCTAAACTTAATAATGGACAACACTCACTCACTCACTCACTCCACACCCACCCTTCATCAGACAGTCCATACTCCTATTGGGGGGTAGATTTGAATTTTTCAACTGCCTTTATTTTGTATGTCACTCTTTTTATTAGTTTTCAACATTGATTTGCTTACTTTTGCATATGTTTTGAAATGTTCTTTCTCAATTGAACACATTAAGGCCATTTCATTTTCACAAAAAGAAGACTCCGTACCCGAGTTTCATAGTTTTAGGTCTGCTATCCCGATCATGATTATCCAATCTTAAAGAGGAAATTTCTTCCCTTTTGTACTCTAATCATTTGAGCTATATACCCCACCTTGTTTCCATTAAATCAATCCTTGAGTGTACCTTTTATAAAAAAAAACATTTACTCTCCCAACCGTTTGACAATTGGGTTAAGTAGATGAGGGAGAGAGAAAAGTGAGAGAGGAGGTTTCATAATTTGGAGCTTGAATAACCTTCCATATTGAATATTAAAAAGTAGTAAGAATTGTATATGCTAGTTAGGACTTTTTTTTTTTTTTTTTTATAATCATCTTGGCATTAAGATATTTTCTTGCAAAACCTCTCCAACTTCAAAATCATTGTGGTTTCTATGCCAAATCATGGATAAAAAAAAAGTAGGAGAGAAAAATATATTGGCCAAATGATTTTGAAGTTTTGATTTTGGATTGGAGATGACGGCAAATGCCTCTACCCTTCCATCCCTTCGGATAAAAATGAGGGAGAGTAAGACTCTCTTTTGGTTTCTATGTTTCTTTGTGTTGTCTAAGAGTTAAAACAATGATTTAGGTAAAAAAAATAAAAAAAAATAAAAATACGAAGTATGTGTTTTGATATAGTGGCACAGTGGATCCAAAACATTAAGTTAAGAGGGGCTAAAATAAAATTAACCACAAAATAAAAGGGTTGGGACTTAACACCAAAGTGGTGAGGGAGGGATAGACATGCATTTACCACTTAAGCCCAGAGGTAATTTTTAAAAAACGACACTGATTATATACAAATTAAGTATGTTGTCGTAGTTGAGGGGGGCTCGAGCCCCCATGGGCCTAAGGTTAATCCGCCCATAGTGGCAACCATGAGTATTTATATTGAACTCTTATAGTTTTTTTTAGAAATTTACCTTACAAATAAGGGATAATATATTGAACCTTCAATGGATAAGAAGAGACATTAATGTCTAAACTCCTTAGACAAGTGTTTTGTTGAGGTAAACAAACACAATAATCATATTATTAGAACATTAGGGAGTAACTTTTTTTTTTTTTTAGTGAAATACTCTTTCAATTAGTACATTTAAAATTTTAGAGAGTTGTCAGCTTTCTTAACATCATGAAGGAGATGGGGTAGCAATAGTAAGGAAGGGAGCCAATTGCATGAATAAAGAAAAGACCACTCCAAAAATGGAGGGAAGGGGTGGTTGCATGAACAAGTAGGTACACAATGAAGTTTTTGAACATACCAAAGACTTTGCATATCAAAATATCAAATGCTCCCAATCTTTTAGGAAACTCAATTGGTTCTTGATCTATTAAAATTCTTGATTTTACCTTTAATATTTTGAAAATTCTCAATCAAGTTATTTCCATTTTTTTTCTTTTTGGTTAAAATTTGTTAACTAAAAAGCTCTCTCCTTATTACATTAATATTTTATTAATAATGGATTTTGTTGATGGCTTGGTATAATTTTTAGGATGAATAAGTTGTATATCATGTCTCAAATTACATTTTAGTACTCAAACATGTTAATAAAACAATAATTGTATGGTCCATCAACTTTTCCTTAACAAAATTTTAACAGTTTTTTTTTAAACAAAGGACTTAGCAGCAAGGATAAAAATATCGTCGATATGTCGATATATCCGTAAATCGAAAGATTTTATATAAATATTAAGGGTTAATAGATATCTCCGATATATTTTATAAATACTCATAAAAAATATCATCTATTAATCTCAATATGAATATAGACACTAATAACAAGATCTATAACTTAGTTTGAAAGTAAAACAAAACTTAATTATTAATTTAAATAATTTTTTTAAAATTGATTTACAGAATATTAATATTCTCGTCCTTGCTTAATAGAGAATTTTTAAAATTTTACAAGTAAAATTGAGAATTTTAAAATATTAAGTACCGAATTAAGAATAACTTAAAAGATTAGAGAGTATAGTATAAATCTTGCTTATATTCAATAGAAGTTAATCTGAGAAAAAATGTACTCTTTTGAAATACTAAAATACTGTTTAAAAAGAAGAGTTAAATTACCTCTGTAGTTAATTTTTTAGGTTTGTGCATGTAAGTTTTTTTTTTTTTTTTGAATAATTAATTTTGTGTTTATTTAGTTCATAAACTTTTAATTTATGTCTTTAAACAATATATTTTATACGGTGATTTTAAAATTAAATAAAAAATAAAAGAAAGTTGGTAGGAGAGTAGGGTAGGTTAGATTGATGTATAAGTGTTAGACTGTTATGTTTGAAATTCAAAGTGAAAAAAAAAAGTGGGAAAAATATAAGAGAGCTCTACCTTGAACTTTTTTTTCTTCTTCCTTTTGAGTTCAAAATTAACCTCTAATTTTTTTTGTGATGATATATGTCTTTTTTTTTTTTTTTTTTTTTTTTTTTAAGTTCAAAATTATGAGAATAAAGATTTGAAGTACTAATTTTTCGGTGATAATAAATATCTTAACCAATTTAATTAGATTGGACTACTAATTTTTTTTTTTTTTTAAGAATTATTATTATTATTATTTATTTATTTTTTTGAAAAAAAGATTGGACTACTAAATAGAACATAAAAAAAGGTTTTGTTTCATATTTTTGTCTGAGAGAGCGACTGGTGCATTCGATTTTTGTGCTTATGTGTGTTGGCGGGATTTTATTTTCTTCCGGAAACTCCATTTCAATTCAATTCTATTTAAGTTTAAAAAAAAAAAAAAAAAAATCAATTCTATTTTTCTATGAACTCAAAAAAAAATAATATATATATATATATATTTTCCTATTTCTTTCCATTTCCACCTCTTTTTTCCCCCTTAAATCAGTCTGTGCACGCCAGCCGACCAGGCATGGCCCCACCACCACACAACACTATAATCCTTCCCACGCGCTCTGGCGACCGTCACTTACACTGCCCACAACTATCGAACAAGTCCACTAAAGCGCGTGTTGTCTACGCGCGAAGGTGCATGTGGTCGTTTGTTTTAATAAAAATCCCTGATTTTGACTGGTCTTTGTACCTTTTTTTTCCCAATCTTCTGTTGTAGCCACAAGCATACACCGCTGTTCCCTGCTGGCCTGCTTCTCCATTCACTATATTTCTCTCATATATAATATAACGCTGCTTTCTCATCAATTTTCTAATTTCATTTTTTCAATAATTCAATTTTACACATATTCGAATTTATTATTCACTTTCTAAGTTTCAAAATGTTTTTTTTCTTCTTCTTAAATTCTAGTTTTAAAGTCTACTTATTCATTGATTTTTTTAAGTTTTTTTCATATATATTTGATGAGTAATGTAAGTTCAAATATGAGCATTGAAGTTGACATGTTTTTGAAAGTAGGGTGATAGATATTGACAGAAGAATAATGACAAGATTTGTTGTTCTTATTTAAAAGTCCAATGGAAATAAATGTTTTGAAAGTTGAGGATGGAAAATGAAGTAATAAAATTTAAACATCAAATTTAAAAGTTTGTTTTTTTAAGTAGAAGCTACCAAAGTAAAGTATCCATTAAATTTGTTTTATAATGGTGAACTTTATAGGGATGTGTGTTACTTTACTGTGTAAGTTTTTAAATGAGTACAGCAACATTCAAATTTTAGCAAGGTCAATACAGCCTTCCAATCAAGTCAAATCAAACCATTCTTTCTTACTTGTTTTTTCTTTTTCTTTTTTCTAACTATATAGTTTTGAGAATTGAATTACTGTATAAGTTTTTTAAATGAGTACAGCAAGATTCAAATTTGTGCTAGGTCAATAGAGTCTTCCAATCAACTCAAGTCAAATCAAATCAAACCATTCTTTCTTGCTAGCTTATTATTATAACTATAGTTTCGAGAATTTTGAAGTGAAAACTTCCCATTTTGTTTAATTCCTTGTAAATTTATTTAAAGTCAAACTTTTGATTAATAACTCACTAAAAAAAACATAATAAATTTAACTTTTTCAATTTATTATTACTTATCAAAATTAAATCAGGTTCGCCAAAGCGAGCATGGCTCAGCTGGCACATATATGTGTTCATGACCAAGAGGTTTGAGGTTCGAATCCCCCCGCTCCTAATGTATTCAAAAAAAAAAAAAAAAAAAAAATTAAATCAGGTTCTATTTTTTTAATTGCATGTGAGATTAGAGATTCAAAATTTTGATCTCTTAGTCAACAAATTCGATATCATGTAAGTTAAGCTAAAGTTGTTTCAATTTAATTCCCATATTTTAAAAATGTTAATTCTTTGATGGAAGCTCATTTAGTATTCCTACCATTAGTGACAGAATAAATATATTTTATATACTTTCTTTTATTTTATATGGAATAAGGCATTAAATAATATAAAATAGGCCAAAATTCATTAAAACTCTCCTCTTCAATTTTACTAGAAAATTCTCAAACTTATTATTTGGGTTTTTTTTTTCGTAGAAAGATCAATCTAATTAGACTAACTTAACGTTTTTACTAATGATTACAATTTAAAAGAATATTATAATAAGTTCTTCAATTTTTATTTATTTATTTATTTGTAAAATGGTTGTATAAACATATTTATTATTGTTTATTACTAGGGTCGTTGTCCATGTCCTACTACTACTTGAGTCAGTGTCCTTTTTGGCAGGTAAACCTGTCAGTCCCCACCCTCCAGACTTGCCTCTTTTCCATTTCAAATTTTTTCTTCTCTTTTGTTTTAATTTTTAATTTTTTTTTTAATTTTTATTCTACCCCAGTTTTGGCGGGAATTTTATCAAATCCACCGGATAGTCCTTTTGGGGTCCGCTACTTTATCCAACAAACAAAAAAAAATTAAAAAGAAAAAAAAAGCAACGCCGTAAACATAAATGTCACATCCGTTAAAAGAGACGGCAAGAATTAGATTGGCAGTTATGAGTGCTGAATCTCTCCTCTACTGGTGCCACGTCACAGATTCAGATTCTATTAAGGCTGGGCTGGGAATTCTCTCTGGTTACCCACAGATGCACCCAACTTCTGTGCCTCGTGCGTTCACCCACAGATTTTATATGCCAGCTCACTCTTTGCTTGCCCCTTGTCCCACATGGTTTAAAAAGTTTCATTTAATTCTAATTTTGGTTTTAAATTAAGAAAGCTAAATATGTCTAATTTAATTGGATTTTAATGTGAATGTTTTGGAAAAGAAAAAGGAAAAGGCTGATTACTGGGGAAATTGGAAATAAATGAGAATAAATGAAAGTTAATTTGTACGACAAATAAGATATGATAATGATTATGTCTGTGGTTTTGATTAGTGAGTGACATGAAGTAGGGATGATTAATAAAGCCGAAACCCAAGACTGAGATTGAGAACACAAAAAATACTACTTTGTCTCCTTAAATCTCTTGACCTAACCAATATGTAAATCAAAATTTATCTTCTTTTTATGTATTCTATTTTGGTGTTGAATTTGTGTTACAAACTTGCTTTATAATTGGTGTTCAAACACAATTTGATGTCTAGAGTTTGATATGAATCTAAGTTCCTAATATATTGAACCGAAAATTGTGTTTGTTGATATAGCGTCGCTCGAGAGAGCCATTAATAATTACTTTTGTCATGACTATAGTAACTAGGGCTAGACGAAACTATTGTATTGTCATAAAAGGCAAATATGTTTATATATTGAGTTCAACTTTGTTGTGAATGTAGAACTTGTTGAATTTTATACAAATGCGGAGAGAAAAGTATCTTAGGATGAACTTGTCTCCATGTTGATGTAACTGTATTTCTACTCTTATTTGAAATTAACTACATTTTATACATAACATATTCTCATTTTGCATTATCTTTTCTTAGGATGACATGATCTATAGGATTTTTTTGAGTTCATCGTCCTTTTCTTTCTTTCGTCGTCGTCATACTATGTTCATTCCTATGTCTTTTTCATTAAGACGAGTTCATACCCTCCGGTAGTTTATGTAACATCATCACCCATTCTCTATAGTTCATATGGTTAGTGATCTTATTGAACTTGTGACTTATTCTCTAAGATGTTTTTTTCTTAGATTGTCCATCCTCGACACGAAATTGTGCTCTTTATGAGCCTATTGAACTTGTCAGCCATTTTTATACGATGTAGATTGGCTAATCTTCTACCATTCATTGTGAATTCATGCATTTGATGAGTCTTTTTTACTCATCACTCATTATTTATTAGATAAAGTTGTACGTCTATTTTAATGCACTTCTTAAGCGACCTAGACTCATTGTTCATAGATAGGAGCTTGTGGTGGATAGAAGTGTCTAGCTTCATTTTCCATAGGAATACAAAGGAGTAACAGCAGCATTCTTAATTGCTCTACATAATTTAACAATAGGTGACACATAGATACATAAATCCCACATCACAACTTGTATCAATACAAGGTGGTTCCCATAACTGAAATGCCAACAAAGATTTATACTTTTTTCAATTAACATTCAAAGATTATTATTAAAAAAAATAGATTTACTCTCCAAATCATGTCCTGCTCCACAATCTTTGATAGACTGACTAGAGACTAGAGAAGTCAGCCTTATCTGATAAGATTCAAGTGGATAAAGAAAAGGGCAAGAACCGTGGTAAATATGGGTAAATTATTATTCTACAGAAAAGTTTAAAATGGAGATCTGAAAATGATTCTATGAAAATGAAATGTAAAATTTTGAACCAATTCTATCCTATAACAATTAGAGATTAAGAGGTTTTAAGTTCCATCCTTGCCTGTATAAATGAAGAAAAAATAGAAACCGACCCACCATAAAATAAAAAACCGATTCAGATGTTTTGCTGTATAAAAGTAACGCACACAGTAAAAAGCTTGCGTCTGTTTAGGTTTATGACATATGGCATAAGGGTTGCATAGAACGACAAATGTCCCCAACTACTGGCCCCTTCTTTTCCAGTTGTCTTCACATCTTAAACCATTCTCTTTCTCTCACTCTCAATTTGAACTGTGAACTGTCCCCCAAATCCAAATGACCCTTAATAAAGCACAAGCTTCTCCTTAACATTCCCCACAGCCCTCTCTTATCCCTTCATTTGTAGGGTCCCCCCCTCCACCTGCACTCTCTGTTGCCCTCATTATTAAATCTTCCTCTCGCACCCTCTTCATTTCCCCAACTTCCGCCTCCATTCTCACATCTCTCTTTTCCCCCCCTTTTTTCTTTACCCTTTTCTCCCCTCCCATGGCTGAGTCTCTAGCCGCTCCTAATTTATGGCTTCCCACTGGGAAGGATAGCCTGAGCAAGACTAGTTCTTTTGAACACCCTTCTTTGAGCTTCCCCACTGAGTTTCCTTACGAGTTTGACTCGTTTGGCTCGGACCTCAACTCGCCGGTGGAATCAGTTGTGAGCTCTACGGACTCAACGGACAGTAGCAGCGATGACGATGAGTTCTTTGTGGGGTTGGCTCAGCAACTTGCATGGACGTCCCTCTCTGAAACTGAGAAATCTACGTCTCCCTGCTTTAATCCAAACGAAATCGAGGTACCCTTTTCATGAAAGGTTCACTTCTCCCATTTGTTAGGCGTTTGGATGGATTAGTTTCTGATTTGATTTTTGTTTTCTTATGGTGCTTAGAAGAAGTATGTTAAGACTGGCTCTCCTCAGTCGACTTTGAGTGGAATGGACACCTGGTTTCACCCTGAAAGTCCTTCCATGGCGGTTTTTGGAGCTGAGAATGATGCTAGAGCCCTCTTACATGCAGCTGCTAGAGAAGCGGCGAGGTTGAAGATGAGCGGTGAAACATCCCCATATCACAACAATGGCCCTTTTATTAGAGGATTTGTGGGTGCTCGTTCTTCCATTCCAGTCAAATCTACTAATAATGAGGATTATAGGCTTTTCTCGAATCAGGGTTGTGCTCGGAATCTTGCATTTGCCGCGCAGGTAAACCATTTCAAACCCTTCCTTCAGTTGAGTCACTAAAAAACAGAGCGTTTTAGCAGCAGGGTACTCAGTTTTTCTTATGGGTCGTCTTCCATTTCTGATTTTTTTGAGATTTCTTGTTCTTCAGGTGCAGCAAGTGAGACAGGAGCTGGTACTACAGGCTCTTTGTGCCTCTTCTTGGGGAAGACCAGCCAAGGTCGGCTGGTCGGCTCAGCCGCACCGGAAGCCAGAGATTCAGAACAGAGAGAGAAGTATTGTTCATGGAAGTGGCCGGTGCAGTGGAGGCACTGGCGGTTTTTACCAACCCCCATGGCTTCAGCCACCCCAAAATCAGCAACCACCGCCCAGCGCCCCTGCCACACGTGGTATACATCCCGGCGGATCTGGCGTCAAAAGGGCTTCCGCCGGCACCGGCGTTTTCTTGCCTCGCAGATATGTAAACCCTTCTGATTGTCGCCAGAAACAAGGTAGTTTTTTTTTTCCACAAAACCATTTCAGAATCTCCCTTATGTTTAAAAATCACATGGGTTTGTTTCTTAAACTTTATTGTTATGTCTAATCAGGAAACACAGCCATTCGATTTCCAGAGGAGATGAGAAGCCCCATTCAAGCCCCATTTAACAGTTGCCTATCACATGGCTTCGGTAAGCAAAATTCTCCCCTAATTTTCACGTATCTCTAAAATTTCTGCTTGTTTTAATGGGATTCTTTAATGGATTATCTTACAAATTACAGATTCCATCTTATCTCGAAGAAACAATCCCCTTCTGCCAATGCCAAGGGGTTTCCGAGCAGAGGTAGCCATAAATCAAGAACATCACCTACCTCAGGAGTGGACATACTGATCTAGGCGAAGCAGACGAGATTTGAGATGAAATTTGTTTTGTAGGGTATGGATAAAGAAGCCATTAAAGTAGCATTAGTATCATTAATTTATGAAGAAGAAGAAGAAAAGGATGTTTTTTTAGTTTTTAGGAAGTAGCAATAAGTAACTAAGAAGTTATTTATTGAATGATGATGATGATGATGTTGTTGTTGCAGCTTTAGAATAAAGTAGAAGTAGTAGTGGGAAGAATGAAGAAGGATGAAGCTTGAAAAACAAAAGGACAGGGATGGTTTTGTGTCCTTGTAATAATTCTGTAATTTTGTGCTATAGTGATTTTAGAAATGTTTTTTTGGGTGAGGGGAAAATATAAAACCCTCTCTGGCTTGTAATTTTGTTGAAGGATTAAGCATATGCTATAATAAATAATAACATATATGTTTGGTTTTTTTACATATTGTTCATTGATTGAATGTTTTTTGCAAATGTTTCAGCTTTCAGATGTGTAATTTTGATTTGAAATGGGTTTCAAAACTGATGAAAGTCTATTGAAAAAGTTAAGGTTCAACTAGTATTTTTAGTTTATATATTAAGTTTTATGTAAGTTATTTAAATTTTTCAAATTTATTATTGAAATAATGTAGAGATCTGTAGGGCGGGACATGGCATGAAATTCAAAATGACGGTTCAAATAATAGATAACGACAACTTGTAAACATAATAAAATCTCCAAAACTATTAAAAGTCTCCTTATGTGAAAATGACTTCCAAATTTCAGGGTTTAAACCTTTTTGCCTAGATTTTCTTTGGTTATTCAAATATTTTAGGAATGTTTTTTACTCAAAAATTTACAAAGGTGTTATAAATCTTCTAAAAAACTATTATGAGTGCACATTTGATAGAACTTCTGGTGGAAATGAGGAGATTTATTTAATACTCCAAGAGTATAGCTCAACTGATGTAATATATGAACTATATGTGAACTATAAATGAGAGTCAACAAGAACATAGCTCAACGCCTATGATCATGAGGTTCTAAGTTCAATTTAAAAAAAAAAAAAAAAAAAATTATTGGAGGTCTCAAGTTCGAATCCACCTTTTCCATGTCAAAAAAAAATGGTTGTTATTAGTTAACTCAATTTAATGACAATTTTAGGTTTTTATTTTTTATTTTTTTTAGTACTAGGTTTTTGTTGATATTAGTGAAATTAGGTGTACGAATTTAGCAATAATTGAACAATTTGAAAGACCTAGTTAAGTGTTTAGTGTTTAAATTGACTCAATTGAATGTTTATGGTATAAATTCATACATCATACTAAGTTTATGAAATAAATAAATTTTGTCCAATTTTTTATATTATTAATTCTAATTTCTTATTCGGGAGCCGATAAATGATTGGGAAAAAAAAAAAAAAAAAAAAGCAAAGTGATAATCAATTGATCGCTTCAATCTTAAGTCTAAAGCTTCAATTGAACTCCCACTTCACTTTATATTTGTTTGAAACTGTGAAAAATACTAAAAGCAATGTCTACTTTTTTTCATTTGTTTTTTGTTATATAAAAAAAAAAAAAATCAAAAAAAAAAAATCAAAGGAGTGGAATTTTAGCTTGAAATCGAAGGGATTTAATATATTTTTGAAAGCCGAATGGGAATGTGGGGCCGGGAAAGATTTGGGTTATTAAAAGGTGGGCCCCACTGTTCAAAAGTGGGCCATGTGGGGCCCATTTATGGACATATTTTTCTTTCCCGCTTCTTAATATTGAAAGGGCAAATTTCGGAACATCCTCGTTTCTCGTGATGTTTGTTTTATTTTTGTTTTCGGACTTTCAATGCTTCTATTGACTTAGTCAAACACTTTTTTTCTTTCTCCCTATTATTATTATTTTTTTTATGTCTTTCGATTTTCGAATTTTAAATGCCTGTCCTGCTGACTCATCTAGCACCACATTTTGTGTTTTTTGAATTTAATCCATTACTTTCAAAATTAAAGTCATTGAATTCAAAATAATTACAGAAGAAATTAATTGTTTTTAAATTGTACAAGTATTTTTTTTTTCTTCTTCTTCTCCGCATTGTACAAGTGTTGATGCACGGATCTAGTCAAAGGTTTCAATGTTTTTTCTTGTCGAGTCCATTTGCTAGACAAATTTGAACACTGATTTATGTTGTGCCCAACACGATATGATATCAAAGTCAGCTAAGATGACATATATTATAGTTGAGCATAATGGTAATTATATATCTTTAGTGAGTAATTAACCTTTGTATTTATAGCCAGTAGCGAATCCAGAACTTTACGAGAAGATTGGATATATTTTCATAAGTTTGTTCAATAGAAAATGTGATTAATTTATTAAAGTAAAATATTATTTTGGTCTCTGTAATTTATATTTTTTTTCATTTAAGTTATTGTTGTTTCAAATATTTAAATTTATTTATATCTTTTTTATAATTAGTTTACAATTTTATTTGAAGTATTTTTTTTTATTAAATTTAATATAATAATAATAATCATCATTGAAGACACAATAAATATGTTTCTAAAATATATAAAATAACGGTTAAAAAAACAGTCTTCTTAAATTGAAAAAACAATATATAATTTTAATTAATATAAATAAAATATTTAAAAAAAACAAGGAATGTTAAATTGTGTTATTTTTACAATAAAAGAGGCACATATTAAAATTCAGGGTTGGAGACTCTTTGGGCCTAAGGTAGTTCTCTCCCAACGAGAATGTCAGGGTCACGATGAAAATCATTTTCCTTTTCGAGTGCTCAACTACTTTTCTCACCTTGATGGCCATGCAACCTCGAAGAATTTTAAGAAGAATGTCTACAAATAATTATGCTTAATGGAAAGTGTCTGTATTGTTTGCATCTATGTCTCTTTGTAAGAAAGAAGTTTGTTTTAGTTGACTCTCCATTATATCTTTCTAGAATACTCTATTTTAAAAATTAATTAATTTTGAAATTAATTTATTAAATTTTAAAATTTAATTAGTTTAGAAATTAATTAAATGGTTACCAGAATTTATTTGGTGAGGTGGATGATTTCTCGTTAAAAGTAACTTTGTTATTTTTTCCGTTAAGTAATTTATGTCGTCGTGCATGTGTTCCTTCAAGTAGAGCCGCCGCACACACCATCTGCCAGGATATACGTTTGGACACACTCGTGGAGATATACAACGACAGCGTCGCACACACACATTCGGTCAGGGTATACGTTTGGACACACTCGTGAGTAATTACTAACACCCTTGTAATCCTGAAGCTTGTCCTAAAAATAGGGAACAACGAAAACACTCCTCACCCTACAAACGAGGAGAGATCAATCAATATCAAATCGTTAAACAACAATACCCCTACAATTATGCCTCGTCTACCAATTTTCAGAATCTTCCCATTGAATCTTCAACCTTCAACCTCGAACTTCTATCGGGATTTTATTTCCCTCTTCCTATTCCAATTCTTCTGCAAGAAATAATTTTTTCCCTATCCTCTCACCACCAGAAATCACCATCAAACAAAATTTTGGTAGTCCAATTTTTTTTTTGTCAGTTCTCGCAAGCTAAAACTCTAGATTCCTAAATCGAAACCCCCATACCTAAACTATCACTACCCTTTTCCTTGTTCGTTCAAAAAACAGACGAGAACAAGAAATGCGAGTGAGGAACAATGCTTACCAAATTATGGGGATTTGTCGTATGCTTGTAGAACGGAATGCCTATAAGCCTCTAGGTCGAAGTTTGTCGTCGAATGCCTGGTGTTTACGCGTTTTGAGAGCTCCTTGTATGCGTTTTCGAGGAAGGATGTCGTTGAATGGCTTGTGTTTACCAATTTTGAGAGCTTACATGGATGCATTTTCAGGGAAGGAATGCAATCACTTATTGTAAACCCTCGCCAAATCTCCTACTCAACACACAAAATTTTGGGGAAACGCTCACGGTGGCGTGTTTCAGGTTTTTTTCCATTGAGCCCCTAAATGTAATTATTTCGAATTATTGGGGAAACGTTCACGAATTTAAAAATCGAGCATTCACTGTTGTAAGTGGTTGGCTGACCATCTGCCTTTTCTTTATTACTCTGTGTGCATGCAACATGCACACACCTCCAGTGGTGGATTTGTCTGCGACTGTATCACTTCCTCATGTATACCTACCCGGTCCACCAGAATTTTGTGTGTTGAGTAGAAGTATCAGTGAGGGTCTACAATAAGTCACATACCGATTGCGTGTTTCAGGCTTTTCCCTCATTAAGCCCCTAAATGTAACTATTTCAAATTCATGGGGAAACGCTCACGGTAAATGGTTGGTCGACCATGTGCCTTCCCTTTATTACTCTGTGTGCATGCATGCACACACCGCCAGTGATGGATTCGTTTGTGGTTGTATTACTTCCTCAGGTATATAGATCCGTTTGTTAATTATTTGGGACATGAAATATAACCATGTAACTCTCATGGATAAATGTCAATTCTTTTTTTTATCATTTTAACGTCTCTGTTAAATTCTCGTCCATAACTTCTTTCTCTCTACTCCCAACATTTTACATTTTGTAATATTATTTTTATTCATTCTCAAAATTAGTAGAAATTGTGGAAGGGTAGGTTTGTCCAGTTGGTTGTAAGTTGCCATTCTAAATATAGGGTTTAGACATAATTTAAAAAAAAAAAAAAAAAACGCATTTTTCATGTTGTCCTCCTTTGTTTTAGACATTCTTTTGGTTACCCCAAGAATTTTTCTCTTTCGAAAGATTGGGCCGCTTGAGCATTTTTTTACTCTTAGGCCCAATTGACATTCTTGGATCAACCCGCTTGGGCTTACCATTTTAGTTATTGTTCTTTTAAATATTTAAATTTATCTCCATTTTTTTTAATATTTCTTGAGATTAGTTCTATTTGAAGTAAATTTTTATTAAATTCAATCTAATAGTAATAATAATGATCATTTAATAAAAGACCATGTGAATATGTTTTTAAAATATATAGAATGACGGTTAATTTTTTTTTTTAAATTAAAAAAAAATAAGGGTTGAGAAAAAGAAAAAGAAAAGAAGGGTGAAAAAAATCATCAAAATATTTTCAAAAAACGAGGGGTGTTAAATTGTGTTATTTTTACAATAAAATAGGCTACATATTAAAGTTCAAGGGGCTTCAAGACCCCTGTGTCTACGGTAGCTCTGTCGCTGTTTATAGTTGTTTTTCTCCAACGAGAGTGTTAGGGTCGTATGATGGAAATTCTTTTCGTTTTCGGATGGTCATCTACCTTTTTCAACTTGAGGGCCGAGCAACCTCTAAGAATTTTCCTCTTTCAAAAGATTGGGACTCTTGGACTTTTTTTTTTTTTTTTTTTTTTAAGGCCCAATTAGTATTCATGGATCAACCCATACCAAGTATTTTCAAATTTTACCTTATTTGTAGGGTTTAGGATTTAAAATTTAGAATTTTAATGTTTAGGGTTTGGAGTGATATTTTAGTTTAGAACATCGTTTTAGATTTTAGTATTTGACCATTTTTTAAATAAAAAAAAAGTTTAAACTTTTTCTAAATCTCGAATTAAAAAAAGATATTTCACTTGTTATCTTAATAGTTGTTTAATGTAAAAACTAAATTGATTGTACTACCAAAAAATAATAATGTATAATGATTTAAGAATATTTTATTAAAAAAAAATGCTCGCAAGAATATTTCTTTTTCTTTTTTTATTGGTCTTTTAATAATAAAATACAATACGTCTTTTTTTTTCTACACTATCATTTTCCTAGAAAACATTTTTTTTCAATAAAATATGTTTCATTCATCAAGAAGTTTGAGATTCGAATCTCCACTCCACATTAAAAAAAAAAATATATATATATATATATATATATATATATATATATTTTATAAAGTTCATCAATTTTAAAAATATAGAATAAGTTATAAATCTATTATATATAAAATTGAAAGTTCAACTACCCATTATATATTTTAAAGTTAACAAACTTATAAAATTAAAAAAAATTAAGAATATACTAAGACAGAACAAACAACAATGAAAGTCGTGAACTAAAATTGAATTTGAAATTAAAATTTTACTATTATAAAATTTCACCTTATTTTAAAAAAAGAAAGTATAAATTACCTGTCAACCTTAACATAATTAATTGGTTAAGATATATCATAAGTTCGACCTAAACAACTAAACAAGGTTTGAGACTCAAATCATCACTCCTTTCTTTTTTTTAAAATAAACCTTCACTCCTCTATATTTTTTAAAAAGAAAAAAAAATCCACCTCATGGGCTTATCATATATTTGATATCCACACATAAATCTTGGATACAAGGGCTTAGATATTTTTCCCCAAAGCCCATAAAGGCCCAATGGCAAGCCCTTGTTACTTCCCTAACTCTCTATAACAACCATTTTTTGAAATTTAGAAGATATAGTTTTAATTAGTAAAAATAGAAAATGTCTGATTATGGAAATTACCTTTATGTCGGTAGTTATTATAGGAGAGGATTATAGTAGAGGATTGTTATTTTTATTTTTTTTAGTTATAACCCTACTAGTTTTTACTCTTTCTTAATTTACAATTAATTACTTTTGTAATAAAATTTGAAGATCAATATATTTTTTTTTAGTTGGGTTCCTGATTTTTTTTTTTGGACTTTATGTTGATACCTGAACATATCTCTTCGTAATGGGACAATAATCCACAAGTTGTTATGATATATACATAGACACACCCCAACGCAATACTATAGCAAGTGTAAATCCGATGATATCATTCCCTAAAAAAACCAACAAATCATCCCTCCGCCCACCCTACAATTTAGGACCGATCAGTCAACATTTCTAGGATGATTTCATCGTTAACCTCCAACCGTCCCTCCATCGTTCTGTCCATCTTACAATCGTACATTTTCAAAATCTTTTCAAAATCTATAAGTGCGCATATTCCTCGATACACTCACGCCTAGTGACTACAGGTAGTGTAATATCGATGTGTTAGCACTAAATATAGCAAACAAACCAATGCCCATCCTACCCTCTGCAATTTAAAAATCTAGGATGTTAAACCAAATCCCTACAAAAATGGGTTTTGAACCCCATATCCAAATGTGTAACTACCCGAAACTATTTCATGCAATTCAAAATTCGAATATTTAGGTCCGGTTTGGTTCCGAATTGAGATTCAATTTTAATGAAAAAGAATCCCGTCAATGTCAATTCATTAATAACACCGGTCCTCCATTTACAAAAAAAAGCCAAAACATGATTTCATATTTGCAGATTTGGTCTTCTTCGTGAAGTAGAGTGTTGAACAGATTGATGACAATTTGTAGGCTTTCGTAAGGAATAGAAAAAATGAATGAAATTGATGGAAGAAAAATATAGCGATGAAGATTAAATCTCCATTTTTTTTTTTTTTTTTTTTGATAAAATCAAATTTCATTAAATTAAATCCAAAACTTAGATACATATGGTAATTTTTACTATCTTCACTAATTTAGTTTTAATAAAAAAAATAATGTAAATAACTTAAAAAATTCATCAATTATATATAAAAAATCAAGCTATACATTAGATTAAATTTGATTAATACATAAGATTTACTATTAGTGATATGATAAAGTCTATTGATAGAAACAATTTTTTTTGTAATATTTGCAAAACATTTTAAAGTTTGCTAAATTTGCAATTAGTTTGAGCCTGATTGCTATTGGTGCAACCAACCCTTAATTAAATACCTTTGTAAATATATATATATAGCTCTAAATAATGTCACAATATCAATTTCATGATATTAATCTTTTTACTGCATTTTCAAATTTAGAACAGTTTTCAAATTTTGATTTCAAATTAAAAAAAAAATAAAAATTGGAACCAAACATATTTTTAGATATAGTGAAAATAAAAAAAATATTTTTATTTTTATTGAATTCTTTGTTTTCGAATACAGATCTTTGGGTCATGAACAAACAGGCCCTAAATTTTCGAAATCTAAAATATCTCCTAAAAATTGCATTACATGTCGAAATCTAAGATATTTAAAATATCTCCCAATATGGATTAATATTGCATTACAATTTTGAAACATTTTTTGATAAATCAGAAAAATAGAACAAAAAAAAATAGAGATTTAAAATCTGAAAAAGAAATAAAAATCATGAAAATTATGAAAGAACATCATATTTAAAATCTAGTCTAATTTGAGGAGATGAAATATGAGAGTACAAATTCATGTATTGAAGAATTGTTGAAAAAACAAAAAAATACACCAAAACAACATCTCCTAAAAATGAGATTTAAAACCTTAAAAATAAAAATATGTGAATTTAGGAAATCAACTTTAGAAATTTGTGATTTAAAATCTACCATAACTTTATGAGTCAGATTTCATGTATGTAGGAATTATTGAATAGTTTAACAAATGCAAAAATGGTAAAAACATACAACAAAAATATCTTATGTATACGACTATGATATTTAATCCCCTAGTCCACCAAATAAGAGGTGATTATATGTAAATACGTATACATCTCCCTATAACCGTGCATTTTCAAAATCTTGGTGGTACATCGAATCTCTAAAAAAACGGATTACCGACTCATCTTGGAGGTTAAACCATATCCAACTGTAACTACCATAAACTATTTCAGGCGATTCAAAATTTGAATATTGAAATTTTCGAAATCTTAAACCCTTAGTTTTGATACCTAAATCCCGCATAACCAAACTAATACAAACCTCCTAATTTTTTCGTTCTAAAACCAGAGGCCAAAATGAAATGGGAGAGGTGACAACCACTTACCAACTTTATGGAGCCTGACGGAGGGAGGGAGGACAAACCTGCGTTGAGTTTTGGATGCGTCACTTTGGCGAACACTTCGATAGAATGGTCAGGTCTTTCGCGCGAGATGTATGTGTCTGCGTTTCTGAAGAGATGAATCACCTTGGTGAACAGATGGTATACACCCTCTAGCATAAATGGTGGTGTGTTGAAGGAGGTTAGCGATTTGAATCCCACAAATTCATCATCACAATGGCCTTGGAGAAACTCTCCCGCAATCATCGTTCCCCTAAACATGCAACATTTACTGATACCACCACACCAATAAGTTGACCAAACCTTTAATTATCTTTTAATTCCTTGTATATCGTCTTCTATACAACTTGATGGACAGATTCATTTGAAGCAACATAAATTCCTCAAGTATATAAGATCGTTGAATTCATTTTCTTAGATTCAGTATGTAGGCATGTAAATGTTACTAGTTAGTTGTCAATTTTTATTTTTATTTTTTTTACTTTTAATGTATTTGTTAACTTCTCATCCCTTACTTTTCTCTCTCCTCCTAACAATTTTCTATTTTACAACACCATTCTACTCAATTTAGAAATTGAATAAAAGAGAAGGGTGCAATTTTGTTCATTGATGTATAGATGAAATTACTAAATATAGAGTTTAGACATTATTCCAAAATGGAAGTGTTGAACATTTTGCATGTTGACCTCTCTCCTTTTATACATTATTCTGGCTACTCCAATATTGTTTTTGGTTGAAAAACTGCCCAAGGAAATATACGTAAATAAAAGAGAAATTGTCTTGAATAACCATCTTCAAGTTGACATAGGTAATGTGTTCTCTCCATAATAATATTCATTTTCTCCCCCACATTTTCTGTCTTAAATTACAAATGTATAATACATCTCCACAATAGTATGATATTGTCCACTATGTAGTTGGAGACGTATCAATATCTTTTGTTCGGCACTCTGTTACCACTTGTTACGGACAACAAATTTCAGACATCTCGACAATAATCATTATGACTTTGCTTTTGGTTTCACCCAGAAGGCCTTAGACCATTAGAGATAGCTATCCCTTTTTATATACCCATGATATTTTCCTTATCTAGCCAATGTGAGATATTGTTGTACTCCTAACAATCCTCCCCTCAAACAAAATACCATACTTAAGCTTGTAACAAAACGAAGATGACGGGAAGTGTGGAAACAGGAGAGAAATGGCACAAAGGAAAGAATTGCTTCAATTGAATTCGATGATTTGAATTGAAAAGATTACAAGCTTTTATAGCTAATTAAATAGTAAATTAATACTCATTACTTTTCCCACTCACCTTAATTTTCTCCCATGATCCCACTAAGACATAATCCTAAAAAACCTAAGACACTACCTAAAGAGGTGGCACTAGCCTAAATAGGTGGCATCACCTTAATTTCAAAGATTTAAAACTAAATAAATTTGCACTAATTCTTAACACTCCCCCTTAGTGCAAATATACGATCAACAACACCAAGTACACTCCTGAATTATGCGCCTTGATTGGTAAATATATCAGCAACTTCAAGGATGACTTTCTGTGAGACAAAGTATCCACCTGATCTTTCCTTCACCCAAACTCTTGATTTTAAAACCAATAGACAAATCATCTTGAAGAATAAAATTTTCTCTTCTATTTGGATCCATGCATCTCCATCTTTTTCTGTGAGTACCATATCCAACATATATACAACGCCTAACCTTTGGAACATGAACATAACAAACTGACCCAAAAACTCGAACATAACTCACATTGGGTTTACGAATTATGACGTGACAAGCTGACTGAATAGTTGCTGCCCAAAGCTCCTTTGGAAGATTCTTTGCATGCAGCCAAGACAAGCACATAGATGTAAGGCGTTGAATGCTATGCTCTTTGCAATATGTCTGAAATTGATCAGACATATATTCTCCCCCATTATCTGTGCGAAAACACTTTATCGGCAACATAAATTCTTTCTCCACTACCTCCTTGAACTGCATAAACTTGGAGAAAGCCTCACTTTTAGCCTCCAAAAAATACACCCAAGTGAACCGAGTAAAATCGTCCACTATAACCATAACATAATGACAACCAGAATAATTGAGTATTTTCGTCGGCCCCATCAAATCTGAATGAACTAACTGCAATGCAACCGTAGCTCTATTATTTGAATTTGGGAAAGAAAGAAGATGTGATTTCCCAAATTGAGAACCAGGACAAACCACATCACGGCGAATTTCTTTAAAGATGGGAATACCACCAATAAGTTTCTTCATAGAAATTCTTTGCAACAATTGATAACCAACATGACCCGACCGAGCATGCCAAGGTGTTGCACTATCATTCTCACATGTCTTTTCAACATATGCACTAGTTGCAGACAAAATATAGAGAGAATTTTTCCTCTTTCCAGTAAACAAAACATCAACATCAAATTGTTTAATATTAGAAACAATTTTCACATCATCTAGACCAAAGAGAACATACCTCCCAGAGTCGGCAATCTGAGAGACCGAAACCAGATTCTTCTTTAAACCTGGAACATGATAAACATCTTCAAGAGAAATATCACCAATATTTGATACACCATCTTTAACGTTAACTTGCCCCTCTTGAACAACAGGATGTATGGAATTATCAGCCGTCGCAATGACTCTTCTTCCTTGATGGATACGTACATCAGAGAGAAGAGAAACATTTCCAGTTGAATGATGAGAACAACCAGAATCAACAATCCAATCCTCATTATAATCTATAAAAGCATTAGCATGCAAATTATTGGGTTGATCAATAACTTCAATTGATAAGCATTGTTCCCAAGTAACTTGTTCAGGTTTGTTACTTTCCTGTACAACATTTGCTTCTGCTTCTTTGAGAATCACCCGACAATTTTGTCTAATATGGCCGAATTTTCCACAACGTTGACACACCACCTTTATCCAACAATCACGTTTGATGTGTCCCGGTTTGCCGCACCTAAAACATCCTTTTGAAGTGCCCTTGGACTGCCTTTCAATTTTGGAATCATTGCCGTCATTTGAATAAAGGTTTGGAGAAGAATGAACTCTTCCCTTGTCTTTTGCATAAATAACAGCCTCCACCTCCGAGTGAGTTTCCTTGTAGTTGCTAAACATTTGTTTCATCAATGCTTCCTGATTTGAAAGCAAATTCTCCAACTCAATGATAGAAGGTTGAGTTGCCCAACCTTGTATCGATGAAATAAATGGCATAAACTCCTTTCGCAGTCCACGAATAAGATAGCGACGCACACGAGCATCACTAATAGGATCATCCTTGTCTAATTCTGAAATTTCAGAACATAAAGTTTTAATTTTCAGAAAATATTCTGAAACAGGCAAATTACCTTGAGTCCTTCCAGCAAGTTCATTCTCCAAATATTGCAACCTCGTCGTGTTCTTTTGAGTGAACAACCTTTCAACTGTGTCCCACACTTTCTTTGGACAACTTACATCACGAACATGCTCAATGTACTCTTTGCCAATGGAAGTCCGCAAAGCAAATAAAGCTTTGCCACACTTGACCTTCCACTTTCTTCGTGCCTCAGCATTCTCCAAAGTATCTTCTGGAATTTCTGCATCATCACCGGAAACAAGATCCCAAAGATCTTGCCCTTGTAGAAAAGCTTCCATACATAGCTTCCAATAGCTATAATTATCATCGGCAAGCTTGTCTACACAAACACTGTTTCCACCGTTCATCTTCAACGAGTATTTAAACTCAAACACAAAACAAAAAAAACCTGGAAGCTCTGATACCATGTAACAAAACGAAGATGACGGGAAGTGTGGAAACAGGAGAGAAATGGCACAAAGGAAAGAATTGCTTCAATTGAATTCGATGATTTGAATTGAAAAGATTACAAGCTTTTATAGCTAATTAAATAGTAAATTAATACTCATTACTTTTCCCACTCACCTTAATTTTCTCCCATGATCCCACTAAGACATAATCCTAAAAAACCTAAGACACTACCTAAAGAGGTGGCACTAGCCTAAATAGGTGGCATCACCTTAATTTCAAAGATTTAAAACTAAATAAATTTGCACTAATTCTTAACAAAGCTTACTTCGTCCCCCAACACTCTCGAGAAAGTAAGTTGATTATGGTCCACACACTCCAAAAGCTTGCTACAAATATACTCTAATTCTAACTTTGGCATCAAAATTTTTATGGCAGACACCACACTAGTGTTTTCTTTAACCTTTTGTTTTGCAGGTTATCTCGTACCTCGAAGTCTACAAATTCTATCATTGAAGTCACGTGAAGGTCAAACGACTTTTCTTGTCTGAATTTTTGCATCAACACCCTAAAAACATAAAAATATTTTATAGAATTTCCACTATTTGAATAAAAAAATCCAAAAAATATTTAAAAAAACAAATTATCAAACATATAATCGCTAAATTAGTGAATCTGAAAACACAAAACAAAATCTAGATTGTATACCGAACATTTAATTATAAATTTAAATCTTGAGATTTGGGTTTGGTTTCTATATGATTCTTGAAATTTTAAAGGTTACATTTTAGTCTATGAACTTTGAAAAATAGTTCTAAATGATCATGAATTAAGCCATCGTCCGTTGACTAGTAAAAGTGGAGCACACACGAGAGAGATGGGTGAGCGAGAACGAGAAAATAATATTAAAAAACTGGTTGATGATGTCAGTAGAAGGTCAATTTGGCTAATTTATAAAATCTTGGTCAATTTTTCGAAGTGTTAAAAATTTAGGGTCACGTGTACAAATATCCAATTTTTTTTAATATTATTTTTTCCTTGGTTTCTAACTTCTAGCGCTCTCTCGCTTTCCCTCTCTCTTTCTTCGGAAACAATTTTCTCTTTCCTACATTTATTTTCTCTCTCCTCCTTCTCTCCTCCATCACATTTTTTCTTCCTCTCATTCACCCATCTTCGGCGACTCTCCGGTGATGACTCCCATTTACGACAACTCTACTGTAACGATTCAAGGATCGAGATCTGAAACATTTCAGATCTGAAATATCTTACAAATCTACAAAAATGAAAAAATTAAGATCTGGAGAATCTTCTAGATCTTGAAATTTTCAGATCTGAAATGGAGCACGAGCACGAGCTAGAGCGATCAAAAATAATATTAAAAAGAATAGGCGACAGATGATGTCAGTAGAAGGGTCAATTTGTCATATTTTTAAAATTCGAGTAATTTTAACAAATGAGTGAAAAACCGGGTCATTCGTACAAATTTCCCTAATAATTATTCGTACAGATTCCCTCTTAATCCAAGGAGTAAAAAATATGAGCCACATTGTGGTGACATCCTCAAATAATAGAAAGCAGATGGACAATGCCATAATTGTCGTTCCCAATTTAAAAAAAAAACATAAAAAAAGGGAAAAAAAACTAATGTCATGTCCCCCTCCCAACAAATTGTACTAAAATTGAACCACAATGGATGAAGTTGAGTAGAAATAGAAACTCATTTCCATTAGAAAGAGAGAAAAGAATGAGGTTAATCCTGTTTCCTCTGCCGTTCCAAGGCCACATTAACCCCATGCTTCACCTCGCCCAAATCCTCCATTCCAAAGGCTTCTCCATCACAATCCTACACACTCTTTTCAACTCTAATCTCCACCGCCCTTCAGATCATCCCGGCTTCTCCTTCTGCTCCGTTGACGACGGCCTCACCCCGGAGCAGCCACAAATTCAAGGCGTCGTGGAGCTTATAACTTCGTTGAACACCCGTTGCGTTGAGCCCTTCAGGAAGTGCGTGGCAGAGTTGGTGGCGGACGGCGGCGGCGTTGGGTGCTTGATTACGGATGCTCATTGGCACTTCAGTCAAGGGGTTGCTGATGAGTTTGAGATTAGGAGAATCGTAGTGAGGACGGGGAATATTTCTGCATTTTTGGCAATGCTTGCTCCTCCAGATCTGCTTTCAAACGCCTTCTTGCCTTCTTCAGGTTCCTTCTCCGATCCTCTCTCTTCTTATCTTATTACTTTCTTCATCTGCCCATTCAAACGTCAAATTTAAATAATTTTGTCCATTTTAAAAATATATTTAGCTTAAGAATCACTCTCCGAAAGTAACAATTTAGTTAATGAATTCTCATTTGGAAATGTTTAGTCTTTGAACTTACAATTTAATCTCTATACTTTAACATTTATAACGATTTAGTCATTCACCATCAAAATTATTGCTAAGGTTTAATGACATTTTTTACATGGATAGATCAATAATCTAATTAGAGGTCCAACATGTTTATAAGCTACAAAGTTAAATAATAAAAAATATAAGTTTAATTTAGATTATTTTTGGGATTAAATTCTTACACATTTGAAAGTATTAAGACTAAATTGGACTAATTCGTTACTTTCGTGAAAGTTTATAGCTAGTCAAATCGGTTGGATCGATTTCATATATTTATTTATAAATTTAAAGTAAAAAAATGAAAATGAGGTTATCACAAAGGAAGAAAACAAAAATACAAAAAAAGAGATGATTGAAAAATTATTCAATGAAGCTACCACAATGTAGTTTTCTTTTAATAATTATATGTTGTAAATCTTAAAATCTATCTATCCCTAATAATTATATGCTGTAAATCTTAAAATTTATGTTTCACTAATAATTATTGGAGGCAAAATTAAAATAATTTTACAATTTTATACTTTTTACAATTTTTCTCTTATACATTTAGGAGAATAAAAGTCTCACCGACAATATGAGGGTATGATCGAAAAATTTCTACGGAATAAAGAATCGAGAGAAAGTGAATATTTATTATTAGAAAAAAATACTTATTATATTTTTTTATTTCACGTCAATCAAGAGATATTCACGTGAATTGGGGTTTATTTTTTAAAAATTCACATCCATTGATGAATATTTTATAACATAAAATAGTTTTTTTTAGGATTTGGAGATTGTGTGGATTTCATCCCTAAGTATTAAAATTGGACAATCAAATAGAAAATAATTTATCGTGTCCGTCGCTTAAAAAAAAACGTTAATTAATCATGAAGGTGTTGACGAATGACAAGTGACATGAATGTTTTGTTCGGAAAAGGATAAAAGGGCGAGGGTGGATTTTTTGTTTGAACAAAAAGAAGACAACCACGACACAGAAGAGTCAAGAAGGAGAGGTAGGAGAAGAGAGGGAGGGGAAGGGGAGAGAAAGTTTGATTAAAATTATTATTATTTTATTTTACTCCGTTAACTAATTAACGATTTCGATTAAGGGAGGGATTTGATGGTCCAATTTGAAACATAGAGATGAAATAGACACAGTTTTCAAATCTTAAAGACTAAAAAGATATTTTAGACTTTATTATATGGTCGGTTGGTCAAAATTGTGCTTTTCGATCATTTCGAGAGACACAATTTTGAGATGGATCAATTTTGAAAGGTGGTTAATAGAAAGATATAGCCGCACCATTCCTTAGGTAACATTCACAAATTTCAGCCCAAAAAGAAAGTTCTTTTATTTCTTAAATTTATTTTCAAATTTTATTAAGTAGTTAAAGACATTTTTTTTTTGAATTAAGAATAATAGTAAGTGTAATTAAAAAAAATCTACATTTTCTAAAAAATGTTGTGTGCTTGAAGCTCCCCTTCTTGATTGTGATATACTCTTAACTCAACATTTGCAGAAGCAAGTTTGGAAGATCCAATACCCAATTTACCACACCTCAGATTCAAAGACCTACCAGCAGTGAAGGCCCAAAATCCCCATCTCATTAATCAACTCTTATCTTCCATTTCGATTCAAACCAAAGCTTCCTCAGGCCTCATCTTCAACTCCTTCGACCAACTCGAACTCGAGCCCCTTTCCAGATGCCGCCAACTCTTTTCCCAAATCCCAATTTTCCCACTCGGACCTTTTCACAAACACCTTCCACGCACACCCGAACTCCACTCCTCCCTCTCATGGCTCAACTCAAAGCCCCCCAAATCAGTCCTCTACGTCAGCTTCGGCACTATTGCCGCCGTCGACGCACACGAGTTTCTCGAGATCGCGTGGGGATTGGCCAACTCCACCCACCCTTTCTTGTGGGTGGTCCGCCCCGGCATGGTCCGTGGTGGTATCATCGAGTCGCTGCCGGATGGGTTCGGGGAGATGGTGGGCGAACGAGGGTTGATCGTGAAATGGGCGCCGCAGAGGGAGGTGTTGGCTCATCCGGCGATTGGAGGATTTTGGACGCACAATGGGTGGAATTCGACAATTGAGAGTATATGCGAAGGGGTTCCGATGCTGTGCTATCCTTGCTTTGGGGATCAGAAGGCCAATGCCAGATATGTCACCCACGTTTGGGGAATTGGAGTTTTGTTGGGCGATGTGCTTGAGAGAGGGGAGATTGAGAAGGGGATTAAGGAGTTAATGGCGGAGAGGGAAAACGGTGGGATTCTGACGAGGATGAAGGATTTGAAGGAGAAGGTGGATTGCTGTATTAAGGAAGGAGGCTCTACATTCAAATCACTACAGAGTTTAGTCAGTTATATCCTTGAGGACAAGAATAAGATATAAGGTACTTATTTTGAATAAATCATGTAGTGATAATTAATGCTATTGTATTGAAATTGTGGACAAATTTGGCTTATGAGGTACAATGAAATGTTAGATAGTTTGTGTTATGGGTAAAGTCCACTTGATATCTAGGGACACAAATTTCGAGAGATCACGCCACGATTTACTTATCCAAAGAGGTAACACTAGTTCGATAACAGAGTTGTCGAGAGCAGACAATCTGACTATCCAATAAAGAAATAACTCGAACGACCTGTCCAACACCTATATGACATTCTAGAATTGAGTATGTCGCTAACATTATTACTAGCGCAATTTACACTATAAATATGAGAGTTGATTCCTTGTATTCAATCCTATCTACTCTTAAGCTCATCCTTAAGCATAGTTGATCCTCCTACAAACTTAGATATTAGAGTGTGTGGGGTTGAGCATCACATCATTGCACGATTTCTTCTCAGCAGCAGGTTAGTTCGGACTAGACAGTTCATCCAGTCCCGGTTGGACAGGGCGAGCGGATTCCTGCCTCAACAATCTGTATAATTTAATTAATAGTAGTTTAGTTGTTAAAGATTAAAAAACAAAACTCAGATCTACGTTACAATATCATACCATACCAATAACGGTGGGCTCATCCAAATAATTTATATGAGGTAAACATGAACCATCATGCTTTTATGGGTAGGCATAAGTTTTTTGTTTGTTTGTAAGAAGGATTCACAAAGAAACAAAGCAAATTGAAAGTATATCTAATAGAGGTGCAGGCTGCATGCAAGTGAATTTTGAAATCGGACACGTATTTCACTAATCAACAAACTCAAACGACACTTGTCTACAATTCTGTCCCCATCATTTTCCCTATAAATTTACATTTGGTTTTATCATTCTCTTCATCCAAATCAATAATAATACGAGATGTCGTTGATTCCTAGTTTTTTCAGCGGGCGGCGGACCAACGTCTTCGATCCATTATCTCTGGACATCTGGGATCCTTTAGAAGGGATGCAATTCCCAGGGACTATGGCGAACGTTCCATCCTCGGTCGGCGGCGAAACGGCGGCGATTGCGAATGCTCGAATCGACTGGAGAGAGACGCCGGAGGCTCACATATTGAAGGCGGACCTGCCGGGGCTGAGGAAGGAGGAGGTGAAAGTGGAGGTTGAAGAAGGGAGAGTGGTGCAGATCAGCGGAGAGAGATGCAAAGAAGAGGAGGAGAGGAATGAGAAATGGCACAGAGTGGAGAGGAGCATGGGGAAGTTTCAGCGGCGGTTCCGGCTGCCGGAGAATGCGAAGATGGATGAGATAAAGGCGAATATGGAGAACGGAGTGCTGACTGTGATGGTGCCAAAACAGGAGGAGAGGAAGCCACAGGTTAAGGCTATCAATATCGGTGGTTAGAGTTTTTTGGGAGAATTTTGTGTGCTTTGCTTTTACTGTGTTTTTGTGTGTAATAATTGCGGTTTGTGTTTTATGATGGTTAAAGATCTATGAAGGAGCTTGTAAGAAATATAATGTAAGCTATATCCGTATATATGTATATTATTTTGGACTACTTAAATTATATAAGTTTATTTGTTAAATTTGTGTTTAACAACTCACAAGTCTTTTAAAAAGTGTCTAATACCTACTTCTAATAGAAAGTACGACTGATACCGTACCCTTCTAAAATTGTAGAAAGAATCTTGAAACAAAGATATTATTGAGTTTTCGAACATGCAGAGTAAGATCAGTAAAACTTTGAGGGGAGGGTTGAGGTGATACATTGTTTGAGGGAGGGAATGATGGTTGCGAATACAAATAAAGTTTCACAAATGGAAGATCATGGTTATACCAGTGAGGACATGTGCAGTGTTCTCCGGTAAGACTGCAGGACTCTTATAGGAGAGGCCCGAGGTGGGTACTTTGTTTCATGAAAAGATGGTTGCGAATACAAATAAAGTCTTAAATTCTGAGATCGTGAATATACAAGTGAGAGCATGGTTGAACGAATTCACTGAGAAGAGAAAAATCTAAAATGTAGAGGAAATGTAAAGAGATACTCTTTTAAGGAGAGGTTTGAGGGGCTCTTTGTTTGAAGGAAGGATTATTGCTAATAAAAATAAAGTTTAATAAAGTTTTACATTTTCGATTATATTTTCGATTATTGCGAATAAAAATAAAGTTTTAGAAAAAAGTTTTAGAAAAAAGTTTTACATTTTCTAGATAAGGAATCATGAGTATACAAGTGAAAGACAATGTTAAGCTTTTAAGCTCTTTCGAACATGCAATGTTAAGCTTTTAAGCTTTCGAACATGCAGTGTGCTCCGATTAGATCAGTAAAATTTGGAGGGATGATTCTTTGAGGGGAGGGTCGATGATGTGGTATTTTGTTTGAGACCATCAAGGATATACAAGTGAGGACAATTATTTCTTTCAACGCAATGCCATGTGTTACCTTTCTCCTCGGCTTCCTTGCTCCCCCAATTAATCCTCAAATCCCTTCCATCTTCCCCATCGATCTTAATCTCTTCATTCTTGAGGCTTGGCTCCTCGACCCTGAAAATGTGGGCTTGGACAAAAACTTCCCCATCATTTTTTGAAAAATTCGGATACTTCTTTCAATGAATGGTTCGTGCTTTTTCTAAATTCATTCATACTAATCTTAATCTTTAAGGAGTTGTTTGAGTTGCTAAGTGAGTTATAATAATTTAAGGAGTTGTTTGAGTTGCTAAGTGAGTTATAATAATTTATGAGTGATTATAATGGTTTGGACGTTATAATAGTCTATAATACTGAGGCCAGGACGGTGACTGAGTTATAATAGTATTGTGAGTTACTCGTGCTCCAAACACCTTCTAAAATTCTAAACTTTATTTTTTTCTTTGAAGATGTTTCGAACTTTATAAAAAAAAAATATATGTACAAATTTATATTGGTAAGCGTTAGTTCCGCAATAATTGACATGTTTTTTTTTTTTTTTTTTTTTTTTTTTTTTTTTTTTTGAAGTTGTATGTTCCATACTTCTCCCACGCACGCAATTATTGAACTAAACAAAAATAAAAAAATCAATATCTAATATAGAATTAAACATTATCTATAGTTCGGGGATGAATATTGTGAAGTTGAGAAGCTTAATTAGAAACAGATGAATAAAAAAAAAATGAAACAAATATTTTAATATGGTTAATAATTTTGATTTAAAAATGTTTCAGATCTTCGCTTTGCATTTAGAATTCAGTGTACTTTACTGCACCAAATTTCCGGAATTATATGTTAAAGTACAAATTGTAATTTAAAAAAATAAAAACAAAACACATTAGCCTTTCTAATTAGTGAAAAGTCCATGTTCCATACATATATATTAAGCATGGATTCTGTACAAATTTCCAAAAATTGAGTTTAAACTTTAAACATTTCTTCACGAATCTTCATCTTCATCACTCTGATTACTCCCCTCCGATTCATCAACATCAATGGCCGCCACTCTCGACGAACAAATCTTCGAACCACCAACAGCAGCAGCCGAACACCTCATCGTTAACGGAAACTTTCCATCACTCGTACTAATTACACCAACAACTCCTTCCTCCTCCTTCTTCAAATCACTCGGAGGCAAAAAGAAATCCATCGACAAACCCTTGATATTGAAATCAACCTCTTCGATCTCCCATATCTCCTCCATCTTCGTCTTCGAATGTCCTTCGGCACTTTCGCCAAATCGGAAAAGCGACACGCTTGTTTTTCCGGCGTGTGCAATGTTCACGCCGTCGATCGTTCTGTAGTCCTGAATTAGGGATTCCATCGTCGTTTCCCAGAAGATGTTGTCGTTTCGAGATCCGCCGGCTTTGATTCGGAGGAGATGCGAATCCTCGAGCTGCACGAGGAGGCCGGTTCTCTGGCTGAAATATCCCCAAACTGTGTGGCGGATGATTTCTACGCTGCTGCTGCTTCTTGCTCGGAGGATTGATGATTCCGCTTCCAGTTTTAGAATGAAGCAATCTTCGTCGTTGATTGTTTTCTCGCCGATGCAGGTGGAGTTTGAGAACAGAGTCGCCGTCGATTTTGGATCGAGTCCCTGTAAAAAAAAAACCACTTAGGTCAGAAAATTTGAAAATCGAAGAGAGAGAGAGAGAGCCCATTTGGACCATTTCGGCCCAATATGAAAGTTGAAGAGGAGTACCGGCCCATAAATAATTTTGGTATTTTCTGTATTTTAGAATGAAAATTTTAATAAATAAGTTGTTATTTTTATTTATTGTTTTATGCTATATTTATAAGTTTACTTGAAATAGACTTTTGAATTATAAAAGATAGGTTGTACTTGTATATGAATTATGACAATTGTTTTTAGTTTAATTTAAGTTACGAATCAGAAGAGATATTTATTCAATTGAACTAAACTAATTTGTAAAATAACTTATAAAATAAATAAATAAATTTTATCTAATAATAAAGTGAGGTTGCTCATAAATCGGTTTGTAGCATTTGACTTTTTTATATTTTTGAAGTAGTCATCACTCATTTTTTTTAGTGACTTTTTCCAAGTGGTTTAAATAGACTCTACTCATATTTTTTAATCACTAAAAAATGAGTCATATCACAAATTAACTAAGGAGTGGGAATGAAAATAAATTTGGTATTAAAAAAATGGGTTGGTTGCACAAAAAAGAGGCGAAAAAATAATTGTAAATTTAGCAAAATTTAAAATATTTTGTAAATATGGCAAAAAAATCAGTGACTAGATTAGACTAAAATTCTATTAAAAAACTGAGGTGATAATGACTACTATCACCTATAGACTTCTATATAAACCGTGATAGAAATTGTCATATCCACACTTTTTTTTAAAAAAATAGTGTTTTATTTTAATTATTTTACTCTAAATTGACATGAGTTACCATTTCTTTTAAAAATAGACTAATTTTTTTTTTTTTTAATATTAAAAAAATAGATGTTTGAGAAAAAGGAAATAAGAAAACCTAAAGAGCAAGCAAAAGTAGTTTATGAAATTGTTAGGTTAAAGATCAAAAGTTGAAAAGTTGGTGGGGGGATTAAATCATGTTTGAACCGTGGTAGCCACCACGTTGAGAAGCGCTTTCCACCAAATACGCTATTATTCTAATAACTCCCAATAAGATTAGGTGAATTGAAAATTCCTTTAGATTTTATCTCCCTTACAAAATCTTCAATAAATATTCACATAATTTTGGTAATTTATTTGATTTAAAAAAAAAGTATCAAATATATTTTTGAAAGAATAAACTTGTAATTTAATTAAAAAAAATATACTCGAAAGAAGGATGAAATGAAATGAATTTACCTGCAAGAATCGGCGAAGGGGACGAGGAGGGCCACGAGAAGCATGAGAATGATGCCATGGAGTTTGTCTCCAAGCCACTTTCCCGTCGCTGCCGGCGCTGATTTTACAGCCCGACAGCATCAATTCCAAACACCATAACTCCGGCCGTTTCTGCCACACCACAAACCCACCCATCTCTCCGCCGCCTCCGCCTCCGCCGACTTTCCCGTTCTTCCCCTTCACCGGTTTACCATTGAAACACCCATCGCCGGAAGAAAACTCCGACGCCACCATCTTCACCTTCCCCATCGCATACATACTATCAATCGAATTCAACGCATGTTCTCCTCCCACCGCCGCCACATATTGTTGCACTATGTACTTCGCCATCGACGCCTCCTGTTCAACCCCGAAATTCACAACAAAATTAATATCAAAAGGGGTTGAAGAAAATGCTATAAAGTTGAGAGATTTTTACTTACAATGGGGTTGTCTTTGATGTTTCGAGTAATGGGTAGTTGACGATCGTTGGTGATTGGTAGAGGGATCAAGGGAGCTCCCACAACGCCGAGGAGGAGCTGGATCTCGGCGTTGCGGCCACCGAAAAGAGACGCGATTGAACTAACATGTGATGATTTGTCGTGATGGTTGGACTTGACCCATGATTTCATGGCTTGCCATGAGATGGCGTGGGTTTTGTTGGTGTTGCAAGCGAACATCTCTTCGGGGATGGGGACCTCGAGGACGGTGTCGAGACCGTCTTCGCGGTCGAAGTTGGGACAAAGCTTCCTCATTGGAGAGAATGGAGATTTGATTATTGAGGGAGTTGATGAGGTGATTAAAGAGAGGAAGAAGAAGAAGGCAATACCAACCGACCATGGAGCCTTATTGTAACGTGGTCAGCTTTGTAGATGTCGTGTTTGCACGCTCTCTCTCTTTTACTCTTTAGTCTTACTCTCTCTCTCTTTCCAAACTTAGTTTCTCCCTATTATTATTATTATGCTTAAATTGCCAATTTTGTTGTTTCCCTTAGTTTACCCATTGATTCCTATAATTTAAGTTTAGTTTCATTTTTAATTTTTAATTTGAAAGAAATACTTTAAGATTGTGATGTAATTTTGTAAAAATATATAGGACCGCACCGGATCCAACATGAACTTGAGTAGGACCAAGTTCTAAGGTCACTTCTTGGGTTCACACCCACTTATCCAGCGACCTACCTAATCTAGGCTTAAGTATGGCGAAAGTCTTAAGGGACCTCGGTTGTGACCCACGTATGCCAAGAACGAGGTCCGAGCACTATAAATACAACGTTATCCTGTCCAAAAAGAGGATCACGTTTCTGATTCTATCCCGAGCTTAATCCTTAGTTAATTCAACAACATTACTGACTTAGGCATGAGAGCGTGTTGGGTATAGCATCATACCGGTGCTTTGATTTTTCTCCTCGTAGGTCACGCCAAAACCTAATCACGGTGTGACCTGACAAGGAGACTTAACCCAGAGCTCGGTACTACCTGAAATTTGAGCCCGCAATCATGAAAACATATATCACATTATAAAAGTGAGTAGAAGTTGTGAAATTCAACCTAATTCATAACATTAATTGACATATTTTTTTCTCTTCATACCTTATTTTAGTTAAAAATAAATAAATGAATAAAAGTTTCTATAGGACCGGTGTTGGTGGACAAACATTATTCTTAATTTGATCCCTATGCTTTAATCGCACCTCTTTGTGAAAATTAACCAAACTTATGCATTCTATTTGATGGGAGCGTGAATGTGTTATATAATATCCCTATTGAGGTCGAAGATTGTATCTTGAACTTCTTGATCACGATTCATACATCATGTTAGTTGAGTTATTCTCATTTTAGTATATCTCTATTGTAGTTTAGAATTGGGTGCAAAATAAATAAAAGTAAGTGGATTTTAATGGACAAATAATTGATTTATAGATAATAATCAACAAGATTTTACCAAATTCAATTTGACGAATTTGAAAGTATACCAACCATATTGAAATTTTTGGCCAAAATGAGGGGTAAAATTGGAATTTAATATATTATTATTATTGATTATTAATTATTGATTAGGAGTTTAGTTTGTTTTGTAAGTGTACTATTTCTCAAGTTTACTTCCTTTTCAACCGAAGCAGACCCCTTTTTCCAAGTTCATAATCGATGTCATTAACTGGCTTCCTCTCTTTAAATGCAGTTTTCCCCAACTTGTGTTGACCTTTATATATATATATATATATTTTCTTGGATTTTGTTTTTTTTATTCATTTTTCCTAATTTGAGATGAATGGTGTGGATTGCAATTTGAGATGGTTGGAAGTGATTAAGATAAAAAAAAATTTGTGTTTGGCAATTCAAATTATTTTATAATCTCTTAAAATCACTTCTTCCTAATAAGTTCATTTTACCCTCCTAAAAAAAATTGTTCTCTCCTAGGTTTTAAATTCTCTAACAATTCGGTTCTTCCAAAATTTTCAAATCTTTTCAAAATTAAGAATTGTTTTATATATTTAGTATTTTTTTTACACTACTAATTTTAAAAATTAATAAATTAAAAGTAAAACTTTATTGTTTTTTTCTTTAAAAAAAAAATTATACAAATTTTATACTATGTCTATTTTAGTCCTTATAGTTCAATCACAATAATTTAATATTTATTTACCAAACACAGTAATCTAACTTATTCGAGTCTACCGCTAAAATTTACTAAACACTAATTTACTTTCTAAAACAATTGATTTTTTTAAAAGCAAAATTGTCAACCATTATTTTAAAAGCTACCACAATCCCAAAGTTAAATTCTAATTTTTTTTTAATTAGGTCAAAATTACACCTACTTTTGGGTAGTATATCATCATAAATTAACAACTTAATTGTGGTCATAAATAAGATTTTTTTAAAACCTTTAATAAGTTATTTTTTTTATACCTTAACAAAAATGAGAAAAAAAAAACATTTTGATTCAAGAAATGGAAGAAGATTGATGTTGTTATCTATTTGGGTATGGCGTTAAATTTCTTGTATTAGACTTTCTTAATGATAAAGTTTTCTATTTTAATACGAAAATTTGTAAGATATTAATATTTCAAAATTGTTTTTAATATAGCCTTTACCTTAAAAAAAAATTAATAAATAAAAAAATTCATAGCATTCAAAATCATGAAAAGTAAAAATAAATGGTAAAGCAAAATATGTTCCATTAAAACTATCTATTTTGTATAACTTTATATACACATATACTCATCTTTCCTACTTAATATTATTTTTTTCATTTCAAAAAAAAATATTGGTAAATCGAGCATAATTCAATTGACATAAAGTTGTGCTCTTGACCGAGAAGTCATGATTCAATCCCCACATTAATTAAATATTTTTGAAAAAAAAATTTAACTTTTTTAAGTTATAAATTTAAAATTTAAGGACATAAATTCAAATTGCTATAATTTTTTAAATTTTTACAATCTAAACACATGTTTGATTTAATGTAAATTAAAAGAAATCCAAAATTTAATTAATTCCTTCCATTGCACCCATTCGTTTGCATTTAATTTTCTCTAAAAAGAAAACTTCAAATACAAAGCAATGGCAGTTTGCCTATTTTCAGAAGAAGCAGCAATTACTTAAACACGATTCTTCCACATTAAAAAGTGCTTTTTAAAAATGAAAAATAGGATAAGATTTTAAGAAGAACATCCCCTTTGAATATCTTTAACCTCATCCGACATGTCGGCGATAAATGCACACCCGATGCAACAGCAAGCGGCCGACATTTAGATTTGAGTTTCGGCAATTGCACGGTGGTTAGTGGTTACAAACACAACCGTAATCTAAAATTATTCTCTCTAAATTGATGTTTATAATATATAGTTTTAATGTGTGGCTTCTTGGGTTAAAAAAGACAAAAAAGTATAATATATATTCGGAGAATTCGAAAAAGGATATATCATAAATTATTTATGGTATCAATAATGGTGTGCACGTTCTGATGTATGGAAAATCTGATACGCAGGGCAAATGCTTTTTGGACTATACTTTATTTTATTTAGCTTTTTTATTTATAAGGTATGGTGTGAGATGTCAATAGTTTCAGTTCTTTATGGAATCTTTTTTCTTTCATTCTTCCATTTCCCATGTTAAAATCTTTATGCAATAATCATAATAACTTAAATACTTCACATTTTTTTTTAATGATGTATTATTGCATATTCGGAGTTTACAAAAATATCATTTTCATTTTTTTTTTTTTTTTTTGTCCTTCAAGTGTTTATTACATTTGTCACGGATGTCCTGCCGCAATTTAAATTATAAACGAGTACAATAATTTAAAATATTACTTTGTCAAATCAAGCATACCTCAATTGACCTAAGGTTGTGCCTTGACTGAGATGTTATGAGTTCAATCTCTGCATTAATTAAAATATTTTGCTCAAACCGAACATAACTCAATTGACATAAGGTCTAACTTAGTATAAAATATGTGTTAATGACCAACAAGTCTAGGGTTCGAATCCCACCACGAATATTGTACTAAAAAAATTGCAATACATTACATCTAGGTATAAAATATGTGTTAATGACCAACAGGTCTAGAATTCCAATCCCACCACCCTATATTGTACTAAAATTTACATTACACCTATTCTCTTTTTTCTAATATATATTTCTTTAAATCATAAAGTTGAACGTCATTTATGCAATACAAACATGTATAGTCATAAGACACAATTTTATGACATTTGAGCTTTGACTCAATTTAACTTTGATTCCTTAGACTTCTTTCAATTTTGATTATGTATTTGGGTTATTTTGAGTATTAATTTTAAGAGTAATACTTGCTTGCTGTCTGGGCTACAAGTATCTTTTACAGCCCAACACGTGTCACGATTTGATTGACTGAATGTTTCTATTATTTTTTAAATAAAAAAAAATTTTCACGCCGTTTACTTAGATTTTTTTCTTCCGTAACTTCTTTCTTCTTTGTCAGATCAACAACTTCTTTCTTCTTCGTCAGATAAATAACTTCTCTTCTTTTCTCTCTCTTTCTTGCACTTCCATCTGCCATAACCTTTGTTTTCAATTTCATCTCTCACTTTCTCTTCCTTTCTCTACCATAAGTATTTTTTTTTTCTTAACTATTTTTTAACATAGTAAGATTCGCCTAAAAAATATCTCTAGACAAATAAAATCTTTTTTGTTACCATTTTTTTTTGGGAATTTTTCTTAAAAAAAAATAAAATTCAATCGATCTTTCCCTTTACCAACCTCAGATGAATCTAACCTTGAAATTTTCACTTTTTCCTTCACTTCCTCTAAAAACCCACTTGAAATTTATGCATATATAACACATAATCAACCTCTACAAATTTTAAATAATCCTAATTGAAACTTCAAATTTTAAATAACCCTAATTGAAACTTCATGACCTTGAAGTTTGGAGTGCAGAGAAATGAAGAGAGAGAAAGTAGAAGTTAATTTGATGGAATAAGAAAAAGAAAGTTACTCACAAAAATCGAGTAAACGGCGTGAAAGATTTTATTATTATTTAAAAATTGTTTAAATATTAACCAATCAAATAATGATAAATGTTTGGGCTGCAAAAAATACTTGTAGCCCAGGCAGCAACCAAGTTTTACTCTAATTTTAATCTTCAATTTAAATTAAATAAAAAGTTTGCAATCATAGGTAATTAAGTAATGATAACTTTCTTTCTTAATATTTATTTTTAGCTATAATTGATTAATTATAAATATATGATAAATAGTCATCCCAACACAAATTCACTATTATAATGCACATATTTAAATGTGTGTAAAATATTTATTTTATTATCTCTGTCTCATACTACGCTTGATGAGATGATTCCTTTGTATCATATAATTTTTAAATTCTGATCTCACTTCATTAATCCAATATTTTTCTTCTGGTTGGCTCTCTGAAATGAGTGGCTAACCACTTAGAAAGAAAATCAAACAAATAAAATCTTAAAAATAAGATATGGAGTGAAGCTATTTTTAAAAACAAAAAATCTATAACTATTAATTTATATATAATAAATATGAAAAAATATGAAAAAAACATTGAAAATAAAAAAAAAAATAGCAGAAACGGCTCTGTAGTGACACATTGTCAAAACGAGCATGACTCTAACGTATGTATGTGTTCACCACCAATGGTTCGAATTCTCACTCCTATATACTATAAATAAATAAATAAATTAAAAAAAAAAAAAAAAAAAAAAAAAAAAAAAAAAAAAAAAAAAAAAAAGTGTGGGACATAACAGTATTAGCACAGTTACCACCAATCACGGCATGTTCTTTGTTCAGCCAATCTGACCAATTTTGCCGAATACTGTCCAAAACTCATTTTCTTTTACTTAAAAAAAAAAAAAAAAAAAAAAAAAAATCCGATTTAATCATGTTCTAGATGACAACTATATAGTTTCATTCATTTAATTACAAAAATATCATATTTCATCGCTGTATTACACTTTATTAATTTTAATAGTCTTTGTGTTGATAAAATGTTGAAAAATTGCTTTTCACATTAGGGTCATTTAGTCGTAATAAAACTAATCTTTACTCTTAAAATAGTCAAACTTCACACATCTCTTACCTTTTAATGAATGTATTTTGATAGATTTTTTTTTGTCATTAAGAAGATTTCTTAAAGAAAACTTTTATGTTACATTGTCATTTTCTAGAATCATTTATCTCTAAATATGTAATTGTAAATAAATGGTTTGAGTCTTAATCTATGTTAGTTGGTGGATGGATCTTTATTATATTTACTTGGTTGATTAGCTAATATATAGTTGAGTATTTTTCAAAGAAACATAATATTATATCAATTGGACATAAATTTAGTAACCAAAGTTTAGTTGGTCCACACACATGCTACATAAATTTAGGCTCATAAAAACCACTTTTTAGATCATACTAACTTTCAAAAATCATATAAACCGCAAATTTAGGTTCTGATAACTTATTGGTTTCGAAGTTTGAACAATCCATACATGGATTACACATTAAATAATGATACAAAATAATTTAAACTAACTCTAAATAATGTAAAAGAAGGCAAGCCATTATTATTCTCAATAATAGAACATGATACTATAGAATCTTTTGGTCACATCTTGAATAACAAAAAACTTTCACAATCCTTATAATTCACACTTTTTTTTTATCAATTTTTTTATTTATTATTATTTAAAATGTTGTCAAATAGGCTTAATTTCACAATTTCAAGTTGGGAGTGGGGAGTGGACTTCATAAGCTTAATTTTTTTAAAACAGAAAACAAAAGTACAAAATTATATCATTAAATGGCCATAAAATAGTTTTTGCTAATTCTTCTACTACTTTAGATTTCTTTTTATTTTAAATAGAGTGAGAAAAAAAAAATAGAAATGTAATAAATGGTATTGGTACATTGGTACATGAACCAAAAACATTACTGAATGAACCTTAAAAATGTCAATAATAGCTTTGATAATGTTGACCAATTAAGATGCAAAATATTTATATATAATTGATTTTAAATTTTTAATCAAACATTTCGATTTGAAATTAAATTAATTTGAGTTTGTCTGTTGAAAGCAACCAAACGGGAGTAGTTGAAGAAACTACATGTCGGAATCTGAACAGAGAATTATCCATCATCAACATCCAGACGACAATAGACAAACAGCATAAAAAATCGAAAATGGCAAATCCAGCTAGGCTGAGTCGTTCGTTACAGCATCTTTTCGAACATCAACTGATTGTGAAATTCATCCCCCAACATAATCCAACCTGTCTGTTTTCTTACACACTTCATTATACATCTTACACTTCCAGCTACTAATATATATTAACAGAAGATTGGTATATGAATCACCAATCCCGAGCCAGCAACGACACGATATGGTCGATCTTACGAGCTTGTTTCGGCCGGGCACCATTGCAGAATGAAGAAAGACGAAGCTTTTCGACAATCTTTTCATTATGAGGGTATTTTGAAGTGAAATAGCCATGATATGACGAAGGCGAAAACCATGCAGGCGAGTAAGAAATTCAGGAACCTGTGGCCCTGCCAGAAGTTCCGGACCTCGGTAGAGTGCAGTGGCACCACGACAGCAGCTGCAGCGGTTGCTGTCGTTGCATCGTTTGACTCATTGCGTTGCTCTGTTGATTCGGCTTCATAAGTACCAGTAACATTGTGTGCAATTGATCCACAGATTTCACAGGTGCTGTAACAAATTGCAGATGGGTCAGTCCAGTTTGAAAAGAATCTGTTTTTTTCCTAATCTTCTTACAGAAAGTAAAACTTTCAAATTACTCCAAACTCTACAATCATAGCTAGAATAACAAGCAAGTTTTCTAGCCAACAAGACCCTAGCTCAAATGGCATGATGTATAGACTAGTGACCGAGAGGTCCTAGGTCCGATCCCCACCCCCACATGTTGTCAAAAAAAAAAAAAAAAAAAAACAAGTTTTCTAGATACAAATCACTCTCCAATAATTAAAATTTTCCTAGCCAATCTACACGGTTGCTAACAAGGTCTCAAAAGCAATGAAGTTCTTCACAGATCCAACTATATTAACTCAATTATTTCAATGTACTAATGGATTCTTCATGGTTCCATTAGATAACAGAAAAATATTTCCCACTTATGCTATGCAGAAAACATAATGAAGATAGTTCTTAGGAACCCTTTTGAGCATGATCTGTATCCAGAATAATAAGCTTCCACAATCTCAGCTTGACTACAAAGATGAAAACAGAAAGATATTTTAGATAGCTGTTACTAATCCGGGTTGCGGTACAAGGAATGAGGAAATAATCCTATTCAAATATAGTATCTGTAAACGTGAATGTGTTTACCAGGTTCTACAGGAGATGCATGTTCGTTACCGCAAATTACTCGGGAGCAAAACTAGCTTCATATTCTTGGATGATGATTTGAGAGAGGTGAAATGAAATCACAATCAACCTCAAACCGAAGCTCTAACTTTGTCACATATAAGTTAAATACATTTTGAACTAAAGATGAAATTAATATCAATACAGATATGTCGATCGTAAAATTTATGGAGAGGTCAATATCAGTAAAACCTCAAAGAAAGCTATTTGAAACTCAAAACAAAACCATTCTAAATTGCATCATAACATTTGTATTAATCTTTCTAACGTCTTCTGTAATACAGTATGATAAAGGAATGGTTGAAAATGAAAGAATCTCACTGATTGGCCTTTTTTGGAATAAATCATAAATGTTGATTCCATTCCATATATATTTGTAGATACCAACATTACATCATACATTGAAGTAATGAAGAAACTATTGCAAAAGTAATGAATATTTTCTCCTTTGGTCCCAACTTCACATTACAGCTGACCACAAACAAAAAGGAAAGAAAGAATATTCAAACATTTGAACTCAGCTGAGAAATGGGCTCAAATCAATAGTGCATCAGATTAAAGAAAGAAAATTACTCTTAAGAAATGAGCATTTTTCTGCAAGATGAAGGCAAAGTTCTTCTGCAAGAAACAAATCCAGTCCAAGAGCTGCAGTCGAATCGTTGAATGCAAAATCCAACTTCTCTTTGTTTTGACAAAGAAGCACATTTCATTTTGGCTATATTCTTTAACAGTAAACAAAAAACATGGATCCTTAAAAAAGGCTGATGGATTTACAATGCTTAACTAATCTCATATTTCTAGCATTTGGATTGAGGTATTTGGCAGACAAAAGACCAGGAATGAGTCAATTTTAGTCAAAGCAAGCTATTTTGACACGATATCAAAGACAAGCAGAAGCCAAATTCTTTAACATTACTAAGATACCAAGGGCAATAGCAGTCAACCACAAGTTTTAAGGAAGAAAACAAACCTCAAGAGTAGTCAGAAACAAGAAAAAAGAAATGCTACAAGTTTAAATCATGTTAACAAGGTTCTGAATTGAAAAGTAACTGAACAAAACTCAACTCAGGAGATTATAAAACTTGAAAGCAAGAAAAAATTAGGGGTTATTCAAATTGGGGGGAAACTTACATATCACCCTTAATCTTGAACCAAGCCTCAGCACAGTGCTTATGAGCAGCAGCCAAATCCTCCTTGCAAGAACAGCCCAACTCAATGGGTATTCCAGATTCGTGATTAGAAGCATCCAAACTCAGATGACAAATCCGACAATCCCGCTCGATTTTCGCCAAATGTACCTTAATCTCAGCTAACCCACATTCCAGATCCATCTCCACAGAGCACTCCGACACAGAGGAACCCCTTCTTTTCTCCGCCTCAGCCGCCCCCACAATCTCAGCCCTGGACTGACCCGAACAGCGCCGCACATCATCGGAAACCCGGTGAGGGCGTTCTTGTTGTTGTTGTTGTTGTTCTACATCCATTGGGACAACATGGGAGGTTTCGATTGTCGTCATGGGAAAGAGCTAGAAAGAGAATCTTCCTCCTCCTCATGTAATGGGTCTGTGAGGGGAAAACCATGAATGCCCACAGAGATAAAGGATTTCCATCAAACAAATTACCAAAATGATTTTGATTTTGGGAATCAGTTGAGTAATGGAGTGTCCCCTGTTTCAGCGGCTTTGTTGGGTGTCAGTGGCGATTTGCAGACTGCAGACTGCAGACTAAAAACAGAGTTGCAGAGACGAAAAAGACGACCAAAGATTTGGGATACAAATTTTTCAGCTTCTTCTCTTTTTTTTTTCACTCAAAAGAAAAGAAAATAAAAAGTAGAAAACGTGATCATCCAAATCATTGTTTGAAGGAAAAGAGAAATCTTTAGAGTGAAAAATTACATCACAAATTGTGTACAAAAGAGAGAAAAATTTATAAAGCCTTTCATTTTCCCAACCACAGCAAAAACTTGGATGGGAAATGCCTACCAAATTACTGTACCAACAAAATCTACCCTTCTTCTATAAAGCATTTTTTTCTTCTTATTAATCAAATTTCACAAATGTTTTGATTAAAAAAAAGAAGGATCACCAATGTAAATATGAAATATGATGGTCGGTTTGATAACAAATGTTTTCTTTTTGAAAATCAAGACTATAAGAGACTGTTCTGGAGTAGTGAGTGAGTTGTCGTGAATAACAATATAATTACTTTATTGATTATTGATTATAATAATTTGTGACCTAAACTTAGGCTGAATTATAATAACGCACTTCAATCAATACTAAGTTGGTGGCGCTAACAAGAGAATATTTAACTGAACTGACTGATGTAACAACTAGAGATCAAAAGGTTTTAGGTTCAATTTTCTACCCACATGTTGTCAAAAAAAAAAAAAAAAACTCTAAGTTGGTGGCCCTAAACCCTAAATCCAAACCCTAAAATCTCTAAGTTGGTGATGCAATCAACCCTAAACACTATTTCTACTCGTGAATATTTTGTTTTATTATCCATCTTTAATTTGAGTTGGAAAGTATATATTTTTTATTTTTTAATTTGGTCTATAATAATAAGTCTTTTATTTTATTTTGCCAACTTGAATGCATATTTTTTTTAATTAAAAAAATTTCTTTAATAAAAGATTAGAAGTTTGAATCACCTGTTTATTGTTGGATAGTTAAAAAAAAAAAAAAAAAAAAAAAAAAACTTTTTTAACTTTGTGTTAAATAAATTATTGCTTTTTATGAGTTGACCTTTTTTTTTAGTACTAAATATTCAACTCACTACATTAATTAAAATTATTTTGGAAGAGCAAGTTGTTGGTTTTTTACTTAAATTAGACTGATTAGAAATTTCTACTCTAATAGAATGAAATAAATATTTAATATTAAAAAAAAAAAAGGATAGCTTGTGAAAAAATAATATTCTCAAATGTCACATCATCCCTTATTCAACCTTTTTTTTTTAATTTTTTTTAAGGAATCCTTTATTCAATTTCAATAGTACTATTAAAAGAAAATTTTAACACTTTCAAAACATGGTGTGTATTTAATCGATATATATATATTTTTTTTTTACAAAATTAATAGGACTTTGGTAGATTTGTGTACACTCAATCATCCTTTCACCTGAAAAAAAAAAAACAAAAAAAAAAAGACAAAAGAAAAATTTAAAAATAAGAAATTCAATAAAATATAACTGTATTTCATGTTTATATATATATATATATATATATATATATATATATATATATATATATATATATATTTTATGGCATATTTAGAAATTTAATCTCAATTTATCTTATTCTTCAAAATATGGTTAGTGATTTGAAAATAATAAATTCAATAAAAATATAATTGTATTTTACCGATATGCATTTGATACTCGATTTAGAAATTGACTCTCAATCTTTTATTCTCAAAAAATATGTTTTATAAGATTTTTATAAATCATAAAACTAGCCATAATCTTTTTTATTCTCAAAAAATATGTTTTATAAATTTTTTATAAATCATAAAACTAGCCATAATTACTAACTAATATTATTAGGTTGAATGTAAATTATTATTAATTAATTTAAGCATATTTTATGTTATAAATTTTGTATAATTTATAATATGTTATATTATACATATTTAAATTTAACAAAAATTAATTGAATTGATATCAAGAGATACTATTTTTACGAAAAACATAAGGAAAAAAAAAACATGCATATTCTAACAATGATGTATTTACTAAAGTAAGCATAGTAGCAATAGACATGTATTATTTTTTATGAAGTTCGAGGTTCAATTATTACCTCCGTATTTTATGTACTAAAAAAAATATGATGTATTTAAAAAATACGATATTGGTAGTTTTTTTTTAACAAATTATAATGACCTCTATGCTTATGTTTATGAAATGGAGTAGTACTAAAACCATGCTTTTTTTTTTTGGTCTTCTTCTTATCATCAGTCAAAGAGGCAGATTCATTTAATATTGGGGACTCAATAAAATCATTGTCATAAATTTTCCCTAAAAATGTGTACTTTTGACCATTCAAACAACTAGAGTGCTTTGGATGTGTTAAACAAGGAGTTTACACACTAAATAAACAAGGAGTTTACACACTAAATAAAAGAATATTAGGGTAAAAAAAAACTTTCATAAATATATCGATTTATATTAGATTTTATTTGAAAAAAACTTAATTTAAACTTATGGAAAACTTATGTTTTTAACAATTAAATCCATAAACTTTCATAAATGAATCAATTTTATGAAAGTTTAGGAGCTTAATTGATAAATTACAAGTCTCCACATCAAAACTTAATTGATACAATTGTTAGTTTAGGGTTTTAATTGATACAACCCTCAAAGTTTAGGGGTATAAATTGATTTTTTCTCAAAAAAAAAATATTAGTTTATGAGTTTTGTAAAAAAATATTAGGTAATTTTTTTAAAAAAAAATATATTTTAATTAATGTGGAGATTGACATGACATCTAAGTCAAAGGCACAACCTTATGTCAATTGAGTTAGACTCGATTTGACAAATAGAATAAATTTGGTGGATGTAGACAAATTTCAACATTATTTTATTTGATAGTTTAAAAGAAATCAATAAAAGAATTAGGTGTGAATATATATTACATTTGGTAGTGGGTATGTAAAATTGCATAAGTTAATAAGTGCACGTAAAATCTATTTAATTAAGTTATTGCTTTTCTACTCAAATAAAACTAAAGATGATGATGAAAGTACTAAAACTAGGTTGACTTATAAATCAAATATCATGTATAATTTACTAATTTGTGGAAAAAACAAAAACAAATTATGGCCTGTGCAACAAAATCTATCATTTACAAAAAAAAAATTATATTTTATTTTTAATTCAACAACCGATTGGTTGATTTTAACTTTTTGATGTTTTGGAGTAAGTAATGTCTTTACCACCTAAATTATACTCTTGTGTGCAAAAAAAAATTAATTATTTGAATTGAGTTTAATCTAGTTGATGTGGCTTTTATTGATATATATATTTTTTTTACAACGGTCATATATTACTAAAGTAAGGGAGCGACCTCATAGCTAGTCCAACCTCACGGTACAAAAAAAACCAACAAAGAGAGACAAGAAACAACTCAAGATAAAAGGTCTCAAAGAAGAACAGTAACAGAAGCGAAGGTGATAACACCCCTAACCAAGGAGAAGACCTAAAAGTCATATCCGCCTAAATACTAAGAAGCATAGACGGAGGTGGGAACAATGACTAGATCCATGAAGGTGTGAATTTCGTTCCTTCCAAATGTGATAGATGGTTGCACACCAAAGCAAGCCTTCAAACTTAGCAAATTCGACGATCACCCCTCCCAATACAAGAAATTCAATTCAACTTAGTAGACTAGGAAGCAATCCTATGGAACGAATGCCCCCTCCACACCAGGCCTTCCGACACAAATTTACTAAAGGGACGATCAAAGAAAATGTGGTCTTGTATCTCCATGGGGTCCGAACACAACGCACAACAAAACATGGAGCCTAGCACGAGTATACAACCATCAAGAATTGTCAACCAAGCAACATAGGAGTGTCGAGGAATATTTCCCACAAACCTTGGTAACCTAGCACACCTCACTACATCATGCCAATGACGCAACACCTCTCACGCACTGGCCACTAAAAACTCATTTGACCCTCTAAGGATCTCAATCACTCTATTGGCCCGATGTGGGTGAAGGATGGCAACCCTACACTACGGGTAAAAGTTCATTCATCTCCCAAGATCCACACGGCCAGTTCCATGTGCCATTAAAGTGAATGAAATCAGACACATGGACGAGCTCAGAGCTATCCACCTTCAGAATCACCCTCACGCCATAACGTTAACAATAGGGCCTCTTGACAGCCAATAGTCCACCCAAATAAGGCACATGCATCCGTCATCAATGGAGTACCAGACTAGAGAACAAAATCAATGACGTAGCTTGATGATAACCCTGGTACACCAGGACCATCTCGGAGAAAAACGAATAGTCCATAAAGAGTGACCTTTCAAAATATAAGTCTCCATCTAAGCTACCCAAAGAGATCCAAAGCTTCTAAACAGAAGTCACGGAAGCTTCAACTCGATATTGTTAACTCATTCTTGTATCGATAGTATTTTTTTTATATATATTATTTAAAAAAAAACACATACAAATAAAAGGATAAGAAGTTCTTCTATTGAAGATCTTCTTCGCCAAGGCTAGCCTTTAATAATAAAATAGATCATTGCATTAATTCTCTTAAATAAATGCAATTCTTAGGTCCGCTTTTATAATCTTTTAGCTTTTTTTTTTTTTTTTTGGAAATTATTCTTGTTTTCTCATAATTTTTTTTATAATGTCTTCAACTTCTTACCGTTATATTAGGATTCTTCACAAATTTCAAAACAAAAACAACTTTTTATAAACAATTTTTTTTTCTTCATAGTTTTTAAAACTTAGTTTGAATTTTCAAACACATTTTTGGAAGGTAGATAACAAAACAAATGAACCCATAAATAGAAACAATAGTTATAGACTTAAGTTTTTAAAATTAAAAATAAAAAATCAAATGAGATTTATCTACTTAATTAACAAACCTATGCAAAGTTTGCAATAACTTTGTAGATAAAGCATTTTTAAAACCTATAGATTTTAATGTTTGAAATCTTTTGATAGCTAGGTTTGTTTTGTATGAAAAAAGACAATTAATATATTTAGATACCATAAATTGAGTATGAAAATGTATTATTAATTAAATGTTATTTCAATAATATTATTAATATTCTTTGATCAAACCATACAAATTTTAAAAACGAAAGTACGGACGGAAGAGCACAACTTTATGCGAGGATTGAACCCATGATTTCATAGTGAAGAGTACAACTTTATTGTAATTGAGTTATGCTCGGTTTAGCCATTTTGCGTAGATTTAATAAATACATGGATATTTTTCAAAAAAATAATAATAATAAAACATTGATTCAACCTAATTAAATTCTGTGTGAAGTAGTAGTATGCTCAAATTTAGAAGAAATCTAGCCTTACTCAACGTCCTTGAATGTAAATTTAATATTTTGAAGTCAAACAGTGTTAATTAAGATTATTTTTGGAAGAATTCTACTTTAATGAATGTTGTCAAATGTAAATTTAATCGATACATTAATTCAACTTAATTGAATTTTTATGAAATGATAGAAAGACTTATTTTACAAGAAATCTCCTTTAATCAATGTTACCAAATGTAAATTGAAATATAAGTAGCAATTAAAAAAAAAATTATACAATTTGATTGGAACTGTATTAAACAGGTCATTAATTGCACAAAGTAGTAAAAGTCAATAAGGCTCATAATCGGGAGCTTTAGAAAGCTTCTACCTTTGGAGACATTATTGAAGATGCTCTACACGATATGAATCCCACCAAGGCTCCAAGTTTTGATGGGAAAATATTAGAACATAGTAGGGGATGAAACGACGAAAGTTTGTCTGAAAATTCAATGACGGAGAAGACATCAAGCCTAATAACAAATCTTGGATACCTCTCATCCCAAAGACTAAAGACTCAATGGAGGAGTTTAGGTCAATTAGCTTATGCAATGTGATCTATAAAAATTGTGGTAAAACTTTGGCCAACAGATTCAAAAAAGTGATTGATGACATTGTCTCTCCCACCTAATCAACTTTTGTTCCGGGAAGGTTAATCACGGATAATGTTTTTCTTGACTTTGAATGCATTCATGCTATCAACAAAAAAAAAAAAAGGGTAAAGAGAGATTGATAGCAATGAAGCTCGACATGAGTAAAACCTATGATAGAGTCGAATGGCCTTTTGTGAGAATGATGATGGAGAAGTTGGGTTTTGAGAATAGTTGGGTGTCGAAAATCATGAGATGCGTTGAATAAGTGTCCTATTCGGTTCTAGTTAATGCGGTCCCTCACGGAGAGACCGAACCTGAAAGAGACCTAAGACAAGAAGATCCACTTTCTACCCAGAATCAACAGTATTTTAATTAATACGAGGATTGAACTCATGACCTTTTGGTCAAAGGCACAACCTCTTAGTCTAATTGAGATTTCTTGAATGTGCCTTTGGGCAATAAATCGTCATTAATCCGAAGAAGAAGGAGAGACATTTTTATGAGAGGGTGTGGTTGAAAAGTGGGAAATAAAAAAAGAATCATTATAGACAAAGATACTTGGATTAACAAATTGGGAGTAGCAAGCCTGTTGTTGATTCTGGGATGGATGATAGGGGTGAGTGAAAAGAAGATGTGACAACCAAACATTTCTCTTCCCTCGATGCAAACGACATTCTTAATCTTGCAAGAAGGCCCCCAAACGTTCTTTATGGAAGTCTTTATGGAAAATTAATGCCATTCAAGACAATCCCTAACAAAGCCAATATTATATATGAAAAAAAAAGGTGGACATGGACAATAATTCAATTTGAATTTTTATTCCAAAGATGACGTGGGATCACTGGATGACATACAAACTTTCAAAACAAGAATTAGAGTGAGTTATTACAATGTTGTGGTGCATCTGGAGCTATAGGAACATTATCAATATCTCGAAAGAGCCAAGATCTCAGAAGCATATGATCATAATGTATGAGAAGTTCTAGAAAGATATTACCAGCCCAAACGTTGAGAATGTTCTTACCTCTCAGAGTCAAGAATATTGTTGACGAAATAGAAGAGTTGATGAGCAAGTGGGGATCGATTTCCTTCTCCTATTGCCATTGATCGAGAAACGTTGATGTGCATAAGGTAGCTCGTGCAATTTTTTACGATTGTTTTTTGGTGTTTCAAGCGTTCTTTCCGTTCGGAAGAAGGAACAGGCGTTAATTTTGTCTATAATCTTTTAAAAATTTTAATCTTTTTCCACAATGCATTAAAAATTATCACTTAAAGTATTATATATATAAAAAAAATGTTAATACAAAGTTAATGTGTCCTTAAATTAGTACTTTATTGACTTAGATATGTGACATACATATGTGACTTACAACTTTGAAGAAATAAAATTGTAATAATTTGTAACAAATCTCAACAAAAAAATGTAAAGAGTATAGGATGGGAGATGTGGGGATGTTGTGGTGATGAGACAGGAGAAGGAAGGAAAGGACATATATAATCACATCTAATTTAATTTATATTTTTGATATCTTCATTTTCAGTGCACAACTCTAGAGACTGTGACTGTGAGAGGCAGAGCCATCAACAATCAACATCACATTTTCCACTTTTTTTTTTTTTTTTTCTTCTTTTTCATATTACTTTCTTTTGGTTTTGGGGCCCTCCCTTCATACTCCCATCTTTAATCATTTTCAATGTTTTGGATGACCCCTCCCCTCCACAAGGGCTTCAAAATTTTCAATCATCAACAATTTTTTTTTTTTTTTTTTTTTTTTTTTTTTTTTTTTTTTTTTGAAGAAAATTCAATCATCAACATACAGTTTAGCTTGTGAGCAAATTAATAATGTCCAAGTTTTAGTTACTAGATTTATAGGGGTTTCTAATCATCTAATCGATCTCTGAAATTTTAAAAGTGTGTAATAAGTGTCTAAACTTAAAATTTTATGTTTAACCGGTCTCTAGATGTTCAAACTGCACATAAGACAAGTCTCAAAACTTTCAAACTATCTAATAAATCATTTTATTTTTATTTATTGTCTAACAAGTATTTCATGTAATTGACCGTTTTCAAAATTCACAATTCACAGACATAATTTTGAGTCTAATAATACCACTGACCTAACATAAGTTTGTAAATTTTTAAAAAATGTCTATTATGGCAACGACTTTTGCCTACTAGACAAAAAACTGAAGTTTCACGATCTATAGACATAAAATTAAAATTTACGAACCTATCAAACATCTTTTAAAGTTGAAAGATCTAATAGATATCGAAAGTTTATGGACTAAACTTATAATTTAACATAATTTTTTCAATAGCATAAATTTAAATAATTCACCTTTAGTCTTAATTGGAACATTCTTTTAAAAAATCAATAATAATAATCATAACTATTAATTCAATTTTCTTAGTACCACAAGTGTGTGGTGGTTATCAAATATTTGACCTCAATGGATAGAGTGCATGTCAATTATCGTTGAGTTAAATTCACTTTGATATTATTAATCCAATTCAAAGCCTATGAATTGGATTGTGTTAGATTATATGCTTGATTGAGTTGGATTATGTCAAAATAAAATGAAATTGTATGAGTTGTATTATTAGTTTATTATTAATTAAATATCTCTTTTACCAAAAGATTAAATAACCTACAAATGTTTTTTTGACAATATGTGGTGATGTGAGGTGGAAGATTCGAACATCTCATTTCTTAATTAAAAAAATTGCAAATATGACAATTTCTATCACTCATAGTAGTCTATCGCTGATCGTTGATAGTAATCTAGTAGTCTATTACCTCAGTTTTTTATAGAATTTTGTCAATCACTATCGTTGATAGTAGTCTATCAGATAGTCATATATCAATAATAACAGTTGTGATAGCTACTAATTTTTTATCATATTTGCAAAATGTTTTAAATTTTGCTATATTTGTCATTATGTTGGGTCTAATTGCTGTTTATGCAACTAACCCATTAAGTTATGTTCATGTTGGCGGCACGCACAAATGTATTTATTTTAACTCTATGGTCTCTAATAATTTAATTTTTTACTTGAAGGAAGTGGTTAGTTGGAGCATACTATAAAATAGGGCACCAACTACATTCTAATTTCTAAATTATTTTACAAAAAGATATAACTCAATAACATGAGCATAACTCAACCGACATAAAACATTTATCTTAAGCCAAGAGGTCAGAGGTTCGGATCGCACATCCCACATATTGTCTAAAAAAAATAATCACTCAAAGTCTCAAATCATGGGAGAAAAACCCTTCAAAATTTCCATTTTGAAAAAAAATCCATTTTTTTTTTAAATTGATCAAAATTGAAATCAAAATTTACTTTATGGGTAGGATTTATGACTTAGGATTTAAAAGAGTATTTTAGTCCAAGATATCATTTTAAATTTTAGTATTTGTCTATTTTTTTAAATTGTAAATTAAAAATGGATAGGAATGAAGCGAGTTTGATCCTCAAAAAATCTGTCAATCAGACGAAAATGGGCCTGGAGTGAGGTTGAGGCCCAATTTACTCTCTTGGACCTCAAAAGATATTAGCCCATCCAGCCTAAGTGGTGATTAGAAATCTAGGTGCTAATTATTTTTAAACCATGTCTATATATTTTCTCATTATCATATAATCCATTTCGAGTTTGAGATAAAAAGTTTAGAATAATTAAGCAAAACCTAAATAATTTTCAGCTACAAATTATCTTTAAATCAAAATAGTTACCAAAAAAAAAAAAAAAAGTGACACTACCAAGTGAGAGAAACAATATTAGGGTTATCAGAAATGGTTACCTTTAAAACTTAAACAACGAAGTCAAAAATATATCATCTTAACCGGTTGAATTACGCTGACATGAGCATAATTCAACTGATATGAAATGTGAATTAATTTGACCAATAGGTTAGATGTTCAATCTCTCCCCCGCATTAATTAAATATTTTTACAAAAAAAAAAAAACAGTTGAGTTACGCTATGGCAAAATTGGAGAAAATCATGAAAACATAGACACATGATCTATTCACCACTGTTTTTGCCTTAGTTTTATTTTATTCCACAATCTTTTGAATCGATAAGATTGAATGTCCATGATTTTTTTAACACCCCAGTCGTCTACGATTTCTTTTTTTCCATGTCACATAAGTACAAGTTAGCATTTAATCATTCACATCAGAATTTTGCATGGGTTGTTAATTATGAGGTCATATGTGAAACGTTTTTCGTAATTTAAGGATATTTTTGAAACTTTTTTCCATAATAGAAGAGATATTTTTGAAACTTTTAAAATGAAACCCGTAATTAAAGAATATTTTTTATAATTTAACCTAAGATTATTCGAAAGACTAGAAAGCAAAAGATGATGTATGGTAAATTTATGAAGCACAACATTGTTAGATTTGGTTATAGCCGTGGATACATAGGTACAAAACTAGGTATTGGAAAACATAGAAATTAGAAACCACAATTATTTCAGATGGCTCCTCCTTTATATTATTATATATTTCTAATATTAAGAACCCCTTCTCAACATTACGTTTGTTTTTTTTTTTTTTTTTTTTTTTTTTCTTTTCTCCCCCATGACATTTGAGATATGATTTTAGTTAGATTAACTTAGTTTAGAATTATATGTCAACTTGAATATTACTCAACTGTTAAACTATTTATTATATTTTCTTGAGTTAGAATCATATGCCAACTTGAATATTATTCAACTATTAAACTATTTATTACATTTTTTTTAATTGAATGTGATTTAGGCCTCATCCTTACTTTTGTAATGTTATAGTCTTATAGTCTTTAAGAAAAAGAAAAAGAAAAAATTTGTTGTGTCATCAAATTTGTTAAGACAGGCTAATTTAACAAAATATTCTGTTTTGACTTATTAGAAACTAAATGATTGAGAGTTGGAGAGATTTTTTCAAAAATAAAAAATAAAACAAATTCCAAATAAATAATTCAATTTTGATTTACTAATTGAATAATTTAAATGTAAAACTCAAGATAAAAATAAAACTTATGATTCTTAGTGACAATTGATCCATAACTCACTCATTTTTTTTAAAGTACAAAATTAGGTTGCCAAGATTTTTTTTTTTTTTTTTTGTATTTTAATTGATGTGAGGATTGAATAAATGATCTTTTTAGTCAAAGACACAACCTTATGCCGATTGAGCTATACTCGGTTTGGATGGAGGAGATCTATTGGTTGTTAACACTCATATATTTTATGTCAGTCGAGTTATGCTCACTTGTCATCCATTTACTTAATTTATCATATAACAGCTTAGTAATTTAATTTAATTAAAGAATTATTTTAAGTATTTACATAGGATAAAAGAAATCTTACCGCTTGGAAATATAGGATTCACTTTGTTCACATGGAAAATATATAAATAGTCTCACATTCATTAAAACTAGAAAAGATCTTAAATGTATAAGTAAGAAAAAATCTTATTATTGGTATAAGACAACTTATAAAACCATCAAACACAGACTAACATTATCATACTATTTAAAATAAGAAGTTTTTTATTTATTTATTTACTTTGATAATTGTAAGAGAATGGAGGATCGAATCATCAACCTTTAAGATGATAATTATTTGTGTTTTATCCACTGAGTTATGTTCGGATTGACATGAATATATTTACGAAAGTGAAGTTGTGGAATATTTTGATATCAAAAACAAAAATATGGGTAGTTTAGGATGTAGGGTAGAGTGGTAATTGAGGGCATGTGAGGCATATTGAAATCCATGTGCTTAGCTAGCTTTGCTTTGGCTACATTTGTTCTTTGTTATGCCCTTTTCGTCTAACCCTAAACTATAGCCGCATTCAAATATTTCAACTCATCATTCACCATCTACAATCTACATCATCTACATTATTATTATTATTATTATTATTATTATTATTATTATTATTATTATTATTATTATATTTTTTTATTTTTTTATTTTTTAAATATGCATCATCTCAATTATCATAATATATACATTAAATTTCACATTTCCTATCAAATTATTCAAATTCCCCACTCCTCTCCCCAACCTTAAATCATCATCTTTTTCCTTTCCTCATGTCCTATTTCATCTCTTTATGTTTTCCCCACATATTCTTACAATATATTTCAATATCCCTTTCAAATAATATTATAATTTTCAATGATGGAATCTCTTTTTAGTCTTGACTTTATCTCATATAAGTCTTATAGAAATGACAAATATCCTAAGTTATATGAATTTATAATATTTTTCAACTTTAGCTTTAGAAATGTAATAGACTTTAACTTTGTTTGTATATATCCTCAACCAACATCTTTTTGACTTGAGAGAGATGTCAAGATTGTTTGTATTTCTTATGTATCTTCATATCAATTGTGAAAGGACAAAAAAAAAAAATTAGATACGTATTGTTTATAAGTACTTTGAAAGAAAGTATATCTCTCTTAAGTCAGTTTTATAGAATTTGAACTAGCAATCCTATATGAATTTACTTTTAGATTCTACCCGAAAAGTTACACATATCAATAGAAAATGTTGTCATTTATTATTTATAAATTCGTGCATTTTTTTAATCATTCACATCCGTCAACAACCTTAGCTCTATCTCCTAAATTTGAAAGAAATTGTTTATATGTTTTTGAACTATGGTCTCAAATCAATTGCTAAAGAAATGTTAGCATATATAAGTGATGATGAGAAAGATATTAGTACAAAAATGGAATTTGTAAAGAGAGAAAATGAATTGAAAAGCAAGGCAAAGGCATAAGAAAAGTAATATTTTAGTTGGCATTGTTCCTTGACCTCAAAATTAGGGTTCAACTTATTTTTGGTAGAAAGAGCAAAAGATCTTCATTTTTAATTTCTCCCTCCCATAAAAGCAATAGCACCAAGCAACACCTACAATTTAATTCTTCTATACCAAAGTAGTTCCTTTCCTTAATAAGCCACAACATTTCAATTTTAAGGACTAATATTTGTCTCCATTCTTATAGCTTAATTCCATTTCTCTACACTTCATCTTTTGCATAGTTTGTTGACTCTCCGTCATGCCTAATCTACAATATAGGCACATCAAAAATTCATCTGGTCCTAATAAAATTAAAAATCTACCCAATAAAGTTATTATCAATGTATACCTCAATAACACATCATCAATTCATTTATTTAAATTAAGTGATGAAACTTTATATGAGACGGTATCGTCTAATCATGTCATTGAACAATGATGAAATTTAAAATTCTTTTCATACAAACCTCTACTAAAAGTATTTTTTAATTGAATTAGAGTGAAGTTATGCTCAAAGTTTTTTAAAAAAAATAAAGCCAAGGAAAGTAGTCCTTAAAATCTTCAATATTGGAGTATCGCCGAATTAGGGTTTTAATAAGCAGAAATAAAATTATAAATAAAAATAATAGAATAAAGTAAATTATAAGAAGAAGAAAGTAATCTAATTGTAATGATGGTGAGTAAAATATAGATTCGTAGGAAGGGAAAAAGAACAAAAATGGGGCATTACAAAATTATGGTCAAAGTTCCATCATTTTCAAATATCTAAAGCAAAAACATTACAAAATTAAAAAAATAAAAATCCAAAAAAATATGGTCAAAGTTCCCAGCATCTTTTTTTTATATATATATTATATATATATATATATATATATCCCTCTCATTAACCATATTTCTCTCTCGAAGAATTAAGTTTTTACTGCAACTTCAGGAAGCATCCAAAGGGATCGCATTGATCCCAACTTCCTTTTCATTTCTTCCTCTGCTATGGGATTTTGGATCATGCCATCTCTTTGGATTCCTCCTGCAGTCTACATTTTTTCCTTCGTTGTTATCGTTGTCGTTGCCGCCGTGCCGGAAGTTTCCCCGCGTTATATTAGTAAGTCTCTTGCTTGAATTCAAGAAACAAACATAACTCAACTCAATAAGACTTAAACTTCATCTTGTAACATTTTAATATTTATTATTTTATTAGTTTTATCTTTTAAATGTTTAACCAAAAAAAACGTATTTGAACAGAAGTTAAAAAATTACAAATGTTTAGATCTAATTTTGCTGTATAAATAAACTCTCTCATCCTTCTCTTAGATACACAACAATTTCAAACTTGTTTTTTTCTCTACTCTCTCTTGTTTGTTCTCTTAAGAGCAATTGACAAAAAGAGAGATGTTTTTATGTTTTTAGTTGTCAATCTCTTAGTGTAAAGTGGTTTGAACTACACGATGTTTTAGTTGAATTGTTGTATTCTGGAGGAACATTGTTGCTTGAATATCCTTAAAAGAGAGTAAGATATGCGTGCCTCAACCTAATTGCTTACGTGTTTGTTTCTCAATCTTTAGTCTATTTTTCTTTATTTATAATTCCCCAACACATCATCTATTAATTTTGATCTAATTTTAAACTAGGAAAAAAAATAAAGGTTTTAGAAGAGAAGTAATTTATTAGTGGCATCAATGGAGTGTTTTGACTAATTTATTAGTGGCATCAATGGAGTGTTTTGCTTTTTGGAGAGACTAATTTAATGGAAATGTTCACTTGTTTAAATAATCATTAACATATCATTAAAGAGATACTAAAAATTAAAGCTACTTGAAGACTATGGCTAGCTCTTTAAAATTTTAAGGTTATGTTGGATTAAGTGATTGATTAATGATTGTTTTTGTCTAACAAGTTGTTTTCTTTGGTAGCTTTTTTTTTCTAGGTGGTGTGTGATGAATTTATTTTTGTACTTTTTTCTTATTTTATTTTTAGATATATATAGAAAGAGGGATTAGAACACATGCTTTCAAGTTTCAAGGAGCTAAAATTTTAGTAGAAATGTCAAATCGAGCATAGTTCAATTGGCATAAGAATGTTCTCATGACTAAGAAGTCATGGGTTCAATTCTTGCATTTATTAAAATACCGTTGAAAAAAAAAATAGTGGAAAAATTATAAAAGAGATGAGATTTGATTGATTTAATATTTAATTTTTAAAAGGTGAGATTGTATTTGTTTGTAATAGTAAAAATTTGGATTTTTGTCGGACCATAATTGAATGAGGATTGAACCTAGAACCTCATGGTCACATCATGTCGTTAAACCATGTTCTTGTTAGTGTATAAGATTGCGTTCTATAGTCAATTTCAATTTTCACATTATTTAATTAAATAATTTTATAAAAAAAATGTGTTTTTTTAATTTATTGGTTTCGTACATTGAAGCCTCGAGCTGAGCGTCCCGAAGGCAAAGGAATCAGAAGCATGATGTGAGAGACAATGACTTTTAGACCCCATTAATGCCTTTCTCTCTCTCTCTCATTATTATTCCTTCTTATTAAAATTATCATCATCATTTCTCTTCTATTTATGTAATCTCTATTCCAATTTTCATCCATCCCTAAATTTATTCAAAATCTATTTTAAATCTCAAATTACTTTTTAACGAAACTGTATATTACCAACAAAAATATAACTCGATTGACATAATTTATAAAATGATCGAATAGTAAAATCTAAAATGATGTCCTAGACTATAATACCCTTCTAAACCCTAAACCTAAACACTACCAATGAGATAAAATTTGTTTTGGTTATTTAAGAAAAATGATATTTTTCAAAATAGATCCCTCAAAAAAGGATATTTAGAAAGATTTTCTTTTGATAAATAGACCTAATTTTGGTCTTATTTACCCCAAAAGTCCAAGAGAGCAAAGTAAATGAAATATTAAATATTTTCTAGGCCCAATGGGCTTGGACCGTCTCATCAGTGTACTTGAACTTCTGCTCAACCCCTTCAATTTTTTATTTTATTATTATTATTTTTTTTTTTTTTACAACGGCTAAACTTTTTTTTTTTTTTAGTACATTGGGGGTGGGGGATTCGAACCACAGATCTCTTGGTCATGAACACATATATGTGTCAGCTGAGCCATGCTCGCTTTGGCAGCTAAACCTCTTCAATGAGGGCGAGTTGTATAAATCCATTTTTACAAATAAAATTAATATTATGTAATTATTTATTTGTGTAATTATTTAGTTCAAATAAGTTCCATTTAATGTATTATTAAACCATCATTCAATAAGTAATAAAATTATATATAAAAAAAAAATTGTTACTGCGGGTTCGCCTAGATAGTCTAGAATGAGGGTTTGATTCTATCCGTCCTTTTGCAGAGTTTTAAAATTATCAAAAAAATCAGCATCACCGTCTAAATGTACGGAGATTTAAGGTCAGATGTTCGATCGCTCAAAGGTTGCACGATTAGAGAAAAAAGAATGCATGTACATACAATGTGCAAGAATATGCTCATTTTAGTAGCTCGAGTGAACGATTAAAGGTAATTATTAATATAACTGATATGCTCTTAGAGAAAAGCTATATATTTAATTGAATGCTTGGTAATGCTAAGTCAAAAGAATTTGTAAACAATTCATGCCAATGGTCTCTTCAACAACCAGTAGATGTCTGTATTTTTTTCAAATAGCTGAGAAATAATCTGATGATCACAATTTTATACTCCTATTGTCAAGTGAACAGTATTTGGTTGAACTCAACACCCTGCCTAACAGTCTCATGTATTCTAAACAACCGCGACGTTACCGTACGCTAGCGTCTCTTCGTCGGACGGTAACCCAGTGGGTGGCTCGGTGGCAAAACGTCGGCTCGGTGACGAGCAGCTTGTATGGGATTTTTTTTTTTGTGGGGGGGGGGGGGGGGGGGGGGTCAACTTCTTCAGCTAGCGTCGGGACGTTATCTTGGCGGCGGGTAGCAAGGGCAGGGCGTCAACTTTTTTTGAAAATTTACTGTATTTATTGTCAAATTTTCCCACCAAATCATCTTGTTTATATTATAGGAAAATTGTAATAGATGTCAATTTAGACTAAAATAATTAAAAATGTACCACTTTTTAAAAAAAATTGCAACCATTTCTATCATAGTATGATCTATCGGTGATAGTAGTGATAGTCATATATCAACGATAGTTTCTATCAGAGATAACCACTGATTTTTTTTTTGTCATATTTGCAAAATGTTTTAAATTTTGCTAAGTTCTCAATTATTTTGGGTGTTGTTTGTGCAACGAGCTCTATATTATATTTATAAACATTTTTTATTTTTTTAATTTTTAAAAACGTTTTCGTAATGTAAAATTTATTATGGTAATAAAAAATCTCAAAATAATCTGCAAGTGTCTTTGGTTCAAGATGAGCATTATTCTTTTAAAAAAAAAAATTAATTATTATTTTAAACCTTCAAATTTGATGTTTTATTTCATCCATGTGATTTTGTTAACTTTCTAATACGTACCATTACTATAAATTAGTAGTTTTCTTTAAGTGGTATCTTTCTCAAATGTAGGCTATGAATGATTTTAGAAATTACAAATAACAACCTAGCTCAACTGACATAAAAATACACCTTCGATCAAAATTCAAAAAATCAGAGATTCGTATCCCAACAATAGGTGTTGTAACAAAAACAAAGGCTTTAAAAATTTGGAGTGTGAATAAGAATTATAATGAAAGTTTAAAAAAAATACATAGAAACAACAAAAACAAAGATTTTAAAAATTTGGAGTGTGAATAAGAATTATAATGAAAGTTTAAAAAGAATACATAGAAGCAAGGTATTAAATTTCCATTGACATTTCTACATATTCATAGGTTCGACATCGACATAAAAAATGAATTAACATTTCCATTATATCGTAAAAAATAGATGAGGTATTAACCAAAATAACACCAAAATGTAACGAAGGTGAATATTATATCGATAATAAGTAATATAACTCATTTAAATAGAATAAAATGTTTAATTATTAATTTACATTTTCATCAAATTGAAATTTCCATATTTCTATCAAAATTTGATAGCTTGGAAATTAAAATTGTAATTTAACAAAAGAAAAAAAAAAATGGGTACGACGTCGTTCGTGGTTGATTTGACTGCACATTTGTATTAAGCTTAGGAGTTAATTAAGACGACAGACGGTCAAAGATTTGACGTGGTAAAATCGCCTAAATTAGCAAATCCCATCCTAGAAAAACGAGACGACAAATAAAAGAAAGACAAAAGAAAAAAGTAAAAAACACGACGACGACAACTTCTTCTGTTGTTGTTTCAGTCGAACACAGATCTGCTCCGCCACTCAGCTTCTTCGCAATAATGGTTAATTTCTCTTCTCAATTCCTAATCTCCATTTTCCTCTTCTCATTTCTCCACCCCATTTCCTCATTCACTCTTCGAACCCTCCCCAAAGAACCCAATTTCGATCCTCACATTTCCCTCATCGGAGACGCCGCCCTCGTCGACGGCGACGGCGCTTCTTTCGTCAAATTAACCCGCCCCGTCGCTTCCAGCTTCGGCCTTCTCTTACACAATAAACCCTTCAAGATTCACGATTCCACGTCGTTTTATGCCCAATTCACTTTCTCTGTCTCGCCCGACAACGGCGATGGCCTCATTCTCTCACTTTTCCCCGGTGGTACTTTCCCCGACGAGGTCTCCCCGGAAAAATGGCTTCACAGTATCGAATTCGTCTCTGCTAATGGGAGGAGTAATTTGAGTGGTGGGTATGTGAAGACGGAGAAGGGGATTGCTGTTCCCAACAATGTGGGGAAATTGACGTCGTGGGTCGATTACGATTCCAGCTCGAAAATGCTGGAAATTAGGCTGAGTAAATTTGGGGATTCGAGGCCTTACGATCCCTTATTGACATACCCAATTGATCTGCAGAGTAAATGCCAAGGGAGGGAAGTATTTGTGGGATTAAGCTCGTGGAATAGCAAGTCATCTGAGTGGAGCAGTGTGTTTTCATGGCGGTTTGGTCTTAGAAATGTCCCCAAATGGATGCATTCCATGCCGGTGGATCCACGGCGGCATTCCGATAAACAAGATGATGGCTTTGGTTTGCACAAGAATCATCTTCGGCCTCTAAGGATTTTTGCTGGGCTAATCTTTGCCACCGGCTGCGGCGCGTTAATGGCGTTTTTGATGCTGTTCGTGTGGGCAATTGCGGGCAATAGAAATGCCATATTTGGTTCCCAGACCCAATCTGTGGATTTTCAGTACGAAAAGGTTAGTGTAGTTGTAGAGGATGAATCGAAAGACGGTAGCATAAGAGGATGAAGGCTATGAAGATTGTTATTAAGTTCGTGGAAGGTGCCTGCAGTTATCCAAAATGTTGAAAATGTGCTCAAGAATCAGACAGACAAACGGGGTTTAGGATTTGGTTGTGTTTTAGTTTGTTGCAATGTATGTTTGTCATTTGGATATTCTTCTTTGCCTGTTGTTTGGTTTTTTGTTTGCTTTCTTCTTATGATGAAGATGAACCAACATTCTCTCAAAGATTGATCTGTGGTTTTATGGTAGTTTGGTTAAATTGATTGAAGTCTCTGAGGCATTCTTCTGCTTCATCAAACGGGTTAATTTGTTTATCTATATCGTAACCATTTCTCCTAGTTCCTAGGATAGGAGAAATTATTTGAGGAGTTAGTCACAATATTACTTACAGTTTTGTCCTGTCGGATGTAAGAGAGATAAATTACAAAAGTATTTCAAGACTATTTTAAAGATCTGTTGGAGGATTATACAGTTGCATGCTTTTAGTTGAAATGATTTAAATTAGCCATTTTTTCTCTGTTAGTTTCTGTGGAATGGGCTAAATAGCTGATGAAAGTTGACCTCTAAAATGTTGTCATTTATTACTTAAAAAAAAAAACAGCTTTCTGAACTAAATATCTGATAGTTGAAAGAAGGCAAAAAGATTTGAAAATGCCAGATTCTAACTTCAGAGGTTAAGAGTTATCTCGTAGTAGTAGCCTATTGTTACATTTAACCCAACAAAGGCCCTGCTAAATTAAGAACAATACAGCAGCAAAAATACTTCCTCTGAATCGAAGTGCAAACCTTGCTTTGATGGTAGTCTGTCATCCTGATACCAATTTCACAAAGATGCAGATGGAATTGAGCATTATGAGAGGAACTCTTAAATATTGTGTTGCATAGATAAGGCCTATAAGCTGCCCCTTGAATGACTTTGTTCTGCCTCCTGAGAAGTCTGAGAAGCTCCATCCTCGAGAAAGAAAACGATCTTCGTTTAGAATCGCTAGAGCATTAGCGAGTAGCAGACAACCTTCTAGAAGTGTCCACAATCCCATTTATCTGTGTTGCATTGCAAAGAACTTACTCATTAAACACATGGCATACCCAAAGAATTTGACCCTATACTTAAAAGTTCTCAAGCACTGTACTCAAAATGACAAGATAGCAGATGATGCAAAGAACTACAGAATGATGGGTTAAGAAACATGGGCAGACAGGAACAGGGTTCACCTCGACTAATCTCACGGGACAACCGTCTGACCTTACTACATTTAGTTGTCAAGAAAACTCTAAGATATTAAATCCTAGATAGGTGATCACCATGAATTGAACTCATTTCCAAAGAAACATGTTTAGATAGGAATAGGATTCACTCATGTTCAAAGATGATCAAGATTCATATCCAATGATCTTCAAATGGGGGCTGAACTAAAGGAAATGTCAGATGCATTTAATTTAGATTATTATAGCTAAACTGCAGTAGCGATGATGATCATCTGATTACCAATGATCGCAAAAACAAAGAGGGAATAAAAACTAACCATCACTCGAAATGATTCAGTTTTCTTTTCCCCCTCTTTTCATTTCTGAAGCATTTTCCCACCCCAAAACTTGATTTTTTCAATAATTTGGCCTAATTTTTCATCCAATAACTCAGGGAACCAGTCCTAAAACTAAAAAGACACAGATTTCATAATTCGGAATTAAACTCTACAATTTGTAACCATACAATTACACATTACTGAAGCAAGAATTATGAATTCAAGCAATTGATATAAGGAAATCAAATTCATGTAGGCAATCGTGAGCCGAATGATCGATCAAGCGATAACGAAGCGCAGAGCGTAATTCGTAACCTAAGTTCAAAGTAGGCGAAAGAATCAAAATCTAAGATGCAGATCTTTCGTGAAGAAGAAATGGGATTAAGATTTATAAGAGGAAAAAACTGCCGGTACCTGATCGGAGAAAGCGGAGGAGTTGGAAACGGCCGGTTGTGAAGGCTTTCTTTCGCAGGCTACAGATTACAGAGTGAACCCGGGAACCAGAGGGAGAAGACTACACTAAAGTTAAATCACAATTTATTTTTTTTTAATATCATTTTTTCATGGAAAATTGTAGTAAATGACAATTTAAGACTTATTGTTTGCAAATATAGCATGTTTTTAAAAATTTTGCGGATATAGCAATTTCTATCGTTGATATCTTATGACTGATAGAAGTCTATCGCTGATCACCTCAGCTTTTTATAGATTTTTGTCAGTGATAATAGTCTATCAGAGATAATAGTCTATCACTGATAGAAGTCTATCAGTGATATAATAAAGTCTACCAGTGATAGAAACGGATTTTTTTGCCATATTTGCAAAACATTTTAAAGTTTGCTAAATTTGCAATTAGTTTGGGCTTGATTGCTATTTGTGCAACCAGCCCTTTTTTCATTTAATTTTTTTCCTAATTAAATTATATAAAAGGTTAAAAATCATTTTTGGCAGCTAAACTTTCTCTTAACTTTAAATTTGTAACAGTTTAATCTTGCACTTTTCAATTTATATCAATTTAGTCACTGAATTTAATATATATTAATTTAGTACCTATACTTATTTACATATTTTTATTATTTGGTTTTATATATGACTTTTACTTTAGTATATTTCAATTAGTCTCTAAAAAGTTAATGGAACTTTAGTATATATTAATTTAATCTTTATATTTTAATTTTTTTAATAATATAATTCATACCGTAAAAATGAAGAATGCCATCAAAATGAAGTATAAGTTTCGCGGAACAATCACTTACCTTACTATTCATTTGATCCTTAATAAATTAATCGATCTACATATTTTTATATTTGGTTTTATATATATCTCAGACCTTGTAGTTTATAAATACTTTAGGTTTCTAATCAATTAATCAATTCACATTAAATTTTAATAATATTTTCATAATACGGAGTAGCTTGTTATTAACTTTAAAGTATGTGGACTAAATTATTATAAAATTGAAAAATACATGAACTATTAGCTACAAATCAAAGTGAAGAGACTAAACTATTATTCTCACAAAAGTTGATCAAAAATGTTTTTTAACCGGTATAAAACAATTTTACCCCAACCTAAATTGTTACAATATTTTTTTAAAAATTCACACCTTTGCTATTTACTAGATACAAAGTTAAAAATTTAGAGACCTATTAGACACAAAATTGAAAGTTTAAGAACCTTTTAGGTGCAAATGAAGACTGAAAACCATAAAATCGAATGAATCAAATATTTTAGCCCCATTGAGCCTCATCTTAGCAGCATGGCCATCGAGGTTCCGCTCCTCACAGCAGTGCCGTCAAACCGGCTCCCTAACAACAAGGCGCGAGCCTTCTTCAACTCTTCTTAGATTTTTTTCTTTCTTTAAATTCGCGTCTCCAACCTCCTATTCTCAAATTCATCAACCGTCAATATAATAGTGCCAACAAGAGCGTAGTTTAACAGACGTGTTGTGTTGTATTAAAATTAAGAGATTGGTTTAATCCCCCATCCCCACCCTAACCTGTTGTAAAAAAAAATAGAGCCCAAAAATCATAAACGAACCGATGGGTTCTGTATTTGGATATTGGTTCGGTTCTTCTTTTAAAAAACTGACTGGGTCGATTCGATTATTCATTTCCAACCGATATCCACCTCTCCTATAAACTTGAAGAGCTCTGGATTTTTGAAGAGCTCCGATTTAGACTTCTTGAGAAGAATCACTCTTCTTCTTCTTCTTCACACTTTCTTTCCCACGATCCGAGAGCAGCTGGATTTCCCTCCTTACTCCACCCTAATAACTCACTCTCGGATCGCGACTATCTAGACTTTTGTATTTTTCCCTTCTTCTATTGGATCAGCCTCTCCCAGACTTGAATTTGGCTACCATTTTCTCTCTGCGGAGACCATCAATGTAAGTTTCAGTCTTCTGATCGTTTTCGAATTACATGTTGTTGATTCTGTATGTATTTTTACTTCAATGGGTCAATTCGGCAGAATTCGATGTTGGGATTTATGCATTGCTGTTGAATACATCAATACGATCGTGTTATGGGTAGAAAGGAATTTTATTGTGATTTTTGGACTTCTATTTTGAATTTTTTCTGATGATCTTTTCTTTCCTGCTTTGTCTAGAATTTTAATACACGTGGAGTATGGGAATGGAGTTTTATTAAAAAAGAATTTAAAACTCATTCTTTACAAAGTAAAACTCTCAGCTATATATAGAGTCTCTGGCCTAAATAACAAACTAACAGATAATAGAATACACGTGTTTAACTAATTACATTGCTAACAAATCCAACTAACTTAATACTCCCCCTCACGTTGGAATGTGGATATCAAGAACACCCAACTTGGACATTAGAGAACCCAAAATTGAAGATGGCAAAGCTTTGGTGAACATATCTGCAAGCTGTAGATGAGAACGAATGGGTAAAAGCTTGAGAAAGCCTTCAATAATCTTGTCTCGGACAAAATGACAGTCGATTTCGATATGCTTGGTTCGTTCATGAAAAGTTGGATTTGAAGCGATGGAGATTGCCGCTTCATTATCACAATAAACAACGGCAGGGAGTATAGAAGGGATATGTAAATCTGTTAGTAGTTGGGAAAGCCATAATAATTCACTAGTAACGGCAGCCAAAGCTCTATATTCTGCTTCCGCGGAAGAACGTGAGATAGTAGGTTGTTTCTTAGATTTCCAAGAAATCAACGAATCGCCCAAAAAAAATGCAAAAACCAGTCACTGAACGTCTAGTGTCCAAGCAAGCTCCCCAATCAGCATCAACAAAAGCGCGAAGCTGGAATAATTTTGCTGGACGCAACAAAACACCTTGGCCAGATGATTGTTTGAGATAACGTAAGAGATGGTAAACTGCTTGCAAGTGTGTATGAGTAGGATGTTGCAAAAATTGACTTAATCTATGAACTGAGAAAGAAATATCCGGCCGCGAAATTTGGAGATATAATAATCTTCCAATAAGTCTCCGATAGCAAGTAATATCCTCCTCACATAATGGAGTTCCAGTAGTTTTAGACAATTTAATATTTGGATCCATTGGAGTAGAAGTGGGCTTTGCATCAAGGAGGTGCGTGTCTTCAAGAATCTGAAGACAATATTTCCTTTGTGACAAATAAAGTCCTTGTTGAGAACGAGACAACTCAAGGCCAAGAAAATATTTTGCTGGTCCCAAATCTTTGAGCATAAAATGAGAACGTAAGATACTCTTTACAGAATCAATCTCGATGGGTGATGGACCAGTTAAAATTATATCGTCAACATAAACGAGTAAGGCAACAAAAGAAGCACCTGTTCCTCTAGTAAACAATGAATAATCACTTTTGGATTGAGCAAAGCCATGAGTAAATAGAACTCCAGAAAATTTTGTGAACCATTGGCGTGAAGCTTGTTTTAAACCATATATGGACTTATTGAGGCGACAAACTAACTTCTCCCCTTTAGTATGAGAAACATTGGAGACAGTATAACCCAAGGGTAGGGTCATGTAAACTTCTTCAAATAAGTCACCATTAAGAAATGCATTATTAACGTCCATTTGAGAAAGCGGCCAATTGAAAGAGGTTGCTAATGTTAAAAGAACTTTAACCGTGACAATTTTAGCTACCGGAGAAAAAGTATCCAAGAAGTCGATGCCTTCTTGTTGGTTGTACCCTTTAGCAACGAGTCGTGCCTTGTATCGATCAACAGTACCATCGACTTTATATTTGACTCTATAAACCCATTTACACCCAATAGTGTGATGGCCTTGGGGTAAGGGAATGACACTCCAAGTATGAGTGCGTTCCATGGCAGCAATTTCATCATCCATTGCATGTCTCCATTGAGGAAAACGAACTGCTTGATGAAAATAGGTAGGCTCGTATTCAGTAGAAACGTTTAAAACAAAACGTTTATGAAGAGTCGAATAGGCATCATAAGAAATGTATTTGCCAAAATGAAATGGCGCAGGGGATGAACTCATAGGTCTCTGTGAGAGAATATTACAATGAAAATCCCTCAAGTAATTAGGAGGACATCGTGATCGAGATGATCTGCGAGGTGCATCAACTGGCTCAACAATAGCAGAAGGATCACGAATTAGATGATTTAATTCAGTCATTGGAATGGACTCCTGTATAATAGTCTCAGTGGGTAAAGAAGCACCATTATGTACAATTTCAGAGAACAAATTTGGAGAATGACCATCCTCAAAAACCTCAACCATGGGACAAGGCAAAACAAAATCTTTAAGAAATTCAGTCGTGGAAGGTGAATTCTGAGGATGCACAGACTGAAAAGGGAACAAATCCTCAAAAAAAATAACATCCCTGGAGATAAGAAATTGTTTCTTAACAATGTCATATAATCGATAACCCTTGACGCCGGCTGGATATCCCATAAAAACACATGGGCTGGCACGAGGATCAAATTTCGAGCGTCGGACAGACAAGGTGGAAGAATATGCAAGACAACCAAAAATGCGCAAAGAGGAATAATCAACTTCTTTGGCAAATAACACATTGTAAGGTGTTCGGTTGGACAATAACGGCATCGGAGTTCGATTTATCAAATAAGATGCAGTAAGAACACATTCTCCCCAAAAGGAAAGAGGTACATGAGATTGAAACATGAGGGCACGAGCCACATTGAGAAGATGCTGGTGTTTTCGTTCAACAACAGAATTCTGTTGTGGTGTTGCAACACAAGAAAATTGATGGAGAGTGCCGACAGAAGCAAAGAAATCTTGAAAAGACAATTCTGGTGCATTATCAGAACGAAACACCTTGATAACTTTTGAAAATTGAGTCTCAATCAACTTGAAAAAACGTGGTATGATATGTAAAACATCATTCTTATGTCTCAACAAATAAATCCATGTATACCTTGAGCAATCATCCACTAAAGTCAAGAAATAAGAATAACCAGCATGAGTTTGGGTATTAAAAGGTCCCCAAATATCACAATGCAATAGATCAAAAACATTGGCAGCTACATTATTCTTGGCGGAAAAAGAAAGACGACGTTGCTTTGCCAGAGGACAAATACGACACATGTCTGTAGGTGAATCAGAAAAATGTAGACATTCTTTCAAAGTATTTAATCGAGCAAGAGAGGGGTGCCCCAATCGACAATGCCAAACAGAAGAAGATGCCTTACAAGCCAAAACAGTAGCACTAACAGCTTTAGAAGACAACACAGAGGGCAAACCGAACACATATAAGCCATCAACACAGTCAATCTTGCCAATCGTCTGTAATTTTAACTTGTCCTGAATAAAGCAAGTGTTTCCAGAGAAGTTAATGGAATATCGATCATTTTTTAGCAATGCACTCACCGAGATCAAATTATAGGAAAATTGAGGAATGTATAGCACATCAGATAAAAACAAATCCTCTCCCAATTGGATATCACCAATGAATGCAACAGATAGACGTGTTTGATTAGGCAGAATCACAGAAGTGCGAATGGCAGGACGTAAATGAACAAACATGGATTGAGTATAGCAAATATGACTAGAAGCGCCTGAATCAATCACCCAAGTATAAAGAGGTTGTCTCCTAATTGATGAAGGAACAGAGAGACAAGTACCTGCGATGTGAGTCATCTCTGGTTTAACTTCCCCTTCAGGTTTGACAATTGTTAAGTGATTCTGTAGCATGGTCATAAGATTGGTGTACTGATCAGTATTGAGACTTGCAAAAAAAACAGATTGAGTGGTGGCGTTTGTATCCGTTCCCGGATTAGCACCATTGGATGAACTTGAAGATGAACGCTGATTGTTGAACTTATAACCTGGTGGATAACCATGCAATTTGTAACACTTATCGATGACATGGCCCTTGATTCCGCAGTGGGAACAGATAGGGCGTTGTCCATCCTTCCTTTTGAATCGATCATTGTTACCACGCTTCGGATTATCAGCATTTGCCAGTAAGGTAACAGATTCGATGGAGGAAGAAAGTGTGCGGCCAGCAGATCTCTGATGCTCTTCTTGAATTACTAAGGAAAATACTTTGTTGATTGGAGGCAGAGGCGTAATCAACAAAATTTGAGCGCGGAGAGCACCATAAGACTCATTGAGCCCCATCAGAAAAATCATGACAAACTCTGAATTCAAGTATTCCAATAGCGTCTTCGATCCTCCACAAGTACAATCACCAAGAGGTCGATATTCAATGAGATCCTGCCAAAGAGTTGTAAGTTTCACATAGTAAGTTTCAACAGATAACGAACCTTGAGTCGTAGTGACTAAATCCTTTCTTAATTGATATATGTGTGGACCGTTGATTTGTCGATAACGTTCCTTCAATTCCTCCCAAATATCCTTGGCGCAACCAGTGTAAACAAGACTTGCAGCTATTTCTCTGGAAATTGAATTGACGATCCAAGAAGTGATGATATCGTTATTGCATTGCCATGCCGATAAGAGATTTCCTTCAGGTTTCTTGATTGAGCCATTAATAAACCCTAACTTGTTCTTTCCAGACAAAGCAAGAAGCATAGCCTTGCTCCAAGAAATATAATTGCTGGCTCCAACGAGCGGAAGCGTAACCAGCGTTGCAGTAGGAGCATTTGAGTGATGAAGGAGGTATGGATTCAATTGTGTTTCAAGATCAAAGGAATCCACGACGGAGGACGGCGGTGCAGAGGTGGTTGCGTCTACCAGCGGTGCAGAGGTGGTTGCGTCTACCATGGCGAATCGCAAGAAGAAAACGGAGAAGAAGAATTTGCGTAACAGAATAGGAAGAAGAAAACTCTGAAATGAAGAGTCTCTGAAATGAAGAGTCTGTAAGAAAAAAAAACTGAAATGAAGTTACCTCACGCAAACAAACCACGATTCACGCGAATTCACTTCACACGCAAACAGCGTGATTCACTTCACACGCAAACAACAGCGTGATTCACTTCACACGCAAACAGCAGGCCACGAGTCACGCGAGAAAAAAAATAATTCTCTGATACCATAATACACGTGGAGTATGGGAATGGAGTTTTATTAAAACAGAATTTAAAACTCATTCTTTACAAAGTAAAACTCTCAGCTATATATAGAGTCTCTGGCCTAAATAACAAACTAACAGATAATAGAATACACGTGTTTAACTAATTACATTGCTAACAAATCCAACTAACTTAATAAATTTTGATCCTAGTGCGCTCTTCTGGGTGGGAAGATATAGGGATAACCATATTTCCATTTCGACTTCTTTACATAATTGAGGTGGGTGCAAAGTGAGGTATCCACTTTGTTCTTTGGAAATTCTCAAAAGGGTCCTCTATATTTCATATTTCATAATTCATTCAAGTTATTTATGTTTTTTTTAATGTAATAGTACATTTTCAGCTTCTTCAAGGCAATGGCAAAGTTCAGGGACAGGACTGAAGATTTTAAAGATGTTGTGCGACATTGTGCTATTTCTTTAGGGTTTAACGAGGTTTGTATGATTTTCAAGTATATAGTTGCTTGTTGATGTGAAATTTGGACTATATATTTCTGGTGAACAATTAGCTCGTTTTCTTTCTGAAAAATGATCAGACTACACCAGATTTTGTATTACAATAGTTTTATCTTTTTAAAATTTTATGTGTTCTTCGAGGTGATTGAAGATGTTCTTTTACCAAAAGGAACCATGAGTTGTAGTTTCTGTGCTGTCACAACAAGAAATTCTTGTTATCGAATGTTTTAGCGTTGCTCTCAAAACATCCTTACCTAAGTACAATGCTTTTGCAGTCCAAGTTGGCGGCTACTATGGCATCTTTCATCATTCAGAAACCTCGGCAAAGGTCACCTTTCATCAAAGCTGCTCTAAAAACGGTAGAATTATCAATATAGAAATGTTTTGGTTTTTTGTTTCCTCCTTTTCATGAGAACTTAGTTGTAGCATAAATTGATTTCTTTCAATGATTTGTTTCATCAATTACAATTTCCGAATGTGTTAAAAAAATTACTCTTAACGTTTGTGACACTGAAAATGTATATGAACATGCAATTATCATGTTTGACTCTTTTACTTGTCTTGAATCAGCTTGAAAGCATTGTTGCTCTTGAAGAGTTTATGTTGAAACATCAAAAGGACTATGTAGATATGTATCGCACAACAGATCAAGAGAGAGACGATATTGAACAGGAGGTGAGCCTTCCAACTACTGTGGAGTTCACTAAGTAATATTAGAATACAAGTCTAGATGGAAATAATAAGATTGCTTGATGAAACTTTTGGCTACAAAGAAGAACTCTCAAAGTGAGAGTGATAGTTTATTTTAATCATGGCCATAGTTTGTTGTGTGGATATGCTAAGTCATAATTCATTAGATATGATTTTCATGAAGGTGAAGTGCTTAACTGTTTTTTCTTCCTGGCATATCTTCACACACACACACGGACACACTTTTGTCTATTAATTATTATTGGTTCGTTTTTTTTTCCTAATAAAAGTAACTTTTATGTGTGGCATATAATCACATTGTGATGTCAATAGCTAAATACGTACTTTATTGAGTTTTGTTTGGGATATTTTATTATGTATGTATTTTCATACAGTAATGCAGAATATGTATATTATAACTATACACAGGTAACTGCCTTCATCAAAGCATGCCAAGAACAAATTGACATCCTAAAAAACAACATCAATGAGGATGAAGCACATTCAAAGGGCTGGCGTGGTGCTAGGACTGATGATGCTAATGCTGATACCATTGCACACAAACATGGGGTGGTGAGTGTTGTTTTTTCTTTCTGTTCATATTTACTACTTGTTTATTTTATTTTTCCTAGCTTGCACACTTGTCCAAACTACTTACCCTTCCTTGAAGAAGAAAAAGTGAGTCACTGAATGTTGTTGCCCTGTCTACCGTTCAAATTAATTTGAAATTGTTTACCCCATTACGTTCTCTAGTGCTCTCATTCTTCTGCTTGCTTGAGCTATATGTATTAAATCTTTAACATTGGTATTCTCCAATTTTCTTATGAATTCCCTAGTCCGGGCCCCTTCAAGGTTGTTACTGTTGGTCGGAATCTCATATCTTTAAAAACGTTGTCAGTTTTCATCTTCCCGGATGAGAGACATCCTTGTAATGAAATATTTTCCATACTTTTTGTAAGAATATCCTTCCCACACTCCCACCAAAAGTAATTGTTCCATTCTTGAATTTGAATCTCTTCTTTTAAATGCAGGTTCTAATTTTGAGTGAGAAACTCCATTCGGTAACGTCACAATTTGATAAGCTAAGAGCCATTCGGTTTCAAGATATCATAAACAAAGCAGTGCCAAGAAAAAAACTGAACCAAGTAAATAAACCACGTTCTGCAAATACCCCTGAATATAATAATACGGAGCTGAGGGAACCTGATAATTTTGAGCATCGACCTGTCCAAGCCCAACAGCAACTGTTGGATGATGAAACTCGTGCACTTCAGGTAATCAAAATATGGAGGGGAAACGAAATTTGATGAGAGTTCTATCATTTGTTAATTGAACGAAGCTTTCTTCTCGATGTGTAAAAGTTGAGAACTGAAAGCTGTTTTCTTCCAAATTTGTAGGTTGAGTTGACTAGTCTTCTTGACGCAGTCCAGGAAACAGAAACTAAGATGGTAGAGATGTCTGCTTTAAATCACCTTATGTCTACACACGTTTTACAGCAAGCACAGCAAATTGAATTTCTTTATGAACAGGTTAGCATTTCTAAATCAGTTTGTTTTCTTTTCTCAGTATCTCTCTAATCTCAACGGCTAATTTCAATTGCACCTTCCTTTTTAAGGGCTTTCAGAATCAAATTCGCACTATTCTCGGTTCTTATAAGTACTAAACTTCCTATTTGCTTTTTTTTCTTCATTAAACTCAAAATTAGGCTGTTGAAGCTACGAAGAACGTCGAGCTCGGTAATAAAGAACTTACCCAAGCAATTCAACGGAATAGCAGCAGCAGAACCTTCCTTCTGCTTTTTCTATTTGTGCTCACGTTTTCAATTATCTTTCTTGATTGGTATAGTTGATGGGATTGGTTGTTGTATCACATTTATGTTATACATTCACATAGAATCAAGAAAAGCTGAAATCACCGATGAAAATTTGGATCACATTTTTGTTACTGTAAGTATTTTCTTTAGTACCTAAACTCAAGTAGTTATCATTGTAAGTGGATTACAAGGTAGGGGTGGAACCATATAACTATCTTCCTTGAAGGAACTAATCTACTTGAGGGCTGGCTTCTCATTTGCCAGCTGTTATACAACAGGAGCGAACCCATCTGCTACTTCAATTTCTCAAAGTGCCCTGCATTCATTTGTAGCTGCTGAAGCATGAGGTTTTCCTGTGCCAAGTTTACCAAACCATGGCCTTTCTTTGTATGACCATGTGATTTTCAGGCTCAAGACTTACTGCCCTTCTTCGAGTTATGCTTCTCGCCGTCAGACTTGCGGCAGATGCAACCAGGATAAGGATTAGCGTAGAAGTTCTCCTCCAGTTTTGAAGACTTCCCGGAACGTCTGGGATATGGTAAGCCGATTCTCTCTTTATGCAAATCAGTAACTTTGGAAGAAAACTCTTCCGAGCTTAACACTCCTTTGTCCAATTGATCTATCAAATTCACAAAATTTATCCTGAAAATAGATGATAGTGTCTCTTAGATTGAGATAGAAACTCTTTTCTAATAGTTTTCTTCTTGTAATTTCAACAATGAGTTGAGATTATTTCACCCTGTAGATTTAGAGAGATTCTCTAGCTGACATGTTCCTTCTTAAAAGCTTGAGATCCATAAAATTTGAAAAAAAACTCACACGTCTTATCAACTACCATCACAGAGTATATTGGCTCAATTGGCAGGATCTAGTTAATTTAAGATTTTAGGATTTTCATTTAGGAATCTAGTCTTCCTACCATATTTTAAACTTTGTGAAGAAAAATTCTCGACTATCGATCTGTTCATCTGTATCTCTCTATACCTGTCAGGGCTGATGGTTTTTCGAAACCCTTCATATCTCCTGTGACCTTGGACAGCTTTAGCCATGTTCCCATCATAGGTGTATACGAAAACATCACTCTCTACTGCTACAACATAGTCTAAAGCAGCCAACTGGTTCTGATATTGTTTGAAAGGCTGCAATTCCTCTTCAGTTGCCAAAGATGAATGTGTAAAGATATTAGGAAACTTATCTTTTAGCGGTTTAATTCCGCCATCGCTGTAAATATTGCCAGCGACAATGTAGATATTTGTATCAGAAGGATATCCCATTGCCTCAAGAAACATAGCTACCTCTCTTGGAGTCATGGGGCACTCCCCTATCAGTCTTTGTTGGGTACCATTTATGTCTTTTACCTTCCAGTGTCTTACGTGAAACCTTAGGCTCATTAGCTCTTCATCCTCAGATTCAGTAAGGTTGTGATTACAGCCCGTGAATGCGAGCATGTCCTTTTCGTATCTGCAATCAAATATATTCATTCGCTATCAGGAACATATCGAACTTTTGGAGAACCCGCCGTGGTAGCTTAAACTGTATATGTGAATTAAATACTAATGAACTTATTTTTGCGATGTTCTTCGATATTTTCTAAGAAATGTAATGGAGTTCTCCTATCCTCAAGTTAAGAAAATTGGCACTGCTAAAGTTTGGGTTTTGCAATCAATCTCAATGCAGATGTAGGAAGGTATTCTCGAGTCTTTTTTCTTACCTTAAATGAAGAGCTAAATAAGGTTTGCCATTACTTCTGAGTCGAGCAGCCAGCGTGTTTCCAAGTTGTTCGATTTTGTTATCGAACCGTAAAGCTTCATACATTGCCCGACATCGTAGTTTTTGTGTCGATTCGGCAATACCATTGTTGGCTAGTCGAGAATCTGTGTGGGTTAACCGGATGACTTTATGCTGCTTCAACAAAGACGCCATATGTATTCTATAATAACGAGGCTGCATAGATTTACATTCAGAACGACATTTAAAAAACCGAGAGAGAGAGAGATAGATTGAACGAATGTACTGTGAATACCTTGGACCAAGAAACTGGGGCAGTGTCAAAGGGCTTGATAGCTGAAAGTTTTGAGGGGAGAGACTCTACTACATGAACTTCATCCTTCAAAACTTCAATAAAGTTTTGCCAGTTGAAGACATCTTTGAAATCACTGTAGAAAAGGAATTCTTATTATTCACAATTGTTTTATCATAGTATGATTTTTAGTATAATAGTATCAATTTGTTAAAAAGAAATAACAATTAGATCTTACGAAATTGAATCAAAACATGATTAATATATCAACATTTCACAATGAGAGAACTAAATTGAACTCTCTTAATGATGCTAATTAACTCCTAATTACATTCTCAATATGTAAGTAATGAATAAATTAAATACCTTGAGTCGGTCCAAAAGGATCTGTGATCTAAAGAAGGAAGAACAAGAGTTGCATTCATGAGTTTTGCTATAGCAACCAGGTCACTTATCTGCACAGTAATTAACAATCAAATTAACCAATCAACTTAAAAAACTAATCAAAATTTTATTCATTGTGCATGAGAGTTTAAGATGACAGACCCCAGTTTTCATCTGATTTAATCCTCCATTGGCTTGTGCAAGAAGGTACCCATTTGTTGTTTCAGTATCATTCCCTGATAATAAATAACCCATAAATTATTTCAGAAGATTAATAATCATTTTTTTTTTCTTGAAACAAGAAGATTGATAATAATAAGAGAACAAAAAAATATATTTCAATATATATATATATATATATATGAATTGCTTACATGATTCGTTCTTTGTTACATTGATGCATTTGTAATAGCCTCCACTTTCTGGCTGCTTCCATATCTCTAAAATCTAACTACCAAAAACCAATAGAAAAAATTTAGGCCTAGTTTGATAATCATTTGATTTTTAATTTTTTGTTTTTGAAAATTAAACATATAAATAACATTTTCACGTGTAACTTTTTTTTTTTTTTTTTGTTATCTACTTTCTACCCATATTTTAAAAAATCAAGCTAATCTTGAAAACTAAAAAACTAGCTTTGAAAATGTAGTTTTTGTTTTTAAAAATTGACTAAAAATTCAAATCTTTGTTTAAGAAGAGTGACGTAATAAATAATTAAGGAGAAAACAAACATAAATTTTAAAAATAAAAAACTAAAATCAAAATGGTTATCCGGAACTTAGATTACAATCTTTTCATAAAAGAACAAATAGAGTTTTTCACCAAGTATGGTAAAATTTTTATTTTTTTTTAATTATTTTTTTAAAGTAAGAAGGTAAGAAGAAAGGAAAATAAGAAAAGCTAGAATAAAAACAACCAATCACAAATAATCACGACCGAACACTTTTAGTTTATGTTTGATAATTATTCATGTTTTTTTCTAACTCATTTTTTTTTATGGACGGTTTTTGTTTCCGGTCCCTAAAAAATATAAATAAAAGCATTATTATATTATTCCACTAATAAAATGTATAAGAATTTTTTTTTAAAAAAAAAAATATAATATAACAATTAAAAAGAAGAAATGGATGTATCTTTTTTATTATTAAAAAAAAAGAAGAAAAAAAGAACATTAGCGGTAGGATTGTAACCTGAAGTTTTTGGGGTAATGGTTTGTGGGGGTTGGTTTTAGGGGCAGCAGAATCACGTTGTTCGCTCAAAGCACTATTTGATTGGTAAGCACTTTTGTGTTGAACAATGAAATTACCATCATGCCCTCCATTTTGTTCATTCCCCATCAACCGCATTTCTTCATAGGAATTAAGCAACATAAACTTGACAAACAAAGATATTGTAGAGAATGCCAAGAGCATCAAGCAGGCAATCACATAACATCCCGGCCGCCGCACCATCTCCGGCATCTGGCGGTGGACCTGGGGCCGGAACGAGGCCGCGACATGTTTAACGTCGTCGTCGTCGGTACCATCGACCGCAGCGAGTTTCCCGCCATCCTCATGGTCAAATTCTAAGACCCTTCTTCTCGTCATGAAGTAGAAAAGACGTGTGGTTGAATCTCCTGGGCATGGATTTGGTTCAGAGCTGGACATGTAAAAAAAAAAACACAAAAAAAATTGGTTATAGTGGAACACAAGGGATTTGACGGTTTATTAATTTTGTGAATTGTTTTTGTTGGGTGGTTTTTTTAATGGTTGTGGGAGAATTATGGGAACCGAATTTTGAGGGACAGAGTTGCTGATGATGATCCTATGTTTCCCCAATTTTTTCCACTTTTTTTTGGAAACGCAAATTTCTTTTTCTAAATGTGATCTCTCTTCTAATTAAGGATATTTCATCCTTTATTTCTAGAATTTCTCTTTCCTCTAATTAGAACTACTCGAATTAGGATCCAAACAAAGTTTTTCGCTTTTCCCAACTTGAAACATATAGTTAAATTGGTTAACAGTGCCACGATACACTGAAATTCAGCTCTTCGTCACTCCGATTCGTCCTTCCCCACACATCAAACTCATTTATTTCTTCAAAATGTAATGGAGGTTATTGGGTGAGCAAGAAATTATACGCGTTAAGTGTTGGTAATCGTAGGGCATAAAAAGCAAGGGTCATCCTTAATGTAGGGTAGAAAGCATAAGTATGGCCTTGCGTTGACGAGATTAAGAAATCAAATATTTAGATTATTTTTTCACTTTACCTGTTGTTGAACTAAAAAAAATAAAAAAATGAGTAACTAATTTTAATTGATATAGTCTTTTGTTTGAATCACAGCATATAAATATATAGGTAGTAAATTTTTTGGCATATATATAAAAAGGTAATTATGTATGGTTTTAAAAAAGTTTTAGAAGTTTAAATTATAAAATTTGTAGTTTGAGATATGTAAACTCGTGTATTAAATAAGGAGAGTTGATACTTTTTTACCCTAAGCATTTATGGTAAATATTGAAAATTTCTTACGGTTAATTTTGGTAAATATCTACAATGGAGAAGACAACAAGAATTAGAGACGATGCGATGTTGGTTGAAGAAATTAGATGGTGAAACAAAAACTAGTGATTTGAAGGTTGGACCGAAAGGAAGATTAAAGTTAGAGGATAGTTCTATCAACAGTGAATATGTATACTGTCAACAAGAGCATAGTTCAACGACATGATGTATCGCTTAGTGACCATGAGATCCTAGGTTCAATCTTCATCCAAACATCTTGTAAAAAAACAGTGAATATGTATACTTAATGTTAAATTTAGCTTTCCTTAAATAGTAATAGGTTAGTGCGAGCCATCAACTACATTAAGCTAGGCACGTAAGTTTGTGGTCGTCGATCGTGCCTTAACTTTTTTTCTCAATGACTTTTCGAGATTGCATATTACACCAAAATGAAATCACGACTAATTAACTAGATGAATATCATACCGATATGGATTATATAAACAATGGATGACCATTCTATTGGGTAACATAGAATCTCATCACCGAAAAAGACCTCTAGAGATTTTTTATTTATTTTGTTACCAATAGCATAAGGCAAATGTATACCATCAACTCGTAATTTGAAACATTTATTTATAAAGGAAATATGGAACAAAATGATTTTTTTTTTTAAAAGTATTTGCATGAATAATTAATCAACAAATTCAGAACTCCAAAAAAAAAACAAAAATCAAACCTATTTTGGCGCCAAACATAACTAATGAAATTTACCCATTTGGATATTTGTTCAAATTTTGTAAGGAGATTCATTTTTGGAGTTGGATAATTTTGGACATCGCACTGTGAGTCTGTGACAAAGAATGAGCGTCTTCTTCTTTACACCAGATACCATAAATTGGATCATTACTTGAAACCCTAGATATCGACTTATCGAAGCGTCCTCAGATTTTCAGAGTCGGAAACGAGAATGCTGAAGAAGGGAAGGCATGGAGAAAGATTCAGGTATCTTTCCAAATCATGATTCGACCTTATTTAATTTCATGATGCTCATTTCATAATCGCTGGTTCAAGCCAAGATTTCCCCTAAAATTCATGGTATAGTGGAAGAAATACTTTCTCTTTAACATTTGTGAAAATGGTGGAGTACTGGGATTTGTTTTTTTGATTGAGTTACTGGATAATTTCACAGGGTGTAGTAGAGTCGGAGTATCTATGGACTCAGCAATATACGAGGTATAAAATGTTAATTCTGGATAATTTTGTGATGTAAACATTCATGTTTGTGATGTTAATTTTGTTAATTCGCAGGAAAGTTCTTATACTTTTGCTACCCTTATTTTCCTTCATATATATTTTTTTTTTGCTTTCTTGTTCTTGGGGGTTGCTATCTACCTTAATGTCTGTCTATTGTGAAGTGATTATCTCTAGGTTGTTCCATCTTTTTCTTCCTGAAACAATCAGTTCATCGATGAAATTGACATTCACAAGAACTCCAAAGATTCCAATTGGAGGAAATAGAGGAAGAGTAATTGTGGAGTAACAAGTTAACAACAAACCCCAAAGAGAAGTAACAACAATTATGGGTTCTTAAATCTCATTGGACTTTACAATCATCGCTAAAAGTTCTCCTATTGTGTTCGAGCCAAATAGTATTTGGTTACAGGGCCTGAGCCTTTTCCTTAGACGAGCACCAGAAAGGCAAGGAAGCCATTCTCTGGCAACCTAGGTAAGATCATGTGATGATGTGAACACTGAAGTTACTTAACCTTAATCATTTATGCTGTTTGATCTGTTTAGGATGCTTTTGATTCCCATAGTTCACATAGAAATAGTTGCTAGCAGTCCTCAAGATTGGCAAACGAGTTGTAGGAAAGTAGATCATAAGGGTCAAGGGCAACTGACCACAACCTCTTGAGATAACCATTTTCCCACCTCCAAATCATTCAAACTTTTGTTGGAAGTTCGAAACACAAGACTCAGGAAGAAAGAAGGGCTTCCTTCAACATTGCTCATCGAGAAGTTCTTTTTGCGTTTTAATCTATGGAGGTGAGGAAAACGTAGAGCACGAATGATATATAGTGATGTAGTAGAGTCAAACGGTTGTCCATGAGATTAGTCGAGGTGCACACGTGCGCAAGCTGACCCAGACCCTCACAGATAAAAAAAACAAACAAAAAAAGAAAAAAAGAAAAAGAAAGAGGTGTGTTAAATAACTTCTTAAAGATTTTCATCCAAGATTCTTTACCGTAGTCATATTTCAGTGAGTGTTAAAATTACTCTTACACGCTAGATGATGGAGCTGCTACCATTTCTGTTTTGATATGGAATATGCTTAGTATCTAAGTCAGGAGTCAAGTTATCACAATTTGATCCAAATCAGAATTCAATTTCAACCACATCTCTGGATTTCATTGTATTTCCTCTGATTGGAGGCATGCCTTTATTTTTCTTATATATATATTTTTAGGATAACGAATTTGGGAATAAGGATTTGAAGATGCCTTAATTACCCAACTATGCTTGTGTTGTAGTCTTTATTTTTCTTATGTTATTGTTTTGTTTCGACGGCACCACAAATTTGGATGATTAATTGATGTTAAACTTGATTAATAGTCTGCAACAGTGGAGTATTGCTTTCAAATTTGACTGTATTTTTAATCTCGAAATTCTCCCCATACATAGTCTCTTGTCCCAGTTGTAGAGAATCAAACGCCATGTGGCAAACCGAAGATCTGTCTCAATCCCATTCCCAACCAACTTTCTCAGGGTCGGGTCGGGTCGAATCTTCTAAGCAATAAAGGTTGACTATGGATGCATGTCTACCACCCATAACAACAATTGCTATTAGGAAACAAATCATTCTTAATTATTCAAAATTTAGCCAATAAAAAAAAAACTCAAAACTAATGACAAAAATGTCATATTGAAAACATCTAAACTCAGCCACAAAGTCAAATAAACAAAATAAGTTTAAATTCTATGCCAAAATAAAAAATCCAAACAAAAGCAGTCGCCCATCACCACTATAGCCACAAAAATTTGCACATCCATACAAATAGAGATTTGTCTTAGTTATGAATCTTCAACCAATTAAACTTTTAAAGCCAGTGTGAACATATCTCTTACAAATAAAACATTTAGACCGGTAAAAAGTTATAAGTTCAAATCTACTTCCTCTAAAAAGTCATAAATTATAGGGTTCGAATTCCTCTACTCCCATCCAAACATAGCTAAGTAAATAAAGACATCGATTTTCGTAATTATTGAAGTAAAAAAAAACTTATAAAGCCAAAGAAAAGAGTAAGAAATGAAATTCTTCCAACTCCCCCACTTCGAACTTGTCGAGAAATGTTGTCAGCATTGGTGATGATATTGTAGTTTAATTATGTGGTTCGATAATCCTTGTCGTCATTGCCACATCATAGTGAATATTCCATTAGGATTTTCTGATTCTCTCTCTCTTTATTGCAAATTAACAATTCAGGTCTCCCTATCTGACGGGACCCAATATAAGCAGCCTATGGTATCTCAACACGTGTGAAGTCTGTGGTAGTAATGGTGGACCACCCCACACTGTCACTGCCCCTTAGAAATGAGAATTGGGGAGAGCTGTCCTGACCTCGGACGGAGCCCGGCGGATGGTACAATCTTTCTGAAACTTACTAATTTCAAGGCAGGCGACACAGATGACACAGATCTTACTAATTTCATCATCTGCAATACTTTCCCCCTTCAATGGTATCATCTCTTTTTCCCTTGTAGCTTAGCTTACTTCTGTTTGTTTGTTTGCTGAGAAAATTATTCTTTCTGGGGTCATAGTTTGGTTAATTTTGATTTGGGTGTTCCAGAGAGGAAGCAGAGATGGAGTAAAAAGCTAATTTGTGCTTCAAGACAACATGTGTGTGCTCGAAGCAAAAGTGGGTTTATAAAATTTAGAGCTTCCAGTTCAACAGCAGGAAGTTATGGCGGATCTCCAGAGATATCTAAAGGTCAACCGGCGCCATGGCTTTCCACATGGCCGAGCAAACAGGTTTACAACTTACAACCCCCAATCCAATTCTCTCTCTCTCTCTCTCCATAATTTCAAATGATTTTTTTTATTAAAATATCATTTTAGTCGAATTTTTATTAAAAGTGACTTATAATATAATGAAATTCAAAGTAGGGACGAAGAATATATTTTAACATTTATTTTCTTTCCTCACCAATACGCTTCTCAGATCCTAATGGAAGAAAAGTATGCCCCTTTAAGTAAGGCCGACTGCACAAATTTTGCATATGCCTAATTCTTCTGAAATAAGTTTGCAATTGCCTTTTCAATGCAAAATTAAAGAGAACTTTATGTTATTAAATTAATTAATATTGATTTTTAAAAACTTTTATTTGCCTATTGTATATTTCATATGTTCTAAAGAAAGAAAATTGTACATTTCATAGTACATATATTAATTTAAAATCGAGCAATCTCACCCACTTAAAATCCCCTATTGTTTTTAGAAGTCTAAATTTTAATTGCACTTAAAAAAAAAAAGGTTTAATTGCACATTTAAGCAAAAGTAATCAATAAGTAGTAGTACCACACCCACAAGCAACGAATTAAATGGAAGAATTTCCAAGAACAAAATAGGCCCAAAGAGCCCAATATATCAAGAGCCCTCCACGCAACCAAAAAAAAAAAAGAAAAGAAAAAAAAGTGTTATTTTTTTAAGTTAAAAGGAAAATTTTGTATATAGAAAAAATTATACTGTGAAATAATTTTTTTAAAAATACTTCACAACAAAAAATAAAAACAATATTTTATTGTTTCCACTTATTTTCGCTGAATTTTCTATTAATATTTTTAAAATAAAATTTAAATGTTTTGACTAAAAAAAAAGAAAAGAAAAAAGAAAATTGAAATATAATTACTAATGGTACTCAAGTTTCTTGTTGTGAGTAGGTGGGAGATTCGAACTCTCCCCATGCAGTCAAAAATAAATAAATAAATAAATAAACAAAATTATACTTATTTCTTTAAAAAAAAATAAGTTTGGCAAGTTCGGACTCTAAATTACTTATTTCTCTGTCAAAAAAAGGAAAATTTTGCATCTGTATGATATGAATATTATAGCAATAATAATTTACTTTTATTATCATTTTTTTTTTAATATTTTCATCTAAATATAATTTTAATCATTTATGGGTTCGAATTATAAAAGATTGATAGTTGGAATTTTCACCCCTAAATATGATCCTCGAGTTTTAATTTTTTATTGGAAACATTGAGGATCCTGAAGTTAAGAAGGTAAATTATAATAAAAAAAAATAATGAAATAGAAGAGGAAGAGGAAGAGAAGTTAGGATTCGCGAATGCTCACAATCTCAACGCATTTTCCTGTGCTTTTAAAAACTCTGTTTGTCTCTCCCATTCTGTGTGTGTGTGTGTGTCATTTGCAGAGAGGCACATTCCTCCTTCTTGGTCATCCTCAAAACTCGACCTCACACAATTTAAACGCAGGTTCATTTTTTTTCTTTCTGTTTCTTTCTCTCTCTCTGTCTGTAACGCTTTCTCTCTTTATTTCTCCCTTTCTGTAGATCCCTGCAACCCAACCCAACCCAACCCAACCCCATTCTTTCTTCTTTCTTTCTTTCTCTCAAATCTATTTGAATTGCTTTATACATTTCCCCAAACCCAATACCCAATACCCTGCAACCCAGATCCCCCTGCTCTCCCGGAAACTTAACAGATTCATGTTCTTCTGCTACACTGCTCCCACTTAACTCAACCCTCCTTTTCTTTTTTAAAATCTCAGCCTTTTGATCAAGACCCATCTCCCAAAATGAAGCCTACGAGTCGTTTCTTCACCATCGGTCTCGTTGCCTCCTGGTACTCCTCCAACATTGGCGTTCTCTTGCTCAACAAGTATCTCCTCAGCAGCTATGGTTTCAAGTACCCGATCTTCCTCACCATGTGCCACATGACCGCTTGTTCTTTGCTCAGCTACGTTGCTATTGCTTGGTTGAAGCTCGTTCCTCTCCAGACCATTCGATCCCGCGTCCAATTCTTTAAGATCTCCGCCCTCAGCTTTGTCTTCTGCATCTCCGTTGTCTTCGGCAACATTTCCCTTCGCTATCTTCCCGTCTCTTTCAACCAGGCTATTGGTGCAACCACCCCCTTTTTCACCGCCGTTTTTGCTTACCTGATGACCCTCAAGAGGGAGGCTTGGCTCACTTATCTCACTCTCGTTCCTGTCGTTACCGGGGTTGTCATTGCCAGTGGGGTATGAATTCTTCTTTTCTATACTTTCCCACTAATTTCTGTTTTGCTCTGCCTGCCTAATTGTCTTGTGTTCTTATTTTCATTACACTTGAAAAGGGTACTTAACGTTTATTATGTTCTTTTGATAATACCGAGAGATGTATGCACCTATTCTGGAGTGGAAGGAGGGGGTTTCTAATTTCATATATTTGGACTTGAGCTGAAGCTTTTTCAGTCTTTTCTTAGTTTTCATTTGTTGGTATTTAAGGGTAGATATATTTGTTGGGTTTTACCATGTTTGTGTTGTGTCTTGTGTCTGTGACTCTGTGTTTGTACTTTCATTTCGTTCTCCCCTATTGAGTATTGTCAAAATCGTATGAAAATAAAGTGAGCGTAGAATTGGCCTCTGAAATTTTTCTTTCATGGCAACAGGGCGAACCAAGTTTCCATCTATTTGGGTTTCTGATATGTGTTGCAGCTACCGCTGCCAGAGCTCTCAAATCAGTACTTCAAGGAATTTTGCTTTCTGCAGAAGGGTAAGACTATTTCTTAAACTACTCTTCAATTTCAAACATTTATTGTTCCTAAACGGCCTTTAATCTTATACAGAGAGAAGCTGAATTCCATGAATCTCCTTTTGTATATGGCTCCTATGGCTGTTGTTTTCTTGCTCCCTGCAACACTTATTATGGAAGATAATGTGGTTGGTATCACACTAGCACTTGCTAGAGATGATAACAAGATCATCTGGTACCTTCTTTTCAATTCGTCACTAGCATATTTCGTAAATCTGACCAATTTTCTGGTCACGAAACACACCAGTGCGTTGACCCTTCAGGTATATTTTTCGTTTTTGTTGTATAGTGATGCTTGTTACTGTTCAGAATATGCCTGAATTTAGTTAAAGACCCAAATGTATAAACTGATGGATTGTGATAAATTTACTTATGTGTGGGCTCTCTACCTAACACATGAACTACTAATATTAAATGAGCCAGAAATATTATTGTAGAGTTTGAATTCAAGAACTTCTACTTTGATACTATGTTATCACTAGTAGATTTAAAAGCTTAAATAGATCAATAGACTATAATAATTTGAATTATTTGATATATTTGTAACAGTCTTTTTCTTGATTGGTCGTTTGTATTTGGGTAACTGAGCTTTATCCTATGGCTGAGGCAATTCCCAAATGGTTTTCTATGAGTTGTTATTGATAGATCTAGAGGCCAACTAGTGGGATTTTTTAAATCGAATGAAGGGGGAGCTTATTCTGATTTCCTTTGATAAGCACACTCCTACATTCTAATGAGTTAGTATGGGTAAAGGGATTACACTATTAAGGATCAACCTCCAGATTCTTGAAAGCTTGATCCTTAGTTTGTGAGAATTGTTAGAGGCTGTAGTTGTAGTTTGTGAGAATTGTCTAGGCTGTAGTTGTAGAGGCCTTGACGTATTCTTAAAACTCATATTGAGCTTAGTAGGTTATCTAATGATGAGAAATATCAAGTAAGAATTGACATTATGATCAAATACGAGAAGATATGTTTGTAGGTTTAACTTTTCATTTTATCAATGAAATTGTCTCTGTTTTCTATACAAAAAAAAAATATGTTCGTAGGTTTGGGTCAAGTCTTGACATCCCATATTTTATGCTATTATACAACAAATGAAGGTTGAAGGCTGTGTTTGGTTTAAGCAAGTGCCATTTTGTCATTGTTTTTTTAAATACTGTAGTCCTGTCAATGTCAGGTTTCACACAGGCATCTATGAAAATTTCAATGTTAGGATCCATTAGGAATGACTTTCTAAGTGCTTAAAAAAAGTCATTCTAAACACTTAGAAAGTCATTACAAACAAGTCTTTAGTCTATTTCCTATGTCACCGTCTCCAAAGTTCATTCACACACTCTACTCTGAACCTTCCAAGAATTCTCATTTGTTTTGCGACTCTTTCAGGTACTTGGAAATGCTAAAGGGGCTGTAGCTGTCGTTGTTTCGATTTTAATCTTTAGAAATCCTGTCTCTGTTACTGGAATGTTCGGTTATACGCTCACAGTTATGGGAGTCATTCTCTACAGCGAAGCAAAGAAACGAACAAATAAGAGTTGATGATCGTGCCAAAGCTGAAAGTGAGTTGCCATTGTTGTGTTTGTTTCCAAATCAATGGGAAATCTACTTGCAGCCAAGGGCGCCAAGTAGTAGTGGTGGCTGCATGCTTAGCAATTGGTGCCATAAAATTTTTGGTCTTGTTTTTATCTTTGCTTTTTTCTCAGAAGCATAGGAAACCGAGTTCATCTATTGTATCAGCAACAAAGGGGGAATAGTTTAGGAATAGAAAGTTAAATAATAAGTGACACAACATAACTCTGTAACTCAGCTTGAGCTATGGAGGAATATTCTCAATTCTTTCAGGAATCAGGAGAAGCCATTGTATAATTGGGTGGCTACACTACACATTCATTTTGCTGTTAACTTTTGTTATATTGTTAATTAATGAGAACCATTCATAGCTCTGCTATTAACACTCTCTCTCTCTCTCACTCAGTTGATGCAATATTTCTTATAACAGTTCTTAGGCTCACTCCCTCCCAAATTTCAATAACCACATAGAAAAGAAGAAACTCTGGAAAAGAGAAGAAAAACTGGAAAAATGAAGAAATTGGGTAGAGCAGAAAGCCACCCCCAGATAAGCAAATTAGAATATAAAACTATTCAACTTTACCATATTATTTCAAATTTAGATCTCAGTAGCTTTTGGTATCATCTACTCTTTTTAATAGGTTAAGCATTACATTAATTTGAACATAGTTCAATTAGTTAAGATATGTACATTCGACATAAAAAATGCTAATCCCTGCACTACCACACGTTGAAACTTAAAAAAAAAAAAAAAAAAAAATTACTAAAAGATTAGAGGTTTGAGTCTCCACTCCCCCACATGTTTTCAACTTAAAAAGAAAGTAAAATAATAGTTATTACACTTCTATTAAGAATTATTACTTTAAATGTGTAATTTACCCTAAATTATTTCATTTAGATTGTAATTAAAAAATTAAAAGTTTAATTTGCCCTTGATTATTCCATTGTGAGTTAACAGTGCTGCTATTCTTTTCTACAAAAGCAGATAAAAATTAGAAGATTTTGTTGATAATATTCACCATTTACTTTTCAAGTTGAGCTATAGTTTTTTTTTTGACAAACGAAAAAGAACGACCGTAACAACTCTTGACTCTTGAGACACTAGAATACTAAACGACTCAGCAAAGGGGATTTGAAGAATAGCAGATAGTTGTTGTTCCAAAGCCTTATTTGCAAGAGAATGCACCAAAACATTATAGCGATGATTAGTGTGAATGTGTGACATTCCCACAATTTTGAGCCAAAGCTTTCGCTTCTTCAATGAAGAACGCGACTTCTGTTACTGTATGATGTTGCATTAACGAGCCCCTCAATAATGGTCATGATTTTGAGGATCTTTATCTCACATCGACGTGTGATCAACTTCATTCTTGCCTGACGAACGCGTTCAAGATGATCTCGTAGCATCCAACCCAATCCTCATATCTTTCTAATTGGGCTCCAAACGACATTTGTGTTGAGCGGATTCCACGCTTGTTTCTTGCTTCTCAAATCTGCCACGCTATCATCACCATCCTTTTCATCTCGTTGGAATCACCACGATTATTATCAAGTAGCCAATCCCAATGATTTTGAAGACTCCAAATTGTCATCTATGTGGGTAGACGTTTCTTCACTACACTTGTAGAAAGCACACAAAATAGATCAGTTTATCAGTTTGTACACCCTTTTTTGCCAAATTAGTTTTATTAGGAATGAGATCATTGTAGATTTTCTAGCGGCATGTCTTGGCCTTTGGAGGGGCTTTAGCCTTCCAAAATGCCTTCCATCGATGTTGTAATGACCCTGCTTTTCTAAGACCACTATCTAAGTCGTTACCACATACACGTTGTTAAAAACTAAAAAAAACAAGTTATAAATCGTGAATAAATTTCAAAAGAATAAAATAACCTTTCTTCAAAACGCAGGGGGTTACAAATGTCTAGAAGAATCCCCATAAGATGAGGAAGCCAAGTTTTATTCCTAAAAAATAAGAACTCTTAACAGAGAGTACTCCATTTTTTTTCGAGATCCCAAATGATCTTGTCTGATGATTGCGTTCAACAAAAATCTTATTCGAACAACTTTCGTCTCCCCTAATCCTGAATAGTGGTAAGTATTTTCGTCTGTCACGCAAGTGACCCGAGTTTGATCACAGCAACGACGTGATTTTTATGTTTGATCCCAGCAACGACGTGATTTTTATGTTTGATCCCAGCAACAACGTGATTTTTATGTTTTTTTTTTTTAAAAAGAACCCAACCTGCATTTAGAAAATTTTCAGTTTTGAAATATAAAATTAACATATACTTGTTCCGTTGAGGTCAGATATTCGATCCTCAACAATTAATTTTTTTCGTCCCTCACTAAATTGTGGTTACACTTGTTTTTTCCTACTCATTTTTCTAATCTTCGTTAATAATTATATACATATATGTATATATGTATATATCTTTTATCTTTTGGGTATTCAATCTGCAGCTTTCTGGGCTACAGGAAGTATCTCTCGTAGGTGAAAAAAAGGCTTAAAGCAAGATCAAGAGAGTTATCATTCTCTCTGTATAGTTTTTCTTTATGCACAAAAACACAATGCATAATGCTCAAATATGCAAATATGCAAGTCCTGGAAACCACATATATAAGGTTTGCACCTCAAATATCGATCAAATGCACAGTTTGCCCAAAACAAACACACGAGCTGAAATAATGGTAAATATATATATATATATTTTTCCTTTTTCCTTTTTCCCATCTCAAAATCACAAATTTTTAAGTTAAACACATTCAGGTAAATAGAGAGTTAGGTCCGAATCCGTGAAAAGACGATGCGAGAAGAGAACTAGAACTTCAAGCTTCGGGAGTGGCTGCAGCAGCACGCTTCATCGATGCAGACTTGATCAAGTGGTTGTAGCTCCCCTTTTCCTTGAAAAGCTGGGAGAAGTGATGTTTGCAATATAGAATACCTTCTAAGGCTGCATAATTTGATGGGGATATAGCACAGCCTCCATGAGAGCACTTAAAACAAGACTTGTGATAGCACTGGCTTTCAACTGTTACCTGCAAATGTTTGTAATAACAGATTCATGTAATCCTCTCACAAACCAACCCACGAGCTTGGTTTCAGAAAAATCTCAAATTTTATGAACCAATAGCCATAGAATTGATATAATATGTAAATAAAGATGTATGTTTTCGGACTAGCTTGCGCACACCTCGACTATTCTCCCTCCGCCTTTTTTTTTTTTAATCTATGCAACTAAGAATATTCACTACGCCCCAATGGTGCTGTTCAAATTTTGTATCTTCACAGCTTTATAGCAAAGCTTATAAATATTTTAACATTGTGCCCAAACTAATTAGGCTGCTCTAATAGATGTTCATTCATGCAAGTCGTTACCTTCTCAAGTGGATAAACAGTTTTACTACAAGTAGCACATTTGTCTTGAGTTCCAGAAAACATGCCAGCAGCTTTGCTAGGTGACCTAGTCTGAAACCAGTAAGAGGTTACAAGAATAAGTTGCAATACACATTATAGCTTTATCTCTTGGAGAAAATGCTCCTCGAGATCAAATTATAACTAATTTCAGCAGGAAATTACCAGCTCTGGAGTTAACTTCTCAGCTGACTTAGCAGCTGTTGAAAATAAAACTCAAAAACAATTAAACATATGAAACCAAAACTTTTGGGAAGTGAAACATAAAGTCATCTGAAAGAAGATAAGAACGTACGTGATTGAAAGTTCTTGTTGAAGTTGCCCGACTCTTTGAAGAGCTGCTCAAAATGATGCTTACAGTACAGAACACCTTCCATTGAAGAATAATTGCTCAGCTGAAGGAAATCAGAGAACAAGAGTAAACAGTAAGATAGAGTTCCAATTTTCAAAACATAAATTCTCTCTAATTATTGTTCAGATCAAGATCAAGAGTCATTATACTATATATTTTAGCTCCTATCCACTGTTAAACGCCATATGCCCAATTCTATCGATACTTTGGAACCTTTGATGTATCCCTTAAACTAGGTTGTGCTTACTTGTGATACACATCATCAGATGGATATTTAAGACAGAAGTTGATACCACATTTAAACATCCTTAAGAAAATAGTTTGGCAAGATGCATTAGATTCCCCGAGTAGAAAGCATTGTTTTTTTTTTTTGTGTGGTAAGAAACCGAGCTTTCATCGAGAAAAATGAAAGAACTACAAGGACATACAAAAAAATAAGCCTGCAAAAAGAGAACTCAACTAGGTACAAGAACGGACTCCAATCCAAAATAATTACACCAAGCTGGTAATTACAAAAAGTCCGGTTAATGGACGGCCATAAAGAAACATTAATTCTCACGACCTCGCACACCTCCTCCAAAGACTTCTCCAACCCTCTAAAAATTCAACTATTCCTCTCGAGCCACACTCCCCACAGAATAGCACAAAAGCAAGCTTGCCACAAACTATAGCCTATCAATTGAAGCTTTTAGGTTCAGTTGTCAATTAACATGGCATCAAGCTTAAAAAATACATATAAAAGAATAAATATATCCTAACCTTTTAGTTCAACGATGATCTAGCAATATGAATGATAAAAAAAAGCAGCTAAAAAAACACAGTGCAATACCTTTAGGGTCCCTTTGCAGTGGGTGCATTTGAAGCAATTCTTATGGTAGGAAATTCCATCAGCAGAGAGATGCTCCACAGGGTAGACAGTCTTCTCACAGGCCTTGCACTTTTGTTGTGTCCCAGTGAAAGACATAGCTAAAGCCCTTGGGAGTTAGATCTGACCCTTTTTCAACCAATATATCAATCCCCAATTCTCAGAGATAACTCCCCTTCTCTGTTTCGTTACATCAAAATCACAACTATATTAATCGGATTGAACATAGATGCTTCTGAAATCAACTTCTGCTTCGTGTTAGAAGAAAATGCAAACATATTTCGAGAGAGAGAATCCAACCCATTAAAGACAGGATTATAAAATTGCAAGGAACAAACATGAATCAAGAAATACGACCGTTTAACAACAAAAAAGGGATAATGATCTGGGATTTAAAATGGCATACCTGAGATTAGAGATTGAAAAAATGGTGGATCTCCAAAGCAAAAGAGCCAAACCAAGGAACCCAGAAGCCAAATCGTCAGAGAAATTCGATGAAGAACAGGGATTGGATTGGATTGGACCCCTTTTTGGAGCAGCTTAGTGGGAGTTTTAATATGTTCGAAATTGGGATAAAGAATTGTTGGAAAAAGGAATAATTTCAGATTACAACGCATTAGAAATTAATAAATAATAATAAAAAAAAAAGATGAGGTTGGCAGGAAAAGATGAAGCTTTCAATTCAACGACCGAGTAAACTAAGCTGTTACGACGCGCCTCTTCTTCCTCTACGCGCCATTGCCATTTCTCTGTAACCCCCAAATAAATCAACCGTTCAACCCACGTCATACATTCTAAATATATATTTATTATCTTCATTATCTATTTTTGGCTAAATTATTAAAAATATTTCTCAAAAATTTTGTTTAAAAAATACCCCTAATTTTAAAAAAAATCATAAATACCTCTAACTATGAAAACTTTTTAAAAATACCAAGAACTATAAAAAAAAAACGTTCAAAAAAATGTCATCAACATTTAACAATAAACAAAATTTTAACGTATACTATTACATTCTAATTTGTATTTTGTGTGACATGAAAAAAAAAAAAAAATGTAGACGTTTGAGAGATTAAAAAATCATAAAAATGTAAATATTTGATATATTCTTCACCAATTTTGTCCTAGTTTTGTTATATTCCTAGAGTATTTTCAAGGGTATTTTTTAAAACGAAACCTCATAGTTCATAGGTATTTTTTTTTCTTTTTTTAATAATTTAGCATTTATTCTTTTCCTACCTCTAAAACAATTTTTTTTTACAACATTTTGGTGATTCGAATTTTTGACCCCTGATCAATAGTCCATCCATGAAATAAACTTGTTAGTATATCAATTTAGAATTGTTATTATATTGCCTAAATGAATAGAAATGTATTTATGTTATTGAGTTTGTTTGAAATAAAAGATTAAACCAACTAATTGACATAAAATATGTAACATTGGCTGAGGGGTCAAAAAAAATAAAAAATTCAGATGCATTAATTGATTAAAAAAAGAAAAAGAAAAGTTAATTGATTTCTCGGTTTTTTTGTTTCCATCTTTAATTAGTTTGAACTTATGGTCTTAAGGAAGAGAGAGGAAAAGCATAAAATGAAAATAGAAATGCTATTATGGTAACATTTTAGTATTTAATTATAGAAAGTTTCTAGTTGTTGGTCATGAATGGGTTTAATTTATTCGATTTTTTTATTATTATAGTTTTTTCCTCTCCTTTATTTTTTTTTTTTTTTTGAGAAATAGTTTAAGTGTTCTTCTTAAAATCTTTTGCAAAATAATAATAATAATAATCAAATTTAAGTGTTTAATGTTTGGTTTGGAATGATTATGGTTCTAGGTCATTTGGT